>CM061349.1:245657147-246893710 GCA_030867105.1 Liasis olivaceus | reverse complement strand
CAGGATCTTAGCCCTGTTATTCTCCATGACCTTCTGTGAAATCTCCCATCTGGACTTGGGAGGGTCTAGCCCATACACTGTGCAGATGTTCCTGTATACAATGCCAGCTACTTGGTTGTGCCATTCAGTGTATGCTGTTCCTGCCTGCATCGTACACCCTGCCACTATGTGTTGGACTGTCTCTGAGGCCTCTTGGCACAATCTGCACCTTGGGTCCTGTCTAGTGTGGTAGACCCCTGCTTCTATGGATCTGGTGCTTAGTGCCTGTTCTTGCGCTGGTAGGATCAGTGCCTCAGTGCTGTCTTTTGGTCCAGCCCTTTCCAGCCACTGATAGGATTTCCCAATATTAGCCACCTCAGCTATCTGGCGATGGTCCATCCCATGCAGGGGCTTGTCTTGCCATGGCACTTCCTCCACTTGAACTTCCTCCCATGTCTGCTGCTGCCTCAGGCATTCTCTCAGCAGCTGATCTTTGGGCGCCATCTTAGTGATGTACTCCTGGATGCTTTGGGTTTCGTCCAGGACAGTGGACAATATTTATTTATTTATTAAATTTATATGCCACCCATCTCCCCCAGAGGGTGACTCTGTGTGGCTCATAATTAAAGTAAACCCAAAAACAGTTAAAAATATAAATATCCAAATTAATTTAATTAAAAAGTCAAACTATATACATAAAAACCCCATATACATAAAAAAGACTAAAAATATTCAAGATGATGGGTGATGGTGGAATCAATTATCCCACAAGCGAATTCCAATGGTGCGAGCCCCCATCCAGACCCCAGACCATCTGGCATAGCCAAGATTTCACACTCTTCCTGAAGGCCATGAGAGTGGGGCAAACCACACCTTGGGTGGTAAGTTGTTCCACAGAGCAGGGGCCACGGCAGAAAAAGCCCTCTCCCTAGATCCCACCAGTCAAAGTTCCTTGATTGGTGGGGTCTGCAACATGCCCCTTCTGCCAGACTGAGTGGGGTGGGCTGATATAACGGGGGCGAGACAGCTCCTCAGATAACCTGGTCCTGTGCCATGAAGGGCTTTAAAGGTGATAACCAACACCTTGAATTTGACCTGGAAGCAAACCAGCAACCAATGCATCTCGTGTAACAGAGATGTTATATGAGCCCCCCTGTTCGTACAGCTGCATTTTGTGCCAGCTGTAGCTTCTGGATATTTTTCAAGGGTAGCCCATGTAGAGTACATTGCAGTAATCCAAGCGGGAGATGACCAGGGCATGAGTGACCATGCGGACAGCCTCCCGATCCAGGAAGGGACTAACTGATGCACAACACAAAGTTGTGCAAAGGCCCTCCTAGCCACGACTGCCACCTGGTTTTTGAACAGGAGTTGTGAGTTTAGGAAGACCCCCAGATAATGCACTGGATCTGTCTGGGGTAGTGTAACCCCATCAGGAACCAAAGATGATAAACTCCTAGATCTTGAGGCTCTCCGTACCCACAGCCACTCCATCTTACCAGGGTTCAGTTGAAGCCTGTTGTCCCCCATCCAGGCCTCTACAGCCTCCAGGCACCACGAAAGGGTATATCTTTGCTGCATTAGAAATCCAGTTGGCTTTTTCCATGTTTTCCAAAGTGCTTTGGCCTCTGTAGTTTTTTTCCCTTCTCCCTTAGGGAAATGAAATGATGGTGAGCCAGAAGGGCTATTCAGCCATTCCACCTTATTAGCATTGAGTGTTCAACTATAATTCTTATCATCCATGCTGAGGAATAACCTCCAAAATGTAAGATGCAATGCTGTAAGTCATATTTTAAGCCACCTTTCTTCTGATGGATTGTTTTCAACAGTGAAATGAACAGTGAATTTCTTGATGATCTCCTATAGTAAAATTCTTCATTATATTAGTTTCCTTTTACTTGCTGTACTATATAGGTTTTAAACTAAAGTACTAAATCAATGCAAAACTTGAACCAGTGGTTTCCTTTACTCACTTTAATTGATTAAGGCAACAGTCAGCAAGTTTCAATGTTCAATAGCCAGTTAATATTGGCAGATCAGTTATACTGAAGGGGAATTTGCCAGCATTTAGAGTCTGGACATTTAATCTGAGTTATATTCTGTTAAAGTGCTTATTACTTTATTGTGCATGAAACTGAAATTTTAAGTAAATCTCCCAGAATCTCAGTCTAATCTCTTGTGTTATGCATCGAGTTGGACATGTTGCTTTGTCTCTTGAAGGATCCCCATCTGTGTTATAGTATTAATTAGGGCTATAAATCTGGATTGCAAAAAAATCCAGATAATCACTAGATAGCAACAGAGAAATTAAAAAACAAAAAAGATTTCTTTTTGCTGTCATCCAGCATTTTTCCAGCCTAGATCTGGTAGCCCTAGATTAATGATCTTTTAATTCCTTCAGTAAAAGCCCAATCTTTTTCCAGTGGTTATAATAGCACAGAATAAATGTTTTGTCAGTTCTTGGATGGTGTCTTTATAGCAAAAAAAAAAAAAAAATGTAATGCCATTCAAAAGAGTTCCTGCTTCAGGCTACACAGTAGAATTACTTTGGTAAATCAAATGTATTTATTCTTCTAGGGTCATCCAGAGTGGGGTGGGGATAAAAAAGGTTACTATGGTGTCTCTGTGATTGAAGCCCCCCAACCCACATAAAAGGAGTGGGGCTTCAATCGCATGGTCATGCTCACCCTCACCAGTGCCCCTGTTTCCTCAACACTAGGTTATGAGCAAGGAGTCTCAAAGTATTTTAGACCCCCATCGTATTTATATAATTCTGCCGTCCCTATTCATTCTTTTGTAATCTCTAAGATCTATTTCTATCAGATATTTCATAAAAATTCTGGGCTTAAGTATGGTGTAAAAACTTCAACTAGTACACAACAGTAAACCAATAGTGTGGCATGGTTGATCAAACTATTGGGCGGTACAGCTAATCTATTGTCATAGGCTAGTAAAGAAAGACCCAGAACTTACTGGTCATCTTAACAAGTGGACACCATGGTGAATATGGTAGTGAGTGAAAGGGCATGGTTATAGTGAGTGCAGTGGGTGAAAAGATGTGAAGGGGAGCCAAAGGATGGGATGGGAAATACAATGGAGAACAAAGCAATGGGTTGCAGAGTGAAGGAATAAGAACAAATAGAGTAAGATGGAGAAATGACAGGTGGAAAAGTCAGGGAGGCAGCATGGGAGGCAGTGAGGGTGGCAAAGGTGTGTCAAAAACCACAATTTTTGCATGCCTGCAGGGCTTTTTAGAACAAGAATGTGTTGCAGAATGAAATTCTAGAATGTGTAGGTGTCATTCCAACTCATGTAATTGTAAAAAATGAGCTGATTCCCATCTTTGCTGTTTCCTGGCAATGTGTAAAGTTACTTCTGTGGATTGGACATGTGTGCATCTGGGGAGAGCAAAACAAAGACCCTTCATCTAGACTTCCTTCTTTCTACTGTAGAGCAGCAACCCAGTGGAGTGATACAAGGAAAATGAAGAAACAAACAGAAACCATTGACAAAGAGTTAGAACACGTCTAATATTTACAGTTTAAATAAGATATATGAACTGGAATTCCTCTCAGAGTATAAATTAATTTGGGAATAATATTCATTTTGAGAGCATTCACCTTTCCCCAAAGGGTGAGGTTTAATGACTCCCATCTATCAATATCTGAAAAAAATTCTCCCTATATTTTATTTATATTACATACTACTAACTGAATTATATCTTTTGGTATACACATACCTAAATATTTAATGGATTTGGTACAAATATGGAATTGATGTGTCTTAAATGGATGGGTAATAACAAGCAAACGCTTTGAGGGTGATCTATCAGTGCAGTCATGATCTTCAGTCCTATATCTCATTACATTTCCCCAGAGCTGCCTTTTGGTCCCAGATGGACCAACCCACCAATTTCTGCCTTCCCCCAACTGTGTAGGTGCCTCCCCACCATCTGAAAAAATGCATGGGTTTTTTTCCTTGTTTCTTCATACTCCACCCTTCCCACCAAAGAGGTTTGGATGTTAAAACAGAGATCGCGGATCTGGGTCGAAAAAATCTGGACAGCCACTAGATGTCAGCAAAGAGATACTCTTGGCTGCCATCTAGAAGTTATCTGAAATTTTCCAGCTCATGTCTGCCAGTCCTACCTTAAAGTGGCTGCTGCCAATGTGGTGGTAAGCTGTTCCCAAATATCTGTGCAATCAGCAAGACAAAGCCATCCCTCCTTTATCAAAATGAAATAAAAACTTTTAGTATCCTCTCCCTGCAACAGTTAGTCTATACATCTGCTGCACAACACAAGCCTTTGTAATCAGAGCAAACTGGTGGCAGCAGGGAGGAGAAGTGTACAGCTTTTCAACATGGTTTTGTGTTTTACATCTGATCCTTCAAATGCAGTTACTGGGAGAGGGGAGTAAGATTGATTTAGAGCCCTTCCAGAAGAACAATTTATTGCACTACCAAAATGCCTGTCTAACAAATTAATTCTGGGGATGGTAGAAATGGAATAGGTGGGACTTGTAAATCCATAGAGGAAGTTGGAGGATTGAGGAATGTATTGTCCTCAGAGCCTGAAAAGACAAATCCATTGGACTCACTTCATAGCAGAACTTTCCTCCAGGTAGGAAGAAATGTTTTGAATGTCTAGGTCTTCCCATTAGAGCACAAACTGAGCTGTTTACTGAAGAAAAGATTTTTTTTTCCAACTGCAAGAAAATGAAGTGTCAGAGAAGCTTCAATCTCAGGCTTAAGTCCTGCTGGTGGCTACTTCCTATGGATGGTGTAGCAGTATAGGGTTTACAAAGCAACCTGTTCCTTTGGAAAGACCAGTGTGTTACTGCTTGCTCCTTCTCTCAGTCTTGACTACCCATGGAAACAACAAAGCGCACACCTCTATTCACATCTCAAAAAAGTCACTCATGTTGACATAACCACTCTGTCTTCCGCTCAGTGCGTGTGGAACAGTGGTCTACTTGCCCTCACTTTGGAGAGAATGACACAAAAAAAGTAAGAAGATGATTGTGATGATAAATGGGAGAAAAGAAATCCCAAATGGCTTTTGGCTATGGTGCCATATTTCCATAATTAGACCTAGTCCTAACTGATTTGGAGGAACTGATCAAAACAATAGTTGGGATTAAGCAGTACATTTCTCCTGAACATCCTTCCTGCTCCATGCAGTAATGTCTGATGAGGAGGAAACCTTGGGTAGAAAGGTATACGGTACTACAGAGGAGGAAATCAGCCAGATACATTTGCATAATTTTCCTGATTAGCCCCAGCAGGCATATTCCTGTGGCTAGTACTGTGGTTGAGTAGTGCAGGTAGAAAAATGACAAACACAGAGCCTTTCTCAGCTTTGTTCACTCAACCTTTGAATGAACAGAAGAATTAGAGAGTGGAAAAGAAAAAAGAGAAAGTGTAAACTGTCCTTGTTCTTAACAGCCTTAAAGAGGATAACGTCTCAAGGGCAAATATATTTATGGGGAAACAGTGCTGCAATTTGGAACAGGGAGGACGGTACCAATAATTCTCTTGCTGTGCCAGGAGCCAATTGCTCTGTTTCATTTTACAGAACTTAAGTTACCAACTTAGGCTGCCAATTCTGAGCAATACAAATATGAGGAAAATGGGCTGTGGGATTCACATCACCACCATTTTCACTTTCTGAACCCTCAAAAGTAATCGGAAGACTCTTGAAGTGATCTTTATTTCTGCTGACTCTGAAGCAATGAAAACAAGGAACAAAAATCATTGTACTGCCTCAAGCTGCTGTAGGGCCTGGAGCACATAAAAGGGAAGTAAATAAATTATCCGTGTCCACTTTGTGTTTATTTATCTGGGTGTCTGCTTTAAAAACCTCAGCAATTACTGAGGGAGATGAAAAGTCATCAAGACACTTTCCTCCCTGAAAGACCTATTACTGTTTTTCCTACCTTCAAAGAAGGGAAAAAGAGGCCCCAGATAACTATAGATTGATCAGGAATACTAGGCAAAATTCTGGAACAAATTATTAAGCCATTTGTGAACATTTAGAAAAGAAGGCATTGCTTGGCAAGGGCCAGCATAGGTTTTTCAAGTAAAGTCATATCAAACCAACCTGATCTCCATTCTTGAAAGAGTAATTGGTTTAATTAACCATGGGATTGAAATGGTAATACTGTACCTTGATTCAGCAAAACATTTGACAGTGAGTTTATGGTAGAGAACATGGCAAAGTGTGGGCTGGAATATGGTACCACCAAATGAATACAGAGCTGTTTGAAAAATCATATCCAACAAATCTGCATCAATGGCTCTGTATCATACCGGAAGGAAGCATTGAATAGCATAATCAGGGCTCTGTTCTAGGCCCTATTCAATGTATTTATAAATAACTTAGATGAGGAGTTAGAAGGATAGCAAACTCCTTATAGGACAGTATCAAGAACCAGGAGGATCTTGATCCTCCTGAAACAATGGGCAGAAACCAGCAAGTTGAATTTCAACAGGGACAAATGTAAGTCATAGGAATGCATATAGGAATGGGTAGGGGAGGGACTATACTGGTCTGAAATACATGCACAAATAATCTAGCTGTCTAGGTGGATTATAAAATAAACATCCGCCATCAGTGTGGTGCAGTTGTAAAAAAAAAAAAAAGGAAGCAAATGCAATCCTAGATTGTATCAACAGAAGTACTGTATCAGTACCAAGAGAAGTCATCATTCCTCTCTATTCTGAGTTGTTCGGAATGCACCTACAATAATACATCCTCTTTTGTGGACAAGATTTTAGGAGGGACATTAATGAATTGGAAGAGCATTGACAAGCTATTCAGAGGAAAACAACCAAAATGATAAGAAGGCTGAGACATTGGCTGTGTTTAGCTTGGAGATGAGAAGAGTACAGAGAGATGTAATAAACGTCTTCAAGTTTCTGAATGGATGTCATGTAGAGGATAAAGCAGAATTGTTCAGAGTTGTTCCAGCAAACAAGAAACAACAGGTTTATATGACAAGGAAGTGGATTTTAGTTGGGCATCAAGGAAAAATTCCAAATGGGAAAAGCTGTTCAACAATGGAACAGATTAACCTGACAGGTGGTGGACTCTCCCTCACCAGAAGTATTTAAAAAGAAGCTAGATGGCTACCTATAGAGAATGCATTCCTGCACTGGGCAGAGGAATAGATTGGATGATCTCCCTTCTAAACTGTCAATTCTATGACTGTGACAATGTGGCTGTCACCCAGCAGCCAGCAAGTGGGGTGTGGCAAGAATTTCTGCAAATGGGGAAATGTCCTTCTCACAAGTTCCACAGATCTGTAGCAATTCAAAAGCAAACAAGAAAATGAACAAACAAAAATAGCTTCGCAGCAGTTTCAAGTACACCTTAGCTGAATCTAAAACAAATCTGCTCAGATGGCAAAGACGGATAATGTCATGATATCAAAACAACAGAGATCTGACCATGAAGTAGAGCAGGCCCTGTGTCTGTTGAAAATCTAATTTTTCTGTATGTTTTGGGTAATGTCTGGCCCCTGGGTGCCATAGCCCATAAGGCTATTCTTCTTCAGGGTTTGCAGTGTGGCACCAAGCGCAGAGAAAGAGTAAGAAATAGTAAGCATGAGCAATCAGGCAGCCAGAAGATGAAAGGTAAGGAAAGGAAATCTAACTAAATTTAGTTCGTACTAATACCATTCATTATACCTCTCAGTGTCTTTTAATCCTTCTATCAGATGAACTATTGAAGGAATTTAAAGCAGTGGATCCACACATTCTCACTGGCAACAGCCATATTCAACAGAGAAGGATGGTGCCCATTTTTCATGAAGTTTAAATGTGGGGATGCTGGAATTGCTGAAGACTGGTGCCAAGATATGACTGGTTACCTAATGTTATTGTTGCTCAGGCATATTAAAGTAAAAACACTAAGGTCCAAAGTGAGGATTGAAAAATATGTGAAATATAGATTTTTTTTTTCCAGAAATGAGAACTTAATGATTGGGCAAAGTCAACTGCATCCTAGACAAATCCATAAATAATAATGTTGCTACCTGAGGACACTTAATTACTCTGCATTTATTTTTGTATTGCTCTTTGGCTTTCTTCTGTTTGTTATTAGTCAGTTAACCATTTATTTCTGCCTTCTACCATCAACAAAAAGATTTTTAGTATTAATATAAACATGGATGATATTTGAGATAGCTCCGAGCTTAATGACCTAATTGATTTACCATAGCTGCAATTGGGAATGCTAATTAAGCATTGGTTGAGCTTTATACTTGGGGAAAAATCAAATTGTTATAGAAATCTGTTTGGCTTTCATTCTAATAGGCATTAAGGCTTGTATTGTGAACTTGCATTTATTACATTCTGAGACATTCTACCATCTTAATGATGTTATTAGCCTCTCTGTAGAAAGTAAATGCTCTTCAAGGCTTTATAAATTATTCTGTAAGTATCTGATAATGATACTTACAAATGAGCAATGGTCTATAGGAGAAATGAGAATCAATAATAAAGACTAAGATGTTGTATAACAATACATAAATTGTAGATAGAATAAAAATCGGGTATACCATTTCTTTTGTATAGAAATTTGTTTCTTCTGCTGTTCACTGAGAATAAGGGGTAAAATGACGGAATAAATAAGGTTTATAACATTGTATTAAACAGGATCCATTTCCTAGGAAATCTGAAAAACTATGTTTCAACACAGACTTTTCACACTCAATAGGTGGAATCTAAATAGCATCCCACAACCTATAGACAGCTTTAGAACTTTCTTTCCTGCATTTCCTTGTACCTTTAAAACATTAAAACAAAAACAAAAACAGGAATTCTCTAGAACATGTATTGCATAAACATAAAGGGAAGTGACAGATATTGTCCCTAACTCTAACTCCACTTTTGATTTCATTCTGAAGAAAATTTGATTACATATGGGTATTTAATTACATATTAACTACATATAATCCTTATGGGACAGCATTTCCCTTGAGACCCAGACAACCCCAACCTTGTTAGCCTTCCGGAAAGCTTTGAAGACCTGGCTTTTCCCTCAGACATTGGGACCAGGTTGTGTTAGTCCTTTGAGGAATCAGACACCAGAAGAAATGTTAAAACTGTACTTTATTGATATAGATTATACCATAGAATCTTGAACGCCTGACTGCATTTCTCCTTCCCTTCCTCTTATACCAAAGAGAGTCAAGGTGGGGCAATCTTTAATTTCTTTCTCATGCCTTCCTGTTTTCCTAAGCTAGGTTCATGTTTTCCCATCAGTTGCAGTGTATTTTCTTCAGGGACATCTCCATACTTCTCTATAGCTTGTTAGTTGAGTGTGGCGTGCATAGGATTTTAACTGTGAGACATGTTTAAGGGCCTTGGTTATACTGTAATATTGTTTTTATGATTCTTGTGTTTTATGTTTTCTGTATTATGAGCCAGCTAGTTACAATGTTGAGATAGGTAGTGCTATAAATGCAATAAATAAATATATAAATTCAATTTCTCTGGCTGCCCCATTGTGCATGACTCTGTGTGGCATACAAGGATTAAAATATCCATATAAACCAACTGAAACAATATAGACATGGCTATGCCAAGGGGAAAAACAGCAACAATCATGGCTAACTATTCATGTAGATTCAGTAGTGGTCTCATATAACACTCTGTCCCAGTGCTTGGAGAAACAGCCAGGTCTTCTGGACTCTTTTGAAGGTTGGCAGGATCAGGGCTGTACAGTTCTTGGGTGACGTTCTTCGAGAGGGAAGGTGCCATGACAGAGAAGGCTTCCTGCCCATGCATTTAATTAATTAAATTAAAGCAAAGCAAAGAAGAATGTTCACTTTGGGAGTTGGCTGCACTCAACTTGTCAAATCTTTATTTGACATTTCATTTCAGAGGTGGATGAAAACAATGCTAACTTTTAGCAAACTACCAAATTCAGCATTTGGAATTTGCAACTGTATTTCGAGATTGCCATTTGATGTTAGCTTGTTTCAGTTGGCTGGGCAAGTAAATGAAATTATTATGATATTCATTTTTTCTTCCAAGTTCCTACCACTATCAACTAGTGATGATTTCAGCATGTCAATAATCAAAATGATCAAATACCAAATGCTCTTGGATTTCAGATCCCATAAATCTGAGATATAAAATGCTGAGATTGATTCTGATAAATATATCAAGCATTTATCAAATATGCAAAGCAAATATGAAAAAAGAAGACAATACTGACAATTTTTGGAAGAAGAATTTCTTTCAGCTCTAAAACAGAATAATCTAATATTTAATATGTGCTTATATCAAAGTGTGATCCAAGACCTGTTTTCTCTTACAACAACAAGCCTGTAAAGTAAATTGGATGGAGAGTGACTGCTCCAAAGTCATCCGAAGCAGGATGTTACTGTTCCTAATCCAGTTTGATCCACTATACCATGCTGGCTTTCAGAGTAATAGCCATTTATTGATAGGCAACATAATGGTTAACACACCATCAGTTGACTACGATAAGAAAATTCTCTATTGGTAATATGGCTAACCACATGGATGTATAGGATTTCCAATACAATAAACTCAGATGTTCTGTTTCATTATCACCAAGCATTTTGCATTTTAGTGTGGTCTATTATTTACCCTCCTCCTTCAAAAAAACCAAAAACAAAGCAACTTAGTAGGTGTCAGCCCTCCCAGGTAAACCAGACAGGAAACACAACTAGATGAGCTAATTTCACTTTATTGTAAGGCTACATTAACAGAATCTTGAGAGTTGGAAAGTATAAATCTGCCGCCCTCCCTATTTACTGCCTGAGTAGTTAGGGCGGGTCCTTCCTAAGTTTCTTTTTCTGGCCATTACTCTGTTGTGGACTCCTTTCTCTTTTATCTGATCATTCCCTAGGCGACATCTCTCCCCCCACCCCCAGCTTCCAAGGTCACCCTCACATTCCATCACACTGGGTTTTTTAAATACTCTCCCAGGAAAAGCTAGTGACGATTAAAACTACCTCTTTAGAATTTGACTGAACAAATTAGAAGTTGTTTCAGTTATTTACAATAAAATGATTTGTTTTATTTACACAAATATTAGCACTACTGAAGCATTTTCTGGGGTCAAGTACAAATTTGTAACACATATACAACATGATTTCATTTATCGCATACAGTCTCATGAGTCATTAAAGATTCATATTAATTCAGCTATTTCTAACTGAAATTTGCTCTTTAGTTTCATTGAAGTCTTATTGTTTTTGGGGAAAATTTTTTTAATGTGGCTCAGGCCAATTCAGAATTATCTTCAGAAGTGCTTATTAGAGGTATTTGTGAGATTGTGGATGGATTGTGGAATGAAATACTGTTGAATTTCTGCTTGCCCAGTGACTTTCTTAGGTCAAATTTTTTTTTTTGGAAGCCCAGTGTTTTGTACAAATGCATTAGATATAATTTCATCAGGGGCATCTTTATCACGTGTTTGGGAGCTGTACCAGTTGAGTGTGTGGATGGATACATTGTTTTTTTCAGCCCAAGGCTGGCCTGAAAGACCAGCACAATGGTCAGTGCAGGGTTTTCTCTGACCTGTAGACCTCTTTGTGGTATATGAGTCTGAAAAAGGTCTTTATAGCTAATGTGTTATATGAAATAATACTTTATTTTCTAATTTGCTGGGGTTAAATGAAGGGCTTTCCAATACTGGAATCTTGCTGTTGTTTACTCATTTCCTTGTTCGGCACATTGCCTGAGTTGGTCTGTGGGAAGGTCATGGGTATGTTGAAAAATGGAAGGGTTGATTGGGGTCCTTTGCTTATTTTTGTTGGAGCTTCACATCCAGTGTCACTGATTCTTCAACAGCACATGGGGGCAATAGGGTATGGAGGGAAAGAAGGATTTCCTCTGTTTCCCCTCTTTCTATTATTCTGCCCACTCTTTGTCTATGAGAGTGCTAATCCAACATAATTTCCCTCTGCCTTTCTTCCTGGACACACACACAGGTTCTTTGACTCTAGGATGCAACTAATTAGGTCCTAGACTTTGCTGATCCATATCATTCATTTCCTGTAAATAAATATTCTACTGTATTATAGTTTCAAAACTTGTTTTGTTAATACTTGCTCAGGTCAGATTCCCACTCTTAGAAATCCGCACGTACACACACAGAACACTTCAGCCTCCAACACTTTTCATCCTTTTTGTTTAATTTCCTTATATTTCTAGCTGCCTGATATTCTATCAGGGAAGCTGAAGTCAAGGACCATGTTAATAAAATATGCACAAATACGGCAGGATTGGCTTATTATATTTTGAAATAAGTGTTGAGATCTCTCTCTCTCTCTCTCTCTCTCTCTAATCTTGTGTTAAAGCAGAGACTATCTTCTGTTTGACAACTCAGTGTCCCTTGGTTTTCTATATAGTCTTCAATGCATTCTACTTGAAACAAAGTTAGCTGGGGTGCTCATGAGGCTCGAATGCAGTGCTTCTCAACCTCAGCAACTTTAAGATGTGTGAACTTCAATTCCCAGAATTCCCCACGCTGGCTGAGGAAGTTGGTAGTTGAAGTCTACATATCTTAAAGTTGCTGAGGTTGAGAAACACTGCTCTGATGGATTGATTTCCAGCCCTCTCCTCAGGAAATCCCATAAAAAAACATCTATTTGGAACACTTAACAGTTTTAGTTTCCTTAAAAATTTCTGGTATACAAATGGTTCAACAGTATCACACAGGTAGAAGAATAACTTCAAACACCTCTGAACTCCATGAGATGAATCCCCTTTTGTCTGCCTGAAAATGAGTAGTTTGGCCTCTCTCTTTCACTGGCACACACACCTGCTCCAGGTTGCTTCCTTCCAAGAGGTGCCTCCACTGCATATTAGGCAGCTTTAAATACATATGAAAGGTACCATACATTTAAACTGGCTGTGCTCCTCCAAACAACTCCAGCAACCCTCCATGTTTCTTGTCAACCCTGCAGTCACCAACCACAAGCACCCCATTGCCTGGCCTCTATTTCTTCCTCTCTGGTCCTAATCAGGTAGGCATTTTTACTCTTCAATAGGCTCAGCTTCCATCTCAGGCCCAATGATTGCTCTTCTGTGCTTCCAGGTTCTCCTCCTCCCCATTTGCTCTGGAGAAGGGGATCCCAACTGAGTGGCAAGGAAAGCCCCACCCACTTTCTCCTTTCTATTTCTTTGCTTGCTCTGGTGACACATTTCCTTCTCTCCTGTTTCGGAGAGAGAAAAACCTTCACGTTTTATCCCCTTTTCTCTTTAAACAGTGTTTTTCAAACTTGGCAACCTTAAGATATGTGGACTTCAACTACCAGAATTCCCCAGCCAGCATGAAAAACACTGCTTTAAAGGGTTTCATAATACTCCTTCCTTGCTGTAGCATCTTTTTGCTGGCCTGAATTTCACTTTTCTCCCCTACACAGCTCTCTTTTCACATACACACATATACATTACAAACATGGTTTACTCCTTTTATACTCTCCTAGTTTTCTGTTTCCATTTACCTCATATCTGCATCTTTACTTCTTGAGAAAAGGCCTTCCCACTTTGGAAGGTTTTGATATAAATCTCTTCCCTGACTCCCACAGCAATAATTTATATTTTTTCTTAATCTCTATTTAACTTTCCAGAAGTCTTGTTACTCGTGATGCCCACAAGAACAGCAGCTTTCTAACTTCTTCTTACACGTCCAGACCCTTTACAAGCAGATTTAACTGTATCATCTATTCTTAAACTCTACTGCAGCTACTGGGTTGCATATACATTTGTGTGTTTATGTTGGGGGGCGGGAGGGAAGAGGAGAGAGAAATAACTGGATATTTGCTCATTGGTGGTTGTAAATATTATCAACACTGCTGCCTCTATCATACATAGGACCAGTGATTTAAGATAACAGAAATGAAAAGAGAATTTTCCATACACCTTGTTGCTGGTTGTGCTCCTCTTTCTTCTTTCCACCTTTCCCAGCATTAGTGCCTTCTCCAGAGAGCTAGGTCTTTGCATAATGTTCCAAAAATATGATAACTCAAGGTTGCCCATTTCTGCTTCAAATGAGAACTCTGGGTTATTTGCTCAATGATCCATTTGTGTCTTTTCCTGGCTATCCATGGTATTCTCAGGAATCTTCTCCATCACCAAAGTTCAGTAGCATCAATACTGTTTCTATCCTGTTGCTTCAAAGTCCACATTTTGCATCCAAAGAGTCTTACAAGGAAAATCTTTGCCTGCATGATTCTGGTCTTTATAAGTAGAGAGGGTAATACTTCCCCCCAAAAACCATATTCCACATCCTTCCTGTCTGTAACTTTATAGCAGGCAATACAGTGATATACAACATAGGCATCTTAACATAAACCCTCAGGTAAATTAACATTTATTACCTTACGTCTGAATATTTTTAATGTATACCAAAATTCTTACTCTGTTAACAAAATAACTGTGCCATCTCTTTGGTCATACAGACCAGCTGTTCTATAATCACCTTTGTCAATCAGTCTGATAATTAAACTGTTTTTTTTTCCATTTCCACTTGCTGTTCCTCCTTCCTGCTAGTGGGGGAAGGGCTTCAGGATGACTGTTACTGAAAGACCGGTCATATTGAGACATACACATTTCTCTTGCATTTTAAACTACAAGTCCTAGTTAATACCACAGTTGTAATTCCAGCCCAGTGGGATGGTAACCAACCCCCAGGCAAAGACATTGTATTCACTCTTCCTCCATTTATTCATTCCTTTGAAATGAATGCAAACTATAAGATTAATGCTTTTATTATATTTATTAATATAATAAATCATATTAATTGTGCTGGGAACAAGGGCAGGCAAATGATGAAACAAGCATTGTGACACTGTGATGCAAGCCATTTTGTATGTGCAGTATGATGTTGCATGCATGTATCAAAGGGGCAGAGCTTCCATTGCAATGTTGCAACACTGATTTTGTCATTTGGAAAAAAACCCTGATTCTGCAAATACCTTTGAACCTACCTACCTACCTATTTATTTTGGTATACAGAAAGGAGAAGCAAAAAGGTAGAAAAAACAAACAAAAAAAAGTGAAAGAAAAAAGGGTCTCTCTCTCTCTCTCTCTCTCTCTCTCTCTCTTATCTATTTATCTGTCTGTCTGCCTATCACGTCTGAGTGTTTTCAGAGAAAGAATTAAACCACATGGAATACTATTGATCAGTCTTTGCATTAGGCTGATAGACAGCCAGCTCATAAACAGAGAGTGAACATGTGTCATCAATCCAAGACTGTAAATCTGGAGTGGCACTGTATTTCTACTGTGAAAGAGTAATATTTTTTGCTGTGCCCCATGCTCAGTAAACCCATAGTTCTTTATGTCTGGATAAATCTCTAATTTTTGGTATATAATTCACAATTGCAGTCACATCTCTAAAGCGTATTACTCTTCCCAAAGCCATATTACAAACTTAGGGATATGAAACCAAAATGAAACAAAAATGGGACAGGCCCATATCACATGTGTTCCCTATATTATTTTACAGTTAAACTTTAATTAAGTTGACAGCCAGCCCTTTTAAAACATTCTCTGAGGTGTCCACTAATCATGAAAACATGTTTTATTGAATTAGTCTCAAGACCATAAGAAGCATATTTACAGTGGTATTCTTTAAGATTCTTAACCATTGATATGATAATGTGTGGTATTCCAAATCTTTAATCCAAAGTTCTTGCAAATAACTGATATTTGCTTTGACAATACTCTGTAACTGTATATTTAAAAATACTATAGATTGAGAATAATCCAAACCACATTAAAATACTGATAGTAATTCAGAAATTTTAGAAGCTGCTAATACATCTGGATCAAGTTGTAAAATCAAAAGAAGTTTTAACTGGATGTACTGCTGCTTTTCAACTTTATACATTTCAAATTCTTCTTCAAATCTCCCCAATGTTTTTGTAACTTGATTGGCAGTAAACTGATCTAAAGTATTAATACTTCTATTGATTATGTGTCAAAAGGTTGGTGTCACTTGATGACACTATAGTGACCATATAGATAGATTTTCTCTATGATGATCTGTCTCTAACCTAGTCTTTCAAGTCTTTCAATGGTGCACTCATCACCACTGCAACTGAGCCCATCCACCTCATTGTTTCTCTCTCTTTCCTTCCACCTTTTTCAGCATTACAGCCTTCTCCAGAGCTAGGCCTTCATATAATGTGTTTGAATTAGGATAATTTGAGCCTGGTCATTTGTGAGAACTCTAGGTTGATTTGTTCAGTGAATCATTTGTTTTCTTGGCTCTCCCTGGTCCTCTTAGAAGTCTTCTCCAATACCAAAGTTCAAAAGAGTCAATACTCTTCTTATTCTGCTTCTTCAAAGTACATAATACTCCGTTATTATTATGATGTGATGGTGATGATGATGATATGAAATTAAGAAATACCCCCCTGCTATTTTTAAAATGTGATTATCTCAAAGTATAAGATTATCATGTGAATAAGATTCAAAACTGTGCTACTGTCCCAACATTTTCCAAATTAGTCTTGCAGTATTTAATGCTGGAAATACTGAGGAATTATGACTAAAAGAGGAATTAAACCCCTGCCATGATATAAAAAGAGTCACATAAAAATGTGCCTATAATGGTTCTTTGGGCTTCTTCATTAGGATTCCATGGAGATATAGAAGTCACAATGTGTGATAAAGCAGAAAGTCAGGGAAATTAAAACTGCCATCATCATAGGAGAATAGTAATTTACATATAGAAAAGCTAGGGGTTTGCTCTTCCCATAAAAAAGTCTCTAAATAATTTAGCAATCCTTATTTATTTATTTATTTATTTATTTATTTATTTATTTATTTACTCATTTAAAACATTTATATAGCTGCCCATCTTGTACCAAACTCTGGGTGGCTCACAACCAAGAGATAAAACCACATCTATGTACAATAAAGATATTAAATCCAAAGTTCTTAAAACCCAAAAACCTGGCACCATAACTAATAACTAATAAAGCTATTAAGATCGGAATCCCTCTTTTATATCAATTTTGAAATAATTCTCATTTTTAAAAATATTTATCTTTTCCCATAAACTCATTGGAATTTTTAATCATCTGTTATATCAATATTAACCTGAGATAAACAATTTGAAATGCTTAAATATACAAATATTTGGGGCAGGGTATAATTATTCCAAAACTTTTAAAAGAACTAAAATGCCAAGTAAAGCTTCAGGTTTTACTGATATCCATCCACACATTAGCACCTATATGAAGCATATGAAACTTCCTTCAGTTAATTGAGTAATCTGACAATTTACCAATTTTTGTACTTTATCAATTAATTACAGTATAGAATATTCATAATTGTTACTAAGGCATAATGTATCATTGGCAGATAATAACAATTTGTGTTCACCTCCAGTCACTTTTATGCCCAATGAGACTAAAAGTCGGGCTATGTAATGGTATGTGGGAAAGACCTTGGGAGACAGGCGAAGAGATGCTGCCTAGGGAACAGTCAGATAAGAGACAGCATAGCCTGCAGCTGGAAAATGGGCAGGGCAAGAGGCTCAGAAGGGACCCTCCCTAGTTTTTTGGGCTGTAAAAGAGAAGGCAGGAGAATTGTACTTTCAGACTTGCAATATTCTGTTAATGTAGCTTTACAATAAAGCAGAATTAGCTTATCTGGTCATATTTCCTGTCTGGTCAGCCTGGTAAGGCTGACAGGCCAACAGTTCCAATATCAAATGTAAAAGAAGGAAGAGAAGAAGAGATAAAAGGCATCCTTGACAAGTTCCATGGGACATTTTAATAGGTGAAGGAATAATTTCATTTTTAATAATTTAGCTGAGGGATTAGAATACCACAATGTAATCTAATTAATAAAAAAGAAGGAAATCCATATTTGGCCAAACTTCACTCCAAATTTTGAATTTCACTATAACATTTCTGCATCCCACTAAACTATCATTGCCAATTCAAATGTTTCTGTATGTCAATCAAAATATAAGTAATTGTTTCTCAGATTTGTCATCCTTTTGTAAAACTGGATTGTGAAAGATGGATAGTTCAAGGTAATATCATTTGCAGTCTATGTCCCAGGGTCACTATTAAACTTTTGACATCAGCATTTAAAAGGAAATCAGGCAATAGCTTTACCAGCCTTCAAAATCATAGTTATATAACCCTTATTAAAGGAATAAAAAGTCTCCAAAAAACGAATTATTATAAACCTCCAACAATAAGGGACTGAAAAAATAAATATGTGGTATATCACTCAAGAGAATAACCATCAGGATGGGGAGCTTTTTCTGTGTTCCTATACTTTATGGCATTTGTCTTTTCCTGAAAAAATAAAGATGCAACTAGATTAGCAGCATGGTCATGCATATTCTTGGGAAGAGTTATGTTATTTTAAAAATGATTGATTTCTTCCTTGGTGACCTTTGACTCACTATTACGGAGCTGAGTCTAAAAAATAAAAATATGCTGATTTATTAAATAAGAGTGATTATATATTTTGTCATGCACATCTTTTAAAGTAGAAATGAGGTTACTTTGTTGATATTGCCTTAGTCTAGAGGCCAATAATTTACCAATTCTTTTCCCTTGCTCACAATATCTTTCCTTTGTGCTATTCAATAAGCATTCTATATTAAGTGCATTTAATCACCAGTATTAAAAAATATCCTTCTGGATCACTTATTTTTTTGTCCCACTACAAATTTTGAAGACTTCTTAATCAGAGTTACTATGCCTCCAACAGAGTTTGAATTCCCACTAGATATATACTTGACCACCCCAAAACTCCACTGAATACTGAAAACAGTTCTATAATCTGTGTAGGTCTTTGGGAAATAGTTATTCAACCAGAGCTTTTGTATGCCTCTATATCTTTCAAAGGAATGCTGGAATCATGGCTGATACATGCTCTAAAATATGGAAAATAAGAACATGTTTACAGAGGCTGAGAGGAACAATGAGAAGAAAAACTTTGAGATATTGTATTTTATGGGTGCTGTTCACAAGAATTACTACTTAATCATTTGGTATTGACTTCAGGTATATGGCACTTATGAATTAGGTGTCACCTACTCTTAAGGGTCTAAAATATAGATGATGACATAAAGGGAGAAGTAGTCAGTATTTGGATCCTAACTGTATTGAACATATATGTAGGTACTTGACCCCTAAAAGCAGCGGCCATAGACCTTATCTATCTATCTATCTATCTATCTATCTATCTATCTATCTATCTATCTATCTATCTTTAGCCCACTACAATCAATCAACTCTTGGTGTGTGTGTGTGTGTGTGAGGGAGATAATTTGTATTAAAACACCCACAGTAAGATAATATGGTCTAAATGTACAATTAAAATAAATAAATAAATACATACATCTAAGAAGAAAAAACAAAAATGACAAGAAACAAGTAACTAGATGGCCTAATTCAGATGCCAGAAGTCCTCTTGCACAAGTATGTTTTTAATAATTTCCTAAAATCAAATAAGGTAGGGTCTACTTCAATTTCATATGGAAGACTCTATCAGCACCACAGCAGAGAAACAACATTGATGGCCCTCCATTCTCCTTACCTTCCAGAAATGAAAAGCTGCTAACAGGTTCTCCTGAGAACTTTGCAGTGGGCAACTTGAAACCAAGTGGAGGAGACGTTTAAGAGATACCTTCAGTCCAACCCATGTAGGGCTTTAAAGCTCAAAACCAGCATTTTGAATTGTATGGAAGCTAATAAACAGCCAGTGCACAGGCCAGAGTGCTGGGACTGCATACAAACATTGGTGTGTACCAGCCAACAATCAGGCTACCATTTGGGGGGAAAATATAGGAAGTATTCTGACCTCTGATTTGGGGAGAAAAAGCTCACTTTTAAGTCCTGCTAATGTAGTATTTCCTTCCCAATTGTAACAATCTAAAATCACAATCATGTAAAGACAGCTGAGAGTTAAGTGTTGAGGCAGCTTTCTTTACAAGCCCAACAAGCATGCTGACCTAATTTTGCAACACAGATCATATATCAATTAGTCATCTCAAGATGGCAAAACCTGTCCCGTTCAGTGTGAAAATAATAAATTATCAGGAGCTTGTGTTGTGATAAGCCATGGAGCAAGGATTATCTTTGACAGGACCATGAAGCAAGTGCTCTCCAGTTGGCCAGTTTTGTTTGTCTCTAGTGCATCCATAGCACCAGGAGGCAGAGAAGGAAAAGCAGCAGCAGGGTGCAAAAGGAATGGAGTTCAGAGGTGAAGGTCATGCAGTTTCAATTGCTCAATCTTCCCTTAGTCCCCAGTGATAAGAGAATCACTAGAGAAGCCAGCTTCCGTTTAAAGCCCAAAATGAAGAAGTTGGAGCCATTGCTATCCTCAACAAAAGTGTGCTCTGCACAGTGAAATGTGGAGGCATGTACCTTCAGAAGGAGAAGTGCCTTCTGATCAGCATCCTAGTCCAGGAAATATGAATGACGCTGGAAGATCAAGCAAAATCCTCTCACATTCTTCAGAGTGTTCTGCCATCAGAGAATGGCTATCAATCACAGCACTGGTGCTGAAAAGGGTGACATTGCACCAAGTGGGGGTGGGGTAGCAGCTTCTTCTGGCAGTGCAGATATACTATAGATCATAGGGAATCACATAAATACTCATTCGTTGCAGAGGGAAATTACTCATATATTTGACTGTTTGATTTACCATTTTAACTTAGGACAGAGATGGCATTCAGCCTGCATTCTGCCTCCAGCGTTATTTCTTATGACATCCACCACTAGTCCAAGCCAGATTCCAAGATGTCTGTGAGTCTCATAAACTGATTCTAAACAGATAGAAATAGCAGGAATCACCACTAAATGGGATAAATGATCAAGATGCTTCTAGTCATTTTTTAATTTCTTCTTTGGGGGATTCTAACTTTATGGGACAAGTGATTTCACACTCTGTTCTTTTGGTCTGCCAGCTAGAATATCTGGCAAATGTATCCCAAGTGGAAAAATAATTCAATACAAGGCTTGGCTTAAAGGAACTGCAGGATCTAGAAACAACTGGGAGGGTTGGTTTGTTGTCTCTGTTATCCAGAGATAGTTGTTTCCCTTTGCTGACAGGACAGACAAGTGGGGTTCCTCCTTCTGAGGCTGCAAGTGTGCAAGAGCCAGGCACTTTGGCCTGTAACTGAGACTGCTTGAGATTATTTATTTATTTATTTATTTATTTATTTATTTATTTGATTTCTATAGCTGCCATCTCAACAAGTGACAACAATATTCCTAAGTGATAGCTGGGAATTTTTGAAAGGTAGAGCTGTATTAGTATCAGGTATGACCTGAAAAATGTCATAGATGTGTTGTGGGTTGTCTCTGTGTGTGTGATTTTGTTGCGAAATGCAGACCAATTCATAATAAGAATGCTGTCATCCACAATCTGGACTTAAAGGAGCTGACTTGGTATTACTGAGACATGGGTAGGTTAGCTGGGAGGAGTAAACTTGACCCAGCATTGCCCATCTGGTTTCTCAAAGCAGCACCAATTAAGTTAGGGATGAGGGGGAAGTCACAGTAGTCCATAGATGGTCCATACCATCATGCTCATAGAAATGATCTCTGAACTGAAATAAGCTGAGAGAGACTTTATCTCATACTAGGCCACAAGTGCTAGACATTCCACCTTGTTCTCCAACAACATACCTGATAAGGTTGACCCAGATGGTCTTAGCATGATTTTCTATGGAGCTTCAGACCACGAAACAGGCCAGGAGACAACTAGAGTACAAATATCCATTTTAAGGCCAACCAGTGCACATGAAAGCATATGATTTTGCCTGGTAGTAAAGCCTATGAAGAAGGCTTGCTTTGCAGCCTCCATTGCACCCAGCCAATCTTTTTAGGGGGGTTCTGTCAGCTGCTCTTGCTTATTCACATAAATGAGACTTCAGAAACCTGTTGTGACACATTTACAACATTTCAAGGATAAAATTGCTTGTCTGTATATGGCTTGCACACTCCTTTTGGATACAATATCTAGGGTACTGCTTTATCTCTAAGTGAGACTGCTTTCAGTTTTTTAAGCCCAAGGATCTGTGCAAGATGATCGTAGCTGTCTGGCTTATAATTTATTCTCCTAACCCTTACCTATTTTGGTTTAGTCAAGCTAGGCGAGGGAGAATGAGTACATGGATGTAGGAAGTAAGCAATACATCTTTGCATGATGGTGTAATGCTACCAGCCTTAAAAGAGTCAGCGCTATGCCCATTTCTGGTAACACCTTCCCTAAATCAATGGGTTTATAACAAATGAATTCCAATCACAAATTCCTGGGTATTTGCAGATATTCCTGAAAGAAACTGTTTTGTCCAGTTTCAGTCTGGGTTCCAGCCTGGTTATGGAACTGAATAAGCCTTGGTCATCCTAGTGAATGATTTCCAGTGGGGACAAAGGCACAAGGAGTGAAATTATGCTGATCTTGCTTGATCTCTCAGGGTCTTTTGAAACTATTGGGCACAGTGTACTTCTGAATATCCTGTGAAATTTATTTATGCATTTCAATTTATATGGCCGCCTATCTCAAAATCATGACTCTGCAGCTAACAACAGTTAAAAACACCATAAACAAGAACATAATAAATACATAATCAGCCACCAAGGTAAAACCTAAAAACTATCAAATTAGTATCAACATAATGATTTCATGGACTCTGCCATATGTTCTGAACCCCATGCACAGTGACATAGCCATATCTTCAAGGCCTTATGAATTCTTTAACAGCTATATCAAGCCTCTAGACTATGTCAGTATAGGAAGTTTTGGGGTAGGTGCCAATGCTATGAAGATGTTTAGCAGTACATCTCTATAACATCTAAATCAGAAGAGACATGCATGTCTTGGACATATGCCTAGATGCAGTGATGAAAGCCAATAAAATAGGGACAATATTTGCCATCCTCCAGTTGCCTAGCACCTATTCTCAACATTTCTCAAAGATAATGGTTAGTGGTTGAGAGCACATTTCTTCCTAACTCTGGGATTCAATCTATCTGGTGCTAGAAAATTGAATTCATTTAAGATCAGTGGGTATTCTTCATGTTTCTATCAAGCTTGAGCTGGAGTCCTGTTTCTTCCACCAGTTCCCAGTGGACTGATAAAATACGCATCCTCTTTTCAGGAGAAGACTCAGCCAAAATAGCATTTTAGTAGTGCTTCTTCTTCTTTGTTATCTTAATCTTTTCTTGCCATTTTCACTGAGCAGTTAGTATATTGTTTCTTTACTTCTCATGTAATTTTAAACTTATCTAAAGAAGTCTCTTTCGTTGCTCCTACCATCTTTCGCTAACTTCAGTTCATTCTGAGCTTTAGCTTTCCTGACACCGTTTCTACAAATCCAGGCTTTCTGTATGCATTCTTTCTCTTTCATCTCTCATAGACATCCTTTTTGATTTTCAGATCTTTATTAAGCTTTTTGTGAGACCGCATTGGCTTCTTCTGCTGCCTTCCATATTTTTCCCCATTGGAATTGTCTGTGTGGTGCTTTTAATATTTTGTTTCTTTGGAACTCCCACCCGTCTTGAGTTCCTTTCCCCATTACTTTCTCTTGCCTTGGAATTATCAATATTCTGAGTTTATTAATGCCTTGAAGGCCAGGATATTTGCTTTATTACACTTTACACTTAGCTTTAGTTTCCCTTAATATCACAATCACTTTTCCTCAAAGTTCCAGTGACTTTCACTTTGTCTATTAACTCTTGCCTACTGGCTATGATCAAGGAAAAAATAGCAGATCGCTTTGTATTTTCAGGGCAGTATCTTTATACCATAAAGGTTTCTTCATGGCTATAAAGAGATATGCACATAGTTTGATCATTGCCATACAGTAGTTATGTTATGCTCATATATCATTTATCATAACAATACGTAACATGAGGAATCCTGATTGGAATTTAATGAAAGTTACCTTGATTCTTTTGCATACACTGTGGTAGTCAGCAAATAATACCTCCTAGGGCTTCTATATGAAATCCTGCCCCTTGTTTCTTTAAATAGATATGAGTGTTGTAAGGAACAAATGAAAGAGGAGATAATGTGAAGGAGAAATGATTATTGTAATGTTAACATACTGACCCTGCAAGAAATCCACTGCATCAGCAAGAAAATTTTTATTACAATAGTATCAGCACCAAAGAAAAGGAAGAGAAAGGAAAGAAAATCCTACATTATTTTAAATATGAGTTATTGAAGGAGGACAATTCCTTGGACAAAGTCCAGCAGAGAACATCTGAAAAATCCATTTTTGTCTGACCATCCTTTTTTTAAAATCATATTTGGAAAAAAACAAATGTTACATTCAGTGAGAATCTGAAGTGCTTATCCTTCAAATATCACCATTATCATCATCACCACTACCACTGTGAGGTTCAACTAACCTGGGCACATTATCTGCCAAATTTTTACTTTATCGGTGCCTAGGTGAATATGAATCAAGCTAAATGAAATTCCTGCCAGTCTGGAGGCAAGCTAGTAAAGTATGGGGGAAATGGGACTAGCTGTGATTCAAATAGAAGAGGATGGCTAGGAGTAGCATTATTTTTAGGATTAGGAAGAATTCTGTGCCAATTTATCTGCTGTGTTGAACAATACTGAATCTAATTCAGCAAGGATGAACAAGGATCACCTGGCCATGAGTAGTGTTAGCATTGTTGCTCATAAGGAAACAGGTCAGCAGAATGATCTCCTATGAAGCTGACATGGTGATTCAGGATCACCCAGGTCTTTAGTTCTTGATGTTAGAATTTCTCATCTGAAATGTTATCTGAGCAGTCATGCTACCAGTTTGATTGCATCTGGTCAATTTGTCTGCCTAGGAAACATGAACCTGCTTACTCTGCCATTACTGCTTGGCTTATCTTGCCAGGCAATGAGCTCTTCTCTTCCTTTGCCAGCTACTACTACTATTTACTACCATCAGCCAGCTAAGCAGCCAGCGAAACCTATGGCAAACATAATCTAAAGAAAACAGTTTGCCAGTCAAGCAAGCATTAACACAGTCTTTCAGTGAGTTGAACCAATCAGATACTACCTTTGGGGATGAGTGGCCGAGGAGGGCATGGTAATGATCCAGTCATTCTGTTAGCTTTCATTGGGTGTGAATTTCCACAGGCTGTTCAGCTAATGCAGGCAGAAGAAAAAATGGAAAAGAGTGTTGGATGTAGTCTCTACACTTTCTTCTGCTGTAATGTTACTACTGCTGCTGTCTGGGAGGTAGCTTGCAGGTTATATGATCTGGTCCTAGTAATGCCATTGTTATCTTACAACACTAAGGGCAAATACCTGTGTAGTTTAGCTTATTCAAATGTTCTCAAAATATGTATGTTATGCATGCAATGTAAGAATGAAGTATAGACATGCTACTTTGTGGCAGAATTTGCACTACAAAGGTAATTATGTAATTACTGAGTATAATATGTACCACTGGTGACTGCACACTGGTAAAGTTGCTAAGTTAAGGCCAGTGAAGAAGCTGTGATCCATAAAAACCTACTGAGAAGGCCACAGAACATAAACCTTGAAGACAAAACCAGCAGGGTCAGGCCACCATTGCCTGTGTATTAATAAAAGCCATTCAGTCCAAAGCAGCTGAATTTGCACTACACAGCATTTCTGTATAGTGCAACAGCCGAACAGTCATATAACAAACAATGAAACAGCCCATTAACAAATGCCACTTCGCACCAGACTATAGTTCTGCCTCTATCAATAGTTTGAGGATGCCAATATCTCAGAGTAATTTGCTTGGATTTTTTTCTCTGCTTAAGATAACGCATACAACAGTAGAATAAAACAAACTAATGCATGTCTTAGATGAAGGTGGTGAGGGGGTGGGGGACAGACTCTTTTATCCAGTTGGTACATTTTTAGGTTTCTAAAAACTCCAATGCTTGACAAAAAAAGTATGTTGAAGAGGCTGATCTTCCTTTTCCCTGCATAATTAATAGCTAGGATTTTAACATTTTAAAAAGTGCTCTAGTAAAAAATCTGAATTCCATCGGGATAATGTTCCTTCAAGACATCAGGAATAGCAACAAAAGATTTGCAAGATCTTACTCCAGTATGACCTGCCCAAGTGACTCACCACACCACTTATTCACATGTAAATTGGGCAATTTCCAGAATATGTGTATAGGTGGGAAGGCCAGTCCTCCAGTCAGATAGGATTATTATTCCTTATGAATGTGTTTGTAATATTTCTATTTTATTATGTCAGTCCCAAAGGTTTGAGTTATATTAGGTTTCTCTCTAGACCTTGATGTAGTACTTAGAGGTATTCTTGGAAATGTCATGGACTGAGTAAAACTGAAGGGTCTATTGTATTTCCCTTTTCCTCAGACACCTTCTTGAACAAAGGAAATAAATGACATAACCTCTGCTTATGTGTTATTTTGTCTGAAATGGCTGAGAAAGGTCTTGGATTTTACATTCTGATCCTGGTTAAATGGATGCTCAAGTTCTTACTTGTGCAGACATATATTTTACGCATGTGACTAACTTTAGTTAGAACACATTAATATCTACTTATATCAGTGAAGTTGCCACTACTCCTCACATGTGCCATTTCGCTATCCAATTGCCTCTGAGAATGGTTCTTTCCTTCTCTTGAAAGGAATTTTCATTTTCACATAAAATCCTGGCATTTCATTTCCTTCTCTTGAAGTATTACAGTTTGCTATTAAGGAAGAAAGACACCGAGTATCATAAAGTTCTGCCCTAATATCCTCCTCTTCTTGGATGGCTTTTGCTAAAGACAGAGGGGTTCCCAACTGTTTCATCAGTGGCTAAAAAGAAATTCCTACTTAGAGCAGATGGCTTTCATGTTTGGCATGAATCGTATTTGCTTATTTGGATTGATTTTTCTTCTGGCACCTTATTTCATCGCAACTATCCTGGAATTGGGAATATGAATTTCATGAATGCATATTGATTCTTCCATATTACATTTTCCCCAGGATATCTATAAATAATACATATTCATTGAAAACCTTTCAGCATCATCTGTCCCAACTCCTCCCACTTTCTGCATGCTCTTTTAAAAAAGTGTTATCTCCTTCATTTCCAATTCTTTAAAGCATCATCTATACTTCTGGAGCTGACAAATTGATTTTCAATATTTTTATACACATTAAAAAATAACATAAAAAGTGATGGGTTGGACTAATAAAGGTCCATATACTGTCTGAAGAAGTGGCCATCCAAATGCTTCTAAGAGCTTTTGCTCGCTTCAGTATTTGAAAATCATTCTGAACCAGTAAGTTCAATTCCTCACGATCATGGTCAATAGCCACTGACTGGCCTCTCTTCCATGAATTGTTATCATCCTGTTAGAAAGCCATCTGTGCTTGTAGCATTGAAGACTACTGATTGTACAACACATAAATACTTTCTTTTGTTTATTCTCTTCCTACTGCCAATCAATCTTACTCAAGACATGAAGAGTCCATGCATAGACACAGTAATAATTTAATTTGTCGGCAGAATAATAGATAGTTATTTAAGATGCAAGCGCCAAGAGAGTAACTGCATGAAATTTGTGTATTAATAAAAGTGAAATGATTTTCTACAGATCAGCTGTTATTACAAACAAAAAGGAGAGGCCTTCAATTTTAAAACTGTTATTGCTCTGGCTGCAAAGTAAAAAACCATCAGGCAGAATTGGATCATATAATTATGCCCCTATGCAAGGAGGCAGAGTATGGTGCTTGTCATCCCTGACAGCATTACTGTATTCATATGTCTTATCTTCCAAACTGTAGACAAATGAGGCATTTTATTATTTTTCTAAACAAAAAGTGTCACCCCAGCATATTATTCATTACTGATGACAGATCCCTACATCAGGCATGAGAACTGCTAACAGAAAATTATACATTTAAAAGCAAAAGCTGGAAGAACAGGGCTTTTCATTTGCAAATAAAAGTAATATTTCCATATGGTGGACCGACACTCCACTTGTTACTGAGCCTCTTTGACAAGCTATCTTTGCATAGAATTAACTGATTTACATTGTAATCCTTTGTTAATATACTTAAAAGCTAGTCCCATTGATTTCAAATACATATAGAATTGTAGCCTCTTCCATACATTTTCATAATAGATTGTCAGCTGACATCACTCTAAGACACCAGCTTGCCAGTGTATCCTGCAGTCTGAACAAAATCTTTAATGATGTTGCAAAAAGAGGTTGTTTGATAACTTTCTGAATTTCCTTCTGTCATTTTTTTCCATAAACACCCACAGGAATTTTGTTTGCAGAGCTCACAGACACTAAAAGATTTCTCTTCTAAATTTAAAATGAAACACCAATTTCCAGATATATCAACTTCAATGTGCATATTCAGCTAATCACTACTAAAAGATTGCAAAAATAGTCTTACTGTAAGGGGAACATTAGATTTTGGAATGTTATTAAACAAAGAGGATATGAACAGAAATTGTAGCTGTGGGGGGAAAAAAGTGGGAACGTTTTGATAAAAGTCTAGTATTTTGGGATTCAGCTAAGTCAAGGTAAGCAGTCAATGCGGCATTAGCACCAAGGCCACCAATTTCTATCCCACTAAAATAAACTCTTTGGAATATGAACTAGGCTTACAACCAACATTTTAGCACTTTAAGTGTGTTGTTTTTGTTGCTCTTTTTCTTTTCTTTTTAATATTGGTGAGCTGGAGGAATTATTTGGGAACTGATGAAGAGGTATGAGGAAGTTATATATTCCACTACCTCAAACTCATGACCATCTTAAAACATGGCTCATTCTAGGCAGTTCCTGTGCCAGTAGTATCTCATACAGTGTCATTATTGCTGCAGATTGTTGTATTAAATACACGTGTGATATGTATCTTGTCTCATTCTTTGGCTGCACATATTTACATATCTTGATAATTTTATTTATTTATTTCATTAAATTCGTTATGGCCGCCCATTCCAGTAGACAATGTATGATCTGCAAAAGATTGTTATAGAACAGTTCCCAAGGCGGCCATAGCACGTGGAAGAGAAGTAGCTAGCCTTAGTAGATTCCAAAAAAGCTAAGCAGGGTTAGATCTGGTTAGTATTTGTATGGAAGAGTACCAGGAAATTCCAGATTGGGAAACTGAAAAAAATCCCAGAAAACAATGGAAGACCAGTACCACATTGTTCCCAAGAAAACTACTGTATATGGATTTGTCGATGTAGTAACCAAGAGTTGAGCTATGACAGAATATCCTTTTTTAACCTACAATACTAAAAAAAAAAAAAAAAACAAGAGTTGTGCACAATCTGATGCATATTTTAGCAAATTCTTGAGAAAGTTCATATAATCTGAGATTAATATTGTGAAATATCTCTGCATCATCTGTATGTAATGAGTCACATGGCTAATCCACAAGATTGTTACCTTTGCTCCAGTCTGGTAGCTTTGAGATGAAGTTATCTATCTGTTATAAATTTAGTACTATCAGACATTTCTCATGATGCAGTCACATTGTGGCTTAGTTACAAAATAATAATTAAAAAAAAAAGACATTTCTTTGACTGGTGATAATGAATGCTTTTACCATAAGAGGAAAAATATGTTGTTTCATCCCACAATCAGAGAGTGAGATGTACTTCTAATCCATTGTATACCAGTGGAGAAATGTGAAACTTTAATTGATTCCCATTTGCCTCTCTATTCGCACTTGAAGTGTCATTTGACAGTAGATAATTCAAGCTGTAAGGCTACTTACAATCAGCTGTGCTTGCCAAACATTTTATTCAGCCTTAAGCAGTTGCCAGGGGAAACAGATGTACGTCCTGAGGCTTGCAGCCTATTGTAGTCTGAGTACAGTGATGCAGGATGTCATTTGGTGAATGAACTTGGATGGTGGAAATAATATTCATGGAGACACTTCACCATAGGGAAGACAGATTCTTTGGAGAAACCAGAACAATATCCCAGTTGTAGAGCATAACTTAGCACTGTAGCCCTGTAAATGTTGAAGTGTTCTTTGTTGGATTACAATCTGTGCTGTCTAGGGAACTTGAAAAGCGTATCAGAAGAACAAACTTTGACTCTTAGAGCTGCAAGACGTGAACATCTCAAAAGGCATGAGGATGCCATCAGTAATATCATCCATATTTTCATATTTTTCCATGTTAGAATCTAATAGGGCTGAGTAGTATTTTGAAAGAGGTGCTTTGAAACATCCTGGACTATGGATGCAACACCTACCTCTGGCTTGTTAAAACATCTGATCATTCTTTTCAGGTCTGCTATAGTTTCACAATGCTAGAAACGGATGCAGCTGCCTTAATGAACCACATTATTATGCTACTAAATCAAACATGTACCAAGTCAAGCACTCCGATGTATTCCAAACTATCTCCGCTAAAGGTAAATAGAAATGTGAGGCATGATTTCAGGCAGGTTTGATTTCGTATCTTAATAGTGGAGTGGGAGGAAGAAGTATCGGACCAGCTATATTCAGTGACACAGACCCCCTGCAATATTTTATCCTTTCAGGAGTCTTTTCCTAAATATGAGCTTGGTAACTTAAAACATTTTGCTTCTTGAACTGAAGTCTAGTTACTTTCCTCCTATCCCCACTAGGAGCAATGCTTGAAAAAATATCTTAGCATTCAGACACCAGTTCCTATCTTTCTCTACCTAGCCCCTGTAGCAGAATTACAGGGATTGAGTTGAAAAACTCAACAGAAAGGTATCCAGATATAGAAATCCTAACTTTTTGCTGCTATCTGGTGATGATTTGGAGTACTGTAGCCCAGATCTGTGACCTCTGAAATAGGTCACTTCACTGGATATACGTTTAAGGCTAACTATCTTAATGACCCAAACACTAAGATTTAATTACATGTCACAGAATGCGGGGGGGGGGGGGGGGGAGGAGTATCATATCCTGGCCTTTTTGAATGTAAGACTACAGTTCTGTAAAAAATAGTTCTAAGAAAGATCCATAGTTTCATTCCAGAATAACTTATATAAAATTCATCTGGTCACAATGAAAATGATTCCTGTCTACTTTAGGCTGACGGTTTAATATTATTCTCAGACCTGCTTCCATGACTGTTAAAAAGTATCACTGCAGGGAAACCTAGTCCATGAAATGTGATTGTGCTGTTGGTTAAATACACCATATAATGAATTTCTCACCTGAGGAACAAGTATTAAAGAAGAACATAGTTCACTTCTCACAGATTATTTGATAATCAGAGAAATATTCACGGTAATCTGGAATCAATCTGGATTCGTTTTCAAGAACAGAGTGAAATATCAGGGAACAATTCTTCCATTAGGTACTGTTGGGGGTTAAACCCTGCACTGAGTGCTTACAAAAGAGTACCACAATCAACAATATTAAAAGCTGCTATGATGTTAAGGTGAAGAATAAAATGAAAAAGGCATGCAAAGGAGAAACATTTGTAGTAATAGGCATTGCACTTACTCCCAATTAGACTAGATTAATGTATAACCCAGGCATGGAATCCCCTTTTCAAACAATGTATTACTTTTATTTTAGCATTTTTGGGAGTTTGACAAATACAGGAAATGAACTTTGTCCTGTTGTGTTCACCGCACATTCTTTGTTACCATTGCAATGAGATTTTAAAGAAACTCCCACACTTTACATAAAGGAAAAGAATATACTTTTTATGTTTGAGAAATAGAGAAAAATGTGCACAATTTTCTGAACAGCAAGAGAATTCTGCCAGAGCTGCACTTTCAAGCACTGGAAGTCCCCTTCCAGTTAGTGCTACATGTAAACTTAAAAGAAAAAAGAAAATAGAGGTTTGCTTACAGGATGAATACATGTTATCCAGCTGTTCAGATGAATACATTATTTGCTTTCAAAAAGAAAAGAAAAAGAAAAAGAAATGAATCTAAAAGAGTATGTAAAATATTTCTTTGACTTTATTCTAAATCCAGTTAACCAGTTGAAAAACAAATCAGTGTTTAAATCCCTTACTGGCTTCAGTTGGCTTAATTTTTGTCTTCAAAGGCTAATAATAATAATAATAATAGTAATAATAGTAATAATAATAATAATAATAATAATAATAATAATAATCTTCTTCATGTGACAATACCTTTAACACCATCAAACAACAACATCTGCCTATCCCAGTTCCTTGGGAAGGACTCAATAGGTAGATAAAAATGCCAAATCCAGTCCAAACATCTGGCTGAGTGTGTGACTAACCATAATAATACTTTAAACTTTACCAAAGGAGGCAGTGGTAAAACTCCATAGTAGGGAAGGTTGCATTGGTGTGACAGAGTCACATGATAGCCACTGAGAATGTCCTTGGCATCTTAATCAAGCATAGGCGAATCTAAGCAGGATGGCATTGCTCATTGTGAGGAAGATGTGGTCCATCTGATTGGTTCAGGATAGTATCACACCCTCTACCAGAAGAAGGAGATACACAGCTTGGGAATGCTATTAGGTCAAATCTGTCTCTAATATCACAGATTGAAGTGATGGCCAGGAGTACCTGCAATTCTGGCTAATATGACAGCTACAAGCCATTCCTATCTTTTATTAATTTTAATACTCATTACTCTCTTGTTTTATTCTTTAAGCTGCCTTGTGTGTTAGCCTAAAATAGGAAGAGGAAAAGGAGAAATTCTATATCGATATTTGAGTAACCTGAAGGAACCATATATTAGTGCTGCTGATTTCTTTCTGGGAGAAATGGGTCTTTGTTTATAGAGACCCAAACCGGATAGTTCTGGTTACTAATGAGAATGCCTACTTCCATTGTATCTCCTTTATTACTGAAGTCAGCACAGAAGACCTTCTTTTGTTCTTTTTGTTAATCTGCTCAGTAGTTGACAGTAAGCTGTGGAATACATGCCCATCTGACCTTTAGGGCTCATGTTGCTGATCTTGAAAACATATATATTTAGTTGAGAGTTTTGGATAGCTCTGATTGTCTTCAAACGTTCCACGGTAAACAACTGTATGAAATGCAGAACATAATATTTGTAGGTAAACCAGCTTTAGATGATTACTAACATCAGTCCATCAATATTTAAAGAAATAATGCAAAACAAAGGTTTCTACTTCAGCATTAAGATTGTGATGGAATACATTGAAATGATTGAGAGTGGAGGGAAAATGTTAAAAGAAAAGGATTTCTAATGCAGAAAATTATCATCTTTTTTCTACTTCCACTCCACCTTGCTGACCTACAAATATCTTCACTGTTACTCTAAGCACAGCAAGGAAGGCTGACCCTTTTCTTTCACCTTCCATAACACTGTCTTTATTCTCTCTCCTTTTATAAAAGGAGGTTGATAAATAATAATGGATTTTTTTAAAAAATGGCTGACATGTGACAAATCCAGCAAATAAATATGGTAATCCTACACCAGAACTGAAATTTCCTCCTCCTTTAATAATCCATGCAAAGTGGAGATCTGATGTCCAAGCTGGAAAGCCTAGTGATTTTAGGAAATTCTCAATCCCTTGTTATTTTCCTTTACTTGGACATGCTATTTCAAACATCAATCAGGGTTTTAGTTCTATTTCATTACTCCCAAGAGAGTCAGTATGCTTCTAGCTTACCACTGTGTAAGCCATCAAGGTATTTGCATTATTCTAGATCAGTTGCCCAGTGCTGACATTTAATATGCTAGTAAGATGGACAGCATGATCTTTTGTTATCACCTCCACACAAGCAGGATGAATGCTGAAGTAATTCTGCATTTGACTGAAAGAGACAGGTCTGTAATTTTTTTTTTTTTAAGAGGCTTTGGCCCTACGTTGGTTCTATAGACAATCAAAATAATGATTCCCTGTGGTGAGAGAGATCCTTGTAACTACAGCAGCTATCACTTCTTCTATCATAGCCTTGGACAATTTGATCTCCTCCAGTGGTGTTGGCCTATAATTCTCACCAGCATAAGTAACAACTATGTTGGTAGAATTTGAGATCTTGTTGCAAGGCATCTGGGAGTCACCAAGAATCAGCCCCTTTGCCTACCATCCCACTTATTACCTAACAATACTTAGCAATTCTTTCAAAGAGAAGCAGAAATGCCTTTTGAGAGTACAGGGGCTTGGAGTCAAGTAGCCATGCGGCCGTAGGAATATTCACTGGTGACTATTGTCACTGCCAAGGCCAATAACTCTTAACTCTGAAACTTCTTGTCATGCAATAATTTACTGGGACTTCTTTTATTGTCTGCAACTATGCTCCAAAATTATCCATTTGGACCATCACATTTTGGGTAAAATAGATTGCCTTGTAACACTTGCTTTCCAGGAACTCAGTAATAAAATACAAGCTACTTCAATCTAAGAGCATGCTAAACTCTTTTTGTTAAAAAAAAAAATCACAATACATTCAATAAATTAGGTTCACTTGGAGCCTGCAAGTGCCACTTTCATGCTTACTTGAACTCATAAGCCATAGGAAGAATAGATAGCAGTTACTCACAGAATATTGAAGGAAAAAGGAAGTGATCAGCCTTTCAGAAGAAATATTATGTGAAAATCATGGTTTCAGAATGCACCCTTAGCTATTTCTAGTATAAGGGAGGGGTAGGTGGGATAATGGGAATTATAATCCATCACCTGGAGGTCTCCAAGTTAGAGAAGACTGTTCTAGACATTAAGATGTATTCCTGATATGCTGACTGTTCCTCTATAAAATGAATGTCAGAAGTGTTTGTGTTACAAAAGAGAGATGCTTAAGATTTATTTTAAGAAAATATGCACTCTGAAAAGAAACAACATATTTGTCATAGCCAGCACTGAAAAATCACTTTAAATATTTTATTCTTGCACTCATGGTAAAATGGTTCCACTTGCAAAGCCCATGAGATACTCTTATTAACTTTGCTACTACATTTATTTCTCAACCCACACTGTAAAGGTAATACAGATCATTCTTCAATGTCTTTTATTCACAGTGTTGTGATATTTAGAGGTTTAGAACATTCAATTATGATGAATATTTTCCATTGTACTTTATACCAAAAAACTACAGTCAAGTGTAAAGACTCAATAATGTGTATTTCTTTCCATTTCTCTAAGCATATAGGTTCAGTTCAAGCTGTTCATGAGTGAGGCACGATGAGAAGCAGTCACAACATGTTATTCTTTAATTGCCTCATACTTTGGCAGCCTTTCTTTCTATAACAGGTTTAATCATTATATTGGACTCCTCCTCATATCCTGCTTATCATGGCAAAAAGATGCTGCACTAGTTTTAAGGGACATGTCCTCATGATCCTCCTCCTAATCCCCAAACCACTGGGGAAGAAGCCTGAATTCATCCTTAGTTGCTTTGCTGTTAAAGCAAAGTTTTTCCTGTTCTCCTGACACAAATCTTTTCCTACAAACAATCATGACTCCTTGGTGGTGATTCTGACAAGCTTCTGTTTTAGTCTGCTATGAGAGTGCCCTGTTGGTTATAGTGGGTTGGACTGCAAGGAAGAAGAGACACATGGCTTGGGCAGAAACATTTGTTCATGTAGGTCAGCCCCCGCTAGGGGTAGACCAGACCAGAAAATCAACTCCACATGAAGACTACAATGATACTTTATTGATATAGGCTGTAATAACAGAATCTTGCAAGTCTGACTGTACTATCCTCTCCTCCTTCTTACACCCCAGTGAATCAGATAAGTGTTTGCCTCAGTCACTTTTGAGTTTTATCATGTTTCCCAGGGCCTGAAGGATGTTTCAGCCCTCTTTGCCTAGGTAAACGGTTCCTGCATATTTCTGCCAAGGTCATCTCCCTTACCCTCTACAGTGCAATACCTATCTGGCATTTAAAAAATGCTATTTGGGCATTATGCATGATACATGGGTCTACTGGTCTTCTACAAAATAGGTAGATCTGCTTTTCAACACAGATCTTTCAAAATACTACTAGACTGTCTCTGGGGGGGTGGGGGGGGGAGGAAGAATTTCCAGTCAATTTAAATAAGGGAAGTGATGTGTTAAGGGTTATTACAGGTTTTTTATTTAACCTGATCAGAATTGGTCTCACTTGGCTCTATTTTCTACTCTATCATTTATTGGGGGTGGGGTTCCACCATTGGGACAACCCTAACACAAATTTTCATACTCTGTGGGATTCTTCTGGGTACTCTGGGCAGGGCCACTTGTTGCCAGAACTACTGTTTCCTTGGGTTAGGGTTATACTAAAAAAGAATAAATCAATACAAACATATATATCCTAGTTGTCAGATCCTTGGGGCATTTGGAGGTATGAAGTGGAGCGGGAGACAACTCCCAGGCACATTGAGAAAGTTCCCTCCCACCTGCACCCATCCTGTATCCCACAGGACCATCCATACTTAGGAAAACCAGCGCTATCATGTTAAAAAAGGTGATGGGGTGTAGAAGGCATGTGACATGAAGTGAGAGGTAGTTCTGTTGATGTGCCTATAAGGTCCAGCTTCTGCCTGGCCCCTTCATCATACTGACTTGTTAACTGGAATGCATGAATGGATGGGGAGATCTCTCTCTCTCTCTCTCTCTCCCTCCCTCCCTCCCTCCCTCCCTCCCTCTCTCTCTCTCTCTCCCTCATGGTTGATAGAGCTGGATTCACTTGGGCAACCTGGCAGAGATAAATCTTCAGTTTCTGGGACATGCCTGGATTTCCCCAAGCTGCCTCACATGTTATGGAATGTGGTTTTTGGTTGTTTTTTCCACAGAGAGATGATGCTGGGTGCAAGGGGAAAAGAAGCCCAGAAATCCACTAATTGATCCCCTGAAACAGACTCACATTACATCTGTAAAGACAGAACCATTTGCTGGCCTCATTGCTGAGGCACAGTAAAATTTGAAGGGGAGGACAGCACAGGTTATATTGACATACTTTTCTGCTGATTCAAGAATGAAAGGTATGCATTCTAATGAGGCCATGAGGAAGCTTCATGGTGTGACAACAAATCTTGATTTGCTGCTAATGATACAATCATCTGGTTGCTTTAGCTAGTCTCGGTCATATGGCCAGGCAGAAATCCCTAGTTATTTTATACCATCTAGAATTGACCGAGAGAACCAGAATGGTACAGCCAAGGGAGAAATGAAATAATGGAGTCATTAAGTTGAAAAGTACCTTGGAGGTCACTTAGAACATCTTTGATAGATGGTAAGCCAGCCTTTGTTTGAAAACCTCCAGTTAATTAATTGACTTGTTTGATTAAAGAGGGAACAACAACTACTTTTATAAAAGACTGGAAACCCTTTATGGACTTTTTGCTGAAAAGAGATAAAGATGAACTAGTGATCCTAGGATTTATTGATTAAAAAGGTTTGTTTATGGGAAGAAGGAAACCATGATATGTAATTTGGGAAGGTGGAGATGATAATTAGTATGTTTGTAGCTGCTGCAAAGAAGATGTTTCTTTAGATATCTTTCTTTTTCTCATTCTCTCTCTCTTGTTGTCTTTTACTATTCTTTTATCCTTTCATATTTCTTTCCTTTTTCTACTTTTCCTTTTATGTTTCTGTAGTTTTTTAATCTCATGTAATATTTCCTTTTAATAAAAATGATATTAAAAAAAAGAAAAAAGAAAACCTCCAGTGAATTAGAGCTGATCACTTCATGTGCCCGGCTGTTCCACTGGGTGACAATTTGTAGTCAGGAAATTCCTTCTGATATCTAACTTAAACCTGCTTCTTTGTAGTGTTAACCCATTGGTCCAATTTGTCTAATTCATCTTCTGTGTGATAACCCTTCAGACATTTGAAGATTGCTATGATATCACTCTTCAGTTATCTCTTCTGTAGGGTAAACTTGCTTAGATCCTTTAACAGTTTATCACAGAGCCTGATGCAGATCAGAATTAAGCAGAGCAAAGTAAAATAGTAATACAATAATTTAGGTATATGTTATTTATTTATGAATACCATTTATAACAGCCTTTTCATACAATGACACATCATATTAAAATTGTGAATTAAATATGCAGTATCATTCGGAGAGTAAAATAATAGAAGATGACAGAAAAAAAAATCACTGGGTAAATGATAGCAAAATATTGTATCTAGTTTCACTAAGGGATCACATTAGACAAGGCACTGGAACCTGACTGAAACTTCCATCTCTGTTTGAGACACACGCACACATAATTTTCAAATGATTTGCAGTTAATGTAGATTGTCCTCCCAGGAAAATAGCAGTTATAGAAGGGAACAATTTGGTATTAATGATGTAGTGTGAGGATGTTATTCCTTTTGTGTGTGGATGTTGCTACTGAAGTGGTTAAAACTAAATTCAAGAATCACAGTGTCTTTATTCATGCCTCATCAAATTTGGCCCTGAATGTCCCATGCTATCTGGTTGGAAGATTAATTCTAATTCTTAGCCCACTTAAATGGGTGTCATTTTAAGCCAGGAACCAATTTAGTGAAGTATACTGCACCCAGATAATTATTATGACAAATGGGAGATCAATTGCATAGATGAAATAGGAGTGATTGCCAGGAGCTAGCATGAGAGTTTCCAAGAACATATTCTTACACAATCTAATCTCATTCTTTGACATAATGGCTTAGTGGATAAAGGGAATTCAGCATATGTAAGTATATTTACTTTAGCAAAGGATTTTACAGAGTTGCCTGTGAAAACTTCATAAATGAAAAAGCAGCTTTCACATTTTTGGCATGCTCAGTTATGTAGACGTAAGTGTATGATGCCCAAAAAGTCACCAGCAAGTAGTAAACATGCAATGAAAACTTAATTTATTTCAATCGCTCTATGAATGAATTCCATTTGCATGCATTCAAGTAGCATACAATTTGAAACTTGTCAAATTCTCTCATGCAGCCTGTCCACTTCCGTGCAAATAAGATGAATCCATGTGGGAGCATGTATATATATTACAGCACTTCTAAGGACAGTTCATCAGCACAATTTTCATTAGTTTTCCCATTGCCTGAATAACATCTAAAGCATACCCAATTAGAGGCTTGCTCATGTTTTCTTGACCTGAGGCTTAAACACTTATTCATCTTGGGCTAATTTCATACTGTTGTGAAATTGTGTGTGTATGTGTGCACTAACAAATGAAAAAGCAGAAATGTAAGAAAACTATACAGATGTGGATTAAAGTACAGCTCTGTCAAAGCCAGTGGAAACATTACTGCTAAATTAAATGTAGCCAGAATCACACTCTGACTATGTTTTAGTCCTGATCATTATGAAAAGTTATGATACCTACTGGGGCATGAAGTTTACCCAATGAAAAGAAAGCAGGATGCTGCTAGCTTGTCTTAGCTTCCTGTTTATCCTCCATACTTTCCCCTGCTGTCATCACAGGCCGGGGAAGAAATTAAGTGCCGCTGCTGCTCCACGCCTGCTGCTGCTGCAGTCAGCCTCAACCCCACCAGAATCTCTCAGGAAGACTTTCTTGGGCCTCCCACATCTGGGCTGCACAAATCCAGATGACTGCTGGACGGTGGCAATGAGAACTTCCCGTATCTTTTTGCTGCCATCTGATGAACAGGTCACCCAGATTTTTGCAGCCTAGGAACGTTAAGCTTATATTCTCTTCTCTTGTTCCGTCATAAGCCAGAAGGAGGAGAGTGGAAAGGGGAAGAGAAGGGCGGTTAGCAATTGTAAGGCCTGCCAGGACTCTTATTTTCCACTCCTGCTGCTGCTATTAAGATGACAGCTGATCCAGGAGCAGCGGTGGAGATGGGGACAGTAGTGGTGGCCTTGGCTCTTGCCTCACCGACTCAGTCCCTCCTCCTCGGCTGCTCTTCTGCCAGAGTTTTGCTTCCATATCTGGGCTGCAATGATCCAAGCACCACTAAACCCAGCAGCAAAATGATATAGAAAACTCCACTTCTTTTCTGCCATCTAGTGGTTGTGGGGATTTTTTTCACATCCGTACAGTAGCCCTTCCTTGGGCAATTAGAGCAGGGAATGGGTGGCAAGGGGAAACACAATGGACCCTCTGTGCCACCAGTCCCCCAAATAGCTCCTCCCCACCTTCATTATATTTATGCCAATGCCAGAGGGGCTAAAAGTGTGGCCTTTTGGCTGCTTGTGGCCCACCAGCTGATCTTTGCAGATCTCCCCCCGCCCCCCCCCCCCCCCCAATTCAGGCTACCCAACTGAATTCTCCCTTTGTAATGAGCCAGACAAGGAACAGAAATGTGATCAAGGGAGGTTTGGGAATTATGGGGAAAAAAAGAAAAAGTGTCTGAGTATCGTTTAAATTAATGTATAACACAAAAGTGAGTGACTCCAAAATGTTTAAGTTCCTACCATAAGTTGAATAATTCTGTATAGAATTATTATATATATAATAAGGGTGCACAATTACTGCTTTTTAAATCTAAATATCTGTATTCACATGTTTGTACATATGCGGAGGAATTCTGTAGTTGATTTTAAAAAGCCTCTAGATTCAGCTCTAAACACTGCCTCATTCCTTTTCATGAGCCGAAGCATTTTTTTTTTTTAAAAAAGGACATGAAATGTATACTGTATGACCTTCTTTATTAAAATGCCTGCCAAATTAAACTTCTGTTCCTTTTTTAATTCCTACTGGATCAGTTATGGAAAGCTAAGCAGTGGAGTTGGCATCTTGAAGCAAAATTCACATCCAGTTCATGTCATTGCTTTTCCTTCAGCCTATATAGTTTCATGTGTCCTCTGGAATATTTTTTTGCCTCCTGTTCTGATCATGTGGCTGGTGAACACTGCACTGCAGTGAACAAGTTATATGGAGGTCATCATTTCTGTAGGCAGACTTTAATTTCAGGGCTCTATTTAACAGTATCTCATCAGGCCAGTCCCCCATACTCTAGTGCACTGTTTCTCAACCTTGGCTACTTTAAGATGAGTGGACTTCAACTCCCAGAATTCCCTGGCCAGCATGTTGAAGAGTTGAAGTCCACACAACTTGATGGTTGAGAAACACTGCTGTAATGGTAATAACCTCTCTGCTGAACACTTGAGGGCAGAAACTAAGGTGTGCAAAAATCTGTAAGCTTTTCTCCATTGCAGAACTGAAGGGAGCTCCAGCCTTTCTTGAGCTGGCAGAAAACTAGACTGGCATGAAATTTCTGGTCCAAATCAAATCCTGTCCTGGGTGTATTGACTCCATTTCCAGTCACTGCCAGTGTCCTGACTTCTTTCTAAGGGAAGAAAATATGGTGTAATAGATCCTGTACACCTTGAGGCTGCCCCAGGACAGGGTTGAAATAAAGAGAAATAAAAAGCTTTCACACCAGTGAACTAAAGCTGACTTAAACCTGTGTCATTTGTACTCTGAGGACAAGATGAAGGGGGAAAATATGTTCATCTGACATGGCCTAATTCTGGTCTGGGTCAATACTGGCTTGTCTGTTCCAAGAGGAACTGGTGATAGTCCTCCATTTCCATGAGGTGCACACAACGGAGGCTCTTAGGTCCTGCTTTTCTGTGGCCGCAGCTATCTTTTAGAGAAGCCTCTCACTTGAAGGAGGTTGGCCCCTCCATTTGTGGCCTTCCAGAATCTACTGAAAATACAGGTAGTCCTTGCTAAAATACCATTCATTTAGTAACCATTCGAAGTTACAACAGTGCTGAAAAAAGCTACTTACAACTGGTCCTTGCACTTATGACTGTTGCAGTACCTCCACAGTCATGTGATCACGATTCAGGCACTTGGCAACCAGCTTGCACTTACTACTGTTGCAGCGTCCTGGAGTCATGCGATTACCATTTGCAACCTTTCCAGCTGGCTTCCGGCAAACAAAATCAATGGGAACAGCATGATTCGCTTAACGACCACATGATTCACTTAATGATGGTAGTGATTTGCTTAATGACTGCCACAAAAGCTGTTGTAGAATTGGGTGTGGTCATGTGATACCTCGCTTAATGACCGCCCTGCTTAACAACAAACTTTCCAGTTACTATTGTGGTTGTTAAGCAAGGACTACCTGTAGAGCACTGGAGTACCTACAGTGATGCATGGTGACTAGGAATAATGAATTTAGCATGGTCATGGATTTTATGATTTTGTACTCGTATAATTTTTTTTTTTTTTACCATGGATGTTGTATTTCCTATGTTTTATTACTGTAAACTGCCAAGAGTCTTGGGATTATGGTGGGTAATAAATAAAATAAATGAATCCTATCCCGCGCATTCAGACAATTCTATTCCATAACAATTTCTGTAATTTAAAAAAAGAGAAACACCTTCGTTTGTTACCACACTCCATTTCTCTTGATGCTGTTTTTTAATTCCACTTCCCCTCTTTTGTTCCCAGCTTCCCACATATGCACTTTTGTACATGTAGATATTGTGGGAGAACTGTTATTGTCAGTCTATGGTGACAAAAATTCAGAAGGAGTCTGGCTGAAGTGAGCTGCAGCTCACCAGAGTTTATTCCTTTTAATGAAATGTGTTAGTCAGAACAGGTGCTACCAGACTCCTGATTGTTTTGTGCATGTGTATTTCAGACGCTCATCTTATTCCTCATTTTTGAGCTGTAAACAATGGGCCCATCATAATACTGATTTTTGTGGGTGCATCACTCTCTTCTGTTCTAAAATAAATTTGTAGCAGATTTCCTTTCACACAACAGAGATAAGCTAGAGTTAAAAGACAGGCCAACCATCAAGGACAGAAGCTGGTGCTTTGTGGATGGAAGGCTGTGAATACTACAGTCTTCAGTGTAGTAGCTCTGCAGTGTTCAAATTCCCTTAGGTTGTATGGCAGAGAAATAACCATCCCATTACCTATGCCATTGCTAAAAACTGTTAAGTTACGAGCAGTCCCCCCACCCCCATCTCTGCCTCTAAATGTGTGCATAATGTACTGTACCGTATTTAATTACTATATTCACAATACAGTCATCTTATAATGTATGTTCTGAATAATAGTAATTTGCAGATAGCTTGGATATGGGTCACGTTAATGCACAGCATTCTGTAGCTCTCCTACCCAACATCTGAGAAAACAGCTTGAACATAATAAAAACCAAACTCCTTGGGATCACATCTGGCAACTTTTCAATTAATTCAGCTACTATCACCTGTGTTTTATAGATCCAAAGCATCAGCTACAAAGCACCAGCAGCTTTATTTCATATATCTATTGGATCCCCCTTGGACTTAGAGGGTGCCAGTAACTCTGTCCACCCCTTTTTTCCCCAAGGTATAGTGACTACTAGTCTTAGAGATTTGCTGTTCTATATTTCTGAATATTAATGTATTAAGCTTTTAATTGCATTAATCCATTAATATCTGTATTAATATCTGTATTCAACTAATTCATATCTGAACTGGAATAATTTTTGCTAACAATAAATAATACCTTTTGAAAATAGAACTGTTGATATAAACTCTTCAAAATGTATTTTTTTAAATTATGAACACCGTTTATATACCACTTCAATTTTACAAATTGCAGTGGAAATAAATACTGCTGTCCTAACCTGGAATCCAACATCGTTCCCCTAATACAGTAATACCTCAGTTCACGAACGCTTCTGTCCATGAACAATTCGGTTCGCGAACAGCAGCGTTTGCAAATTTTTGCTTCCGTTCGCGAACTCCACATCAGGTGACGAACACGACCAGTGGCCATCTTCCCTGCTCTGACACGTGGTCATGGCTTCTTCTAGGCGAGATCGCGGTCGCAGACAGACACTTACTGTGAAGCTTTTTGGTGTCGCCTCAAGCAAGGTTAGTGTTCTCTCTCTTCATACTGTACTGTACTGTACTTTGTTTCATATTTTTGTGGCTAAAAAAAAATACATATGGTTCAGAATGGATTAACCTTATTTACATTGAACCTTATGGGAAAATTTGATTCAGTTGGCGACCAATTCGGTTGGCACCACGTTCGTAGAGGTCAGAACAGATTAACCTTATTTACATTGAACCTTATGGGGAAATTTGATTCAGTTTGCGACCAATTCGGTTTGCGGCCAGAACCGTGGAACAAATTAAGTTCGTGAACTGAGGTACCACTGTATATGCAAGATGTGGTTGTTGGTTGAATTTGTGGCGCTATGATGGACTATACAAATCCACTTCTGCCCTCTGTGCTTTTTGGCTGAGCATCATCTGACTTTGTTGTAGATGCTGTATGTCTCACCTTTACACATGGACCGACACGTACACAAATCCCTTTAGGTGACGGAAGGATACATCAAACAAATAACCAACCAACCAACCAACCAACCAACCAACAAGTGTGCTATTTCAATGATTGATTCTTAATATATTTTCTATTACAAAGAGTTTTAAATTAATAATTATAGTAATAATAGTATGTTTCCTTTTACCAAACCAATCCTGATCTTTATTTATTACAATTGTTTGTATGGTGCCTATTTCTATGAATGCCACTGAAGTTCTAACTCATATGATTCTAGAAGATTGTAAATCTATTCTAACAGAGACAAAATTGGTGACTTCTTACTGTATTTGCTAAAGGTTTGGAAAATGAAGTGCATTTTCATCAGCTTTCTTCAAGATAAAAACATGTTTTTTTTTCCTATCAAAGGAAAAGTGTTTTGAGCAACAACAAAAACAAAACAGCCTTTTGGGAATGGAGCGTTTATTAATTATTTTTAAAATAATATAACTGGAGTTGTTTCCATTAAGAACATTTGTTGCAAATGTTCAAAATATCTATTTCTCCTAATCTCAAAGACAAGAAAATGCCTCTATTAACCTGGAGTCTATTTTCCCATTCTTCTTAACCTCAGGGATATAATTATGACCTTTTGTGTTCTACATTTTATGAGATTTTAGGGGGAAAATATTATGGTACGAATATCCACAGAAAAAAACAGTTCATGCTAAGTAACTGTCAGCAAGTGGATTTTGAAATAGTAATCTAAGTATTTATGTGGGAAACACCAAGAGTTAGGCTGTTTCCACTGTTTCAAGTGAACATATAATTTCCTCTTTCTTGTATGGAAGATTTGCACTTATGCAGGTTTAACATAGCTATTTGCCAAGTAAACCATAATTTTTGAGCTTTTTCTTCTATTTCTCTTATGCGTAGTTCTGCAGTGTGATGAGGAGCTACTAGCCAAAAGCTCAGGGAAAGCTTTGCTTAAACAATCAATAGTGATCATTTGTGAAGATTTGAAGAAAACAGGCATTGATTCTAAATATGTATTGATTCTGGTTTCAGTAAAGCTGAACCAAGCAGTATGTATGTATGTGTTTTCTTATTTATTTGATTTATATAGCTGCCCATCTCACACACATGACTCTAGGCAGCTTATTAAACAAACTTATTAAATAGACTTTTATAGCTGCCCATCTACAAGAAGGAACTCTTGGCAACAAACAGAATAAAATCAGTAGTACATGTTCTGTTAATTAAAACAGTGTCCTTTTGCATCTGATTCTGTTATCCTCAATACAATTCTACACTGGACTTCCTTTTTGAGTCACATAACTAACTATACATGAGTGCATATATGTTTTAATACTTAAGGATGTACATTGAAAAGATAAAAAGAGTTATGCTAGCTTAGACTAAAGTCTACCATTTTCTTTCCATGGTGGCCAACCAGAAGCCCGCAACCAAGACACAACTGCATTCCCAACAATGAGAGAAACATTGCCTTTGCTACTGGAATACTGCATATCAAAAGAGATTTTCTACCATATTTATTTAAATCATAGAATGATGAAGAATTGAAATGAACTAATGGTCTGTACATTACTTCATCTATCTCCTCGAAGCATTTCCTGCTTCCACTGACACCAACAAGCAGGAACACAAATTGAAAACCAGAGATTCCCAACTGTAGAGTGCTCTGGTGCTCAAGGACAAGATAGCTGTCAGCTTTAGATCAAAATTTTAAAGTGGCAGTTTGGGTGTAGGAAAAGCTTCCTGACTTATGACTGTTCTCACTACCTTGCATCCCAGCTCCTGATCCCAATTCCTTGCCTTTCTGCCTTCACTCCCTGACATTTTCTGAGAGCTGTCTGAACTTCTGCTAGAGCAGTATTCCCCATTAAGTTATGTTCAGTATATGGTGAATGTGGTTATTTAAGTCATTCCAGATTATTCAAGATCAGATTTTATCCTACATAACATACTAAACACATACATTTGACATCCTATAGATGAACATATTTCCTTTGCCATGTTGAGAATACATTTGTTTAAATATGTTGATTCTTACAGAATTTTGAGTGACCTCTAGATGTAAATATCCAACACTGGTCTGAGTTTATCACTAGATTTCTCTTGGATTACTTAGAGAAATGTCTTCTCCCCCCCCTGCTTTTAAAAGAATGCTTGTGAATTGAACATGAGAGTCCCCTGGGGCATGATGGGAAAATTAATTGAAGATTCACTGTCCTTGGAATTTACCTCTACTAGAATTTAATAGCTCAGATGAATTTATCTCACATGTTAATATATTACAATGACACTTTGGCATTTTGGGCTTGGCATTTCTTCAGTTATTATTCTGCTATCATCTCTGTTTGCTGCTGCAAAGCTTTACTCATGTAATGTTCAATCTAATCATTCACTTTCTATTCTGTTTGTTTGCCTGGCAAGGTCTCATAGATTACAGTTTCTTCTAATGTTTGTTTATCTATACAGCACAAACCTGTTTTCTACTATCCACTTTCCTATGTCTTATGGGACAATTTAAGGAAGAGCCCTTGAGAAGGTTTACATGGTTACATACAGTCATGCAGAACGCTACCTGCCACAGCTTTGAATCCCTCCAGAGTCATTTTAAAATTAAAATGGATCATACATTTTAAGAGAGAAAAATGTCAGAAGATACCCAGCCATCTGAAGATAATTGATTCCTGACTTGTAATGCTATTTTTTGTTTTCTTTTCTGTTTTGATGTAATATAAGCTGAAAGACTATTTGTATTTGTTTATCTAAACATACTGGAGGCATCTCTAAAGTCTATTGGTGTCCCAAGACTTCATATGCTTATTATCTCTTTTTCTTCATGATTTCATTCTTTTCCTCCTTGCTTATTATTGTTGTTAGATTTTGTTTGTGTTTTTCTTCCCAAGATCGTGTTTGTGAATTCTATATATCCATTTGGGATGCTTCCATGCAGAACTGTTGAGCAAAAGGCATGACTCAGCTGTTCCCTAATAGATAAGGTGAGAAAAATGATAAAAGTAGTATGGAAAAACAAAGGAACATTGCAAATGAAAAATGATAACATCTGAACCCTCATGAAATCCATGAATGAGGTAGGGTAAATTGCAGATCCAACCTCATTTTTCATAAACTGCAGATCAAAACACTCAGCAAAATGAGTGGTCTCATTATTACTTATAGCATCTTCAATAAAATAATGCACAATTCTGGATAAGTATTTACGTATTGATACTTGGTGTCCATCACCCTGAGGCACCAAGTAATAACATGTAAAAATAGCTCTAAGGGCACATAAGGATCACTCTATTTTGTTGAAACTAAGCAAATTTGGGTTTGGTTGTTTTGTGAATGAGATCACTAAGTTCCACATAGGAAGGAAGACAGGATGATTATCTGCTCATTATTGAGATTAACACAAATAAATGGGCATTCAACTAACAACATTCCCCCTGTCCATTATAGAATGGATTATGAAAATGCTTTGGGAACACTGTCATATGGTTACCATCATATATTCCCACCTACCCACCCTGAAAAATAGTAGCATTATTCTTTAGTTCTTCTTTTTAAAGTATCATATAGCACCAAGCCTTAGGTTTTTCAAGCAATGCTTTATCATCATTTTCCAGGAAGCAGTGAAGTTCACTTTTCACAGTTTCTATAAACCATAGTCATTATAGACACAAGATGTGGTTGTCTTATTACATCATCCATTATGCCAAATGGACTCTACTCCATGAAGCTTCTGCCACAGCAAATAGTTTAATTTTTTAAATGCCACAATGTTCTTGGTCTTGTGAATACATGTGTTGTAACAGAATCTGCCCTAGAATAGTTATTAATAGCTATGAGACACAGTCTACATTTTCCCAATAGGAAGATATTCATAATAACTTGCATTAAATATGCTACTGAAAGTGGTTCGAACTGATTTTCTACCATCATCATTTCCATGTGATGTCCTTCTGTTACCTACTGATTTTTCTTCTTCATTTTTTAAAAGTCTGAATTAATTCCATTGGAACAGCTCATGCTGGTAATTAAGATGTAAATCTGGAATTGTGTGACTTGGGGCAGGGTAGTTAAAATAAGCTTTACAGCAATGCACTTAAAGTATTAAATAGATTCTGCGAAAGATTAACTACCAATTTCCCTTTTGTCAGAATGAAACATGAAGCATTTCTGTTATGATAACAAGCATGGAGGAATTTCAGAGAGGGAGAGGTGCTGACATTCAAATTTACAGTACTTATACTTGTAAAATTTTGTCAGCCTGCCTAAAACATTTCTCATTACCAACAACACTTCCATGCCCTTTTGCCTTCACATGAATACCAACTTATATTTAATGCTTTATTTCACAATTCTTCTCTTTGCTTCCCCCTGCTCAGTTAATTCTGGTCATATCTCTTAATTGTTCAATATCTATGTCAAAGCCAGTGTTTTACTAGGAAGAAAATGAAAGGAAAGTATGTTTTTTAAAATGTAGACATTTTCTGCACATTTATCTTGAAGATCTGTATACCTTAACTTGAGTGTGCCTGAATGTAGATGCTCTGTAACAGTGAAACCTCACTTCTTCATTAGGCAAGTTTTGCAATTACAGTATTTATCGGCATATAACCACACACACAGGTGTATAACACACACCTTAATTTTAAGAAGAAAGTTTGAGTAAAAAAACTTAAACTTAAAATAAATGACTTGGAAACAAAATAAAGGGAGCTCTGAACTCATAGTGTGTGGTAATGGTAATCTGTTTATTACCATACTGGTACTTATTCCCTCCCTTCCTGCTTACCTGTCTGCAGCAGGTAGGCAGGTAAGATCTCTAGTGGACCAGTAGGGGTTAAAAATCCCTGGTGGTCTGAGTGGATTGGGGGGTACAGTAATTTATTATTAGGGTATGCCTCCTCTGTTTGCAGTCTTTAGTAACATCATCTGTGCGGTCCGGCACTCAGTGTGTCAGAGCAAAGCGCCGGCGCTTTGCTCTGACTCATTATTACATGCCGGAATGCTGCAAAGAGAGGAGGGAAGCTCATGGTACTTTAGTGACATCACCTGCGTGGTCCGGCATGTAGTAGTGAGTCAGAGCAAAGCGCCGGTGCTTTGCTCTGACACATTGAGTGCCGGACCGCATAGATGATGTTACTAAAGACTGCAAACAGAGGAGGCATGGTTTAAGTGCCATCAAACAGAGGAAGAGGTGGGAAGCGTGCAGTTGCAGCCCCGGTTACAGCCCTGGCTCAAATGAAGGCTCCAGTCTCCAAGCCCTGCCACTTGAGGTGAGAAGCTGCAGGGCTTATACAGGGGCTTATACATCGGCGTATAACATGCATATCAGCATATTACATGCAGCTAGGATTTCAGCCCCAAATTTTAGGGAAAAAAGTGCGCATTATATGCCGATAAATACGGTAAGCCTAGCCACCAACAGTGGGGGAAGAACTGCCTACAGAGAAATACAGCTGGCTGGACTCAAGACATTAGAGGGCTACAATGCTCCAGATATGTTGGGAGAATTCTCAGACAGGACAATTCCCCATTTGAACCTAACTAGAGTACAAACATGCCCTGGCAGCATGATTTCTTTCTGCCATGTCCCCCTGACATTGCCTTCATCTCATTCCCAGCCCATGAGTGAAACAAACCTAATTTTTCCTTGGATGTATCACTGTGAAATTAGTATTTCCCCACTTATTCCAACAGTGTCCAAGGGAAGCTTCAAGGTATAAAAATCTGCTAGGCTTTCCAGCCATTGCCTTGAAAGGAAGTTAGGATAGGTTGGCAACAAGGACAGCAAATTCCATGCTCATTTTGTTTTCTCCCAATGACTCAAGGATGGGTGGGTAGCATTTCAACTCCCCAATGGGTGGGGAAAGGTTTTTTGTATGGCTCAAAAAGACAGTCCAAATAATTAGGGAGCTAGAAAAGAATATGGGGTTTTTGATTTTAGAGTAAGGTAGGTAAGGGAATTCATAATAGTGATGTACAAAATCATGCACAGCATGGGAAATGTGAACAGATAGAAGTCCCTTCTCCCCAGTGTGGCATGCTGGGGTCATCCACTGACTCTAAATGGGGGATATTCAGGGCTGATAAAAGTGCTTCTTCATACAACATATAGTTAAGTTTGAAAAGAGTGTGTGTGTGCATGCATGCATGCCTTCAAATCAGTGTTGCCTGGACTAGTCCCTGCAGTTTTCTTGGCAAGATTTCAGAAGTGGTTTGCCCTTGCCTTCTTCCTAGGGCTGAGAGAGAGTGACTGGCCCAAGGTCACCCATCTGGCTTTATGCCTAGGCTGGACTGGAACTCACGTCTCCCAGTATTTGGCCTGGTGCCTTTAACCTCTACACCCAAACACTCTTTTGTTTAAGGAGTTAGACCATGTGAGAAAAGTCAGTTCTCAGATATGATGGTCCAAGTCATTTTTTCCAGGTTTTATCAGGAAAGGCAATAGAAGGTAATGGCTTACATGCAAAACTTTTATGATTCAGTTCCTGGCCTACCCAAGCAGGGTTGAGAAAGGCCCTTTTCTGAAGCTGTGGCATCTGCTGCAGACTAATACTGAGACAGAATAATATTGAGGACGCTGAAGCGGATGGTAGTCAGCAGATTTACTTTCCTGATCCTTAAAAAAATATTTTGACCCAAGGCATCACTCCCTATTTTACATTTCTTCATATTCAACTATATTTCCTTGGGAAGTAAGCAACCTCAAGCTTCCCAATTTCTTGCTGTGGTGAAAAAATTGAATGTTTAACTTTTCATAAAGTGAAGGCTTCTGCTTCATTCATCACAAGGAAACTGTCACTCATATCAGACACTTCTGGTGGGGAAACTCTAATACCTGCCCTGAAAATACCATCATATTTTTTCCATATTTAACATACATATTTTTTTTCTCTTAGTTGTTTTTCAAAGATCTGACACAAGAGATAACCACTTTTTCTCCCTTTATTTGTCTAGAAAACCCTCTCTGTGTGCTGTAGAATAACAGATTGATCACTTATATGGCTGATGTGAGAAAATTCAGCTAGCTAAATCAAATCAATTTTCCAAATCAGTCAATTTAGTTGAAATCACTTTCATCCAGTTGATTGTTTCTGAACTGATACAGTGTTTTGATAGTATTTTATGAATGAACAGAAAGGTTTTTTTTCCCAAGTTGCTTTTCCAAATTGGATAGACTCACTCTGACCAAATGAATTAACAATCCAAATTGAAGAAAAGCCAATCTGAACATCTCTAGAAAAAAGACGGTTTTTAAAAAATAGAAATTACATCTGGTACCCATTCTCTCTACATCATAGTTCTACTTTGGCAATATGTATAGTTTATCAGACTACTCCAAGGTCTCCAATCCCCATTTTATTATAATACTGATCTGAATTCAGAATGAATCAGATCTCCATTTGATTTGTAATTCAGGTAGTCAACTTAATTTTGAAAAAAGGCTTTCTGTTCATGTGCAAAAGGCCATTCAATTACCAGATGGGTTTAGAGGCAACTGATTTGATTCAGTAATTCAATTGATCCAGTGACTCAATCCTAATTTGACAATCCAATTCACAAAGTTGATTGTATCAAATGTTTGATTAAATCACTTTCTAATTGAATTTCCAAATCAAACCTTCATAAATGTCTATCAGATATACTCAATTACATTTCAATTTTTCCCTCTAGAAATTGCTGGGAGGATAATGTATAGAGCTACTGTTTATACAGAACTGTGTGTTAGCCAAGGCAACAAAAATATCCATGGAATACTAGAAGAAGTGGACATGTAATTATTATTGTTTCCCAACATTTTGCTCTTTCTTTTGTTACATACCTTTGGAGGAGAGAAGAAGAGATAGAGATATAGAGATAGAGATAGAGATAGAGATAGAGATAGAGATAGAGATAGAGATAGAGATGATAGAGATAGAGATAGAGATAGAGATAGAGATAGAGATAGATGCATGCATGCTATAGTGGAAAAAATCTGTGACGAAGTGACATGTGCCTCTTCCTGCTGATGCACAATTTTAAGGCCTCCTTCTCCTTTCCTATGGATCTTTTCTTTTAAGCTGACTTTGGGCCAGACAGCTCTTCAGAAAGAAAAAAGCTAACAAATACGGAATTGTCCTTTGGCAGTTCTTCAAATAACAGTCACATGCCTGTCCTAGAGCCAACTAGCCTGTGAGAAGATTTCTCAGATTCCATTTAAGCCATAGTGTTTTGCTTTCTTAAATAGAGCTAAACTAGCATTTAACAGTGAGAATTGGATCATGTTACCAGTCTCTGTTTTATTTTCATCCATTTGTGCTTTGTACCTATTCTATATTCAGCCTGGATATTTCAATGTAAATTGATATGATGCTTTATTATTATTATTATTATTATCATCATCATCATCATCATCATCATCATCATCATCATTATCATTATTATTATTATTATTATTAATTGTAGATTTTATCCTATTTAAATTGCTATATATTTAAAAAAAATTTTTAAATAATGTTTAAATAAGCTGTAAATTTTTACTGATGTAACTTTTTATTGTTAGCTGCACTGGATAGCTTCAGGGATGAAAAGTGACCTATGAGTTAATTAAACAACATGATTCAGCAATTTCCCATACAAGTCACATGAACATGTATTATTCAGTTTGTGTGTTATTCCTCCATGTTTAAAAATATATAGTGGGGGGTAGAATTTTACCTTCTCTGTGCCCAAATATTTCCCTATGGCTGCTCTGAGATTGAAAGAGATAGAGAGTGTCGGGAGGGGGGGCATTGGGGATGTGCTTCCTAATGCACAGGATTATTGTCAGCAGGCCCAGAGTTTTGAACATGACTGCTTTCAGTTTTTTAACTTGAAATGTTTCAGTTAAGCCAATATGTTTTCATTTTTAACCTCCTAATGTCCTTTGGCTCATGAAACATGCCATAGAATGGGACCTTAGAAAGGTAGTTATCATATTAACATAGTCAATAAAAAAAAAAAAGGAAACTGGAAAATCTTTCTCTTTTTCAGTTACCTTTACAACTTTGAAAGAGATGCTTGCTAAAAGCTTGACTTCAGGTATAGCAGCTGTATGAAAAGAAATCAATAGAGGAAAGTTAAAAGTGGCTGAAAACAAATCTCCAGTAAATGGCTAGTGGAGAATTCCCAAGAGTTTTGAAATAAGTGAGGGTACCATGAAAATATTCACATTTTATCCATTGCCATTTAGAGATAGCTGAGACAGAACAGACATCTTCACAAAACACAGCTGAGATAATAGAGATCTGATGTCAATATCCAGCCCTCAGGGATGTCCACAGTGATGCATGTCAAAAAGGGGTGAAGCTTTGAATGGCCACCATCTTGACTTTTTTGCTTGTCTTCTTTCAGAAACCTTACAATAGCAAGATGATCTCTTGTGTGTCTCTCTAATAATGGAAGTACTATTTGCATTTTCAAGATATACAAACATCTTCTGAAACAGGCAAGTTAAGGAGAGAGAACTTAGAAGAGTACCATACCTGCAACTTTTAATTATTTCCTTCACTTCTTCAACCTGATACACTCTAAATGAGTTTAACTATGACTTTCACCATTCCCAGTGAGCTTCCCCAAAGGCTTGGTTGGCTAGAAGCATGGAGATGACCATTTAACTCATCTGGAGACCCCCAAGTTAAAGAAGATTGAACTGATGCTTTAATGTCAAACTCTTCCTCCATTAGAGAACATAAGAATGCATACGTATTATTTCCAAGGGTTTTCACAGACAGCCTCTGCTTTGCTAAAGGAAGCTGACTGCATTGCATGGCTATAGCCACCATGAATGTGACCCTCAGAACTTGGTCAACTCCCACAACTAGGTATGCTATGGAAATGATTTGCCCATCATTTTATTTCTGGTGTGACTACTGCTACTGCACATTGCCCATTAAAAACAGAGATGAGATTCACATGAATCCCTTCATGACTTAAAAGTAGGTTGAGCCAAGTATGGGACTGTGCAGCAAACAATGGAGTGGGTTGATTAGTCCAGGTTCTAGTTTTACATGGAGAGCTCTTCACACATGGATGATGACATATGTAGAGCTTCTCTTCAGAATCACTGGCTGAAAAGCCACTGGGGGAACTATAAATAGTTGCACAGCACACAGGGTTAGCCAAGGTTGCTCAACAATCTCATACATGCTTTTCCATGACTATAAATATTGTGTCTTCCTTGGAAAATGCAAGAACCACCATTTTCCAAAAAAGGAGATTATTTTCAACTTCTCCTGTCCACATGGCATATCAGCAAAGACCCTTCTCCCCCAACCTCACTGCAAATATCAGGCAATGTGATGGGGTGAGGATGAACCAGTAGAGAGAAAGGATTAATCTTCTCCATGCCCCAGTCATTACCCTGTTCTGTTCCCCCATTATAACTCTGCCCATTGTCTAAAGCAAAACAGTTACACACAAAGCCAAGCAACAAGATGAAAATCTGTTTTGGTACAGTCATAATAAGAAACAATAGACCCATATTCCTGAATGGCAAAGACACATGTCACCAATAGATTTCAAGTTATTTCACAGCTCTACAACCAAGAAGGTAACACACACAGAGAGATTGTTTTCTGTATCCCCTTGCCCATGATCTGCACATTTTAAGAAACAGTAGTTTAATTTCTTTTCCTTTGTAAATATATCTTTTTTCAGAATTTTAGTATATTATAGTACTGGAGTAACTGCTTCTTTTTAAAATAAAAAGTAACCATTAGAATTGGGGAGGGGGGCAGGAGAGCCTCCTTTTCCATTTAATGAATGAATTAATGGAGCTGTGCTAACAGTGTTGGATGCTGTAAGTAGAGCAGCTGAAATTCAGAAGACCAGAACTAGATTCTTTAGGTTCTTTCCTAGAGAAGAAAATGTACAAGAAACATTGTATTCTTTATTTCCTAATTAAAAGGCCCTTGTTTATTATAGGTGAATTACATCGCGGAAGAATGAGTTATTCCTTGCAAAAGTGATTTGTGGGACAAAATGGTACACCCATCAGATGTGGATCTACACAGAATCTAGATGAAGTATCTCTAAAACAAAAACAAAATAATGTTTAATTCAGCCTAATATTATGGACCTCTACCTTGTTTTTTTCTTCAAAAAACCCTTTTTATTGGTAAAAATATAACAAAAAAGATTCATATAATATTTATGTAGCACTAGCTCAGTCCTTTAACATGTTACATCTAGGTCATATAGAAACATGCTGCTCCCACTTCTCATTTTTACACTATAAAAACATTTCAAAAATTGATAGAGAGCACATCACTTGAATCCACTCTTGAACATCAGGAGTACAGATTTCTTTCCACCTAGGTAAGGTAATTCTCTTTGCCACCTGTAACTTATAACAATACACAAAAGAGCAAAACTGCCAAGGTTTTCATTGAGGGGGGAAAAAATCCAAAAATCCATATTAGATCAAGAGTTTTATTAGGCCAACCAAGATCATCAAGGTCATGTTGCAAATTTTTGGGTTCAACAATTTTCAGTTAGGCTAGATGCAAAACAAAAACAGTGGGAAAGTAAATATAACAGACAAATGTTCAGGTGTAGGATATACATTTACTTATAGTCATAGATATAATATGGAAATAGGCTATAGGTATACGGATTCATCCTATCAAGTGGACAAATTATGTCTAAGACTCCTCAAATTGCTGTTGAGATTTTTAAAAATATCAAGGAAAAATGGTTGAGCTCACATTTTTTAAAAAAATCTAGCTGTGAAACTCAGCTGAACAAAGGACAGAATAATCATTGTAGTTGTTGCTGTTGTTAGTTTGGATTATTAATGCACAGGAGAACATAAAAGGAAATGTTTAAAATATACTGCTGAATCATGAAAGGATTGAGAATTCTATGGATGATGTACTGTAACTGAGCAAGACAACATGGAAGTTATAATTCATTATATTGTATTTAGCACAATAAATCTAAAACAAATCTATTTATCTTAATGCGATGAGCTTTTTAAAACTTGGCTGTATTCTAGTGTTCTAGTTTAGACAACAGATCTGAAAAACGGCAAGCAAATTGGGAAGAGTTCAGAGAATAAGAATGATTAAACATTTAGAAAACAAGGCACATGAGAAATAATCTAGGAAAAAAATAATGCCACAGGGAAAGAGAATTCATAACTAAATATGCCATAGGGTGTTGCAAAAGGACAGGGACCAATTATTCTTGCTCTGTTCCAACTGAAGAAAATTAATAGGTTTATGGTAAGTTACAGCCCAGCATATTATTATATTTATACAAAAAGAAAAGAAAATCTTTAAAAGAACGACAGTCCTTAATGGCAGGGGCTGCCAAAATGATGTGAAATCATCTTAATTGGAGACTGTCAAGGTTAAATTATTATTGCCAATCAGTGAAATAACATGAGTTTTGTAGGGAAGGGCAGTTTACATGCAAAGCATTATTCAAGTTGCAGTCAGTTACTATAACATAGTCTTTCCTAATCTGGTGTCTTGTAACTATGTTGGACAACTTGTCCTATCATTCCCAGCCACTTAGCAATGGATTTTTTTTTTTAAAATAAAAGGATTATTCAAGGGAAAATGACTGAGCACAAAGTGGATTTTTGACATACATTCTTCCCCTTTCCTATATCTATTTGGTCCTTTGGCATTTCATTTCTTCTGTTTTTTGTTGTTGTTTAGTCGTTAAGTCGTGTCCGACTCTTCGTGACCCCATGAACCATATTGCGCCAGGCCTTCCTATCTTTCACTGCCTCCCTGAGTTTGCTCAATTTCATGCTCATTGCTTCAGTGATGCTATCTAGCCATCTCATCCTCTGCCGTCCTCTTCTCCTTTTGCCTTCCATCTTTCCCAGCATCAGGGTCTTTTCCAAAGAGTCCTCTCTTCGCATTAGGTGACCAAAGTATCTGAGCTTGAGCTTCATTATCAATCCTTCCAATGAGCAATCAGAGTTGATTTCCTTTAAGATTGACTGGTTTGACCTCCTAGCAGTCCAGGGGACTCTTAAGAGTCTTCTCCAGCACCACAGTTCAAAGGCATCAATTCTTCGGCGTTCAGCCTTCTTTATGGTCCAGCTCTCACAGCCATACATTACTACTGGAAAAACCATAGCTTTGACTATGCGGATCTTTGTCGGCAAGGTGACGTCTCTGCTTTTTAATATGCTATCTAGGTTTGCCATAGCTTTCCTCCCAAGGAGCAAGCGTCTTTTAATTTCATGGCTGCAGTCTCCGTCTGCGGTGATCTTGGAGCCCAAATAAATGAAGTCTGTTACTGCTTCCATTTCTACCCCTTCTATTTGCCAGGGATTGATGGGTCCAGATGCCATGATCTTAGTTTTTTTAATGTTGAGTTTCAAGCCAGCTTTCGCACTCTCCTCTTTCACCCTCATCAAGAGGCTCTTTAGTTCTTCTTCACTTTCTGCCATTAGGGTGGTATCGTCTGCATATCTGAGGTTATTGATGTTTCTCCCTGCAATCTTAATTCCGGCTTGTGATTCTTCCAGCCTGGCATTTCTCATGATGTACTCTGCATATAGGTTAAATAAGCAGGGTGACAGGATACAGCCTTGTCGTACTCCTTTCCCTATTTTGAACCAATCGGTTGTTCCATGACCGGTTCTAACTGTTGCTTCTTGGCCCTCATACAGATTTCTCAGGAGACAGGTAAGGTGGTCTGGTATCCCCATCTCTTTAAGAATTTGCCACAGTTTGTTGTGATCCACACAATCAAAGGCTTTTGCATAGTCAATGAAGCAGAAGTAGATGCTTTTCTGGAACTCTCGTGCTTTCTCCATGATCCAGCGAATGTTGGCAATTTGATCTCTAGTTCCTCTGCCTCTTCGAAACCCAGCTTGTACATCTGGTAGTTCTCGGTTCACGTACTGCTGAAGCCTAGCTTGTAGGATTTTGAGCATAACCTTGCTAGCATGTGAAATGAGTGCAATTGTGCGATAGTTTGAGCATTCTTTGGCATTGCCCTTCTTTGGAATTGGAACGTAAACTGACCTTTTCCAATCCCGTGGCCACTGTTGCGTTTTCCAAACTTGCTGGCATATTGAGTGCAGCACTTTAACAGCATCGTCTTTTAGTATTTTAAATAACTCAACTGGAATACTGTCATCTCCACTAGCTTTGTTGTTAGCAATGCTTCCTAAGGCCCATTTGACTTCACTCTCTAGGATGTCTGGCTCAGGGTCAGTGACCACACCAGCATGGACATCAGGGACATTAAGATCTTTCTTGTATAGTTCTTCTGTGTATTCTTGCCATCTCTTCTTAATCTCTTCTGCTTCTGTTAGGTCCCTGCCTTTTTTGTCCTTTATCATGCCCATCTTTGCCCTAAACGTTCCTTTGATATCTCCAATTTTCTTGAAGAGATCTCTAGTCTTCCCCATTCTATTGTTTTCTTCAATTTCTTTGCACTGTTCATTTAAGAAGGCCTTCTTATCTCTCCTTGCTATTCTCTGGAAATCTGCATTCAGTTGCTTATATCTTTCCCTTTCACCCTTGCTTTTCGCATTCCTTCTTTCCACAGCTATTTGTAAAGCCTCATCAGACAGCCATTTTGCTTTCTTGCATTTCTTTTTCTTTGGGATGGTTTTAGTTGCTGCCTCTTGTACAATGTTACAGACCTCCGTCCATAGTTCTTCAGGCACTCTGTCTACGAAATCTAATCCTCTAAATCTATTCATCACCTTCACTGTGTACTCACATGGAATATGATCTAAGTCATACCTGAGTGGTCTAGTGGTTTTCCCTACATTCTTCAATTTAAGCCTAAATTTTGCAGTAAGAAGCTCATGATCTGAGCCACAGTCAGCTCCTGGTCTTGTTTTTGCCATCTGTATAGAGCTTCTCCATCTTTGGCTGCAAAGTATGTAATCAATCTGGTTTCGGTATTGACCATCTGGTGATGTCCATGTGTAGAGTCGTCTCTTGTGTTGTTGGAAAAGGGTGTTTGCTATGACTAGCTTGTTCTCTTGACAGAACTCTATTAGCCTTTGCCCTGCTTCATTTTGTACTCCAAGGCCAAACTTGCCTGTTATTCCGATTATTCCTTGACTTCCTACTTTAGCATTCCAATCCCCTATGATGAAAAGGACATCTTTTTTTGGTGCTAGTTCTAGAAGGTCTTGTAGGTCTTCATAGAACCGGTCAATTTCAGCTTCTTCGGCATCAGTGGTTGGGGCATAGACTTGGATTACCGTGATGTTAAATGGTTTTCCTTGGATACGCACTGAGATCATTCTGTCGTTTTTGAGGTTGTACCCCATTACTGCCTTTCCCACTCTCTTATTGACTATGAGTGCAACTCCATTTCTTCTAAGGGTTTCTTGCCCACAGTAGTAGATATAGTGGTCACCTGAATTAAATTCACCCATTCCCGTCCATTTCAATTCGCTGATTCCCAAGATGTCGACGTTCAATCTTGTCATCTCATGTTTGACCACATCCAGCTTGCCTTGGTTCATGGATCTTACATTCCATGTACCTATACAATATTGTTCTTTACAGCATCGGACCTTCTTTTCGCTTCCAGATACATCCACAGCTGAACGTCCTTTCGGCTTTGGCCCAGCCGCTTCACTCTTTCTGGAGCTACTTGGAATTGCCCTCCGCTCTTCCCCAGTAGCATACTGGACACCTTCCGACCTGAGGGGCTCATCTTCCGGCGTCATATCTTTTAGCCTTTTAACATTGTCCATGGGGTTTTCTTGGCAAGGATACTGGAGTGGGTTGCCATTTCCTTCTCCAGTGGACCACATTTTGTCAGAACTCTCTGTCATGACCTGTCCGTCTTGGGTGGCCCTGCACGGTATAGCTCATGGCTTCACTGAGTTACACAAGCCCCTTCGCCACGACAAGGCAGTGATCCATGAAGGGGTCTTCTGTTTATAAAGAACTAAAAATTCAGTAATGTGTTAGATTCTTATGGTGGGTCAGGCTATGTACTGTATGTTTAGTGTTTATGTGACAGAAATATATGTCACGTATAAGGTAGTCCTTTTCATACTGGGTTTATCTGGTGAATTCAGCTAGTGGTTCAAAATGTGGCTTGGTTCATTTTTACCAGCAACTGGTAGACTGAGTCATCTTTTCAGGCTTCACCTGCAGTGAGGACCCTGCAGTTTGCCTAATGATGTCACTTATAGCTCTGATGTTGTTGTGTCAGACTTTACACCTGGCACGGCAATAAGTCTCAAGTGGGAGAGTTACTTCACATGCTAATAAAAAGAATTCAGCATATTCAGACAGCTCTAGATTCATAAGTGACAAGCCTCCTCCCTACTGCGTCAGAAAAAAAATGGGAAGAAATAGATGTAAAATAGATATTTCCTTTGGAAGGAGAGTACTTACTTACTTAACAATATTTATTAAAAAGCCACTTTGGCGTAGTGGTGAAGGCACCAGGCTAGAAATCAGAAGACCATCAGTTCTAGTCCCCCCTTAGGCACAAAGCCAGCTGGTTGACCTTGGGCCAGTCACTCTCTCTCAGCCCTAGGGAGGAGGCAACGGTAAACCACTTTTGAAATCTTGCCAAAACAAAATGCAGGGACTTGTCCAGGCAGTCACCAGGAGTCAAGACTGATTTGAAGATGCGTGCATGCTCACACACACACACACACAAGTATTTATTAAAAGGTAAAGGTTACAATCAGAATTATTTTAATCAATACTATTAATCAGGATTCTTAGATTCTTACTTGTTTATTTATCTATTTAGAACATTTATATGGCCACCCAGTTTAAACATGTCTCTGGGCAGTGTACAAAATCAAACAAAAATGCAGAAGAAACCAACACATACCACCAGAGCAATTAAAGGACAGTTGAGAATGAAATACATCTCAACAGTTGGGAACTCTACTCATCCTGACCCAAGGATTTACTGCTTATTCAAAGGACTGCGGGGGGGAGCCAAGCATATATCAGGCAGTGGTGGAGATTGTTGCAAAGGGCAGGGACAGCCACCAAGAATGCAAACCTCCTGGGTCTCACGATGTATTACAGAAGGAACCTGGGGTGTGACGAAGGAACCTGTTGGAGCATATAGGATGGCCAGATACCCTTCCACAAATAACCCAGTCCTATGTCATGCATGGCTTTATAAGTAATAACCAGCATCTTGATTTGTACCTAGAAGCCTATAAGGAGCCAGTGCAGCTTGCAGAGTAGATGTGTTACCTGGGCATAATGAGGAACACCCATCATTACCTGTGTAACTGCATTCTGGACCAATTTAAACTTCTGGATGGTCTTCAAAGGCAGACCCATGTACAGAGCATTGCAGTAATCCAATTGGGAAGTTACTAAGCTGTGACTGACCATTGTTCCTTTGTATTAACTGTTTTCCAGTCTAACTGAGAGAAGACTGACATCAGTTCTCCAGATACTCAATCCCATATCCAGGAATGTGTTTACAGTAGAAAATCACAGCCATGATACAGCTAGATAAAATGCTTTACTACATACGAGAATGGAGTAATAAATGCATAGAAGATATATCTATGGCAACACATAGAAATAAGGCCCCATATATTTGGTTGTTCCAGGTTTTAAATTGCAGGCCTTTCCTTTTTGAGTCAATAGAAATTTGGGGCATTCTCTTCTTGGCCTTGAAAGTTAGAGACATTGATTCAATGTTTATATGATGGTAACATCTGGCCTGAGCATCACTGGTTCTCGGCTGACCAGTTTCCAGCCTTATAAATGGAGGAATATATAGCCTATCCATTGTCTATCCTTTTCATAATGTATTAGTGATATGCTTATCCTAATTCCATTTAGGATTAGCTATCATATAATCACAGTATCACATATAAGAATTAGAGGATGGTTCCCCAGCTCTAATATAGTGTAACTGCACTTATCCATATATGAATGATACTAATGCTAAGTTTAGTTTTAAATATTAAACCAACTGAGATTCCAGCTCACAGGATTTGTTCATGCTGCTAATATGCCATCCTGTCTGTGAAGTAAGCCCTGCTGATTTTATGAGACTTACTCCCAAGAAGGAGATGATGAGTCCTAGGGAATAGATTGTGGTGCTGAATTGTTTAAAGGATGAAGGAGTTTATAGATAATATTCTGTATGTGAGTCACTCATGGGCCATTCTTATAAAGAAAATGTGCACAGAACTGCAGCATTAAAGTTTCCCATATCTTTTACAAAGCAATACAAGGAAACTGGTATTTGACACAGCTGTAAATGTCATCACTTAAAAGTCAGAACCCTTTCTCTGCATTAAACAAAGAAGATTGCCTTTTTTCCCCTTGTTCTGTTCTGCAGTTCTGAATGTATTTTACTTGACAGTGACAGCAGTGAATTATTATCATTCAATGATGCAGATACCTGAATGTTGATAAACTGCTAATAAACTTTGAAATGATATCAGGAGCAATATAAATTTATATAGAGACAAACCATCTGATCCCACATGCAAAACACCAGAAAGACATGCATACACACACACACATACACACAGACACACTCAAACACACACCTTGCTTTTACAGACCCCATTCAGCATATTTGCAGACTTCAGATGAAATAAGTACAATTCACCTTTGGATTTTACTCCTAAATAACTGATTCTGTTATTCTGTTGTTTTACAAGTCAGTCTGAACAATTCACATAATTTATATACTCACATAATAATTATGTGAATTATATGTATAATCTACATAATGTAAAGTATATGTGTGATTTACATTATGTAAATTATGCACATAATTTACATTATGTAAATTGTGTGATTTATATAATATAAATTCTGTAATTCACATTTAATGGACATTTGCTTTTAATGGACACACTTTCCCCCAGCTGGTCCATTAAATTGAGGTTTCTCATGCACACTTGCACATATGCACAATATAAACAAAGACTAATGGGATACAGTATGAGTATAGAAAGCAAAATCTAGTCTTGATTTTTTTTTCAACCTTGGCAATGATTTTAAACAGTGAACAGCCTAAAAATAAATGAAACACTTCCATTTTCCCTTCAGAAAATGATTTTTAAGATAACAATTGCATTCAGTTGGATCCAGAGAGTAGAGGTCTATTCGAAGAACCTCTGGTCAATGGGAATGAGAGAACATTTTTATGAATTCCTCCTTCCCTTACCTGTAGTCCCTGTACCCCCTAAAATTTCATCCAAAGGACTGTGATACCCAGTTTTATTGATTGCTCTGAGGTAGGGGAAAATTGGCAGTCACAGTTTAATCAAGAGAGTGCTTGGATAGATGTTTCATCTCTCTTGAGAGTATAAAATGTTGCAAATATTTTTTTGTTCACACTTTTTCTTTGACTGATCCTGTGCCTGCTTGCTCTACCTACATGTTCCAAGGTATCTAGATTTATCCGATCATCCTACATTTTTATATCAGAGTAGAAGCTGAGCCATTCCAACAGTAACTGTATTAGAACTCCTCACATCCCTCAGCTTCAGTCATGCAGGCTGGGGTTGTTGAGGATTGTAGCTAAGTTTCCTCTCCTCTGGCTTGTATAGCGATATTTGAAAATGTTCAAAGCAGTTCTAGGAAGAAAGGCAAGTCAAGAAACTGAATTCCATTTTAGGAAAGTGAACCAGGTATGACCTGCCTCATATAGCTTCAAACTCCAAGTCTGTGTATGTCTCTCATACAGATTAATATGGAGAAATTAACTTGGTTAATTGTATGATGCTTTGAAGGTACGGAAGCTGTTACCAAGCAAATGAAATATAGATTCTATACTATGTGGCTTACCATCTTAAACTTCAATCTTGGGAGCTTTAATGAAAAAGGCAGGCAGAGTTTAATCTTTTCAAGGAGGAAGTCTATTTAATTTTAGACAGATTGGTACAGAGAGATTTGTGCAATGGGAATATTTTAAAAGGGCCTTTTTATTATAGAAATGGATTCCCTATTTTTAATAGCCCTAGAAGAATTTGTGGAGGTGCCTCTGGGTAAGTAATCCAAACATTTTCAGAAGGGTAGATGTAGAGCGTCTTGGGCAAGGGAGTCTTTAAAGTTTGAGCAAAAGAAACTGACCCCTTCTCTTGTGTTTAGGAGGAATTTACATAAAACCCATGGAGGATGTAAGATGGTCTCTGGGTAACCTCTACAAGTTCTGAAAGGCTGGTATAGAGATAGTTTGTTAATAAGGAAAGAAAAACAGAAAAACAGTTTGAGGATTCTTTTTTTACTGCTCAGTTGAAAACTTTTATACATTGCTCTTCTGCATCCCACTGTGAGCTGAAAAAGAGCTCCACTATAGTTTTGTAGAGCTGTAAAACACAATACTGTTCCCTCCTTTTCTGCTTCCTTCATCACGACTACTTGCCATTTTCAATCCTGGAGTAAAAATATACCCATTTTAGATCAATATTGTCTGATCCTACAGTCTCTCAATCTCCTTGGCTGGCCCAAGGCAGCATATCTTAAATAGTGCTGGGAATAACAGTGAAAGATTGCTACTGCACAACACACACATTAAAAAAGGCTGGGGCTTCCATCATACAGTCACCATCTTGACTTTTTTGATCTGTCTTGCTGATGCCCCCGATTGCCCCCCTTCTCTGTTTGTGAGGTTCGCTACTGAGTGACACAGAATGCTGGACTAGATGGTCCTTGGTCTGATCCTCAAGACATCTTGTGCTATTAGGGGTTTACAAGCAGCCTTGTTCAAATAGAATGCCTATTTTTCCTTCTCAGACAAAATCCAACCTCCCCTGCCTACCCCCAGGCCTGGTTTGGACTTTGTCCTAATATGCTAATTTCTTGTAACTATTGCAGAATCACAGCTTTTAATGCAACCAGATCCAATAATAATTCGGCCTAAGCTAGCCACTTAAGGGAAACCTTCATTTCACATTTCACATGTAACAATGTTTGCTGAAACTTAATAGCAAATGGCCTATATCTGTCCTACCCAATACTGAAACATTAGCTATGTCATATCCACTGCATGTGGACATCGGAGGAACTTGCCTTATGGGATGTAGTAGGGATGTGCAGTACTTTGAATATGAAGCAAAAATGCACTTTGAAAGGTGCATGGACACACAGTTTGCATCTGTTAGCAGTGCCTTAAACTATCTTTTCTGGGCTTACATGATAGCTGTGCAATCCCAGGAAAATATGCATTGCAGGTAAGAAGGTGCCAAATGTACAGCCACACTCGCCCTGAAATACTTCTTCATCCTATACATCCATATTATGTTGCTCTCAGGTAAATCAGCCCCACAGTGTGTAGATACTATGAGCCATAACTATGTAGTGCATAAGTAGTAGAAGGAAAAGCAGTAGTTGAGTGGCAGGTGACTTGCCATTTTCTTTTTAGAAAGCTTCATACAAACTCCTCAGCCCAGAGTCTTCCCTGGTCCTCTTATCATGCAATTTTATTACATGTTTTATCCTGCAACTCTGGTCTCTGCCATTTGTGCTAAAGATGGCTTAGCAGTATGCTCTGAGAACAGTCTTGTTCCCTAGATAACAAGAACAGCCTTTGCCAAAGGTCTCACTTGCCAGAAATATCTCTACTTCCTATCCCTGTCATCAACCACCCTCTTCGTGTCTCACCTCCAACTAGGTTGTCCCTTTAGAAAGGTCATCAGCCCTGTTCTGTCAGCTGAGTGACAGGACCTTTTGCTCAACAAGGCAGTCAGCTTCCACCTTCTCTTCCTCACTTGAGTTTAAAGTGTGACACCTTTGTGGCCTACGTGGGCCCACTTTCATCACTCCTCAGAGTCCCCAATGTGTTGTCAGAAATCACTTTCCCAGAGGAGATGAAAGCATACATGCCATCAAAAGTTGCCAAAGTGCTACTTTTTTTGAGTGTTTGGGAGGTTTACCATCACTTAAAATAAGTAACCATTTATGAATCTTAAAGTTAGGGCATGTTAGCTGGAGTGAATAGACTTCAAATAAAACCAAACGGAGCACTTAGAGAAAAGAAACACCAATTCTGCTAAAAGGTCATTTGGAGAGACTTAAACTTTGTCACTATTCTCTAAGGATGCCAAGGATTTTTGCCCTTTGCCTCTCAGATTTCTTCCCAGATTAGACTTCTGGCAGTATAATGCAATATTAGAAATAAAGCTAGTGGTCTTATTCCCCAATAATAGAAAATATGATTCTAGCCAGTTTTCCTAATCTGTTTCTTTAACATGAATTCAGCACATTAGGAATGATACATCACTATTTAATTTTCAATCACAGCATTAGATGTAAGACTTTTGATTAATTTAGTTCTGTTCCCTGTATACATTGATAAATTTTCAAAACTTATTTGGAATCATTTATGTGATGATATCAATGTTCCTTTTATGCAGTGTTTTAGTGGCATACTTTGGGTACTAATAATCTTGGTATGACTGTACAATCAAATGTATTTTTATTTATTTGTTCATTCAAAATTGCTTTGGCCTAAGGGACATTTAATCTAAGTTCACCTCATTTGTTCAAATATTCATTTACTAAAGCTCAGAAAATGTGATTATTTAAATGTCCTCAATTTGATGCCAACTCTTAGTGGCTATATAGATAGATTTTCTCTAGGATAATCTGTCCTCAGCCTGTCCCTTTCGGTCTTCCAGTGGTGCACTCATCATCACTGTAACTGAGTCCATCCACCTTGGTGCCAGTCATCCTCTTCTTCTTTTTCCTTCCACCTTTCCTAGCATGAGAGCCTTCTCCAGAGAGCTAGGTCTTCACATAAGGTATCCAAAGTAGGATAATTTGAGCCTGGTTATTTGTGTCTTGAGTGAGAACTCTGAGTTGATTAGTTTGATGATCCATTTGTTTGTTTTCTTAGTTATCTATGGTAATCTCAGGAGTCTTCTCCAATACCAAAGTTCAAAACTTCTATACAGTTTCTATCATGTTTCTTCAGAGCCCAGCTTTTACTTCCATGGAGTGTCATAAGGAAAACCACTGCCTGCATGATTCTGATCTTTGTAGATATAGACATATCATGGCATCTGAATATCTTTTCCAAAGCCTTCATTGCTATTTTACCAAGTGCTAGTCAGCAGCATATTTCTTGACTTGATATGATCAACACAACTGAAGGCCTTTCTATAATCAATAAAGCACATAGGGACTTCTTCCTGGTATTCTTTGAGCTTCTCAATTATTCAGTATGCATCAGCAATAATGTCTCTTGTCCCTCAGCCTTTTCTAAAACCATCCTGAACATCTGGTATCTCCCATTCCATATTGGGCTCTAATCTGTGTTGGACGATCCTAATCATTACTTTGCTAACATATTAAATTAAGGATATGCTATGATAGTTTGCCTACTCTTTTTTTTTTTTAGTGTCAGTATATTGACTGATATCTTTCAATCCACTGGTCACTATGTCCAATGGATTTACCTTCATAGTTTGGTTAGAACCTTTACAGGTTCTGTATCATTGAATGTTTAAAAAACAGGGAGAAAGAGGCTGTTTTGAAAACTTCATATAAAGAAGCTGGATTTGTCAGCAGGGAAATGATATTGAGAAGGGTTAGGTTGAACTCCCTTTACATACTGTAAAGGGCACCACACTTTTAAAGACGTAGAAGAACTGAAACACATTCAAAGAAGAGCAGTGAGGATAATTGGGACAAGAAACTATTAAGGGAGAGATTGAAGGATCTGGGATTATCTTATTCCTTATTCTGCCTTTCTACTCCAGTAAGTCCTGAAGGATACTAGCAGAATTTAGAACAACAATAACATAGCACAAAACTTAAAAACAACATAAATTAATTTACAGTGTGATTGATACTAAAATCATTCAAAAATTAATGAGAAGACGAGGGATGAAGTTATGAAGGGGTGTTACATATAAGAAAGTTAGGACCTGTTTTCTATCACTCCAGAAAGCAGATCACAAAAGAATGGATTTAGTTACAGGAAGACAGATTCTGACTGATTTTTTTTGTGTGCATATGTGTGCCTTCAAGTCAGCCTTGACTCCTGGTGACCATCTGGACCAGTCCCTGCAGTTTTCTTGGCAAGATTTCGGAAGTGGTTTGCCATTGCCTTCTTCCCAGGGCTGAGAGAGAGGGACTGGCCCGAGGGCACCCACTGGCTTCATGCCTAAGGCAGGACTAGAACTCCCGGTCTCCCAGTTTCTAGCTGGTTGCCTCAACTACTACACCAGAATGGCTCTCTGACTGAATGTTAAGGGGAAAAAAGAACCTTCCTAAAAGTAAGAAAGGGTGGAACCAATTCCCAGAGATGTGGTGGGCTCCCTTTCATTGAACATGTTCAATTAGAGGATAGACACCCGTCAATAGACTTAATCCTAAATAATTTAGAATTACTTATTTATTCTGGAAATAAATTACAATGTAAGTAGTTGGAATTATTTACACTAAATATGATGCAATAACTTTCACTGAGTGAAAGACTCAAATGAAATGGATAATGCCATTAGTTTCACAAGTCAAAGACCCAATTTAGGTGGGATGTGAGAGTTCTTTGAATGTAGGATTTATTTTTCTTAAACATAAACAAATTAAAACTTATGGCAGCTTGATTTGGATGAGAATAACCTTTCTCACTGATGATGTTTTTACTATTTGATTCATCCCCCAGGCAGGTATGATGTTCCTGCACGATGGAAAATTTTCATGTAACAATTTTGGTTCATTCCCCTCCCCCATAAAATATTCATTTCAGCTTTTTGATATTTATTTATTATTTATATATGTAATACTTATATATTCATAAATAAGTATTTTTATATTTATTTATAAATCTGTATAATTTGTATAGCTGTTCCTCTCCCAGCAGTGACGCTAGGCAGCACACAAAGGATTAATAACAAGAGGAACTAAAACAATGCCATAATTTACAACATAAATTCATAATGGTTGTTGCTGTTTTAATTTTCAGTCCTTATGCCCCATGGCTTGTCTGAGTTTATTAATGAAGTGTAACCATTGTGGCTTTGATGTTGTATACCACTTGGATCTCTTGCACATGTAAGTTGGTTTAATTTAATTTAATTTTTTTTAAATAATACCAATCTCCAGTTTCTCCCATTGGGCAAACATGTATCAATCGCTTGAACTGCAGTTGGATCATTCTTTTGGAGAGTGAGCCAACAGTTATTGATAGGAGACTGTTCACGCAAACACACACATACACATATGCCAGGCAAACTCTGGCTGCTGTTTAATGTTACTGTTTCAAGATCAGTTCAAGTAGCCCCATTAGCCTCAAACAGCAAGGTTTTAAATTAAGTTGTAATATCTTAATGTCTTAAATAATGGCTAGCCTGACCTTCTGTAGGCCATGGAACTCCATGGCCTTCCTGTTTTTCTCATCCACCTCCCACACTGGATATTTTCCTCTAAGTGTGTATTTATTGCCTTGCCTTGCCTTCTATTGTTTTGATAAATCAGTTTTAGCAGTCTAGTATTGAGGAGGCAGGATGCTTGGAGTGAGTGTTTGCAGAGGCTTTCTTGTTAGAAGGAATACTATTCAGAGGAGAAAGAACATATTCTGAAAACAGGTGCCTGGGATTTCCCTACTTTCTTGGGAAATCAAGGGATCACAGACACTTGGTATCATTCCTTCTGTCATTCCTGATCAATGCAAGCAATGGATCTTCTGCTCTCCTGCACAGTGGGTTTTTTTTTTTTTCTTTTTTGCCACAAGCCAACATGACAATGATGGGGAGCACTGGACGGAACGCTGGCTTTTGCATTTCTTCACTGGCCGGTTGGAAAAAAGGAGGGAGTGCTAGTCAATTTAAGAAACTTCTCCACAGCAAGAAGCTCTGGACACAGTTGGATGGTGGAAATACAATTGTAAGGGTTTGCAGTAGGAGAACAGTGGCTGTCGGGGGCCATGTGGAAATGATCTACATCTTTTTTCACAGATTTATTCATCTCTTGTACAGTACAGCACTTCAGAAGACGTTTCTATTTTTGTTGCCTTGCAACTTTATCCAAAGTATTACTCTGTAAGCTATGAATACATGCCTCACTTATAAATATATTTTTCAAATGAAATATAATTAGCTACTGTTCTGTGAGGTCTCAGCATATCTTAGAGGCCAGAGTTTGTCTCATGGTAGAATTATAAAGCAGAACATAAACAGATAAAGGAGTTGTGATTTGTATAGAAAACATTCTTTTCACAAATAGTTTCTGCATGTATGGCTGCCCCAATAACTCCATGCGCTTAAGGAAGCTCTTGGGTATTAATTAAATATTCTTCCTTACCATAAACCTAGAAGAGACCAGTTTGGACAGAATTCTCATCTCTCCATTTGCAGAAAAGTGATTATAACTGCTAGCTTTACCGAAAAGCTGTAAAGATGTTAGAAAAGCTGAAATGTAATATCTGGTGGTGGTTATAACCATAGTAGTAAGTAGAAAAGTTGCCATTATGAACTCCCAGGATCATTCTCCAGACAGTAAGCACTACAGGGGTAGCAGTATTTTACGAAGCCTTTGATTTTCCTTGAATTAGGTCACATATGTGAGATATCATTTATTATTTACATATATACACAGGTTAAGTATAAGTGGAGGCACACAGCATTAATGTTGCCACTAATTTCTGCTTTTCTGTGGGTTACTACCAGAATAATCAGAGTCATGGGACTCTTATAGAGAGCAATTCAGCTCTCAGTTTATCTCTTAGTTTCTCCCAAGCATACTTAAAGAATTTCCACTTTTTGCTTTATTTCCTCTTATATGGAGTCATGGTTTATTCAATGAATGATACTTCCATTCATCTATGCCTTCTTGGGCCATATTAGTGCTAGCAGTGTCTGGGGTAGGGGTAGGGAATCAACACTGCGTGCAGGTGCAAAAGGGTGGGATTTCCATCACATTGCCACAAACACCATCTTCACTTTTTTGACCTCCTACCCCTTAGGTACTACTGTCTAGCTCCCACGGAAGCTTATGCTAGTGGATATCAACAATTGTTCACCAGGTCTTCAACAATCTTGTCTCAGTATGAGCTACACTAAAAGTCTATTTTTAAAAAAGTGAAAGGGTCATTGGAAGTCACGAAGGTCTATCAAGCCAACCCCCAAAGCAGCATATTTCCAATACCAGCCACTAGGCAATGCCATTGCTACTAGGGAGGAGAATATTCATTGTCACGTTCTGTTTGTGAGCTTCTAGGATGCATCTCATTCATCACTGCTTGACTAAGTGAGCCTTTGGCCATATTCAGCATTGTTCTTATGGTGGTGGCGGTGGTGGAGGAGCAGGAAGGGGAGGACGAGGGAGAAGAAGAAGGGCAATATAACCCCAAAGGAACAATATATCACTCAACAAACCCACAGATCAATCTATACAATCCAGGGTATTGCTAACATTCCTTCATGTCATTCATTAATGCAAAATATAAAAGCATTTATCAAAAGAAAATACTAATTTGACATATTCAGAACAGCCTTTGAGGATGCTGTCTCACAAGGTACAGCATACAGAATTGGGGATCATGTGATGCAACCCTCAGAATGGAATGACCGAGACACAATGGAAAAAAATATTACGTAAGAGCCCTGCCACATCATAATCCAGTGGATGTACCAGCCATTCCCAACAGAGAATTCTGCATTGTTCTGACCAACTTTAGCTTGCAAATAGCTTCCAGTTGTTTATTAACATTTAGAAATGCCAAGCTGGAAGGTGGGGAATCAGCCTCTCCAGTCCAAGGGCCATGGGCAAGAAACTTTGTTTTCAATGCATATTCCTCCCACTGAAGAGATGTGGGAGAGGAAAAAGCCCTTTTCCAGGAGTTGCAGAGCATCTGGAGCCAGAATTTTGCATTACAGTTGGTACCACGGACCCAAAAGTTATATAAATAGCGTCAGATAATTGCCTTTCCAATTATTCCTGAGGTGTAGAGCTATCATATTTTCTGCCCTGTATAAAATTAATGAAAGCTAACATTCAGTGCATGGTTGAAGTATGACCTATATTAAATAGGAATAACTATGGCTTGCATTTCTGAAAAAGCCTAGTACTGTATAGATATGCTCCCTGACTTGACCAATCAAAAGATGTCTTTCTGTTAAAAGTTGACATCAGGTCTCTAAGCCTGCCTAAGTAATATTAGAAGAGTTATAAGTTAGTTATGACTTTGTCACAAAAGCTAGTAGCATTGTCTGACCTGGCCTGGGCTCAGAAGGTATGCAGGGTCAATCCTGGTTAGTACTTAGATGAAGTGCCTCTGGGGAATTCCAGAGCTGTAGTCTAGATTAGGTAGTGAAAAGACATATCAGAAGAAGACAAGGACAAATCACTTCTGTACTGTTGCCCACCCAAAAATATGGGCTTGTCCCTGTAGTGAGGAGGAGTTGAGCTTAACATGAGGGAGACCTTATCTTTTTAATTATGACTCACCCCTTGGTCCCAATCCCCCCCCCCCCGCATTACGTACTACAATAACATATAGTTGGAAGTAGGTCTTAATATCTTACAGACTTGCATAACAGTTTGTGCATTTATTTAAAGAATTTATATTTTAGTATAATGATTTTGGACAGCTTACAACACATGTAAGAACATTAATATATTATTCCTACAGAGAGCAAAAAAAAAGAGGAGAGAGTGTGCTTGGTTTATTTGACCTTAATAAAGTGATCTGTATGTCTCTGAGCATGAGTAAAATCTATTTATACAAAGGTCACAAATTCTTTTCTTTTTTCTTTTTTTTAATTCCAGACAGTACTTTGCTCAGAGCGAAATGGCCTCCTGAATGATTCATCATGGCAATAATTCACGATCATGTCATCTGCCATTCATGTTAGAATAGTCTGAGAGAGACCACAGTTCAACATCCTGGCACAGAAGGCAAGGCTTGATGACTTTCTATAAGCAGCCTTAAAATAAATGTCTGCAATGGGGTGGAGTGTCAACTGGCTAAAGTTATCAGCTAATCAACTAATTAACTCAGGTTTAAATTGCATGTACACAAATGCATCCAAATAGTTAATACTGACATTAAAACTTTTGGTACATTGATGTTGGAGATGTATAATGGCAGCCATAGATGAAAAGCCAATTATATTAGAATTCATTTTACTCTCCCATGTTGCATTTCATGGAGAAATGTGAGTAAGTTGAACCATAAATCATGATTAACTGAGCTTTTCTATAAAACTGGCACTATCTGACAGAGCAGCAATGTGGATTGTGTCTGTCCTATTTTTTTCTGCAATAATAAAAACATCTAAATTCTGTTTTATTAGTATTTAAATGGCCATTGTTTACAAACATATGGCAAAATTATTACTGCAAAGGGAAAAAATCACTCATGGTTTTGTTGCATATTATTTTATGATATTAATATTATTTCTCTGCAAACAAAGGACTTATTTCCATATCAGAGGAAGAGGAATAAATATTATTTGACAATCTGCACCTTAGAATTAATGGAAATAAAATAAAGACATGAAATACCCTTCAAGTACAATAACTATCATTGGCATCATAAAATAATAAATTACCAATGGAAGCTACATAAAATATGTTGCTACAGCTATCAGAGAAATCATTAAAATAATAAACTACAAGTCAGACAAATAATCACAACCAAAAAATGTTGCTGCACAGAGTGTTTTTGTTCTGAGTTCCAGATCGCAATGCTGTTTTTCAAGAATATTCTATTCCATTCCATCTCTTCCTCTCAACAGAGAGCTGGTTTTGTCTGGCTGCTGAACAAGGCTTGCAAAACCTTCCCCAATTTGTACAGTTACAAATGTTGGATTTCTGATGCTACTTAGAGCTTCCCCTGGGTATGAAGAGGTTGAAGATATTTGATTAATATATCAAGTATTTGTACTTAAGGCCACATAAAACTCAGCATCCCCATGTACTCATTATATAGAAGGAAATATTGCATACGGTGAAAATACAGTGAGACGGGTGGTGTATACATTTGATTAATAAAATATTTTTCAAGAACTCAAAACAACTTGAAGTTGGTGACAACTGGTAGGACTGGTTGGTGAAAGACAGGGCAGCAATAGGAGTTATAGAAAGAGATGCTAAGAGAGAACAATTTATGGAGCCAGTTAAATCTAATTACTGATCCATCTTTCTTTCTGAAAACAAGGAAAGTTGCTTAAGCGCAATGCAACTGTATAATATTTAACTAAGCAGAAGGATAATTTCTTCCCAACAGAGGTTCAAAAGAATTAGGTACTGTGTCTTCACTTTCTGCACTGAGATGAAATTTATGTGTCTTTCACCACTTCCTCAAACCTGAGATCAGGTTTTGCTATTGTTTTGTAAGCTGCATTAGGTACCTTCTGGAAGTGAAGAAAAAGCAAAATTAAAAAGCTAAAAATAAATAAAGTAAGTAAAACTCAGTCTTGGAAAGGTATTTGGAATAAGGTGGGGTAACCCAACATTAAAAAGCAATCTATTGAACTGTTCTTATCCAGCAACTGAGCAATGTAATTGCCAGAAAAATAAAATGTGCAAGCATCTATAAGTGCATGCAATAAAATAAGTCTGTGCCTTTACTGCCTCAGTCCCAAAACAAGAGAGAGAATCAGGGTAATTTGGGGTAGTTATTAATTCAGCCAAGGCAGAAAGGACTTTTGGTGCTTACATCTGCAAAATGACTTGGTAAAAAAAGGAGTAAGTGGGAACATTAGATTCAGTGTCTTGTCAAAATCTGTCCTCAGATCAGAACAATCCTTGTGACCAGGCTACCATCATTTTCGAATATCCTGGTCATAGAAAAATTAAGAAAGAACCATCTGCTTAGTCATATAGTCCTGTCATATTTCCCTTCTTTCATTCAAAGAACAAAGACATGAATGGATGGATGGATAGACAGAATGAATATCAGACATATTTGCTGACTCCTTTAAGGTGCATTCATTTAACCTTGATTTTTTTTAGTAGTGATTAGCAAACAAAAGATTGGCTATGAGATAACAGTACAGGAAAATCAGCTGCTTGTGTTGTAAGCCTACATTCAGCAATATCTATCCTTTTAAATGCAAAGAGAATAAACAATTGAACTATGGGGAAATGGGGGTGATGGCTAGATTGTAAGTGTCCACCCTAAGATCAAGCCATTTTGAACCTTCCTCAAGCCTTAGTGATGTATATGGACGTATCGGTTCAGTTTTCTAGGCTTTCTACAGGAGCAATGTACCATATTTGCCCAAGAGCTGTTTGACAAATGAGCTGATAGAATTCTGTCTGCAGCTGAGGATTGTTCAGTAGATGCATCTATCTATCTATCTATCTATCTATCTATCTATCTATCTATCTATCTATCTATCTATCTATCTAAAATTTGTCACTGTCCATCTTGTTAAAAAATGACTCTGGGCAGTTTACAAAGAAGATAAAATCAATTAAAAATACAATATAAAAATAGTCCGAAATAAATAATAAATAAATATATTCCAAGAATTGATGTTAGTTGGCAAGTCGCTCGGGGAGCATCATCAGGGTGCCAGCAACCCCCAGGATTGATTAAAACTCTTATTGCCCCACACAAGCTGGCAGAGCCAGGTCTTTAGTCCTTTCTGGAAAGCCGGGAGGGTAGGGGCCTGCTGCATCTCTGGGGAGAGAATATTCCAAAGGGCGAGGGCAATGGCAGGGAAGGCTCTCCTCCTGGGCCCCACCAGCTGACATTCTCTTACTGATGGGGTCCGTTACATGCCCTGTCTGCCTGACAGGTTGATGTGATGGGGGTGAGATGGTCACTCAGGTAGCCTGGACCCATGCCATGGGTGGGACAGGTTGATGTGATGGGGGTGAGATGGTCACTCAGGTAGCCTGGACCCATGCCATATAGGGCTTTAAAGGTAATAACCAACACCTTGAATTGGACCCAGACGAAAACTGGCACCCAGTGCAGCTCCCTCAATAAAAGTGTTATATGTGCCATTCTTTGGGCACCTAAGATTGTCCGCCCAGCCACATTTTGAAACGGCTGTAGCTTCCAATACTCCAAGGCTAGCCCCATGTAGAGTGCAATAGTCTAACCAAGAGATGACCAGGGCATGAGTGACTGACTGGAGAGCCTCCTGATCCAGGAAAGGGCGTAACTGGCACACCACATGAAGTTGGGCAAAGGCCCTCCTGGCCACAACTGCCACCTGCTCCTTGAGCAGAGTCATGAGTCCAGGAGGACCTCCCACTACCCCAGACAGATCCCCCAGCACCAGGTCTGTCTGGGGCAGTGCAACCCCATCCAAAACCAAAGATGGTAAATCCTTGGATACAGAGGGGCCTCCAATCCATAGCCACTCTGTCTTACCAGGGTTCAATTGAAGCCTGTTGCACCTCATCCAGACCCCCACAGCCTCCAGGCACCATGAAAGGGTGGTCATGGCATCACTCAAGTCACTCAAGATGGAGATGTATAACTGGGTATCACCTGCATATTGATGATACCTCATCCCATGGTGGTGGATGATCTCATCCAGTGGTTTCATGTAGATGTTAAAAAGAAGTGGAGAGAGTACTGAACCCTGCGGTGCCCCACAATGGAGGGGCTGTGGGATGAACCTCTCGCTCCCAATCAACACCGATTGGGATGCTCTTCTTCCATTTCTTAAAAACTGAATAGTCATCACCCCTTTAGGTAGAAGAGTAACTCACCACAGAAAAGCATGTAGCTGGATGAACTATGACTGTGACTGGGGTCTAAATTATTGTACTCCACAATTTTATCATTTCAGCCTTACACATGGGGATGGGGAACAAATGACAAAAGGTGCATCCTAGTGTCCCTTTCTTCTGTACTTGCATTGAGTTATTGCACACAAACAAGTCACTATTCTTGTTCTATCATTTTGATGAAATTGTGGCTTGCTGCAGATGCCTTTGGCTTCACATCCTATTTTATCCTATATATCAGTTTTCCTCAATATGGTGCTTTCAGTTGTGTTGGACTAAAATTCCCATGATCAACAACCAGCATGTCCTATGATCATGAAGTCTGGGAATTGAGATAGTTGTTGTCTATCACATCTGAAGGATGCCAAGTTTAGAAAACTGCTGTATACTAATAGAAAGTCATTTTAATAGGCAAAATAGCCTCATCCAGAAAAAAAAGGAAGGGGGTATAACCTGGCTGATGGACCCCACCCCACTAAAAAGAACTAAAAAGGTACAAACAACTCTGCAAGGGTTCAGTCTGTTTAGGTGCCATGTGGAATACTGAATAAGTGTCAAGACAATATTCCATACTGTAACATTTTGGTCTGCCATACTTGTAGAATTGCTCTCAGCTTGAAGACTTAAATTTCTCACATATCAGGACTTTTGTCTTTATTTTCCTTTAGCAGAAGAAACGCAATTATCTGTTTCTCAAGTGTATCTTTCACCATTAAAGTTTTCTTTACACAATAGGATTGTGAACTGTATTTTACAAATATTCTTTAAAAATCAGTACACAGAGACCATTTTTCATGAAAACATCCTTTACTCATATGAACTTAAATTGGCACCTTCTCCTTAGCCAGTTCATAATCTGGAGTTATGAGGGAGTTAAAGGGATTTGACAGAGCAACCTAACAGCAGGTTTTTAAGTATCCATCTATCATCATATTAAATATATTCACTTTTGCTCTGGACTAAAAATGTCTAATGTAAGACTTAACTTTTATTAATCTAGGCATACTTGGAAATTCACTGAATTATCCCCTACTTCCAATAATTATTTTAAATAAGCTAAAGTGTATGTAATTGGCAGCTACATACCCTTTCAACACACATACACTCACATATATGCACATTTCTATTATTTCCCTATACCTATTTCAGAGTATACAGGTGAAACTCGAAAAATTAGAATATCGTGCAAATGTTCATTTATGTCAGTATGGCAACTCAAAAGGTGAAACCAATATGTGAGATAGACGCATTACATGCAAAGCAAGATATGTCAAGCCTTACTTTGGTATAATTGTGATGATTATGGCGTACAGCTTATGAAAACCCCAAATTCACAATCTCAGAAAATTAGAATAGTGTGAAAAGGTTCAATATTCTAGGCTCAAAGTGTCCCACTCTAAGCAGCTAATGAATCCATAACACCTGCAAAGGGTTCCTGAGCCTTTAAATGGTCTCTCAGGCTGGTTCAGTAGGAATCACAAGCATGGGAAAGACTGCTGACCTGACAGTTGTGCAGAAAACCATCACTGACACCCTCCATAAGGAGGGAAAGCCCCAAAAGATCATTGCAAAAGAAGTTGGATGTTCCCAAAGTGCTGTATCAAAGCACATCAATAGAAGGTTATGTGGAAGAGAAAAGTGTGGTAGAAAAAGGTGCACAAGCAGCAGGGATGACCGCAGCCTGGAGAGGATTGTCAGGAAAAGGCCATTCAAAAGTGTTGGGGACTTTCACAAGGAGTGGACTGAGGCTGGAGCTAGTGCATCAAGAGCCACCACACAGACGGATCCTAGACATGGGCTTCAAATGTCGTATTCCTCTTGTCAAGCCGCTCCTGAACAACAAACAACGTCAGAAGCGTCTTATCTGGGCTACAGAAAAAAAGAACTGGTCTGTTGCCCAGTGGTCCAAAGTCCTCTTTTCTGATGAGAGCAACTTTTGCATCTCATTTGGGAACCAAGGACCCAGAGTCTGGAGGAAGAATGGAGAGGCACACAATGCACGATGCTTGAAGTCCAGTGTGAAGTTTCCACAGTCTGTGTTGATTTGGGGAGCCATGTCATCTGCTGGTGTTGGTCCACTGTGCTTCATTAAGTCCAGGGTCAATGCAGCCGTCTACCAGGAGATTTTGGAGCACTTCATGCTTCCTTCCGCAGACAAGCTTTATGGGGATGCTGACTTCATTTTCCAGCAGGACGTGGCACCTGCCCACACTGCCAAAAGTACCAAAACCTGGTTCAATGACCATGGGATTACTGTGCTTGATTGGCCAGCAAACTCGCCTGACCTGAACCCCATAGAGAATCTATGGGGCATTGCCAAGAGAAAGATGAGGGACATGAGACCGAACAATGCAGCGGAGCTGACGGCCACCATTGAAGCATCCTTGTCTTCCATAACACCTCAGCAGTGCCACAGGCTGATAGCATCCATGCCACACTGCATTGCAGCAGTCATTGCTGCCAAAGGGGCCCAAACCAAGTACTGAGTACATATGCATGCTTATACTTTGCAGAGGTCCGATATTGTTCTATTTCCAATCCTTGTGTTATTGATGTCATGTAATATTCTAATTTTCTGAGATTGTGAATTTGGGGTTTTCATAAGCTGTACGCCATAAGCATCACAATTATACCAAAGTAAGGCTTGACATATCTCGCTTTGCATGTAATGCGTCTATCTCATATATTGGTTTCACCTTTTGAGTTGCCATACTGACATAAATGAACATTTTCACGATATTCTAATTTTTCGAGTTTCACCTGTAAATCTTTTGAAGTGGACTTGAAAACAAGGAGCTCCATATGCATAATCACAGGACAGATTAACCTGATAGATTTGGAGAAACTTGAGTACTTTTCATTTCTTATTAGTTCCTCTTTCTGAAATGTTAATTGATTGCAATGGTCATCAGGACTATACTATTTGACCAAGCAGCTCTTTTGCTTAGTATCTTCTTTTCATGTGGATGAATGCTCTCAACTGTGTCTTACAAATCCTTAATATGGTTGCTGTTGTCTTTCTACATTAAGAAGCTAGAGTGCTTGCAGCTATCAGCTATCATTGATGTTGGGTCATGCCTAATAGGCCTCTGCAAATCAGGCAAAATCCAATTTGAATAATCAATTTGATCAGAAAACCTGATTTGAATTGGAAAAATCTATCCAATTTGATTTGAACATTCAGATAGAATTGTCAGGTTGGATTGCTTCCATTCAGATTTCCAAATCGATTTTTTTAAAAAGCCATTCTGTGCAGGTAAGCATCTAATTTGTCCAGATTGATTTGAAGGTATCCAATTCATTTTGACTTTCAAGTTTGATTAGTTGATTTTATTTGGAAGTTTGATTGAATTGCCTTTGCAATTGAAGCCCCAGCTTTTTTTGCAATACAGGAGACACTCATTCACAAGAGATAGGGGTTTGATTGCTCAGTCGTATCTGATGTTTCATTGATACCCCCACCCAATGCCCCTATCCTAACTAGTCCTGGAATATGCATTTATAAGAAGATGCCTTCCATTACAACACTTGAATCTATACTAGCCATGTTCACACAGCTATTAAGCACTCAGTTGGGCATGACTGGCAGCACATCTGCAGAATGTTATGTGATTGGAATCCCACAGCCATCACACATGATTTTTGAATGCATGAAGGGGATTGAGTGAACTACTCATGTCCAGTGATTTCTTGTAACATTTTGCAACTTAATTGATTTTAAAATCTTTGGGAAATCACATTCCTAACCTGGATGTATGAATCCTAAATCTTTTTCAGATCTAAATATTTCAGTGATCAGCAGGGAAATTATGGGATTCTTCCTTCTTCCCATATGTACATTTAACTCAGGAGAACACAGCATCAGATAAAGTATACTATACCCTGCAAAAGCTTATGCCCTAATAATAATCTTTATCTTTAAAGGGCCACATCAAATAACATTTTATTCCATTACTATGATTCCATAAGTGTTTGTTTACCTTACCCAGAAAACCACCTTTGAACAGAGTTATTTATATTTTGACATGATAGAAACAATTCAAAGTAGAGGCAGGGTTTAAGTTCTGTATCTGTAGTGAACTAACCTGCTTTGTACTTCTTTCCAAATGCCAAATTTCCAAATGGAATGCCTACATTTTAGAAATAGCCATGAATCCAATCATGCATTTTTTGTAGTTTTACAGTGTGCAGAAATTGGACCCACTGTAGTTGGAAGGTATAAATGATAAATGATTGCATTAATAGGTTCAATTAATGCAATAGGTGATTGCATTAATAAATGAATGCATCTTGCCTCTGTACACTTAATGTTTAATGAAATGTGAACTATTTTATAGAAACACACACACTGTTTGGCTGAGATAGGCCACTCCCTGAAGACAGAGTCAAGTAAATGTGTTTATTTCATTTCAATCAAATCAGGGGGAAACCACAATTATAATGATTGAAAGAGAAACAAATTGAGTTATTCTTAAAATGTCATTGTTAGAAATAGTATATGGAAACAAAAGGTGACTATGTGCAACTTCACAAGCCATCAATAGACTTAGTTTGCTTAGGCCAGTGTTGTCCAAACTTGGCCACTTTAAGATGAGTGGACTTCAACTCCCAGAATTCCCCAGCCAGCATGGCTGGCTGGGGAATTCTGGGAGTTGAAGTCCACTCATCTTAAAGTGGCCAAGTTTGGACAACACTGGCTTAGGCAGACATAAGGAATGGTTACTCATGACCTAAACCAATGAAATATTCCATGACTACATAACCATGGATTACTCTTCAAAAGGCTTTTGAAATTTGTAAAAGTCATGTTGAGTATCTTATGACCAGGGCTGCTTCAATCTATCTGCAGCCACACATGCTTGAATATGTGTATATAGGCCTACATCTCTACATCTGTACTTGAGAATGAAGAAGTTCAAGGATTCTGGAGGATGGGAAATACGTGTCAGACCTCATGATAGGTGAGATACAGAGGGAAATCAGTTCAAGAACATGGACAGCACTTAATTGTCAAGAATGTGTCATCTTATCAAAAATAAGTAGAGAAAGGGAAAAAAAATAGTTGGAGATGGTCATCCATCTTGGACTGGCAACTTATCCCCTTAAGATCCTGAATGGAGAACAAAGCAAGAAAGCCTGAAACATGGAATTATGTCAGCTAATGACCATTGAGAGGTATTAGGGTAATAACTGACATTTATGCTATTCATACTCAAGAAAATAAGAGTTTCAGTGATGTATCAGGCTTTATCAGGGAAGAATGCAGCACTGAAGCAATATCAAGTAAAACAGAGTGAGGAAGGGACCTTGTTCCAGAGCCTGAGAAAACACTTTGTAATGTTTAAAATTACTGGAGTTTCTACAGGCTTCTGATCATGATTTCACAATGAGATAGTGACCTGCATACATTATGCAAATAAAATGAATTTATTTGTAGAGATTTACTTACTTTGCATTCATATTTTTTGGCTGTTCTAGTCAGAAGGAAGTGAATTCCCTTCCTCTTGAACTCTGGAAATTTTGTTTAGCAATATCTCCCAAGTACTGAGATTTCAGCAGACGTTGCCCACTTTCTTAATATTATCTTTAGAAACTTGCTCTTTTGGAGAAAAAGGGAGGAGTAGAAAATTGTAATTCTCAAGGAGTTTAGTTCAGCTTCAGTGCTTTTTCTGCAATTCTTTATAACCACAGCATACTCACAACCTAGATGATGTTTCTTTGCAGATACAAGCATCATCCTAAATGGAGAAAAATAAATACCTTAAGGATGAGTAAAGGTAGATATAAATTTGCCTTTTTCATAAAAATGGAGTTGCTTTCCCAATGGCTTCCTGTCTTTTGAGCCAAAACAGTTAGCTCTACTGTATTCCTGCGAACTTAATTAAAAAGAAAAAGAAGAAAGTTTGCATCTGTTAATAATCACACTGAGGGTGGAAAATAAATAAATAAAATCAAAGCAGTGATTAGGAATCTGAAGCACCAAAAGAGAATGCCTTGCACTCCTCCCCAGTATGGAAAATCATTAGCAGTGGAATCCTGCCATTTGCCCATCAGTGCCTAATTGTATTCACTTTAATTGAACAAAGTGAAGGAAGTGACATCACATGATGTTGGGAAAGATGAGCCTGGAAATCATATGCTTGGGTCCATCTGCCTGGCTGCAGGCTTTAAAATACGAACTGAAGTGCTTGGAGCTCATCCTGGGGAGATGATCCCATCAGTTTGACCTGGTTGACTAGAGGGGTCTTGCCTGCCCAAACTCTCTGAAGGGAAAAGGAGGAATGGCAACCGGGAGTGTGAGCAAGCAAGGCTGCATTTGAGAGAATTATATTGCAGCTGATGGGAGGCTTACCCCGCGTCTGTGTGTCCTAAGCATCGGGTGCTTAGCAGCTGCAGTAATATCAATGGGCAATTGAAACAGACCCTCATTAGATTAGCGCTGAGCTTATTGCTTGTGCCAGTCTCATTATTATTGGTAAGTAAACTGGCAGATTGTCAGGATGCCTCATGGCAAGATGAGCTTTTGCAGCTTTCTGTTTGTGCTTATAATAAACAATGAAGTTAATGCAATCCCTTGGGCACAGCCACGTCTCAGATGTTTTTTGTGAGCAGCAATCAGCTTGCTGGAGTAAACAACTTCTTATTTTAAGAAGCAATATTAATTAATTAAAGCAGGAGGCATGAGGCTGGGAGAGAGAGAGAGAGAGAGAGCACCTGTTAATTATTTCCTGTCACCTGCCCCAGTGCAGCCCACCCGTCGGAAAATGCTTGGTTGTGCCTTCACTGAGCATTGCCTGTCAGATGAGCCAATTGTCAATTGCAGCTTGCAAGAGCTGACAACTTTTGACAGGGCACAACTAGACGTCGCATCTCATTCCGATGTGTGGGTGTGTGCTTGTGCATATTGCTTTGATTGTCAGGAGGACACCTGGTGATGACCCGAAGCACTTCCTTGCCTCTCAACTGCATACCCTGTTCACATTGAGTTAAACATGAACTATGGGCTCTACCAAATGACTAGCTGTTCTGTCACCCAAATCTTCTGATTTCACAGCTGAAAAGAAGCAGAGACTGAACAGACTGTTCTGATTATTTAAGTTGCTAGGATGCTACTTGAATTGATGTTTTTACTTCTCTGTGGGCTTGCACCCTTGCATAGATACTATAGGACTTGCTCTTCCTGGCCAGTAGCCACCAGCCTGGTTTCAGATATTGACTAGTAACTGAGTTTTGTACCAAACATCAAATCACTTCCATCTGAAAATACAGCTGCAGTAGGTGTAAGTGAATTGCAGGAATTTTGTTGGCCCAGCATGGTGGAACACTTCCTGGAATGACAGTTCTGTATCTGGGGCCTTTTAACTAGACTGCAGTCTAGCTACAATGCTGGGAAGTCAGGAACTGAGAGGTAGAATAAACCAAGTGTCCATCCAGTAACTGCATCAACTACTCTGTGTGTAGAACAGAACAAAATGCAGTCACTTCTATGGTGTGAATCACTGCTGGCAGATGGAAGTTCTCCATTTGCCCAGAGCTTGTAACTGCAGCAGGAGGATGTCAGCATGATTATAAGCTTCCAGTGATGGTGAAGATTGATCAGTGGTCAGTCTCAGTTCACTTTGCAAGCAGATCTGAACTTTATTAACAAACAATTTAGTACTGAGCCAAATGGGAGATGCTTTTGTGGGAATTTTCAGCTGAAAATTCAGATGAAAAGCTGAAGCACTCTCATTCCACAACAGATCTGGTGTGGAACATAGCAAAAAGAGTCCAAAGTATTCAACCAGTGGGGCCAAGTTTGAATGAAACAAACTGGCAATCAGATAATTTGTGGTCATCTATATGAACCTCACCAGGCCTAATTTTCCTCAAATGGTCTTTATCTGGTCTTCCTGGTTTTGAAGCAATAACATTTATCCTTCCTTTTCTCTCTGCTATACCTTGTGGGAAGATGGGGGAACTATGCAGTATTGAGAGCCTTTCTGAACAGCTTCTGCCAAATTCTGCATCTGGTTTCAACATTCAACACAGCCTCTACAGCTGAAGACCCCAATCCTATGGAAAGGGTTTCCAGAGTTTACAAGAGACTTTTGATGGGTTGGAAAAAGATCAGTGGAACCAATGCTGTTAAACAATCACATGACTCTTCTTTGCTTTGTATTTAAAGAAGAACTCAAGGGCCCCCAAAACAGACTCATACAGTATTCTATGGAGAGGTTAGAAAAGTGGGAGAAAGTATTTGGCTGCCAATTCAGTTTTTTTCTTTACTTAAATTCTCATATACAAGTTGACTATTTTATTCCCATATGTACAGTAGTTTCCATATCAGGCTCCACACATTTATTGTAGATTTTTTTAAAAAAAGGGATGCAGGGATGAATATTTAAAGTAACTGTTTTAACCTCATTTTTCCCATTCTAATTCCTTCCTTCCCATTTCTACACCTGTTTGTAGACTTTTATAAGAATATGGCAGGGCTGGCTTGTTGTTGCTGTTGTTTAGTCGTTAAGTCGTGTCCGACTCTTCGTGACCCCATGAACCATATTGCGCCAGGCCTTCCTATCTTTCACTGCCTCCCTGAGTTTGCTCAATTTCATGCTCATTGCTTCAGTGATGCTATCTAGCCATCTCATCCTCTGCCGTCCTCTTCTCCTTTTGCCTTCCATCTTTCCCAGCATCAGGGTCTTTTCCAAAGAGTCCTCTCTTCGCATTAGGTGACCAAAGTATCTGAGCTTGAGCTTCATTATCAATCCTTCCAATGAGCAATCAGAGTTGATTTCCTTTAAGATTGACTGGTTTGACCTCCTAGCAGTCCTGGGGACTCTTAAGAGTCTTCTCCAGCACCACAGTTCAAAGGCATCAATTCTTCGGCGTTCAGCCTTCTTTATGATCCAGCTCTCACAGCCATACATTACTACTGGAAAAACCATAGCTTTGACTATGCGGATCTTTGTCGGCAAGGTGACGTCTCTGCTTTTTAATATGCTATCTAGGTTTGCCATAGCTTTCCTCCCAAGGAGCAAGCGTCTTTTAATTTCATGGCTGCAGTCTCCGTCTGCGGTGATCTTGGAGCCCAAATAAATGAAGTCTGTTACTGCTTCCATTTCTACCCCTTCTATTTGCCAGGAATTGATGGGTCCAGATGCCATGATCTTAGTTTTTTTAATGTTGAGTTTCAAGCCAGCTTTCGCACTCTCCTCTTTCACCCTCATCAAGAGGCTCTTTAGTTCTTCTTCACTTTCTGCCATTAGGGTGGTATCGTCTGCATATCTGAGGTTATTGATGTTTCTCCCTGCAATCTTAATTCCAGCTTGTGATTCTTCCAGCCTGGCATTTCTCATGATGTACTCTGCATATAGGTTAAATAAGCAGGGTGACAGTATACAGCCTTGTCGTACTCCTTTCCCTATTTTGAACCAATCGGTTGTTCCATGACCGGTTCTAACTCTTGCTTCTTGGCCCGCATACAGATTTCTCAGGAGACAGGTAAGGTGGTCTGGTATCCCCATCTCTTTAAGAATTTGCCACAGTTTGTTGTGATCCACACAATCAAAGGCTTTTGCATAGTCAATGAAGCAGAAGTAGATGCTTTTCTGGAACTCTCGTGCTTTCTCCGTGATCCAGCGAATGTTGGCAATTTGATCTCTAGTTCCTCTGCCTCTTCGAAACCCAGCTTGTACATCCGGTAGTTCTCAGTTCACGTACTGCTGAAGCCTAGCTTGTAGGATTTTGAGCATAACCTTGCTAGCATGTGAAATGAGTGCAATTGTGCGATAGTTTGAGCATTCTTTGGCATTGCCCTTCTTTGGAATTGGAACGTAAACTGACCTTTTCCAATCCCGTGGCCACTGTTGCGTTTTCCAAACTTGCTGGCATATTGAGTGCAGCACTTTAACAGCATCGTCTTTTAGTATTTTAAATAACTCAGCTGGAATACTGTCATCTCCACTAGCTTTGTTGTTAGCAATGCTTCCTAAGGCCCACTTGACTTCACTCTCTAGGATGTCTGGCTCAGGGTCAGTGACCACACCAGCATGGACATCAGGGACATTAAGATCTTTCTTGTATAGTTCTTCTGTGTATTCTTGCCACCTCTTCTTAATCTCTTCTGCTTCTGTTAGGTCCCTGCCTTTTTTGTCCTTTAACATGCCCATCTTTGCACTAAACGTTCCTTTGATATCTCCAATTTTCTTGAAGAGATCTCTAGTCTTCCCCATTCTATTGTTTTCTTCAATTTCTTTGCATTGTTCATTTAAGAAGGCCTTCTTATCTCTCCTTGCTATTCTCTGGAAATCTGCATTCAGTTGCTTATATCTTTCCCTTTCACCCTTGCTTTTTGCATTCCTTCTTTCCACAGCTATTTGTAAAGCCTCATCAGACAGCCATTTTGCTTTCTTGCATTTCTTTTTCTTTGGGATGGTTTTAGTTGCTGCCTCTTGTACAATGTTACAGACCTCCGTCCATAGTTCTTCAGGCACTCTGTCTACCAAATCTAATCCTCTAAATCTATTCATCACCTTCACTGTGTACTCACATGGAATATGATCTAAGTCATACCTGAGTGGTCTAGTGGTTTTCCCTACATTCTTCAATTTAAGCCTAAATTTTGCAGTAAGAAGCTCATGATCTGAGCCACAGTCAGCTCCTGGTCTTGTTTTTGCCGTCTGTATAGAGCTTCTCCATCTTTGGCTGCAAAGTATGTAATCAATCTGGTTTCGGTATTGACCATCTGGTGATGTCCATGTGTAGAGTCGTCTCTTGTGTTGTTGGAAAAGAGTGTTTGCTATGACTAGCTTGTTCTCTTGACAGAACTCTATTAGCCTTTGCCCTGCTTCATTTTGTACTCCAAGGCCAAACTTGCCTGTTATTCCGATTACTCCTTGACTTCCTACTTTAGCATTCCAATCCCCTATGATGAAAAGGACATCTTTTTTTGGTGCTAGTTCTAGAAGGTGTTGTAGGTCTTCATAGAACCGGTCAACTTCAGCTTCTTCGGCATCAGTGGTTGGGGCATAGACTTGGATTACCGTGATGTTGAATGGTTTTCCTTGGATACGCACTGAGATCATTCTGTCGTTTTTGAGGTTGTACCCCATTACTGCCTTTCCCACTCTCTTATTGACTATGAGTGCAACTCCATTTCTTCTAAGGGTTTCTTGCCCACAGTAGTAGGTATAGTGGTCACCTGAATTAAATTCACCCATTCCCGTCCATTTCAATTTGCTGATTCCCAAGATGTCGACGTTCAATCTTGTCATCTCATGTTTGACCACATCCAGCTTGCCTTGGTTCATGGATCTTACATTCCACGTACCTATACAATATTGTTCTTTACAGCATCGGACCTTCTTTTCGCTTCCAGATACATCCACAGCTGAACGTCCTTTCGGCTTTGGCCCAGCCGCTTCACTCTTTCTGGAGCTACTTGGAATTGCCCTCCGCTCTTCCCCAGTAGCATACTGGACACCTTCCGACCTGAGGGGCTCATCTTCCGGCGTCATATCTTTTAGCCTTTTAACATTGTCCATGGGGTTTTCTTGGCAAGGATACTGAAGTGGGTTGCCATTTCCTTCTCCAGTGGACCACATTTTGTCAGAACTCTCTGTCATGACCTGTCCGTCTTGGGTGGCCCTGCACGGTATAGCTCATGGCTTCACTGAGTTACACAAGCCCCTTCGCCACGACAAGGCAGTGATCCATGAAGGGGAGGGCTGGCTAAAGTATATCAAATGAACCACAGAAAACAAGAAAGTAAATATGAGTGCAGCTAGATGCTGCTTCAATCACTACTTCTGGTGTTAAAATGGATATACATTAATTAATACATGCAATATCTGTTTATGTACGAGTCTGGAATTGCTTGATAGGGGTGTGGTGTTTTTTTCTTAGGGGGGGTGCTCTGGATCTCTGTGTTTAATAGTGAGAAAACATCATAAACATCAAACTGGAATTGGGTAGTTATGAATTTTCTTTGAACTCTGTCCTAACTTGTAATACTGGCTCACATTTTGATTGATTATGTGACATCAAGTTGGTGTCAACTCTTAGTGATGGATATATATAGATTTTCTCCAAGATAATCTGTCCTCAACCTGGCCCTTGTTCATACATTCATTTACTAAAGCACAGAAAATGTGATTAAGTGCCATCAAGTTGATGTCAACTCTTAGCGGCCATATATATGGAATTTGTCCAGGATAATCTGTCCTCAACCTGGCCTTCAGTTCTTCCAACACTGCACTCATTGCAATTATAACTGAGTCCATCTAACTTGCAGCTGGTCATCGTCTTCTTCTCTTTCCTTTCACTTTTACCAGCATTAGAGCTTCTCCAGAGACCTAAGTCTTTATATAATGTGCCCAAAGTATGATAATTTGAGTCTGGTTATTTGTGCCTTGAGTGAGAAGTCTCGGTTGATTAGTTTGACAATCCATTTGTTTGTTTTCTTGGTTGATCGGTTCACATACAGAATGGTTTAAGTATGTTGTTTTCTTTTCTGGAAATTATTCTCTAGATTTCCCTATCTTGCACCAGGCCTACATCACTAAACCATGGCAGAGATATCTGGAAAATCAACTGTTTCTTCCCTTCACTCCCAAGGTTAACGCACCTCAAAAGGAGGGAATAATTTATGTCAAACTATAAAGAGAACTGGTCTTAGTGGAGAAGATAAGTGTGATCTAAAACCAAGTGTGAATGTTCCAGTTGAGGTTTTAATCTAGTCATGTTCCCTTCCAGGACACTACATTCTGTTCTACCCTTCCCCTGACAGTTTGACCCTCTGCCCCCAATAGTCAGCACTGTGATTACCATATATTTAGGACTCTGGTAATACTTTTGCTTCTTAATCTTTTTTACAGAAATATTATTGCAAGGAGTTTTGAAAACCATGGAATTATCGATAAAGAACAATATCTCTTGTTCTTTGTGATAAATATTGCTTTAGCAATATACAGTAAATGTTCATGATACAATATTCATCAAAGAAAGACTGAGAATTCAGCATTATGCTCATACAGTTCATAGCAATCAATGAGGTACCTGATCTGCCAGACACAGGCCCAGAACCTTGCTTATTTTTCCAAGATGAAGAAGAAGTGGGTAAAATTATGCCAAGAATTAAGCCCAGAAGAAATTCATATACTAAACCAGATAATTATAAATATGAGCAATATCCCTGACTCACTGTATTTTGGACCTTTGATGTTCCTGGTTTTGTTACACATTCACTGAGTTACCATGGTAAATTTCCCTTTAGCTTTGCTCACCTAACCAAAGGGGCTGGAGGGAGCTGGGGTGTGAATGGGAATCACAGAGAGTAGCAGAAATAAACCAGAGAGGTTTAATATGCCTCTTGGCTTGCTTGAGCACATCATATATATCAATTAGCTCTCCAGGCACCCTCGGATGTCCATGAGTCTCATCTTTTCAAGACGTGCTCTTAATAGTCAGAATGGGACAGACTAATCTGATAGATAACTGGGAACCGATGACTCTGCCTTATAGGGAAGGGTTGGATAAGATGGCTAAATATTTATTTATTTATTTATTTATTTATTTATTTATTTATTTAATAGATTTATATAGCCACCCATCTCAAATAAAATACTCTGGGCAGCTTACAACATTAAAATAATAAAAACATTTGAAAACATAAAAACTGAGAGCAGCCGAGGATCATAAACAACAAACAATCTATCATAAAATACCATAAACTCAATCTCCTGAAAAGTTCTCTTGTGCAAATCTTGATAAAATGAATGGAAGCTGGAAAAGAGCACTTCCCAGTATACAGCACACTTTGAATCAAGGCAAGAAACGGTACCTTGATCCTAAAAATAAAAAGGAACTCAGGGTCGATACAGAATGCATTGATAGCCCTTCCAGTCACGGATAGTTTTCAAACATCACCTTTCTGCATTCTCTCATTTTATGCATTCCAAATATTAGTATATATTTGCCTAAATACCATTCTGATAATCTCTTTGCTCTACTTAAAATTAATCTCTTTCTTAGTGTATACAGAACATCTCAACAGCCACTGAGGAATGAGCGTATCATGGTGCGCGCTAATAACATTACTCCTAATCAACTCATTGCTTCCTTGTACACCCTTCATCTACTTGTCCTGCCAGAGTCTCATTTCCAGATTATTAAGTGGACAGCCAGGAAACCACAAGTGTAATTAGAATAGGGTGATTTATTAAATGAGCTGACCAAATGACAGGACCTTTTTTTTTTTTTGACAAATTCATTTCTTCACAGTCTTGACTCTTGCAATTGCTCCTTATATAAATATCAAATCTTTAGTTATTCTTCAACCACATCAGAAGTGCCTAGGGAAAAAATATAGAGAAGAGACATGAATAAAAATACTTCCTTTAAATGTCTTAGAAGCTGTTTGAAATATTTTATGCCTGAGTGAAGATTTGCATGTAATCTCAAGGAACGCCTCGCAGGTTCACAGATTCAGTCATCTGCTAGGCTTTCTTATTGATAATATTTAATCCACTGAATGTATCATAAATATTATTAATGGTTTTTCCTATGTCTGGTTCCTGAAACAATGTATACAATATCAAAGTCAATAGCAAATAAGCCTTCCTATTCTACCCCACAAATAAGAAATCAGTTTAAAATTATTCTTTCAGTAAAGGTAATATGATTACTGATTTGTGTGTGTGTATGCACCTTCAAGTCAGTCTTGATTCCTGGCAACTACCTGGACTAGTCCCTGCAGATTTCTTGGCAACATTTTTGGAAGAGGATTGCCTTTACCTTCTTCTTAGGGCTAAGAGAGAGTGCCTGGCCAAGGTCACCCAGCTGGCTTCCTGCCTAAGGCAGAACTAGAATCCACAGTCTCCTGGTTTCCAGCCTGGTGCCTTAACCACTACACCAAACTGGCTTTCATGATCACTGATACTGCATTGATAAAATGATAATTTCTGGAAACCAGGAGATACTCCTAGATTAAAATATTGGTGAGCAGCATTATATCTGGCAAAAAAGGTATGGCACTATTGCATGAAGCTCTGGGTACTCTTAAGGAATTATGACACAAGGCTTTGGGAATAAAGGTACGGCTAGGCCATCTATGAAGTAGGATGATTATTAAAAATTGCATGTCAGGTGATTTATTTAAAAATTCTGATGGTGTTTAAGACTCACTTAATATAAAGGCTTGCCAAAATCCAGCATTCCCCAGTTTCATGCCTTTGAAATGTGTTGGGTTACAATTCTCAACATTCCCAACCACATGGTTTTGGTTAGTGCTGCCTAGAAATTTGGGGAGGTGGAGTCCTAACAAATCCTAAGTGCACTAGAATGTGAGATGCTGTTACCTATCACACTTTTGCCTCTCCTTTCCATCACATCAACTATTCAGGCCAACGTGGCAGCTTTGCTAGTATCAGTGGGAAATTGAAGATTGTTTTAGTGGCCCAAGTTTCCTTTACACAATCTAAAATAGACCATGTTGAAACCTTGAAAAACATGTTTGATTGGTTCTGTAATAGTAAAGTCTTTTAAAAAATTGAACTTCACTCCTGGTAATCTCATGGGCACGTCTATGCAATTTTCTTGACAACCAGTAGGGAAATAGTTTGCCACTACCATAGCTTGCAGCCCTAGTATTTCCTGCTAACCTCCCATCCAAATATTAACCAAACACAATCCTGCTTAGTTTCTGAGCCCAAACAAGGTCAGTCAGTCAAGGCCACCTCCCAAGGTTCTACTGACTTGAAATTCTACTATACAGCAAGATGCATTAATTTGTGAAAGAAATACAAAGACGACTTGAAAGGTTAATTAATTGGCTGACGACTATAGATAGAAAAACAGAAGATCATTATTCCAAGTCTATCTGTACCTGAAGTTTGACAGAATTTATCAGGAAAGATGTTAACCTCAAGCACACATTTAGACTAAGGAGGACAAGCAACCAACTTTGTTATGGGAACTGGCAGTCTGCCAGTGACAGGCATATATTTAACATGAAGCATCAAGGAATTCAAGTGTAATATTTCTTTCTATTCATGAAAGTATAATTAGGTTTCATTTTCAAAGCTGCTCTTTAAAGAACTTTATATTTGTCAGAACAAAGGGCTGCTGTGTTTTTCACACTGTGCTGCTGTTATCCCAAAGAGCTTTTTGCAAAAGATCCTCTTGCTATGGAAGATGAAGCTCAGAGGGTACACCAGATACCCCAAATGCTGCCCTGGCCTTTAGTTGCATGGTCTTAATCCCAGAAAAGTCAATGGATCTTAACCAGATGAGTATACTTGGTGATGCATGCTAGCAAGGCAGTGAAGCTGAATGTTTAAACACAAGCTAATTTAACTATATTAACTGCTGTCATCTATAGTTAATTTAACTATAAAGGAGATTATGAAATGTTGTGGTTCAGGCTTGCAGTATTTGAGAGGATCTGATATGAATACAATCAACTTTAATTTTTTAAAAAGTGCACATCGCTGGTGGTGAGTCCTAGTAAGTGTAGAGGAGAGAAAGGTTGGTTCATTTGACAGTTCCCATTTAGAACATATGTGGTAAAATAAATAATGTAAAATTGCCTGAAAGTACTATCTTTGCATATATTTTATATTAGTGGACATCAGGCAACAATCTTTCAATATCCACTTTAAAATGCTGAATAAGTCAAAAAATTGCTGAGTTTCAGCTTTAAAAGATGTTGCTTTTGCTTAAGCCCACATTGCACTGAATTTAGTAGTTTATGCAAAAAGGGATCTGCTCTTTGAGACCAATTCATTATTCTAACAGCAATCACTTTGCCCATTGATCCCAATCCAGAAAGGCTCTTCAGGTAAAACAAGCAAATTGACAAAAATTGAATTTTCAGCCAATGCTAAAGATCAGCTGTATATAAGATCATGGAGTTTCAGATAAATGCACTGGCACCCTATTTCACAATTGACTATTTTCTATCTTCAGCTAGCCAAAGCATCACACTGAAGTGATTTATGATTTAGTATACTTTTATACCACCCACTCTAAAAAGTTGACTCCTTTTTGAAATGAATTTACACTGGATGGAATGAAGTTCAAAGGAAGAGATTGCTACTTATCCCAAAGCTTTCAACAGAAAACCTTTAAAGGCAGAAATAGATCACTCCTTTTTATAAAGAGCATAGAAAGATGACTCTATGGGTAGTATTTCTAGTACTGCAAAGCTTACTTTCTGTGTGCCACCTCACCTTCTTTATTTTACTCTCACTTCTATTGAAACAAAGATAAAGAAGTGATTCCCAAATGGAAGAGCTGTCTAAGAAACAAGAATGGATCTACAATATCTGCAAAACTTGATGATGGTGAAGGCTGTATGAAATTAGAGAGAAAACAGTATATGATCTTCAGATTCTCCACTGTAATATTAGAATAAGACAGATGTGGGATCACCTTTCCTCTAACTTCACAGCAACTGAGTACAGATTGATGAGGACAGAGGCCCTATTCTTACTCACATAGAAGATGGCTCAACACCCCTAACCCAGTAACAGATGTTGGTGACCTCAGCAACTTCAACTGAAGTATGGCTAGTATTCAGCAGCCCTGTGCAATCACAACTCTTTCTTCTAACTCAACCAGCAACTTCTGTACCATCTAACATTTAGGAATATTTTTCAACACTTGGATCAGTACTTAGTTGTGCCAAAAGCTAATCTTCTAGTTGAGTGATTCTGCAGCATATAACTAATTACTTCTTTCAGAAATGTTTGTGTTTTCTGTTTCCTTGCCCACTTTAGGACATCTACAATATTATTACATTGCAAACTCAACCAAATTCATTGTCAGAAAGTTAATGGTACCAAAAACAGATATCGCTCTCCATTAAAGAGAGAAGCTGGAACAGATTCAGAAGACATCTACCAGGGTAGGAAGGAATCCAAAAACCAAACTCTATGAATAACAGTTAAAGGTGCTTGTCATGTTTGGTTTCTGGATTCCTTTCTTCTGAAGAGAAGACTGAAAGGAAATAGGATAGCAATCCACAAATATATAAAAAAAGCTGACATGAGCAAGAGGGACAGTTCTGTTCCAAATGAAACTAAAACCAATGGATTGAAAGTAATGAAATGTGATTTATACTGAGTATTAGGAAGAATTTCCTGACAGAGCTGTGAAGCAGTGGAAGAGTCTGCCTAGAACTGTGGTGGACTCCCCCCACTCTGGAGGTTTTCAAGCAGGGGTTGCATAGCCACCTATGGGGAACAATTTAGTGAATTCCTGCACTAAGCAGCAGCTTGGAGTAGATATTTAAAAGGTCCCTTCCAAGTCAGGTCGCCTATATTATGAATCTGCATTTTTATGCTCACAATCATTATATGATTAAGTGAGCATTTGACTTATTCAGCCTGTTTCAGGTTTTGTAAGTGGATTTTGTTCAGTATTTTGTTCAGTATTCTTGTGAATATGACTCTTAATACTCAAGAATTCATTTCTGACCTGCAGTATTGTAGCTTTTTGTATTTTGAATGAACAGAACAATAGATGAGACCAACGAAGTTTGAATTTTAGCTTCTCAGACCGAAAACAGCACCACCAAGACTATCAATATAAAAATAGGTAGACACTGCTTGGCCACTCCTCCTTCAGTAGCAAATGACAGAACTGTTTCCTTGAACATTCAAAGACTCCTGAGAGATTGAAAATTGGATGCTTATTAAATGCAAGGAACTTTGGGTGCCCTTAAGTGTTGAATCAAATGACCCTGAGATATGTCCCAGGAGCATCTTCAGGAGGATGGTCAAAAAAGTCAAGAAGGCAACTGCAACTGTGTGATCAAAACCCCACTGATGTTCACATATGTTGCATGTTATACCTGTTAAAGATGTAGGGTTTCAACTGTGAAATCCCAGTCTCCATTTTGATTTTTCTGACCCCTTCCATGGAGATACCCCTGATATGCCTGCTGTTTAAAATAGTTCTAATCTAAATCAGATTAGTTGGTGTAAAAGAGCATAGAGATGACTTTAGCATGGATGAACTGTTAAGGGAGGTGAAACAGCAACTCAGTCCTTGAAAGAAAGAGCGGGGTGAGAAAGAAAGTCAAAATAACACCACCTTGATTCTGTTTGGTATAAGATGGGGCAGGCACAAACTCTGATAGGCTTTCAACAAGGCCAATGATCAAGGTTCATAGGAATTTTAACTTTAAGCAAGTGGAGGCACAATGTGGGCAAAACTGTTTTTACTCTTGATACGTTGTTGTTACATAAAGTTCTCTGGGTGGCTTGCAATATTTAAAAACACAATGTACAAAAGAAAATCAAAAGCAGTATCGTATTTAATTTTAGCATCCCAGGGAGAAAAATAGCACTCTGTATATCAGTCACACCAAGGAAAAGGTCTATTGGAAGCACTAGTAGTAAAATCCAATTATTGCCTAATGCTATAGAAACTGTTAAACGAGTATAAATGCACTAAGTGACTGTACCAGAATTCCATTCTCATGGCCAGAGATGGGACAAACAATCTACAGAGCTTTGGCATTGGTATTACCATTTCCTGGCTAAGTAACTAAGAAAGGGAGAAAAAGAGAAAACAACCATCTATATTGGGGAAAGAAAGTGTTCCTGATCTCTTGGGGTATTTTCACATCCCCAGGACTGGGGGGAAAGGGCATCAAAACTTTTCTGCACATTTCTTCTAAATGCATAGTTATGGTAATTAGCTATCTTAAGTAATAATATATTTCAGTTTAGCTGTGACCCATATATTCTTTCCAAGCTTTGTTACAGAATATATATATATTAGGGAAACAAACTCCAAGCAATGAACGTGATTCTCACTTTACTGCTTTCTACTTCTTGGAAGAAACTGTCGTATTTCCAATGCCAGATCTGCAATATGTGATGAAGGAGATTAATTGTGGAAAAAGAAGGCATGAGCACAATGTAAATATGCTTAATTGTCATTATTACTTGGAAAATAGGCTTTTGATTCCCAGAAAAGCATAGCATTTCAAGAAAATCTGACAAGACTAAACTGAGAATGTTTTAATCATAGACTTCTTCCATTTATGATGCAGGCGAGGGAAAGACGCCCTTAGTTACAAACAAATCATTTTCCTTGAAACAGAGTTTTCAAGGAAAATAACATTTTGACCAGTTCTGGTAGTTATTTTCTTACTCTTCAGTCTTGAAACTTCAAATTATCTTCAAGGAAGAGTAGCTTGGTATATCATTATATAGAGAGTACATCACCATATTGTACGTGTCACTTTTCTCAAGAGGATACAAAAGGAGGGAAAAAGAGCACATCTACATGAATTTGGAGAGATTCCACGTATCTGTTGGAGATTATTTTTAAATACAATCCCAGATGCGTGTTTACTTCCTGTTCTGTTACATGCTAGCTAAACCTTAAATTATTGCAGGCTCTCTGAAGTCAGACGGATTTAATCTTTACAAATGGACAATAATTATAGGAAGTATTTAAGGCCATTGATTCAAAAATGGAGGAAATAAATAGCAAGTGTTTGATTGCAAGCAGCACATGTTCAGAGGCCATTTGCATTATTTCATAGTAAGACTTTGTAGGCAGCATCTACCTTAGTAAGAAAAACGACCTTGATGTTCATGCAAGCATCTTGCAACCAATCTGCCCATTAGTTTGCACCTATGACAGGCTTGCAAATGAAGCAAAACTGGAAGAAATGTGCATCCTCAGAGATCACATTTTCACTTTGTAATGCTGATGCTTTCAAATCTGCTTAGCTCTCTTCTCTTTGCCCCCTGTGGCCTTTTCTCCTTCCTAATGCAATCTGTTTCATTTGCAATAAATAAGGGTGGATTAATACTATAATTAGCAAGAAAATGTAACCTGAGATTTAGACAGCCTACTCTTTTTTAAGAGCACCATTTAGTAAAACAGATCTTTGGTATGACTGGGGATTCCATTGGCTCCAATGGTATTGAAGGACTAGATCTGTTTGTGACTCTATACCTACGGAATCTCTCCGACAGACAGTTGCTTGAAAAGAACAGAGAAGGACCTGTGGGCAACTAACAGTAATTTTGGCATGTCACACTTACAAGGAATAGTTAGGTTAAAGTTTCTGTTAAATTAAATCTCTCCAATGCTAATCATTTATTCTTTCTTTCTTTTTCTTTTTTTAACCACAGAAGGAATCGAAAGTGGACCTAAGGAAAGGAGATGAGGAAGCTGCTTGGAACAGAGAGAAAAGAATTGCTTTTCAGAGTGTCAGAGAAGTGTGTGGAGTTACTGCTGATGGGAAGTATGAAAAGTGATGTTTTGTGGAATGTTGTAATGAAAGCAGATGAGAAAAACTGCATGCAAAGGAATGATTAGTGCAAAGGATGATGAGAAAAAGATACTGTATTGGGTATTATTGTTGTTGTTGTTGTTGTTGTTATTATAAATTTATTGGCTGCTGAACTCTAGTGGACTCTGGGTAGCTGGTAGCTGCAGGGTGAGTCAAAATCTGCAAATTGGTGGGCACAGCACTGCAATCAAAGCTCCATCCCTTTTGTATGCATATAAACATCACACACATGTAAAAAAGAGACAAGGTTTTGGCTGCAATACTCCCCTGTCTACTTGCAGATTCTGGCACAGCTCCCTCCTCCCCAAGAGACTCCCATGTTTTGTACAATGTGTAGAGAGAGAAAAACATACCTGCAAAGTAGGAAATGGTTAAGATTAAAATAAATAGGGAAAATGTACAGGAATATGAATGGAAATAAAATATTGTTTTGGAAGTGGGTGAAAGGAGCTAAAGAAGGGGTCTCTAGAAGAGTAAATTAAATTAAGAACAAAAGTCATAAAATGATTTGGAAAAAAAAAATTTGAAGAAAAGCTGGAAGGAGCATTTTATATATTGCATGGGAATGGGAAAAATGATAGCAGTATGGAGAAAACTAGATTTGACATCAAAGCAATAATGTTAGTGTTCAAGAAACACATGATGAATGCTGTGTGAATGCTGGAAAATGCACCAGGTATTGATAATATAATTAAAGAAATTTTAAAATATGGATGTGGGTTGCTTTTGGAGTAGCTATAGGACTTGCTTAACATGTATGTGAAAATTGTATGTGAAACCTGAATCTATGCCTAATGCTTGGAAGAATACCATTATTGATCTCTTACACAAAAGGAAAAGAGAGTCAGTGCAAGAGCTGTAGTCTGTTAAGTGTGCCTAGGAAAGTGCTTGGCAAAATTCTGATTGAAAAGATATCAAAGCAAACAATGTATAAAATTTGGGAAGTGCAGTGTGGTTTCATGCAGGCCAGGAGACATGCAGATCAGATGTTTGTTCTTCAGCAGAGCATTGAGAAATATGTGAATGTGAGTTGAGTGTTGGTGGCTGAATGTGATAAGAGTAGGATGTGATGGAGATTAAAAATGCCTAAGAATAAATGGAATGTTTAATGAATGATTCAACATTGAGCAGGGAGTAAGATGATGTTGTGAGATGTCCTCTGCATTGTTTAATGTATTTAGGGATAATAAGGGATGCTTGTGGTGATGTTATAGATGTACAGATCAGGGAACTGTATGTGGGTGTTTTTATATGCAGCTGATATCAGGTTGTTGGCTGAGAAATTAAATGATCTACAGCAAATATTACAAAGATTGTCTGATGCAACAATACATATGGCTCTGTATATTGCTGTATCAAAGACCAAAATAGTTTTGTTTGACAAGGAAAATGAAATGAACTATTGTTAGTTATACATAACTGGTGAAAAATTAGAGGAGGTAGATGAATCTGTACACCTTTGTAAAAGATTTACTAAAATAGGAAAATGGATGGAGAAATTTTAAGATGTACAAATGCTGACAAAAGTTGGTGCGTAGTACTGTACATGGTCCACAGTGAGGAATGAATGTTTGTTGAAAGAAGTGAAAATGGCTATGTGCCTGAATAACACCATGCTTCTTCCCACTTTGTTATATGGAGGTGAAAGTGGGGTTCGCAAGGAGAAATATTAAAGTAAACCTAATGCACCAGGGAGAATTTAAGAAGTGTGCCTGATAAAACAAGAAAAGATAGGGTCAAGAATGAATGTGTAATCAATAAATGTGCATTGACTATAAAAGTGAGTGACCAGTACCAAAGAAGTAGGCTGAGCATACAGAGAGAATGAATGAAGAAGGAACTGCAAAACAAATATATAAGATACAAGTGAGAGCATTGCAAGGTGGGAAAAAAGAAAATCTAGAAAGCCATGGCTGGATGAAGTTCATGAGATCCTCAGAAAGGCAGTGTATGAAGATAGGTTTGGCATGGTAGAAGCAAGGGTGGTTTGCTAAGGTAGAAAGATATGGAGAGGTAGCAGCCATTTTATGAATATGCAAGTTCTCATGGAAGCTGTGATTTACTTTCAATATTCCTACCGGTCCAAAACATTATGTACATTTGTCCTGGGAGACAGACAACAGTCTGGTGAATGGAGATTGTTCTGGGAGCCTGAAGTAGAAGTCTGAGTTTCTCTGGTAGACCACTGGAGGGGTTCATGTGAAGTTCTAACTCAGGAGCAGATCCTTACTCGTAAATTGACATTTTAGCCCCAAGGAGTACTATCTTTGACCTGTTATATGGGTAGGTAGCCTGGCAAAGCCTATAGTCTCTTCCATGATGTTTTTTGAGACTGGACAGTGGCTTTTCAGTGGCCACATTTCTTTTCAGGATTGAAAGGGAAGCTCTCCACTTCCTAAAGACCTATCCAAATATTTATTTTCTTAAGAATTAGGAATTTTCTAGTTCAAATTCAGTGTGTCTAAGAGCAACTCACTTCTTGCAGTCTGGTTCGTCTTTTGAACAGTAATCCTTTAGGACAGAGGGGCATAATAGAAGGGAATCCAGAAAACAATGGTCTAATCCCTACATTGCCAAATGATCTCCTTAACATTGCCATAAGGACTTGTAGCAGCAATCAGGAACCATAATTATATCGTCATGATCAATTTTGGAGAATTTGTTTTTAGAACATGCTACATTCTTGTATGTTCAATCACTTGCACTTTAAAAAACCACACACAATTAAATTCACTTTTAATTTTTTCCCCACAAAAACTCATTAACAAAAGTATTTACCTCATTTCTATGCATTCCAAAAAAGCATTTTTATGGGTGAACTGTGCTGCAAAATTTAAAGAAATGCAAACTCTGACATATAATTAGTTCCAATCCACACATTATTCCAAGACATATGATACCACAGTGAATACGCATAATCAGTGCTGATATATAATGTCACAATAGGTGTAATACATAAGTAATAAGCAAAAACTACAGCAATGCTATTAATAACTGAGATTTCTATTATGCAATTACATATTCATTCTTGTGATTAGGTATCCCCAACAAGTTTGTTGACTATCATCACTGGAAGCATCAAAGAAATGCTACCTTGTTTTATCTAATGATTAAACATTTCCAGTTCATATGATGCATTCAAGGCGGATGACCATACTTGGTCATCCTGCCAACCGTTGCTAAGTGAGGGCAATTGTGCAGATGACATGGAAGTTATTTGGACCTGCATAAATTCATACAGCTGAAAAAGGTTCCAAGTGGTAATCATAATGCATACAAATAGGTAATAATATGCTTTTATGGATAAGTGACCTGGCTATGTATTATTGATACAGCAGAAAACAAACAAATGATTAAAAACCAGAGATTTGCACATTCCTGAATGAGAATAAATAATAGCCACAGTATAAAGAAACACGATGCTTTGGATCTCTGTATTCAGGCTCAATTATCCTAAAGTTATCAGACGAAATTTGTTAATACATCATCTATATTTACATTGGCCTATGTTTGTCTCAACTAGTCTAGAATCTGGTTCCAACTTCGAATATTTGTTGAACATTTTTCAGTACTGATCATAGTTGTTGACCCTTTGTTTCCTTTTCACCACCAACATATTAGATAGAGATTCCTGATATCCTTAAATCTCACAGAAATCAAGAGGATTTTTATCATGGAATTTTACTTAAGTGTTAGTATTTGACATTTGAATCAGATACAAATGAAAAGCTCCGAAATTTCTTCTTCAGCACTCAGCGAGTGGAAACTGCAAATGAAAAGGAAACGTCAGCATAACAGCAGGGTGCTGGATAATGAGGCAGTGCTGTAGCTACTCTATCTTCCCAGACAGATCCATTTGGTAAATAGATAATTCCTGTAAATAACAAATATTTGTAACTATGGAGATAGATCCAATGACATCACTGAAAGATTATAATAAACCAAGATATTTTAGGGTTTTTTTTAAATGACTCAAGCTGTAGTTTGGGATGCTTGAGGAATTTCATTTTTGTGAATTGTTTTTTGTGAATTTTGTGAATTGTGAACTGTTAAGGCTGGCACTAGGTGGACTGATTTGTGTGTGTGTGTGGGGGGGGGGGGGCTTTGAGTCACTATTGACTCCAGGCAATGGCTGAAACTGCCATAGGTTTTAGCTATAGTAGAGCCATGGTGATTCACTTAATTGAAATCAAGGATAAAACATTTCTGATTTGAATACTGTGAAATCAGTGCCCTTGAGTAAGCTGGTATAGGTATAATAATACTACTTATCTTTCTGCAGTCACTGCACCATTAGTGGAGTAATTAGTCAAAATGAAGGGCATTCAGCTGTTAGAAAATGATCAGAATCAGATCTTCCAGTAGTTGCTGAAACTATCCTTCCCAATATTCTAGACCATTGGTATATTGGATGGCTCAGCTGGGAGTTGTAGTTTGGCAAGAGGACTGCAAGTTTCTCCAATTCATATTCAGGTTCCTGCCTCCTTAGGATCAGTATTTAATGTACTGATATATATCTCTCCATTTGTCAGGATTAGCCCAGGAAACTCCAGGAGACAGTACAGATTTAATCCAGCTAGGTTTAATGGCCTTTCTCCCATTACAGAAATCTTCTCAGAGTGAGAGCAAATTCCAGGGTCACCCTCCCAACCTCCCTTGCATTCTTTAGGGAGGGTTCAGTCTCATCCTCTTATCAGTTCCTCATTGCTCTGGCGATGAGAGTAAATTCTTAACTCCTCTGGTCCTGACTCTCACACCATTGCACAATATAGTTTATCTGGGTCAGACTGTCCACACTTACCGATCAGAGCTTTGATTTGAGAAATATTTCCTCCTTTGCTGAAGATGGAGAAGCACATAAATTGGACATCCAAACATATCTGCTTATGTATGAAGTCACCAGCTTACATGATGCTTTCTCCATGGAAAGGGCAAGCTTAAACTGTACAATCATGCACTTCCTCCATGTGGATGGAGGAACTTGTTCTATGTCTTCTTTCAAAAGCTGGCAAGTGAATAAAAGAAGAAACATAATATTTAAAAAAAAAAATTGTCTGAACCAGGAATCTGGAGAAATAAATACTTTTCTTCTTGGAATAACAGTTATCATGGTATCAGTGTGGAATAGAAGACATTAAAGTTTGAAAGACACTAGCTTTCCAGGTTCCCACCAGCCTACCTGGAAGAATCAAGCAGAGATGGGGAAAAAGATGGCAGAGGAGTGAATTTATGTCAACAAGAAAACAGAGTAGCCATCAATCAAGTAATGTCTGCAGTTACCTCCTTAGGGTAAACTTGGTGTGGTTCTGTTATATCTCATTTCAATAAGGGCCTAGCATAAAGAAGGGCTAAAAAGAGCCTTGGAGAAATGTGAGAAAGAGAGAGAGAGATTTAATCAGACTTACTGACAAAGTTAATATATATTCTCTATGAAAGAGACGTCTCCAGGGTTATAGTTTTCAGTGTTGAACAAGAACTCTAGAAAGTTTAGAGAGCTGGACTGAGTCAAAATTGATTTTTCTCTGTTTACTGCATTCCTCAGGTGAAAAGTTAATGAACCAAGGCTAAGGCATAAAAAAAGACAGGTTACTTAGAGGGCTATGATAAAAATATCATACAGGTAGATCTCACTCAATACTTTCATCTATCACAGTAGGAGCTTCGGTAACTCTAGACAGGTAGGCATGATGAAAAGATACAAAAAAAAAAAAAAAATCATGTTGCTGCTATTATATTCTGTTTCTAAGAATGGGTAAAATCCAAAGGAGGCCTGCCATTGGCAGTTTAATTCCCCTACACCTAATCTATAGACATCCACAGAACAAATCCACTGTTGATTAGAAATTCCCTCAGCTATATGCAAACTCCTAGCACTCATTTATTTGAGCTTAAGTTGTTGTGGCAATCAGGACTGTACTACATCAAAGACCTAAACGCTTATATATTCTGTTTTTTAGTTTCAAATTAGAACAGAACAAGGAAGAAAATATTATATATTAAGCATATCTTCCAACATGTCAGGTTTAGCCCAGGAAACTCCAGGAGACAATACAGATTCAATCCAGCAAGGTTTATTTGGCTTCACACTATTCACAGAATCTTCCCAGACTGAGAGTAGTTCCCAGGGTCAGTCATAAACATCACTATCATTCCTCAGGGAGGTGCCAGTCTCATCCTCTTATCTTTCCCTCGCTCTTCTGGGGATGAGAGTACATTCTTTATTCCTCTTGCCCTTACTCTCACACAACACCCTACATGGAGCCTATGCCATTTGATCATTATTCTACGGCAAGGAAATTGGGCCAGAAGGAGGTAATCTTCCAATACACAGGCCAAACAAACAGACAAACAAATGACAGTACTTTGGTGACCTTGGTGGACCCCAAAAGGCAAAGCAGAGCTGGATCTAGGACTTGGAATTGTAGATTCCTAAAATATCTCCAGGCTGGAATAGAGCAATGGCAAACTACGTCCATATTCCTGCCAAGAGCATTACATGAATGAGGAAGGGTATCAAAAAGTCAAGATGCTGGCCACAATGAATTGAAGTTCCACCCAATTTTTATGTGTGTTGCACACGCGATTCACATCAAAAACAGGTAGAGCTTTCATCACACCCTTGTGGCCACCATCTAGGTGGTGGTTGGGGTTTCTTTACCACACCCTGCAGGCACGACTGTGAATGGATTTATTTTTATTTTATTTATGTGAATATATTAGCTGCCCTAAAATAAAAATATAATATTTTTATTTTATTTATTTGAATGTATTAGCTGCCCTGTACACCACCTGCAGTTTTGTACGCAGGTGGTATACAAAACTAGAAAAAGCATAAAAACAGGTGCAAACATCAAAACAGACACACAGCCCAGACTGAAATAATATTATAAACAGTAAAATCAAACAAAACAAAACAAAACAGGGGGTGTTAAACAAATAACAAACATCAACCCGAGGCCTGTCAACTCCGAGCGGGATGCTCTTCCAGAGGGTGGGGGCTGCAACAGAGAAGGCATGCTTCCTAGGTCCCACAGGATTACAACTTTTAATGGAGGGACCTGGAGCACATCCACTCTGCCAGAATGTACTGGGTGGGCAGAAACAATTGGAGAGAAGTAGTCCCTCAGATATCCAGGCCCTCTGCCATACAGAGCTTTTTGGTAATAACCAGCACTTTGAATTTCACTCAGAAGCCAACCATCAGCCAATGCAGCTTGTGTAGCAGTGGTGACATATGGGCACATCAAAAGGTACCCATTACTGCTAACATGACTGCATTTTGAACCAGTTGTAGTTTCCTGATGGTCTTCAAGGGCAACCCCATGTAGAGCGCATTGCAATGTTCCAAGCATGAGGTGACCAGGGCATGTGTGACTGTCTGAAGGGTCTCCCAATCGAGAAAAGGGTGCAACTGGCACACATGATGAACCTGTGCAAAGGCCCTCCTGGCCACAACTGCCACTTGCTCTTTGTGCAGTAGCTATGAGTCCAGAAGGACCCCCAAGTTGCACACCAGTCTTGAATGGGGAAGTGGAGCCCCATCCAAGACCAAGGATGGTGATATCCCTGACCTAAGGGGTCCAAACAGCCACAGCCACTCAGTCTTATTAGGACTGAGCTGAAGTCTCATCCAGACCCAAACAGCCTCCAGACACTGAGTCAATACATTGAAAGCTGTACCTGTTCTGCTTGGGCTTGAGTTGTAGAGTTGAGTGTCATCAGCATATTGATGATGCCAAACCCTGAGCCGGAGGATGATGCCACCCAGTGGTTTCATGTAGATGTTGAACAGGAAAGAGAAGAGCATCAAGCTCTGAGACACTCCACATGTTAAGGGGCCACATGTGCAATCTCTTCCCCCACCCCTGTCAACACCAATTGGAACCAACCACTGAGGAAGGAGGTGAATCACTGGACCACAGTGTCTCCCACTCCTAACCCTCTGGTCTCCTGGCTTCTAGGCCAGCACCTTAACCACTACAATAAATTGGCTCTCTATAGAGGTCTATTCCTGAGAAAGTGACCATTTAATGGAACTCTTTTTTCATAACTATGTGAGGAAGTGGAAACTTAATTTTGGAATGAAGCATGTGATACATTCAGATGTCTTAGATGTCAATGTTCATCAGACCCAAGAGAGCCTGACCTAGAGCAAGGGATCCTGGAAACTGTCAACCAAAGCATTTCTGGTCATCACTGCAGCTTAATAAATGATTTCAGTACACCAAAATGCACTTTCTAGGAAGTAAATTCCCATTGCATTTATTTCTGAGTAAGAAAATGCAAGTTTGAAACTTCAGATGCCTAGATCTGCTGCATTTTTCACATGTGATCAATGGGATTTTGTTTAGTTTCATGAAGTTTTATTTTCTGAAACCATTTTCCAGTAAAGACATGTGTTTCAGCCAATCAGCACCCAAAAGGTTCCTAATGCTGTTTCCTATTACCTTGGTGTTATTGGGATGTAGGAATTCTTTAATCATCTCAAATTGAATGACTGCCAGCAGTGTATTTTATTGACTGTTAAACAGCTTCTGTTTAGATGAAATGTTACACACATCAATATTTTCAAAGGCGGGTTTATAGGTACTGGTTCTTTCTATAGCACACATTGTGCAGCCAAAATGATTAGTCAAATAAAAATTCTATAAATTGTCCAATTACTGTTCACTGAAATAATGGACTTGACATAACATCCATGAAATCAACAAGAAGATTCCCCCTCACGTAGGGGATGATGAGTCAGAAGAAATGAAACAGACATGTGTCTGCTACTGTGTTCAAATAGCAGAAAGTCTTCAATACATTTTTAAATAAATAAATACGGTGACACCATGCAACTCCTTCAAATAACATCATAGGTTTCTGTAAATAACAGATTTGCTTTGCAGGAGTCTTTCAGTGTTATTTTTATAGACCTATGAAATAGTTAAGATTCAGTGTCAAAGCTATTGTGTAACAGCTCCAGAGATAATGTCCCCAACTTTGGAAAATTGCAGATTGCACCATAGTAAGCCCCCTCCTGCCTCCTTCCTGCCCATGTCACTTGAAAGTACAGTAAATATAGCCTCCCATGCACAAAACCACAAAAATACACAAATACAACACACGAGGAAAGCACACACACACACACACACACACACAGACGTGCAAATACAACACAACATGTTGTTTCATTACCCAGAAGAAGATCCCAGATCCTCTGGGATGCTTCTGGTGAAGAGGGTGGAAAAAATACAAGAAGCTGATGCTTTCTCTACTTTAGTTAGTCATTTAATTGGAAGACAAATTGCTACCTAAAGTGCCCATCTCTTTAGTGGGGAATGAGCCAGAATGCAAAATTCCAGCATTCTTCTTCTCTGCACCCCCTACCCCCACCCCCCAGCAATTGCCTTGTAGATGTGTTGTGGAGCTAGCAATTTCTTTTCTTCCCCTTTCGTGAGGAGTGGAGAACATGTCTGTTGCTCTAGCACTGCCTCTCTACCTTTCTCTCTTCTCCCACAGGCAGTGATCTATTTATACTGTCATTCTGTTGCTTGAAATGTATCTATACTACACCTATCACAGCAGCCATATGCAGCCATGGAAAAGCACTTGGCTCTAAAATTGCTGGCTTGCTATCCTTCTACCATCACAGCTTGCAAGAGGCTTTTAAATGTAAGATGAATGGTTCAGATCTCTTCTCTCTTTCTCTTTCTCTTTCTCTTTCCATCTTTCCTTCCTTTGCAAACAATCAGACAAATGCCCACAATATGTTCTGGAAACAGAGAGAGGAATGGAGTTGCTTGCTAGCAATCTATTTTAGTTCCTTTCTGCATGTAGTGGCAGACAGTGGGAGAATTGTTGTTTCTGGACTTGCAGCCATTTGGGGCTGACTGAATGACTCCCCCCCCCCCCTTTTTATGGATCAGTTGTGAAAAAATTCTGACTGACTTAAGGGGTCCCTTATCTGTTAAGGCAGTGTTGTCCAAACTTGGCCACTTTAAGATGAGTGGACTTCAACTCCCAGAATTCCCCAGCCAGCCATGCTTCCCCATGCTGGCTGGGGAATTCTGGGAGTTGAAGTCCACTCATCTTAAAGTGGCCAAGTTTGGACAACACTGTGTTAAGGGTTTCCTGAATTTTGATGTCAACTGAAATGACAAAGAGTGCAAACTGGCAGAGCTGAAGAATCGAAATGATGGTATGTTTTTCTTCCTAAAACTGAAAACGAAATTAAATTGTGCTGCCAAAGCTTGTGCTTTGGGACTGGATGTGACAGGGGCTCTCTTGGACAACTGTGAAAAATAAGTTTGGGGATATCTGAGTGTTGCCAATGTCGAATGCAGATTTTGCACCTTCGTAGCATCCCTGGGTGGCCCTTGAGAAAATCTCTGAAAAATCTCAATGTCCAGTAGGTTCATACAGAAGAGGGTTGTCTGACAATTAACCCCCAAGCTGGGATGGATCTTCCTTAAACAAATACAAGAAAAAAAAATATCCAAATAGTTGAATTACAGATACATGTAGTGCATACATGCTCTCTCTCACACACTTACATATATACTATTTGCAGGTAGTTTTTGTACTAAATATCATTCAAAAATGGATTTCCCCCCTCCACTCTGTACCATTCAGTCATCTTTTAATTCTCAATCGACATATGTTGTATATACCATAGATAATTTATAACAGATGCTAATTGCTTCATGGCTGAAATCTAAGTATGCTTTCTTAGAAAGAGATTTAACCAACATCAGTGAAATATCTGAGTGTACACCATATAGTGATTTTTTTAAAAGGTAAAAAACTCTTACACTGTTAAAACAATTTCTGGAGTATGTTTCTCTTTTAAGCTATTTGAATGGAAAGATATTAATGTTACTGTTCTTGTTTGGCTGACTTACAACACTTATTATCTTATAGTCCAATTCAACACATACTTTACTAGTATGTGGGATTAACCTTCTAGATATAGTCCACTGACTTTAATGGAGCTGGGACTAAGCACAGATCCACAAAAACACAGGAGGTTATATTGCTGCGGGTTAAGGGTATAGCTTTAGTACAAGGCTTATGAATTTAATTATTTTTAATAAGCAAAATCTCATTGTAGAAAATGAGACCTTTGTTCAACTTCACCCCAAGCAATTCTGTATTATAAAATTAATTCTCCTGAGAACACATTGTAGAAAATAAAAATGGCTGATACATTTTCCCTTTATCATGAATGGGTGCAGCCTAGAAAATTTCTACTTCCTTACAATCTTTGAATTAAAAAAGCATTTTAGTATTACCTCTTCATAAAGTAGGCTGGTAGCATTGCCCCCCTACTAAACATTCAGGCTTGAGACTAAGGAAACAATGGCTTCCAAAGATTGCCTTATCTAAGACACGGGAGATGGTGGCAGGGACCTTCCTGCAGGAAGGTACATTCCCTTAATGCCTGCTCTGCTTTAACTTTAAGGGCTAAAAAGGACTACTATATCTGGGATGTGAAATTCCAGACAATCACTTCTGTATCACAAAGAGATACAGAAAACCCATGGTTGCTCTCTAGTAGTCATCCAAATTTTACAGCCCAAATCTGGTGGCACTAGCTAAATGTTGGTCTTCAAAGGTGCCCTACTGCACTGCAGCCCTGGCCCTATTACAGCCTTGGCCTTTTCTCCAGATATAGACTCACTCATCCCCTCAAAATTGTCTGGTTGTGCACTTTTCCCTTCTCCTATATTTTTAAAGACCAATTGGATTTCCTGCCTGCCCTGCATTTCATTGAATCCTTTAGCTGAAGGCTTAGTTATCTATGGATCATAAGGAAAACTATTCAGAAGGAGGATGGATGATCTTCTTCCCTATGGTTCTTCTTATATAAGAAAGTAAACCTATAGAAGATTTGATACCAGATCTCTGCCATATCATTAGGCCTGGGCCTGACAACTAAGAAAAGGAAAATACAGTCAAACATACTGTTCAAAAACTTTCTTTAGTTATGAGTTATGAAATCACCGAATGTAAAGATTTAAAATGGCCTTAGAGATCTTCTGGTCAACCCTCCCTTCTCACTGCTGGAATCCACTACTACAGCATCCCTGACAGATAATCATTCAGTCGCTATTTAAACACTTAGAGTCCACCACCTCATGAAATAGTCTGTTTCCTTCACTTAGGATTTTTTTTCCTAATCCTGAACCAAAATGTATCTTCTTATAATTTAAGCCCATTAGTTCTTGTCCTGTTGTCTAGAATTATCCTAAACAGTACTATACCATCTTCTATATGGCAGCCCTTCAGATTCCTGAAGATAGCTTTTACATCAAATAAGTTCAGTAAGGATAAGGAAATCTCACGCATCCAGACAAACACACTCCCTCTAACACAAACACCGAGGGCTCCCCAACCACCCTACCCAAAGGCTTGGGAGAACAGCCAAGTTTTCAAAGTCTTCTGGAACATCATCAGGGTGACGAGAATGCATTAATATAATATAATATAATATAATGTAATGTAATGTAATGTAATGTAATGTAATGTAATGTAATGTAATATAATATAATATAATATAATATAATATAATATAATATAATATAATTGTCATGTCATGTCATGTCATGTCATGTCATGTCATGTCATATCAATAAAATAGTGAGGATACAAGATCACTCTAGAAATGGAAAGGATCCATAGGACATATTGGATGAAGGATTTAGATGGGTGTTTCTCAATCTTAGCGGCTTTCAGTTGTGTGGACTTCAACTCCCAGAATTCCCCATGCTGGCTAGGGAATTCTGGGAATTGAAGTCCACACATCTGAAAGGCACTGAGATTGAGAAACACTGGTGTACATGACTTGGGGTGATAGTACCTAACTACTTGATGCTAATCAAGACAGCTGAAACTGAATTTATTCTTTCAGGCTCCACATTTTTAGAAAGATATAAAGCTGAGACCTTTGCTTGATGTATATGCATACTTGCCTGATATGTAGATATTAAAATATTTCTCAAAAGAAAAAGATGCACAATTCAGTGCATAATGTGGTGTGTATGCATGTGTGTGTGTATGTGTGTGTGTGTGTGTGTGTGTAAATAAATAAAAGGAGCCTTTCCTGGGTCTGTGGAAAAAATACATTTATTAGTTCAGTTTACAATAAAATATAGTTTACACTGGATATAAGAATACTTCAAAAGTATTCCAAAGTCCAGAACAATTTTCCCAGACCTGAAATACCTTCCCCTTAAGATTTTTGGAAAGCGGGGATGACCATATACTATGATCTGTTGGTCTCTAGAAAAATCTTAGGTTTTATAGTCCTGAAAATGAGACTCAAGATTTCCCCCCCAGTAATAACTGATAAGGAAAGGATGGAATTTTTTAAAAATGTGTCTATATGCATTACATTTTTTAAAAATCTATGTGGCATTGGGCAGACAGCATGATTTTTAAATGCACAGCCATCATTTGATGACTCCAAAGTGAAAAATTATATATAAATGAGAGTCAGAGCTACATGTAAAAAAATACTTAATTGAAAGAAGGGGAAATATTTTGGTGAGTAAATATGGGAAAGGATGACTTCTTCATTGTGGAATTTGGGTGAAAATGTCAGGCTAATCTCTAGAACAATATCTGTGTTGTGAAGATGGTCCTGTGAACCTGTGATATGATCTAGAGAATTTCATCTCCTACATACCAGAGAGCCACAATGACCGTGTCTAATCTCAGAACAAGGCACATGACAGTAGGACACTCTTCTAAAAATATACTCTGGACATTGCTCAAAGGAATATGCTTTGCCAAGCTCCATTCAAGTTCAAGTCCCAATCAGAATAGTTTCTGGACATATTTTTGTTCTATTATCTGTAGTCTGTTATGGTCCATTCATAAATGTACTTCATCATTTGATATTCTCATCATAAGGTAATCAATATGCTTGACAGCTAAATAGGTGAGATCAGATTTGTTCGTTTGCTTTTGATGTCACTGTTTTAAAGTACACACAAAGGAAAGGAAATATGACATTGCTTTTTGTTCAGTTTTCTCATTAATTCATTATAATTCTCTTACATTTTAGAAATACATAAAATTGTGAAGCCTGTGGTTGTACATTTTGCAGTCTTACTCAACAGTAAGTCCTACTGAGCCCATAGGCTTTATTTCCTAGAATAGCCGAATAAAAAGGTTTTTTTCCCTCTCATTGTATTGCATTTATCTGTACACTATGTCAATAGACCAAAATTTTCAACAGAAACTTTTCCTTGTATCTACTTTGATGTCTGTGGTCAACAGAAATCAGTTCTTGATGTAGTGATGAAAGGTACCAGGCTAGAAATCAGGAGACCATGAGTACTAGTCATGTCTTATGCATGAAGCCAGCTAGGTGGCTTTGGGCCAATCACTTTCTCTCAGTCCTAGGAATAAGGCAAGGGCAAATCATTTCCATTAACCTTGCCAAGAAAACTGCCCTTATATCCATATGGCACTGTTCCACTAACATTGAGAAGAAAATTACTGGTTTTAGTGGCATGATTTTTTTTCTTTTTTAATAACAAAATTAAGATTAAAATAATATTTCTAAATCTTTCCCCCCAAATTCCATTGGGGGGGCAGTCCCCCTACCCAAACTTTTAAACATTGGGAAAAAAATCAGGCTGGAAAAAAAATCTAAGAGCATCCGATCCAGAAGGAGGGGCATGTTATGGGTACCATGGGCTAAGGAGTGTTAGCCGGCAGGGTCCAGAAGAGAGTTTCTGCCATGGCACCTGGCTGGTGGAACATCATCCCTCCAGAGATCAGGTTGGCCCCAACCCTGCTAGCCTTCTGTAAGGCCTTGAAGACCTGCTTCTGTGCTTGAGCCTGGGGTCCCGGGTGTATGACAGAGCCTGTCTCCTATTTGTGTTGATGGTTGTTTTTATGACTTTTCCAGCTGCTGTGTGTATTATTTTTTGTTTTATTTTTTTGTGTAAGTATACAGTATGTTTTTTTTTTTACTTATATTAATCTTGTGAGCCACCCAGAGTCAGGTACTTGAGATAGGTGGCCATCTCAATTGATCAAATAAAGAAATAATAAACATCTCAGCATCATGCTCATGGAGATACATGCACACATGCGTGCACACACACACACAAGCACACATTAAAATTACTTTTAGAAGCGCATCTCCCTGGGAAACGCAGATGCTTACATATCTCCAACCAAGCCCCAAACCACACCCTAAAAAATGCCAGAGATCTTGTTCTCCAGATTGTAAAGAAGTATACTTTACCTTGAACAGCTGGCATGCTACAGATGGGGAGCCAAAACGTGACAGAGATCTCCTGACACAAGTCTAGCAATTGGCAAACTCAGGCCACTGATTGTAGATTGCTAGTGAGATCCTCCAGGACAATACACTCCTATGAAAAGGGCAGTCATAAGGGTCAGTCTGAGGTAGACTCAGTTACACTAATAGCTGCTCCTGTTCTTGAATAGAACTTTTTATCTGTTCCTTTATTAGTACAGAATCTTCAGTACGTTTACAAAGGTCAAAGAGTTTATGAGACAAACCTATTCTCAGCTTCCCTGTAAGCTATAAATGGCTGCTCAGAAAACTTCCAGCACTGTGTTATAATCAGTCCCTTTTCTAGTTAAAATGGCTGGTGGGTAATGCACCAGAAATGTCTCCAAATGCATGGCCCTCCGTTCACTACAGCTGTTAATAGAAACCCTAATTTCAGCAAATGTCTATTCATGCAAAATGAAAAAAATAGGCTGAATATATAGAGAGAACTGAAATTATTCACAAAGGCCCCAAATGTATGCTTCTTTGCTAAAACCTCTAATAGAAACCTTAATTTTCACAAATTTTCATTATTCATGCAAAGAAACTCCTAATACTCTAGTTTTCCTTCATGTTCTTTACTGTGAAAATAACAACAATTTCTCAGTTGTAAAATATAAGTAAGGAGAGCTCAGAAACACTTTGGGAATAATCATGGATGTGTACTTTTTTTTCTTTTTTTTTGCAAATATAAAGCAAAAAGATTGGATTAAAATAAGAACATTTTAAAAAAAAGACATCAGAAGAAAATATTAAAAGAGCAACACAGTGTTCCAGAAGCAATAATAGTTACAAAGAAATGTGTTGGAAATGGCATCATACAAATCAAATTACTAATCCAGCTTTCCTAGGCAGAACAGTCCCACATAAAGGAGCAACATCTAATACTGTGGAACATACATACCAGCAGATATCTAATGAATCTATGGAGGAGTATACTGAGAACATAGTCTAGTTTTTTCTAACCGGGTGACCACCTCATTAATTCCCAATAATCTAAGTGATCTTTGGATCTTTGATCATGTGGGCTGGCAATTCTAAGAATCAGAGTATGTAAAGCTGGAGGTTTGGGAAAGCTGCCTGTTTTTATAGCTGTGTATTTTTCTTTACATTAAATCTCAAGTCTTCACAGGACAGGATTATTTGTTTTTGACCTTTATTAGTATAAGAAAGGCAAATTAGAAGAATTCTTTATTAGAAGAATACCTTTTATTGGCACATTTTGCTAGTTGGAAGCAAGGATAAGGACAACAAAATTGGAGGAAAGATTATATAAAATATGCCAACTCAAAAAGCTAACAATACAGGGGAGGGCATTAGCAGGGGCATACTGCATGGGGAGAGTCAGTTTCTAGTCATGTAAGTCATATAAAGCTCTGTTCATTGCAGCATGATGTAATATCATATCTGTATCTCTGCTCTGAGAGCTTAAGGGAAGGTGGGCCGCATGTACCGTCCTGACAGCTTCATTAGCTTCAGTAATGGAGACCAAGAAAGCAGCCAATGGGTGGCCCATCTGCTTACATGGCCAGCAATGTTCTGTAGGAGAACATTCCAATTGCATGGATAAGGTAGCCTCTGGAGTGGGTCCTCCATGGACATGCTAAAAGTATGTGATAATCGTCCCCTTTTAGAAAAGGCCAAAAAGAAAAGGCTATATTAGTTTCTGTCTGGATGAATGTTTTATACCGTAGCTTCTCAGGAGAATATTGAACCACATCTCCACTGCTATGAGAGAGTCTTCCTCAGGGTGAATCTGTGATCTGACCACTGGTTGATTAAAATCAACAAAGGCCACCCTTGTTTATTAACCCTCGTTGTGGAAATATGATTATAGTTGAGTTTCAGTGTCAGCTATTGTATTCTGCTGAGTCACCTCCAAGCAGAGGGCTTCAAGGAAAACTTAATCAGCTTATTAGATAGCAGCAAAATGTTTATGGTGACAGAAAAAAAGGAAATAATTTTAAGCCTTCACATTACACATCTCAAAACATATGTTGTGGACTATTTCTTCACTATGAGATGTTGTATGAAAGTGTCAAAAACATGTATTGAAAAAATGAGATTTTCATTAAAAAGCTGTCAGTTCCATATGTGCTTAAAATTAGGATACAAAATAAAATTGTCACTATTCAGCAGACCAGTAACACAATCTGATTGCCTTGGAGTTTGTCCCACTTCTTTTTCATGAGCTACAATAAAAAGCTAGCTCAAAAAGAGAACTTTATGGAATGTCTACCTTTTGATTATGTAACACCCATTTATGGAATTTTTTTAAAAAAGGGATTTAAGATGCAGACTTCCAAAAATGAAACCAGTATTTCCAATCACAACATATCTGGTACATTTCTGTGGTAAATTATCTGTTTATACAGCAGCCTTTCTCAGCTGGTGCCCTTCAGATGCGTACACATAAATCCCATAATTCTTAAGCCAGTATGGTCATTGCTGAGAATTCTGGGAATTGAAGTCCCCATATACTGGGAGCTAAATACCACTATTTCTGATGGAACATCCTTACAAGACAGTCTTCTTGGGACTGTGAGTCAATTAAAAGGCAATTCACTTACTGAAAAATGCCATATTTACAGAGATCACAGGCTTAGGACATATTGTAAGTCTCTTTGACACCAGTTAAACAGGAAGAACAATCTTGTCCCTTTAAAAAGGAAACAAACTAGCACAAAAGCAGTTGTAATTTCATAATAACAGATATGATTTCGTCACCTGAGATCCCTTGAACTAACTTGAGATTCCCTAAATAAGTTCACCCCTAAGCTCCAGGCTGCATCTGTACAACTGTCTGGGTTGTACATATTTCCAAATGCTTACCACCTCTCTACATTCCCACTGCTCTTCAGGAAGCCCTTAAAAACATACATACATATGTACATACAAACATACATACATAAAGCAACTATCCTTGATTGTTTTCACTTTTCCAAAATGTGTACTGCAATTCTACAGTCAAAAGATGCATACTTAATTCATATAATTGGGGAATGTGCACATAAAAATATCCATAATGTTCAAACATACATATTGGGTGAAGTTATGTATATCCTTCTATAAGATAACAAAATATCTATAAACTCTTTATATTTTTTCATAAATATTATTCTGAAAAAGAGTCAAAATAAATGATTTTTTTTTAAAAAAATGAAAAGTATATTTATTTCTGAATATTGATGAATATATATTAATTTTATCAAACAAAAAGAATGTGTTTTTATTTCAACAGGTTGATTCATCCAGTTTGTTCTTTGGGGCAGACTGGATATAATTTAAATAGAATTATTTAAATTTTATTTTAAAGCGTTAATATGAATCTTCCATACCCATGATTTAAATCATAATTTAAATAAATACTTTTTAAATGATACCCAACTTGCCCAAAACATATTTCCCTCTAGTAGGCCCTGCTGCAGAGTCTGCTGGTATCCAAACCATTAGTCCAATATTATTAACACTGACTGGCAGTGGCTTCATGGTTGTCTGGGGTGGGGATGAGGGGCAAGGGACATTATGCACATTGTGATGTCATCATGCAAGTAATGTGAATTACAGTACTTTTTTAAAAAAAAAAAATTGTGCCTTTGAGTCAATGTTGACTCCTGGAGACTGCCTGGTCAAGTTTTCTTGGCAAGTTTTTGGAAGTGTTTGCCACTGCATCCTCCCTAGAACTGACAGAGAGTGACTGGCCCAAAGTCACTCAGCTGGCTTTGTGCCTAAGGTGGGACAAGAACTGATGGTCTTCTGGTTTCTAGCCTGATGTCTTAACCACTACACCAAACTGGCTCTCTTTTTGAAGTACAGTACATACTTCCACCATTTTGCCCCTGATACAAATTGCCTAATTGTGTTATGAAGCATGCTGATATCATGACATCGGTGACATAATTCTGACATCACTGTGGCTTCTACCAAATGCCTAGGAGTGGCTTGCTTTCCAGAACCCAGGAACTAAGCCTGAGACCTTTAACAAGCAAAACATTAGTTTCCCATCTCAGCCAGCTCTCAGAACTGAAGCCAACCAGTTCCCCCAACTTACAGCTTGCAATCCTTCAGACAGGTTGAAATTAATTTCTTTGATCTTGAAACAAATGTTGAAAATCAAGATCACGGCTGCTTCTGTCACTGAACAGAATGAAAACTCTGTCTCAGATGAATGGGGGTTAGAATACATGACCTCTGTGGACCCTTCCAACTTTATGATTCTATTACTTTTTTTTTTTTAGTGTTGTTACTTATTTCAGCAATAGAACTGTTTAAATAACTATTGGATTTTCCATCACTAGGAGCAAGAGTTCTTTGTCTTCCCATGTGCCAGATCAAAATTTATTATATGCTACCGCAACAGGCAACTGGGGCTTATAAAATGGAACTCCAACATTTATTAGGTGAGACTGTAGATGTGTGAATTTATTCAAGAGTGTGAATCAGTATAGTCCAAGCTACAATCATCCAAATTACAAAGTAAACTACTTTGAATGTTCTGTTTTCATAATTTCTTCAGAAATGCACATATTTCCATTTCACATTTTCCCCATAAAATCTCTGGCCTTCTCATTGGTGTTATTTGTGTGTGCAGCAAATTTCAATTGGATAATAAATGCAAATTAAAATCCCCCAGCAGTCTTTGCTGCTATTAACATATCTCTTATTTTCATAATCTTTTTTTTTTCCAATGGTATGGTGTCTATTATCTTGTATGCTTTGAAATCCAAGTGCACTAAAAATAATGTGATGCTTTTATGGTAATTGAGCAGCAATACTCAACAGAGACATTTTGGGTCACACACACAGCAACTCCTAAGAGAGTGAAAAGAGAATACAAATACGAGCACAGCATCCTGCCTTGTATTCTTGCTCGCTGCAGCTTTCTTTTTTTAGACTTTGCTGCAGTTCCTGGAAGAAGCTGTATGACTTCTCCACCTTGCATCCATTCATACAGATTGAAAAAGACTGGTAATGTACAAAAGGCAGGCTCAGTTAGTAGAGGGAAAATCATCAATTAAATGTCACAGTTGCTAACTCTCAAGACCACGAGAACGGTATTTTATTTTATTTCATTTCATTTCATGTCATGTCATTTTATTATTTTCTTTTATTTTGAAGGAAAAATAGAGTTTCTTTCTTTTGGAATATTTAGAACCTTTGCTACAGCTGAGAGATTATGAGATTAACAGATAAATCAGGGAGGGGCAACTTAATCCAGAGTTTTGGGATTTTGGAAGGGCACAAACCCTTGCCATGCTTGGGTGTGATGGGTGCCAGATTGCCTTACACTGATCCAAATGGAGCTAGCTATGATAAGTACAATCAAAAGAGTGACCACATGTGCCTCTTAAAGTCTGTTCAACTTGCTTCCATGTAAATGGGGATAAAATGATTGACTGAGTTCAAAACCAGACAAGGAACCTAAAACTCCCTGACCTACAAAAGATACACATTCTCTTTCTTTAAAAGAGGCCCATCATTGTGTATGATCAACAGAACAGAACTCTGATTTGAAATGAATGGGAAGATGTCAATGCCGTGTACTTCAGAGCATGCCCAGAAACACCTCAAAGATTCCCCTGTTGGCTGTGCTGGCTAGAGAATAATGGAAGTTGCATATCCAGGCATCTGGAATATACCAGGTTGAGAAATGCTGAACTTTGGTTGAAGAACCAAAGCAAACCTGTGAAGTCAGCCTGAGAATCCATCATAATTTTCCATATTTCTTTTACTGGAAAACTGTATGGACGTGTCTTAAAGAAATAGGTGTAACACTGAGTTTCTAGCAGTAGCTACCTGGAAAGTCCACAACCAGGGTCTCAAGATAAAATCACTTTCCTGTACTCATCTCCTACATCCCAATGTGTATAATAAATAAATAAGTACGTAAGTAAGTTATGGTTATGCTGCTCACGTAGTGGTATCACCCCTTGCATATGGATTATGCATGACTGGCAACTCTCCAGTTTTACCAAGCAATAAATCTGCCTTTGTGAAATAGAATGGAGAAATTCCATCCATGGAAGGTTATCTCTAACTATGTGTCTTCAAACTTATTCAGGATGACACAGAGTTCTTTATTTAAAATATCAACCTTGAGATTTCCTTATTTGCAAAGATAATGTTTATGCCGAATTTCTCCTGCAAATAATGTCTGAAATTCAGCTTAATTTTTTTTCCTGTTAACTCTGTTTTGTTTTGTTTTAAGTTGAAGCATAGGTCAAATGCAAATGTGAATATAAATTTATCCAGCATGCATAATTTGTAGTCGGTGTGGAACTGACTCATCTGTCTTCTGTATCTGTGCTCATGTGATGAGCTCTCCTGCTAAGAATGACCTATTCATCCTTCAAATAAACAGCCAAAGAGGAAGCAAAACAGTAAGTATAGTTACAAAGAAAGAACAACGTATTGTTCCCAGTGTGATGCATTTGCCTCTTTTCTGTCAACATTCTTAAGAAACTTCTATTTCAAAGCAAACAAACACATACAATAATATTTACAGATGCTATGGAAAATCTCCTACACTTGATCCAAAACAACTCAGACATCTGAATTTAGAACTGGCTGGCTGTGTATAAATCAAGGATATTAAAAAGAGCTATACATCCAAGGACTGTGGTATAAATTACATACCAAAGAACAAATTCAGCCCAAAGTTAATTAAAGACCTGACAGTTCATATGGCAGAATCATTCCCAATCTTTCTGTACTTAGTATTTTTGATTTTCTAAGTCCATTTCCCCTCTAGTGACTTCATAGCATCTTCATAGCATCACCCAGCCATCAATGAAATGACTGTCTTCATTACTATTATTTTGGCAAAATAATGGTTGAGTGATTCTAGAAGACAGTTTAAGTCCTAATGGCAAAATAACCAAAGGGGTTGCCTTGCTTGCAGTAAGTACTTCCTAGATTTTCCTTCAATGCCTGTGAGGCTCTACCCTGTCTTCCCTCCACACAACAAAAAAATATGAATATGCCACAAAGAAAAAACCAGCCTCCAGCTACTTCTCATCTTCATTTCCCCACCACTGAGCTGAGAAGCATTTTGAGTTGTCCAGGAAAAATGTGAGTGGAGAAAAGTTAATTGATCAGGAACTGATTGCAATAAGACATTTGAAATCAATGGACCTCCTTCCAAAAATCCCCTTGTGAAAAAAAAGGTCCTGTACATAGGATGCTATGGAACATTGAATGGGTGATTCCATTAGATGTAGCACTGACTGAATCAGACCCTTTGAAATAGATTTCTGAATCAAACTGTGAATCTTTGAAGCAAGAAGTTGAATTGGATAGCTCCAAAACACTACTTTTCTGGCACTTCTGGAATTCTTTGTAAGCAATACACCATGTTGCAGCCTCAGATGACTGTAATGGGCTCTCTAACATTGCCATGAGCAGCTGGCCAATGAGCTGTCTCACTTCATTAACCTCTTTGCCTATCAGAGATGGTGGTAGCCTTGAGGTGCAAAGCTAGTGTTGCTATGGACTCTGTTCATTTTCTCAGCAATTAATTTCTGAAATGTGGCCAATAACAAGTCCTAACTCCGTGTGTGTATACACATACACACAAATACATACATACATACACCCACATTTCTTGTAAGTGAAATGGTGTGGAAGGAAGGAACCACTTGATTCCCAGTGTCTTGAATCATAATACAGAAGTTGGCTGGAGGCCATCTTGGTTTGAAAATGGAAGTTTTTATTGCAGAAAAGCAAGGCCTTAGCCTTGTAAAGAGGACTGGTTTGGGAAATATCAGAATATCAGAATATTCTGGTATTTCAAATATATATTTCAAATATCAGAAATGGAACATGATACAATTCTTTCCCTATATTTTTGAACCAGCAGATATTGGTTTTGAGTTGAGAACAAATAGTCTTTTTGTCTTTTTATAGATCACTGTGTATGGCTTAGGATTATAGCCCCTACTAACCACATTCTTGCATTACAGATATATTCATCAGTAATCATTTGGTTCTTGAAATGAATTAATCTTAATTAGGGATATAAAATAAATCAGCTATTGTGGGGAAATTTGCAGAACAAAGCACCGCATCAAAGCCATTTGTGTAAAACAGAAAGATTCCTTGAGTAACTTCATTAAAAGCTATATATACTACAGAATCTTTCATACAAGGGAAAATTGCAAATGAAAATGAATGCTGATTTAAAAAAAAACAGATTTTTTTAAAAAATGTAAAGAAAAAAGGCAACACAAACACAAACAAACATGATGGACCAGAACATGTAATGCAGATAATAAAACATGTTGGATTTATATCCCTAATCTCAGTTAAATACATTGATAAACAAGGATAAAATTAGAAGGAAATACTTCATTTTCCTGTCCTGATAAACCAATTTAGATAGCTTTACTTAAAGCTAAACCAGAGCTCAGAACTGTTGGATTAATTATAATTAAAAAATATTCAAGATTATATATGAGGGTGTTTGTGCACTGTTTTCCTAAGACTAATTTCTCCTTTTTTTTTTTTTTAGTCATGGCAAGAAAGTTTGAGCCTACAGACATCACCAAATGCATGTGATCAAGGTCTAGAGAAGACTTAGATTCAGACAAATCATGCCCACTTAACTTTCTACCTCAGAACTTTGGGTCTACTAAAGAAAGGATTGATTAACAACTGGTGGGGGGAGGGCAGAGTTATCAAGTTAGTAGAGGGAAATAATTTTAACCCCACAACTATCCAACTGCTATAGGGTTCTAATTCTAAAGACTCTTTGGCCTCATGTGTGCTTTAGGTGGATATCGATGTTGAGAAATAGATGTGAGGTTGATACTTTTCTTCTTCTTTCTTGAGTACAATTTTTTTTCCAGAATGCTCCCCTACCTACTTCACTTCAAATTTTATTTACACACACACACTTGTATGTGCACACTCATCAATTACTTTATTTAGGGTTTCTTGGTTAAGACAAGAGTTACCTCCTAGGCAACATGGAAGTTCACAGCATTTGAAGTACAATATTCAAGAGAAAGATGTTGAGATAAGGGGAAAACTTCAGGTGAAAATAATGTGCTATTTATTCGTAAATGTGTACTAGAGAATCAGGGCAAGCTGTCGTGTGTGTTAAATGAAAAGAAGTTGTTTATTCACAAGTTATATGAATGAAAACTGGGCACTTGCCTTGTTATGGGGAAGAGATTCAAGCATTGAAATAGAAGCATTGTTTAGCTTTAAAGCTGTACCATTCAAGACAGTGGTTCATCATGTGTTTTGTAAATAAGATGTCATGTTCAATAGCTGGGAGGCTTCTACATTTAAAGACAGCCTAGAGATATTAGAAAGACAAACAAACTTTAATCAGTTCTGATTTCTTTTATACATGTGCTAATTAGAACTTATTAAACCATTTTTTCCCATTTACAGTCATCTGACCTGCATCAAATACAATTCTCTTTAGCCTTCCCTTCATGTTTCCAATCAATCTAGAGAATTTTGCATATATGTATTATACCCAAAGGGCTGTTGTAAAGATGTATTGCAATTTTCATGCAAAAAAAAGAATATAAATGGTGGTGTAGAAAAATGTACACAACCAATTGTACAGGATTGTCTCATGCAAAAAAGCATGCTGTAAAGCTGGGGAAAAGGAGCAACCAAATGATTCAGAGATGAAAACAGTATCTCCTTGAAGAAAGGTTACAGCAGGACTCCACGATTTCCATTAGTGTGAGGGCTGGACCAGGCTTGTGCATCAATCGTATCAGAGGCATACTTGGAAAGGGGTTGAACTAGGACCCATTTGAGAGGCAGGACTGAGGCAGATTTAGAGGGGTGAATGTGGGCTTAAGCCCCTGCAAGGCATAAGGAACGATTTTATAATCAAATCCCCCAAAGACTGAAAATGTTGGAGCTACCTGCCCATTCTTTTGGGTCCCCAAAGGAATGGTAGGGACAGTGCAGCTCTCAAGCTCCAGCATCTAGAGTTCCTTTTTTATTTGGAGCAAAGTCAGATAAGAGAAGATGTGTATATACAATCATAGCTCATATGAAAAATGGGGTTAGAGTTAAGGTATTCTCCTTTTCTCATATTGCTGGCACTTGGGCATCTATTAAAATGAAATTTCAGTAGGTTCAGGACCAATAAAAAGAAGTATCTCTTCACACTCCAGAGAGTTAAACTGAAATGTGCTGCCATTAGATGTAATTCTGGAGAACAACGTACATATTTTTAAAAGATGATTGGGCAAATTCATAGAGAATCAGGCTATCAGTGATTAATAGGGTTGATAGTTCATTGCTAACCCCAGAATAACATCCTTATGTAAAGCTAAACAAAAAAACGGATTTCATCTTGTAACAGGGTTAGAGATGGAACCATCATTGGTGGTGATTGAAAAATGTACTTTGTAGTAAGACACTTTGGGGGGGGGGGGGTTACCTGTGGTTGTGCTGCAGGACTCTAATTGATCCTGTTGCCATTGTGGACTGCAACTTGAATGGGCATTGATGGAACAGGACACCAGTAAGTAGATTTCCTGCCTTGTTCAATATCAAATATCTTTGAATGAATTGAGTCTGGCCTAGGAACAGTAGAGACAACTAAAAATTTCCCTACTACTGCTTGATGAATCTTTATGCAACACACCTGAAATTCTCGCAGGTGGACCCTTCTCTGCACCCTATTGCAAGTGCAAATGTACCCTATTGCTGAATATAGATCTCAGTGCTCCCCAGGATTTGACATCACAGCAAATCAGAGGATGTAAGTTTCAAATTCACCTATTGAAGAGTGGGAATGGAATCTCTGGGTATTAGCAAATATTTTTAAAGGTGAATATATTTGTATTTTCTTTTAAAATTGATTTGTTATTTAACAATGTTAAATAAATAGTATTGGTTGCCTACATATTAGAATGCTGCTGAAAATGTAAGATGCACTGCTAGTCAGACAGCCAGATTACAAATCACAGACCCAATGATTCCAGTTAAATACTACTTTTAAGGAGCAACAATGATAGAAGACTGTTACCCTTTCGTTCATGTTTCTGAGCTTCCTGAATCCATCTGGATGGCCGCTCTGTGAAACAACATGCTAGACTAGGTGGGTTATAGATTGTAATTCTTCTTAGATTTGTCTCTTTATATATTTTGCTTCCTTCTGGAGGCCTTGCATTCCATTTGTGCTAGTCTCAGGTACTAGTTAGGACTCACTGTGTGACAACTTCCTTCAAGTCTCAAAATGGAGAATACATACCCTGATACAGTCATTTATGGAAAGATTGAGTCAATATTAGGTCTTCTGTTAGGTTCTTTTGAGGTGGGCTCCTCAACCATGCTGGTACTGGCCATAACAAGATCCTTGTAGATCAGTGTTTCCCAACCTTGGCAACTTTAAGATGTGAGGACTTCAATTCCAAGAATTCTGAGAGTTGAAGTCCACACATCTTAAACATTGAGTCCAGCATTGAGAAACACTGTTCCAGATTATATGCCCTTTACATCTTTATCTTGATGGCTTCTCATTCTTTTCTTGGGCTGCAGTTTCAAGCATTTATTGTTCCTTTTTCTGATAAATATGGTCTTTCTCTCCTTCCCCCACCATGTCCTTCCATTATCATTTTGCCTTTCCTAGTTCACAAACTCTCATGTTAAATGTACATAAGACTTTCTTATTTAATTTCCTTTCCAGACACAGAGAGGAATTATTTGAAAAATCCTGATTAGACACGATCAGAATCAATTGAGACAGCATAGAATACACATGACACTAATAATGTTTAACATGCAGGCAGCCCTTTCTGTCAGGAAAGCATTTTGCAAACATTAAAGCCTTGATATCTAGAAATGCTAAACATTCATAGATGCCTTTGCCTTTGATTGCATATACATAAGTCATATGTAGGTCCTAAATTGCTCTGATAAGAATACTAGGTATTATCTCAGTGATCGAATTCCCTAATGTTCCCTATCTAATTAAACTAATGTTAATAAAAATCTACTAGCTTCACAACAGAAATGAAGAGTGTGAAGTTCTGGAAGATAAATAGCTGTGGAAATCCTTCCATTTCCTTTCTACCTGCAAGTCAGGCTGTGTGAGTTTGTTCTCTGTAACCTACAGAATATAGGTTAATAACACAATCTAGAGAATTCAGATTATATAACAGTATCTCTGGAATAACACTTCATAAACTTTTCCTCCCTTCCTCAGTGTCCTTTGAACACCGATCCTTCGTCCTCTTCTTCTCATAAATATATTGTTGCCTTGTTTTAGTTGTTCTTCTGGGGTGAAGGCAAAATATCAGCTTCCTTTTGAGTAAACCACAGCAGCAGAGTATGAGTTTTTACAGACTCAGTGCCTGCTGACATAGAGGCTGATGTGATAAAGGAGCAAGTGTCAGGGTTGGACAAGAAGGTTCAGGGAGACAGAAGATGCCAGAGGACAACAAAGAGAAACCTATGGAGAAAGCACCTGCTGCATTGCTCCCCGCCCTTCTACATTGCCTGGCCTAGACTCAGCTCATTGCCCAGGCAGATATGAGAACTGGTTCTTCAAGCTGAGAAGTCTTCCTCAGGAAGGAAAGGAAGAAGGAGGGAGCCAGAGACTACATAAATAAGAATCTGCTTATATGCCCACAGCTGAGGCTGGAAAGCTAAGAGTGAGCTCCTAAGTGCTACTCCCGAAGAATTTACCTCCTTGATTAGGCATTTTATTTTGAGTGTTTTTGATTTGGGCTGTGGAGGGTCCAAAGAGTCTGTTTTCATATTCAACCCTGTCCCTGAATGCTCAAGGGACCAGGGAGAATAAACTTCAGCAGGTTCTGTACATCTTTGAAGAGTCCAATGTTTGCTTTCTGTTACTCACTAGTCAGCTCTCCCCACCTCTTTGCCCACAAGGGTCACTGCTGCATCTTCTAGAAGTACAAGTAAACAGACTACAGATGTATACATGCTATAAAAATAATTTTAACTTGGTTGGAGTTGTCCAAAACAAAAGAGAAAGAAATGTGTAAAGGATACTTGAAGCCGCATGTAATTGGGATTTGGACAAGAGTGGGAACATTACAAATACAAGAAATTGGATATCTTTGAAGACTTTTATGGATTTATGGATGTATTTACAACCAGCTTGAATCAATCACTTGAATCTACTCTCAGAATAAGAGATAAGCCAGATGCCACTGAGGTTATTATAACAGTTAAGAATGGAAATCTGTGACAAATGCATGAAAGCCACTAAATGGAGAACACCCTAGATGAAGGAAACAGTTGATGATCAATCCTCCCTCCTCCACACGCATCTCCCTAGCTCTAGCAATGCTGACCATAGCTTGGAATTTAGAAACAGTTACATGCATACTTCCATCTAACCATACATTTATCTCTCATGAGTATATCCTAGCTCAACACTAAGGATATGCTGATTGGCCTAAGCCAATTTTTTTCCTCCCATTTTTCCCTCTGATTTGCAGAACTTTGAATGCAACTTTCTATAAAGTACAATATTAATGGTGTTTATATTTCTTTTTGGAATGTATCTTTAGACACAAATACATTTTTTGTATATTTGACTAGTTTCTTGACCCCGCCCCCCCCAAAAAAGTACCAGAAAATTCTGAGAATACAAAATCTTGAATTCCAAAAGGTAGATAATTAGTCTAAAAGAAGAACATCAGGCCAATTCAAATAGCAATTCACAAAGATTAAATACTGGCTGGGAATTCTAGCCCCAACCATCTGGAGGCCACCAGCTTTGGGTAAATTGGGTTTAGGTAATTAACACTGTGAAACAGACATTCAGATAAATATAAAGGGTCATGATAAGGTCATTATATGAAGTACTTTTTCATATCTTAAGCAGTAGAAAAGAGAACAGATCTGACAGGACATGGGTTTAGTAAGGAACACACAATTTACTCATGAACTTTGTCTTATGAATGGCTACCATTAGTTGCAGTTCTGATTTGATGCTTTCTCCATATAGATGCCCATTTGGGGGTCAGATGCAAGAATGAAGATGGTATCCTTGAATGAAAGTAAGGGAAAAAGGAAAAGAAACAAAAATGTACCAGGTAGGACAAGAAAAGGGTACAAAGCACAAAAGTGTAAGGGACAATTCAAGAACTAGCTAAGAGCAGCAACCTACATAATTTTACACATGGAAAATCATTTGTCAGATGGGATTGTGACGCCAAAAAACACAGGAGATTTCCCTGGATAATAAAGACATGCAGGAGAGGATTGTGGAGTCATGGAGGTAAGTTCTGATCCATTCTGAGCTGCTTTCAACAGGCTCTCATTCTATGGCTGTGAAAAAGGGTCCTACACATTTTGAAACAGAATGCTTCCTGATTGGGAAGGACCCTTCTCTCATATGGAGGATATTTATCCTAAATATATATATCCATACATTAATGTCTCTTTTCCAAGTTGTGAAATACATGCACAGTGAGTTGTGTGTGTGTAATGGAAGATGAATTACAAGAAGGGTGGAATTAATCTGCCTAGTTTTTTTAACATTTCATCCTTTAATATGGGAGTCACTTCTCTTGATAGCTAAGAAAACAGACTTCCATTTCAAAGCAGTATCCCACTGATGATCAAACTCTGGGGACCACCAATCTAATGGAGATTCAGATTGTATTTTTTAAATCCCTTTCAATTAACTGTGCCTGATTTCTGCTAGGCTGTGTACAAAAAGAACACTTTGTTTTGATCAACCATCATACTCTGCAGTGTATTCTAATAGCAATATGGCAACTGCTCTAGTTCTAAAACCAATAGCCTGGCATAGGATGAAGGAAAGAGCATATGATGAAAGAAAATCAATGCTGCAATTTGCTGAACAAATACCCTGGTAAAAATAAGGGATGATCAAGTATGGTGATGGCATTATCTCCTTGGGATGGCTTCAGGAACCCTTTGATGTTCTCCAACTTTGGATGGAACTGTTTTCTTGTTATATAAGTGACTAATGTTCATACAGGGGCTTTCTATTGTCCGTGCTATTTCTTGCTATAGAGTTGAAAGATGTATGAAAGTATAGAGGGGGAGGGGGACTGCCTAGAGCTATTTATTTAACACACCATATTCTTTAGTGTTTTCAGCAGAACATCAATTGTCTCTTTCCCAAGAACAACTGATATTTTCAGTCAAGTTGCCTGATATAATCTTTCTCTTAAAAAACAAATAAACCATTAGCTTTAGCATATAACAGCTCTCCCCTTCTGCAAATCTCTTTAAATCTCTGACTGCCCCAATTCGCAAGCAGCTTGCTCGAACCTTAACTGCTTTCAGCTTTGCCTTGGGCCATTAGCTAACCAACCAAGCATTACTGCAAGTAATGGCCATTTTTGCCAAATGATTATTACTTAATTGAAGTGCATTTTCTGTGTTTCTTTGTGTCATGTTGCAATGACTATGCAAGATTGAATTTCATCCCTATGAAAGTGACATCCTGAAATAAAGATTGAGCTTAGAGGATTAAACTAGAAGCCCTACTTAAAATTTAGTGTTTTAATGAATGGTGTTTGATGATAGATCCATGGTGCTTTTTTTTTTTTTTCAATTTTGCTTTTCTTCAGAACAAATCCACCAAGTAATTTAGAAGTGGAATTAATGAGAATGACTTTTCAGTAATACATACAATCAAGATACTGTATTAGCAAGCTGTGTTATAGATTCATTTGGGTCAGATGCATTTGATTATTAGCATTCTGTTCTTCAGCAACAAGCTACATGTACTGTCTGTTGCCATGGCAATAAATTGGGAAGGATTACCTGCCTACTTATTAATTTTTATTAGTGCAATCATCCTACCTGCTTAACAGTAGCCTGTTAAATGCCATTGATAAAAATATAGCATGACATCAGGTATGCAAGTTAATGGTACAGAGAAGGGGGTAATAAAATAATAATACCAAGTTTCAGACACTCAGCTTGTGCTGATGTGGCTCATTAATATGACAGGAGAAAAAAAATCTGAATGCAAAGAAAAAAAACTAGGAAAAAAGTCTTTAACGTAATAAGAATATAAAAATAGAATTTGGGCGACTCTGAACCCCTCCCCCCGCTTAACATAGAAAAGATTACACTAGAATTCTCTCAAACAGCACCCGGCTATTTTGTATGACCTATTCAATGCAGCACTGTAGGAGCACTGAGCCCTTTTAATGATCTAGGGGCCCAGGGACACATGTCATATTACTACTCTTTGGAACTCATGTAGACCTACACTGGGTCTGGATACTAACCTAACAAGGGTGATATGAGCATATTCAAGTTGGTAATACAAGGCCAATGCCAGTGTAAATGGAGAAACTCATAATGGGTTGTCTCTGATTGAAGCAGGATTGCCAACAATGTTTTATAACATATCTAGAGTCATCCAACTCTCATTATGCTGATATGCTAATAATGAGAACAGGGTTTATATTGGCTAAATGATGGCCACTTGATGCTGGAAGATATTTTTAAGTCTCTAGTGGGAAAACGGCCTGACATTAGGGCATATGTGAATGTCTGTCAGTGGGAAGTGCTGATGTCCATTGGAAATATAAAGGCTAGACTGGCTGTCATCACAGAGTCTGAAGGAGACAGCTTGAACAAATAGTGGAATGCTTGTTATTTTAAAGGACGATGTATATTTCCAAAAACCTCAGCTTAGCAAGGTCTTTTTTAAAGGTGTTGAAGAGATAATAAAAAACAAGGCATGAGAGTGTTCAGGTTTTAAGCTTTTGTAAGCATTTGCTAGTAATGAATATAAAGCTAAGATCAATCCAATTTAGCCTGCTATTCAGGAAAGGATAAAACAAGACAACCAACCAAACTGCACACAGAGCCTGCTTTAAATTAAATTACTTTTGACCTATCTACAAGAGATGGAATTAAAATATGATTTGGGAACATGGAAGGAATCGTAATATGATATTTAGCAGGACAAAAAATCAGCTAGCAGTTTACCTGCCAACCTATCAGTTTAGAAATATTCCTCCTTCTTCTCATTAAACCAATTCTACATAAATTTAGAAGTCTCTCTCTGCAATATATCTACAGTACACTGTACTGCAGTGTGTGTGTGTACATATACATACTGTACATTCACATATGAGAAGGCTTCTGATTTCTACTACATATTTAATATGTGGTGGAGGGGATGGGGAACACTCTTTCAAGTTAACCTGGCCAATTCATTACCTGCACCAGTTCTTATACATCTGTGGGTGTATTGAATAGCCATTCATGCACTGTTCAGGAAAAGAGCAATGGTATGCTGTTTATGTGGAGATATTTTTGGAGGACAGCATTTGGAATGAATGCTAAGGATGACTAATTACTGAGTGAACTGCAACATTAACGAGATCCCTAGGCTTACCTTTGAGATGACCTCTGCAAAAACCATATTTAGAATGCTGCTGATACATACATTGTCTGAAGCTGACCTGTTCCAAATCTGAGTTTTCCGTTGCTCTGATAATTCCAGAGATACTTACTTTTAGCTTTATTGTCTACATACGATGACAATTTAAATCACCTGATTGTACAATGTCCTGCTTGTATGTTTACCTCCACATTTGCCAAATCTTTAAGTTTATTTCTCTCTATTGTTTTGTTGACATCACCATTAACACTCAGAGATAAGACCATTTGTCGCCTGGTTCTTCACAAGGAGAACTGTGGGATCCCATGGGCTCTTGTAAGCTAGTCCCAAGACAGGCTGCAATAACATATCAAGCATCTGCTATGTTTGTGAGACATCAAGAAGAGAAGGGAATGTTTTCTTCCCCTCTGTTCTATCAAAATGACTAAAAGCAAACTTTAAAAAAAAATAAAATAACCATTTTGATAAATCTTATTTTATTTATTTGCTTTTTAATTAAAACATGTAGTGGAGATTTGTAAAATATACAGAACTGTATTTCATTTTAGTATGTAGACACAACATTTTTAGACAAATTATTTATCGTCAAAAAATGTTAGTATATACTTTCACTATGAGCTTGGCTCAAAGAAAGGGGAAAGAGTAGCAACAAAATGTGTTTTATTTGGTTGGACTTCTTGGATTTTCTCCCTTCAAGAGTTAAATCCTATTTCCCCATCAGAAAACACTGATGGCATAAAGCCTTAAAAGGGGGCACTGTGAGATTTTGCCTTGGGATATGATGGATGAATTTCTGAATCTGGAAGCTTGTTAGCCTGTCTAATTCTTTTTTATACCCCTGACCATTTAAAATCAATTATTTGGATAAATAAAATAAATAAATAAATTTGAAAAAATAAATAAAAAATATTGCATTTATTAATGTATTTGTATTAGACTTTTATCCCACCTTTCATTTAAGGTGCTGTGCATAGCACTCTCTCCCCTGTTTTCCCCACAACAGCCCTTGGGCTGAGAAAGAGTAACTGGCCCAAAGTCATCCAATCCTCCATGGCTGAGAATGGATTAGAAGCAATGTCATCCTGTTCCTAATTCAACTTTTTACAGTGACACCGCACTGGCTTCCATGCACATTACTTCTGTGTTCTCTTCTGAATCCTGTCAGTATCCAACCTGTCAAATTACAATTTGACATTAATTATATATTGTCAGGTTCAGCCCAAAGAACTCCATGAGACAGCACAGATATAGTTCTATAGTATTTATTAGCTTCCACCTAAAAGACAGAATCTCGCCAGACTGAATCTAAACTTCCCAAGCCAGCAAGCAAACACTGTGAATTCCTTAGGGTGGTGCCAGCCTCATCCTCTTCACCTTCCCACACTCATTCTGGGGGCTAAGAAAATGCTTATCTCCCCGAGCGCGGCCTTCACCAAACCATTCCATCACATATATAATTAAATAAGGGTTGGTGTCTCATAACCTTCTTTGAAGGCAGCTTTGCCTTGCTGGGGCGCTTTGTGATGCAAAGACACACTGATTCTTATCAAGACAAAGAGGCTACATGACTTGCCTTGACAAGGACCTTTGCATCGTCTAAAAGCCTCAGCCAACAGTTGTGGTCGCTGGAAGGGGCTTCTGTGCATGTATTGCATATGACTTCTTCCAGCTGTTGGAAGTTCCAGACGAGACAGGCAGAGAAGGCAAAGCAAAGCAATTTGGCCACTAGGATTAGAAGAAATGAGGCCACATCACTTCAAGAGGCTGCTTTGTTTCATTGAAGGAATATCCTCAAAATAGGGAAAGGAGTACGACAAGGCTGTATACTGTCACCCTGCTTATTTAACCTATATGCAGAGTACATCATGAGAAATGCCAGGCTGGAAGAATCACAAGCCGGAATTAAGATTGCAGGGAGAATCATCAATAACCTCAGATATGCAGACGATACCACCCTAACGGCAGAAAGCAAAGAGGAACTAAAGAGCCTCTTGATGAGGGTAAAAGAGGAGAGTGCGAAAGCTGGCTTGAAACTCAACATTAAAAAAACTAAGATCATGGCATCTGGACCCATCAATTCCTGGCAAATAGAAGGGGTAGAAATGGAAGCAGTAACAGACTTGATTTATTTGGGCTCCAAGATCACCGCAGACGGAGACTGCAGCCATGAAATTAAAAGACGCCTGTTCCTTGGGGGGAAAGCTGTGGCAAACCTAGATAGCATATTAAAAAGCAGAGACGTCACCTGGCCGACAAAGATCCGCATAGTCAAAGCTATGGTTTTTCCAGTAGTAATGTATGGCTGTGAGAGCTGGACCATAAAGAAGGCTGAGCGCCGAAGAATTGATGCCTTTGAACTGTGGTGCTGGAGAAGACTCTTAAGAGTCCCCTGGACTGCTAGGAGGTCAAACCAGTCAATCTTAAAGGAAACCAACCCTGATTGCTCATTGGAAGGATTGATAATGAAGCTCAAGCTCCGATACTTTGGTCACCTAATGCAAAGAGAGGACTCTTTGGAAAAGACCCTGATGCTGGGAATGATTCAAGGCAAAAGGAGAAGAGGACGGCAGAGGATGAGATGGTTTGATAGCATCACTGAAGCAATGAGCATGAAATTGAGCAAACTCAGGGAGGCAGTGAAGGACGGGAAGGCCTGGCGTGATATGGTTCATGGGGTCATGAAGAGTTGGACATGACTTAACGACTGAACAACAACAAGATCTGCACAGTCCTACTTCCAGTATTTCAGTTGGGATACATCAACCAACCCAAGACTGACGTTTTCAACCACATTCTATTTTTTTGGACATTGGCCTGATTTATCAGATTTGTTTCAGATAGGAAGCAGTGCATTGCAGATTTCATTGTCTTATGAATTAATACCTTCCTGGAACTTTTTGTACAAGCCACAATGGTAGGGAGAATTGATAGAGATGTAAAAATGGCTAAGTATGCTGATTCTACCATCTTATGCCGAGGAACATTAGTTCAGGTCTTGTCTTGAGAAAGTCTCCATGCTCCAGTTTTTCTTGATCTTCACAATTACCAGATGTGGGACCCTCTAAGAAATAGAGAGCTGTTTCAGGTTTTCTGCTCAGTCAGGCTCACCTTTTCCATGCCACTGTTTTGTATTTCTGTAGATATTTTGTTTTTCTGTAGATGGCCTATACAGTGGAGACCTTTTCTCCATTCTGCGGTGAGAAACTTGGCAAGGCTGATCCTTTCAGTATATTAAAACAGGGTTTCTCAACCTTGAAGACTTGAAGATGTGTGGACTTCAACTCCCAGAATTCCCCAGTCAGCATGGCTGGCTGGGGAATTCTGGGAGTTGAAGTCCACACATTCAAGTTGCCAAGGTTGAGGAACCCTTTATTAAAAGATCTGAAAGTTTCCTGCCATTTAAATGGGATTTACAAACCAGAGGATGGGTCCTCATTAGGAAGCTTTGAAGATGTTGTCTCCACCTTAATTGTGTCTAAACTGAGGAACTGTGTCATGCAGTTTGCATTTTGCCAGGTTTGCTGTCCTCAGGCATCATAGCTGACTGATCCCAAAGGAAAACAACAGCTCTCTTTGTATGATAGACCCAGTCTTGCCTTCTAGTCAATTTGCTCATGTTTGTATACAAGAAGTATGTTATCTAGGATGATTAAATTGGTTAGGGAAAAGCCACCTTTTCAGACCTTCCATCTGCTGCAAAGACCTTTTTAATTTTTCCTCACTCTGGAGAGAAAAAAGTATATATTGGGACACATTTTTTCAGGGGAGAAGGGTTGCTAACCATACTCCACCCATTTCTGCCTTCTTTTCACTGTCTTTGTGGCTACAAGCAGATGGTGGCAGGGGGAGCAAAAACCCAGATGGCCACAGAGAATGCCTAGAGAAGCCCCCGCTTCTCAGTCACAAATATTGAAATGACAGATGAACAGGTAAGTAGCCCAATGACCCTGGGATAGTTGTGTTGGGATAATCTAACCATTCTGGGCTAATTGGCTGGATCAATTTGCTGGTTTTTGGTATTTTCGTGATGTGTTAATCCCATTCCATGACCTTGATGAAAACTTCATGTGAATAGGATTATGAGGTATCTTAAATTTCCTCCTAGGACAGCAGCATTGGGCATGATAGAAAAGGTCTTGGACCCTTTAGATGCAGACATAAAGTTTTGGCCCTTTCCCTGTAAAATGTTATTATGAGAAGCTAATTGAAGATGTTCTCTGAAGATTCTCATTGCATTTTTCACCAAATGAATTGAACAGGCATGCATCAATTCAGTTCCACATTAGTTTCTGAAACTAATACACACCCTGGGTTTGGGTCTCTTCCTAACCCTAACCCTCTTTTTTCCCCTTTGCTTTCTTTTTGATCATATTCTTTTCTGGTAATAGTGCTGGTGGGATCTGAAGACTAAAAATATAATAAATAAATATTGGCAAAAAGCGTCAGTTCAGTGAATGTCCTCTTTCTTGCCACACTGAAAAGGAATGCCCTTGGAGGCTTACAGCTGCCCCCTGAATGGTGCTAGACAGAGGGACATAGGACCCCCAAGGCTTGTCCTGGTGAGTATAATGTAGCTGCCATGTGAATGGAAATCAGTGGGAGAGAGTATAGTTTCAGTCTAAGTCCATGCCAGGGGAATGGAGAATAACTGCATTATGAACACTGTCACATCCCTTCAAGCCCCCCAATCAATAAAAGCAAAGAAAATGTTTCACATGAGATAAAATTGTTCTGTTGCATCATCTGTTCTTCTCCCATTTCAGCTTATGCCAATAATAAATGTTACTGCCAGAAAACTAACACCATGTTCAATTATGTTAATCTAATTAACTGCAAAATCCTTTTCCATATTCCTGAGGATGATCTAATTTACCTTGTGGTATAGTGCTGAAAACTGTTCCTAGTTCTATGCTATCCTACATTGCATCAGTATGACCAGATTAGGTTCTCTACTCTCAACCCCAGGAGAGCTATGTGAAAAACCAACAAAATCCATAACCGTAACCAATTACAGCACTCAGATTTTATTCAGTTGTGCAATTAGCCTTTTCTTCCTATCTCATGTAAATGACTGACATCCTAATAGAAAATAAAAAAGCACTGCTTGATGATATATTCTTCTTAGTATAGAAAATATGTTCATACTTCCCCAAGCAACAGAATCCACGTATATACACTGCAATGCCATTGGCTGTCATTAAATATCGGATTTGTTTTATTCAGTGAAAAGTTCCAGTTCCAGTTAATAAGTTGATGCACACCTTTTACATCGCCTTATTAACTGCATCTGTTTTAGGACAGCCATGGTATCTGTACATTTTTATACCCATTTTGAGGGATAAACGATGCAATAAAATGAAAGCAGTATTGGAATAATTTGTCCATGTCATTTTGAGGGAGTCAATTTGAAATCTCCTCTAATTAAAATCCATTGCCCAACTAATTAATATAAATAATAAAAAGCTTTCATTAGAATGAGGCAAAGGAAGGAAGGCAAAAGATGGATATGATTTCAAAAAAACGAAAAAGGAAAGGAGACACATACAGCAAAGAAGATTATTTTGCTACAGTGGAAGGACAATGGTCATTAATTAAAAAAATAGTGTTCAGAGCACAATAATAATATTTTTATTGTGTAATTGCCCAGTCTGATTCACAGAATATTGGGGGAGGCTCCAGATTTTATTCAATACCCCCAGCCCTTAGGTTAAAGAGGGTACATCAGAAAATCTGCTGATGACATACCAAGACCATCTCCTCAGTGAAATGCCAGTCATTCCCTCATCCAGACTGTGTCCCCCACTCTCCCCATAGCCTAGAGGCACAACAATGCCATCATCCCTTTTCTGCTGTAAAAAAAAAAAAATCCATTAAGGAGGAAAGGATAGGCTAGATATATCACATCTTTATATTGCTAGCACTCAGTCTGGAAGCACACCATGATGACACTATATTGAATCTTATTCCCCAAATGTAGTAATTAATCTGCCAGTATTATGGCTAGGAGGGCCTTTGCACGACTTCATGTGGTGCGGCAGTTACGCCCCTTCCTGGATCAGGGGGACATCCGCACAGTCACTCATGCCCTGGTCACCTCTGGGTTGGACTACTGTAATGCGCTCTACATGGGGCTACCCTTGAAGAGTATCCGGAAGCTACAGCTGGTGCAGAATGCGGTGGCACGGACAGTTCTTAATGCCCCTAGGAGGGCACATATAACACCGCTGTTGTGTGAGCTGCATTGGTTACCGGTTTGTTTCCGGGTCCAATTCAAGGTGTTGGTCATTACCTTTAAAGCCCTTCATGGCAGGGGACCAGGTTATTTGAGGAACCGCCTCGCCCTGGTCACTTCAGCCCGTCCCACTCAGTCCAGCAGAAGAGGCAGGTTGCAGACCCCACCAGTCAGGGAATTTCGATTGGTGGGGTCTAGGCAGAGAGCCTTTTCTGCTGTAGTGCCCGCCCTATGGAACATCCTGCCTTCTGAGGTCCGGTGTGCCCCCTCCCTCATGGCCTTCAGGAAAGGTATCAAATCCTGACTCTGCCAGAAGGCCTGGGGGCCAGAGGGGGGCCCGTACCTGTGGAGATGGCTGGTGGGATGATGGGTTGTCCCCCACCAGCATCTTACAGGCTTTTTTTAGGGCCAAAATCAGAGGAGGTTTTTTAGGGCATTTTTAATATGTTTTTTTAACTATTTATAGATTTTAGCCATCTTTGGAGAGAACTGTGTTTTTTCTTTTTATTGTGAGCCACCCAGAGTCACCCGTTGGGGGAGAGGGGCGGCATACAAGCCGAATGAATGAATGAATGAATGAATGAATGAATGAATGAATAAATAAATGTGGGCAAGGTGCATGTGAACCTTCAGCATAGGCTAACTTTATTCAGGCAAAAATCCAGATGTTAGATGGCAGCAAAGAGTTAAAGTGGGGATTTTTTGGTATCTCCTTACTGCCCTCCAACAAAGAACATTATACCCCCTGAAATTTATTTGGTCCTGACCCTGCTAGTATTCCATAGATCCTTGAAGGGGCCTGTACATTGGTTGAGCCTATCATGGTGTTTTCTCTAACACAACTGTCGTTATGTGGTTTGAGTTTGATTGCCCTCGGGCACCAATGTGCTATTATTATGTCGTTCTATATTGTTATTTATTATTTTTGTCTGTTGCTTTTAATCCTCTGTTCACCAAATCCTGTCACGGCTATATAGCCATGAGATGGGTGGCTATATAAATTGATACAATAAAACAAATTAATAACCTCATCTGGAATGTTACCACCCAGTTAGGACAACCCCATCTCACCCCCATTACTTTTGCTACCCACCCAGAGTAAACAAGGCTGAGATTTTTGGCCTTTTTTATTCCAGAGATTTTGGTTTCTACCGAAATAGCTTTTTTCCTTCTCCTGCTTCAGTTTTTTAGTAACTGTCTATTTCAATGGCACATATTTTCAATCATAACTGTAAATGACATAATACCTTTCCTCAAAAAGCCTAACTAATATCTCCTTTAATTTCTTGGGCCTTTTAGCCTTCTTGTATTTTCACCACCATTGATGTGTTTAAATGCTTTCTCTGACATATTTGTAATGTTTATTTCAGCCTCAGTTGCATTTAACTGATTATCATTTTCAATTATTTTAATCAATTAGTTTATTCTAGTGTGTTTGATTTCCTTTATATGGATTTTGGAGTCTTTATTGTGCAACACTGAAAGGCAATAAATTAATCTCAGAAGTAAAATACATGATTCTAGCGCATTATTTCTATTTGATTCATAAAGACATAGATTCAGTAAAGTCTCCCTCAGGTCAGGCTTGACTTCCAGTAATTTCATGTATATTTCTTGCCAACAGTAAGAAAATGGATTGAGTCTGTCTTCTTCTGAGATTCTTTTTTCTTCGTGCTTTAATCTGCTAACCTGGAATTTTCTTTTGGTTGCCCATCCAAGTACTGACCTGTTTTAGGTTTCTGAGCTCACCTACTATAGAACACACACTTATTACAGTGTATTTAAGTAATAAATATACCCACTTCTGTACCTTTCTTTGGAACCCAGATATAATTTGGTAGTACCAGTAATAAATCAACAAGGGAAAAAAAAAGTGATTCTGTGTATTTCTTCTGTTTTATATTTTCGTGGTTCTTTTGTTCCTGCCTTTTTTTTTTTTAATAAAAACACTCTGTGAGAAGATTAATACATAAATCCTGTTAACAATAATGAGATTTACTCATACAACTCCCTACACACCTCTTTAGAAATTTAGCCCTTAAGCTTAGAAAGTATTTGGGGGATAATTACATTTTTCCTATTCATCGCCTGTTTACAGATTAAACATACTATGCTGTAACTATACAAAGAGATTTCTTCAGGTAATGTCCCTCCCCCTCACTTCATTCAATACAATTATTGCAGCCTGAGCAATCTATGATGAGGATATGCTTTTCCCCTCTGGACTAGCAAGAGTGAACCAAATATGATGAATCAGGTATACTTATATTGCAAACAGATAGAAACGAATAAAACAATCTGGGTAGAAGTTACTGTATTCAGTGCCTTAATTCTCAGACCCTCTAAGAATCATTGCAGTTTGTATGACATATCACAACTAAAGTGTTTTGTTCTGTACTTTACCAGGATTGTATTATTTGTACAGATAACACATTCATCTGTATTTCTGTCTTTTGTTAGGCTATTTTATAGAGCTACAAAAGATCAGTCATTATGACAGGACAGCTAAGAACTCTTGCAATCCATATTACCTTTCTTTGCTTTGTTCCCAGGTCTAGGAATAAAAAGGCAAAACACAGCAATAGTATTAAGAGGGGCTACAGTCTTATTTTTACCATTTGCCTTTCAATAATAATTTATAGATTTTAGTCTACCTTTTTATCTTTTTACTTAAATTTAATTTTGAATGAAAAATGGTAAAAAAAAAAAACCCATGAGAAAACAGAAATCAAAAACTGCAAGCAACTTTAAAAAGAAATAGTTTGCTTTGTGTGCTTTGAAAATGATTCAGAAGATGTGCTTCAGAATGTGTAGGAGCATAAGTACAGCATCTCTTTCACGGAAGCCTGAAAGCAGATCTGGCTACTTTAAAAAGTTGACTCTTTAAAGAAGCCATATCTTTAATGTTGGTTTCCCAGCTTCCAGGAAAGCCTGATAATAGATGTGGTTATTTTAAAGAGATGCTGCAGTTGTCTCCCTGTGCATCCCAAAGCAACTTTTCCATATCATTTTTGAAGCATGTGCAGCCTAGATATGAACTTTGAAACTTCCATATTAAGTCTTTTGACCCAAAAAGACATTTCTATAGACAGGAATGCTCTTTGTTTAAAAAACTAAGGCAAAATAATTCTTAATTAAATCATCCTTCTAGAATTCTGCTTTTGAGCTGAAAATGCCAACTGCAGTCCCCTCATGTGCCTCCTAATTGTAGTCATTTTGTATACTCATTTTCCGGAAACAGTTTGTGTTTAAAGTGGTTCATACAATAAGCATTTTGAGCACAGTAACCATAACTATATTAAAATAATCCAATTTCAGTCCATTTCATCAATTTGGACCCAAAATTAAACATATAATAACCTAGTTGGTCAACTAAAAATATCCCATTTCTGTCACTTCATGGGCCCAGCACAATGGATACCTTGAAGAAACATTGACCTCAGTGTTGTCCTGTGCTCTCTCTGGCTGCCAAGTGGGCAACTCAGGACTTAGACAAAGCTGGTCTAGGAAAGGGAAGTAGCAGATTCTCAGGATACTTGCCAGATCCTCTGATCTGATGCCCAGCAGCATTTGTGGGCTGTGTATATAAAAAAATAAAGATGATGGTCACACCCGTGCTATCAAAAGCCCACCCCTTTTTCACATGCTCTGCATATGTGACACATTTTAAAAAGGGGAATGGTTTCAATCATATGGCAGTGCCCATCATCTTGACTTTTTTGAGCTTCCCCAAGAATGTCTCTGCTGTTGCTGCTCATTAACTGCTCCAAAATCACTGCCTTTGATTCTATTTAATATGTGCAAAACTCAAAAGACTGGAATAACATTCAAAGGACCTCTTGGATCTGATCTTACCAGGTCTATCAAAAACACCTATAATAGGGAAAGACTATTGTGTTTTGGTTCTTTCGAATAGGGCAACTATTGAATCAGAACACTGAACAGGTTATCACAGAAATGAATGCTTATAATGATTTATTCAACCTATCCACATTTTTGGAATTATGAATGTACTATATCTGAATATATTATATAGGTAACATATCTCAACTGAAAATATCTCAATCTCTATTTTCACCTTGTCAAACAATAGTGTGATATTGCTCAAAAATAAAGATATTGTTTAAGGGAGATAAATGTACTGTTTTGACTTATCAGAAATAATTGAACTTTGATGAATGTAAGCCTCTATGAATATCCCTTCAGACACTTCCTGTTGGAAGACAGCAAAAAGAAAATCTCATGAGCTTAAATAGCTATGGGAACTACACCTTTTGTGTGCAAAAGATATACACTGTTATGCAGTGTAATATATCACAGGGGTTCACCAGTGTCATTCTACGCTGGAATTCTTATATGAAAACTGTGTGACAGCAAGACAGAGCTGTTTTCAAAGTAGTCCTCAGGGAGCCCCTTCAAGAAAGGAAAACAATGAGTATGAGGTTCAGTTCAACATCATGTAGCAGTGTCCTTAAGAGTTACTTTGCCAATATTGTGTCTCACAGCTGTTTCCTGTTTTCTGCTGGAAAAAAATGTATTTTATTTATTTATTTATTTATTTATTTATTTATTTATTCAATTTATATGGCTGTCTATCTCTAACAAGTGACTATAGGCAGCGAACAATCATAAAATCAATTAAAACCAAATTATAAACACAGTACAAAAGAAAATTAAATATATACAGCAACTGAGAAAATTATAATCCATAGATATTAATATAACCAGGAAACGGGCCCTTTAACACACTCAGGACCCCAGGCATAACCAGGTCTTCAAGACCTTGCAAAAGGCAGGGTCGGGGCCATCCTAATCTCTGGAGGGAGAATGTTCCAGAGGGCAGGTGCTATAGCAGAAAAGGCTTGCCTCCTGGTCCCCACTAGCTGACATTCCTTGGCTGATGGGACCCAAAGCATGCCCATCCCACTGGACTGAATTGGGTGGGTAGTAACAGCTGGAGAAGACAGGCCCTCAGATGACCGAGCTACAAGCCATAAAGGGCTTTAAAGTTGACAACCAGCACCACCTGGAAACACAATGACAACCAATGCAGCTCACGAAGCAGTGATGTTACATGTGCTGAATACCCAACACCATTTGCTACCCATGCAGCTGTATTTTGCACCAGTTGAAGCTTCTGAATGCTTTTCAAGAGGAGCCCCATGTAGAGCACATTGCAGTAGTCTAGACGGCAGGGCACAGGGGCACAAGTGACAGTGAGCAGAGCCTCCCAGTCCAGGAATGGGCACAACTGGTACACAACCCAGAGGTGTGCAAAGGTCCTCTTAGCCACAGCTACCACCTGCTTTTCCAGCAGGACCTGAGTCCAAGAGGACCCCAAGATTGCACACCAAGTCCATCTGGGGCAGTGCTATCCCATCCAGGACCAAAGGTGGAAAAACCCTGCCATCAGAAGGCCCAAGCACCCAAAGCCACTTAGTCTTGCTTGAGTTGATCTAAAGCCCATTGTGCCCCATTCAGGCCCCTACAGCCTCCAGGTACTGGGACAAGACATCCATGGCATCACTCAGGCAGCCCAGGGTAGAAGTATAAAGCTGGATATCATCAGCATATTGATGATACCTCACCCCAAACTGTCAGATCACATCACCCAGCAGCCTCATGTAGATGTTAAATAAGAGGGGAGAGAGGACTGGGCCCTGTGGCACCCCACAGTTTAAGGGCTGAGGTTGGGACCTCTCACCCCCAATCAATGCTGACTGAAACCAGCCACTGAGGAAGGAAGAGAACCAGCTCAATTCAATGCCACCAACCCCAAACTCCTGAAGCCAGTCCAGAAGGATACCATGATTGATGGTATTGAAGGCCACTGAGAGGTCAAGAAGAGCAAGGATGGATACACTACCCCCATCCTGTTCCCGCCAGAGGTCATCCAAAAGTGTGATCAATGCTGTCTCAGTCCTATAACCTGGCCTGAATCTTGACTAAAAGGAGTCCAGATAATCTGCTTCATCTAGGATCCTTTGAAGTTGCTGTGTGACCACTTTCTCTGCAACCTTTCCTAAAAAGGGAAGGTTGGAGACTTGGAGAAAACTGTCCAGATTAGTTGGATCAAGCGATGGCCCCTTGAGGAGGGGTGCACCACCACCTCCTTAAGAGCTGGCAGGACCACCCCATCCCTCAAGGAAGAATTAACTACCACCCAGATTCAATCATGCGACCTCTTCCGGGCAGCCTTGACCAGCCAGGAGGGGCATCAATCTAATACAGAAGTGGCTGAACTAACAGCTACAAGAGCCCTACCCACTTCCTCAAGTTCAATGGGATCAAAATCCTCCCAGATAATCATACAAGACTCAGCCCCTGCAACCTCCACTGGCCCTGCCCCAAGGCTGGAGTCCAACACTGAGTGAATCTGAGTGACTTTATCCACTAGATGCACAGCATATTCCTCACAGCAACCCTGTAGGTGGATCCCAGAGTTACTGTCTCCAAGGAGGGTCTGAATCACCTGAAATAGGGCTGTTGGGTGGCTATCTGAGGACACAATAAGGGCAGAGAAATAATTATATTTTGCCACCCTTACTGCCACAAGGTAGGCTCTAATAGCGGCTATAGCTTGTGTTTGATTGTCTTTGCTCCTTGACATTCACCAGCAGCATTCTAGGCATCTCTTCACCCTTTTCAACTCCTTAGATGCTCTGTAAACCATGAAGAGTTCCAGGATCCATGGACATGGAGAGGCCACTTAGGCATGATCCAGTCCAAAGCTGCGGCCACTCTTTCATTCCAGGCAGCTACCGAGGTTTCAGCTGGACCGTGTAGCAGACTTTCCAGAACAACCCCAAGCTCCCTCTGGAACCTAACTGGGCCCATCAGTCATCTGGTGTGGGCTGATCTAATAGGCCCAGCCTCCCTGCAGAGGGGGGTGATGCCAGAGAACTGGAGGCTCACCAGGGAGTGATCTGACCATGGCACGGGGAGAAAAACCAATATCTCCCCAAAGTCCAGAACACCCTGCCACTGCTCTGACAGAAAAACAAAAACAAAAAAACCCAGGTCAGGCATATGACCACTATTATGTGTCAGGCGCTAGATGACCTGGGACAGGCCCATGGCTGTCATGGTGGCCATGAATTCCCGAGCTACCTTAGACCCTGCTCCCAGAGAAGGCAAGTTAAAGTTCCCCAAGACCATAAGCCTGGGGAACTCCACCACCAACCCAGCCATGGAATCAAGAAGATCAGGCAGGGAGATTGCTACACAGCAGGGAGGCTGGGACAATAGCAACAGTCCCAAATGATCCCCCTTAGAGCTCAACTTAATAAATAGGGTCTCACACTCAGCAATCTGAGGAGCAACGCCCTTGGATGCCTCCCAAGTATTTCAGATGACCACTGCCACCCCACCACCCATACCCTGGGTCTTGGCTGGTACCACACCCGGAACCCAGCTGGGCACATCTCAGAAAGGGGAACCCTGTCCCAGCCAGGTCTCGGTAATATATGGTATGTAATTGTCTATAGAAGTGAAGAATGAATTGGTTGCTTCTCTCATATGGAAGACCAGAGTTAAATCCTAGTTTAGCCAAACATCATGGATTTGGGAGAATATTGATTCTGTATGTTCTTGCCTCTTCCATCTCCTCCTCGATCTTGGACTTTGGAATTCTTATGTATTTTTATAGAAGTAAAGTAAGATGTTTGTCTGAAATTTCACATTCAAGGAAAGGGAAAAGTCAAGCAATAAACAGAGCAATTCTCCATTTTATATATATTTTTTTCAGTTTGGTATATGTATCACTATAGCAATCTGTAGCAATACTGATATACACATATAAAGGTGGGGGGGGGGGAGGAGGAACAGAAGGGGGAAGGAACAGAATTTTGTTCATTTTAATGAGAACTTATTAAAGCAAGACAGATGCTTTTCCAGGGGTCAGAAATAACTTTTTAGGTCACTATGACAATCAAAATAAAACTTCTGTTGCAAGCTTGAATTAAATAATGCTTTCTTCCAATCTTTAATCTCTAATTCAAATGAATCAGGGCTGATTTGTACAGGTCTAGTTAACATATTCTATTCAAGCCTGTCCTATTCTCTTTTCCTTATCATCTCTGGAAGTACCAACAGTACTTATGAGCTTATGGACTTTCTTAGAGGACATCATTTATTTATATAGAATGCCCGAGACAGTGTTGGTACTCTGTGTTATTGGAATGCATAGAACACTTTCAGGTGTTCTGCAAAAAATGTTGGCTATAAGAAACAGCCCTCAAAATCAGTTTTGCTGCTGCTGTCAAAAAAGCCTCTTCAATCCTTGAATAGCATACATGAATAATAAAAGAAAAATAATGAATAACAAATGAGAGTCCAAATGTGGCAGAAATAAGACAGCTTCGCATATGCAGGCTCTTACAGAATAAAGTACTTCCCCACTAAAGTTGGTCAATGCTTCATAACATTTCTTTCTTATATATTGTGAAAAATCTATCAATCTAATGCTCCATATTTGAAAAGGCTCTGTGTATCTAAAAATCTATTCTGAGCATTTTTACTGATAGGACAAGAGAGCTGTGCCTTTAAAAAAAACTGAAAAAGAATAAAAGTGAATAAGTCTGATTTCCCAGATCTCTATTCATCACGGGAATCATACAAGGGAAGAAAAGCCACTCTACCACTGTCTGAGCAATCAGACTTCAATCCTTATTTGAAATTAATTGCTACTAAACCATTCCCTTTTCATAAATTTCAAGCCCTAGCATTCACAAATTCTGCATATTTTTGTTTGCTGGTTTTAACTAAAAAGAATAACGTTCATTTATTTCTGAGTGGCACATGGACCTGTCAGCCGCACTGTTCTAAGAGAAGAGGAGATCATCAATATGGCTTTGCAAATCAGGCAAAATCTAATTCAAATCCCTGATTAGGTTCATAAAATCAAGCCAATTTTATTCAACAGTGCAAAGCTATTCAGACAATCAATGTGATTCAATTCAGACATTCAAATCAGATTATTTAATTTGGTCAAATCAGTACAGATTTCCAGATTACTGGTTTGGATGGTTGCTTAGCAGTTGCCTTCCTTCACCTCACTCTGTGTGGGCAAAATTGCTCATGTAGACAGCTGGATGGTGAGTGATTAATGCCCAATTTTTTACATTTTATTTTAATAATTTGGAAATAACATTATTTTAATGTTCTGCCTCTTAAAATGAAGAAGAGGGCTCCTCCTCCAACACCTCAATCAGAGAAGCCATGGCTGCCTCCCCTGCCTCTACCAGACTGGAACTATATTCAGAAGAAATGCATTGCTATCTCCATGAGATGAAGGTATGGACTTTGAATTAATGGTGAAACTTCAATCAATGTTTAAGCTGATGAACTGCACATCTGTGAGTCTAGAAACTGCTATATCTGGGATCCATGGAGAATTGAAAACTACAAAAGCCCATGCTATTAAACCTGACAATGATTTGGAAGGATTGAAGAGAATTATTGTTATTTCCCATGAAACTAGAATTAAAACGTTAGAAGTAAAGGAACAATTTCGTGATAAATTTACTACAAATCTGCAAACTTGAACTACTTCAAGTTCATGAACAACTCACCAGAAATAGTTAAACATAATGAATGTATCTTTGGATGGCAGTAACCTAGGCCAAAACTGAATTATTTCTGTTTTGTCATTTAAAAATGTTATTACAGCTTGGGGGTGGGAGTTATTTTCTTTTTTATCACTTTTTTGGGGGTATTATGCTTATTTGCTGTTGTTGCTTAGATATATATTCATTACTTAAATGTTTTCTGTTTATTTATTTTCTACGTATTACTGTATGTCTGCAATGTTGGGAAATTGACAAGATTTTTTTTTTCCTACATGGAGGCATGACACATAAAATAACAGCTGGAATATAAACTGGCCTAGGGTTTTTTTTTTTTTTTAAAGGGCAAATATTTGGAAAAATTACAACCAGATATAATTAAGTTGCAAGAAACATATATTCTCCTCAGTGAACAGCTTTTCCTGAGACACCAGATAGAAGCTTAATTGGACAAATCTATATTAGTAGGAGCTCAAATAAATCATGTGGGATAACTATTAAGGTTAATAACAATTCTGCATTTGATATGGAATATGAGCACTGTGACACTGAAGGACCCTTTTATTTTCTTGGCTATAGAGATAGTCAATGTCACTGTTGCTCTGATTTTTTTTTTTCACACCACTAAGAACACCCCTGAAATATTCCACTGACGTTTTGCAAACCATCAATTGGTAATTGTTGATGATGATGTCAAACTATGGCAAGATGCTTAGCTGGACAGATAGGCTGCAAAGAAAATGAAAGAAACCCTTTTTTACTTCTCAGAACTGGAAAGTATTGCAGACATATACTGTATAATCGATATATTTCAAACATTTAGAGAATATACTTTCTTTTCTTATGTGTGTCAAAGCTGTTTTAGACTGGATAATTTTTGACTTCTCCTGTTTTGGTGGATCAAGTTGTCAATACCTCAGTTAGTCTAGTGGCAATCTCAGACCATACGCTACTGATGCTCATTTTGAACTTTAAAGCGCTACAAATTAGCAAATTTCAGATGGTATCCAAATATCTCCCTCTAAAGATTTTTTTTTTTTTTTTGCAGACTATATTAAGAAGGATTAAAAAAAAACAACAACATTAAACCATAGTTCTATTAATAGGTTAATCCTTTGGGATGGCTTTCAAGCATTTATTCATGGACCCACTATTGTTACCACTTAGCAAAAAAGAGACTTAGAGATCTTTTATCTTGTACAATTGCAAATGATGGCTAAAGGGTCACTTTTGTCTTATGTTAGAAACCACACAGATTAATTATATCAAGGAATTTTGAGTAGCTCAGGTTAAATTGCAGCTGCTACACTGAAAACAATTTGAATATTCTTTGAATTGCGTTAATCAGAGCAAACAGGGATCAGGAGACAAAGCTGGAAAATTATTGGCTCAGTGGTTAAAACAACAGAAATGTATGCCTGTAATTCTGTTGTGCAGAGTGCAGCAAAGCTTCTCAAAAACTCTGCTGTCAGGAAAACCACACATCAGCATGAGAGCTTGCAAAATGCAATGTCCATATTTTGCTCTCCAAAGAAAATCCAGTCAGAAAATATATACTAACTGGTTTTTATTGATAAAAATGCAAAACTCCATAAAATACAAGTTGCATACAAAATATAGGAAATAACAAAAACTTCTTCTCATCTTAGCATCCAAGACTTATCCACAACACAGTCTCTAGCTAAAAACTCTCAGAGAAGAGGTACACTACTTGGTTATTAGTTACAACTACATAACCTATAAAACTACATGATGGATAAAACTGTACACAGCTGACAGGCTAGGCATCTAGCCGTCCCATTATATTGCTAGCATGTACCCCCCCACTGAATAACTAGCATACACACACCAATAGGTGGCAGTAAATAGCACAGCACAGTCACAAGATGCTTTGTTTACATTAACTCATAAGCTAGTCAAAATAAGTTTGTTATTGTACAGATAACAAGATGAAATTTCTTCCCATGAGAAAATCCTGACACCCCTCTCAGCTCGTTTTTGACACAACACATGTCACAGGGTAGTATAAACAAATGATTACAACAATACAGAAACAATTTACATTTGCTCTAATCCAAGATTTGTTAACATTGCTTCATGTTGTACAATAGGCAATGGTTTGGTAAATACATCTGCAAGATTTGCTTCAGATACACAATATACAAGATCAATGAAATTTTCTAACATAGCTTGTCTCACATTTTTATATTTTACATCAACATACTTCGTACGAGCTCTAATGTTTTCTGTTTTAGCTAACCCTATACAGGCTTGAGAATCTTCATACACTGCATAAGGCAATGACACCTGAATGTTTAAATCAGTGAATAATTGATGAAACCATCTTAATTCACAGACTCCTTCTGACAAAGCTGCAAATTCTGCTTCTGCAGTTGACAAGGCAATGGAGGTTTGCTTCTTTGCTTTCCATGCAATTGCAGATTCACCAAATTTACAAACAAACCCAGTTATGGACTTTCTGTCAATTTCTCCTGCAAATGAACTGTCAACAAAAATTACAGGCTTTTCTGACCCACTAGTTGACATTTTAAGACAAAGGTCTATTGTACCTTTTAAATATCTCATTAATCTTTTCAATCCTTGCCAGTCATGTTCTGTAGGATACAACATAGGATACATCAGGACGTGTCCATTGTGCTAGGTGCAGTACAGAACCTATCACGGAATGGTACACTTCAGGTGTTTCACACAACTTTTCACATGCTTCATTTTTAAAAAAATCACAAGTCATTGGAGTTTTTACAGGTTTTGCATCTGACATTCCCATGTGTGTTAACAACTGTTCTATCTTTTTCTTTTGACTTAGATAGATTTCTCCATTTTCAGCTCTATGCACTTCAATCCCAAGGTAATATCTTAACATACCTAGATCCTTCAATTTAAAATATTGCTCCATTTGCTTGGCAAACTCTTTTACCAAGTTTAAAGAACTAGTAGCAAAACAGAAATCATCAACATAAGTGAGAAGTACTGTATAGTCTTTCCCAGTTCCTTTGGTATACACACATTGATCAGCTATTGATTTTTTGAAACCAATTTCCAACAAAGCTTTATCTAAACATTGATGCCAACATCTCTCAGCTTGTTTCAATCCATACAGTGCTTTACGCAATCTGTAGACTTTCTGGGAATCATCACATGTGTAACCTGGAGGTTGCTTCATATACAGTTTCAGGGAGCAAAGCATTTAAATACGCTGTATCCACATCAAAATGTTGAACAACCATATCTCTTTGTGCAGCTAAGGCCAACATTACACGCAATGACTCAGGCCTAACTGTAGGTGCATATGTAAGATTATAATTCACAAACTGTTCTTGTGAATAACCTTGTGCAACCTGTCTAGCTTTATACTGAACAGTATTATCAGGTAAAAGCTTTTTTCTAAACACCCATCTGAAACCTATGGCTTTTTCTGATGCAGGTAAATCAACAATCTCAAACACGTTCTGTTTTACTAATGCATTGAACTCAGTATCCATAGCTTCATTCCATTTATCTTGTTCATCAATTGGCAAAGTTGACATTTCCTTAAAATTCTGTGGCTCACTAGTTATTTGACACACCCTGACTTGTTGAATAACAAATTTTTCAGGTGGAACTCCTTTTGTTATGCGAGTTGATCTACAAGGAATTTCAAAACTTTCTTGTATTTCCTCTTTTTTCTCCTCTTTCTTTTCTACTTCAGCTAAAGCCTCTGCTTCTTGCTTTATCTGCGGAGAGGAGGGTGCAACAGGTGGTGTCTGCTCTCTAGCTAAATCTGTGTGTGACTGCAAAAAAACCTCTGAATTTGCATACAGCCTTTGCCACTCAGAAGGCTCTTCAAAGCTAGCACTTCTAGAGATAATTTGGTCTCGGCCCAGAGAAAAACGATAAGCTTTTGATTCAGATGAATAACCAACAAATCTCAAGTGCTGTGTTTTTGGTTGGTTTTTTCTTCTTTGAGACTGCAGAATTTGTACATAAGCAAAAGTTCCAAACGTACGCAAATGCTTTAAGCACGAATGTTTACCATACAGCAAAAAATAAGGAACTTCATTCACAGCTGAATTCCAGTGTCTATTAGTAAGAAATACTGCTGTTAATATTGCTTCACCCCAAAAGTGGGATGGTACCTGGGCATCTAAAAGTAAACTATCCTTAATTACCTTCAGAACACCAATCTTGCGCTCAGCTATCCCATTTTCAGCAGACATGCCCACATTTGTTAATCTGTGGAAAATGCCTTTCTTACGTAGCCAATTTTTAAACTCAAGACTCATAAACTCACCCCCTCTGTCTGTCTGCAAGCTCCCCATGAGAAAATCCTGACAAATTCGGGCTAATGATAACCAGTTATATACTGAGGCAGAATCTATTAATTTCCATTTTTTTAAATTATAAACTCAGGTGTATAAACTGGAGACATCTGTAACTAAAAAGCAAATTTTTAATTTTGGGGGGAAACATTGAAATGGAAGAGAAAATTTCAGGAAGATTTTTTTAAAAATGGGCACAACCACTGACATTACAAGAAATGACAGTTAAATGCATGAAATGAAGAAAAGCCTCTGGACCTGTTGGATCTTGAATAAAGCTTTCTAGATTTATTAGCACCTATATTATTCTAAAAATGTAATGAATCATTTAATCTTCCTCCTTTCCCGCCATTGTCCTAAAAGGCCTATATTACAGCAATATTAAAGCCTGAGAAAGTTCCTACTAGATGTTCAAGTTATAGACCAATATCTTTGTTTAATATGAAAGTTAAAATATCAACTGCAACATCAGCTAGGAGAATGTAATGAGACCTAAAATTCACCCATCTCAGTCTGAATTCATTACAAAAATAAAAAGGCATCTGATAATGTTTGTCTGCTGCCTGATATTTTGGATATTGCAGTAGATAAATTCAAATCAGCTGTTCTAGTCTCATTAGATGCTGAAAAGGCTTTAGTTATTATTCAGATTGAGTTAATTAAGTATACTCTAAGAATTTCCACCATATTTTGTCCATTGGATTACAAGTTGATATCTCTACCCTATGGCGAGATTCATTACAAATTCCTTTCTTTCTTGATCAATTAAGTTATACCATGACACTCACCAAGAATGCCTGTTATCTCCTTTGATTTTTAATCTTAGAAAGAACCCTTAACTTTTCTTATTAGACAGTGTCGAGATATTACGAGTCTGGTAGCACTTCGTATTGAATGCAAATTATTTTTATATGCTGATGATATTATGGCTATTTTGGATAATGATTTAGTGTCAGTCTCAAAGCTTATTGAAGCTGTACAACAATATGGTTTATACTCTTATGCTATCATTTGGAAAAAGTATAATTAGCAGCTTTTGGGATTTACAATATCTGTTACTACTTCAAAGAAAATTAAGATTTACAATTTGTACAGACTGCATAAAATATGTGAGCTTATATTTGTCTTAAAATATACTATAACAAGTTGAATTAAATATGTCTAAATGCATAAATGTTTGTATATGGATGTATATGGAGCCAATTTGATGCAGCGGTTAAGGCATCAGGCTAGAAGCTGGGAGACCCTGAGTTTGAGTCCTGCCTTAGGCACAAAGCTAGCTGGTGACCTTGGACCAGTCACTCTCTCTCAGCCCCAGTAAACAGGCAATGGCAAACCACTTCAGAAAAACCTTGCCAAGGAAACTGCAGGGACTAATCCAGGCAGTCGCCAAGAGTCAACACTGACTCAAAGGCGCGCGCACACACACGCACACACACACAGAGATATGATTTCAGTAGATATAACCCAATGGCTAAAACTTTAGTTGATTCTCTAGGATAAGATCAATGTAATTAAAATGAATATTACATTGAGACTCATATATATATATATATATATATATATATATATATATATATATATAAAGAAGAATTCCAGTATTAATCTCCTTTATATATTTTATACAGATTAACAAACTAATATGCAAAAAATTATGGCAGGCCCAAACCTTTGCATATTTTTGGCTTAACTGAGATTACCTTATTGTGAAGGTGGCTTTAACCTATCAGATTTTCAGCTTTACTATTAGGCTTTTATTTAGCATCTACATTCTTGTGAAATGAGAATTTTTCTGAACTTTGCCCTCTTTGGGCTTATTTAGAGAGTAAGAATGTAGCCCTTCTGAAATCTTGTTTTAAGATTGCAATATACTATAGTACAAGTATAGTAAACACAGATCTTTGTTCTATCCTTGAAAGCTGCTAGATACATTGGATCATTAGTAGGTAAGTTGTTAAGTTTAGATCTATAATCTCATGAGAAACTGATGCTGTGGAATAACTGAAATGTGAAGATAGCAGGGAAGATGATCTACTGGACTGCATGGAACAAATAAGGAATAAATGCTATAAATCAGTTGGTTTATAATGGCTGTTTTAAAGACTTTGAGAGGCTGCATGCTGAATGTGATTTTCCTCTAGCATCCACTTGGCAATTTATACAGCTGAATCATGCACTGACAAAACAATATGGTCCACAGCTTTAGCAGACTCAGAAGCATCTGCAATCTTAGGATCCTTAAGAGACGCAGCATAGAATGAGGGCTAGCATTAGCTATATATCTGAACTGTGAAATGAAGAACTGATCATGAGTCCAGGTTTTTAAAATGTAAAATGTACTTCTCATGATTTAAGAATAAAGTTAATTCATCAGAAAATATTATTTCAATGTTTAAAAAAGGTTGAGCATCCAATTTTTTTGTTCTGGTGCTGTAAGAAATTTGAGGGTTCTTTAACTCATATGATTGGTCTTATCCAGCCATAGCTCATTGTTGGTTTCAAATTATAGCATATATTAATACAATTTTAGAAAAAAAGTACAAAAGACATAAACATAATTTTCAATTATATCCCTAGAAATGGAATTTCTCATTTTAGAAGAGCTTTGGCTCTGCTAAAGAAGATAATTTTATATAAATGGAGAGAAACGTCTCCTCCTGATAATGAGGATTCAGGATATAAGACTGTTACCTATTTTTGAAAAATATTTATATTCTAAAAATGAAAAGATGAAACATTAAGATTATATAAAAACATAATGCTTCATCTTGAATTGAATTAATTCCATACTCATACAAATGGATATTAAATGGATCTTTTTAAATTTGTTACTCCCTGCTCCACTTTTCTGTTATGTTTAGTTTATTTAATCAATATTTATTTATTTATTTATTTATTTATTTATTTATTTTTCAGATTTGTCACCACCCATCTCACTGTGGGGTGACTCTGGGTGGTTTACAGTAAACATAGAATAAATATTGATTAAAATAGATAAATATTAATTAATTAATTAAAATATGTTAAAAACAAACTTCCTTTATAATACTTCCAAGAGGCAGAGGTTAATAGGTGTTAATAAACTCAGGGAGCGTCATCAAGGTGCAAGCCATCCCCAGGGTTGATTGTATCTTTCCTCACCCCAGGCAAGTTGGCAGAGTTAAGTCTTCAATTCCCTCTGAAAAATTGGGGGGGTAGGGGCCCACTTCACCTCTGGGGGGAGAGTATTCCATAGGATGGGGGCAACAGCAGAGAAGGCTCTCCTCCTAGGATCTGCCAGTCGACATTCTCTCACTGACAGGATCCACAACATGCCTTCTCTGCTGGACCGGGTGGGACAGGTCAATGTAATGGGGGTGAGATGGTCCCTCAGGTAACCTGGACCCAATGCCATGTAGGGCTTTAAAGGTGATAACCAAAACCTTGAATTGGACCCAGAAGCAAACTGGAACCCAATGCAGCTCCAGCAGGAAAGGTGTTACATGTGCCCTCCTTGGGGCACCCAAGATTGCCCACGCAGCTGCATTTTGAACCAGCTGTAGCTTTTGGATACTCTCCAAACGTAGCCCCAGTGTACAGCACATTGCAATAGTTTAAATGAAAGATGACCAGGGCATGAGTGACAGACTGGAGGGACTTCTGATCCAGGAAGGGGCGTAACTGGTGCACAACATGAAGTTGCGCAAAAGCCCTCCTGGCCATGACTGCCACCTGCTCCTCAAGCAGGAGTCATGAGTCCAGGAGGACTCCCAGATTATGCACCAGGTCTGTCTGGGGCAGTGCAACCCCATTGAGAACCAAAGATGGGAAACCCCCAGATACAGAGGAACCTCCAATCCACAGCCACTTCATCTTACCAGGATTCAGCTGAAGCCTGTTGTTTCCCTTCCAGACCCTTCCAGCCTCCAGGCACTGCAAAAGGGTGGTCACAGTATCACTCAAATCATCCGGGATGGAGATGTATAACTGGGTATCATCTGCATACTGATGATACCTCATCCCATGGTGGCGGATGATGTCACCCAGTGGTTTCATGTAGATGTTAAAAAGGAGCGGCAAGAGTGCCAAACCCTGTGGTACCCCATAACAGAGGGGCCATGGGTCGGACCTCTCACTCCCAATCAACACCAATTGGTACCGACCTTGGAGATAGGAAGTGAACCAGCACAAAATTGTGCTGCCCATGCCCAACTCCCTAATTCAACCCAAAAGGATACCATGGTTGATGGCATCGAAAGCCACTGAGAGGTCAAGAAGAGCGAGGATGGATGCACTACCCCCATCTCTATGTATAATGTACGTAGTTTTTTTTTTAATTGTATAACCACTACTGTATTTCTTTTTTGTTGTGTTGTAGCTCTTTGTGATGACGATGATGATGATGATGATGGTTCAGATTTCCAAATCAATTAATGAAAGCATTTCTGTTCTCACAGAGAGGCATCTGCATCACCCTAGCAGATTGGAGGCATTTGATTCACTTCAACTTGACTTTCCAATTCAGCTTAGAAAAGTTTATGAGCTTTGACTGAATCATCTTGAAATGAGCCTCTGAATCAACTTTTTATATCACCCTAGACAATTATAAGCATATATTAGATAATCACTTAAGAAATAAAGTTGCCATTAAAAAAAGGTGGAGGGGAGGATTGGATAAGTGTTCTCCTACAGACATTTCTCTTCAGAAATATAGAGTTCTGTAAAAAAATATATCCCTTGTAGCAGATGGTACTTTGATATAAGGTGCCAAGGCTAGTGATATGTAGATGACACCATATGATAGGGTTTATATCCAAGGATTTACAGACTGTTGGTTATCATGACCTCTTGTGTCCATATGGAATTTATGATAATTACAATGTGTACAAGTTAAACATCTCTGGATATTATCATTTCCTTGACATGCCAAGCTATTCGACTGACATTTCCCAAACTGAAATTTGCAAGCAGTAAATTATTTAAATTCAGTAGTTTTAAAAATGATATTTCAGTCCTGTTCTTGGATTATATAAATTGAAGAAATTCTTATTAAAATAAGAAGTGAAAATAACCCATCTCTGAAAACTTGAAATTATGGAACAACTGATTAATAGTAACTATCAATTAACTCTACCCTGGTTAATACAAATAGCAATTAACTAAATTAAACTGCTTATCCAGTTATAACTTTTCTCTATAAATCTTATTCCTCTTCTTTCTTTCTCAATTTTATACAGGCTCATCTGTAATTAGTCTTTTCTTCTCATTTCTTACCTATATTAAATGCCAAGCTTCTGTCTATAGAAACAATCCCTGGGTAAATCTAATTTATGAGGACTATACTTTATTGTTTCTTAGCTCAGTTTTTGTTGAGTTCCTGCTCAGGAGATCAAGCCATTATACTGTACCCAGTTCATCCAAGAGTTTTTGGCCTGATGTAAATAGTTGGCCACGCTAGTACACCATACAACAGGGGCTACTGATCTGTTCTAGCAGGATGATCTTTATGTTTTTAACTGGTGGGGGACAAGAATGAACCTATGTCATTCTTTGGATGCCCACCTTATCTAGAGCTACTTGAACAACAATCATGATATACAGAATAATTATGAGCCCAGTTTAAACAAGTCTGCATGGATACATTTTTCATGCTTATTCAAATATTGTGAATATGGAGACAGAGTATTGTACACACAAGGTCTCTCCTCTAACATCCCTATGTTGAAGGTCTGAAGAGAAAATGTAAAAAGTTTTAGCTGAACATGAGATGCTAATTTATTGAAAGTCCTGTGCAATGACCACGTGTGGAGTGCAGATGAAAAGGGTGCAACGTTTTTGCACATTTGAATCATGGGATGAATCTTGTAGGGCTACACAGTGATTTGGACTCTGTTCTAGTTGGTATTTTTGGAATCAGACTCAACTTATTTTCCTTAGGAGTGAAAATGTGAATAGCACTGCTACATTTTGCCTGAAATTTAATACTGTTAGTTAGCGTTATTCAGTTAGATGTTGTTTTGGAATCCAGATCTGGTCTATGAAATTCCAATTATTGTTCCCCAGCTACAGTACCACAGTTGAGTCCTCTTAAACAGAAGTGATAATTAGTGCTTTGGTTGTATTTACTGGGTATTCAACTTGATGTGTTTTTTTATTACCATTTTCATGAACTTCCTATGTGAACCTTAGAAAACCTTGAGAGCCTTAGAAAACCATGAAGAGCTTGTTTGTTAAGAAGATGATGCAAGGAAATGTTGGGAAAACTGGTAAATATGTTCATTATAGCAAATGATATACTTAGACCTGATTGTCTGTTTGTCTGTCTGTCTGTCTGTCTATCTATCATCATAACTTTGCATGTCCAAACATCAACTTAGAGGAATGATTTATATAGGACACATCATAATAAAGGCATACTCAAAGTAATGAATGACAACTGCATTTGTTTGCTAAGGGCTGTATTTTGTAACTCTGCAAGCACAGTGCTATGTCTATCTGCCATAAAGAAATGACTATAAAGAGCTCATCACACGAAATGAGTCAAAGACAAGCTTGCCATCACTTTCTTCTTTTCTTGCTTCCCAAAGCCATATTGCATTTGTTATTCTATTATACTTTTGACAAAGTTAAGCAGGGGAGACCTCCAAATGTGTCATGAATCTATATTTGAAAGAATGTTATGAGAAGAGGTGGAGGGATGGCAGCTCTTCTGTGGATTTGTCATTGCATTTCTTCTGACAGCATCTTAAGTGTTCTCATGAGCTGAATAAGTCTTATAAATCCTATAAATAGACAACAAGCAAAATCTGAGCTTTTCTTATTAATGTTAAATAGCTGAAAACTCATTAGGGCTGAAGCAAAACTGAGACAGAATTTCATGAAACCACTGACACTGTTAGGTGGGCAATATCATGGATCTTGTCATCATAGGCCAGAGGATTCCTTACATTCTCCTTTTTGAAGTCAAAAAGAGAGCTCTAGATTCAGAAAGGGAGATACAGCATCAGAATTATTCTCCAGTTTTCCCTACCAGACTTGAAGTTCAGTTGGCTCTCCCCTTCCTGATATTGGTAACAGCCATCAGAATGGGTGAAATGGGAGTGTGGAGGGATTAGATCAAATGAACATTGGAAATGCCTGTGGACCTGAAGGACTTGAAGCCTTGGCTGCCCTTCCAAATTACCAGCCAGTTTAGATAAGCCGTTGTGCTGGTCTACATTAATTCCTTACTACTGTGAGCAATGAGAGGTTTTTGTTTTTTTAATGGGTAGGTGGTAAGCCGTGAATGCCTCTCACCCTTCACTTCAGATCTCATGGTCTGCTCATAGCAGAATATTGAATTCATTGGAACATCTCTGTGTCAAAAAGCTCCCATAATATAAATAAGATGGCACAGTAAAGGTGCCAGCTGATTTTGTTAATTGCATGCCCATTTAGATGGAAGACATGGCTAACCAATCTCACTGAGTTCTGGTTGTATCCAAGCTGGAGGGGTTGCATGGTGACACAGCATTATCATTTTTCCCATGTGAGCTCCCTGATTAAATACAATCCATCAAGAATAAACCCTTGATGTGTGTCTGCACTCTTGATATGGGTCAGGAAAAGGACCCACCGTGAATGAGATTGCAATGATTATGTAAAAAAGTTAATCATAGTAGCTTTGGGGGTGGGGGAGAGGTATGGGTGTGTTAGTCTGTTTCAGATATTTCATGCCCTTGAGCCCTCTTTCAACACAGCATTTTTCTAGGCAACAATATAACAGCCCCACATTGCCTTGGATTTTGATCTTTCTGAAACCCTATTCAGACTTGATTGCAGGTAATATGCAAATAGTGTGAGAATAATTTCCAGATCATCCCTGCACATAAAATATCATCCTAACTTTTATTCATGGAGGTCCTTTAGAAAGTGACTTCATACACATGTGATACAAGGATAAGGCATATGGACAGTTTACATACTAATTTGTTTATTTTAATAAAGCCTGCATAAGGCTCTCACCATTTAACATGGAGGAAAAGGAGATCCACTCCAGATGCTGACACTTTTTCAGTTTTTTAATTTTATCAATTTTTGTGATTTAGTTTTTATTTTTAATCGCAAAATAATTCTGGAAGTCAAGAGCATAGATTTTATCCCAAAGTCATATGCAACAAATTCATATAATAATAAATGTCTATACGACAGCCATTATTGCTAATAATATTCCATATCATTTATCTTTTGTACAGCATGACCAAATTACAATGACCACATGATTATAGCTACTTATGATTAATGATGGTTTAACATAGTATCTGACAGTAAAGCTTGGGAAGGAAAATTATATAACATAACCTTTTCAGCTATACATCACTTTAAAAAAAGTTTAAGCATTCTTTATATTCATTTCCTCCAAAATAGAATTGAACCAACGTAGTACATGTGGGCATCGAGAATTAAAAGTGTTTTGTACTCACAAGCACACATCATATGTGCAGCTACTTCATAATGAAGTCTAGAATAGCATTTTGAATAAAACATAGTCAAAATGTTTAAAGGGCTTCCCACCCATTCAGAAAGCTGAAATCTGGAATAGTCACAGCATTCTGACTAGTAGAAGAAGCTGGAAATCGGACATTCTATATCTGAAGGTCAAAATTTAGGTTTGATGTGTTTTCTTTCAAGAAACTGGCTGTATAGGAACTCAACCCTGAAATGATTAATATAATTCAAAGGAAGTTTTGGGTAATAGAAAGAAGGTATGTGATGCTGGAATTGTTCTATCTTCTAAGCTCTTTTCTGAAATATTTTACAGAATATTACAGAATGTAACATCCTTTTCCTGTAAAGGATGAAATTAGTTAATGTTATTTTAGTCCTGAAAACACTTGTTCTGCTCTTCTGTCACATGAAGGCCGAACCATAAAGCTTTAAAATATTATTTGTTTTTGTGTGCATCTTTTAAAAATGATTTATGGCGACCATTAATAGGAACATTCAGGTTTAGGATGAGTGGGAGTATATCTTCCCAAACTGTAGTCCAAAGGAAAATATTTTCCCCAAAACTATTTCGTTTCCATGCAAAAGAGAAGTTTTTGTTTTGTCTGCATGGGATTTTATTGAGAATGGAGAAAAGAGGACAATTACAATTTCCATTAATAGGCCTTTCGTGGGTGATATTTATTTACAGCTGTAAGAGGACATATTCAATGATCAACTATTTATATAATGACACATATTTTTGATCCTGACTCAAAGACTATACATCCTATGCGAATAATAATGGATGCTTAATTGTCAGATATCAGAGGCTTTAATCCCATACATATTTATTTGAGTTAGGGATAAATCACATTCAATGGAGATATAAAGTAGGGTTGCTTGACTTGATAATTACCTGAGTAGGTTTTTAACTGCTTTGTTAAAACATGACCCATATTAAATGTTTTAAATATTTTAATAGAAAAGAACTACTTAAATATGACCAAATTATATTCAAGACAGATTTAGCCATCTGATGGTGAAAATAATTCTTCCTGGTCTTCCATTATTTCTGAAGTTTTCTGTACAGGATTGTAAGATGATGATTTTCTTCTCATAAGGAATTCTAAGAGGGAGGGAGGGAGTGGTGGAGGGAGGAATTTATCCTATCTTTCTACAACTGAACTCCAGCCTTCTTTCTTACATTTGATTGATAATGTGCCATCAAATCATTGCGGATTCTTAGCGATCACATAGATAGATTTTCTCCATGAATATCTGTCCCTAACCTGATCTTTCGGGTCTTCCAGTGGTGTACCCATCATCACTGAGCTTAGTCCATCCACCTTGCTGCTTATCATCCTCTTCTTCCTTTCCTTCCACCTTTCCCAGCATTAGGGCCTTCTCCAGAAAGCTAAGTCTTTGCAAAATGTGTCTGAAGTAGGATAATTTGAGCCTGGTCAAACAACTCAACACAGAGTTCTGATTCGAGACACAAATGACCAGGTTCAAACTATCTTACTTCAGACATAGTATGCAAAGACTTAGCTCTCTGGAGAAGGTCCTAATGCTGGGAAAGGTGGAAGGAAAGGAAGAAGAGGATGATAAGCAGCAAGGTGGATGGACTAAGCTCAGTGGTGATGGGTACACCACTGGAAGACCCGAAAGATCAGGTTAGGGACAGATATTCATGGAGAAAATCTATCTATCTGATTGCTAATTGCATGCTTTCTTGGCTGTCCACAGTATTCTCAGGAGTCTTCTCCAATACCAAAGTTCAAAAGGGTCAATATTCTACCTATCTTGCTTCTTCCAAGTCCAATTTTTGCTTCCATGGAGTGTCACACACTGAGAGGAAATATTTCATTTCAATTCAAGTGTCCATTCAACATTTCTACCTCCAATTTGGAGAAAATAAATCTCATAATAATTTAAACCCAATTTAATTCTCTGATGACTTTATAGCAACTTTCAGCTTAATGAGGCAAGCAGAAGTGTTTAGGTTAAATCTCTGTGGATCAATTGTCTATACCATGATAGACATAGCAGCTGACATACTACGTTTCAAACACTGTTAATAACCTGGTTGTCTCCCACAATCACTATCTCCTTTTGTGAAATTTAGGTCTCTAAGAAAAGCTAAAATCTATAACTCTTAAAAGCAAAAATTACATAATTTGCAATCCAATTCTTTGTAGCTCTTGGCAATATTAAGCTCCTAAATTCATATTTAGAACCATCTTCCCCAATTTTATAAACTTTCAGATATTTTGGAACTGCAGCTTCTAAGTGTCCTAAATATTATAGGAAATTGTGGTAGCTGAAGTCCCAAAACATTTGGAATATATCAGATGATACTGATCTAGTAGAGCAATCATATAGAGGACTGGGTATCAAAAGTGATCCTGATAGTGCCAGAATGGCATAGAAAGAAATTATTCAGCTTCAGATTACAAAACAGTTACCTACTTGATTGCATTTTGTGGCTTTATCTCATCAATTCCTCCTTTTTATATACATTTGTTGACAATTCAGGAGAATCTCGTTTGCTGGACTTGTCTCTAGTATCTGTTGATATGAGGAAGAAAGCAACCTGGGATTCTTTACTCCATATTAAGTGCTTAACTTCCAATTGCCCTTATGCTGCTACAATATGAAGCTTTAGCACTTATTAATTAGTGATTTGGAGATGTAAGTTGTTTTAGAATCTACTACCTAATATTAAAAAAAAAGCCACTGATCCAGAGCCAAGGGCACTTCTGTTAACAAAACATTGTCATGTTCTCTTTTCTTCATCTGGAAATTCCAGTCTTATTAGTATAAGAACACATGAATAGGTTTCAGTCATAGTGGAAATTCCCTAATAAATGTACACTTTTTGTACAAATACTCTGCAATGTTATATTGATGTTCTAAGGAGCCAAACTCTCCTTTTATCCCTCCCAAATTAAAGAAAATATTTCTCAGAACTGATTTTTTTTTTTCTTCATGTAGCTGTTTCTCTTGTGGGAAAAGTTGTGCTAGCTAGCCAATGGAAAATCAATGAAAGTTGCAGTAATGATCAAAGGCAACTTGTGACACTTCAGCTATCATTGAATTTTGCCCAGAAGACAATCAATACTTGGCTATACAATGAAGTGCACCTGGTAGACAGTAGAAGTTACTGCACTGCACAGTGTACCAAAACAAAGAAAAGACAGACTATTTGCTCTTTTCCAACACTATTCTATTAGTTTTAAGGCATAAAAATGGCCTCTGGGATTTCAAAATCATTTCTTGTCCCTTGATGACTCCAGGCCAATTCAGATCATCTTCCATGTCACATGGCTGGGCTTTTATTTTGCTTTTCTCACTGAAGACGCTTCACTTTCAAACAATGATCTGGCAGATAGATCAGCTTTTTGTTTGCCTTGCAGATGTTCAACTGCACACTCTAAATGGTCTGAGAATACTTCCAAACCACAAAGTACTGGTCTTGGAAGAAAAACTGCAGTAACAAAAAACACATCTTTCATTTGGTCTCAAAATTTCAGCGTACTTACTGCATAGACATACCACAAAAAGAGTCTCATACGAACTCTCATGCTGAAGTTAGCCATACACAGTATTGTGAAGCATAAAAGGTTACATGAACCAAGAGTTCTGTTCAAAGATCAGGAACATGTTGGCTCGGAGGAGTTATTATGCAGCCCTTAATCATTGTGCCAACCTATGGATGGCTAACACAAATGAGTGTGAGGGGCAAAGTGGATGGTCTACCTGTTCTGACAGAGGTAAGGAAAAAGAAGCCAAGATGACAAGAAGATAGACAGAACTGTGAGTTTTAGGGTAACATGTGAAAAATAAACATTAAGATCTGGGAAACCAAAAATTTTTGGGTGTGTGGGGAAATTATCAGCAATCTTGAAGTAGGCTGTGGTGCACCCCTTTCTGAACAGCCTATTCCTGGATCCAACAGTTTTGGATAACTGTTGTCCAGGCTCCAACCTCACTTTTTTTAGAAAAAGTTGTTGAGATGGTGGTGGTAAACCAACTTCTCAGCACCCTAAAAGAAGCAGGGTATTTGGACCTTTTTCAGTCAGGACTCAGGCCTGAGTATGGGACACTGTATTGGGACCTGGATGGAAGTAGTGCACCTCTCCCAGTCCTGTTAGACCTCTTAGCAGCCTTTGATACTACTGACCATGGTATCTTATTGCATCACCTATCGAAGGTGGAAGGCACTGTTGTGCAGTTTCTCTCTGTGATGAGGGGAAAAAGTTTGGCCTGGTGGTCTCTATCTTGTGGGGTGTCTCAGAGGTCACTCCTATCTCCCTGGCTTCTTAATATTTTTATGAAACCACTGGGAGATACCGTCTGACAGTTTGGGTATGGTATCTTCAGTATACTAATGAAACCCAACTTTATATTGCCATCCCAGACTGCAGGGGAGATGCTGTCAATATCCAATTCCAGTGCCTGGAGGTTGTAAGGGTCTGGATGGGAGAGAACAGGTTGAAGTTCACAGTAAGTAAGATAGAGCTGTTTGTACATTGGAGTTTTCTACCAACATCAGTGTTATCTCTGGACAGACAACCACTACTTGTGAAGGATCAGGTTTGTGGTTTGGGGATCTTTCTGGACTCAGGGCTCCTGCTTGAACAACAAATGGAAGCCATTACTAGAGGTACCTTTGCTCAACTTTAACTGGTGTGCCAATTTCTGTCTTGCCTGGGGCAAAAGGATCTGGCTATAATAGCTCACATCCTTATTACCAGTATATTTGACTACTGCAGTGCACTTTATGCTGGGCTGCCCTTAAAGACTGCTCAGAAACTACAACTGGTCCAGAATGCAGCAACCCTTGTAGTCACTGAATCTTCAAACTGGGAACATTTAACACAGATTTTGTAGGCCTTGTACTGGTTGTCAATTACCGTATTTTTCCATCAATAAGACACCCCCATGTACAAGATGATCCCCACTTTTCCAACCCAAAATTAAGAAATCAATATTTTAAAGATAGTGCAGAACACATTTTTATTTAGTAATTAGTTAACATTTACCTGATACACTCGGTGGGAGGAGGTCCAAACCGTCTCTCGGCAGCTCTATTTCCATGCTCTTTTGCATAACTGATTATATTCAACCACGAGTGAAACTGCCGATAGCTTGTCTCTGCAAACAGACTTCCTCTAATTGGTTTGTTCAGCATCAGCTGATGTCAGTTACATAAGGCTCGTGATTGGAGGAAGTCTGTTTGCAGACTGAAGCTATTTCACTCGTGATTGGAGGCTAGCAATAGGAGGAAGCCTCTTTGCAGAGACAAAGTATGGGCAGTTTTGCAACCGTGCGGTTCTCTCCTCAGCTGACTTCCTTGAATAAGACGCCCTTCAATTTTTAGCGTAAGGATTTTAGAAAAAAGTATCGTCTTATAGTCGTAAAAATACGGTAGTTTATGAGTATAATTTAAGGTGCTGGTGTCGACCTATGCAGCCCTTTATGGCTTGGTACTTCGGTACCTGCAAGACTGCTCTAACTAGAATGGGCCTCATCCGCTAGAGCTTCCAGGGAGAAACTATTTATAGTCCAACACTTCTATGAAATGAAGAAGGCTGAAGCTAGAAGGCATTGCTTCTCTTTGGTGGCGCCAATGCTTTGGATTATCCTCCCAGTGGAAATCAGTCTCACCTTCTTCTTCTTGTGGGTCTTCAAGAAAATGTTAAAAATGGAGTTACCTCAGAGGGTATTCTCCTCAGCTTAAGTACAGTGCCATCTTCTACTTCTTTATTTGTGTTTTTTACCTGCTGTTAATGTTCTTTTAGGTGTAAATGTGTAACTGTATAAAGTACCAAAGAATCTTAGGACATCTGCAAACTTACTAATTAATCAATATATTATTTTTTGGATTATAATCTATTTCATGAAACACACTGAGTGTCAATAGAAGCTATGATTTGAGGGAAGAGAGGAGATAGCAGGGTCAGAGGGAAATGAAAAGAAGGGGTGCAAATATTGACGACTACCACTGTTATTGGGTAATTACACAAACCATCTCCTGCATGTAATTCCCCTCTGAAGGCATTGTTTACAATTTCTCTGTCCCTCCAAAAACAGCATGTCCCTTGCTCAGCATAATATTCCATGTATCTGTTAGACTATAGTCCATGAAAGCATGTGGCACAGTTAGTGTGTGGGTCTTTAAATCATCCAAACCTCTTTGTTATATTTTCTGTATTTATCACCAATAACTCTCACTCTTTGTCCAAGGAGCTCTGGGTAGAACATAGCAGTTTAAATTCAGAATTCTGCTAATGGAATAGATATTCTCAGAACTTCTTTCTTTCCTCCTCTTTATTCCCCGAATCACCATCAAATCTTCTGTCAAGAGTTGATATACCCTCTAGTATACTATGGGAAAGATCACAGGGGATACAACTTTTATCAGCTACAGCTAACATAGTGATTGGAGATGATGAAAGCTGGAATCTAACAACATCCCAGCACTTTTTCATGTGAATGCTCTGAACATTAGATTTCAACAATGAGCATTGTACATTTCATAGCTTCTTAATGTCATAAAGTGAAGGGTCTTTCCAGAAGAAATAGAAAAGCCTTTTCAGCTGTTATTAATCAAGGAACATTAACTTCAGTGGCAGCTAGATCATGTCACATTCAGATTAGATAGCAAATGAATTAATTGACCTTGATTGAAGTGAGAAGTGACACCTAATATCTCAGTGTTATAAAGAAGTTACCTAGTTTAATATCACCATCTGTGAAGTGCCTTCTAAAGCTATTTGGGCATTTGCTTAATTGTAGGAGTGTAAATAATCTCATTGATTCAATAACTATAAATGTTGTCAGACTCATGATTAACGTTTGACATTTTCTTATTTTCTCAACAAAACTTCAGTTCTTCAGGCAAATATGATTGGTATATATTCAGCCACTTGGTATGGACATATTGAAAGATGAAAAATAAAACATTTCTGAGTGTCTTTGCCCAATCATAGGGATATCTTCATACATTGATCAGAATTAAGTACCTACTTATTCCTGAGGTACTTAGTAATGGCAGCAGTAATAATGTACTAATCATCAGCCTGATCCCCATTTTTCCACAAACTACACTAAAAATGAATTGTGATTTTTAAAAATAACTAGGACAAAGTACTGTTTTGGTATTTATTATGTTTATGGAATGTCTGACATATGCATCTTCATATGGTGGTGCACAGTAACAAGTTACATCATTAAAATAGATGAAATACAACATAAAACCAATTAAGATAAACCAATCGAATCAACAACTGTAACACAATACAACAGTGACAACATGTATTCTCAAATGTTGAGGCAATTAAAAAAGTTGTTTGACCCATGCCTAATTCATAACAAACATATTATTTTGTGGGATATTGATTTCCCAGAGAGTAGACACCACTGAAGAGAAGGCTACTTCTTGACTGATGGTAGGAGAATGCCTGCTGGAGGTGACACAACAAGGTTGATCTCTGATGATTATCAGAGTAGTCAAACTGATCTTTATGGGAGAACAATTGTTTTCCTTATACTGTAAAACAATAAGCAAAAGCACAGAATACAAGTTAAAATAAAACAATAAGGCAATAAGGCAGCAGAATCAGATTAAAATACCTAACATGGCAGATCATTAAGAGTTCTTGCCCAAACAAATTCATTTTTAAGAACATCTCCTGGATGGGGTACCACAAAAAAGATGTTTCCTATATAGCCATCTGTTGAATCTCCATGAGGAGTAGGGACAGGAAGAAGGAACTCTAAAGAGAAGGATGGACAAATCATCTTATTTCTGGTGCATGGTAAGTTTCACATTATTTGATCATAATTCCATACCACTCAATTTTTACATCACTGATTTTTTTTTAACAAAATCCACATAATAATTATTTTCTTTTGCAACATCCTTATAACATATACAATGGACTGCAATGTCCCTCAATGTTATGTATTGTTCAGTGCAACTTTCCTTAATGAATACTTCTTTCTGTACAATTTTTAGCTGTTTCACCCAGTTTAGACAACTGCACAACCCAAAGGAGAGATGTGTTCCAATCTATGTGTTGGGCTGAGAGGTGTATTTTGGTGTATTCATATAAAAATGCAGACCATCCACAATTCTTTCTGAAATCAGAGGACCTATCTTCAACATTTTTCCTCTGTTTACTTCCTTGCAGGAAAGTATAACAGACTACAACGCCTGCAACTGTGTCTCCAAATGCTGGTTATGTCACTTTGCCCAGCAGAGTAGGAACAGGTATGAAGAGGATTGTCTTCAAGCCTCCTACACAAAGGCATAAACAGAACTGTTGCCCAACACCCTGGAAGGAAGAGACAAAGAAAGTACATCATCTCTCTGGACAAGCAGGAATGGGGGAGGAGAAATCCAAAGTACCCAGCTCCATCTATTTAAACAGAGGACTCCATGTGTCTAGCTTGTCTCCAATGAGTCCATCTATCCCTTCCAGAACTTTTGTTAATGCTTCAAGCATTAACAAATGTTTTTGCATCACTCACTTTTCACCATAAGTTTTTAACCATTGGGTTGGATCCATAGTTGTGGTTAGAAGTTTGCTGAAAACTTGAAGTACTGAAATGCCCCACCAGCCTAGGTGGGGGAGACCTCAAATACCACTACTGCTCAGGGACTGAAAGGCTAGTTTCTCTCCCCACCCAGTTATGGAAGGGAAGAACATGATTGGCTCATGCTGAGGTGGATACACATCCTGCCATCCCCAGAGATCTTTCAGCTACTTGGTTGGGAAAGGTTAAACAACAGACTTTTCAGATAGTTCCTTCATACAATTTTCTTATTTTATAATCAAGTTCATCTTTATTGATTTGTTTTCATGTGCAAAAAAATGTTCACAAGATAAACCTTTGCATATGTATTCAGAAGTACATCCCAGCGTTCAGTGATATTTTCCCCAGATAATTGGGTTAAGACTGCTGTTGAACTACTAAATTTAGCAGACAACATAAAACTATATTATTAAATGAAGACTTCTAAAATAATTCTGTACAAATATTACTTATGAAGGATTAAAGGAAGGGAGATTTATAGGATGTTAGAATTAAAGCAAAAATAAAGATAAAAGGGGGATAAACTAATCATTTAAACAAAATGATCAGTGCTTTATCATCTGGAAGGTAAATCAGGGAACATTTACTGAATTTCAAAAGAAAAAAAGGAATGGCATAATTTTGAAGTTAATGCTACTTCAAACTATTTAAAAGAGTTCTATTTTAGTGAGAGTTTAGCTACTGTTACTAATTTTCCCTCTTTATATACCCAAACAGCATGTTTTAGCTTTCTTAGCAATAAATAATTATACTTTATCTAATTTGAGGGAGTAACTATATTCTACTTCCTATTGATATCTTATTAATTCTTCTTTTTTTCCTTTGTCCCATAGGGTTAGATTTCTTTTTCTTTTCTCTTCTCCTTCTCCTTCTCCTTCTCCTTCTCCTTCTCCTTCTCCTTCTCCTTCTCCTTCTCCTTCTCCTTCTCCTTTCTTTCCATATCAATTTTCTATAGAAAACATTCCAGATGAGGTCAAAGATCCATGCAAATATGGAAGACTTGCCTGGCAATAAATGTATTTTCAGTGTAGTTTATTATAAGCACCCTATGATACTAATTTAAATGAGCTGGCAATCTTTCAGTGTAAAGGTTAGTTCCCAAATATTTCACTGACTTATGTAGCTGATAAGGCCATGGTGTGATGATATAACTTCTATTAATATGTTGATTTCTAATCAATCTCAGTAACACCATGAAGAGACAATTTCAAGAAAACCCCATTGAGGAATCATCAGGTATGTATGTATGTATGTATGTATGTACAACTTGGCTAGTTTATTACTGACTTGAAGTCAAATCTTCAAGAAGAAATTTCACTGGTTCATTTGGAGGCCACACATATTGTATGATGCATTTCTATCAGCTAATGCACAAAGGCATCATTTGGAATTCTCAGATTTCTTTGGTATTATAAATCCAAGAACCCATTCCTCCCCTTTGTACTAGCACAAATGGCATATTAATTAAGGATGACAGAAAGAAGAGAGAAGTTTAGAAGCTCTTTTGCATGGAATGTCAGGTCGTTTTTCTTCAGAAAGCATTTTGGGAGTAAGCACAATGTTTTCCACAGTGAAATCTCTCTCACGTTCATGACCATTCCATCTGCACTATAAAAGGACACCACTATAGTAATAGGGTATTCAGTCACCCTGCAAGAAAATAGAGGGTTTTTTTGGGGGTGGGGGGATATCCAAAAAAAGGGCCTGAAACTAAGAGCTGCCTCAGGAAATGATGGACTGTCCTTCACTAGAGGTGTTTAACAGAGGTTGGGCAGCCATTATCAGGGACACTGTAGAAATGGATTTCTGCACTGGGCAGATATTGAACTGAATGACCTCTCAGGTTCCTTCTAACCTTTATATTCTATGGCTCTCTGATACACTATAACCTACTTATGCTCTGTTTTGGTGAAATGGTCAGAGCAGCTAGCTTCAGAAAGGAACAGAAAAATGAATTTTGTATGTATTTAGAATGCTAGTCTAGCAAACCCCAAGGTACAATGAATGTTGCATATAAAATATCAAGTAAAGACCAAAGTAGCAATGATGACTACATGGATTTATAGAGATCTTCTTGAATAATTTGAAGGGATTAGTATTAACAGCAAAAGTGACCCATGAGTGAAGATAGCAGAGTACTTATTTCATTATTATTACTCTTACTTGTCTTTTACTTTCTGGTTTAGATTTTCTCACCGAACAGTTATATAACCTTGTTCTAAGGTCAAAGTCTGCTGTGAATACTGTAGAGTGCTCAGTAAGCATTATCATTATAATCATCAATTAAGTACCACATATTAATAGAGAACAAGGGTGATGAGGTGATAATATGAAGAGCTGGAGAAAAAAAATTCAATGTCTTACTGGACCAATCTAAATTTATAAATGTTTGCATTATAATCAGCCACAGCAAAAGAAAGGAAGCTGTCTTAAACAAAGACAAAGATCTAAGTGAACCAATCAAACTGCATATCCTACCTTAAAAAAATAGTACCAAACATCAAATATGAAGCAGCTCACAACTCTGACTTTCAATGTAAAATATGGTGTATCCAGAAGACCTCAGAATCCTGGCTATAATTATAGAGATAACTAATTTATTTTCCCATGGCTATCCCATTATTATGTTCTAAGCTGGAAGTTTTTTTTTTTTTTAATGACTGCTATAATTCACACAACATATATTACCATTGATTAAAATTCACAGAACTTTCAGAAATCTTAAAACTTAAGGGGAGAGGCTCTTTTTCCTCATTACTGTTCCAAATGGAGACCATCAAAAGCTATTTTGGTGGAGTAGCATACCACATGAGGCTAACATAGTCAAAAACATAATATCACATGAACTGCATCCAGGCTTATTGCTAGCCTGGAAGTTCAGAGGATGCCCTCTCAAAAAAAAAAAAAGCCAGATAGGAAGATATTTATCAGGTCTTTTTTTAGGCAACTGGTATCTGGGTCCACCATATGGGTTACTTGTTTCATACACTTCTGTCAGCCACTCACACTGGCACATGCAAGAAGGAATGTGGAGGTACAGTGGGCCACATCTGGTATTCAATCCAGCATCTCCATACTTGAATTGAAAAGAAATAGGAGAGAAACCTTCTGTCAAACTCCAGCCAGGCAGGTAAAACAGATTTACCAGTCAATGAGTGGTCTGGCATCTGTGGCTGCCTAGAGAGAAAAACACTGAATTACAATGAGTTTCTAGGAGACAAAGCTTGAAACAAAATGAACTATTTTGTACAGGATTTCTTTCATCTGCAGCATTTCCAGCTTAGTTTACACTAGGACCATTTTTCGGTTTTCTTTCTCTAATTGTGTCTATAGATCTATTCTTCTTATTATTGCATTATTATTATTGCATTATTATTATTGGTCACACAGTCAGCCAGTTGTTTAGACTGGGTCTGGCATTTTTAAGTACCTAGAAGGTCCTTCCTAAGGGCCTGGGATAGGCAGATGTTGTTTGATGGGGTTAAAGGTACTGTCACAGGATGTAAGCCATCCCAAGTAAAGCTGCCTTTTGCAATTGACTGATGGTGATTTTGTCAATGCCGATGGTGTTCAAGTGGTGCTCCAGATGTTTTGGGATTGCACTCAAGGGGCCTATTATTATTGGTATTATCTTTGCTTTCTTTTGCCACACTCATTCTGTTTCTATTTGCAGGTCTTAGTATTTTGTGATTTTCTCCAATTCTTTCTCTTCTGTTTTGTTCTCCAGGTATTGCAGTCTCCACTATCCAGACTTTTTTGTCTCTCTTATCAATAGTTGTGAAGTCTGGGGTGTTGCATGGCAGGTGCTTGTCTGCTTGAATTCTAAAGTCTCAGAGCACTTCAGCTTCTTCATTTTCTATTACTTTGTTCTGTGGTCTCACCAGTTCTTGCTTGCAGGCAAATGGTATTTCTTGCAAATATTCAAATGCACCATTTTTGCTACTTTGTCTCATGCCATTGCTTGTAGTCAGTCTGTGTGGTCTTCTTGCAGCAGCTAAGTAGGGGGTTCACTGTTTCTTCAGCTTCTTTGCAGAGGTGGCATTTGCTGTCTGTTGCTGTCTTCTCAATTCTGGCTTTGTATGCATTTGTTCTTAAGGCTTGGTCTTGTGCAGCCAGAATTAGCTTCTCTCTTTCTTTGACTTTCCTGCTCTTAACCATTGCCAGGTCTTGTAGTTATCTGCTTTGCCTGCTAGTTTTTTTGTGAGTACTAGCCATCTGATACTTTGCCTTGCCATGTCTCTTTTCTATTCTTCATTTGGTCTTTCTTGTAGGCCAGTTTGGTCTCTTTAATATTCAGTAAGCCTTCATGGTGTACTAGCTTCAGTGCATCTTCTTCATTGTCCTTTTTTCTTCAACTTCTTCCAATGCCCTTTTTTCTTCAACTGTCTGGTGTATTTGCAACATTCCACCCCCACCTATGCTCCTTAGTAAGTAGAGTTTGTCAGCGTCGCTGCATGGATGAAGGGCATGATTAATTGTCATTATTTTTCTGGTCTTCCTATCCAGGACTTTTAGTTAAGCTTGAGTCCAGTCCACTATTCTATTGGTATATCTAATGACTGGAATTGCCCAGGTGTTAAACACCTTGATGCTATTTCTACCACTGAATTTGGACTTTAAGATCTTCTTCATTCTTCTGATGTATTCACTACTAACCTTCTTCTTGACTTCAGTGTGCTTGATATTGTCAGCCTGAAGGATTCCCAGGTATTTGTAGTGATCTTCTTCATCCAGACTCTTGATGTTATTTCCATAGGGCACCTTGATTCCTTCAGTTTTCACTATTTTTCTCCTGTTGATGGTCAGGGTCGCACATTTGTCCAGTCCAAAGTCCATTGCAATATCTTGGCTGTATGTTTGGACAGTGTTGAGCAGCAGTTCTATTTCACATGGTATTTTTCCATATAGCTTCAGATCTTCCAAATAAAGGAGGCGGGGTCTCCTGGCAGATGTTTCTGATGTACAGTAGCGATGATAGTGAGTCTCCCTGAAAGTTTCCTCTCTTGATATTAACCACTCCCAGTCTATCACCATTGACCAGCAACTGTGACTTTCATTGTGCCATTGATCTTTACACAAAGCTTCTGATGTTTCTACTGATTCCTGTTTTATCTAGGCACTTGATTATCCATCTGGCAGGGAGTTGAGTGCCTACTTGTAATCAATCCAAGCTACATTCAAGTTGGTCTTCCTTCTCTTGCAGTTTTCCAAAATCATCTTGTCAATTAGGAGCTGATCTTTTGTTCCTCTGCTGTTTGGGCTGTTTCCTTTCCACTCAGGTGGAAAGAGCTTGTTTTCAACTCAGTGCTGTTGGACTGCATCAGCTACCACACCAGTTAGCAATTTGAAAGTTGTTGGTAAGCAGGTAATTGGCTTGTAGTTGCCTGGTGCTGCCCCTTTTGTTGGATCTTTCATTATCAAGTAGGTTTTGCCAGATGTTAACCAATCTGCAATTTCACCTCTTTGCAGGATGTTGTTAAACTGCTTGGCAGTGAGTGGGTGCAAACCAGTCAGATGTTTCAACCAAAAATCATGCAGTTCATCTTCACATGTTGCTGACCAATTCTTGATCTTCCTTGTCCTTTTCTTTACACTTTCTGCTGTTGTTACAAGGTCCTTTCATTTCAGCTTCTTTTTTTATTCCTATCCACCTCCTTTATCCAAGCTGCATTCTTGTTGTATTTCTTTGGGTTGTCCCATAGCTGCACCCAGAACTTCACTGTTTCTCCTTTCTCAGGTGTTGACTGAGACTGGTTCATTGCAGTCTCTCCATTGATGGATTGGTAGAAACATTTCTGATTTGACTGAAATTGGAGATTCTACCTGTAGTATGCAATTTGAGCTTTGTATCTACTGATCTTTTTGGCTATGGCTGTTATTTGCTGCTTTATTATTTCCAGTGCTTCTTTGATCTTTCTTGTTTCTAGGTGATATTTCTTGATCAGGTATTCTTTGGTCTTCTTGTTCTTCAGCTTCTTTTCTTTCATCTGTTCTAGCTTTCTTGCAACTGATCTTAGCATGCTGGTCTTATTTTCCAACCTGATCTTCCATTTTGATGGTGCACTGTTTGGCTTTTTTTTCTTGTTTGTTGATTTTGCATCCAAGGTATTCAGTTACAACTGCAGCCATGCTGTACATTACTTGGTTTGTTTCTTGCAGTGAGCTGGTGCTTATATCTGATATTACAGTATTGGCATCTTGTAATACTTGCGCTAGCTGTTTCTTTATGACAAGCTCCAATGCAGGCAGCCTTATTTTGTGTGTGTGGGTGCGCGCGTGCTGTTCTAGATACTCAGTTATTTTTTCTTCCAATTCCTCATGATTTTTAGTTAGATGGCTTTGTTCTTTCTGAGGAGAAGGCAGAGGAGAGGGTGCCTGGTTTGGGAATAAAAACAATTCAATAATTATGTTGGCTTTCTCTACTGCCGACTCCTCCTGGTTTGCCTCTACAGTCTGAGCTACTTCTGACAAGGCTTCAGTTTCTTTGTCCTGGGTAGACCTTTGTAGTTCTTCCAATTCTACTTCTGTGAATACTTTATTTCATATTATACATCAATGTTGATCTGCTAGCCTCTGTTCTGTTATTTCTGATTCTGGATGTTGTTCTTTCCAGAACTGGTGCATTCTTTTCAGATATCATCTTCTTGTTGGACTTGATTTGTAATAGCAGATCATTATTTATTTGTTTTTAGTCTTTGTATATTTGCAATGGGTAAACAACTTTTCTTCTGCAGCTGCTGGACCTGGTTGTTCAGCCAACAGTCCTGAGTCCTGTAGCTCACTTGTCACTAGTTATCCAGGAACTAGAACACCTAGCATGGTCCTTCTGGACCCAGGCAACAACCAATCTTGTATAGGTTTCTATATCATCATCATCATCATCATCATCATCATCATCATCTATTGGTGATTTCAAGAGAAAGCATTTCATCTTCCATTCAATTATTATCCCTCTATTTTCAGGCTGATATTTCTTTCCTGCTAATACAAATACTATCTTGGTAAACAACCTCCTATCTGAGCTCCAGCGTTTTCTGTTTCTTCTCTGCCATGAAATGTTAGAAGAAAGGAGTCGGGGAAAACACCATTTTATCTCCTTTTTTTCTGTCTCCAGCTAAAATTCAGACATCATCTTTCTTCTAATAGGACTTTGGAAAAAGCATGTCAATACAACTAAAGAATATAAAAATGCATTTGTGAATAAATATCACAGACATTTAAAGCAAAACTGCTATAGTGTTCAGTTATGGTTTTGCCTTTTAAAAAGTCTCTTTTTTGCCTTAGAGTTTGATTTGTGGTAACTGACAGTTTGATCATGAACATCTGTATTAGAATGTTGCACATAGTTCTGGAATAACATTGCAGGTCTGCCTTATTGTACCAGCACATAGTAAGTAGGCATGCCCCTTTCTCCATGCATAGCAAAGTTTGCTCACAGAACTTCTGGGAAACTCCTTTTCAGACTAGTGATTTACACCAGTGTATGATCAGCTTATTGTTTGTTTGTTTGTTTGTATATTTATTTTACAGGAGTTATACAACTGTCTATCTCATACAATGACTCCAAGTGGCTCACAACAATCCATAAATCTTAGTTAAAAACATACCCATCCCCCCAGATGCCATGCCAACCATCCTCACATCCAAGAGGACCCCCAAATTGCACACCAGATCTGTACAGGGGAATATTACCCTGTCCAAAGTCAGAAATGTCAACTCCACTGACCCCAGAGGGCCAAACACCCACAACCACTCTGTCTTGCTAGGGTTGAGTCACTGCTGGTTTCAGTGCCATCCAGGCCCTTACAGCCTTCAGGCACTGAACCAGCACCTGAACAGCATCATTTGGTCGGCATGGTGTAGAGATGTATAATTGAGTATCATCAGCATACTAATGATACCAAACCCCATGCCAGCGGATGTCCTCTCCCAGTGGCTTCATGTAGATGTTAAATAGGAGAGGAGAGAGACTTGAGTCCTGAGGCACCTCACATAATAGAGGCCTATGATTAAAGCTCTCCTTTCACCAGCACCGACTATTACCAGCCACAGACAAAGGAGGAGAAACAGTGCCCCCCATTCCCAGTCCTCAGAGCCAGTCCAGCAAGATACCATGATTGATGGTATCAAAAGCCACTGAGAGATCCAGAAGGGCCAGAATAGACAATGCCTCCTCATCCTGAGCCCTCCAAAGGTCATCCACAGGTATGACCAATGTTATACTATAGCCTGGCTTGAATCCTGCCTGAAAAGGGTCCAAATAATCTGCTTCACCCAAGGCCCTCTGTATCTGGGAGCTCACCACCCTCTCAACAACCTTCCCTAAAATGGGAAGGTTGGAGACTGGATGTAAGTTATCTTAAACCATAGGGTCCAAGGATGGTATCTTGAGGAGGGGACAAATCACCACCTTTTTCAAGGCTGGCTGAACCACCCCCTCCCACAAGAAGGCATTTACCACCGCTTGGACCCAACCACATGCCACCTCCCAGAAGGTCTTAACCAACCAGAAGGGGCATGAGTCTAGACTACAGGTGGCTGAGCTAACACCAGTAAAGACCCTGTCCACTTTCTCAGGATTGGCCAGCTCGAACTCTTCTCAGATAACCGAGCTAGGAAGTGCCTCAGTCACTTCCACTGGATCTGCCAAGCCAGAGTCCAACTTTGTTGAGCAACTTTATCCAACAGATGCGTAGAATAGTCTTCACAGTGACCCTGCAGGGGCTCACCCACCCCAATTCCTTACCCAGGAGGGCCTTAGATATCCAAAACAGGGCCACTGGCTGGCTATCTTCAGATGCAATAAGAGTGGAGAAGTAAGCATGTTTCGCTGCTCTTACCACCACAAGGTAAGTCCTGACTGTTCTCATCACATCTTCTATTTTGGGGAGCTGTGTTAATTGATTTTTGACACTATTGGAAATGCAGCAAAGTGAGTATGGAATTCACTTTCCTTTTGAATTATTGCGGTCATCAGGTATTGTGGGTCTGTTCTCCTGTTGGTGGGAATACTTGCTTTACTAAGAGATTAAAGCTCCAGCTGCTGAGCTCAAACCAATCGTCACTTTTTTCCCACTTCATAGAGATTCAACATCTGGTTTTTGGAGCTTCCAGCTCTTTGGAACTTATCTTCCTTCATTCCTTCACTCCCCCAATTCAATAGCCACAGCAGAAAACAGCTATTGGGGAAAGGCTCTGGAGGCAAAAATTGGTGATAGTTATCATTCACAAGTCACAGAGGCTCTTAGTTTTCTGCAGAAATCGAACAATTTATTTCCAAGTCACTAAGGAATTTCTTTCCAAGTCTCTCTGAGATGAATGGGTGTAAGTTTGCCCAATTGTACTTTTCACCTTATCCTTCCTATTTAGATTTTAGATATATTAAATAATATATACATATGTACATGATACAAATATTATTGAATTTGAACAGACATTTCATTAATATCTAGGAAGTGCAGCGCTACATGGGTGAAGAGACAAACCCCCCCCCCTTTTTTTTGCCATAACAATTTCACTATAACCATTTTCACTGCATAATATATGTTTCTTTTTAATTATTTATAGATTTTACCCATTGTTGGAGGGACTCGTGTGTTTTTTCCTTTTTTATTATTGTGAGCTGCCCAGAGTCACCCGTTGGGGCAGATGGGCAGCATACAAGTTTGATAATAAAATAAATTGTCTCACATGTATTAAGGGTAACTATTTTTAAAAAATCAGCTACACGCTTCCTTTGTAAAGCCAGTTTTAAGAAAAACAGTTGCAGTCTAAAGTGGCTATTAACATACAGGAAATCCAAGCAATGCTGCAGCTGGTTACAAATCAAATAGATTATAAAAGATCTCCATCTTTCTTCCAGGTTTGATGATGAGTGATTTTGCTCCCTTGGCTTCATTGAGCGCAGCACAGCAGCATGGTTACATGTGCTGAATGAATGTCCTTCACTCATGGTCAAATGAGGCATAGATTATGTTTAGGAGTGTGAGTTGATTTTTAGTTGAATAAATTGATCTCCTGCAATGTAAGAAAATGCTGTAGCAGGCTAGACAACACTCCAGAATCCCATAATTTGGAGAATCTCTTGGAGCCCATTGACCAAATGAACTTGGTGAGAATATACGTGCTTCAACATAAATATTCCAGTTTAATATGGACTACGGATCAAGCTGCTCTGTCTTGAGCTTCTGGTAACAGGCCCACCGGTTAAATCAGAAAGGTTAATTCTAAAGAATTGCAATAGATTCATAATGAGTTGAGATTTGATTACCTTCTGAACTTTGTCATTCATGTGGAGCAGCTGCCGCATTGCTCAGCAGCAACAACAGTCCTGGGATTCACAACTTCTAACAACAAGGCAGCAATCAGAAGCTTGTTGGGAATTTAGGCTGGTATAGAAAAAATACCTCTTTGTCATAGATGTAAGAAGTCCTACAATAAGCAAGTGAATAGATGGCATAGCTGTTTGACAATGGTTCTTTTTAAATGTCAAACCATGACTATATTCTACTCAGAAGAGAATACAAGAAGCTTTTTGTTTGAGGAAAGCCAAGATATAAAATGCCAACTCATCAATGACTTCTTCCCTAGCTCCAATCTTTCTTTGTTCTTGCAGGAAAAAAGAGACCTTATATAATTACCATTTGTGTTTCTGTTAAGTCTTGCTAAATCTGATTGATTAAAATCACCCTTAAAACTGTTTAATGTACATTTTTCCCTTCTACTTTTCCTTAGAGAAGCCCCCAAGCCCCAAAACATCTATTTGAATGTATTTCTTTTCTAAGAAACCCGGCTGCATTTGAGCGCTTGTGAAAATACTCAAATTCATCATGTAGTCAGACATAATGCTAGGTGTGCATTTTGGCTTCCAAAATATTGACAGGTACAGGTTTGTCTTTTCTTTGCAGCATCTGAACAACAGGGAGAAATTGGGTATATGTGCCTTCTTTTAAGACAACATTACAACAAGAAAAATGACACCTATGTTCTCCCTTTCAGTTTCCTATTAAGACCCTAATAATATGTTAGTTCAACTCATAAACTGGAGGAAAATGTGAGATTGTGTCTGCTTTCCGTACTTTGTTCTACATATTATATATGTGTAAACTTGCACATTCATGGGCTGTTTAACAGGTTTGTAAGAATCAGCCTTGATTCACTTCAATCCAGAAATTCAAAACCTGAAGAGGACATGATTAGATTAGCATTTGTGATTCAAGGGTAAGCCAGTTCAAGCTGCTTCAAGATTCAGCTAAAAAAGAAAGATGTGTCCATACGCCATATGGGGAAGCATTAAATACCTGCACCTGCTTCATTTATTTTGGCAGATTGGGATGAAAAGAGCAAGGTTGATAGACTCTGCCAAGTTTCAGCTGGACATCTTCAAGGGTTTCACTCTAATAAATGTTTGAAATATTCCCTGTGCACTTCTTTTAAGGCTGAGATAGCAGGAACGAACAAAAGACAGCACAGCAGCTTTCACATTTTTTTTGGAAAACAGATTAAGTTGTCCTGAGTCAGTGCAGAAAGTATGCTACCTATCCCAAAATTTAAAAAAATTCAAAAACTGTTTTAAAGTAAATTCTTATTTTCCACTTGCTTTGCCAGGCTTGGTTGATATTGACAAATGCCTATTGATTTTCCATTTTGGAGTGATAGGCTCTGGTTCTTGTTGATCACTAAGTTTTTCTGGGGAGCCAGGAAGGTTGGCGTAGCTGATTCACAAGCTGGTTCTTCCTGAAATGAACTTTCTCATCACTGGTTTTGGTGAGGGACTAGGTTGGGCAGGGCTTATTAGCAAACTTGGTTTATTCTGGTCAGGATTTGGAAGAATGATCATTGACTTGCCCTTGTGGAATGGTATACCTTTACTGCCTCTTATCACTTGGTTTTGTGGAGTGCCAGAAAGGTTAGAATAGTGGCAACCCCACTAGGTAGACCAGAAAATCAACTCCATTGGAAGACTAGAACTATACTTTATTGAGATAGGTTACAATAACATAATCTTGCAAATCTGATTGTGCTGTACCTCCCCCCCTTCTTATACTCTAGTGAATCAGGGAGGTGTATATCTGGGTCACTTCCAAATAATGACTTGTTTCCCGGACTTAAAAAATGTTTCAGCTTCCTTCACCTAGGTTGGTTCTTGCATATTTCTGTCAGGGTCACCTCCCTTACTATCTACACATATGTAGTTAGCAAGCTTGACTTCTTCTTGAAAGACTTGCTCATCTAGAAGGCAAGGCTGGATTTAGGGAATTGCCCATCAGCTTCCTCTCCCAAATTCAACTTGTATGTTTCTAGTCTCTATTTTCTATCCTGGCAGATGTTATCACACACAGAATGAAGAATTCACAAATTTTTTTTGGCAGAGCGAGGGAGGGGAGCGGGGGGGGGGCTACTTACAGCACACATCTCAATGATCTCTTCACTGTTTCTCAACTATTATTACCAAAGCTGCTTCTTCATTTTAGCTTAGGACTCTGACCCAGTTTGCTGTGAGGGGTATTTGCCCATCTAAAACACTTTACTTCTCCTTGGCTGCCTCAAACAAGCAGTTATTCCAGGTTCTTTGTTGCCTCATGCAGTTGTGTGAAGCTTCATTGTAAAGATCTGATATGAAAATGAATCAATCAAATCACTTCTTTGAACTGACTTTTAGAATCATATCAAACTGATTTGTTGTATTAAATGAAATTAGGTACCTTTGAATGAAGCAATTCAGCTATTCTTCCTGTTCATTTGATTTTCCACCTAAACCAGCTTTCATCTGTTTGGTGATAGAATTTCTCAGCTGTTTAATTGACCCTTATCTCAGCCATGTTATGGGCCACTAAGCTCACTAAAGTATCAATGTCTATACAATCTTAGTTTTCTAGGTGTTCATATCTCAGAATATGTATGTAAGGTTGAGTACATTCTGCCCTCAGTGCATCTCACTCAGCTGATTGATAAAAGAATGAAATATTGTATTGTTATTAAAAACTAAAGTGATGTCTCTCACAAAATTTAGAACAAAAATATTTATCATAATAAACATTAATAGTATAAAAACTAAACCAAGCTGAAATTATCATGCAATACCACTCCTTTTCTGGATACATATTCATTGAATGAATAAATGAAGTCACCTTATAGCTGTTTGATTCAGAGATTACTGGCAGTATCCATTTTCCTGCATTTGTGAAAATCCAAAGTATTGGGGAATTATTAGCTGCCAATACTCAGAAATGAAGTATGGAAAGATTGAGTATCACTCTTCTTCCTTGAAGCCCCATGCTATTCAAACAAATGGAAATATGCACAATAAAATTCCTGCTCCTTTCTGTTCAATTTACTTACTTTACACCATTAAATTGTTAATGTTGGTGAGAATATATTCAAGCAAAAAAGCCTGCTCAGCCCTGAAGTAGATTCTCAGGTCACTGTGAGATCAAACATTTATTAGACATCTATCATTCAGTCCTATAATCCTTTGGGTCCCTCGTTATTTGTAGAGCACTAGAATTATCTATGACTTTGAATAAAGCAAAATGTAAAATAATTATGAAATTTGTTTCCTAACCTAGTGAGAAATTATGTGTGTGTGAGGACGGTGGGTGGACAACAAACATATCAATGAGATGAGAAAAATATCTTAGGAGATCCATGAAGTGATAATTATATTTCCTTTGAAGTTAAAGCTGAAGCAAACTAATATGTCATTCATTCATTGATTCATCGATTGATTAACTAATTCCATTGATTTCCCTGCATCAGGGAATAAAAAAGGCTGTGGCATTATGGGATATACTATAGGATCATAGTCTTTGCTTCTTCTGAACATGCTTAGCCCTTTATTGTTAATTTTAATCTGTGTTTTAACTTTTTATATTAAACTCATTCTGGGTGACTTCAATGCCAGGGCGGGGACAGACACGAACAACTAGGATGGAGTCCTTGGGAGACATGGGGTGGGAAAACTAAATAGCAATGGCCTGCTGCTTCTGAGCAAATGTGCCAAGTACAACGTGTGCATCACTAACATGATGTTCAGACTTGCAAACAAGTACAAAACTACCTGGCTGCACCCCAGGTCCAAACACTGGCACCTATTTGACTATGTCATAGTACATCAATGCAACCTTATAGATGTCACCATCACCTGTGCCATGCAAGGTGCTGAGTGCTGGACAGATCACAGGCTGGTCTGGTCGGTCCTCAACCTGCACATAGCCACTTTACATCGTAAGCAACCAAGGACTGTCAGAAATTCATTCAACATTGGCAGACTACAAGACTCAGGCCAAGTCCAACACTTCCAAGATGTACTTAATGAAAAACTCTCCAACAATTTACTACTTGTAGGAACCTGTTCTGAAAAGTTGACACAGATTACAGATGTCATCACACAGAGTGCAACAACTGTACTCAGACTAAGAATCCAGGCACACCAAGACTGGTTTGACAAAAACCATGAGACCGTTTCAGCAGCTCTCCAGGCCAAGAACAAAGCCTATGCAGACTAGCAGAATGATCCATCATCTGTCTCAAAGAAAGACAAGTTTAAGCATCTCAGTCCAAAGTACCGACAGAATTGTGAGAAATGCAGGACGAGTGGTGGCAGAGAAAGGCTGAGCAGGTGGAACACTATGCAGACATGGATGCCATCAGAGAGTTCTTCAGCACCATAAAGTCAGTGTATGGCCCTTCTAAATCAGGATGCTCCCCCTTGCTGTCATCTGATGGGTCGAGCCTGATCAAAGACCAGGAAGGACTGAAAAACCACTGGGCTGAACATTTTCCAACCTACTCAATAGACCATCCACAGTTGATCCTGATGCCTTATAGCAAATTCCTCAGCTGCCAGTCTTGGATGCCCTGGACCTGCCTCCCTCTGCTGATGAGATCAAGAAAGTGATCTTGCAGATGAACTCAAATAAAGCAACAGGGCAGGATGGCATTCCTGCTGATATCTACACAGCACTAGACCCAACTGCCTTACAGGAGTTCCAAGACATCTTGGAAGAGATTTGGTCCACAGAGGAAATGCCTGATGACTTCTGTGATGCCCTCATTGTGGCTCTCTATAAAAATAAGGGAAGCAAATCAGACTGCGGGAACTACAGGGGTATCTCACTGCTGTCCATTGCAGGCAAGAACTTTGCCTGCATTTTCTTGAACAGACTTGTCACTGTCTTGAAAGGAACCTCCCAGAGGTGCAGTGTGGCTTTTGGCCAGAATGGAGTACAGCAGACACGATATTTGCCATGAGGCAAGTCCAGAAGTGCATCAAGCAGAACAAGCCTCTTTATTCTGTCTTCATTGACCTGACAAAGGCATTTGACACTGTAAACAGGGAGGCTGTCTAGATCATCCTGAGACATTAAGGATGCCTGAGGAAATTCGTAAAGTTGATTCAGCTACTCCACAATGGAATGACAGGACAGATTCTTTACAATGGTGATACATCAGCTGCATTTGCCATTTTCAGTGGGGTAAAACAGGGTTGTGCGCTAGCCCCAGTCCTGTTCAATCTGTTCTTCACTTGCATGTTGTCATGTGCTGTCCAGGGCTTAAGGAGGGAGTGTACATCAGGTCAGCTCTCTCTTTGACCTTTGCCACTTGAACGCACGGACAAAGTGCCTCCATATAGTCATTCAAGAAAACTTCTTTGCCGACAACTACATGCTCCTAGTACACAGACAGTGATCTACAGTTGATGCTGAACAAATTCTCAGATGCTGCTATGCTCCTCAGCCTGACTATCAGCCTGAACTAGACTGAAGTACTTTACCAGCCCATGCCAAATACCAACCCCATAGAACCAAAAAATCACTGTTGACAACACCCAGCTGACAAATGTAAACAGCTTCAAATACTTGGGAAGCATCATCTCAAGCAACGGGACTTTGGACAAAGAAATTGACTTCAGGATCAGCAAGGCCAGCCAGGCACTGGGAGGCTGTGTACTAGATTGCTCAATCTGCACAACATCCATATCTCCACATAGCTAAACGTCCTCAGAGCAGTAGTTATCCCTTCTCTCCTATATGGATGTGATTCCTGGATCCTGTACCGAAGGCACATCAAACAGCTGGAGAAATTTCACATGCACGCTGTCCGCTCTATCCTCGACATTCATTGGCAAGGCCACATCTCCAACCTGGAGGTCTTGGATCATGTGGAGTCCACCAGCACTGAGTTCCTGATTATCAGAGCCCAGATGTGGTGGGTGGGACATGTCATCAGAATGGATGACTACTGTATACCTCGTCAGTTGCTCTATTGTGTACTGGAGTCTGGAAGAGAGCTTGAGGTTGATCACACAAGTGCCACAAAGACACTGTGAAAGAAACCCTGTGCCACTGTGACATTCAGAGAAGGGGAAGCTGTGACTGCAGACAGAACCCCCTGGCGAGCCCTGTGCTATGAAGCCTCCACTGGCTTTGAAGACAGGCACCGGCAAAAACTGATAGAAAACTGTGAGCACTGTTACAGAATAACACCCACAGTTACTACAACAATGGACTTCCAGTGCCCCCATTATGCTAGACTCTGCGCTTCCAAACTGGGACTGCAGAGCCACCTTTGTGCCCACAGATGAACTGCACAACAGCATGTCTTCTTTGAACCTGAAGGACTATTTGTTTTTAAGTAGAATCAGAATATTAGGATAATAAATAAATAAACCTGCCTTTAGTCTTTTAATTATCTTTTTATGTTTTTTTATGTTTTTTAATGATTTTTATTTGTATGTTTTTGGTTATTTTGTATTGTTTTATGTTTTTAACTTCATATGCTGCTCAGAGTCATGTATGTGAGATGGGCAGCTACATAAATTTACCAAATAAATAAATAAATAAATAAATACATACATACATACATACATACATACATACATAAATAAATAAATAAATAAATGTTTCTGGTTGAGCATTGTGACCATAAGCAGTTTCAAAAAATCTGCAAATGCTTTGAAAAGTAAATAAATGGAACCAACAGGAAGGATTCTTAATTTCTAGTCTGAACCAAAAGATTTTTCACTCAGCAGTTGCATTACGTACTATATAGTAGTCTTCCCCAACTTGATGCTGTCCAGCATGACCTTGAGGGAGTTGAAGTCCAATAACTTTGGAGAACATCAGACTGGAGAAGATTACCATATATCTGAGGAAAGGGCTGCCAGTGAACTTGGAATATCCTTGGTGCCTTTTTTTTTAATCTGTTCAATCAAACTTTTTTTTGCAATTTTCGTCTATTATAGACTTGACCTGCAAACTAATATGCAATCTCTACTTGAATGTTAAAAATACTTAAATAATCCTGTGCCTAGTTTTTATCCAAGTCATGGTGACTTACCGAAATCAATATGTGGTTTACAGCATTTTAATAAATAACAAGTATAAATGGTTACTATAAATAATAACTCTGATTATCATGTGCAATCAAACCTTTCACCTGCTGAGAGGCATACCACATTTATGCAGATCAGCTTTAGGCCTTTCATCCATGAAATTATAGAATGTATAATGTGATGGGCCATGATATTTTTAGTTTACTGTAATTGCTTATTTATAAAAGAGCTATCAACAGCCCACTTTAAATAAATTCCAAAATCACTGTAGGGCATTTAGAAATGAATATTTTATATGACATTTTAAAAGATTATGAGCATCTCTTTGAACAGTCAAATTAATGGCTATTTGGCTGTTTAAAGTCATTCTGTGCAGATTTAGGGTAATCGCATATAAATTGTAATTACTGCATTTGCGTTTTAATAAGGAGTAGCGCCCTACCTAACTGGCAATACTGTAGCATCAGTGTGCCTATGTGTGGATGGTGGTTTGAAAGGAAGGAAAACTGATCAAAGCATTCTCCTGCTTTTTAATGGGAGAGAGAAAAGCATTAAACAATGGGGTTGTTATTGAAAAAGAGCTATCTGCTTTTCATCCTTTTCATTTGATCATATGCATAATGGGTGCTATAGTCCAGCAACTCGGGATACCAGTTCTGGATTCTCTAGATGGCTCAGGACTTGTTTTCTCCACAAGCAGTCTGTGAAATTTTATGGAGGGTAACATTTTGACTGGCCTTAGGATTCCTCTGAGGTTCCCTTTGAGGTGTCCTGGAAATTATGCATTAATTGCCTCTATTGAGCTCTTCCAATAATGCCAGAAGATCAAGGGCACAAGGAATGAAAAAGAGCTAATACTGTGTCCCATTCCGGTGCTAGTTTTGCCTTACCTGGCAACCAAAACAGAAAAAAACAAAAGAAAAGAAAAAACGTTTTATGGATTTCTCCCTCCATGTCCTCAGTTATATTATTAGTCTACATTAGAAAAAGTCTGCAATCTCAAGATTTTTTTTTTCTTTAAAGGGGGTATGTAATTGCAACTTTGGATGGTGGGGAAAGTAACTTCTGTTCAGATTTTCTATGCAAATATCAGGAGGGTTTTTTAAGTATAGTATTGTAAAGTATTCTGGATGAAATTCTAAATTCTAAATCAGAATTCTAAATCATCCTCAAAATTCCAGATCTGGGTTTTACAGGGATGTTAGCTTGTCAAATCAAGTCATCAACTATAACTATTAAAATGGGCAATATAATTATATACTCCTACCAAATACAGTGTTGTGAGACTGAATATTAGAGAGGAAGTTAATTGATCCAAGTATATTCCTGGAGACTGCTTTAATAATCCCTGCCAATTATATCTTTTACATTTGTCTCCTACATTTGTCTCCTACTCCTTAATCAAGATCAACCTTAACATTCTGACCAGGGAGGGTTATAGCATATCCCCAGTATTACTTTTTAGATCTGGTATTTCTACCTCCAGTTTTTCCACCATCAGTTATTCTGTATCATTCTTTATTCCTCTTCCATTATCAACATCAGATTTGTGCAAATATTGGGCAAATGCTTATGGAATAGTTGAGATGAATGTTCATAACAAATCTCATTGAGAAAAACTTTGGAAACAAAGCAATACAAGTCATGGCATAAATTAGAATTGATCACTTAATGTGAAGTACAGAAGTAACCCATATCAGTTTGTTCCAAGGTCCAGAGCACCAGTCAGAAAAACTGGAAGATCCTCACTTTAGCAAGTTAATAAGGAATAGCAACAATTGATTTAATCATGTGTGGGCATTTTTTTCTTCTAGTTTTTAATTGAGAAGGTGATTGGAGGCATTAACTACCATGTGATTGGACCCTTTTTATCTCATGTCTCTTGGATAACCCATTTGCTGGATAGCAGAGAGCTTTATAAGCAGAAAAAACAAGTATAGAGAGAAACATTGGTGTTAGGAGTACAACATCTAATGTAAAGAAATGTTGAGGCTAGCACTTGTGTGAAAGAAAGAAATATAAGCTTTATTTAGGTAACAACATGGTGGTAGAAAAGCCTAAGCTATTAAGCTTTTTAAAAAGTAAAGGTCTAATGCAAATGTAGGAAAACATTCCTTTCTGCACATTGGAGAATTCCAACAATCTTTTAACCATAAAAAGAAATGCCTGCTTACAGTAGAAGTGAAAGTGGATAACTGTAATTTGCTGGATATGAACAATCTGGTGGTGATGGGGCTTGAACTAATTTTTGGTATGCAAAATGCAACCCTTTGGCCATTTTGAAAAGCAGGTATTTTCACTGAAGATCAGCTCAGAGTTGTTCCTCATGGAGTTTCGGTAACTGTAACATAATGGGGAAAGGTATTTCACAGTTTCATATATGTTCTTGTCTTCTTGGCTCAGCACAAGCAATTTGGCCTAGAGTATTAAACAACTTAAAAACAAAAAAGAAACAGTGACAGATACTTTTGTGTTCATTTTCTGTTTTTCCATTCTCTAAATGATCTTATTTGATTCTGGGTAACAATTTTTCATGTCCTTTAGAGGAAAGAGAGGGTACTGTAATAAGGGAACAAATAATAAAGGTGAAAAAATCTCAGTGTTAACCAAGAAATTTAGATGGCCTCTAAACTGCTGCTGATTGTGTTAATCTTATCACTATATAGTTTTTTTTAAAAATCACTGCATGCTTTTCCTCTTATTTTTAAGGCTCCTTCTGATATGCAGTATAGATAGTCCTCACTTACAGAGCACTTGTAATTCAAAGTTACAATGGCACTGAAAAAGGTTACTCACAACTGGTCCTCAAAGTTGTGGCTGTCACAGCATCTCCACAGTCATATGATCACAATTCAAGTGCTTGGCAACCTGTGCACATTTATGACAGTTGCTGCATCCTGCAGTCACATGATCACCATTTGCAACCTTCACAGCTAGCTTCCAACAAGCAAAAAATCAATGGGGAAGCAGGCAGGAAGTCGCAAGTCATGGTCACATGGCGTTACGCTTAACAATCCGTGGTGATTTGTTTAATGATTGCAGCCAGAACTAATGAACTGGTGTCATAAATTGGGCATGGGCATGTGACATTTCACTTTACGACCACATCGCTTAGCAATGGAATTGCTGGTCCCAATTGTGGTCAGTAGGTGAGGACTACCTGTAATGATCATTGTCTGCAGCTAGCCATAATGAGGAAAAGCTGATGACACTCTACCTTTTCACATCTGATGCAAGCACATAAGTCCATGTTTGTGTTGTGACACATGTTTTATAATTTACCTATTCTTGCTGTGTTTCAAACCACCATCATCAGAAACAGTTTGAGTCTTCCTCACAAGTAAACTACAGAAGGCTTATATTGCATGAATATTGCTAGGTTATGAGGAATATTCCTTGCAACACTTTCTAATCTATATTGTACTTTCAGGTGTTTAAGCCAGTAGTTTTGTTAAGAAATAAAGCCAGAATGACCAACTTTTCAGTCACTGACTAGGTAAAGAAAACAGTATTTTACCATACAGCTTTTCAAATAGTGACAGCACTCTAACAGAATAAGCTGCCTTGTGGACATTTTACCCTTCACGCAGCCCTGAAAGATTCAGAAGTCTAATTGTGAAAGCTTGGTCAACTCTTCAGTAATGAAATATCTCATTAAATCATTTTAAAATTCTTTAAAATATTTTTTAGACTGGTAATCGATGAGTCTCCAACTGAAATACTGACATACAATTTGACCAAGCAGGAACATAAATCAATCCAAGAATGTGCTTCTAAGAAAATGCACTAATAAGGAGTGAGTTTTATTTGAATCAATAGTACTATATTTTCATTAAAATGTTTTTTTCCCCTTAATTGAGTTAGGAATAATTTAACTGATCATCTAATGCAAGGGAGAGAGGTCCTGAATTTGAAGTGACGACATAAACTTCTCTCACCCATTACTGATATTCTCTTTTTGAAAAAACACCTCTGAAAAAAAATCTTCCAAATGTTAATCCTTGATATTTTTTCATGTCTTTTTGTTTAGAAATGCTTGGTTTAATTGTTAAATTGTTAAACAATTTTCTCTCTCATTCTAAAAACTGAAAAAATGAACATAATTATCCCTTCTTCTTGTGTGTACTTTACCTTAGAATAAAGTGAAATAGTGTAACAGCCACTATGTAGGACAGACAGGCAGAAGACTAGCAGAGCACACCTGTGAAAACTAACTAGCGGTCAGAGACATGATGAAAATTCTTAATCTCACAACACATGGACAAATTCAATCATAATTTCAACTAGGAAACTGTGAGCATCCTAGACCAAGCTAAAACCAAAAATGCTAGGGAATTCCTGGAAGCTTGGCATTCAGACAAATCAGCCATCAACAGACATATAGGGATAAACCACATTTACACACTGTTCAAAAGAGACAATAAGAAAGCTAAGAAGGAAACAAAAAGACCAGAACATGTCCTCTCCAGCAGCCACACCCAGATAAGCAGGGATTAACACCAGACAAACAACCAAGCAGAATACAATACCCTAGTCAAGGAACTACCAAGGAGAAAACCACACCCCCACCAACACTGGCAGGGCAAGCTACTGTATATAAACAGGGAGCAAAGCCCACACTTACCAGCACTGATAATGTTACCTAGTCAGGTAACAAAATGTCTGCAAGCAAACAACCAAGCTTAGGGAGCACCAAGGACTCCACAGTTTCCTTAGAATAATTAGAACATTCTGAAACTTATTTGAAAATTTCTTTTCTAGAATTTCTACCCAGAGAAGAAGTAAAACATGCATGCTACTGAATTTTTACTCCCCACCCCCAAAAAAGTTGTTCACTCAAAATAGAATATGCATATCTTGCACCTTAAAGGTGCCCAGGTAGTCTTCACATGACTTGTGGATGGAGAAAGACACTAAACTGAAGTGATGGCAACAGAAATGAAGGTGATACAGCACAATGTGTATCTTGCTGCCCAATTCCAAGCAATACTTACAAGTGAATTCAATAGTGTTTAATATGTACATAAGTACATAGAAGTGCAGTTTTAAGCACTGTAAGACTAGATTACATTTTCACAATTAAGAATGGTATATTCCATATTTAATTGAAAGGATTATTCTGATCCTGATGGAACCCTTTCAAAAGGAAGCATAGACAGAAATGTGTGTGCGCGTGTGTGTGTGCGTGTGTATAAAGAGAGCCAGAGAGAGAGCCAGAAGGAGAAAATCACACTGACAACTATGTTAAGGTTGCCAACTCTGTCAGAAAGTAATCGCGGAGAACCTTTCCTTCAGCTGTCAGATTGTGTCTATGTGATGTACTTATATGACATTCAAGGGGTGTGCATATTAGTGTGTGTGTGCAACTGTATCAGCCAGAACCACATTCTTCTCCTGCAAGAAAGAAGGGCAGGGCCAGGTTTTAAAAAATGCATGTGTATTAATTGAATTAATAGCTTCTAATTAAAATTAATTGCCTAAAAAGGACTTATTAAATTTACAAAAATATTTAATCCCTATTGGGTGTTTTTATTTCATTTATGTCATAGATTTATATCCTGCCTTTTGTATAGGAGCTCAAGGTTGCTCCCAGCTCTGTCTGCCTATTTTTCTCCAAAATGGCAACCCCATGAGGTTCAGTTCACCTTGGTCTGAGAGACAGTGACTGGCCCAGTGGGCTTCTGTGCCTGATGGGAGTGTGGGAGAATCTAGGTCTCTCCACTAACCTTGATAGCAGGAAGCCACAAAACTTTGCATCTGGTGAGAGGATTTACAGGCCTGGGAACAGAAGCCTAGAATGAGTAACTTTAGATAGGTCCTTACAAGAGTATTTCAGGGTAAAGCACAGTTCTATGTAAAGCCAAACAATGGAATGATAACAATGAATGGTAGAAATGCATAGCAAGAAGCCATTAAATTAATCCCATAAACATTCTTGTTCATCATCTTGCTCTACATTTTCTAAATACTTAGACGATACTAGCAGGAGTTTATTAATGGTTTGTCATGCTGCCTACAGTTCTCATATGCAAATACTGCCCTTTCTTAGTTCATATTTTGCATGCACCAGGTTATATTTTTCACAGCTACATTTTAGAGTAATTGAAATATTACTAAGATAGATAGAAACTGGGATATCTAACAACCTAATGACTTGTGATTCCTCTTGAATGCACAAACATATTTGGCTGGAAAAAATGATGGCATAATAGTCAAGCCTTTAAAGATAATAATTAAATTGGTTTTGTTTGTTTGTTTGTTTTGCCAGCATTCCAGGAATGTATACATCAAATGAATAACCCTTGACTATTGTGCAGGATTTTTCTTTTAATTACCCTTTGGGCTTTTGCTTTCCCCTAGCAACATTTCCCTTATAATATTTCTATCCCTTCTTTTAAGTCAGACTCCCATCATTTTTCAGTTCACAGAAAAGGAGATGTTGATCTACAGGTCTCCTGTTCTCTGCAGCTTTTGGCTTTATATCTCACACTTTCTCCAAGGATGTTCCAATTCTAGATACAGGTGTATAGAAAGATGCAAAGTGAAGGAAGGAGCAGAATCAATCTATTCTATGCATCTGAACTCAATTCCATTCATAGAAGGAAACTTAACATTCAAAAATATAAAATAATAATAAAAAACAAATTTCAGCTTCAATCCAGTTTGGACTATTGGACTATACTTTTCCTCTCAAATAAAGACATGTAGATTGGGGAAGTTGTCTTAGTATTTCATTCCCCCTCAGCTGTCAGATGAGAAGAGGCTCAAATATTTTCTTTCAAAGCTCCCAAACAGCTATCATAATTAGCAAAGAAATCAAAGATCTAGAATAATATAATTTATTCAGGTATGCATTACAGGGGACAAGAGAGGAGTTCTTCAAATTCAGACATTAATTTTTTCCTTTAATTTTATTCCTCCCCCCTTTTTTTTCTTTCCTTGTAAAATATTTAAATAGACTGCTGTTTATTCAAAACATGTATAACTCACATTTGGTTTATTAAAGACTTAGGTCTTTTCTATACTTTTTTGTTCATCTGTAATTGGTAATTTTTACATTTTCTTTTTCTTCTTCCAGGGTATCATTGTTAATATGTAAAATCAGTAAGTCTTAGGGTTACTAATTTTTGCTAAAAGGACTTCTGTGTCTCTAATGTTTAAATGACAGATAGAAAGTCAACACAGAGGAATGCTTACCTACAGTTCTCTTGGTCTTGAAATTTAACATTAAATTCAAGACACTAACCTACCTGCTAAAAATGTAAAACCTATTGCTAGCCTACCTGTAAAAAATGTCCAGGTGACTATCTTTATATATTTCAAATGAGGTTGACTCATCTGAAGAGTAATCTTGAAAAAACCAGGATGAACTAGGTCTCCTTGTAGGCTTTGTGCATATGTGTGTGTGTCTGTGTTGTGTATATATGTGAATGTACTGACCTTTTCAGTGGTGAGTGGGAAATGTTTAATAACGTAATAATGCTTCTATATTATTTTGAAAACTAAGTGCTCCACCATGGTCATATTAAGCAGAAAAAATGCACTAAAGAAATAAGTAGGTATTTCTTGGTTAAAAATCTGCAGTGATGCTTTCATGCCTGACATTTCTTATAAGAGATTCTACATTCTGCTCACAGAAGTCATATGAGAGATAGGATAATGTACATTATTTGTACTTTATGCCTCTCACCAAAGCAGTTTACAGTCTGAACAGAAAAACAAAATGATTAATGAACAGGAAAAAATGGGAAACAGAGAAGTAAATCTGAAAGTAATGTCATGTGTACCATTTAGCAGTATGCTATTCAACTTCTATAATTCACAAGAAATTATTCTACCATTTATGGATGTTTTGTGTGGTTTATTTAGAAATAGAGCAATGAACAGACTTGAAAGAAACATTTGTACTGCCCCATGATACATATAAGTCATTTTATTTTCTACAGTCCCACTAAGTTAGAATAAAAGTCTTCAATCTGTTTCTCTGTCATTTAAAATTCAGCTGAATATTTTAGTATCTTGTTATAAAAATGACAGGACATTTAGGAATGACCCTATCTATGAATGAAAACTTCAGATTAGATAAATAGAAATATGTCTAGGTTCCCCATAGCTTTTCTTCGGATTTCCTTTCTTATATATCCCATAAACTATACTTCTACTCCTGCATAATCAGTCTTGCAGCTCTGTCATTCTATACCTCCTCCTTGTCTATGCTAAAGAGCAGAAAGGTAGAAAGGTGCAAAGAGGGAGAATGAATGAGAGAGTTCCTTTCTTCTTTTTATGGCTGAAGAGCTGTCACTGCTTCTCTTACCAACCATTTCTTGCAGCTTGCCACTGTTTTTACATAAACTGACATACATACAGAGGCATCCAGTTCTGAGATGTTATTTTTTCACAGAAGGAATGATGAAGTTATCTATAGAGCCCCAAGGTAATTAGAAGATCTTTATTCTGGCAAGTGATTGAGTTAAACATGAAGTTTTCCATTTTTATTATTGATTGTAACAGACCAGAAGTCAGAGAATGAGGACAATCATCAAGCAGAGGATGATTGATGGAATCTGGACTTCACATTTGCAGTTTAAATTGCAATCTATTCAAAATCAATTGCTTTCCTAAATAAAGATTAAAGATAACATTTCAGCAGATTATCTTCTCTTAAAACTCAAGGACTAACTGCACCCAACCTACATAAATAGGCTGCTAATTGCACAGCAGGATTCTTAGTGTCCTTCATCTAATATCCCAATACTTCCAGATGTCATCCAGTTTATCTTGGAATCTTCCAGACCAGATTTGAGGCATACAATGGGTAAGGAGCGTTTATCAAGGCTAAATATTCCTAAATCAAACAATCTCTCTTCATAGGACTTACTTTCTAGCCCCAGATCTTCCTCTTTGCTTTCTCTGAACCTGCTTCAGTTTCTCTGAATTCTTCTTAATACGACAAGAATTAAGATTTGTGTAGACCTATGTCATAACCAAGTTAGCAACTTTGATAGCTACCCAGTGCCAGTGGTACTGAAAATAGAGATGCCAATATCATAATGCCCTTATATAAATCAATGGTGCAATTGCATCTGGAGTATTGTTCTGGTCACCTCACCTCAAAAAGGATATGGTGGAGCTAGCAAAGGTTCAGAAGAAGGCAACTAAGATGATCAAGGGCCTGGAGCAGCTTCCCCATGAGGAAAGGCTGTGACACTTGGGACTTTTTAATCTAGAAAGGAGGTGAATGAAGGGAGAGATGATTGAGGTGCGCAAAATTATGCATGATGTGGATAAAGTGGACAAGGAAAAATTATTTTCCCTTTCCTAAAAACTAGAACCAAAGGTCACCCAATGAAATTGAATCCTGGAAGAATCATGTCAGAAAGGAAACTTTTTTTACACCACACATAATTAAACTTTAGAAATTTGCTACCACAAGATGTGGTGCTGGATACCAGCTTGCTGGCTTCAAAAAAAAGGTTGGACCAATTCATGGAAGTTATTGGGATCAATGGCTATTGGCCTTGATGGCAGTGTGACTGCCTCTGAAAATCATCTGCTGAGAGACTAGCAGGCTTCCTTTTGTGTAGCTGGTTGGCCACTGTGAGTAGAGGCTGCTGAACTAGATGGGCCAGAGTCGCTGGGAGCTGGATGGCATATAAATTCAATAAATTTTATTATTAGTGTTGGTCACACAGTCAGCCAGTTGTTTAGACTGGATTTGGCATTTTTAACCACCTATCGGGTCCTTCCTAAGGACCTGGGATAGGCAAATGTTGTTTGATGGGGTTAAAGGTATCGTCGCAGGATGTAAGCTGTTCCAAGTAAAGCTGCCTTTTGCAATTGACTGAGGGTGATTTTGTCAATGCCGATGGTGTTCAAGTGGTGCTGCAGATATTCTGGGATTGCACTCAAGGCGCCTATTACTATTGGTACTATCTTTGCTTTCTTTTGCCACAGTTGTTCTATTTCTATTTGCAGGTCTTTTAATTATTTTATTATTATTATTATTATTATTATTATTATTATTATTATTATTATTCTAGCACAGTAATACTTATGTTCTTATGAGAGATGAAAGCAGTACATTTACTTGGATTCCCCAAGTATTTGTCAGCCACAGAAGTGAGCACTTTGTGTTAGAGAACCTTAGTGGCCACAGCTGCAGCTGTTCTGGTAGCTACAGTATTGGCTTGGGTTCCCATGGGAAGGGAGCCCAGCTGTTGTGGAGGTTGGTGGTTCTATCCAATCTGCTGGGCTAATTGGTTCATAGTCTGGGCTAGCTGGTTCATCTGCATAGCCACCTGATTTTTATACTAGAACAAAGTAATGATCAACAGTGGAATTTTCAGGGGCTTGGTAGCCATTGTCCTGATGCTCAAGAAGTAAAGGAAGAGAAATCAAGCTGTCAGGCTCAATGGGAAAGTTCAGCAGAATTTCCAAGACATCTGACACTTCATGGATTGACTAAGCTCTAGCCTCATACATATCATACTGCCCAGATATAGATATCAGCCTTTAATGCATATTAGGAAGAAGCCACTGAAACAGTTGATTGCCTTCTTGCAACATGAAGATGCACTTCTCTTTTTATATCCACTCTATTTTAATTCCAGGTTTTTTTTCACCCTTCCCATGGTTTAATGAACTTTTTGCCTTGTGCTTCTAATCCTTGAAGCTGGGCAATTCTATGTTGGTGATATAACTGACAACGCTACCTTGAGAAACTTTGGCTTTTAAATTGACTCTTATATTATCTGTTATTTAAATTTGTGTTACTTAAAGAGCTGGAAAAGTGCAAAACAGTTTTCACCTTGGCTGTTGGCTTCCTGTACTTCTTTCTTTGTATTGTTCATGCTTCAAAGCAGCACTTTTGACAATAAATGGTAGATTTGACAGGTGTGCATTTTTGTGTGTGCACGTGATCTTCATCACAAAAGTGTCAAGTGGCCCTGCTTGTACTGGACAACACAGGCTTTTCCAGTAGATCCCACCCTGTCCCTTCAAAATAAAAATGGTGAGCTTCTCCCAGAATCAGAGAACGGGAGATACCTTGGAGATCACTTATTCAATCCTCTGCCCAATGTGTGAATGCTCTAGAGATGGATATCCTGCCTTTGTTTAAACCAGTGTTTTTCAACCTTGGGAACTTGAAAATGTGTGGACTTCAACTCCCACAATTCCCCATGCTGGCTGGGGAATTCTTGGAGTTGAAGTCCACATGTCTTAAAATTGCCAAGGTTGAGAAACACTGGTTTAAACACTTCTACCAAAGAGACTATCGTGTTATGAGGCACTCTGTTCTATGGTTCCTACAGTTAATATAGTCCTCCTAATGTTGAATTGAAATTGACTTCCTTGTCAATTTCTCCATTGGGGGGAGATGGGCGGAGAGAAATTTAATAAATAAATAAATAAATAAAAATAATGTATGCCCATTGTTTCTTGTCCTATATTCTGGAACAATTTTCTATATGACAGTTCTTCAGGTATAGGTAGTCCCCAGGTTAAGAACACCTGGTTTATGGATGACCATAGTTAAGAATGGAGCATATTGTAGCAAATTTTGAGTTAAATACACAATGCTTCAAGTTCATTACATAATACTACTTATAAAGTATTATACAATAATACTGTCCTGGCTTATATACAAATTTGACTTAAGGACAGACCTTGGGAATGGAACTTATTCTTAAACTGAGGACTACCTGTACTTGAAGACAGTTAGCTTGTCTCCACATAGTCTTTTCAACTCCAAGCTAAAAGTACCAAATGCCTCCAACCATTCCTCATTAGTTTTTTTCCTTCTAGATATCTTTTATAATTGAGCAATATTACTTATACACATTTTTTCTTGACCAGTCCATGATTTGAAAGCAGGTCCTACCTATTTGCATAGTATCAGAAACATTATTAAAAGCCACTATGAATTTAAATGAGATGTAGAGATGAACTGTTCTGTCAGTTTTGCTTTCATCCACATTTTTTATTTAAGTTCTTTCCATCCTATACATGATGACATTTGTGAATCTTCATCCTTTTTTGAAATGAATCCAACAAAATTCTCATTTGCATCAGTCAGTTCAATATGTACAGCTCTTTCTAGCATTAAGAGGAACGTGCCATGTTTAGCAGGTGAGTAGCTGTTAAAGATGAAGAGCTACCCAGAGAAAAGATGGTGACTCTGATTTAGCACTGTAATGTGTATTTGTAGAAATTAATTGATGGATGAATTTATTCTTTTTTTAGCTTTATTTCCTTACTAATGTTCTGTTTTTTTCCATACTCATTTGTAAATTTTAGATCATTGCTATTAGAAAGAATAAATTAAAAATATGCATCCCGCATTAATGAAATGATTGTTAGATTAAAATTTAAGACTGATGATTGCTAAAAAAAATAAATAAAACAAAACCAACATACAAACCCCAGCCCTTGCTTTGAGCACATAACACAGCTGAAAATGTATGTGAGCCTGCTGTTCCTAAAAGGTATTGAACTAACTTCCAGCCAGTATGATGATAGCTGGAAGCTACCAACTGGAGAATTCTGGTGTAGAATCTTAAGACTAAAAGTAGAACCTTGATGGTTGCAGGTTCTATTTTCAAAAATAGAAGAGGGCATTAAACCTCAAAAGTTGTAATAAGAATATGCATTGAATTTCATACTTTAGTTGAACTTTTGGAATATTGAGAACAAGTCTTAGGTACTTCAAGGTACTTGTACCAGTTATGGAAATTAAACTTCTTTCTGTCTACATTCACAAGCAATACTCGAAAGGTTAGATAAATAGATTTATTGCAGAGAATTAGGAAGTCAAAAGCACAACAGTGTTGTTGTTCCTTCAAGTCAGTGTTGATTCCTGGTAACTGCCTGGATGGGACCCTGCAGTTTTCTTGGCAACATTTTCAGAAGTGGTTTGCCCTTGCCTTCTTTCTAGGGCTGAGGATTGGCCCCAGGTCACATACATGACTTTGTACCTAAAATGGGACTAGAACTCATGGCCTCTGAGTTTCTAGCCTGGTGCCTTAACCACTGCACTAAACTGGCTCTCTCTCCATCTAACAGCACTCTGGAATCTTACATGTTATATCTGTTTGTCCCCAGGTTTAAGTACTTCCTCCCACATTTTGAGTCAATGGCCTTGTAGTTGCTACCACCTGATTTTTGTTTAAGAAATAGTTTTCTCTGAGTGAAAACCAGAGATTCCCACCTCACCATCTTTGAGCCTTACAGGTACTGGCTAGCATAGAGGGTTTAATCTGTTCTCAAAATGGTTATTATAGTGGTTGTGGTTAGCCACAGGTCATTTATGGTAAACCTGAGAAGATACTCTCTTCCATGGATACTGTCTACAATTTCCACTGATCTTTGTAGTTTGGAGAAACAGAGGGGCACATTTTCAAACAACGCACTGAGCTGCAGTGCTTTAAATTTTTCTAAGGATATCTACAGGCCTACATTGGACCTAGAGGTTTCCCTGTAAGTAAGGAAGATGCTAGAATGTGGCATTTTTATTTGCAGCATACCATATTCCAATATATTATTTCTAATTAAAAACTCTTCAAAGAAAATTAAAGCTATGGGTAGTGGAGATTCCCAGGTGCCATGGGCATTTTGTAGGAATGTTACTGCTGTAGGCACCACATTTTCGTCTCAGAAATTAATGCTAGAGTAAGGCTGCAAAGTATTACTTCATACCTGTTTCTAATTTTGTGAATAGGTGCGTACTCTGGCTACTCCTCTTTGTACATTTAATCCACACAATGCACAGGGTTAAGTGGGGAGTTTAAGGCCACTTGAATCTTAAATAAAATATTAAAGTTTATTGACAAAATGGCTATAAGCAAAAATATCATTGAATAATGTCCTCCATACAGTTAGCCTCAACTTCCTTAGGAGAGAAAAACTATTAAAAAAAAAAAACTTGAAACTTGACAGTGACAACTGTATTTGTGAAATGAGTAGTTCAACAAAATGATGAGACTTGTCAGAAAAGCCCTACAGTCAGGCAGAAAAGAAGACTCATTAGATATGACATTATGCTAGTTAAGAAAACAATAAAAGAATCTCAGAAAGCATTCACTCATGCAAAGCAGGAGTGCCAGAGATACATTTATTTGGCTAAATGTCAAAGGATAAGAGTGTACTTAGTATTAACAATTATCCTCCTGTGTTAGAAAAGTAATTATCCTGGAGTCATTTAATATGAGCACCATGTTCATTAAACATGTAAATAACAGCCATAAAAGGGAAAGTATGAAGAAGAAAGAATTCATCAAGTGGACCATCATCATGAACCATCAGAGAAGGTTCTGGTATTCAGGTCAGATCAGGGGCTGACAACCTTTTCAACCTGATGGAGGCCTTCAGTTGTTAAATTGGGGGCCACCCAGGCATAGACATCAGCCAGATACATAGCATATATGTTCGTTGCCTATCCTTACAGTAATCTGGAGAGGATCTCTGACTGAAGATGGATGCCACCCTGCTCTTCTTGACCATCTGCTTACAAATTGCTCATTTCTCTCTTCAAAAGAAGGCCTCCTCCCTTTTCCTCTCAACAGTCCCACCCAAGATCATTGGCTCTCCCTACTCCATGTCAGTCTTTGGTCACTTCTTCCTTTTGCCTATATTTGCACATTCCATTTCCACTGTGGAAAAGCAGCAATTTTGAGTTGAATCACTGCTTTCCTTCTTGTCAGACAGGTGAAGGAAGCAGGCTAGTTTCTGCACACTTCTAAAGCTGCACTGTTTGTCTTAGATGCTTAGCAGTGCTTGGATACTCAGTATTTGAGGAAGAATAAGAGCCAATCCAAACATACAAGGAAGACAAGAAGGCATAGGTCTTCCTACCTTTTTCTATATCAGAGTAAATCACATGTTTGATTGCCTTCCACTGTAAAAATAAAGAAGGTGGGAATCCAGAATATGAAAAGACTTCAGCCTAATTTTCGGTGTTTTAAGCACTGTGTATCACTGAGAATATATTAAAGATGATCACAGTCATTATGTTTAACTGCATTTTCAGAGTTACATGCACTTACCTGCACCCTACAGTAGATTGTATGAACTGGACAGAATTCTGCAATTTTATTTATAGCTGTATTTGTTTATTACTTCAATTTATATGGCCACACATCTCAAATTCATGACTCTGGGCAGCTAACAACAGTTAAAAACATCATAAAAAACATATAACAGTAAAAATAAAAATCCAACACATATAAATCAGCAGTCGAAGTGAAAACAAAACCAACAACAACCAATCAACTTAGTTCTGCCATACATCTGGATCTCCAAACCCAGTAACAAAACCACACCTTTAAGGCTTTGAAAATGGGTGGGTGCCATGCCAGTAAAGTTTCTCTCCCTTCCAAGTCTTGTCAGACTAGCTTCATTAAAAAAAAAAAGGGGGGGTAACTTCTTTAATAGATTGTGGGAATGCTTAAGATATAATATATCTTGATTTCAGCAAAGCTTTTGATAAAGCACTTTATGGCATACAGATTAGAAAGCTAGTTGAGTGTAGGCTCACAGATCATTCTCAAAAGGTAGTTACCATGGTTTCTCTGAAAAAGGTTATATGAATTGCCACATACTTCAGTGGGTTACCAACACTGTACTTTTCAATAATTTTATTGCTGATTTGTGCGAAGAAGTAGACAGGATGCTGATTAGATGACACAGTGTTGGACTGGATAACCCAACCTAATTTTCAATGGCCTACACCCTATAGAAATGTTGTGGCAGAACCTAAAACAATTTATGATAGAAAACCACCAAATATTACTGAGCTGAAGCAGTTGTCATGGAGGAATAGGACAGACATACATACAATAAGAAAACCTGATAATCAGTTACAGAAAATGTTTGGTTGAAGTTATTGCAGTTCAAGGTGGTAAAACTAGTTACTGAATACTTTTTCACACTGGTATATTGTATATTGGGTGACCTTCAAAATATTGGGAGGGTTGCAAAATCTGCAAGATGGCAGGCATGGTTCTAGCTCTGCCCAATTGGTAGATGCACACAAAGTTGACCCTCAAACAAAAAGATAGAGTTTAGATTGCAATGCCATATCACCGTCTTACAGAATTTCACACATGCACACACACACACACACCTGTGGACACCACTGAAATAAATGAAGCAAGCACCAAACTTTGATATTATTTGTTCATTCATCCTCTCTTTATATAGTATATCAGTAGGTCTTCTATGAAGCTGTGGCCAATACATGCAAAAACTCAGGAATTCAAAAAAGGTCTAATGTTATTTCACAGGAGCTTTCTATAGGCCAGATTGTATCTCAAGCTTACTTGTTAAAACTTCTTAGATCTCACCATCCTGCAATGCAAGCCTTTGGTCATCAACTAAATTTTGCTTTATTTTGTTTGAAATCCTGGCTACTTAAAAGAAAAAAAAAAAAGTTACAAACATAAGCCTTGTGACAAGCAAGTCTGCAGTCAAAGACTGGCAAATATCTGCCATTCTGAAAGGTTGGTATGAAGACATTCCATTGCAAACATGCTGAATCTGCTCCTCTTGTTGCCTAAAGGCAGTGCCAGATTTGATGGTCCTGATGCAAGTTGATGGGCAAAACAAGTTGCTGCAACAAAATCACAGAATCGTCTAGGTCTCAAATTGTGACATTGTTTTTTGTGTCTGTGAGGGCAAGTGATTAGGGAATGTGAATCGAAGTTGTTGAGCCATAACATTGCATCATTTGTTAATCAGATAAGAATATATTATACTTCTTTATTTCAACACATGACTCTCCTCTGAACAGATACACTGGTAAATATAAACTAATGAGGTCCAGAAAGTCAGAACTAAATTGGGACATTAATATTCAATTAGAACAGTGGTTGGCAACCTTTTCTCTATTAAAAAGTTATCATAGAAATGATACGTTGGGCGGAAGGACTGAAGCAAATGATGGGTGGAGTCACTCATTCTCTCTCTTTCTAACAACAATTTTCTTTTTAAATCTGATTCCTTCTTTTCTCTGTCTCTTCCTCATTATACTGGGTTCGGGGAAGTTATAGATCCCTCTTGTCAAAAATCTGAACTGATCATTTCAAAACTGCTTTTGAAATCAGGCAGGGGGAATGTATATAGCTGTAGAGATGCTACTTGCCACCCCGATGGTGGAAATCATGGCCTTCTTACAGTTGTACATGGCAGTTTAAAGCCATGTTTCCTATGTTATGAATATCCAATATGCACCTGAGCCAATACTTCAAAAAATACACTTGTTTCATATGTCATATATTAATATCCCTTTTGACGCATACCCAAAATGTAATGTAAGAAGCCATCCATTAAGTATGAGAATATGTGCTATCCTTGCCACTAATAAACAATGTGGACTATACCTTTATTATAGCTATGGCTAGCACAGGAGCACCCATAAGAACTGTACATCCATCATTTCCACTTGTTTGGGCAATGTGCAAGGAACCTTACAGACTCTACTGTGTAGATGAACCTTAATCAAATTTTGTGCTTTTTCCTCTTTGTCTGTTGAGGAGAAGCACTATGTAACTTTAACTACTACCAATTGCAAACAGTTCTTGCCTCGCTGCTAAACAAGATTAATAATATATATCTACTACATGAATTATTCATTTTTATTATATTTAACCAGAAAGGAAAGCCGGAGTTCTTTTGCCACTGTATACTCAAAGGTTTCCTGGAATAAATGGAAATTAAAAGGATGAAAATGCCAAGTGGAACACTTTCAGAATCCTCTGTTGCCTTCTATTTTAAGTTTTGTATTCTTAGAAGGAGCCTCTGATTTCTTACTGGGCAATGAAAGGACCCTAGGCATTTCTTTTCTTTCACTTTTGATTGATTGATTGATTGATTGATTGATTTTTAGTGATAGTGGTCTTTTGTCCACAGAAATAAGGAAGCTCTGAGTCCTTAACGTAATATTGTTCCATGGTGTTCATAGTCATCTGCTCATTAAAATTTTTTACTGACTCCATTTACAGATATCCAAACAATGAAAGGGAGACACATGGTTCTAATTTTGTGAAGACAAGAACAAGTGTGATGGCTGATTTGATTTTATAAAAAAAGCTGAAATCTAAATATTTTAAATAAGATAATTGACCTACAAAACTAAGTCAAATAGGCCAAACTAGGTGGACAAATCTATCTATATCCAGTTGGCATCCTTCTCAGATCCTTTTTATCTGAGGTGCAGTTCCATTTTTTAATTAATCTGCATTTCTTAAAAACAGTCTCAGAAATACATGTGAATCCATTTTCAAACACATGCTTCAGTAACCATTTACTCACAAAATATAAATGTTTTGCTATGTTTAAATACTGAGAATTATGTGACAATATTCAGAGAAGTATAAAATCTATCATCTAAAATCCTGGGATTCTGATTCCTTGGTATTTTGTGTGGGTTGACATCTCTATATAAAGAGACTGCACCCTCACAACCACGGAAATTTAGCTTATATTTCTCGCAAGCTCGTTGCCTGAAACACAGTGGCGTTCTTTTCCAGCTCATGTCATCATCCTACCCTATAAATAGTTTTCAACAGCCACAGGGAATTTAAAAACAAAAAAATAAAAAAAAACCCAGCATCTTGTTGGATATCTGTTGTTCAGAATTAAGACTGAGTAACTAATGCTTCTCTTCAATAATGTAATGTTATTTTAATGGTTGCTTCCTTCTGCCGACTATTTATGGAAGGGATATTTAATTATAAGCCTGTTTTAGCACTGCCTATATTAATCACATCTAGAGGGTCAGGTGCTGCCATACTTAATATTTAATGTTTTGAAAATAAATTAAAATACAGTGATTTAAGACTAACAAATTATCCAACATTACAAAAGGAATTGCAAAGCTAATTATGTACCCTGTTGCTGAAAGGACTATTAAATGGAGTCAGAGACTTTTCCCTCTCTGTTAACAAATGAAATCAAGTGCAGTGTGCTGGGAGATCAAATATGGAGTATAAATGCTTGTGTTTGTGATTTCAATATCTGGGTCATGTTGCTATATATAGTGGCTGTAAGGGCTTATACCACTGTATCTTTATTTAGGTCATTTGCTATTTTAACTTACCTGTTGAAAACACAGGGACTTTGGGTTTCATCACATTAAGATACTAGCTCTACATGGTCAAGTATCCTTTGTTTGAGCTGGCAGCACACGCACACACACCACACGCACACACACACACACACACACACACACACAGAGTTAGATGTGATCCAGTCAAGTCCAATCTTGTGGTGACTACATGGAGAGATGCTCACCTTCTTGACTTGTTTTCAGTAATACCCTATATAGCTTCCAAGGACAGTCCTGTAATTTCTTTCATTCTGTCCATTATGCTCTATCCTTCTGCTTTCCTCAACTTTGTCAAGTAGTCCTTTCTTTCTTTCTTTCTTTCTTTCTTTCTTTCTTTCTTTCTTTCTTTCTTTCTTTCTTTCTTTTTCTTTCTTTCTTTCTTCTTCTTTTTTTTTTTGCTAATCCATCATCCACTCATAGCCCACACTCAAGATTTGTGTTTCTGCTCCTTCACAGGAGCACTCAGTATTTAATTGGTTCAGGTATTTATTTGCAGTCCATGTATCTTAGTAAATGTCTCCACAACCATACTTTGAAGGTATCTATTTAGTTGTTTTGCTTTTTTTCAATATCCAGCTTTCATAGCCAAACATTAACATTGGAATTGTACACACACACACACATATGCACATACAGAGAGACAGAGAGAGAGAGATGTATATATCTAAGTGTTCACACACACACACATGTATGGGTATATATACACACACCCATATATAAAACACCAGACGGATTCTTACCCCACATCTCTAATTACATCAACCCAAACTGAATTTTTTTCCCTTTTCCAAAATAAAAATAGAAAATCACAAACCATACCCCTGTGTATCCCTAAAGCAGCTTTTATACAGAATTTCCATTCTAAAACACATATCAATAGGCTACATTGCCCTCCTGCATTTAATAAGAACATTGTCATGAATATATCAAACAAACTTCAGCTTGATTAATACTTGGGCTATTGTTAAAAGTGCAGCAGCAGGACCCTTAAAAAAGGTTGGCAATTCCAAGAAGGTGATTCATTGTAATATTTTATATGTAAGGAAGGGGTACGACAAATTATAATAACAAAAGGATGTTTACATCTTAGACAAAAACAATGAACTCTCTGTAACAATAAACTATTCAGAATCTGACAATATTATGAAGATAATGCAATGAATCAAGAAAATGGTGACCCTAGACAAATCTGATCCTGGTTTTTGCTTGATCAGGCAGTGATTGCAGCTACCAAGTTACAATACACAACTCGCACCTCTCTAATGATATTGGGATTATCATAATATATAATAGATGTTAGGTGTGACAGGTGTTCTGGAGAGCCACTCATATAATAAAATCATAGAATGGAAAAGTTGGAAGCAATATTAGAGGTCACCTAGTCCAACTTGTGCTGAGTGCTTTTTTATAAGCCAAAGAACTTACAAAGAACATAGCTAAAGAACTTACAAAAATATTTGGACATCTTATAGAGGGGAGCAAATATGCTATCAACTCCCCACTACAGTGCCTCCAGAAAATCAAAGACCTAAAAATAGAAGAAGATGAAAATATAGTTTCATTCAATGTCACAGCACTCTTTACTTCCATAGACCCAGAACTAGCAAAAGAATACATGACAGCAGTACTACACAACACACCCGACCTAGCCAAATACCCCCAGATCAAAATACCCAGAATCATGGACCTCATCAACCTCTGCCTCACTACCTACTTTCAGCTTGATGGAGAAATATACCAACAAATCCGAGGAATACCCATGGAATCACCACTCTCAGGACTCATAGCAGAGACTGTGATGCAGCATCCAGAAACCATAGCACTTCCACACAAACAACCAAAAGTGTGGATCCAGAATGTAGACAACACCTTCATCATAATGAAAAAGAAACAACTAGAGGAAACACATAAAACTATCAACATCTTCAAAGGAATAAAATGCACAAGGGAAGAAGACTTTATCAAAAAGTGCCTGACCACTCAACCCACTACAGCACAACCAACACAAGCTGTTAAAAGGGTAACACTACCATACATCAAAAACATCTAACAACAGACAGACTATTACAACCACACAGCATTACCATAGCACACAAACCAACTAAAGCCCTCCAAAATATCTTAAGTAAACCAAAACACTCAGTAGCCCAAGAAGAAAAAATAGGAATCATCTTCAACATACAATGTAAGGACTGTAACAGCCATGTAGGACAGACAGAAGACTAGCAGAGCACATCGATGAGCACCAACTAGCAGTCAGAAGATATGATGAAAACTCCTTAATCTCACAACACATGGACAGATTCAACCATAATTTCAACTGGGAAACTGCGAGCATCCTAGACCAAGCTAAATCCAAAAAATACCATAGTCCAGCTAAGGAATTCCTGGAAGCTTGGCATTCAGACAAATCAGCCATCAATAGACACAAAGAAATAAGCCATATTTACACACCATTCAACAGAGACAATAAAAAAGCTAAGAAGGAAACAAAAAGAACAGAACACATCCTCTCCAGCAGCCAACACCCAGATAAGCAGGCAAACAACCAAGCAGAAAACAAAACCCTAATCAAGGAACTACCAAGGAGAAAACCACGTCCCCACCAACACTGGCAGGGCAAGCTACTGTATATAAACAGGGAGCAAACCCCACACTCGCTCACACTGATGATGTTACCTAGTTGGGTAACAAAACATCTGCAAGCAAACAACCAAGCTCAGAGAGCACCAAGGACTCCACAATTCAACTCTAAGGTACATATATTCTCTTCTATTGCAAAATTAACTTCCTTGTAATTTAAACCCATTGTTTCTTTTCTTGTCTTCTAAAACAACTTCTGAACAATTCTGTACTCATTTCTACATGGTAGCCCTTCAGATACTTAAAGAAAACTATAATGTTTTCTCCAAAGTTAAACATTCCTAGCACCTCTTTGATCTTGACATCATACTTCTGTTGATGTAGCCGAGGGCTGCATTTGCTCTTTTGGAAGCTTTATCACACTGCTGGCTCGTGTTCAGCTTCTGATCCACCAAGACATTCAGACCTTCTTCACATGAAGGAAACTTTGCATTTGTCTCTGCTGAAATTGATCTTGTTGGTTTCTGCCCATCATTCCAGTTTGTCAAGATCCTCCTGAATCTTGATACTATCTTCTAAGGTGTTTCCAATCAATGATAGCATAGTCCAGCCAACATTTTGCTATATGTTCTCCTAGGATTCATGGGAGACATTGTTGATTGCTTTCTTGAAGCCAAGATACACTACGTTCACCACATTGTTGGGGTTAGATATACTGGTCACACAGTCAAAAAATGAGGTTAGTTTGGCATGACTTATTCTTGATAAAACTAAGCTGACTCTTGCCAAGCAACATGCTCTTTTCTAAATGCCCTGTAACTGACTGCTTAATCATCTGTTCTGGAGTTTTGCCCAGTATCAACATCATACTTTCCCCCTTTTGGAGATAGGGACAACAACTGCTCTTGTCCAGTTGTCTGATACCTGTTCTGTATGATTGCTTAAAGATCACAGAAAGGGGTTCTCAGATGACATCATCAAGCTTCTTCAAGAGTTCCAGAGATAATTGGACTGGCTCTAGAAAATTAAACACATTTATAGCAGCTGATGCTTCATAATCATCTTACTTATTCCTTCTATCAATAGAACTGTTTAAGTCCATCTGCACTCAGTTTTCCTTTGAGGAAAAGATCAAAACAAAGTAGGAGTGTAGGAGCTCTTTCCATCACCTGTTATTATCCTCCCTTGTTCTCCAAGCAACAGGCCCAACTCTTCTTTTTCCTCCAATTATTACTGGCATAGCCAAAAAAAGCTATTTTTCAATTATTTTGGATTCACATGTGAATCAGATTTCCTTTTGGGCTTTAGCTGATTTTCTAACTCTCTTTTTGCAGATATTTCCCAGTTGTTAGTAGGTCTTGGTGATTACACCTAATTTTTATTTCCTATACATGTCCCCTTTAAGTCTTAACTCAACCTAAAGCTCCCTCTTCATCCACAAAGGTTTCCTTAACTGCCTCCCTCCATCCCACCCCCATGCTTTTTGGGACTGTGTACTTCCTGTATCTCATTTTTAAAAACTTACCAACTGTCCCAAATTCCCTTGGAACTAGGGTTTTGTTTCCATGGGATCTTACCTAATATTTCTCTAAGCTTATTCAAATGACCTCTCCTGAAACCTAGTGTGTATGTAGAATTATGCTTCAGTTCCTCTTTCTGTAGTATTTTGAACTGCAAGATGTCATGGCTAGTCACTTTTTTTCCCCTTCCATTTCTGCTGCTTCTACCTTTTCAACCAGCTGTTCCCTGTTAGGAGCATATCTGTGAGAGCCTTTGTCACTTCTTCAACATTCTAGAAAATGGAAGAGCAAGACCACTCAGGAATTTTGGGGACCTTGCAGTCTTGGCTAAGCTGGGTCTCCAACAGATGACCAGGTAATTGAAGTCTCTCATTATTACTATGACTTTCCTCCTTGAAAGTTCTATAATCTGGTCCAGCTAGAACTTCTACCAGGCTCAATAGTCCATAGCACATCCCTTCAGTCAAGGATGTTGTTGTTTTCTCTTTCTTGTATTCTTATCCAAAAATCCAAACTGGACTTTTATGTTCAAATTCCTAGATCCCAATATACATCTGCACCATGTACTTCATATACACTATCTCTCTTTCAGTCTGGCTATTCTTTCTGAATAAGCTGTATCTTTTAATCCTTGCATTTCATTTGTGAAATAATAGTCCAGGTAATAGGACATATTTTAGAAAAGAATAACACTTCACTAAAGATATTAATCTAAAACTGCTTTCTAGGATATTTTAAATCATGGTGTTTTCAGAAGATAATTTTGTTTGTTTATTTATTTAGTTCTCTCCTGCTTCTCTGTTTATTCCAACACTTCAGCGGCTTACAACAATAAAAAATATAGAGCGTAAACATAGCAATTAAAATCCAAACCCAAATTATACTTTAACATAAAAATAGAGCATATGTGGACATATAGTTTAAATGATTTCCATAAAAAGCAGAGAAAATCGGCCAATCCAATGATGTATAATTTGCAGCCCTCCAGTAATTGATATTTGGGTTAAGATAATAGGGAAAGTTGTTTTACATGTAGAGATATAGCCAGAGGGAAATACTGTTGACAGCTGGCCTTTGGTGCCTGAATTCTTTGAATGCACCATTGTGCTAAATTCCTACCTCATTAAATCAGCTGTTTAGCTACACTCCTAGTTGCTACTGCAGCTCAGGACGACAGCTCTGATGTTGCTTGCAAAAACCTTGTAAGGCAAACAAGATGACTGAACCATGATGTGTAACATAATATAAAAGTCAAGCCAGTCACATTCTTGACTATGTCAGTAAATTTCTGGATTCCTTCATAGATCAAAGTGTTCTGTGGCTGGATTTTTCTTCCAGCTTTTTTTTTTTTTTTAAACCTAGCGTTGGCAATGCAGAAGTCAACTCTTTTTCCCAAAAAAGTCCAAAGAGCAGTTAAATATAGTTTGGATGAGTTCCTTATACAAAGAAAGTTCACATTCCAGTGCTGCATGCTGTTTAGCGGTGTCGAACCAGAAAATGGGATTTTAAGCATTCTTTTCAAAAGACAGAGACTGTTATTAAACTGCTGTTCCTGGAATCATCCATTTATGCACAGGATAAATACCACCAGCCAAGAGAAAGAATGAGAAAAGGTCATGCAGTGTTCCCTTCCTGCGTATCTCTTCAGTCAGACTGAAAGCAATAAGAGCTGCAGCATTTTAGACACTAATGTTCTTATAGTCGTATCAGCCTCTGTAGACAATAGCCTAATTCATCTAGTTCACATAGTGTCCACAGCTGTAGATGAAAGAGATATAGCTTAAGAAGATGGATGTAGGGCTGGCTCATACAGTCATATACATCACTCGCTTAAGCATTTGAAGTCTTGCAGCTATGAGCTGAGTCCTTTAGGAAACACTGAGAAGGTAACATGACTGATACATACATGTTGATCAGCATTTGATGTGGCACTCCTGTAGGGATAAGCGCACACACACACACACAGAGGTATAAGCATTTTGCTATAGATATTGGCCCGATTCATACATTTGCATGTTGTCAGAGTCATGGGGCAAGAGGAAAATAGAGATCCTACTTCAATATTTCTGTCTCAAGCAAAAGTGATATGACATTGTACAGTATATTTTCATATAATCCTTCACGAATGAATATTGTGGGTGGAAGCCTGGAGAAAATGGAGACCAGACAACAAAGTATAAACTGACTCTTTGATTTTAGATGATATTTGGATAAAGGTCTGTCCATTCCGTTCCATCACTGGCCTGAGACAATTCACATGGTTTGACCTAATTCTGAATGCATTTGCATAAATGTATTCGTATAGAACAGCTGGCTATACTGTTTTTCATGTCCTTTTGTCAATTCCCGGCTCTTCAAAAGTAATAGCTTACATAGGGAAAACTGCACCAGACTTACACCCAACTTGTTTTGGGTGTTCCTTCTGTTTATATCAACAATAATTTATTATTGCGTGTGTGTGTGTGTGTACGCATGTGTGTGTATGTTTCATTTTTAGGTTATTGCTCATTTTAGTAACCCATGTCTAGAAACGGTCTTCCAAGCATCACCTCTGCCCTTCAAACATTAATTCCTAGAACATCCTTAGGAAAGAACATAGTGCCCTCACTTTCACTTTAGAAGAATGCTATTTCTCTGGATCAGTGGCATCTTATAAAAACATGAAGGAATGGGAAGGATTCCTGTACAATTATTATGTTTTCCACTGTTCCATCCCATGCTATTAGATATCCATGGGATCAAGCATGGATTCCATAAAGATAAATCCTACCTCACCAGTCCTGAAAGTGTCAACAAGCATCTCAACAAGCATGTGGATGGAGGTGACCCCACTGATACTGTATACTTTCAAAAACCAACATTTTAGTTTTATCATAGTTAATTTGTAATTGATTTTCTTGGCAATACTTAGCTAGTGCCTCAAGTAGGTGTTTCAAAGTAAAAAAAAGGTTAAAAGTACATCTGGAAAATTCAAGATCACGTGATAACACAAGTAGAGAGTTTTAGTTATTTGGGCATTTTATTTAATCATGCTCTATCCTGGCAACATCATTGCAAGGCAATATTTCTGAAAGCAAAATCTACTATGATGACCTTGCTTCAATATTTTTATTCAAAAGGAGGGAGTTTGGTTCCTGCAGCAATACAGATTTTCAATGCAAAAATTGCATCTCAAATTTTGTATGGAGCTCCAATTTGGATTACATTTGCCAATAATAACATAGCCCAACTGCAGGTGAAATTTTTAAGATCTCTTTTAAGTGTTCCAAGTTGTGTTCCAAATTCTGTTATTCTCCTGGAAACTGGGCAATACCCTTTGAAAACAAAGGCTTGGCTGAGCGCTGTTAAGTTTTGGTTGCAAATATACGTTTTTAAAAACAAAGAAGGATTGCTTCAGGAAATCCCAAATGAATCTTTTATAGATATGTGGCTTAAACAGATGACCCAAAAGATTAGTCAAACTGGCATTGATCCTGATTATTTATTTTCCAGGAGTATGACATCAGCATTTCATTGTATTAAACAAAGATTATGGGACAATTCAATACAGGAATTAATGGCTAAAGCCAAAGTTTTTGTTCACCTGTAACTTTTGGAATTAATTACTTTATTTATTTATTTATTTATTTATTTATTAAATCTGTATGCAGCACATCTCCCTCAACGGGTAACTCTGGGTGGCTCACAATTAAAACCAATACCACACAAATAATTAAAATTAATTAATCAATTAAAAGTCAGACTGTAAAACAAAGAAATATACTTTTCAGCTCCCTAAATATCTGAATAGTTTATATTTAAGTAAATACAGAACAACCTTTTCAAAAGCCAGATTAAATGTGTTGCCATCAAGTATGTTATATGGTTGATTTCAAAAAAATCCTCATCTCGCAAAGATTTTGACCCTGTAATGATATTGGTCTTGAAACGGTGGATCATATTTTATTGTATTGTGAATTTTATAAGAGTCTTCAGCAGGAAGTTATCTGGCCTATTTTAAAATCAAAACCAAGAAGAGATACTTCTGAGTATGTTAAGATTTTACTTGCAGATTAAAATCCTAAAATTACAGAGGCAGCAGCCAGATTTTTAACTATGGCTATAAAAACAAGGTTTCAGTAACACATCAATGAGTTGGGGTTTTGAGTTTATTTGGTAATATTTATTAAATATTTTACTCATTAAACTGTTTTATCTAATGCCAAATTTTAGATTATATTTGTAACTTGCTATTAGGGCCTTTTGGCCATAAATAAATTGGTTGAGATATCATATACTTGGATTTTCAAAAATTCTTGACTAACGTCTTCATCAAATGCTCTTGAATAAACTTGTGATAAGAGGACCTGGCCTTGTATGAATTGTTAATAAATTTTAAAAACAGGAAGCAAAAAGTATGGCTAAATGTGCAATTTTATCAGTGGAGGGAAATAAGAAGCATCACTACTGGAACCAGTGCTTGTTCATAAATTATATTTACTTAGTTAAGCAATGTGCTGCCCAAGTTTGTGGAAAATTCTAAATTATTCTGGGTGGTAAAAAAGAAGTGTTATTATGAAATGCTCCAAAGTCCAAATCCATTTGTCACCCAAAAGGCAAATGCAATTTAATTTAACTAAGTGTAAAATGATGCGCTGGGGCAAGTCCCCTCTCCCCAGTATATACCAATGGGGCTGAGCTATCTGTAACTAACCAGGAAAAAGACCTTAGGGTCATAATGTCATAGTATCATCGGTCACAGTGTCATAGCTCAATGAAGATGTCAACTTAGTGTGAGGCAGCTGGAAAAAAGGCAAATTCCATCATAGAGATCTTTAGGAAGGGGATTAAAAATAAAAATGCCAACAAAGTAATGCTGTTATACAAATCTATGGCATGCCCACATCTGAATAATTTGTATGGTTCTGGTTACAACATTGAAAAAGGACATAATACAGCTGCAAAAAATGCAGAAAAGGGCAACCAAAAGTCATCAGAGAGCTCAAATATTTTCCCTATGAGAAAAGCCTAAAAGACTCGAGTAAAAAAGACATCCGAAGTGAGACATGATCAAAGCATATGAAATACATAGTATGGAAAAAGTGAACTGGGAGAAACTTTGTTCCTTCTTCCAAAACACTAAGCAATCCAATAACGCAAATTGGAAGGGGATTTAGAAAAGACAGAAGGAAGAAAAAAAACCTTTTTCACACTGTACATAATTAACCTGTGGAATTCATTACCACAGGATGTAGCAATGCTCACCCACTTAGATGGCTTTAAAAGAGTATTTCCTAAATGCATCGAAGACATGTCTACCATGGATTATTACTCTTGTGCAATCTCTGGGTTGGGGGCAGCCTGATTCCAAATGCAAGTTACAGGGAACACCTGTAGGAAAGGGATATGGAGGATACCTCCTACTTGCAAGCTCCCTATAGCTTTTTGTTGGCCACTGTGAGAAACAAAATATTGAACCAAGAAGGGCCTCAGCCTGATCCAGCAGGGTTGTTGTTATGCTCTGATGACATGCAATCTTCTATTCAGATGCAAGTCAACATAAGTAGACGATATATGCAAAATTCACTGCTCAGTTTCGGGATAATGAACATGCAGAGATTGGTATGTGTGGCCATATCTTCCTTCCATATGAAAAGGGCTCTTGTCAGAAAGAGAAGGGGGAGGGGGAGGGGGAGGAAGGATGCTGCTGATGGTGTGAAATAATTACTCAAGGTATTTTTTTACAATAAAAATGTAAAATAAAATGTGCACTGAAATCAGTGCCATTAAAATCACTGTTCAGATCAGAATAATTAAAATCAGTTTAACAGTTAAAAGCTTGGCAAAAGGGAATATATTTTTGGCATTTTTCTAAATAGTGGGAGGCTCAGGGCCAAACATTCCTCCCTGGTATATTCTATAGCCTAAAGCCCTGCAGGAGAAGGCCCTCTCTCACATAGCAGATAGCCGAACTTCTGGCCGCTGGGGCAACTTCAAAAGGGCCTCTCCTGCAAATCTAAATAGCCAGGCAAGTTCAGAATGGGAGGACAAGTCCCACCATCAAGCTCTAAGCCATTTGACATATTTCTGCAGTGAACTCAGAGAAGTCTCTTCATTGTAAAGGCTAAAGTGAGAGAGGAGGGTTTGTTGCTCAGATGGCAAGAAGGATTGTCCATTTCACAAGTTTAAGTTCCATGCTACTGCATCTCCAACTATGTACGCTTCTTGTCTCTGAACAGGTGAACTAGATGTACTAAGGTTTGTACTAGGATACTTTTCAACATGAAATGGGTGACCGTATTTTGTTGGGGTAGAAACCTGGTGAGTTACTGCTGTTTTCTTCCCACAAGTATGTTGCTGGTTCTGCAAAACCTGAGATCTACAGTATGTAAAAGACCAGGCCCAGCACATTCCTTGTGTATAGCAGAACACAAAGCATTAATAAACATATTGCATCTTGTGGCCTGTTTAGTACCTCAAACACAGGGTTTGACCACTTAGCTACTGTCAGCTGGCTAGATACAGAACTACTACATCTCAATAACATAAATAGCATACAGTTTTTAAAAAATACTGTTACAGAATTTTTAAAAAGCACAGAACTGAGAATTATGGGACAAAATAAAACATAATTAAAAGGAAAGTAAATGTGCACGGACTGTTTATACCATGTTATTTTTCTATAAGTATGTTCAGCAAGATTGCTGCAGAAATAAATACCAGCAGGTATTTATTTCATATCTGAAATTTCTCAGCCATTTCCAGGTAAAACAAAGTTCATCCATTTTGGTAGAATTATGCATGGAATGCAAATATTTTAGTCATTTGACAAATGCTTTCTGCAGCCATTTAAAGGCATTTGCAATCCACAGAAAGACAGAAAAATCTGTCCTTTGCACAAGTGATACAAGCTGAAGTATCAGCATGAAATAATTTTGTAATAGTCTGGCTTCTGCCCAAATTGAATGAAGATCAGTTGAAGCAATAAAGTGCTGCTGGTGGTATATATTTCAAATATATTCAGAAAGAAAGCTGATATATGAACTTTTAGGCAGGATGCCCAGAAAAGATAAAGTCAGCTGCAGTCAAGGAAAATCTTGTCAGGAAGATATTTTACTCCCATATGTACCATTCACAGATCGTTTTTCTTCTTTTTAGTTATATATCCAAAACTGCAAATGTGATTATGGAAGTCACCTGGATGTCCTAGGTGAGTGGATCACTCAGACTACAGCAGAAGCATCATCCAGAGACCACAAAACATCAGTTAAAAAAGGAGCACTTTGTATGTTTAATCATTAATTTTATTTAGCCATCTGTAACAAGGACAGCACATAATTTCAGGGATTCCAGTGCCCTTTTGTGTGATCCGCAGACTTTCATTGACATACGCACCCCATCCCCTGACAACAGGCATATCAAAGGAATCAATATATCACAAGTGTCATAGAATTTAGAAAATGTTACACCTTATTTTAATAGCACATTTGCATTTCCAAAATGTGGATATTGAATCATTGGGTGCCTAGTCCCTCTATTTTTCTAGGTAGCTTGTAGGAAACCAAGGAAGTGGCATCTGAGGCTTGGTCAAATTGGATTCAGACAGGGCACTCTGGCTTCTTATAAAGCACAGTGATTCCAGTAGGGAAAGATATAGCAGAAAAACAAAAGGCAGGACTGGGAGGTGTGAAGGTAACCGAAAAGCCATCAGATTCGGAGGTAGGCAATGGACAAGCATGTCTTCCTCTAATTTTTTTTCTGCTTCTTTTAATCTAGACCAGGGTTTTTCAAACGGTGTTCCGTGGAATCCTCAGGTTCCATGAGAACTTGAGAAGATTCTGTGGGAGACTACAGGAAAAAACAACCACCTTGTTTATGGTGATGGATATTGTTTATGGCTATTTTATAAAGAATTCCATTTACAGACTCATGGAAGACCCACCAGCAATTAGAAGAGTATTCCTGGGGTTGTAGCTTTCTTGTCTTTGAGCTTCCTCAGAGTAAATGCTGCTCTTTGGAATTCATTAGCACCATTTTTTTAAACAAAAATATAAATTAACAAAATGATTTTAATCACAAGCAAGCCTGGAAAGATAGTTAAATTTAAGCAAGTCAATTATTAACCAACAAGTAATTAGCTTGCTCCATTTTTAGAACATCTTATTAAATATATCTATGAAATCGATATGGTTATTAAAAATTATGCAAAATAATGGTGGGTGTAGTACAAAGGAAATGGAGGCTAATTGCATAAGATTTTTTGGAAGAAATGTAAGTCATTAAAATGTGTTGAATTCTTGATATATAAAAATGTTCCTAATTAAAATAGAAGTTGTGGAAAGTATGAATGGATACAAATAATCTTAAACAATTAATTTAGTATATCTGTTTAGTCTTCAAACACTACAAATATTCCAATATAAAACAGCACCAAGGGCATATTGGCTGGATCATGGTTTTATTCCTCATTCATTATTCTGAAATGATTATCATCCCTTGAAGCTATACTTACACTGATTCACCCTATTTAGATATCCCTACACTAATATTCCTACACTGATATAAGAGGATAATAATACTGGGCTAATGAAATCTACATACTAATCCTATAAATGGCTACTGCACCATTACCTTTGTCCTGAGGGATGTAACTATTTCATTATTGATAGCCAAGCTGCTTTGCTGGATGTAGGAAAGGGAGTAGATTCCTATTCTTATTTGACATATGTGGAGCAGAGGCCAAGGATAAGTTGTCCAAAGCCATCCAGCCTGCTCCCTTAAAACAAATGGCAACACAGAAGGGTCCACATTAGGTCCTACTTGGCCCGTTTTGTTAAGGTTTTGGGTGCATCTGGGAATTGGCATGTGTATTGCAAGAACCCGTTGCTATTTATGTTTCTAATATGGAAATCAAACAGTGAGATGAATTTTCCCTCCAAACCTATATAGTCCAGCAGATTCTTGCAAATGTGAGCTCAGTATTCATTGTCTAAAAAATGTTGTTTTGGAGGCCAAAGGTGCTCAAAGATTGGTTAACCTTGAAGTTTTATCTGAGCTCATAGTTAGATCTGGAATTAATGAATGACATCTCAGAACTTTTCTATGTTCTTCCATAGTTTACAGCAGAATTGTGGTTGAAACAGCTGCTTTTGGGCTAGACCAAGATATTTTGCTGCATTAATTGCTTTGAATCCACATGACTGAACAGTGTCATGGAAAATAATGGAACCCAACTTTTGGAATTGTGCTTCTTCTGTGGCATCTCTAAAAATAGTGCTTGCTCCAAAACAGTTGGACCTAATTTATAAATTTGCATGCTGTAGTGCAGATGTCCTTTGCACAGTATATATCAGGGATCAGCAACCATTTTAAATGATAGGCACTGTCATGTACTTTCAGGCAGTGCTGCCAGACCTCCCTAATCAATCAAGTAAGCAAGCATTTTTATTTTTATTTTTATTTTTGTTTTGTTTTAAAGAGGGGGAGAAAAATCTCACTGTAAGCTGAGAATACAGATGAGGGTTTTTTTCTGTTTTGTTTTGTTTTATTTGGCCACCTTGCAACAGTTCAGCCACATTTTTATTTTTGATATTCTGGGAACCAGGGTATGCTATGGACTGGTGTTGTAGCTACCATGCTGTCTGTGGGTGCACTATTCTTACCCCAATGTGTACATGAATGGAATCCTTCAATTAGGTACATTATTACCTGATTAAGCTCATCTTCTTTCTCTTCTTCTATGGATTCATCCATTAAGATATTTGAAATCGGTTAATTTCTAAGTCAATATGTTTTCAAGTATAAATAGTCATCTGAAATATGGCTAAAAATTTCATTATCACCAATACTACATTAATATTAATAATGAATAATATTTATAATTAATGTAACAACATGAGGAAGATGACATGTACCTGCTTTATAAAAACTGGTATCCTTCTCTTATCTCCAGCTTTATACAGGTAGTCCTCGTTTAGTGACCGCAATTGGTTCTGGTGACTCAGTCATTAAGTGATGTGGTTGCTAAGTGAAAATCACATGACTGCGCCTGGGCTTATGATTTTCCTTCACAGTTTTCCTTCACAGGATACAACCCCAAACACCCAGATGAGCCCAAACAGTGGGGAAGATTCCCAGAACTTGACTCATGAGGAAGCCAGGAAAAAGGGTAAATCTTATCGTCTTTTTACCCCACTCCCCCACCCTTGGGAATGCTCACCTCATCACTGGGATAATTAGCAAGAAGAGAATTAATATTTGTATTTACATTCATTGGAGAGGAAGGGATGACAAAAGAGTAAGCAGGCACACAATGTGGAATACATATTGAGAGGATTGTGCTAGTGCCAGCTGTTTGCCTAGTGCGTTCATGGCTGTGAGCCAGAAACCACTTAGGAGGCAAGCAAAAGCCTTTAGTGTGAAACTAATTAGGGTCTTGTCAGTATCAGGCAGCAGTGTGAGCCAGGAGGAGGGTTCTGATCAACTAATTAAGGTCACAGAGCTGAGCTTGCTAACTTGTGGTTAGCATTTTTTAGGGAAGCACTGCACTGCAGAGAAAAGCAGCTCATGAAGAGATATTTGTTTAGTCAATCTTTCCTCTCTGCGAGGGGGAAAAAAAATGGGTTAGGCACAGGAAAACATGTACTAACTGACTGTAATGGCAAACACATGACTGAGAGAGAGAGACACTGAGAAGGTTGTAAATGCAGTCATTGGTCATAAAGTTACTTTTTCATCACCATCATAACTGCGAATGGTCAATGTCCAAGGCAGTTGCTAAATGAGGGCTACCTGTATTAGGCACAGGGCTTTTCCATCATTAGCTATCAAACATCTGGAAACAGTCAGAGTTTCAGTAGAATTCTCTGGATCCCACAACAAACCACTCAAAAGCCCCTCCCCCAAATATGAAAGAGGTTAGGTACTTAGCACCCCTCCAGGTACAACAATTGAGAATGGGAAAAAGGAAGAGGGGAGGGTGTCCATATCTGGGCTGCTGCAAAAATGTGGACAACCCCTAGCAAAAAGTTCGATTTTCTGTATCTGTTTGCTGCCATTTAGTGGTCATTCTTATCCCTGCAGCCCAAATATGATTGGAAGAGTGGGAAGAGAAGAGTGCAGCCAACAGAGATAGCCAGGGAAGTTGCCAGGCAGAACCTGTGGGACATCTCTTCCTTCTCCTCTGCTTCTGCTGACTAAGGAATGCTAATAGAGAAGACGTTAATAGCTGCTTTGGTTGCTCTTCCCTCATTCATTTTCTTCTCCCTTCTGAATCCTCTTCTACTGCACCTCCTATTGGGCGACCATATTTGGGTTGCCAAAAACCAGGCAGACAATGGGCATCAAACAGTAACAGCAGATTCAAACAATGATCCAGAGTTTTCCAGCCCAGCTACAATAGCCCTACCCTATTCAATTTGATGTGTAGAGAGTATGGGGCAAAGAGTGGGTAGCTAGGGGCCAATGAAGCTAAATCAGTTAGCAGTCCCCAAGGATTCATTGTATTTACACCACTATAAGGACTGTACCTGAACACCTCCCTGACCACTCAGTGGCAGCAAAGAGAAACAGGATTTTGCAGATCTGATAGACCTGCCATCATTGCCTGCTCTGACCAGAATCTCCGGCAGAAAATAATTTCATCACCTTTTCACTGAAGATACCACTGACTTGGACTGGAGACCCTCTGTCTGCAAATCATTCCTCTGTCACTGAGTTATGGCTGATCCCCTGCAGCACTTAATTTATATGTTTATTCAGATAAAAACCAGCAATAAAATAAAATGAATGTGTCACAGAATAATCAGGGAGTGTTTAATGCCTTTGAAATATCTGAAATATTTAAGCTAACTAAATGGCAAAAGTTCTTACACTGACCAACCAATCTTCCTCCACACTTTGTCTCTCCCTGTAGCTGTCTATTATCTAATAAACTTAAAAGTTCCTCAATGCCAAAACAGCCTGATGGGGATTTAGTGCACTGACAGAGATTACTGCAACATTTAATACTCCAAGCATGATCGTATTATGTAATTGCATACTCCGACTTCTCATTTTGGAGACTGAATTGTGGATAAATATAAATAATGTCTTCATCTCTAAAAGCACTCAGACTAGCCCCGCTTTATCTGATGGATGAGAAAGGTTCACAAAAGTTACCCATTCTGATAATTTTCTACTGCCTAATAGATCTCTATTCTAGGATTGTCAGTCTTAAATCTTTCCCCAAATAAAGCAACAGCTACCTTTCATTGTCCAAGCTCTTCCTGTGTTTGCTCACCACAGCACCATCCTCTCTCACTGAAGAGAATGGCAAAATTCCCACTGATTATGATGGAGGGAATTACATCCCACTGGGCTCAGTCATCAGATACAAATAAGGTAAACACAAGTAAGAGGTAAGCTATGAATCACCTTGTGCCTCAGCAAAAAGAGAAAAAGCATTTTATAGTCACTTTCCGCTAGCCATTGTATTAGAGACTGAGAATGTTCCATCTCCTATGGGATGTTGAAGAAAACACACACTTTCAAAAACTCAGTAGGTGGCTGTGTTTATTACAGCAAACACCACAAAAGCAGTCAGTGCAGGGATAGCAACTGTACAATAAGACTAGACAAGTGTAGTAACAGCAGCCCAGCTTCTGCTTTTTCATTATGGTGGTATTAAGGTGTAGCAGCTACCATTGGGGCAGGCCCCACTTTGCTGAGAGCTTTACTCATGAGGAGACATCCATCTGAGCAGACCATCTCACTGTCCTCTTTAACTTGCCTTGTTCCTCCATCTTTCCATTGGGGAGCTCTTTGACAGCATCAGTCATGTTTTTTCACCTTGCTCTTCTATGGGTCTTCTAGCCAAGGTGAACTGTTGGCTGGTTCAATGGATTAAGGGAAAAAAACCTTTAGGCTTTCTACCATCTTCCTATTGGACCAGACTCCAAGAGCTACATTATCCAGGTTCCTTTTCTCCTTTTAAAGTGAAGGTGAAAAGATGGGCTTTTTAGCCCCAGGAAAATTTCCTCTACATGCTAGCCACATGCTGCTAGTCCACAGTGGAGGCAGCTTTAGGTGCTCTGTTCTGGAAGTGGCATTTTCACAATTATCCCATCTCAAGACCTCCCATCCAGATTCTCTATGATCCATGGAAGAAGAGGTTTGTGTTGACAGGGTCAGAGGCAGCAACCTGCTTGGCCCAGTTGATCTGATAGGTCTACTGTTGGACCACCTCCTTCTGCTGTTCTGCAGTGCTGGTTGGGCTGTGGATGGTTTCCACAATTACTTTTTTTAATGGGTTGGTCAACTGGTTGTCCTAAACAACGTAAAACCCTGAAACTGACTCACTCATTCCTGGCTTAGCACATGTAATGGAAAGTAGGACTTTCTTTTGTATTTCTGTAACCTATATGATGGGAAATTCCTTTCCTGGTGGCCACTTCTCCCAGGGAAGCTCTGGCTCCTCACTTACTCTCTCAAGTTATGTTCTTAGTATAGTTTTTAGTTCCCACTCTGACCCCACCAGTAAACCTTCTTTCTTCAGACTCCTGATCTTCAACAACACTTACCCAAGGACTGCATCTCAACTTCACAAATCCAGTCAACCACCAGATGGCAGCCAAGAAATAGAGTCAGCCTAGTAGTCATAGTTATAAGGAATTATTATTATTATTATTATTATTATTATTATTATTATTATTCTACAATTAGATTCACAAAGACAGGTGAAAACTTAATAATTTAAGTCCTAAGAATTATTAAGGTAGTATCTGAGGATATAGGCAGTTCCAACCAGGGTATTTTTTGCATTAATATTGTTGTTGTTGTTGTTATTTCCATCACTCAATGGGTATGCCAGAAAAGAAAAAAAGAAAATTTCAGTGCACCTAGTAACCAGAGTGTTGTGCATGTCAACTGGAAGAGTCTCTTCACCTATTGGATGACATTGGGCAAGGCTAGTGTTTCAGCCCAGAGGACCACTACATCATGGTCCTTGGAATGTGACACATTAAAACTACATGGACAGCAAGATAGCATGGACCTATTTTCGGAATGTGATAAAGTCTCATTGTAGAGGCAACAAGATTTAGCGTGGTATGATTTCCTGTTGGCTCCAAGGATGGGAGGGGAGTACAGCTAAGCAGCTGTGTGAATGTGGTACTCTAGCCTTTACCTTAACATATTTAATACATTAAGATGTCTGTTGGCCTTATCTTAAATACTTGTACAATGTGTGAACCTTTTCCTAGAATACTGCAAGCTTCAAATAAAACAGGATAATGAATTTGTCTTTAGGCTCCTGCGGCTGACTGATTGTTGGGGGAAAAAAATCTGGAGAGACAGAGAAGAGAACAAGAGATTGACAAATTTAACTGGCTACTCTAGGGAGCAAAATGACTGCTGTGTAGTGTCACACAGCTACTAATCCTTCAGAATCAAGTGGAACAGCATTTGAGGGGGGGCGATGAGAATGAAACAGAAGCCTTTTATGTCTGACTTCATAGGTCACCCACCCCATGCAATGTGCTTTTTCTGTGAATCTCTCGGCTAAGTACTTCCAGCAATAGCAGTTCAAGAACACTGAACAAGAAAAACCAACAAAGAACAAGACACAATGAACCATCGAGAAATACCACTTAGCTGGCATATTGCAGAAGCCAGTGAAGATTATCCATCTTTGCTGTAAACAATTTGATGCTGCATTCATTTTAAGCAAAATGTGGAATATTTAAAAGCTGACTATTTTCATTGCCCTTGATAGCCATGCATAGTAAGGCTAGTGTTCAGTCCTATGAGAGAGAATTAAACATTGTTAGTTTATAAATTGTCAGGAGAGCGGGGGAAAGGGACAATATCTCTCACCTTGATGCTACATAGCCTGGACATAGAACTATAGAAATGATTTCATTGCCCCCACCCCACCCTATTTTTACCTTTTAATCACACAAAAGGCAGCACAGGTTGTGTGAGCCCTCTCTCATACAGTAGGAGTAAGACTACCGGTGAAGTGCCCCATGGAAGAACTACCAAGCATGAGCTACCAAGATAATATTTTAATTATTTATAGTTTTTAGCCATCTCGGAGAGAGCTGTGTTTTTATTGTGAGCCGCCCAGAGTCACCCGTTGGGGGAGATGGGCGGCATACAAGCCAAATAAATAAATAAATAAATAAATAAATAAATAAATAAATAAATAAATAAATAAATAAATAAATAAATAAATAAAATTACAATGGATAATATAGGGCCAGGTGTGGAGAGGACTTCCAGGACAGAAAATCTGAGAACACCAGCTTTTACTAGTTGTATTTATTTAAATGATCTATAGAGCCACCCATCTCACAGCAGTGTCTCTGGGTGGCTTAAAAGATTAAAACCACTGCAATAACATGTACCCCATGATGTCCTGGTTAAAACAACAACCCCGAAAACAAAACAAAACAAAAAAACAACATCACCAGCAAAGGCCCCCTAACCTCCTGGCCAAATGCTTTACGAGAGGCTAACAGTTTCATGCTTCTGTTGGAATTTAATTATAATGTTGAAAGAAGATGAGACTGCACACCACCGGAAAGATGATTTTAGCATGGGAAATAAGTCACTTGCATATCAGGCACTCACACTAAGGTACACTCTCTGAGTTGAGTTTGACTTCTGGTGACTATATGGAAATGTCCACATTATTTTCTTGGTAAGAGTGCAGGAGTGGTTTACCATTACTTGTTCGGAGAATTGTTTAAAATTTTATTTTCCAATTTAATCTATAACCCCAGGATTCCCTGGCGGTCGCACCTCAAGTATTAAGCAAGTTTGATCCTGCTTAGCTTTTCAAGATCCACCATAATTGGCTACCTCACCTCAAAACCAGGGTAAGTAGAAGGACTCCACATATGAGTATTTATTTATATGAGTATTTAATCAAATATTTCTTGTTTCTTAAACAAACAAACAAAAAATAATTGCTCTTCTATTCAGTTCCATGGGAATCTCCCCCCCCCCCCCAAATGTGGAAGTTCTGACATAGCACCGAAGGTGAACACCAAGAGCTCTAGTCAAAAACTGGATATATGATCCATTTGTAGCTTAGCAATACTGATAATTAAACAATACCCATTACAGTTAGCATAATACAATTCATATTTTATTTTATTTTATTTACATTACATACATAATACCTTGGGCATATTCATTGTTTCAATGCACAGACTGCAACAATTGCTTTTGCTCTGCTCTTGTTTCTGTCAAACACAGAACACAAGACAACTTTGGTGTTGGAGAAGACTCCTGAGGATATCATGGACAGCCAAGAAGACAAACAGATGGATTATTAGAAAAAATAATCCAGACTACTCACTTGAGTCTCAAATGACCAGGCTCAAATTATCATACTTTGGAGACATGATGTGAAGACCTAGCTCTCTGGAGAAGGATATAATGCTGAGAAAGGTGGAAAGCAAGGGAAGAAGAGGCCAACCAGCAGCAAGGTGGGTGGACGCAATTACAGCAGTAATGGGTGTACCATTGGAAAACTTGAAGGACCAGGTTGGGGATAGATTGTCACAGAGAAAATCTATCTATGCAGTTGCTAAGAGTCAACATCAACTTGATGGTACATAATCAATCAATCAATCAATCAATATGTTTGTTTAGTAATATAAGTAGCTTAATAATATTGATTTAAAGGTAAAGGTTGCATCAAACTGTGTCCTCCTATCTACAGAACAGACAGCACTGACTGAATTTCTTCTGCAATATCTGTTCTGTAGATGGGGAGAAGACTCTCTTCATGAAGATTAGAGACTTAGGGGGGAAGTTGCAAAGAAAAATAGGAACATAAACTTTCAGTATGTAACTGGAAGCCCATTTGCATTATGGATGTAGCCAATAATGTTAACTACCAACTTTCCTTGTTAAAGAGCAAAATGAAATAAATGAATCAATTATAATGAAACTTAGCCCTTATTACTAGTTCAAATTATTAACATGAAAGATTTTGAACTTTTTTCTACATTGAATTTTGCATTGTGAATGCCACAAGAAAGAGTATGTTTTCCTAACACAGTACATAAACATGAAATAGGCCAAATAAATAGAATTTTGGTTGCCACATCTGTACAGATTTTTAGATAACTATATTTACTTATTGACAAATAGAGGGAATAGTTATTAGGTTTATAAGTAACTTATAAATATCCATCTGATTTGATTAAACAAAGCAAGAGCAGTGTGCCACATTTTGTGGAAGCTGTGGACAGGTTGCCCTACAGTGTTTGGAGTATCAGACATAAACACTCTATTGCATCACATTTGGCACTCTGGAGGAAAATGTTTTGCCTGCAGCCTCTAGTAATCAAACTTTCATGGCAAGTGCAGGCTGCGTTGCTCATGGAAACCAGGAGGTACACTAGTTAACTGTACATTTAGACAGCCTAAATGATGTCAGTTCAGTCCGTTCCTGGAAAAGACTGGTCTGGCTTCTGTTATGCATGTCTGGTAACATCCAAATTGGATTACTGTAACATACATGACACTTCCAAGAATATCAATTGGAGCAAAATGTAGCTGAGAGAAAAGCCTTGGGTTTCCTGGACGTACAGTGTAAGACTAATATTTCCAGCTTCATTGTGTTTCCACTTACAGTGGTACCTCGAGTTACGAACTTAATCCGTTCCGTGACTCTGATCGCAACTCGAGTTGGTCGCAACTCGAGGTAAATTTTCCCATAAGGTTCAATGTAAATATGGTTAATCCGTTCCACCCTCCGAATTTGGTCGTACCACGAGGCAAATTTCCCCATAAGGTTCAATGTAAATACAGCTAATCCGCCCTCCGAATTTGGTCGCACCATGAGGCAAATTTCCCCATAAGGTTCAATGTAAACTTATTCTTGCCAAGCCTGCTCTGCATTTTCTTTGGAGCCATGCTGACAAGCACACCAAAAACCTTCCAAATGCCACAAAACACACCACAAGCCTCACCAAACATCTCCTTGCTACCGCGATCTCGCCCACAGGAAGCCGCGACCGCGTGGCAGCAGGGCAAATGGCCGCGGATTCGGTTCGTAGCTCGAGGTGGAGTTCGCATGTCGAGGTAAATTTTTGGGGCCGGAGCTGGTCGTATCTCGAAAAATTCGTAAGGAGGGGCGTTCGTAACCCGAGGTACCACTGTATTTCCAAGCCCAATTCAAAGCTTAGGTTTTGACTTTTAAGGCTCAGAACACTTTGGTATCTGGTAGGGACCTTTATGAAGCTACCTGGAAGCAGTAAGTTTCCTAGGGCTGGAACACAATCTGGGGTCCCATAATCCAGGAGCTTCCAAATTTCTCCAAGATTCTTTCCTCTTGTTGTTCTTCTCTTCTGTAGAATACATTTTCAGTCCCACTATTTTGTAGAATGCCAGGGCAGAAGCTTTCTGCCACTGATTAAGCAGAGGCAGTGAAAAGGGAATGAACAGGCTTAATGTAAAGAGGAAGAGACCTATTTTGCCTGTCCCCTCACTTATCAGGAAAGACACAGAATGGAACAAATGGTTTCCTCTTTTTGGTGGTGTCTGGGGGGAGGGAAATGGGGGGATCAAATGACTCCATCCCTTTTGTATGTGATGTCACACACATGTACGAAAGATGGAGCTTGTGTCATAATGGCGCAATGCTGGTCAAAATGATGCATTCCACAGGTCATTCTGTTCTTTTTATATATGTCTCTAAACTCTTTCTTTCTTTGGGGAAGGAGAAAAAAATGGGATGGAGGAACATGCTTACATAAAGAGGGTGCAGTTTTATGAAAAGTAGTGGTGGTTTGGAATGCCCCAGAGGGCATTTTGCCCATGGCTCCCTCAAACTTGTGCTTTGGATATGCTGATTTTGAGGTGAAATTCTATTTCATAGTCGATATACAGGGAATAAGTATCTATGCCTGGGCAAAAATTTCCCAGAACAGAAACTCATTCTATGGAAAATATGTTGCAAAGAATGCTGTTTGACTCCCTCATTCTCTATTTTTAGGTGACAAGTGAAATCAGAATTGTCCTAGCCTCTATGTCATCAGGAATATACCCTGTTCTTCAATCTGGCTTATTTTATCTTTGATGAAACAATTGAGGCTGTAAGGGTGATGTGTTTTTGTTGGTATATATTTTTTTCAGTCTATATAGTTTGCATGGGTCTGTTACAAATCAAGTACAGCTCAACATCGCTTTTTTAAATTTCATATAATTATAGAGGTACTCACAGTCACAGATGGATTTCTCCTTAGCCGATCCAGTTGGAATCAGTTAAGCTTTTCGTTTTAGGCAACAAAAGTTGATACAGGAAGGGTTGACACAAATTATTGAGGCAAACATTGACAGCATATGCCTCACAGGTTTTTATGGTTTATTTTAAAACAGCAGATGAAACACAAGAGGTAGTTGCAATATGTGTCTCGGTAACTTTAACTCTATTAGCTTAATAGTTAAGTCCAATTGTTATGGCAAACATTGTTAATATAGGTTTCAGAGATTTTACAACTCCTAAGAAGCAGCAAAGTGCAACAAGATTATTTGTACTATTATTATATTTTTATCCCACTGTATACATGTCACTGTATATAAGTTGTTGTGGGGGCAGGAGTATTAGGTATGTTCACTGCCTTGAATTTTATATAAATATAAATATAGATGTAGATGTAGATGTAGATGTAGATGTAGATGTAGATGTAGATAAAGATAAAGATAAAGATAAAGATAAAGATAAAGATAAAGATAAAGATAAAGATAAAGATAAAGATGGATGGATGGATGGATGGATGGATAGATAGATAGATAGATAGATAGATAGATAGATAGATAGATGATAGATAAAGTCAAGGCTACCTAATATCTACATACCTAATACTCCTACCCCCACAACAACAATCCTGTGAGTGGTTGGGCTGAGAGAGAGACTGGACCAAAGTCACCAGCCACTTTTCATGCCTAAGGCAGTCCCCCCAGACGGAGTTGGTACCCAGTCTGGAGGTCCTTCTGGACTCACAGTTCATGCTCAAGGAGTGGGTAGCAGCCATGGCCAGCACAGCCTTCATGCAAATTTATCTTGTGCACCACTTGCACCCATTCCTGGTCACTCATGCCTTGGTTACCTCCTGGATGGACTATTGCATCGGGCTATATATGGGGCTGCCTTTGAAAAACATCCAGAAGCTGCAACTGGTCCAGAATACAGTGGTGTGTACAACCTGGGATGCACTACTTTATAAGCTGCAATGTTCCCCAATAAGCTTCCAGGTGCAATTCAAGGTGCTGGTTATCACCTATAAAGCCCTACATGGCACAAGACTAGGTTATTTATGGTACTGCCTGCCGCTCATCCCACCAGATCCAGCAGGGTAGGCAGGCTCCGAACACCTCTATGAAACAATGTCATCTAGCAGGGCCCAGAATATGTGCCTTCTCTATTAGGATCCCTACTCTATGGAACAGCATCCCCCACCCAACATTCAAATGGCTCTGACCCTTTTAGTTTTGGGTAGGTCCTAAAGACTGACTTTTCCCTCAGACATCAGGCCAGGATGTTAGTTGAGCCCAGTATTTAAGGTTGTTTTTTTTTTTTTTTTCAGATGGACTGTTAGGAACTTTGGTTCCATTGTATTGTTCATGCCTGTTTAATTGTTACAGAATTTTTTGGTTACAATTAATTACTCTTTTTATTATTATATGATGTTGTTGGCATGTTTTTATGGGTGGTTATATAAATCATTTAAACAAACAAACAAACTTATTTGGGAGACAGAAAGTCTGCTTATCTGGAAGAAACCTATCATAGTGAGTCAGCTAGGATCAGATGATTTTTAAAAACAGAATACAGAAGTAATTTAAAGCAGTCTGGAAAATATACATCCTAAGTACTGGATAAACTTTTTTGTTGTTGTTTTTGATAGAGCACTTATTGATATTTAAGGGTGAAAAGCAAGGGAAAGAATGGAGGAAAGGAAATTAGTCTTGCTGTACATCCTAGTTAGTTTGTTAACTAACTAGTCTTCCTTAGGCCACAGCAGCATGAGGTATTTTCAAAGTTTTGGGCAGAAAAATCTATTCAGCATCCAGATAAAAATATCCCCCCCCCCTTTTTTTTCCTTTCCCAATTAGTTTCTAATTGCTGAGTTAGGCCTACATGCCAAATCAACTATAAATGTTTCTCTTAATTGTCTTGACTGGAAGGAAAATATAAAGAAAAGTCAGGGATAAAACTAGAAGGGAGAGTTAAGGAACAACTTAACGCCTTTATTTTCTGTAGTATGTAAGGGAAATAATACAGACAACTATTTCTCTCTTGTCTCTTCTTCACTTCCTCCTCCATATGTGTGGGAGTGGGGAGAGGGAATCCAAGTTACAAAATGGGTGAAATCCCCACATAGGAACATAGCAGCCCTACCTAATAAGGAGAGCTGGCTGCTAATCGCCTTCTGTGCTACTGATAAAAGTCCTTCTCTCTTTCCTGAACTGGGAAACGTGTTGCTGTCCTCTTACTCTGCTAACTTTAGTCCTGGGTTGTTACTGGCAATTATGGCTGTTTATTAACCAATTGTTATGTGCAAAAGGAAACTGGTTTCTGTTGAACAGTGCTAACTGGGAAATGTAGTCCCCTGGATCTTCTTTTCCAGCTTGTAAAGAAAACTTGGATGGTTGAAGTCAAAGAGAAAAAAACAAGGCCTGCAAAGTGCCATAAGGCAATTAATCAAATCTAAAAGTATATAATGTACCTTGAAGGGTTCCTCTCATTTTGTTCAGTTAAAGGTAAAAGAGGTATACAGGGTCCTGCCATGTAGCCACAGGACAACCTGTTCCTTTGCCATCTACCTAAGTTTGGTTGCACATTTTTATTCCATTTCCATGCTGTGTCTTTGCTGAAATGCTTATTTGTTCATGCAACTTTTGCCCTTGGTCAGTGCTATTGTTGAGGAAACACATTGTTCAGGGAAGTATTTACACTATCGTGTTGAGATATTTTAGGCCAAATGTTCCTCTAAAGCAGTGTTTCTCAACCTTGGCAGCTTGAAGATGTGTGGACTTCAACTCCCAGAATACCCCAGCCAGCATGCTGGCTGGGGAATTCTGGAAGTTGAAATCCACACATTTCCAAGTTGCTAAGGCTGAGAAACACTGCTCTAGACCATGATAAGAACTGGGGGAAAAAATACCCTGGAATCCTTTTTTTATCACTTCACTTTCAGTTCATAGTTTCACGATTATTGCTAACCAAAGCCAAGTATACAGCTCTGCAGATCTTACAGGGAACTATTTTGTGATTCAACATGACCCGCTCACTCAGAGGTGTCTGCAGGATCCACAGCTTCAGTCAAAATATAATAGTCAAATAGCAGCATTGCGATGCAAGTTCCACCCCTTTCATACATGTGAACAACATCACAACACACATAGAAAAGGGGTAGCATTTGCATAGTATTGATGCAATCCTGTTTTCATCATTTGTCCCCTCCCCCTTGTAAACTCACTGCCCTCATGTCTAAGATGAAAGTGAAACAGATATATTGCTTTGCTTTGCTTTCTTCCACAGGCCCCTGAAGCACTTGTAGTAGCCAAGAGAGATTTCTTCACAAGCCCTTCACTTGTACAAAAGTCTGGCTTTTGTGACTGTCAGAAGAGGCTAAAACAAGGCTGCAAACCTATGCAGTTTGCCTCACTGCGACACTTCACAGAGTCTCTTTGCCTCTATGAGATGAATGGTGATTTGCCTTAGAGCAGTGTTTTTCAACCTTGGCAACTTTAAGATGTGTGGACTTCAACTCCCAGAATTCCCCAGCCAGCCAATTCTGGGAGTTGAAGTCCACACATCTTAAAGTTGCTAAGGTTGAGCAACACTGCCTTAGAGGCACAAAGTACCTCATTGAGGTAACTAATCACACAAGCTTAGATAGTTAGGATATACAAGCAATAACATTATAGCTAGACTTACCTCCCAACCCAGAAACTAATGTTAAACCATATTTTCCTTTTCTGGTTTGGAGGACAGTTCTAAAGATTGAGTTAGAGTTTGGATATCATGTCCAGCTAGGATCAGTGGTAAACTTCAAACTGAACATGAAAATTTCATGTGTGAGGGAAGAAGCTTGACTAGATTGTGAGGATAAGTCTCTCCTTTTCTAATGTTCTAGAATGAAAGGAAGGAAGGAAAGGAAAGTGAGATAAATATCATTTTAGTTCATGATAATATTTCAAAACTGTCTTCAATTACATCTAATCACTTATAAATGTCAAATTATTTTCTGAAGTAATTTATCTTAGACCTATCAAATAGTTTAACTTTCAGCAGCATGTACTTTTAGGCACAGATTTTTTTTTCTTCTGCTTTTGATTTTGTCATTACTATTACTCTCACATATTAATGAATGTCATATTAACTCTATAATCTTTTATTTGTATTCATCTTACTTAACATTTGCTTTTGATCTGCATTGAATCCTACTAATGATTTTGGCCACAAACAAAATGATAATAGGCTGTTAGCAGATTTAAATGCTAATAAGTCAAGCCTGATCAAATCGATATGACCAAGAAAGAAAAGGAAAAAAGGACCTGCCAGTATAATACAAAGAAACAGCGTAATGCTAGTAAATGTATTAAACGTTTAGGGACCTAATTAATGAGTATAATTCCAGAACTGTAGATGAATAATGGCATGCTTATCTTGAAGGAATAGGTCATTAATAAAATTTGATGTAATTTCTGACGAACTTAAATCTCAAACAGGGGGGGAAAAACAGTATCAAGGGGCAAACCGAGATGTCGAATTATCTTTGTTTTTATTGTTTTCATTCAGCTTTATGAGCTGATTATCTATACATGAACTAATTTGTGTCTTAGAGTTATATTCTGGCTTCCTTCCAGCAACTCAAGATGGTATACTTGGCAACTTCTCCATTTTTGTCCCCACAAGAACAAACCTATAAGATAGGTTGGTCTGAGAGAGAGTGACTAAGCCAAAGTAATCCTTTGATCTTCCACTGTGGAGGGTGAACTTGAGCCGGGGTCTTCTTGATTCTAGTCCAGCACATTACGCATTACCACACACTGGATAGTTTAAGTACACATAATACAAAAGTTCTGAATATCTGCCTGAACTTGTGATTCTTGGAGATGTATCACTTAGGACAAAAGAGAAGTTTGGGATCGGTAAACCACTACCACCTGTTGTTGTTCAGTTGAATCAGGAGTGTAAAACAAGAAGAGTGAGTATCTTCTCCCAAGACACGTGTATGACTTGTACTTTCCTTCGCTATTCAAGAGCTAGTCTGGCTATGAACAATTTCAGTTTTTTTCCCTTTAAGTTTCCTTGAGTGATACCCATCCATGGCTGTAATTTCATTATGGGGCCTCCTTCCCAATGCTACAGCTAAAACAAGAATATAAACTCCTGCACACAAGACATTAGAGGGCTTCAGGAATTTAAATGTCTTTGAAGCAAGAGGCAAGAGATATGGGCCATGTAATAATTACCTGAACCAAGTTTACTTAGATGTTTAACTGAGCAGCACTAGTTAGATATTTCTGTTACTGACCCAACAGGGAAAACAAAACTTCTAACTGTTCCTATCAAATGATGCAATACTTGGAATTTTATTCATCAGATAGTTGAATAAGCCATAATTGAACAAACCACAATAGATGGGTTTGTATCACACTAAGATTCATATTGTGTGTGAATCAGGCCATGGAAGTGTATGGAATACTGCTTGTCATCCACTTGGGTTACACTTTTATTCTTACAAACTAGTTCCGTGGTAAAATTTAGAAATGATTTTTCTTTTTTAAAAAACATGTGCTTGGGAACACATAGAGGTGCCTACCTGGAACATCTGAATCCCCCGGTACCTTCAATGGACCAATGGTTTTCAAGGTTCCATAGGACCTTCCTATGTCATGCCCCATATCCACCCCTAAAGAGTCACTTTGTGTGAGACGGGTGGCTATATAAATATGACATAGAAATAAATAAAGGTAAGTTCTGCTTCCTATTAAATTACTATACACTCTCCAATGAAAGCACCTGCCAGCAAGTTGTCAACTCACCTGAACTGTTATTGCTGTCTTCTTGGTGCCGCCTGGATCCCTTGCTTGGTGACTGATGAATCGTTTCCCCACTACTCTATATTCCAGTTCTCACCATGATCCTATTGTGCTACTGAGTAGCAAAGTTGCATGGGGAAAAAGAAATAGTTTTTCCCCATTTGCTGCTCTTGCATTAAAAGTGCTACCCTTGCAATAAAAAACTCTCATGTTGCCAGTCTTTGCCTGAAGGTAAGGCCTGCCCTATTAGCATCTTCTGGAATTACTACGGAACACAATTAAGAAAAATTGTAATAACGAGGAATAAACACAAATGAGAATGGAGCACAATGTGCAACTCTAATTATCTTAATTTGTCCTGCTTTCTTCCCACTGGCTTTGGGAAACACACTCCACTTCCTAGTAGGAGCAGCAGCAGTAATAGGAAATGCTAACTCACTCATTAAGTTAGATATTTGTTCGAAGACCTTGCGGGATGCTGCAGCAGTATGTTCTTTATTGCAGCCTTAGCTTGTTGTCAGGGCTCATGGTCCACTTGCTGAACAACGTACAAACAGTAAGAATGAAAATGAAACAAGGCTTTTATATTTTTAAAAAACTGAAATCATTCTTAGATGTATCTTATTTTGACAGTTGGCTTAGTCAGTTTGGCTGCACTTCATTTGTTACAGTTACTTTCATCTGAATGTGTCCAGGCTTAAAAAAGATACTGATTCATTCAATAATGTTGTATGCTTCTACCACAGAGGTTCAATGTAAGGAAGTACTGTTCACTGCTACTTTCTTACACGAGAAACAAGTTTGGTTATGGCTATCTCAGTGTCCCTACCATGTTTCACAGAGGTTTTAGACTACACTTCCCACCTCCTTTGCCATTAATTATGGTGTCTGAGAACTGAAGGTCTATAAAAAGGTTTCATGTAAAGGTTCTCTGGGGTTTTGATGTGATAACAAATTTTGATATGTCACAATTCATAATCAGGTGTCAGCTTTTGCTTGTGTCCAGCAAATGTGAATAGAACATCCTTCAGATTTTCCTGTTTAGTGAGGATACATCGAGGATAATGGAAGCATGAACATTGGAATATGGCTTCTGAGACATGCCTTTTAACCTGTCCACATGCGACATGAGCTGACTGAATGCATAGAACTATAGTTATGTATATCTAGGTCATTTATGACAATGTCAATCTCTGGGATTATAAATGAAATTAATGAAGTGGGACCAAATCTAGGTGTTCTCTTCCAGCACATCCCAAGTGAGACAGATGCTGGCCAGCATGAATTCTAGCCATCCCACACTTCCAGGAAAAAAAAGAAGTGTTAAAAAAACATTCAGGGATTGCTTTTACTTTACCAGTTTTGTAAGATGGCCAATGGTCTCTCTTATCACACTTCTATTCTTGGAAGCATTGGGGCGAGGAGGGGAACCTGTGTTCTTCAGACTATGATGCGGTGTGAATCCACCGGTCTTTTTAAATGTTGAAAAAGAGAGAGATTGTTTGACCATCCTATAAAGTTGCTAAGTGCAACTCTGGATCCAATCTGTTGAATTTCTGAGGATTTTTAATTTAAAAATATGGACATTTGCTAGATTATAAAATGGAGTGGGTTATTCCTATTTGGGAAGTTACAACTTTGCCTTCTCTTCATGTACTGTATATAAGTAGGACTTTTGTGGGAACACTGAAAGGCCCACATGAGAATTTTTTTAAACAAGTAGGAGATTTTCACATATACAAATCTGAGTTCATTCACAATTTCCCAACCTATTTTGCACTCAAGATTACAGACTTTGATCCCATATTCAGATTGTGCCAATCTGAGATCTTCTGGATTGACCTGAAACAACACACGCAGAGCTTGTGTCCAAATCTCTAGGGACAATGACCTAGCATTTATTTAGTTATTTATATAACACACTGATATGCTGCCCACTCCCAAATGCCCTCACAAAATCATTAGAAGTCATCAGCATTAACTCCAATAATAGCTTGTTAAACAATAAAGCCCCTGCTACAGAGATAATAGAGTTCATTATTGCAGTAAAAGATACCTGGCAATAATTGTACAAGGTGTCTGTTGATGACTAGGAGTAGGTAATTGGATAGACAACTTGGGTCTAAGCCCTGTTAGGCTTTGGACACCAAAATGAGCATCTGAAAGGGGGCTTGGGAAGCAACTGATAACTAGAGCTGGGGTTCAACACAGTGATGATGTAACCCCTTGGAGAAATGTCATGCCCTGTTGTCTTTCTGGGGCAGCTGCAATTCCTAGATGATCTTCAAGGATCACCCAGTGAAGATCATATAATGATCCCAACCTGATGTTAATAGTCCATGCATCATTAATGCCAAGTCTCTCTCCTTCAGGTAGGAGCACAGCTCTGAAGCTGATAGAAACCCAAATGCCCTACTACTACACAGTTATCAATGCTGAATCCAGGAGGACCCTGACAAACGATCCTATTACTTAAGCCTCTCTAGAAGAAGCATACCTCCAAATCCTGAAATTCTGAATCAACATCTCAGGTTGTTGTAGTTACCAAATGTAGCTTCAGAGTGTTTTCTCTCATATTCAGTCCTTTTCAGTATGGATATACAGAAAAGCTTTCAGGCAAGCATTGGAACTGAATTTAGTCTGATAATCTTGAAGACAGCAAATATAAGTCAATGTCATTCGACCAGGACTTAGATTTTTATCTTTTACCTGAAAAAAATGTCACAGTCAAAGGATGTTATTTCCAAGTAATTTGCTTTAAAAATTAAAAGCAAATTAAAAAAATGTTAATTTGCTTAACATTTAAAAATGTTAAGTTGTTGGAATGTTAGAATTATTCATTATTGTTATAATTTATGATGCAATTCAAACTTTATACTGAATCTGCTCTTGGGAGTTGAGGTACCTTTTTATATTCACAGAGAGAGAGAAAGAGAGAGAGAGAGAAAGAGAGAGAGAGACTCATGCAACTCAACTGTTATTGCATATTTGTGGACTCTATTGTGCTGGGCAATCTACTTATGGCATAATGGAAAAGGAGAAGGAGACTGATGGGAGGTGAGTGCTTGGCCATTGCAGATAGAATCACACAATCAATATTCCAGTCATGAACAATCTGGCAAAATGCAGTAAAAACCAGGATACATAGTCTTGTGCTATGTTGTTATTGTACTAGAGCTTTTCAAAGCAGCCTAAGGGAGGAGAAAGAGCAGCTCCCAGTGAATTCTAATGAGATCAGTGTGTTTAATACACTTAATTTCTTTGAAGTCAGCAAAATGTTCAATATATTCTTCAACATCTGAATGCCAATATATTATACCGTGATTTCCCTGTGTACATTTTATCCAGAGCAGAATGTTGAATATGGGCATGTAAAATGAGGACCAGCCCAAGATACTTTGTTGCCTAAGGCAGGGGACAAGAAGGCTTCACTTGCTGTAATAAGCACAGGGTTGACAGTTAAATCTCTATTCCTTTTATAGAAGAGCATCTCCCACTGAACCTAAAGGTAGTAATCCATTGGGTGGTACACAGAGCTCTGTCCTCTAGCATCTCATTTCAATTTCCAACCTGTTCAGTATTTTTACTTTCCTTAAAGGGTAGGGCTGCCCTGTGTGGCATAACTCAGATCAAGCTTTTCAGTGTGCTTCGTTATTATCATTACTTTCCTTTGGAAGGTATGAATCTGTTCTGATGTTTGCTCCTATGGTTCAGTGGTCAGAGCTCACAGTTCCAATCTTCTGCATGTTTCTACTGAATAAAAGAAGCTGGTTTCCAGGTAAGTTTGCAAAAGATTGCAAGCTTAAACTCAATTTCCTGATCTGTAAAATGAGACCAGTGACCTTGGCCTGGCAGGATTGTTGTAGGAAGAATAGAAAAAGAGTTGTCAAGTTTTGTTTTGTTTTTTGGTAAACTAACAGGCAATGGATAGAAGCCACTAGCTAGCATATTCATTAGAAAAATAAGGAAGTTAAGTTCAGCTTTTTGTTGATTTTAATTCATGTATAGTCTGAAAATAATATCAAAGCCATTGTTTCCAATTCAGAATCATACTATAGTTTGACTCAAGCTTTGTATATTTCTTCTGACCATGCAAATGATATATGGGAAGAGCCCTGGAATAATAGTGCTTAAGTCATTCTTAACAACAGTAATAAAAAAATCCTCATGTGTTGTGTGAAACCTTCATAAAAGATAATAAGGTAAGGAGAGCTTGCTAGTAAAAAAAATTAATGACATTATGCATTTAACATTGCTTTATTTCGTACTTCAAAATATATCCACCAGATCCAAGTGCAAAATAATGGCTCAGCAGTATGGGATGTAGTTTTTTTTACTCAAAGGATAAGGTGCTTTTGGAATGCATGCACTCTGGATTTCATCTTTTTAAAGCAGCTGTTACAAAATTCATTAATGTTTTCAGCCCAATCATCATCATCATCAATCATCATCATCATCATCCTTCTCCTCCTCCTCCTCCTCCTCCTCCTTCTCTGAGTGACAAGGATTGGAGTTTCTGAGTGATAATTCTGAGGCTTTGGAATGCCTTCCCTAGAGAAATATGTTTGCCACATACCTCTTTGATGTCAGGCAGACATTTTTATTCTTCCAAGAAGACTATACAAATATGATAATATCATATGCAAATAATAGTATTTTAAGAAGTCTTCGAACAGATTGTATTCCTGTCGCCTTATTTATTTATTTATTTATTTATTTATTTATTTTATTTAATTTATTTATTTATTTATTTATTTATTTTTGGAATTAGAAATTTGTATTATTTCTATCTCAGGGTTTTTAACTGATTTGGAAGGGTGGAACATAAACTACATAAACAAATAGGTGTTGGAAATTCTTGGAAATCTACTAAATATCATTCAGGAATCTACCAATGGATGGATCTCAATAAACGTTCTGCCCACCCTTGCTTGAAGCCATGTAGAATTTATGTTCAGGTTAAAAGAGGAATATAGTTGGTGCCTAATATAAGCAGGTTCCTAAAATTAGGCAGAGAACAACACTGAACAGATCTTTACCACAAAGCTGTACCTCTAGCATCATCTGACTTGAGTTAGAAACTTTCAGCATTCTTTCCTGTTTTTTTCCATTTGTTTTCCAAAATGGCTGGTTCCCTCCTGCACATCCCCGTAGAGCACTGATCTTCAACTGCTCTTGAGGTGAAATATTCAAGAACATCTGCAAGCATTAAAAAACACAAACATTATCTCACACCCCACTTGATTCCTTGACCACACATTCATTCAAGCTGACCAAAACCACAATTAGAATATTGGTTTAGGACCAGTTGTTGGTGTCTTTATGAGATGACCTTTGATGACTTCCATCGCCACAGTTGGTTCTAATATAGATTTAAAAAAAAAAAAGTTAAGAGCTTTGTTCAGTCATTAATAGCTATACTAAATCAACAACTCAGCAGGGATAAGGCAATTTTCTTTCTTCAGAAAATCTTTGCTTTCATTGCTCTCTGAAAGCAAGACAAGGTCTATTAAAATAACATTAAGAGAAGAGCTGCCAACTCAAATTAGGAAAGTTTCAAACATCTTGAAACAGAAGGGGGGATATGATTAACAGGCTGATCTGATAAGTAAGGAGGAGGAACAACTATCATGAACAACCTTCAAACTGAATTATATCTTCTTTCCTCTCTTCCCATTTAGCCCTTTTAATTACATGTCTTTCAGAATATAAACATATGTTCCTTGAGCAGCTTCATTCACACTCGCCATTATAATGGCCATTTTTTCACATAAATAATAATTTTAAAAAACCCAACCTAGTTCCATTCTATTGCCTTTTCCATGTAAAAATATATGTGTCAGAGAAACAAGCATTTTCATTACAAAGGATATTAGACCCCAGCCTTAAGTCCATTGCTGAATAGTATGTTATGGATTGAGGGTTTATGCACACTGCACTTTCTCCATCGGTGGAACAGGTTGGCAAATATTTCTGGTGAACAAAATAGACAATATTGCTCTCTATTAATCCCCAGCTGACTGTCAAAGCAATCTCAGGCTGCTTTTTCTGTTCTACTTCTGAAGTACATTTTTCCATGCTATGTTGTCTCAAATGCTCTTGTCTATTTGGGATAGAGTGTTTCAGTTTATTGTAGGCTAATCCCAGCAGTTTATTAGCTACTTTGCAGAGGCAAGAATGCCCCTTCAACTAAGTCTATGTTTACCAGGTTTTAAAATGTCTTTGGGAGCTACTTTTACCATGAATGCTGTAATATCACAATGACTACAGCTCTTTCTTTGTAAATAGAAGCTGCTGGTTTGAAATCTGGCAGGACCATCTTTTAAAATATTGTTTCCCCCACCCCCCACCCCTTTGTCTTCCTACTTTTCCTGGTGCTTTTTTAAAAAGTCCACTAGTGCACTATTTCATCATTTTCCAGTCACCTGAGATAGAAGAGTTTCACCCCCACCCCAGCTCCCAAACAGCCCACAGTTTGTTTGGGAGCTGAGTGTAAAGCCCTTCTACCTTGAGTGGCTGAAAGAATAATGAAATGGTTCACTACTAGACTTACTTTTAAGAAAAGCACAGGGAAAAGTTGAAAAAGAAAAGTAGAACTGAATATGATTAAGGTAAGGGACTTTGCTTCAGAAGCTCAGGCTTCTCAAAATGTGGTGTTGATTAATTTAGTACAATATCACCCCATTCAAAGAGCACTCTTCAGCATTTTAATCTCATTATAAGAATCCTGTATCTTACCCAAGCTCACCAGTAAGATTCATCTCTAAGCAGGGATCTGAACTCAGCTTTCCCAATTCAAAATCAATATTACATTCCAGTGCAGAGCACCTAGCTGACTTTAGCTCATAATGAAAAGCCAAGGAGGGTTGATCCTGTTTAGTATTTGAATAGGGGACTACCAGATAATACCAGGGTTTGAAAAGTCAGTCCAGAAGGCATCAATGGCAAGTCACTTCTGTACTGCCCTTAAATCACAAGGAGTTGAAAGAGGCATTACCACCAAATTGCACTGGTTTCTAAGTCTGTTGTGATATAGTATCATGTTAAAGCAACATGGTTTTGCACTCACTCTTGTTTCCTTATTTATTTATTTCAGTATCCCCCACCTTTCCAAAATGAATAGTGCTCATTCTTACAAATGAATGTCTTCAAAGCATACATTTTCATTAGGAATCATTACTTGCAACTGAGAGCAATAAAGCCAGACATTACTCTACAGAAGTTAGTTGGTGTGGTGGTGAAGATCTTATTAGAGTGTCGATTTTCTTTCCAGTCCCCTGCAGTCTGAAGTCTTAAACACATTTAGCAAACATTGCTGTTTTTTTCTGATCCTTAAAACTTGGGAGTGACTTCCATCTCCACCTGACAGGAAAGAAAATTACACATTTTCAATCTGATGAAAATAATTGTGTGGAAAACCTCATTCAGTGGCTTCCATACAAAATCCAATCAGTGTAATGGTTTTGGAAAATGAGGAACTGTATTCACATTTCATTCATGTAAAGAATAAGATAATAGAGGACTCTCATGGTGGATGAGCACCCTGCAGGTAGAACAGTTTGCTGCAGCACATGTGAGGCCTGACTGGGTCCATTGCATAAAGAAAAATCTCTCTTAATTTGTCCTTGTCCCTCAGGTGTCAAATACATTTTCTTCCAAAATGAATGGACTGAAGCAAAGATAGGTGGCATTTGCACGTCAATGAGATTCCCTCTGAATGACAGCTCTGTTGCTTTGGGAAAACCAGCTGTGATTCTAGTGTTTCATTAATGTGATAAAATTGATGTAACCTGCCAATACCTGGATCCTTGTCATGAAACCTTGGTAATTATTTCCCATATCAGGAAATAATAAAAAAAAAAGATATGATTTCCTATTGTCGTTCATGGGGCTCCTTTTTTAAAAAACACAAACAAAACTTTAATTGAAAATTTGTAATGTTAGATGCAACACAGAACAGAGATAGGTAAATACATAGCTTTGATTTCTTCCAATGTTTCATGAAACTAATCCTTAGTTGGCTCTATCCCACTTTCATATCTGCCTGTGATTCTTTTTTTTTTTTTATCTGTCTCAACATTTGTATTCTTACATGTTTGATACAGGTATTTTGTAATTTTCTTTTAGAACATTTTTTTTTAATTAATGCGTACCTCTGTGTGTGTGCGCACACATGTGCACATTTTCCTCTAGTATACCCATTTTATATGCAGCTTTTTTGAGAACGATATCACAAAATTCTGAACAGTACCAATGCCAGAAGGAACAACTTCAGTTTGCGTACTGAATGGAACATTTTGTGAGTTCCTGTTAAAATACAGAGAGAACCAATTCTCCCGCATCACCACAATTAAGGCCTATAAACCCCAAATGCTTGCTCCCAGGATTCAGCTACTGTGTTCCTGAACTGAGTGACTGTAATTTTAATTGCAATTTTGAATTGAATGCTTTTTACATTTTATGGCATTTCCTTTATTGATAGTAGCTAATCTCAGAAATCTCCTTTCCTCAATATAAGCAGCGTTTTAAGCATAAATTAAGCATATTTCAGAAACAGCTGTGCATGTTAATTGGATATGATTAATTTTAGAGCAGAGACAAAAAAATATGGGATCTGTCAGAGCCCAAGTTCTACAAACCAACCTGAGCTAAGATGCACATGATGGCTCAAGGGGTTGACGCAATTACCTACTGCCTTTCACAGCACACAAGCATATACAAGTGATGATTTATTACTTAGCTATAGGAGATATGCAATCTCTAATGCTAACCAAAAGAACTGCAGAAAGGCCTGGTCAAGACAATTAATTCATATTATATTATTCATATATAATTTTATAACTAATCTTACATAAATGAACAACATGAATCTGTGAAATTAGCAATAGCAGATAAATTTGCAAGCAAAGTTTTTTTCCTACTACAGCAGGTGCTAACATATTAGAACTCAGATCCTAGTATAACTACTCTTGTTTTTGGTTTTAGATTTAAGGCAACAGTTCACAACCTTTTTTAGTCCAGGATAAAGTAACAGTAAAGGGTCCTTCAGGTTGGGCTCTTGGTGACTTCATGGACAGATCCAGGTAATTTCCCCAGGAGCAGTATTGAAGTGGTTTGCCATTGCCCTCTTCCAGGACTTTTGGACTTCCCATGTAGCCTGCAGCCCTTGGACTCCCATCTGACTACAAATGGGCTGGACACTGCCCAGACTACTTGCCACTTGCTGAGAAATTGATCAAAGGTGTCATCTCACAATTTTCCTTAGAGGCAGCACCTCTTTCCAAATTAAACTATTTAAAACACAGACAGACACAACATCAAACAATAGCTATAAGTCAGTTCCCATCTTAAAGAAACTTCCATTCACACTCCACTCCACTCCAGTTTCTGCCATAATGCAATCAGTTTCTATTGTCTTTTAACAACACCAGCAAAGATGTTTGCTTCAGAGGAACAAGAAAAAATAACACATGAATATTTTGGATGAGGTTTTCAGTTTTCTGATGAAACCAAAGAACAGTGAGGTATAAAACATCTGAATATTGTACTATATGAATGATGTCGTGTATTTAGCTTCATTTAAGGTGACATCATAGAGATCTCTTTAAACATGGTCACATTTCACAATTTCTTTAAGATGAAAAATGATACCAAATATATTGTGCTCAGTTTCTATATCATACGTAACCATACTTGTCTCCTTTATTGTCATTATTTTTTATTATTATTACAGCAGAATGACAGCCTAATCCACGTGGCAACCAGTATAGGTAGAACTGGAGAGTATTTCTCCTCAACCAATCAATTTCTGAACATGAGAAAAAAAAATCCACACAACGGTGGCTCACACCATTACAATTATACTGAGCTGACACCTCCAGTTGGCACCTACAATGTTGTTGCCAAAGGCTTACCATAATGCTTCTTGCTGATATAGTCTCATAGTCTGGGCCAAATGAAGGACTCCATTAGCGAGCAGCAAGTGCTACTCAAAACTGGGCGTCTTTCACTGAGTTACACTGAACCAGGGGCTCTGTGTAGCCACTAGAGGAGATGCTTGTTTCTGCCTCCCATCTCTTGGTCTCCCAATATGGTGTCTTGATGGGTAAAGAGACCAAATATAGCAACATACTGTAAGCAGCTCAACATCTTCACAGGCGTATGAAATTTTAGGAGGAATCAGGGTTGGCATGAAATGGAGAGGTGAAATAAGGAAAGGTCTGGAAACAAGTGAGGTAGCATCTTACTGTAGCATCTTGACAACCTAGAATAATCAGAATAGCCTGGCTGATCCCTGCTTCATTTTAATTGTGAAATCAGACTTGGGCCATGGAAAGCCTAGTTTTCTGGAAGTGCCCTTATGAGTATCTGAAGAAAAGAAGAGTATGCAAATTGACATTCATGTAATCTCAACAATTAATCTCACATAGTTTCATATGGCATGGGATACTATGTACACAGGCTTCCTAACTTCAGATTTAGTTTAAGGATACCAGTGCATGTGCCAGCAGGTAAGCAGTTCTAGGAGTAAAGCCTTGAGGACAGCCCCACTATGCATTCACATTAATTACACTTGGGATGTACAGATCACTACAGCTTCAGTATTTGTCAGTGTGGCAGGGATTAAACTATTAGTCTCTTCAATACCATTTTCTATGAAATATTTTTTTAAAAAATCAAATATTCCTAACATCCATATTTTGTAATATCTTTTCTTAATATATGTTTTCCTAATATTTGCAACTATTATAATGTACATTTTTGTTTGGGGTAGGTAATATTCCTCAATGTACATATAATTTCTCCTAATAAATATATTTATGTGTGCATAATTTTAATCAAGGAACTATTTTGAGATAGAAATAATGCAACTGCATGAATTATAGACTTGGTTGTTCACACAATGGATTCCATTTTTATGGATCATGCCATTTATTTTCCATTGGCAGTTAGAATTCATGGTAAAAACTTCTAAAAGAGGCAATCATGATACCTAATTATTTGTTCCTCCTACCAATAAAGGAAGAAAACATATTATTCTTGTGGAAAAACAACAGTCAAGAGAAACTATATTTAAATAAAAGGCATTTGGACAATTTAAACTGGAGACCAGTTAACTTGCCATTTATATTTCTTATATTTATAGCTATCTGCATTTATTTTCTCTTCTTATGGTATTCAAAACATAGGCTGGATTTCCAGGTAGAGATCTATCCAGACCCAAGCCTATTTTGGTTCTGCAAAATGGTTATATTATGCGAGTTCAAAGGATATTTTGAGGATATTTAGGGGATAAATTCTTTCTAGAGATATTTGAAACCTAGTTAGGGAGGTAGCATACAAGAAAAGTGACTAATGAAATTAAGCTGTTTAACACCTTGCTGTGACTTCAAGACAAATCTTCCCCTCATCCTGAAACTGTTTCCACTACAGGAAACATCCAACAAGTCTTAAATATGTATATAAGTTACCAGATTTATTAACCAATAGGTTCCCAAGACAACACAACAAAAGAAGTTGGATACTGAAAATGTTCTTGATTTGCAACAGTTAAAGTCTCAAAGTCTGCCTTTCTAGTCTTTCTGGTTAACACTAAAAGTAACAAAACAACCTGATTGTTATAATAAGATAGTTCTTAATTATAACAATATCTTAGTTTAGTATGACATACCAGACATAATAGTAAAAGACCTGCATTGTCCATTTAATATGCCAGGACACAGTGTTAATAAGACCAATTAAGAAACAGAACATTCTTTTATTCTTAACAAAATGCCTATTTTTTTCTCAGAAAGTTTTAAGCTGGTAAAATTATAAGAGGATTCTTTGTTAAATTCCTTGATTTCTTTGCTAAATTCCTTAATTTATGTGGAAGATATTGAGTGACTACCATTTTTAAAGAGAGGATCTGGATGAATTTTAAAAACTGATTGTTTTTGTTTGCCTTTCTTTTAATTGTTCAAATATGGGACTTGTTGCCAAAAAATTCCCCCCATCTCATACAACCACCTATCCATAGATAAGTTATTCTTCTACTAGCAACACCAGATTGACCTGATAACTAGTAAATACAGATAGAGAAATTCTAAGTTGGAAGGTACAGTCCTACAGATTCATGGAGAAGTATTAAATAATAGTGATTGCAAGCAACAGAGAGGAGTTTAGCTACATGTCTTCAGAACAGTATAGCTGACAAACCTAATTCTTAGCTTTCCTCTGCAAATATTTAGATCTAGCAGATCCAAATCTGTAGTGCCACCCTACCCTCTGCCTTTAAAATATCCCTTTTAGGGTCTGCTAGCAAGTGAAGAGGATCACCTACTGATAATAACCCTTTCCAGTGAGCAAGTTTTGGGAAATATTTAGTTATCCATACCAATATTTAGGTTAGACTATGTTGGCCTTACTCAACTTGCCTCCAAAATAAGTTGAAATTCCTAAAATACCATAATGCCTGGAAATTCTAAGAGTTGTAGTTCCATCACATCTAGAGGATAACAGGCTGGGATATGTTATGCTATTTTTTATGTCTGTGTAGTAAATAATGGATAAAAAATGGATTTAAAAGAAAACTCATCCTATAGATAACCACCAAATTTTTTTCCTTTTACAAATGCAGTTATGGAATTTCTACACAAGGATTTGCGCCTATTCAAAATCAACTCCAGACTTTTTCTAACTTTCTGTCATAGTCATTTTCTAATGATCTACAGTTTCCCTTGCTTCCCGTGATTCCATTAAATCCCAATGAAATATAACATGGGAATTTCCTTTCATAAGATTTTTTTTTAATTAATTAATTAAATTTAGAAGGCCTTCTGGCTCCCAAATGATTCTGGGCAGCTTATATAATTAAAAAAAAAAAATAAAAGAACATGTGCAACCAAAGTAATCATTCAAACCACCAGGGGCTCAACAAACAACCAGGCCTGGAAGCATAGACTTCTTTGTAAACTCTTGTAGGATAGAAGAATCTCTGGAGGATCCTGTTTTAGAAGGCAGGTGCAATGACAGAAGACATGTTTCTGAGGCCGTACTAGGTGACAATGTTTAATGGAAAGAAGCCAGAGTGCCCCACGCTGCCTGATCTCAGTAGATGGGTGATTCCTCAGATAACCAGGTTCTATGCCATGAAGGACTTTATAAATGACAGCCAGCACTTTGAACTGCACCTGGAAGCAAACTGGAAACCAATGCAGCTTGCAAGCATTGATGATACATGGGTGTATCAGTGTGTGCCCCTCACTGTCCATGCCACTGTATATTGGATCAGCTGTAGCTTCTGGATGGTCTTCAAAGGCAGCCTCATATAGAGTATATTGCATAGTCCAGTGAATTATCATCTGAACCACCACTTGTTCTAGGAATGGGTGCACAAGATGAACCTGTGCAAAGGCCCTCCTGGCAACAGCTGCCGCCTGCTCTTTAGACAGTAGTTGTGAGTTCTGGAGGACCCCCAAGTTAGGCACTAGTCTCTAATGGGGAAGAGCCACTTTTCTTTTCTTTTTTGGTAACAGTATTCTTGTCTCTGCTAAGAAAAAGTCCTGTCTTTTGGAAAGTGTTGGAGAATTTCTCCTTCACCTGAAGAAATTCAGAGAAATCATCCATCTAATTTTTCTGCCCATCTGTGCCTACCTGTAGGTCCACTGTTCACTTATCTGAAGACCTTACACTGGTGCCTGAAGGAACTTTCCTGGTGATAGGAAGCAAAGTTGTAATGTAGAATAAGCTTGTAATTTGTGCATATAGTGTATACTGTTATATCACACCTGTTTCTTTTTCCAGTATTTGTGCTTTGTTGCTTATTCACATATTCCATCACAGAAACACAGTACAGCATCTTAACAGTGCACTAGCAAGATTATTTTGGTAGCACCATCTTTTGCAAAAATTGACAACTTCATATGAACTGTTGGGGAAAAGCTCCCATGTTCTAGAACAGAAATGTGGGGATCTACGTTGTACCAAATCAGACTGTGGTCCAACTATCTCAGTACAGTATTGTCTATCTTGCCCAGCAGCAGTTCTTCAAGATTTCAGATTGGAGTCTTTCCCAGCTTTGCCTAAAGAGACCTATTTCTACTTAGAGAAATGGAGGCTATCTTTCAGCACCTTTGTCTTCCTGATCAGAATGAATGTCATGAATTTTGGCCAGTTTAAAAAAAAAAAGGCAAGAGGACACTAGAGGGAATCACAGGAGGTCTCTCATTGGAAGACCAATCTTATAAAACTCCATGAAAAAGATTATTGCGTAAGAGAAGTCTGATCATGGGAAAAACACAGTCTTTCTTGTACCCCTAGTAGAAACCTCATAAGGAGTCCTTTTCAGTCCAAACTACAGCACATACTTTAGAAACCGGTTGACCACCCGTATTTAATTCAGCTGGTTGGATGAATTACCTCATCAGATCTATTTCTTTTATAAATATCAGTCAACTGACAGGATATGTGGAATTATAACAGCATCTGTAATGAGACTAGAAAATTTTGATACTACACTGGTAAAATATCAATAAAAATGTATTGCCGTTGTTTAAAATAGAATAAAAATAAGTATTTGTTTTTTAAAAAATCAGATCTGTTTCTGCCATACAAATATTTTCCCTGCTTGGATAGAAAAGAAATTCATTTTAAAATATTATATTTTATACATGCCTGAGTAAGGCTAAACTGGACTGATATCATTGAGTATGCAGTTTGCTGGCATGCAAAAAGCCTCAGCATGTGACCATCATTTTGAGGTAGTAAACAGCAATGGTCTTGATATCCAGTTTCTGTTATTTATTTTCTCATTATGCATTTCCTAATTAGCTGGTTCCTAGTCATTGTTGCTCAGCAATTTTACAGTATGTGGTCACTGTTTCTTTTTTATTGGTCTTTCCGCTTAATTTTTCTCTTCTTGGGAAAGGTGCCAGGTGTCCCACCTAATATGACAAAATAGCAGCTTACAATAAGGAGTATCTTCTTAAGCCCTTGTATTCCTGCTTTCAGAAAGAGTTTTCACACCTAAAACTGGCCTGGCTCACATGTGGGTCTGTTAGCTTGTAAATAAAGAGCTTACTTGCTCCCTCAGATTGATGACAAAGGTGGGCAGGGGAGTGCAAAACATGATCCATGAAGTGAAAACACACCATCTCGTTTCCATAGAAAATACTGAGTTCATCAATGATAATTCATATGGGTTATTTTGTAGTTTGCCTAGGAAAAAAGAAGGGGAACTAGAAACAAAAATATGAGGTCTCACTGGCCTACAGATAATTAAAATCACCGTAATATTGTCCTTTGGCACAGCTATTCTGAATGCCATTTATTTAAACTTATGGCAGGTGAAACTTTCCTGCCCCAAAGGCCATATGAGATGACAAGTGATAAATAGGGAATTACTTCTGCACACATGTGGGGCGAGGTAAGTATATATCCTGCTGTGAACACCCATGCAGAATAAAACCTTTGTCCACTCTACATTGGCTGCATTAACTACCTCCATGGTCCTAGCTGAGGATGCTAGGAGTTGTAATCCAGCTTCTCTGGAGGGCAATAGATGTAGAAAAGTATTAGACTGTCATCCCCATGTTGTGGAAGCAATGGTAGATGCAGTATGCACTTTTGGTCCGCTATGTACTTATCCCATGTGGAAGTTCACCACTAATACATGTTGAAAGAAGAAGGAATGGTTGTTGTATATTGTATTTATTCATGTATTAAATGGTGGAAAGAAGGCACATGAAAACATTTTCTGGCATGATACTCTCTTCCATATGTCCCTGCTCATTTTTAATGTAGAACATTTTCACACCTGTAGCAAAAATTCAAAACACTAAGGTATAATAACCTTTGTTTAATATTTTTACATTTTTTAAAATAACAATTGTACACTTGTGTGTGTGCATGTGTGTGTCTACTCATACCCCACTTTTTTGAGAGAGAGAGAGAGCTCAAGGCAGCTTACACATGTGTTCCCTGCTATTTTATCTCCACAACGTGAACTCACTAAGGGAGTGACCAGCCCAAAGTCATTCAAGGAGCAACTCATTGATAGAGAAATTCAACCAGGGACTCTCAGGTCCTGGTCCAGTCTGTTATCCGTTATATTACATTAGCTCTCTTTTAAAAGAAAACGGGGGAAAAAAAAGGAAGAAACAACTTATACACAAGCATTAAAAACTCCAGCTAATTTGGAAGAGCAGTTGTCAAGCTACATCTCACACACTCTTCTTAAGCTATCTTTAGCTCTTATTGGTGAAGCCAATAAACTATATTGTTGATTTTACTTTAACCTGAAAAAAAGACCTATTTAAAGTGGTTAATCTATACCCTGCTGAAGAAAAATGGGAGAATGAAAAATGCCTGTCTCTCCCCTCACTCCTATACACTTTCTTTTCAATCTGTTTTATAAAAGAGGTACAGAGAGAAAAAAAGTCCCATAAATTAAGCCAAGGGAATGAAGACTGTGCTGTTGCTACACTGCACATATGCTTATAACCTTCTAAATCATAAAATATTAACAACAAAACTGAATGGTGACATGCTGATAGCTAAAGCCATACAGCAATATGGCACATCAATTGCTTGTTCTGTTTTGAGGACCAAAAAAATAGTCTTTCCCAAAACATTAACATAAATCAAAGTGGTTAAATCACTGTAATACTCCAGGTGTCTTTTCCCCCTTCCTTTTCACTGTTTTGTTTGTTTAATCGGTTTTTCCCCCCCAAAATTGCTACAATGGCTGAAATCAAATTTAAGGGGATAAAGTAGAAATACGTTTCTGTACTCTGTCATTTGAAAATGTTCACCTTAAGGGAAATAATCTGTTGCATGATTTGAAGCAAGTTGGTTGGCAATGACTGGGGGTCTGTGGCTTTTTCTAAGTTTCAAAACAGTAATAAAAGTTTGTAGCAAGCACCACATCACAGCTGCCTTTTCAAAAAAAAAGTCCAAAACAAACATTTTTAAATGAGACCATCATAGTTACCTTGCCAGATGCGAAATCTTAGCACTACTGTATGTAGATGAAATGCTGGGTCTTGTATAAACTTCAAGGCTAGGGAATTCTGAGATGTGGAATTGGATGAACAGGAAAAATAAAAGCTGTTGTCGTTTGCAAAGTGACATTAAAGACACCATGCACATCTTGCCATGCCATGTCCATCTTGGGATGTTTATTTGGAAGCAGATCCAACCTGGTTCCATGCCACTTAATTAAGCATACAGAAGATTAAAGATTTAAGCTGCCTCTGAGTAGGACGAGCCGCATTCTCCAAAAGATGCCTCAAAAACTGCAAACAAAACTGAAGAGAGTAACATTCCTATCACAATAGACAGAGATCAATGGAAGTAAAGATTGACAGATGAAGAACTCATCCTGGGTAATCGCATCCTCTTTTATTTTTAGGTTTTTTAGCCCGCCTCCATTTAATGCTAGGAAGCAGTTAACTGAAGATGCTGTATTTTTATTTGATGGTGGTACTTTTCTTATGCTAGGAACCTTATTACAATTTTCTAAAATTACAAATGAGCTAGAACTTTTGCCAAAGGTTAACCTCCATCACTCCTTCTATCATGAAAATGTAAGAGCATTCCTCTCCTCTTTTAAAAAGATCATGGGGATTTTATTTTATTTTTTATTTATTTATTGACAGTTATTGGCCACCAACTCCAGTGGACTCTAGGCGGTGGTACAAAACTAAAAACAAAAAACCATAAAAACAGCGAGGAACATTAAATCAACAGGCAGACCAGACTAAAATACTCCGCTAACAAAACCCACAAAACAAAACAGGGGCCATTAAACAATGACAAACATCAACAGGCCTGGGACCAGAGCCAGGTTTTCAAGGCTTTCTGGAACCACAGAAGAGAAGGCACCATCCTTATTTCATGCCTACTTAAACTTACTTGATCTTAAATATAACTTCTGGATTAGAAGCTGGCAAGAAAGTCAGCTTCAAAGTCAGCCTTCTTGAGTGTAAGTGAAATCCAGTAGTCCTACTGTATCCCAACAATCTATTCAAGCACATGTAGTGAACTGAACTCCAGTTCTCAGTGCCTCAAAAATAAGGTCAGTGGTCCCAGCAACACACCATGCCTGCAGATCTGGCTCCCATGGGTTGCAAATTACTGCATTCAAAGAATTTGCATAGCCCTCTTAGCCCTAGAAAGTTCAGCTTCATACAACAAAGCAGCTAATAATAAAGCTGCTGGAATTGATGAAGTATCAGCAGAATTGTTTAAAACCTTGCAAGGTGACTCAGTGGAAATGTTATTTTATGGGGTTTGTCAGCAGATATGGAAAACAGCAAGGCCAAGGGAAGAAAACAAAGATATTGCTCAAGGTTTTACAACCCCGATTTCCTCAGTACATGAAACAAGAAGTGCCAAATGTTCACGCTGAATTCAGGATCACAATGGCAACAGCTTTGGGGTAATGAAAAGGGAGCTCCAAAATATGCCTATTTCTGTTTTATTGATTATATAAAGGTTTTGACTATATAAACTACAACAAATTGTGGGTAAGCCTTAAAAATATGAATGTGCCAGGCTACCTCATCTGCTGACTGAACAATTTGTAGAACAGCTAGGAAACAATGGAGTAGAATGGAATAAGGAGCAAATAAAAGATTCAGCACTGGGACAAGAAATATTAGAGGTTCCTTCACATGTTCTTCTTCTACTGTGATCTAAGCCATCATCTGCAAGCAATACCCCTATAGCTTCTGTGTAGGAACATAGGTCAGACTTTGTGCAAAGGAATTAATGGACACCAGTTTAACATGAGAACATAAAGCAAGGACAAAGTAATATCAGAGCATTTCAACCTTCCAGGACACTCCATTACAGATCTCAAAGTCGTCATCTTGGAAAAAATAAATTTCCCCAGTGTAACTGAGCAAGAGATTGCTGAACATACAAACATCGAAAGGTTTCAGGCTACCTCTGAAGGTTTCAACAAACAAAATGGATTTTTAACATATTACGCTTGTTAATTGGTAAGGTACTTGTGATCTGTCTAAAATATAACTTGCATGTGCACAGAAACCCTATTTTCTGCCTTCCCCTCATCCCCCCCCCCAGGCCTCACCCCAATTTAAATCCTACATCAATTTAGTTACCTCAAAGGGATTGTTTGAATTGGCTGTAGTGGTCACATTCAGCAGTTAACGAATAGAGTTTTCAAAAACACAGATTGTAATCTACAAAATAATATACACTTATTTACTCTTTGCTGCTAACTTTCATGAACTGGGTTTAATTATAAGCAGCTGTAGCTTCACATCCCCTCTCTGGAGTCAAAACATAGTAGTAGTGAAAATGTGGAAGGTCAGGGGCAAACAGCTTGAAATCAAGCTAATCCTTTTCTAAAGCAAGGGACAAGAATGTGGCTCAAACTCTATTAAACAACACATACAGGAAAAAAGGTGCTTGATTTCACTATAAATAGGGCCTGCATCTGATACATAGCAGTCATAAGAATTCTTTCATAAAGGTTTCATTAGCTTTCCTATAATAAACCTTCTTATCCTAAGTTTTGTCTGCTGTGACTTTGAATGACTGCTTGTGCTAGCATACAATCTAATATTGTCGAGAGAAGCCTGGTTACAACATTCCAGGCAGTGCCTAACCAAAAATGTCATTATAACACTACTGATGATGTTCCAATAAGTGTAACTGCTTTCTTTATGCTATCCTGGCACCTGAGATGTCAGGACTTAGGACAGCCCTTCCTTTCCCAAATTCAGCACTGCGCCTCCATTACCCTTATGGACCAGACAGAGCTCATTTATTTATATAGTGCTTAAACTTAACTGGTATCAAAGCAAAGTTTTTGAATTTGGCTTGTTTTTAACACATCATTGTTAAGATGTTCCATAATTTAGGTGTGGTCATAACTGTAAACCATAACTAATAAAGAATGGAAACAAGCAATAACTGGCCTACTGGCTAGTTTCACATATCACACTAAAACAAGGTTTATTTTAAGCAAAGCTTGTTGAACAATCCATATATTCACACATAACACTAAGCCATCAGCTGGATTCATATTTTACACTAAACTAAAGCAAAACTGAACAAATCACATCATAACTTCTATTGTTCTATGTGAACCTAGTCAATAAATCACCAGTCCAAATCCTTAGAGAATGTCAAAGTTGTCTTCCAGGGACGAAACGGTGAACTGAAAGCTCCGCTAAAAGCGGAACCGACGACTGCAGCGGAATGAAGAGCTGGCAAGTAGACCGGCTCTTCATAATTCCTCTCTGGACAAGGAGAGAACTTGAGATCATCCACAAGTGCTCCAGACAGTTGCTCCTCATGAGGAGACCACAAGACAGTGGTCTCCAGCAGGTTTAGAGCTCTGGGAGACAAGAGAATAGCCATCTTGCTCAAACCACGGTCGGCACCTTTAAGAGACACTGGGTTCACATACTTCCTTTTCTAATCACTTTTGGAAATTGCTTGTTAATTGCTTTTCACCTATTGGGAACCTTTGGATAGACAAGTTTGAAAACACCGGGTGACTTTCCTTCAATCCTTAGCGAAAGTTTTAAATACAAGTTTAAGGACTAAAACATTTTTTTTTTTTGAATGAACAGCAAAAGGGTGATTAGAACTTTGATTTTGGAAAGTTACAAATGGACTAAGGGTCCAAATGGATTTGAAATAAGATTTTGGAATTAATTATAAGAATCCTTCCTTGGAAAAATGTTTTTGTTTTGAATTCTTAAAAAAAAAAAAAAAACATGATAGGATAGGACTTTGAAGGTTGGACACTAGAGGGAACCAGAAGGAACTAAAGATTTACAATTAAAGGAGAAGAACACTTAAATTTGATTTACTAATATAGAATGGAGCAAAATATCTTAACATTGGACGTATTAAACTATATTTTTGAACAATGGACCCAGAAGTTAATTTTAAGAGTATCTGCCTCTATAGATAGACTGTGTTTAAAAGATGTTACAGAAGAGGAACAAGTTTTTCCAGACAAGCCTAAGACTGATTTGAAAGTGGATTTAAAAATTAAGGCTACAAGAATGATATGGGAAAAGATGCTACACTGGCTATACAAATGAAACTGGCTGATGTCTTCATAATTAAAAGGTACATACAAAAAACAAACCAAAAGAGGTACCTGGATAACTCTCCTAAATTGGATTTACAAAAGAGACTTGTTAAAGCTCTGAAGAATTTTGCGAGAAGAAAAATGAAAAGAAATCAAGTTCTAGGACATTATTTCAAGGGATTAAAGATCAAGATCGTTAAAAGTAAAAGGAAGGAATATAAAGCTGGTTTATTTGATCAAGGTTAAAATAGATATGTTGTTATCTCTGGTAACCATTAATGGACTTTTGCTGACCAGGACTGAATGATGAGGCTTTAAGGATTTGTTCATAGATAAGAGATGGGATATGGGAAGAAGAGATCATTGGTTGTATTTTAAGAGAAGGTGGTAAGTTACTAAGTTTATACTTGTGATGAAAGGGGAAGTCATTTCTTCATATATTTCTTTTCTTTTTCTTTACTTTATCCTTATTTTTTCTTATTTTTTGTTTTTCTTTTATTTCCATTTTCCTATTTTTTTCTGCACTTTCTATTTTTTCTTTTCATTCTTTTATTTTTTGTAGTTTGCATTCGTTTTTATCTTTTTAATTGTAATGTTTAATAACATTACTATATAAAAAAAGAGAATGTCTATTATAAAGAAAATGGGCTAGCACAATTGCTTTTAGGTTTGATAGGATAATGTTAAGCAAATGTCCAGATGTTTTGCCCTTCAACTTTCTCATCAGCCCATCCAGCATGACAAATGGCAAGGAACTGTAGGAGATGTAGTCCACACCATCTAGAGAGCAGTTGCTTTCTAATTCTGGTCCTCCGAATGTGTGTCCTTTAGATTATCTACTAAATCTGTTTTTCAACTGTAATAGGCTCTCTTTTTTATCCATTACATTCTGGAGTTGAATAGTTTATCCAAGAGAAATTTTGTCTTACATCAATGAGCTAGTTGTTTGGTTATAGGAGCAGGGGAATGATACTTTTCTCTGACACTCAATGTAGTTAATCTCTTGGCATATGCTCTGAAAACAGAGAATGTATCAATTCTTATAGCTGATAAAATGTTAAGCTAATCTAATTTTAAATGCCCCAATGGATATTACTAGTGCACTAAAAGGCAAGAAACAGATTCTGTTGTTTTTAATGAAGGATTTATTGAAAGAGCATGTGGGCTTCAGCTGTAAATAGTCTCTACTTTGCCCAGAACTTTCGAATGAAAATTAATGTTTATTTCATTTTCTGTTTCTTTTTCTTCTCTGTCAGAATTACTATTTCCTAGAAGCATCGCTGATTAATGTAGCACAAATAAAAGCTGGCAGATTACAATTTTAAAAAATCTTTTAATGAAGAACAAAAAGGCAGCCAGTATTCACTAGTGTCATTTCACTTACTTTACGCAGCTAATTGCATATGGGTCTAAAAGTCCCCTTCCCAGGCACCCCTGGAGACATTTTTTTTTTTTTTTTTTTTGCTATACTCCAGATTATGTCAGCATTTTTCATTCCAACACTTCAATCCTGAAAGTATTATCTGAAAATAAACTCCCCTTGAAATATAGGGCTCTATAATTCATTCATGCTTATGCAGGTCAGGGTGAAAGTCTAAAAGAAGTCTGAACTGGAACTTTTTCTTCTGCAGTATTTGAATCTAAATTCATGCCTTAATGTCATTTAATTGTAATAATATTTTCTAAGTTTAACTTGATCATATCTATTTATTTATTGAATGTATAGGCTGCCCCATTCCAGATGACTCTGGCAGCTTTACAAAATTAAAGGTACAAAAAATACAAAACAACTCCAGCACTAAAAACAGCGTCCATTCTCCACCCAGGAACATTTCCATATGGATGACTTTCTCTTGGTGTTTAGCAGCACAGTCCTATGCCTGTCCGTAGACTATTCTTGTTTAAGTGTTTATAGGATTGCAGTTTAAGGTGATCCACATATTCTCCCTCCAGCAAGCTTTGCAATACTTGTGCACCTTCCTCAAAGACCATGGAAACCCATTAGCTCTCAGGCATTCTTTATACCTTTGAAAATAAAGAAAGTATGAGTTCACATTGAGCAAAATGAATGTGCACCTTTTAAAAAATATAATCAATCCTCCTCTATCTGAATTCTCCCTGATTATCAATTTCTGAATATATATTGGCATCACATAACTGTTTTATATGAAGTACTATTTTATACCACTAGTCCAAAAGAAGCATAGTCACACAATTTGCTCTGATATTTTGTTTGTGTGTGTGTTTGTTTACCTGGATTCTACTCTCAAAAGTTAGAAGTCATATATCAGTGGGTCACATAACCAGGTTACCTGTTTTGGGCATTACAGATGTTCTGTGTTCCATTTTTTCTATGCATGTACTTTCTTATTATGCAAATATGCCTGTAAGTAGTATTGCATTGTTTTTATATTTATATTCAGAAAGGTAGCACAGAATAAATTATAACTAGTATGTATAACTCAATGAGCCTTTGTGCAGCTGCTAATTTTTCTTCATCTGTTGATGCTAACCAGAACTTTACATTTTGGAACATGGCAAGAATTACCACTGTAATGTTCTCTTGTAGCCTCAGCTGAGTACTTATGATCAAACAGTGATATGTTTACTCTTTGAAACTGCTCTATACACCTTCTTTACTCTCTTTGAATGAAGCATTTTAGTTTTAAGCTTTTGTTGGCCCAGGGTAAGTGTATCATCTTGAAAACGCTTGCAGTGATTCTATGGATCACCAATATATATTGGTGTGGAATAGCAATCCTGTGTCCAATGAGCAGGATATCAACAGGTAAAAAAATGTTTATTCAGCATGATCATTGGGCCTGCACTGCAAGAGCAGACACTGGTATTGGCATGGTTACAGTACTTATAAGTATGCATAGCATGTGTCCATTTCTCATTGCCTTATATGGTTAGACTTTACATTTTTTGCACAAAGGCATTTCATTCTGTATATGGCCATTTAAATGTTACTGGCCACTTCCCCATCCTGGAATATCCTGACATGTGTGCTGATTTATTACCTCGGTTTCCTTGTGCATGACCTGTCTGTTTAGAGATAGTGGAGAAAGGCCTTTATTTGTCACTAGAATGTAAGGGAAGACTAATCTAGAAGTAATAATTAAAGAAATGAAAAGAGTTCCCTACAAATGAAGGGAACCATCTGGACATGAAGATTTAAAGAGAAGAAAGAAATCAGTTTCAGCACAACAGGCTGAAGTCAGAAAATGCAAATATGGGGATGTGAGGCTTTGTGCACAGAATCCAGGAGCATCAGTTGGCAGCTTGGCCAATGGAGACCATGAGAGCTGTTTTCCCCTACAAGGAGGTCACCCAACTGTTTCAGCTGGGAGTGCATCATGGATTGGAGGGTCAAGTGGAGGATAAGCAGAGAGAAACAGACTGGAGAGCTCACCCAAAACGAGGGAGCCCAGAAAAGTGAAGGGATAACTGCTATATGGGACTATACATCAAGACAATTACAGTGACCTTATTTGCCAAGGAAGGGAGAAAGTTGATGGTTTAAGTAGGGGAACAGAGGAAATTCATTCCCACTGAGACAAACAGTTTAGCATTGCTTAATGTCATCACCATACCTGTGTTACACTGTTGGTGTATCTGTATACTGTTTCCTGAAGATGTAAGTAAAATATGTCAGAAGTTTTCATGTATAGACGGGAGGTTTTTACTGGATGCCCCAGAAAGGAAGGAAATAACTTTTTGGAGCCTTCTTGCTAGTTCAAGGTTTGGCAGCAGGGTTGGCTGAAATAAATTCTATAGGAGCTAGAAAAGATTCTGCTTGAGAAATACATGGGGGAATCAACTCTCGAACTCAGGTCTGGCTTCTAGGTTACGGCAAGGGCCACAGAATTAATTGCAATGATGTTAATTCTAGCAACAATAGTAGTAACAACAATTATTTAGGGTTCACTGACATATAACTCTATTATATTGCCATTCCCCCCCCCCAAAAAAAAGAACATGTGCTCTATTTTTTTTTAAATAATGAGCTTCATCCAGAAGCTTATTTTTATCCATACTAATACATATTCTATCTGATATGGAGAGAGACCTTAAAGTTAGAGGCAGCATGGAATCTTTGTTCCTTGTGGAGTTTTTCATTACATTCACTCATCGTTTATTCACTATTATGAAATAAGAGTTCTTACAGGTTGTTAAGTGTCAGAACTCAATACTTGTAAATCAACCAACAAGAGCTTAGGTTAATTCATACAGAGACGATCAAACGGAATATGTCTTGATTTTTAATGTTATGATTATTTCAAGGTTGCGAGGAACAGCTCATAACAGCTTTGGAGGGGAAATGGTTTGCTATGACCCAAGAGACAGTCAATTACAGTTTATAATTCTTTGAGATAAGGAACTGAAAGTCACTGACATATCAGAACCAGGAAGAAAATATGACACCATACATCAGAATAATACAATCTATATGAAGCCTTTAGTAGTTTCGGTAGCCACCTTCCTAGAATAAGCAATGGGTAAACAGTGTCCTCCCAGTTATTAAAATGCCTTTCTGTGTTTACTTGCAAAGCCGGGTGGATGGAGCTGAGAAGGAAAAAAAAAAAAAAACAGCTTTGTGCTCTGTGTTTTTGATGTCATTTTGAAAGCATGTTCTGTAGAAATAATGCCTCCAGAATACACTTAAAGTTCACTTTTCCCAAAGAAACCCGATTTACAATCTTTCTCCCTTGCATCGTTAGAGAAGTGATGCGTTCATTCATCTGAGCTTAAACCACAAGCCCTGTACTCTGACAATATTTGTCTTTGCTGATACATTTTCCGTGCTCTGAACAAGCAGCACTTTGAAGTCCACCTCTTCCCAGAAGCCCCTGTCAGCAAACATATCTTTCACCAACTGGCACTAAGGCATATTTTTTTAATTATCTGCCTGAAACCACCAGCAAAACGTATAACCTTCAAGGAATTGATTGATCTCATGGATCACTGTTTTCCCCACTGTGCATATCACATATAGACAAAACAGCACAATCCCCACAGATATCAGGTTTTCGAATGCAATTGAAACAGACAGAAATGCAAAAACCTCAGCACCGTCTCTTGCAGGCATTATCAGTAAATGCATTTCCTGGATATTATATTTGCTCGTCAGGCACTGTTAATGGCTTTGCCCTCCCATCTCTTCAGATCCAATGGCAGAGGCTTTTGGAATGCTTAGCCAGAAGTAGGAGTTATATGCAAGTCTTACTTAAATATTTACTTAATTAATTCTTAATTAGAGGGAACTCCGTGGAATTGCTTATATGTTGTAAGCAGCTGTCTCAAGCTATACTGTAATAAGCGATCATTAAACTATGATTCCAAGAAAGATTCTCACATGCAAGAAACAACCACTGAGAGGAACAACTAATGATCTAGCCGGCTTCTAACATAGAAGCCAACAGTTTCAGTCTCTTCATAGAAAGGCTTTGGATTCATCAACTGTCTCTGCTGAGGGAAGAGAAGGAAGTCTGTTTCGCCTGTCTTGGTGCAAGAGCCACACTGCCTTACAGATACAGACAGATTGTGTCTGGAACTAACTACCCAGGCAAAGAAAAGTAGAAAATGTGGGTCAACAGGACCGATGGCACGTGTTAAATAAAAAAAAAAGTTAGGGGTTTGATTGCAGCCACCAGTTTGACTTTTGGGAGGTCCTGTGCAGATGCTTCTATACTAAACCTTGGCTAATCACAAAGCTGAGCATAAAAACAAAACTGACTTTCCAAACATCATCGACATAATATTTTATTTAAAAAATTGGGAGTAAAACCTGATTTGTTATAAAGTGGTCCTCCAGTGATGCTACAATGGGGACTGAATTGTACTCTTTATAACTGCATCACATAAGCTGAGCCACTTGCTCCAGATTCTTCAATAGCCACCTTCTGCAATCAGGGGCCACCTACAAAAAAAAGCTGCCAAGTTTGGCTTGTGAAAGTTGAGAATTGTTTTTAAGTCTACATGAAAATGAATAGGCAATTTGGGCTACATTTCTCTAAACATATGCATTTTTCTTTTCACTTTTGCCTTATACAGACCTTTTTTTGTAATTTTCTGCAGGATAATGGATTTTTGTATATTATTTTTATGAATATACCAATTTCTGTAGAAGATTGACTGTAATATGCTTTTTTAAAAAAAAAATGACTCACATTGCAACCTTTGGAAACAGCAAAATTGGAATAACAAGTTTCGGTTTGTGTTGTTTTCAAAAATGCAAATAATGTAGATAACATTTGCATTCCAATGCACACTAAACCATTTTATTCTCCTATTTTTAGTGCCTTCAAATGTCTTTGATTTCCTGGAATCCTTGAGCAAGCTTTCCTCCGTAGGCTCTGGAACTGCCTAGCCAATTCTTAGGTTTTCATATGTATCCAACTGAAGAGGCCAGCATCTCATTCAGTTCAGGGGGAGGGGGGACAGAGGCAAATTGTATACCAGATAAGTCATTAAATAAGTTTGCTGCAATATTTTCTTAAGTTCCTGGGGAGTTAAAATTCTGCAGTGCCCCCAAGTTATTCAGATGATAAGCCTTGGGCTTGGCAGGATTTGGTAGTGTCACTATAACTATTCCAATGGCAGCTGGAGGCCTCATATGATAACAGAATCAATCAGTTGTGGTTAATATGAACAAGAAGGATAGGTAGAAATAAAAATGAGAGAAAGAGAGCAAGAGAGCAAGGCTGTGTGGGGAGCTGACTGACTTATGAACACGTTGCAGAAGGAAAATTTAAAAAGACCTAAAATAAAAACTTCTTGGTTCAGAAGATAAGGCTTATACACTGACAGGTCAATTGTTAATCAAATATAGCAAGTCACCTATAGGGGATATTAAAAAAATATTATATCATTGTGTTTCATAAACCCTGTATATGAAGGATGTCTAATAACTCACACTCTGAAATAATCCTTTTTTTTTTTTTTTTTTCATATTCATGAGTTAATAGGGGCATTAATACTTTAGTCCAGGTTATTGCTGCCCTATCAAGTTCTTAATACATTTGAGTTATTGCAAGAAGAATCACATTGTCTAAAATTGTGGAATGGCAGTAGATTCAAATAAAGCACCTTTTATTTCATAGTTTGGGCCAGGTATATTAGCAACATCTGATTCCCCGGCATTACTGTCATGAATGAAAAGTATCTTGGATCATTTTAAATCCACAATCCTCCTTTACAGGCAAGGCAAGAGTATGGTTAAAATGGACATTAGTTATCTGCAAGAATTTTGGAAGAAAGATTTAGAATATCCCATATTAACAAGTCCATGATTAAGAGTCTGAGAACATTAAATATGATTCTTATGATTTTAAAATAAAATTAATTCTACAAGCAAGAGTTTTTGCATGTTTATCAGACACTTCATAGACAGTTTAAAAATGGTTGATTATCAATTTCACTAGGTTAGAAGTGAAGGGACATTCACACATATGAGAAAGGTATTGTTTTGGTTTAGTTTTTTAACATGGTTTGGGGAAGGGTAATATGGTTTAAAGGTGTGAAGTAATTTTGAATTCTATTCCCAAAATTTGGGATTTAGAAATATATGAAGAATTATGGACTTTTTGTAGAGAAAAGAGATGGAGCAAGTTCTTGTACAATAGTAAGACATAGTCACCTCAGCTTTACAACTTTGAGTTGAAGCTGTGTGGTTACTCTGATGTGTGCTTATGAAATAGTGTTAACTTAATGTACCAACTGACCAATAAAATTGGTCAAAGTGTAGTTGAGCTTCAATACTATGCTTAAAAACTGGGAAGATGTTTCTTATAATAAACTATGTTTATTGGGAGGGTTGGGATTTGTTTATGGTTTTTTTCTGTATTCCTAATTTTCCTTTCTTCCTGTATATGACAGCAATACAAAATTTCAAAAGAAGGTTCCTTAGAGTCCCAGTAAGAAAGAAAGAAAAAAATTAATATGGACATTTTTCACAAACCACCAATGCCCGAAGCCTCGATTAGCATAGTTTTATTAGTGAATAGTCAATAGAGTGTTATGTTTATTATAAGCTGAATACTGAAATTTTTAAAATGTTTGTTTTCCCCTGGAATCCAGTGTCAATATTTGTCTAGAGAAAAAGGACTGCTTCTTTCCTTCCTCTCCTTCCTTCTTGCTCTTCTCTTTGAATGCACCCAAATGTGCACACCCATACACGAACCCAGTGCATATCGCACACAGCCTGAATCCCACAGTTAGCTTCCAAACACTTAACAGGAATGACAGTCCTTTCTAACTAGATCAAATGTCTACCAGTGATGCCTGCATCAATAAAGCAAACAATTCACCGCCAAGTGCAACCAAACAAGCTGAAGAAACCTGACTGAATAAACAAGACAAGACAAAATTTTCCATCTGTGGATAGCTTAAAAAAGAAGCCTCTTTGATGGATTATACTGGAGCTTCTTTGAGTGATAGATTATACTAAGCTTTTCTTGCAACCATGAATGTAAGTTTAAAAGGGAAGGCAGGTGGTTTTCCTCTTCTGCTCCTGACACACACAAATTTACCACTAATGAGAAGCTTAACTGAGTTAGCAAATATGTTCTCTAAACCCCTCGTGCATTTCAGCGATACATGAAATTATGGCCTTGTTCTGTCCCTCTTTAACAAAATGCTTCTTCTGTTCATGCATACAGCTGCACCTTAAACCCTGTGTAAAGATCCCGACCCTACCTATTTTTGCTGGGTAGCACAGTCCATCTCTGGATAACTGTTAGAGTTTCAAAAACTTTGGGGAGGAGAGCTAATATTGACTTCTAGCTCTCCCAGTGTGACCTGCAGAGGGTGGGTTTTCCTCCTCTACTTCCTTTAAAATGAGGGCTTTGAATCCATTTCACCTTCTCGGTACCTTTTCAGAGCAATGCCAAAGCCAGTTCCCTACTTTTGCAGGAATCTCTATAGTATAAAAGTGCTTTAGCTATTCACTGTTTTCTGCATGAGATGCCCCACGACAGAGGGGAGTGCAATTCTGCAGTCCCAGAAAATGACACAGATGCTTTAAAGAGCATCAGATGGGGGATGGTGCCCTGTGTCCTCTGAAACACTTTTTTGCCTTCAAATCCAAAGTGCCGAACAAGCCTTATTCTTATTAATGTATTTTGTTGTTAACAATAAGCTGCCTTGAAAGGCAGGATATAAATATCTCTAACAAATGCATGGTTGTTAATGAATGTTCTACCTCTGATGGTTGGTTGGTTGGTTGTATTATTGCTGCGGTGGTCAAGTGAAGAATAATGCATATTAACAAGTCTTTCCCTGACATGACTGACAGCCAATTGCTCAGTTTTAATAAAAACAGATTCCAAATTCTATATATCCAGTTTTCCCCCAGATGGATTATATGTACTTTTTCTCTCTTTCTTGCCAAAGATTCTCCATCAATTAAGAAAAGCAGTCTGATGACTAGAAGTGGTTTTGACAGTGGTCTCTAGTCTCTACCACAGGCAGATTTTGCCTAGTTATTTTCAAATGCTTCTGGTTTAATATATTTGGAAACACTCTCCAGGTGATTGAAAATGACACTAATGGTGACAATGAAACAGAACATTAGAATAAGAAGTTAACATAAAAGAATTGCATAATTTGTGTAATAGTCTTTGCTGAAAGAATTAGCATGAATCAATGCCTAAATACTTTTTTGTGTTTAACTTCATATCTCCACTTTTCTATGAAATCTTTGGGCTGATAAAGATCTAAATTGTAATAAGCAAAAACCTGAAGCAAAACAAAATAAAACCAAACAACAAACACTAAAAAGCAAATCGTACATTTCATTATTGTTCTCCCCCCTCCCCCCCTTTTTTTCTTTCTTACAAAAAGCCATCATGGGGTTCTATAGTCTGGATCAAGGGAATAAAAGAAGAATTTCAACATACAAAGTTGAAGATTATGTAAGTTTTACCAATTTTACTGAAGTCTGTGATTATGGATTTTGAGATTTCAAGTTTCCCATGTTTGGCAAAGGGAAGACTAATATTAAGAACAATATTCACAGTCTCAGACTATTTTTTCTGATATGTACTTAGGGCTGCTTTCTTAATTTCTGTTGTTTTCCACAAAACAGCACCAGGAAGAGTGGCTTGATGAGAACAGCAGCTATAAGCAATTGATTAGGAATGTGGCACGTTCTGGGCTGTTCAGCTAATGCTGCATAATGCAACCATACAGTGTCACACAGTTATCCTGAGGATTAAGAAACTTGGGACATACTGTGTGTGATGGTTGGTGACTCCATATAGTATTATATAATATCAGTTGCTTAGGTAATGCGCAACATCTTACAGTCCCCATACAGCGCATTAAAGTCACCCATAAAGCAAATCAGCAATGGTTACTCTTTGTTATTTGCCAAATGAATTGTGCAGAAAGATTTCAGTTTTGTCAGCACTTTAGGACACAGAGAACTTAAGACTAAAAACAGAAACTTTCCAATTATGTGTGACAAGTGAGACAATGTCTGGCTAATCATTTGATAAGCTTGCCCTCTTTTGTCAAAGCTGAGCTCAGTGTAACTCTGGGTAAATTGTCTTCAGACTTAGACCATTTCTTCAATGCTTGCTCTCGCAGAGTCTCTACAGCATGATCCACAGGAAAAAAATTCTCCCTGAAGCCCCATCTTCCTTTGCCCTTTTGGAGAAGTTCTGTGATTTTTAATTTAGAAAAACAAAAACATATTCTAGATAAGCTCTTCTCATGAGCAGAAAGAAAAGAAAGAGATGAGCTATAGAATATAAAAGCTACAGCCATGACAAACTAAAGGACATTAAAATTGAGTGAAGTAATTAAGAAAGATGTTACGGGGTGATTTCTGCTGGCCATTAGCAAAGGTAAAATCTGTCATGAGCCAGCTTCTGATGGTTACCTGGACAGATCTATCTACAATAGTTTTCTTGGCAACAACGTGAAAAAAGGTTTTCCATTAACTTCCTCCGATACATTTTTCCCAACTTCCCAACCTAGGCTATGTCCAGAAATTTCCTGATGGACTCACATCCAAGTACTAATTTCAGATTGACAGGGCTCCTAATCATGTACTGAAATCTTCCAATTTCCTTAAAGTTAGGGCTTGTGTTATTCTCACAGTATTATTCTCAAAGTATTTATTTCAAAATTATTTTGGTATCTTTGTGGGATTTCTTTATTGCTGCAAGAAGACAGTGGGAATTGGTATTTTGATTCCATTACATGTCTCTCTTTCAAACTGAAGCGCCCCCCCCCCCCCCCCCAGTCTCTTAAAAGAATTCCCCTCATGATGACTTTCTCCAGAATTTATTTGAATTATGGAAGTCAGAAAGGCTGTGAATCGGTGGTGACATGATTCTACAATGAAAAAGTGGACATTCACATGTACAGCCCATTGTCATGACATAAAGAAAGTGTAAGTCTCTCATATCCTACCTATGAGAATTCCACCAACATTTTCTTCTTAAAACAAAACTGAAATCAATTTACTTTCTGCCAAATTGAATGGAACATGGAAAAAATATACTAAAGGGGTGTTCAGTGCAGCATTATTTATTCAGAATTCTACTTGGAATTTGATCCTATAGTATCTTTCCACCTGTCTTCAATAATCCATGCCTATACATAATGGGAATGGGGTTACAGAAAGGCCTTTTGGCACTTCCTAGTTATCAGGCTACCACATTCACTCAACTATATTAACCTTGGCTACCACCAAGCTTTTTGCTTTACCAGCTAGTAGAGTAACTTAAATCGATCCTAGTATTAGTGATAGACATGTGGCCATAGTCACTATATTTTAATTCTTCTTCTCTACATAGAAGAAAGTATGAGTACATGTATGTATGTGTTCATATTAACAATGTATTCATATTAAAAGAAATTCCATTCAATTCCCAATCAAGACAAACATTTAAAAGTTACTTTTTTCAAGAAAATCAAAGCTAAATCATCTCTGACCTTGCTGTTTACCAGCAACAGTACAGTCAAGTCTTTCATGAGCTGTGGAGGAGTGCAAACTCACTTCTGAGTACCAGTAGAGGTGTATATGTGTAATTGATGAAAAATTCCTTAATCTTACAACAAGTGGACAGACTCAACCATAGTTTTAACTGGGAAACTGTCAGCACCAAGCCAAATCCAAATATGCAAGAGAATTCTTGGAAGCCTGGTATTCAGACAAGGCAGCAATTAACAGACACATAGAGATAAACAGCATCTACATACTATTCAAAAGAGACAAAAGACCAGAAGATTGCCTCACCAACAATCAATCACCAGCAATCATCACCAGCAATCATCACCCAGATAAGCAAAGGTCACCACCAGGCACACAATCAAGCAGCAAACATATGCCAATCAAAGAACTACCAGAGCAGCAAAACAAAAAAAACCCCACCCCTACCAGCACTGGCAAGGCAGGCCACAGCACATAAACAGAGAGCAAACCCCATCCCATTTTAGCACTGAAGATGTTACCTAGCCAGGTAATGAAACGTTTGCAAGAAAAGAACCAAGCTCAGAGAACCCCAAGGACTCCTCACTTCTGAGTATTAGAAATGTAAAATATTTTAACACAACAGCCAGTAGAGCTGTCTTGCCTGTTACTTGCCAAGTGTTCCCTTTTCCTACTAGACCCTAATCTGAACAGTAAGCCCTGGGAGTTTATTCAATCTACTGGAGCTAGAATTTAGGGCTATGCAAAGTCACCATTAGAATGAGAATGAAGGCTGGGGGTGGGGGAGGACTGTTGAAATCTGTAGAAGCTAGAAGAAACAAAAATTAATATTATTATCCATTCCTTTTAATTTGGGTCATAAGACTGGAAAGCCATTGATTAATGCTAAACAGTTGGTGTCCTGAGACACCTCTAGTCATGAGACCACATTTCCATGGAGTCCAAGTTAAAAGATATATAAGATTGTTTATTTTCAAAGCATTTCTTGAATGTTTTAGTAGAATGTTTTGGTAGAAAAGAACTCTCCATCCACCATCTTCACTGCTATAGAATAGACTCTTGTCTGTTAGCTGGTATAAGTCTTCCTCCACTTGCATTCATTGTTTCAATGTTCACTGCTCAGGTCAAGGGCAGAAAGCAACTTGTAACCACAATGTAAACTGCTAAAGTTACTTCCATTTCACACAGAGTTACCAGGACTTCAACAATAGGATAAACCACAGCAAGAACTTCCACCCTCCGTCCCAAAGAGAGAGAGACAGAGTCACCAAGCACTATAAGAAAGAATATATTTATGAGAACTGTGATTAATTTAAATATTGTGTGAAATCATGTTGATTACAGACAATGGGATTTCAAGCATATATTTGTTGGCCATTCTCTCTGTTCAAGGAATAGATGGTTGCTGATAGCACAAAGAGGAGTCTAAAATGTCAACTGTTACAATGATTACAGATTTCAAGGTATTTATTATAGCCTCACCTGGGCAGCTTAACAAGACCAATGGGTCTGTCAACCTTTTTTTAAAGTGTGCCCCATTTACAAACATGGTACAATTAAGACGTAAAAATGTCTTGAGGCTGAAATTTAGTTCAGACAGATCCCAGCTGGGAAAGTGTTTTCATAATCATTTATTGGCTTAATTTAGGGCAATGGTTTGCTGAATAAAATAAAACAAGGTTTTTAAGATGTTTCTTTGGTTTGTTTTTACTCCTCCAGAACTCTAGTGTTTGAATCTGTGTATCCTTAGTTATTTATTTTACAGAACTTATGAAGAATTGTGTTTACTTGTCCCTTCTTTCAACCTTGTGACAATAAAGAAACATGATGTCACCCCCACCCCCCAAAAAACACATAACTTTGAAATGAGTGGAGCTTTAGTCAAGAATGATGGAATAATTATAAATATAGTATTCCTAATAATCATCTTGTATATCTGAACCATGAACGATCCTTATAAGTAACAACAAAATACATCCAATTCCATATGCACATTAATGAAGTTACAGAAATGTATTGCTAGTATTATTTTATTTTATTTTAATTTATTTATAGAATGTATATACACTTGAGAATTAAATGTTCTAAACACTGTAGAGGCGGCAGCTGCTGTTGTATCTGATGAAAACTAAAATGCAAGAAAGAAAAAAGAGAAAGAAAAAAATGCCATGAAGTTTCCATTTATCCCCTGTTACTTGTTCCATAAATGTACAATTAATGTTGCCATCTGAGACATCTTTACCAAGTTAAGTCCTAATCTCCAGATTCACTAGTTACTTCTGCTGACAGAAGAGAATAGGGCTATCAGATCTGGGCTGCAAATATCCAGGCAAGCAGTAGATGGCCACAAAGGAATACAGACAACTCTAACTCTTTGCTTCCATGGTCATACAGATCTTTCTAGCTCAGCTGTGGTAACCCTATTCATGTCTGACCCTCAAGTGGCTGAATTCCAATAAATATAGGTGTGCTCCTCTATTTATCTATATTGATATCAACCCCTTGATCCATGGGATTCTTTGGAGGGCCCCATGAGAGGATCAGTGCTGCAGTGCTGTGTTCCCATGATGCCATGGGGCTTCTGCAGCTGAATAGATTAACTTCCAGCTCGGCCTCAGCTCAGCAGAAAATACTGCAATAAAAATTCTGACAGGCAAATACTGGAACTATAAGGCTAGCAATGAGTACTGGTGAGAACACTTACCTCATCCTGCTTTCCAACATCTTGCTTTTCTCCCATCTTGGCACCACACCATTTCACTTCACATTCTTGGAACTGAGGAGCTCTCCTCTCCTTTACTGAAGTCAAGCTGTCACAGCTCCTGGACACTCTTTCATCCTGCTTTTGACTGTGTTTTCTCCCTCCTGCAAAATAACTACAACAAAGCAACAAGGATGAGAGTAAGTTGCTGGCTGGAAACAGATTTTTGGGTCTTCCTTTGGCCAGAGAACTGTTCAGCTATGGGAAGACCGAGCAATGTATTGCAATGATCATGATACGTACAGAATAACAGGAAAATGCTTCTGAGAGTTTGGAAGTAGATCTGGTAGCTGTATGGATATTCCCAGGACAGACTTGTATAGATTGCAGTGGAAGCCTACATTCCTGACCATGCTTATTCAATGAAATTCCATGAAAATTCCCACTGATTAAACAAACACAAGACCAAATTCTATAATCAAGAATGAATTCTTCAAAAGCTAGACAGATTTTCTTGTTAAACAGTTGGAGTAACACTCTTCCCCCCACCCCAAAAGTTGCAATCAGGAGTAATAACAACAGTAATAACATAATATTTTCTGTAAATATACTGTATATTCCAAAACACAGACATTTGAAGAGGCTGTCTTGCTTTTTTTAAAAAAAAAAATGAATGTTTTTAACACATGATATTCCACTGCAAATATGACCAGCCAAAGATTCAGAGTTATTCCTGGAATCTAACATAACAGGGATTGAATGGAACAAAGAATATATTCAACACCGCACAAAGGCCAGTCAGAAAACAGCTTGGGAGAGAATAAAGTTATCCTATTCTTTCTTAGTGTTGCAGAAGTTAGTGATTTAACTCCCGGAGCAAGACAAAAGTGGAGCAAAAAAGCATTTTGAGATAAGAGAACAGAACCTAATGGATATTTTCAGTAAGCTTAAAAGCTATGTTACCACTATAGTGCCAAGATAATGGTTTCTACCTCTACAATTCCTTGCAATGATTGTTTTGCCAATATATAGTATAAAAGAAACAAAGGCTAATAATTGCTTGTCAGCATTGACGAAGCATGACAGGCCTCAGAAATGGGAAGGGGGAATGCCATTTCACAGCTTCATTCAATAGTAACAGGCTGAAAATACAGTGCATATTGTATACCAATGAAATCAACTCAGGACTGAACAGGAAAGGACATCTGAAGGTCAAATTAAACAAGCTGTTTACATCTCTTTACTTAAAAATACATTCAAGAATTTGAATCGTGGAGATAATTTATAGCTGTATAGAAAGAGATGTTATAAATCAGACAATAGATAGAGAGTTATTTGCTGTGTGACAGGTTAGGACCAATTAGGTCTAAAAATATACCAGAGCTGGATGTTTAATTCAGGAGGAAAAAATGTGTTTCATGGATACTTCCACTCTATAAAGGAAGAGTAGGTTAATTATTGCCAATGGAAGGTAGGTAGCTTACAGATAGAGTCATGAAACCCAATACCAGTTAAGTATAAGCACTTGATGAGATCTAGCTGTGCAAAAAGAGCACCTTTTGAATAATGAAGCATAATTGACATAGCATAAACATGTCAGCTCAACTGTACTGAGGATGGTTCTTCCCTGTCTTTGAGTACACTTTCCTTCATGGACAAAAACATAATGCCACGGAGTACTCGAAAGACAGGACCTAATCTGGATTGGAACTCATTAAGGACCTACTTACCTAGATTTGCCCAATATAAAACTTGTACCTATTTTTAACATCTGCATAGTTTATAAGGTGGCAATCATTCGCTTATAAAGCACAAAATCAGTGATGTCTATCTGGATTTTTTTTTCTTAATAAAAGCATTATAGAACCCTGGTAGGGCTTTTCCTTGCTGCCACATTAATAATGTGCTTTTTTTCCTGGCCTTGAGATTGCGGGGGGGGGGGGGGGGCATGATGTCAATATGAAAAGTGCTGCCCCATACTTGACCTTTCACTACACTTCAGCAAAGAGGCTGCTAGTATACCTGTCCTCATGGAGTGCAATGCAGGTACTTTCAGAGCAGTGTTTAATGGATCCCCAACCACCTCTTTCCACCTTACCCATGATCATACAGGTGAAACTCGAAAAATTAGAATATCGTGCAAATGTTCATTTATGTCAGTATGGCAACTCAAAAGGTGAAACCAATATATAAGATAGACGCATTACATGCAAAGCGAGATATGTCAAGCCTTACTTTGGTATAATTGTGATGCTTATGGCGTACAGCTTATGAAAACCCCAAATTCACAATCTCAGAAAATTAGAATATTACATGACATCAATAACACAAGGATTGGAAATAGAACAATATCGGACCTCTGCAAAGCATAAGCATGCATATGTACTCAGTACTTGGTTTGGGCCCCTTTTGCAGCAATGACTGCCGCAATGCGGCGTGGCATGGATGCTATCAGGCTGTGGCACTGCTGAGGTGTTATGGAAGACCAGGATGCTTCAATAGTGGCCTTCAGCTCCGCCGCATTGTTCGGTCTCATGTCCCTCATCTTTCTCTTGGCAATGCCCCATAGATTCTCTATGGGGTTCAGGTCAGGCGAGTTTGCTGGCCAATCAAGCCCAGTAATCCCATGGTCATTGAACCAGGTTTTGGTACTTTTGGCAGACCTGGGCAGGTGCCAGGTCCTGCTGGAAAATGAAGTCAGCATCCCCATAAAGCTCGTCTGCGGAAGGAAGCATGAAGTGCTCCAAAATCTCCTGGTAGACGGCTGCGTTGACCCTGGACTTAATGAAGCACAGTGGACCAACACCAGCAGATGACATGGCTCCCCAAATCAACACAGACTGTGGAAACTTCACACTGGACTTCAAGCATCATGCATTGTGTGCCTCTCCATTCGTCCTCCAGACTCTGAGTCCTTGGTTCCCAAATGAGATGCAAAAGTTGCTCTCATCAGAAAAGAGGACTTTGGACCACTGGGCAACAGACCAGTTCTTTTTTTCTGTAGCCCAGGTAAGACACTTCTGACGTTGTTTGTTGTTCAGGAGCGGTTTGACAAGAGGAATACGACATTTGAAGCCCATGTGCAGGATCCATCTGTGTGTGGTGGCTCTTGATGCACTAACTCCAGCCTCAGTCCACTCCTTGTGAAAGTCCCCAACACTTTGGAATGGCCTTTTCCTGACAATCCTCTCTAGGCTGCGGTCATCCCTGCTGTTTGTGCACCTTTTTCTACCACACTTTTCCCTTCCACATAACCTTCTATTGATGTGCTTTTATGCAGCACTTTGGGAACATCCAACTTCTTTTGCAATGACCTTTTGGGGCTTTCCCTCCTTATGGAGGGTGTCAATGATGGTTTTCTGCACAACTGTCAGGTCAGCAGTCTTTCCCATGCTTGTGATTCCTACTGAACCAGCCTGAGAGACCATTGAAAGGCTCAGGAACCCTTTGCAGGTGTTATGGATTCATTAGCTGCTTAGAGTGGGACACTTTGAGCCTAGAATATTGAACCTTTTCACACTATTCTAATTTTCTGAGATTGTGAATTTGGGGTTTTCATAAGCTGTACGCCATAATCATCACAATTATACCAGTAAGGCTTGACATATCTCGCTTTGCATGTAATGCATCTATCTCATATATTGGTTTCACCTTTTGAGTTGCCATACTGACATAAATGAACATTTGCACGATATTCTAATTTTTCGAGTTTCACCTGTATATTGGTGGGAAAGCCAAATATTAACTACAGTCCTGAATGTGTGTCAGAGGGGGGTTTGGAGTTCAAGCTATCCTTTTTATTAGGTAGGTATTTTGCCTTACCTACTCATGGCATACTTATCATGGCAAAAAGGTAAGTCACCTGGGAAGTGGTCCATTCTTACAGGGATTGATAACCACAGAACATTTGAAATTTCCTGCTTCGTGCACCTTAGAATGTGCACATGGAAAATCTTGTGCCATGCTATTGTGGAAAACACTACTGAAATACTGGAAACTTAGAAACACCTCAGCCTCCCTATGTAGCAGATTGGCCCAAAATGAAGCTATATTATGAGGACATGTCCTTGACAATGATTACTGGGGTAGAATATGTGGATGAGCCCATAATCAGAAAGAAAGAAATTATTTTCTCCTTAACAAGCCTAAGAACAGGTCAGTTATATAAAACAGAGGGAATGTGGTGGCTGTAAGCCTTTATAAATACATATCAGTGTGTCTCTGTGTATATATGAAAATTATCAAATGCTGAAACCCTGTATTCATTTGTGAGGGAATACATTCCATTGCGCTCATTAAGATTTGCTTTGGAGAAGACAAATTTCTGCAAGAAGGGGGCTTTTCATATGGCACCATGTAACTGGAAATTTATATTACCTCATGGGTTCCTACTGATTTCATGCACAGCTTCATATGAAATGTATGTCATACATGTATTTCATACATGTATTTCTGGCTCATGTATTGAAATTAAGTGGTTCTGAAGAGCTAAAGAAGGCTGTTACATAATATAGTAATTGTACTCATCAATAATTGCCTAAGTCATATCACACTGTTTTTTATAATCCATATGGCAAGCCTATAATATAAGTCATTGTCCCATATACCACAGATGGAGAGATCTGAGACACAGTTCTGGTGGTTTATGGAAGCCATTTATTGCAATCATGATTGCATAACTGAGACTAAAGTCACGTTTAGTCTTCATGTTTCAGGAAGCTTAACTATATCTTAGCACAGACATATCATGCAGGCATTATGTAACACCATAACAATTTTCCTGCTTTACAAGTTGACTACTATCTCCAATAATTCTTTACTTTTCTCCTCACTGAAAACAAGGTCGGTGGCTTATTCATTAATTTCATTTATAGTGTTTTTTCCTCCTGTTCTAGAACCTTAGTCTGCTCCAAAATCACATGACACAGCATGTATCTAATCATTCTAAAGTGTTCTTGATGGTGACACAGAAGAGGAGTTTCACTATTATGACAGCCATTTGGTAGCCCTTTGTACTCTGGATACACAGATTGCCTCCCATTTTGCCAGAATTCTATTACCACTTGAAGAAGACATTTTTCTAGCAGGCCTTCAATTCAGCTGGGGTGCAGAACTATTGTTGTTGAGTTCTTTCTTTTCCTCAGGCTTTAATTCATGGTTTTACTGCTACCTTGTAGAATTTCCAATCTGTATTACATTGGCTTATTTTTCATTTATATTATTTTATTGGCAACTTTGGTGAACCCTGTTTCATGTCTTTGCCCACCAGCCTCTGCAAGCTCTCCAGTCTGGTACCAACATCCTCTCTCAGCACCATGAGTTCCACTTCCCTCATTCATCACCGTAGCTATTCCAGTCTGATGGGCTGAGGACATCAGGGAAAGAGCCCTTGACTCTTTGGTCCACAATTGTCAAGAGAAAGAGAAGAATGCTTAGGGGATAAGATATCTGAACTGTACATTTGAAGCCATTTCTGGTAGTAGCACTAAAACAAGCTTCCAGAATGCAGCTCAGGAACTCTGCTACAGAAAATGTACATGTAAAGCTATACTACTTCTAAACCTCCAGAAATCTATTTCATATTATTTAATTGTTCAGTGCCTCCATGACTCTGAGTCATCATCTTTCCTGACTGAAGAAAAGGAAAAGGAAACAGAAGAAGAAATTTATAGAAAGATAAGCTATAAGAGGCTGACTGTCATTTTTCTAACTGTTCTTTTTTATTTTTGGTATCATAAGGTAATGTTGAAAATTTATAGACATATTTTAGAAAGTAAAACTTTTTTTTTTTTTACAGAATGAAACTTAAGTTATTCATTGCTACTAATCAAGCTCTACAGCACTTTTTCCCCCTTTTTTGTTGGGATGGATTTTTTTAGTATCTTGTTCTTAATAATAAAATCATCCTTTAAAAAATAACATTATCATTATCATTTTTATTTCAAAGTTACTAGAATGTAAAAAGAAAACATGAAATCAAAAAGACATAATCAAAGTGCTTTACCATAAAATGATATGAAAAGAAACTGCCTAGATTAATTCTGGCACTGAAATGTTTATACTGTAGAAAAATAATTTAGCTGAGAGAAGGAAAATGGAAAGACCTCGGAATGTTTTTTGAAAGGATGGCTGGCTTAGCTTAGCAATAAACCCAAGATGCAAAGCTAAACAGGGTCTTCTTGTGTATGCAAGAAGCTTGATATCTAAGTTTCAGGGCAAGGCAGGTTTCAGTTAATGAACTTTGCTTGTTTTATAAGTATGCTGGAGCATGGAACTGCTCAGAGATCCAGACATTGAATGATTCATGGGGATGGTAATAAGGTACAGAGTCTTGCATCTCTAGGTCACTGCACTGAAAGCATCTCAATGCTTTTTTTAGACAACAACATTTTTGCAATGTTTTCTTGAATTAAATTCACCATTGCCTTTTATTTGGAAAGCAAAGCCATTATACATTTTTCACTGGCTAACTTCTCCATCCTTTGTGAATATGACTTTTGCATTTGTCAGGTTCCATTTTGTTACACCTCCTCCCACAGCCAGAGCATGGATTTTTATCCCAGATTCAACCCTTCTGTTTTAATCTAAATGTCCTCAAGTCTAGGAATGAGAATATTGGTGCCTCAGAACATCTGTACAGGCTAAGATTTTGTGGTGCTACATTTGTATGGTAACTGATGCACCTCACTATATATGTTTATTCAGTGGTGTAGCACAGCTTATAAGATACAGTACGCAGAGACAAACATATACTGGTCATCCTCATTCTGTCAGACTGTTAATAGATCAGCAGAGCCCCCCTCCCCCCAATTAGATGGATAGGGCTAAAAAGCAAAATGTGGACAAGCTTAGTTAGTGCTTGGGTGGTGCAAGGAATTCCAGGCTGTAGATTAGACATGGAGGGGGAAAAACAGCCCAGGAGAAAGAATGGGAAACCACTTCTATCCCACCAGCAAGAAAACTACATGGACATGATCACCAAGAGTGAAGCTTGACTTGAAGGAGATTTCACTACCTTAGAAAAGGAAACCTAGAGTAAACCTGCCTTGTATTGTCACAGCAAATAACCATCCAAGCAACTCCTGGGGTATTTTGAAACAGCAATGATGTAGAGGAGGAGAGATTAGGACAGGATCTGGCATTAGAGAGAAAAGAGATGGATTAAGGAGGGAAAGAAAATGAACAAGGAAGACAGGGAGGGAAACTTTTTCCACTCAGCTCCAACCTTCTTTCCCTAACTGTGAAATTTCAGTAGTGATCTATTTATCCATCTACTGCAGTTTTCTGTACCAATCCACTTGTCCCTCTAAGTCAAGTAACAGTAATTAAAAAAATAACATGTTTTGGAAACACAATCAGAAATAGTATAAAATATCCTAACTGACCTTGACTGTTCTTGAGAAAGCTTAGCAAGGTTGGACCTAATTAATAACTGGATGGGAGATAATCAAGAAAGCCCAGGACTGTTGAATATATTGGGAACTAGAAAAGCTTTCCTGTAGGCAAATTGTTGCTATATTGTTGCTCAGAAAGCAACTTAGATATATCCATGTAGATACAGGGAACAAATTCAGCTCAAAGGAGACTTTACCTGAATTTCCCACCCCACAGCTAAAACTAAAAACACTGGAGGATCTTGTACCAAATTGGCTCATCTCATGTAGCCCAAGGTATGTATAATTATGGATGGATTGGATTCAAATATCTAGAGGGAGGAAAGGTTCCCTGCCCCATCTCTGTTATTCCACAGAATCCACCTCCCCTCATATTCTGCTAAGTTCTGGGTATATGCTGAGCAAGATAGCTGTGGCATAGGGTTCTCTAGACAAGGGGGGATTCTATGGAAAATCAAGGAGAGAACCTTCAGCCCAGCTGATTTTACACATCTCTCTCAGAAACAGGCCATCATATTCAACAGGGATTCCCCACCTACAGGGTATTTTCTGTAAGATCTAGGAAGCTAGTTGGCCATACCTCTAAATAATAAAAATAACATCTCACAGAATCACCAAATGTAAAATTTCAGTGTTTTCATATGAAATTATGTGGGATTTCAGGCAAGATTTTAGGAATCTTGTGAGATTTTAACATCCTTGCATGGGATTGGATGAGATTTTTGATATTCTTGCAAATCTGCAAGGTGAGATGCTGATGTGTCTTGAGATTTGGCAGATCTGCACAATTTTGAATCATCAACATCTGCAAGATTGTACAGTAGTGATTGGTGATTGAAAAACTGGTAGAAGTGAGGGAAGTGATAAAGTCAGTTCCTTCTATGGGCAGGAAACTGGATCTACATCAGTATGATAACTATGCTGAATTAACTAACATGTCCTGCATTGTTAGTTAATGCCATCATTGTTCATTTCTTACTTTACGACATACAAACAACATAGATTTTAAAACATTCAAAATCCTTATTTCTGTCTTTATAATCCACAATGAAACAATGTTTTATGCACTTCATTCCAAAATAAAGTGCTATCTAAAATGTCAGTGGAACAAAATGAAACTTCAGGCTCTGGATAACAGTTTACTTGGATTTTTTTAAAATGAATAATACAATTTGATATATGTCTATTCAGTAGTAAGCTGTACTGATTTCAGTAGGGTTTATATCCCAGATGATTGGTATAGGATTGCAAACTTAATCTGGTCATTGATGGATTTGAAGGGGAGGGTCTCCAGTGCAAAACTGACATTGATGTATCTTTTAATCTAACAGCACAACAACAAATCTTGAGGCAATCAATTTTAATGGTGTTAATAGTCCAATACAAATTATTTTATTTATTTATTTATTTATACATCACACAAATTATCCAACTTCTCCCTTAATTTAGGAGGTGGGCTTCATATTTCTCTGGCAAAATTTATAAGATAATTATTACTGCTTCCAGCATGGGTTTCCATTGTCCCGTTCATGTACTATTATTTAAATAAGTGACTGATTACCTTTCAGGATATTTTTCTGAAATTGCCACCAAAAGCTCTCTTCTTTTTCTGTAAATTGTTTCTATTTTGGCAACTCTTTGCCCCTGGCAGTCAGTCCTCCTCCAACCTCTTCACGTCTTAATGTGGAACACCGCATCTCTCTCCTGAGTCAAAAACGACAAAGCTCACATCTCTCTATTTCAACCACACAATACATCCTTATGCACATCAGGTAACTCACATGGGGCATGGTTCCTAATGGAGACCATTCCTATTGATGGGATTTTTCCCCTATTGATTTTAATGACAATTGGAACAGAGTCCCAATCACCTTCCAGTATATTCAATTGAGTGTGAAAGGGAAAAGGAATGGATGCTTCAGTAAAATTCCTTACAGGCAGAATGTAATAACTTTTGGAGCAAGCTCACAGAGATTTTTGTACCTTGTAAGAATAAAGGCATATTCCAGAACTTTGTGGTACTGGCGTTATTCTGGGGGGGGGAGGGGGGGAGCTAAACAAAATAGAGCAAATGAGCAGAATTGAAGTCAATTGCTAGAAATCAATGGAAACCAAATATTAATTTTAAACTTATGCACCCATCTGTATGCTAGTCTCAGCATTCGTTCTGGTGTGCATACTTGAAAACATGTCTTGTGTTGCATATCTTTCCATGGGAACTTTTTGGATTATGTTATGGGGGTATTTATTTTTAAATTAAAGAATTGCTACTCTTCTTATCACTACTTTTGTGACTTCTTCTTCTACCACTTCTTATTTTAAAAATCCGAAGGCAGTTTATTGTAGGAATAAAAGTATGTGGAAAAAGAAGGTAAACACAGAATAAATGGATAAAATAAAAACAGGATAAAATGGATATAATAAAAATAAATAAAACATAATAAAAGATAATAAAAACACATTTGCCCACATACATTTCGCTGAGGAAGGTCACATGACCTACTAAAATACATCTGTGTTGGGACCTGGCATAAGAACTGCCATGGAGAAAGCCATTTCCATATCATTATCACTACAGGGTGGAGACCAGGTGGAAAGGAAGAAAAGTGATGTAAAGGAGACCATACTATAACTGAATCCCCATGCCTTTTGCAAGGAAGCCTTTTTGTCAGAGGAACAGTATAATATAAGCAGCTTGCAAAGGGTGGGTTACTCTCTGGATGAAGAAGCATCTCCTCAAAATTCATGGAGGGAGTCAGTTACAAGAAATCTCCTTTACGCCTCCTTTTTGTCTACTCAGGTGATGTCTTTCTTTCTGCTTACTCTGACCAGTGTGAAACACAGTGCGAAATACCTCTGAGGACTGCAGATGACTGGAAGGCTAATAATACTTGAAGATGTTGTTTTTTGCATTTCTGTTTTTGCAGGTTTGGGAATGGAGATTGGCTGTTAGATGGTTGATATTTTCCAAAATAATTATACAGTCATTGATTATTACTTTAGGGGAATTTGATTTCATTCAATATATTTTTTTATTGTTGCTGGTGGTTGTGAATTGCATTTTCATAAAATATACATTGTTTCAATGCCCGAATATGCCAGTGCTCCAAATCCAACATTTTTGCTAAGTAGTATTATTAGCATAATATATGTGGCCAAAATGAAACAGTTTATATAACCACCGTTGACTTTGCTAGCTATCCTGATGATATTTAAATCAGCATTAAGGATGCAGTTCTATTAAAAATATCACTGAGGGAATAGAATGAAGCAAAAGTTGTTTCTACTGGCTAAAAATCTGCTTTGCTGCTGCCACACATAAACATCTCAGTACAGGAGACATCAATGATGCCAGAACAAAGTCCTAAGGAATTTCCAATAGATTGAATTCTATAGAAGCCCCAAACATTTGTCCAACTAGAGAAGCTTCAATGAATGGTCATCTTATTTGGGCCTTATCCAGGTACAGTTACTTAGCATTTGGTTGCTTATGATTCCTACATATAATATTTCTATAGTTTAACAACTATTGACTTGCACTTAGCAGAACCATTGAAATTAATATTTAGCTTGCATGCAACAAGGAACTAAAGTTTACTCTCCAATTCAGCTGCCAATTTCATTTAAGCATTGTCTGGATCACTGTTGGCTTAACATGGCAGTAAATGTCTCCCACATATCCCATATTTTCCCAAAATCTGCTCTGCTAAGAGAGGGGACCTGACTCTGATGAAGACTTGTAATGGCAATGAAACTCTCCTTTAAAGCCTACTGCAGGGGGTCTCAAAATATGGGCTGAGATACTCCCCCTCAATCCCAGGGATTCCCAAGCAACTTGTGGGGGGTCACAATAATCTTAATCAACCTTGCAGAGGCAAAATGGGAGCACTGTTCCAAGCTTTGCCTCTTATTGCAAGCCCCAGGGAGCAGTTGAGCTATTGCAAAGTGTGGGAACCCCTGTTAACTTACTTAAAATGTAAATGGTATATTTATTTCTTATCAACCCTAAGCCAGATAAATTTACTTGTATTCACTGAGGGATCACACACATTAATTGATCTTTGGTATTGCAAACTTTGAGAATTCCAGACCTAGGCAGCTTGTGAAATAGACCTTGTAATGGCCTCAGAAGGTGAGCTGGGAAGAATTAACAGAGCTGGATAAATTATCTATTTCCAGCCTGCACTAGAGTTGCATGATCCATTCACACATATTTCTGTTCCAGCCAATTTCCTCATTGATTCCATTCATTTTAAATATACTGTACATTTCTAAAACAACAACAAAAAAGTCTTAAGAAATACGTTTCCTAAAGATACTTGTCAACACTACATTTTTAGATGAGCTATGTTTGAACATTTGGGAAGCAAGCATGCACAGGAGAGCCAGATACATGAATCAGAATTTAACCTGCATCAGCAATGGCAAAGACTGAAGCCCTATTCAGGCATTAAGTGAATTGGGAGTACTCAGCACATGACCTTTCCCAATAAGCCTGCTTCTATCAGGACCTTGCTTGCATGCAACCAGATGTGTGAAGGCTTTTCTCCTGCAGACATCTATGTATTCTATGTGGACATCCACAGGAAGCTGACATCATGTGAACAACATACAGAAGAGTGCTGATTGGGATCATTCACAGAGAAGAATACTCTTGACTTCTATAATGGCTGAATAGGTCTTGAGTTTTTCAAATATCCCTAAGCATAGGGAACTCCATGTTCCAGGTTATCAAGCAGATATTAATGTCTAGGGTAATGAGCCTGTGTTCCTTAAAGATCAAGTTATCTAGCCAGGAAGAACCTGCAAGTCTGGGGACTCTTTGAACAGGAATTATACACTTTGGTGTCTCTCTGTATCTAACTGAGCTACCTAAAACCAAGAAGTCAGATGACTCCTTAATAGCTACATTTTGTGTGAAAGCATAGTAATGAATTTTGATGGAATTTTGACAGCAAGTTAATTTGAGGCCTAATATTACTCTAGATATCTTTAGAAATCTCAACATGGTGGAAAATTGACATTGATTTTGGAAAACAAAGCAAAGTCTGTATCAAAATGCTGTGAAACTATTTGTGGGCGTCTTGGAGCATTAGATAACACAGCGTATGACATTTACAGTAGCCTTCTCTAGCCTCAGAGTGATGAAACAAATGGAGATTTAATGTTTGAATACATCAGAGCAGGAGCAAAACAACAAGATCCCAAGCCCATTTGGCAGATCTCTCATTCCGTCGCTATCCCGCTTGCTTCTGGCTCTAGGCACCATTGTGCTTTCTTCACCAGAAGAAATGTTGGGGAAAGAGTGCACGTAGGTCAAGCTGGAAACTTCCCACAGGTATATGAACAATAGAAGCATGCTGAGATCTTGGATAAGATCTAAGTTGTTATCACTCTTGTTAAATTTTTCAGGATCCCTTTTCATAGGAAACTTGGGAGGGAAAAAAAGTCAGTGCAAAACAAGCAATGAATTGCTCAGAAATTACGAATTATCTTACATACGTTCCATGAATGTACTAAGATCATGTGCAGCAACACTAACCACATGGTGACATATTATGGCCAGCTTTTGCAGGCAATTGAAGTACAGACATTCAACTCTTTGGCCTAAGAAAGGGGTCGTTTACATCTTGATAATAAACTCACTGCCCACTCATTATGCATTTGAGCGAAGATTCTTTATCAAGGAATCAAAGTTAATGTGGAACAACTGGCTCGCTACCATACTGTCTTCAACCACTGAGAAAGCTTTGTTTGTGTTTTGTTTTGTTGTTTTGTTTTGTTTTGTTTTGCTGCACAGGGAAGAAATTAACCATATCCCTAGACTGTGGTAAACCTTGTCAATAAATAACATTACAAGACACAAAATCACTCTATCTGCTAGCCTCATTGAACATGGAATGAGAAAGGCCTGTGCTTTAATCTAGTCTAGATATTTGTAGGGGTAAATATGCACAGAGGAAAAGGAAGGAGTCAAAACCTTTGAATTTGTTATTTATGGATGAACAGAGGCTTGTTCTCATATAAGGAAAAGTCTGATGTGATTTTGCAATTTATTAAAATCTTTATTATATATCAAGGACAGAGAAAGGTTAAACTGATGCCCTAGCTGGATCAAAATTGGGCTGGCGCCATCCTGCCTGCTTCAGTGTCTTAAACTGGTCATGCATCATAAGTAAATTGTCCAGTTTAATCTAATTCCACCTGAATCTATGGGAAGGAGACTTGCAAGTAGTGGGCAGTAGGTTGAAAAAAATAGAAATATGTGAAAGTCTAATCAGATCACTCTAAATGGAAAAGTGGTGATCACTAAAACCAAATAAAATTAGATTGATGTAAATAGGAGAAGATTATTAGATAAGGTCATAGTGATTCAAGGAAAAAAATTATTAGTGCATTGGAAATGTCAGGAAAATTCTTTGAATCTAACCTTGGAAGATCTGATATATGTGTAAAAGAGACAGATTTATGTCTTTGGCCTATCTGTGAAATGTAGGTGGAAAATTAACATGATATATGGAGTGTATTCCCCCGGCATTATTCTACATTTTCATTGATTTTAGTAACCTTACATTCATGTACAGCTGTAAAATGGAGGTCAGAATTATTAAAGCTGACAGTGGTTAGTCTATGACTTGGCCATGCATGGGGAGACAAGAGCACTAATACTCTTCTGTACATGAATTGTAATTCCTGAATTTCTACTGTTCTCTAAAAGAGAAAAGAAAATATTAAACCTCCATGGATCCCGAGAAATGGAGCAACATTTGCAGCTTTTCTTCAGTCTGTTTTGTGCAGAACTAGCTTGCTTCAGCCTCTCAGTGTTTTTAGACAATAATGAAGTAATTGCAGCAACTGACACATTGCTTTTCTACACAAGGATGTACTTGGTTCTTTTTATGTTATTTCAGTCCTTTCCCAGAAGAGAAGTGATTACTGTCCCACATAATACACACTTCAGAATTTAAGGATCTTTGTATCTCTGGGGTTAGATAGTAATGATCCTTTCCAGAAATAAAAAATGCAGTAAAGATGGAGTAAAGATGGAGATGTTTTACATTTAAAAAAAAAAGTTTCTGAATTGGTCAACATTGGAAACTTGTCTTGTTAATGCATGTTTACTGCTTTAAAGTGAGTGAAACTCTTGAAATTCATTTTTTTTTTAAATCTGAAAACCAAATTTAAAAGCTGCACAATCAGTCTTAACTGGCCAATATTGGTGGATATTGCCCACTAGAGAAAGGGGGTTGGAAATTATCTTTACTATTTTTCCTTCTGTCCTCATATTCCTGAGTCACTCTAAGAGTTAACATTTCCTGTAGAGGATAAAATATCCCTAACGTACAAAAGCATTGTCAACCATTTTCTACTGAAGAAATATTCAGTTTTGTTATAATAAAATATAGAATATGAATAACCACCAGCAGGTAGACAGAAATAATAATACATGGCTGAACAAAATAATGGAATTGTTTCAGCAGTGTATAAAATGGCGTTGTCACACACTACAGTAGTAGAGAGCATAATGTGTTTTTCTCTCACACACACACATTAAAAAAAGAAAAAGGGAAAAAAACATACAGTAGTTATAGTGAGCATGTGGTTTAAATATGAGATTTTTAAAAAACCAGAATATATGAACTGCAGGAAGGTGTGGACAAGAAATCTATTTCTTTTCTTATTTTTTTTAATTCAAAGGTATGTGATCCATACCTCCTAATTCTATAGGAGAATTAAGATAATCATATATATCTAATTTTGCACTTTTTAGTATACAGTGACACTCACATTCAAAAAATACATTAAAATTCTCACTATAAAGAAAGCTGCACATGAGAAGGTATTATATGAGCCAGGGAACAACTTGGAAAGAGAAAACATAGTAAGAAAAGTACATGTGAATATGTGTCAATTATGAGAAATGCACCCCAGTGTATGTTTTTGCCAAATTCTTCATCAAATGGTCCCCAAACTCTTAATAAACCTTATCAAATGGTCCCTCAAAAATCATGGCTGGAAAGAAGAGAAACTGAGCCAGATTCCCCCCCCCCCCCCCAAATTTAAGATGATAGTATGGAATAGAATAGCATGTTGCTTTAAGTGGACTGTTACATCATCTTTGAAAACTTTTGAGGAACTCTGCATAAGCCAGGAGTTGACTACAAAGTTACTGCTGGTACTACGGCATATGCTTTCCCCTTAGATGGCACTTGGCAGAACTCCCTATATTAAATAAAAAATAAAGTTAAAATATTTAACTTTGAAAAAAGTAAGGTGCCAAAAACTCGTGAGATTCCTTAAACTCATGAAATTTTGGCATTCCCAGCCAACATTTGGGAGATTTTAGATGAGATTGTTTGTGTGAGACTTGACAATCACTAGAAAAGTTGGCCATCTCATTTATATATATGTGTTTGTGTGTGTGTGTGTACATACACACACACACACACACACATACAGTGCCTCACAAATAATGAGGGCAAGATCACAGGTAGGAATGGGTGGAAGGGACAGAGAGATAGAAAACAATGACATTTATTACTTAAATAATCCCAGAGACAGCTAAAACTCACTTCACCAATCAATTATTTTTCATACCTGAGGCAGAAAATCCTAAAAAGAATATGCTTTGCCTGAGAGTAAAGATACAATAATTATTGTTTTGCCTAATGGTCCTTACAACAGCATCCCAAGGAAGTTAGAATATGTCTATCCACCCCACCTCTCTATTTCTAAAGTCCAGAATCCCTGATTTTCACAAAATTAAATTCCTTCTTTGATTTCCTCACCAGTCCCCAAAAACAATTTTCTTGAGTTTGAGAATCCTCTCAGTCCTAAATTCTTTTGGTCTTCTGCTGCATCACGAAATGCTTGATAAATTTAAACTACCTGGGTAGCTCATCTAAATTCCATCCTTACTATTGATGACAGCTGGAGAGAATGGCAAACATTGACCCTTTCTCTTTCTGCCCTTGAATATCTGGGCATGCTCTGACCCCGTGATAACATATTACCCTTTCACAGCATCTCATTCAAAATATATTTGGAAATATCTAATGCACCCATATTGTAAGAGCAACTTTGAATATGCAGATAAATTTAAGCTGTACCATAAACATACATACAAGCTTAGTATGTCCTTTATATATGGGGTACATTGAAATTATCTAGACCTACCCTAGATTTATTATTTATTTATTCAATTTAGAGGCCACCTAACTCCACAAAACTCTGGGTGGCTTACAACATTAAAAGCAAAGAAAACAATCAACCAGTGAATGAAGTTGCCAAGAAAGTTTTTTTAATGGCACAAAAGAAAATTTTGTAACAATAACAATGATGTCAAATACTATTTTTAAATCTAATCTTACCTAAAATACTATTTAAAAGTGTCTCTGGTAAGCAAAGCATGGATCAATTAAAGAGAACATCAGTGACCCTTCAGTTTGTTGGCAGCTCAGATTTGATACAGAGAAAATCAATAGAACTGTAGAAATCAATGCAGTCTTCCTGAAGAGGCTGTTGACTCATCAGGTATTTGGTCAAAGCCTGAAAAAAACTACATTTTTAGAGTTACAATCAATTCCCAACATAAATTTATAAAATCAGACAGAGAACTGTGATTAAGACCATCCATAGGAATTATTATTATCATCATTAGTAGTAGTATTTTATAATAATAACATGAAGCTAAATTAAGCTATATTAATAAACCTTAAGTAAAAATAGATTGCTTTGTTGCAGGACAGATTATTTCTTATGCTGAAAATAATTAGGGGCTTCAGAAAATGATGTCTTCCTCTTAAATCTGTTTTCTGTAATGAACACTGCAGTTAACTGTTCCATCTCTATGACCCTATATGTTGCCCTTCAGTTACAAAGGGAGAAAAAAAGAACAACATCCTTTTGCATCCCCCAACTATCAAGAGAGGGAAATGAAATATAAGGGTCCCCCCCCCAGATGGGGACTGATGGTAATAGGGACAAGAAATGGCAAGTAGGAATGAAGTGAATATTCCCCTCAAAAATGTAATTGTTTTTTATTTTTCCATATTCTAATTGGAAAAATTCCTGAGCCAATCCATACCTAATATTATAATTTTTTCACTGTATTTCCCAATATCTTCTCAATATATATTTGAACTATTATGTTAGTTATGTTCTATTGCTCTCCAAATAAATATCCGAAAGAGAAAAAGAAGCCAGAAGAAATTCAGGAAATATGAGTGAAATTACTTAAAGAGGGGCACAATCCTTCACTGGAATTAAAAATATTTTATATTATTGAAATTAAAGTGTATGCAGGGGTGGGGGGGATACTTTATCTGAATAGTCAAAGTTACTCTTACAATATGGGTAAATTAGATATTTCCAAATATATTTTGAGTGAGATGCTGTGAAAGGGTAATATGTTATCACAATCCCTTATCAGTAGTGGTGACTCCTCTTCAAGTCCCCCCATCCTTTTTCAACTGTTCTGTTCATTTTTATTTAATGCTATGGAGCAACATGGGGCAATTCTGGTAGAAAAGAAGGAAGCGGGAAAGGAAGAATAGTGTAAACAGTGACTCACCAGTAATTCAGTAGATTTGATTTTTTTTTTTTGCAGAAATGCAATTGCTGAAGTAAGAAAGAGTCATGGAAATATAAAAGTTTGCACAACCTCGGAAGCTAGTGCTCCCAACCCTTTGTGGGACTTGAAGTAACTTTTCTCCCCATATATTTAGACCCACAATTTTGGATGTCTCTCAGTACAGATGTCACATTATACTATATGCAGTTCTTACTTGAACTATTTGGGTCAAAAAAGCATGACTTACTGATCTGTGCCTGGATTTACTTATGCAACATACAGCAAAAGATAAGGTGGAAAATATAATGTATGTAGTGGTAGGAGCACTCATTTCTGTAACTTGTGTGACTTATCTAAATGAATCATAACTCACTATTATATCTTGAACTTTTAAAGTTCTTCTTTCCCTGCAGTTGAACTTTAGTGAAAATAAATGGATTTTCACTTAGATGATGATTACATTTCATGGTTCTCAGGCCCATGGAATCTTCTATTGATCTGGAGAAAACACCTAATTTCCTTAAGTGGTCCTTAGGTTGCTGTTTTGGTTTCTCTTGTCTACCCTAGTTTGTCTATATTGTTTTCCTCAGAAATGGCTTGAGAATGAGAGGTAAAGTAAGGAGAGGTGAAGAAAAAGAATGTTTGACCACTGCTAGTCTGTGTCTAGTGACAAGGTCCCCCCCCCACACACACACACAATAAAAGTTATAGCATAAATTGCCCTGAATTTGGAGTGCCTTGAATATATATAGCTTTATTTACAATTGCTAATACGTTGCTTGAGTTTGTTGTCTAGTAAATATGGCTTTGGGAAAGAGAGAACACTAATCTGAATGTGGAATAAAATACTTTGGTATGGTTCAGCTGATATGAGGATTGGCAGTGGGGTGTTCATATCCAACTCTGTACCTATAGACACTTCTTTCAATGCCGAAAAAACACCCTACTAATTACTATGATTTATTTTATTTTCAAATTGAAATTGTTCTCCTGGGTGGCCGGGGAATCTCAAACAGAGAGAACTTGATCCAGAAAAAGAAAGAGATGGATTAGTGGATTAAACACCAAGAAAAGAAAGAACAAAGCAAATAAGTACTAGCCACAGGAAAACAGAGCAAGAGCAAGCCCTGATTTGGTGGGGAATATTAGGGAAGAGTTGCCAGTTATGGAGAGAGATCAGGAAAACAGAGTATCCAAGCGAACTCTTTGAAAACTAGGGCACCTGAACCGTGATAGTGTTGCTGCTGGAAACTGAACAGCAGCAACTGTGGAGTTGCAGGAAGAGTGTTGCTTCAAGAAAGACAAAGGTATTTCATCTAAATTCTTTTGCTTCCATTCTCCAGTATAGCATAAAAAGTCTCTGTGGTTGGCAGAAATAGATCGAGGCCTTGGGAACAAAGTCAACTTCTACCACATGAAATTTGGTAGAGGAAGAAGTTGCAGAAGTTAGATGAAGCACATATACATTGTACAGGGAAGTGTCTACCTCACATATGTCAATGTAAAGTAACAGATTCATTCATTCTAGCTTGCCATTAAGCATTAAAAGTGTGACGAAGTCAAACATCTGAACAGTCTTATTGAATAACATTGATTATAGGTCTGATTCTAGTCCCTCAATGACACACACACACACACATCCAGCCCTGGATTAAACATTAGGTAAAATAAGCATATGCTTAGGGCACCAAGGGAAGTGGTGGGGGAGGCACCACCAAGATCTTTCTCCTAACTATCATGCCCTTAGTCTTTTACTGCCACACTCAACTTTAGTTTTCAGCACTGATTGAGTCTTAATATCTTGCCAGTTAATGAATGGAAGGCCGAGGGGCACCATTGTTGGGCTGTACTTAAGGGGATGAGTTGGCCTTAATCTGGCCCTGCACACATCAGAAAATTTGTAATTTTTTATTCCCTTTTCCTTATCTCAACAAGTGGATTTTGTGGTGATGTGAAACACTAGATCATGCGAGATTTAAAAGTGGGTCTCTCATTGCTCAAACCCCTAAGGACTTCAGTCTCTTGAGACTCCTAGCCACATAAGCACTTAGCACCAATGACCTGGCTAGGCAGGATGGTGAGCCCAGTCCTTTAAAGGCCTGCTGGCTCTATGACTTAGTTGGCTGGGTTGGAGACTGAAGAAAAGATATATCCTGTTTTGCTTGGGTCTCCTAACCAAGTCCTGCTAAGGCCACCACTCATTTGGGTCTTCTGAACAAGTCTGCCAACAATGTGATGGTCTGCTTGAGCCATGAACAGAAGCATGTTTTTGGAATTGAATAATAATAGCCTAATAATAGTATAAAATAATAATATAAAAATAAAATAAAAGCCATCATAATAATAGTCCCTATTAAAAGACTCTGCATTTAACAAAATCTAGATCTGTATTTCCAAAATAAAATACTTCTGTAATCAGTACATTTGCACATTTGGATCAAGATCAAGAAGATGCAGGCATTTTTGTTGTATTAATGTTTATGTTGCTTAGGCTGAATCTAAATATAGTCATACTTAAAGCAGACCCACTGAAATCTAGGGGATTTAAGTTAATCATTACTAACTTAAATTCTGTTTATTTCAGTGGGTATACTTTAAGTATGGCTAAGCTTCACATTATTAAAAATAAGACAGTATTTATATTTCATTACTAACAGTAACATAATGGAGCTGCTGTAGACCAGTAATGATCTCAATTTAATATACTTTAAGTAATGCAGGGAGTTGCTTAGAAGCTTTATCTCTCAGATTAACATAATTGTTTTACAAAGGAAAATTAACAGAATAATTAGGGAGCATGCTCACAATGTATTTAATCTCTGAAATGATTCAATTGAATCTGATGTAAATCAATATGAAAAAAAAAATTGTGACCAAGTGTCTTATCACTTTGTATTCTCTTAAGACCCCGGATCAGTGAAAATATTTCCCTGTTGTATATACCATCCATCCACAGTTTCTTATCTCCAGAGTTATTACCCAAGGCCCAGGACTTGAGGTTACAATGCCAATCTCAGAATCATTATCCTACCTCTTCCTTCAGAAGGAATCCCATAGAAGACATGGCACTCTGTAGACTCCCCAGTTTGTCAGAAAGAAAACTTTTAGGACATTGTCCTCAATAGAATATTACCGCTCTCTTTATATCCATGTACATGGAACTGTATAAATCTGCATGGGACACGCACAACACTGTAAACAAGCAAACTCAGCAAATGGGTACACCATTTTAAATACAGTACTTCATCCAGCAAAGTATTATTTTTTACTTTGTGTGTGTGTGTGTGTGTGTGTGTGTGTGTGCGCGCCTTCAAGTCAGCCTTGACTCCTGGCAACTGCCTAGACAAGTCCCTGCAGTTTTCTTGGCAAGATTTCGGAAGTGGTTTGCCATTGCCTGCTTCCTAGGGCTGAGAGAGAGGGACTGGCCCAAGGATACCCAGCCAGCTTTCATGCCTAAGGCAGGAGTAGAATTCATGGTCTCCTGATTTTTAGCCTGGTGCCTTCGCCACTACACTAAACTGGCTCTCTTTTTTAAGTTAATGCCCCCATTTAAAGAATCACAACACGTTCTAACAATTGTCATTTAAAATATACAATAGATGGCTTTGTTGCTCCTTGAAAAAGTACAACAGGACTCCAAAACTCTGCTCACTCAGCATTTCTCCTATCTTAGGATGCAGCTTTCACAATTATAATCACATTATAATTGTGCCTTGTGGACTTTTCCAACATGCCCTCTCCCCAGGGCTTGCAAAAATTTCTTTAAAAAGCTCTTATATCTGATTAACAGCTGATCAGAAAGATTAACTTGTCCATGACCCTGTATGGATTTGAAATAGTCCCCATTGATGTAGTAGAGGCTCTTTTAGAGCATAATGTCTTGTGCTGTTTTCTCAAAGACTTCTGGGAAGGAATTACTAGTCCTTTTCTCTCCAACATTGTTGTATACTTAAACATATGATGAAGGAGATGAGTTAGAGATGATAGAGATAGATAGAGATAGAGATAGAGATAGAGATAGAGATAGAGATAGAGATAGAGATAGAGATAGAGATAGAGATAGAGATAGAGATAGATAGAGATAGATGGAGAGAGAGAGAGAGAGAGAAAGAGAACCCTCATCCTATACTCTGGTTTTAAAGGGACATTTTGGAGTCAGGTTGGTATATCTTTGGCTAAAAGGGTTAACCTTCCTTCCTCTCCTCAAGGCTTCACACACCCTAATTCCTTCGAAGCACTTTTTAAAATCATCTAATTTCACATCAAGCAAGGCTCTTTACTTTACAGTAGGGTAAAGTAAAGCTGCTACTGGGAAGAGCTAATTTTCCCCTTCTCTGAGATGCAACATTCTCTTGTACAATCATCTACCACACACTCAGGCTTTCAAACTACCATGTTGATATCAGATTAAGTCTGTTTTAAAACCTGATTATAATGAATGGGAATATTTGGGGAAGTGTCAATATATGATTTTGAATAGACTGTGTGGGAGTAAATGGAGAAGGAATGAGAATGGGAAGGCCCAAGAAGGTTCATGATCATGACCTTGCAGACCCTTCCACCTTGGACTCCAAGGCCTTTTGGACAATGGACCAATTATTTCCCTACTTCTAATCTAGGTGATCCTGGAAAAACAGGCATAGTAATAAATACTTTGAGGAATTAAACATTAGACCTTGCTGTCATGACCTTGGCCTTTGGGCTTTTTGGTTCATTTGTTTTGCTTTGTTTGGATTTTGGTTTTATTTTCAGTTGCACTGTCTACTCAGATGCCAGTAAAGGAGCACACCTCACTGCATATAAAATCTGTCCAGCTGCAAGCAGAGCAGGGTGAGCTGCTTAAAGAATGATCAATGAAGTAATTTAAAAGAATTTGGAAAAAAAAATCCTAAATTGTTCATTACTCTTTAAGGCAAAATCTTCCCTCCCTCCCTCCCTCCCTCCCTCTCTCTCTCTCTCTCTCTCTCTTTCTCTTTCCTGGAGTGCTTAATAAAAGAACTATGCAGCACTTTGGATTTGAAGGCAAAAAGGTACTTCAGAGCACACAGAAAATGTGTGGCTGCCTTACAAAAAAGTGCTACCATGTGCCCTGAAGCACCGTTTTGCCTTTGAATCTGAAACACTGCACAACTCTACTTAATAATGGTAAAGGATTAAATCAGAGCCTGGAAGAATGGAAACACTGTGGGTGTGCACTGTGCCTAGGTTACCTTCCTGATTTCTGTTGAAGGTGTGCCCAGTGTACTACATATATTCCCCTCTATTGGTACGTGTTATATAAGCAGTGGGAGATACACACACAGAAATAGGGAAAGAGGGAGATCGCTGCCCTCATCCTTTTTCTGCTAGCAAATGGCAGCAAAAAGAAATATCCCAAAGAAAAGTCCTATCTGAAAATGTGTCAGCCCCATCTAATATGAGGCCTTGGCTAGTGAGCTGGATACAGACTTATTTTTCATCAATGCTTCATTGCAATTGGCTTCTCGGTGGCTGCAGTTTCATCTTTCAAGGAAGAGTTCTACATAGAGTTAAAATGTAGTGTTTATTTTTCAGTCCAGGAAGGAATGCAGATTATTCTCCTTCTGAGTATCTGGGGGTGGCTTGGGAGAGATGACATAAAAGCAACTTTCATTTACCCTGCTATTTGCCTATAAATGGTTTGAGATTTTATTGCCCAGACCAGCTAAACTGCTTTTTAAAAATGCTGTATTTTAAAATTGTTACTGTTTTATGTTTACTGTTTACTGTTCATTCCAACTAAGTTAGACATGAGAAGCAATACTTCAGTGAGTATTATCAATACTATCAATATTGATAGTATTATCAATACTATCAAGCAATAGTTTCAAGCAATATATATCAATAGTATCAAGCAATACTAGCAGTGAGAGAATTGATCATCACAGCTAAACTCGTATTGTGCTCAGTTGATGAACGCAACCTGAAAATAACTTGAATTCTAGAAACATCTTGCTTAGACCAGCAACATATAATATGTATATTAATTAAACACATATATTAAATTGTGGTGTGATCTAATATAGCACTATTGACATTCCAGCTCTTGTAATATGTCACATTATTAAAGTTCTTTTTGGAGTTGTTCAAATGGTTAGCCTAAGGGACGCTCATCTATTTCTCTTGAACCTGCCCTATCTTGTCTAAAACAAGTGGTGGATTGATTGAACAGCAAAAGAGTCCTTTGCTAATATTTCTGTAGCTTTGTACTAAGCTTTTTTTTTTTTTTTTTGCTTTGCCATGTTAGTTGAGTATTTGAGTGGTTGTCATCTCACTCCACTTAGAAGAAAGCAGTTTGAGGGAGCAGATCTAGATAACAGAGCCTGGTTTAAAAAAAGCATAATTCTACCTTCCTCCTTGGGTTGACTCTATTTATTTGAAGATAGATAGACAGAGAAATATATAGTAAGTCAACTAAAAATATAATTACAAGTCACCAATCTGGAATATTTTCTCAATTTTCCAGTCTATTAAATATCTCAGAGCTTCTCTTTCAGTGGCACTAGCTATGCCAAGCAAAAAAGGATAGTTGAATATTTTTGTTGTGGGGGTGGAGTGAATGCAAATTAGAGGAACTTTAAAACTGTCAGTCAAGATTGGCCTGAATGCTGGAGATATGGAACGCTGCCCATGCCACAGACTTCAGTGGATATTTATGGTTTTTTTGCACGTCACACCACTTGGGCATCGTATTAGCAGGTTATTTTCTCTTGCTTGGCAATCGCAGCACCTTCAAACTCTTTTATTATTCAAACCTCGGGAATTGTTTGCTTCCTTCGATAATGAGACACCATCCCCAATTCATAACTGCATGAGATATTCTTATTTCAGAAATGTGACAGAACATAAGAGATGCTGTCATTCCGAGCAATCTTTTTCACCCTTGGTGACCTCCTGCAAAGAGGCAAAACAAAGGAATGAAATGGATTGTTTTATGATTCGTTAGCAAGGTGAAAGGAGCCCATGCCTCAATCAGAGGGTTTTTAAAACTCCACAGATACTCAGTGACATTTGCAATATTCTGAGGCTGCAGTTGTGAAAGCTATTATCTCAGAAGCAGTGGGATGGTTCCAGAATATGCAATTTGACATTTTTTGTGTCCTGTTGTGACTTGGATTCATACCTCATCCTCCTTATATTAGAATGCAGACATCTCCCATTTGAAATTCATGGACCTGTGTTGACAGGGTCCTGCAAGGGTCCCACCCAACAGTGAAACCAATGACGCCTTGTTCACTAAGCCAATACCAATTAAATAATCACACAATGGTAATATGACTGAAGGAAATAATACATGCAGTTTTATCCACAACCACCATTAGAGAACCTATATGATCCAATCACAGATTCTCCAGGACAAGTTACTGTTATTTCAAATATTTGTATACTGTGTCACTGAATCACATTATAACTGGAGAAAATGGGAATCAAATCGGGGATCACATCCTTGAATGTAATATTACCCTTCCAACCCAAATCACTCTTTTATTATAATGTTTTGCAAGGTTACTTTTAATTTAATGTAGGGATAGGCAATCCACAAGTTGTATGAGCCTGCCCCCAACACTTCAAAGACTATAGCCCTGAAATTTGGTAGGAGATTGTCCAATTTTTAGCAACAGAGAGGTTTTTTTCCCCTGAAATGTAAGAATGGAAATACCAACAGGAGACCCACCGGAGACAAATGGTTTCAATGTCCATCCTTAATCCCCTACAGCAAATCTTCAAAAGGACTTGAAAATCACAGCACTGAATTTCAGCCACATAAGTTTGGGCTATTGTACGGAAGGGGGTATGAGGTTTTAAAGATAGGAATGAGAGCAGATTGCCTCTTATTCCTACCCCTAAAAACCCAAGAAATCTGGAAGAACAACACAAAATCACCCATGTCCTTTCCTGTGATGCCACACCTTTTCCATTGGCATCATCTGTAGCCTCCCAGCTGCTGAGAGCAATGAGTTACAACCCCTGACTCTGAAAAAGTTGTCTATTCATCTTCTGGTGGATATTTGATATCTTTTTCTTCCTTCCCAGTATGACTAGGCAGTAACTTCCATCTCTCCAAATAAGTTATTTTCATCTAGATTTTTCCCTTGTTTCTTGCTGCCTAAAGTTAAAGCACGTTGTATAGTTGTCATAACTATTTCAGGCCACACTCAGGGAAGCTTACATCTGTAGTTGATAATAATGTAAACACAGTTTTTAAATTGTTCCTGAATATATCTCTGTTGAATGATAAAGATTGAAATGTAATGGAACAGGAAATAGTATATATGAGTTTAATAATGTAATGAAATGGATTGTATTTACAAAAACCCAATCTTTGCTATGGACACTGCAAATTTTTGTTTTTGAGCTGGTCTATGACTGTAATAAATTATCTATCTATCTGGTGAGGCTCCTGGCTTTGACAGATTGATGGGTAAAAAAAAAAAGTATATTGGAGTCTTCTGTTTTACTGCAGGCATATGCTAAAGTGATATGATAAAGACTTTTATCCTATAGTTTCAGTGAAGCTTATATTATAGTCCTTCCCAAATACCTTTGGGAAGGAGCAAGATCCTGATATGTATTCCATTTATATCTCTGATAAAAGTGGATGCTTAGTTAAATTTTGATTACAGTCTTGGCCTTCAGACTACAGTTTGTTCTTCTTCCTAGTGTGCATGCAATTCAAGCTGCATTTATTAAGGCTGTCAGGATTCTGATAATATTCATTTTTAATTGATGGAATAGCTTTAGCTCAAGATATACAGAATCAAGCAGTCCTCATATTTCTGGATGTTGAGTAAGTTTTTGACCTGATTTCCTTACACATTTCTAAAGTAGGTGTGAGCTTTAAGTGGGGTTCCCTAAAAGTGATGATAGGCATGTTTTATTCACCCCTTAGATGATGAAGGCACTTGCCATGCATATTCTCTCCCTTTTAAAACTTACCCAGTGGTAGATATCAAGGATGTTTTCTTCTTCCTTGTCTTTTTTGTTTGGCTCTAGAACCTCTTGCCTCAGCCATTAAAAATTCTGAAAGTATTGAAGGGTTTGGAGTAAGTGAGAATTAGATGCTATTGATTTGTTCTTTGGTATAACAAGCCTGAATATCCTGTTCTTGTAAATCAGGGAAGTTTGCTTTAAAACATAAATGTAGTGTCTCTTCTTTTAAAATTAGGCTACCACAATGGAATATTTTGTTCTAAGTATATTGATTATCCCAGAAAATATTTAATAAGCATTGGATGCAATCACTCTGCTTCTGGAGATACAGTAGAGAAGCTGAAATATTAACCCACATAGTCTGGACTTGTCATATAATTGTCAAATTTTGGGTTAAATCCCATAGGATGGCTTATATGACTTTAGATGGCATGTGCAAGGATGCATATGTTTTCCTTGATTAAATTCTCACTGTTTGGAATATATCAAAACATTAAGAATTTTTGAACTTGAAGAACACCAGTGAATTATTCTACAACATTAGAAGAATTAATCTACATCTGATTTGTAGCAATGGATTGTTGATATAAGTTGTTTATCAACATTCAGATTAGTCCTTTTTCAAAAAAGAGGCAAGGAAGAGGACTTCTGAGCAATTTGAGGAGGTTTTTGTTTCGATTTGTTGAATAGGGGTAGTGGAGTTATTTCCCAGGGTTTTCTTTTCCCTTCCCATTTTTTAAAATGTTATATTACATTGTTATTACAATTAAAGCTATAAAGGTTTATTGGCTTGTTTGATATGATAAAATAATATCTGATAATAAATAATAATAAACCAAGAGCCAGTTTGGTCTAGTGGTTAAGGCACCAGGCTAGAAACCAGGAGACCATGAGTTCTAGTCCCACCTGAGGCATGAAAGCCGGCTGGGTGACTTTGGGCCAGTCTCTCTCTCTCTCAGTCCAACCCACCTCACAGGGTTGTTGCTGTGGGGAAAATAAGAGGAGGAAGAAGTATTAGGTATGTTTGTCGCCTTGAGTTATTTACAAAAATAATAAGCGTGGAATAAGAAAATCATATATATATTATTTTTATATATATGATTTCTATATGATTTTCAAATCATATAAATAAATCATATATATATAAATAATCAAGATCTAACTGAATTAATGGCTTATAGGAAAGGGCTTGAAGGAAAATGAATGGTCTCAGTACTTATGCCCATGGAGAAAAAACTTGTCTGAATGAAGCTGCTACACTGTATTAATGACCACGAAATGGTGAATATCAGACAATGCATAGAATGGAGGGATAATACCTAGAAGCTCTTTAGGTACATGACAGTTGGACCATTCTGTCTATGGCTACTGTTGCCAAAACTATTGTTCTTACCTTTTAATTCTCCTATAATTCCACCTACAGTTCTTGCCTTATAATTAAGGATGTTGGGAGGCAGAATCAAGATGGCAGCCACAACAATGCAATCAAAACTCCATCTCTTTTTTACATTCAGAGTTTTGATCATGCAGTCACAACTGTCATCTTGACTTTTTTGAGCCCCTTTGCATATGCCTCTGCTTACCATTTTTTAAAATAATAATTTGGGTAAAATAAAGATAAAATAAAGTTTGAGAGCTCCCAATCTCCAAAGGTTGTTCACAAATATTAATTTTTCATGTGACAGAATGGGAACGTGTTTATTTTCAAATCTGGATAATAATCGTATTAAGTATATTATAGTTAATTCAATTTAATGTAAATTAAAAGAAATCAAAGTCAGTTATGGTCCTGGCCATATCCACTTTAGTGAGCACCACCCTGGCATACTTCTTCAAGGCAAAGGGGAGCTTTGGCCAAGAGCCTATATATAGCTCTGATTTTAGATGGAAGGTTAGAGAAGAATATAATCAGGAAAAAAAATGTTCTCTGCTATAGAGGCATCCACAGAAGCAGGAGTGCCAATAATGTCAAAATGGTAGGTGTAGCTTGGTGATCAAACCCCAAACCCTTTTTAACAGGCATCCCAGCTCTGTTTCGAATAATTTACAGACTAGATACTGTAATCTGGTAGAAATCAGCAGGTAGTAAAAGAGGAACAAGACAACAATAACTAGAGAGGCAAAATACTGAAATAAAGAAAATATGTCAGAAGCATGAATGAACTCTAAAATGCTTTTAATGTTGACTATTGGAAATTTCAGACCAATGTTTTCATTCATCTGAACCAAGAACAGCTTAATGATTGAAGGCTCTGTGGTGGATTTCTGCAAGGGGTCACAGGCTGTCCTCAAATGAGTTCAGTATGTCAAAAGAGGCTAGCAGAAGGATAATTTATATTATGGGCCAAGCTGTGATCCAAACATCCCTACTTGTCAATCTGCCATGTCTTCCCATTCCCAGCTTTGTAAACATGTGCCCTATTTACACTACTGATGTGGCTTTGCAGGTTTCAGTTGGGACAGCTGCAAACAAGAATAGCACCTTTTTCATGAACACTGGGCTATTTATTTATCTCACTCATCTCTGGGATTCGGTGTCATGGTTTTCTTATTTACACACAGTACTTTCTGAGATGATAAATAAGATTTGGTTCCCCTCCTGTGTAAACAGTATACAGGCTTTGGATCTTCACAGATAAACTTCAGATAAACAGCTGCATAGATGCTAATGGATATGTTTTGTCAAGTTTGACAGTCATAAATCTAGAGCTCCTTGGCCCAGCCTTCTCTCCCACCCCATGAAATAAAGGTCAAAATGTGCCCTGCTGGCTTATAGAACAGCTTGTAAACTTCATTGCAACATGGAAGATAGATAGCTAACTAAATACAGGCACAAGCAAATTACTTGCTAAAATGAATTTATGGTCAGATTGAAAGCTTATGTCCTTTGGAGGATTCAGAAATATAGAGCAAGATTGTATAGAAGTGGAATTAATTTCAAAGATTAAGGAAAGCATAACAAATGGGATGCAAGGTTTATTTTATCTACATCAAAATTTATCCTAGAACTAGATAAAAATAGCAATTCTTACCTTGTAAATAGCTTTGAGAAATCCTTGCTTTTCCAGGGGCTCAGCTGTACTGTGCATTCTCACACTTTTCCTTTCAATGGTTATACTTAGCTTATGCGTATTATGCATCTGGTTTCAGAGGTAAGGAGCAATTAAGGAACATACATGGGTGCTCTTGGGAGTGTTTTTAAAAAATTATTTATTAATCGTTTTAACAGAAAAAAGAGCTAACAAGCAAGAGGAGAAAAGAAAATGAAAAAAAAAATTGGTACAGAAATATAATACGTATAAGCGGACAAAGGAACTACCAAGGTTGTAAGTTAGTGCTCAGTATTATCTTTGATTAGAAATTAACTTTAGAAAACATTCAATTACATTTAAGTGCATTAAATTATTTTAACAATGCAAGTAAGAATTTAGATCTCTGAGCTAAGTGCCAAAGTCACCACTATCTGTTGTTTAAAAATACAAGGAAAAAAAGAAGAAAAAACTATCCAAAATGTTATAGATTAATATTAGTTTCTAACTCTCCCTTTGTTGTACTCTGGCTAATGTACAATATTTATTTTAAAGAAAATTGCGTGTCTCTGATTTCAATCCTTTAGTCAGTTCTTTTTCCATTTAAAACCATACTCTACTGCAGTATTTCTCTACTCTAGAGTAGAACTCTATCAGAATATGAGGATGTGTAGACTTCAACTCCCAGAATTCCCCAGCCAGCAAGAAGTCCACACATTACAAAATTGCCGAGGCTGAGAAACACTGTTCTAGACACTTAGATTATATAGCATGTATGGAAGCTATTCTTGCTTAAATTTGGTTAGACTTCTGTTGTGAATATATTTTATTTATTTTATTGGTTGATTGGTCATATTTACATAGCTGTCCATCTCACAAAAAAGGGACTCTGGGAGGCACACACCACTCAACTAAAAAACCTATAAACACAAATAAGACAATCATTAAAACTACAAGAACTATAAAAACACACACAACAGGAGGGAATGATGTTAGTAGTAGTAAGCGAGCCATTGCAGTAATCTCCCCATTAAGGCATATTCTCCAAGTTTAAGTTCCCACTCTGATATCTTTGGTAACATCTCTCTTTTCTAATGTTGTGCTACAGTTATCCTTGATGCTGTGAAGATGCGTCTTAGTAAATTGTGTTATTTTTTGTTAATATGTTTTGGAATTATGCCTAGTAAGAAGAATTGTGGTTTCATTTCAGATTTGATTCCTAAAATACTCTGAATACTGCTCTTGAGAGTATTGTGCCATGAATGCATTACAAAACACAGCCTGTGTGACTGAAACAAAAAGGCAAAAGTGGATCCTTACCTATCACATGCAATTAAAACAAAAAAAACTGTGCCTGGGCTCTGATATTAAGAATGAAAGATTTGAAAGGCCTTTTATGAAGGTGTCAGTTCTTACAGATTTCCATATTGTGTGCACTGCTTTTAAAAAGTTCCTAAGCCCTGTAGAGTAACTTAAAAGGGAATATGTAAATGAATCTTCAGTATAAAGCATTTTCTTTAGTACGATTTTTGATGTTCAGAGTGGCACTACAGCTATCAAGTTGTTTGTTCTTCTGTTACGTGTGTCTATGTGTGTGTTTAATGACACAAAATCTGGGCTTTCTGCTTCTAACTTTTCATGGGGGAAAGCTTGAGGTATTTGAGGGGATGAATAGGAGCCTAACAATATTCCTGCAACCTTGTTGCAGCTATCAACCCTTAGCATGCTCATGTCAGTGTAGGCCCTGATACCAGGCTCATATCTGACTTCTCATCACCATTTTCTGTTGGTAGCAGTGAGGTGACTGAATCCTCACTAAGTTCTGGAGCCTTAGGTTTCAGCTTCTAAGCTCAGCCCTACTTTCACTGTGGTGTGACAGTACAGGTGCTTAGTTAAGATCTTTACCAAACAGAAAGTCATTCATTTTCTAGTCAATCTGTACTGAGGTTCCGTATGTGTATAATACCAATTATTTGCCTTTCCTTTTGTGGACCATTACATGTATGAACAGTGGATCATACCAAGTATGTGAAAGAGAAGATGTAAGTAATCCCATTACTTACCACATGCTTTTCTTTGTGTACCTTGATACTGGCTGAGGGCTTCTGAACCAACTCTTCCAAATATGTTGGGACTACAACTCCCAGAATTCTACATTTAGTGTTGGCTGCAGAATCTTGAGAGATGTAATCCCAACTCATCTGAAGAGTAACTGATTGAGGGAAATTGTCTTAAGGGAATGAGATAATAACTGCACTGGACTATTTACTTTCGGCACTATCATGAAAACATTTTTTTTTCCTCAGAATCTACAAGCAGGGCATACAATTTGTCTTAATAAACCAAAGTTTAATTCAGGAGAGTACAAAGGGAACCTTTTTATTTGTTGTTCCCAACATTTTTTTGGCTTCTGCTTTAGGCTTTTAAAATGGCATGTTTCCATTGAGTCTGAAGGTACTAAATTGCATCCTCTGTTATTGTTAGAACTGTTTGGAAAATCTCAGAGAGAAGAATTCATCCTGTGTAACCAGAGCAGCGTCCCTCCCATACTGTCAGCTCAGCATTTGTTTCTATTTAAGGGAGGGAGGGAAGAAGCCTTACTAACTGAATATGTTGGGAAGATTGTACTACTTAGCACAGGGGTGTTAAAAATAGCTTTGTGAATGTAGGATGAATTGGACTGAATCATGGTCACAGCACAGCAAAAGGGAGAAAGGGAGAAAGTTATTGAAACTGTTATTTCTCCCCTACCTATGAGAAGGGGAGGGGAGGGGAGGGGAGGGGAGGGGAGGGGAGAGAAGAGAAGAGAAGAGAAGAGAAGAGAAGAGAAGAGAAGAGAAGAGAAGAGAAGAGAAGAGAAGAGAAGAGAAGAGAAGAGAGTTAGAGCAAAGGCTGAATGTTGTCTGCTGCTTTAGTCTCTCTCAGTTTAACTGATTATGTCTTTGAATTCCATTTTCTTTTAAGTATAGAAGTATTTTCCTTCTGTTAAGAGTAGAAAGCATATTACAGAGCTTAGAAACAACTTGCCCTTCCTTCCAAACTTTTATAGCCCTGAGTCATAAACTGGGTTTTCAGTGTAAAGTTTTATCATAAAGAAGATCTACAGAATTTCCAAGAAGTGTATCAGATGCAGGAGGAGAGATGAAATATCATAAACTTTTATCATACCTTCTACTGTAGTCCTTCAAAACCACATAACATCATTGCTCCTGCAGAAAACTCGTGAGAGCTGCTTTTCTGTTATCTGAATATCATTGCTAGGCCAGCTGCATCTGGGCTTTTGTAGGACCATTGTAAAATGCGAGCTCCAGGCTTGTTCAGACATTATATAATTAACATTCCCCATAAGAGCAACAGAAATCAGAAGTCATACTGGAGGTACCTCCTTTGTAAAATTAGCCGTGGGTTCAGCAAGGGTAACTGCACTAAGGAAGCCTTACAGATGAAGACTAGTGTGGGTTATGAGCTATTGGAAAAGCCTTTGCAAACATCACTGTGGCTGCCGATGCTTTCTTGGTGCAGACCTTCTACAGAAACTGAATGTCCAGATGCCTAGATAGGGTTGACACGATCCATGCAACCTTGAAAAGGCATATTTACTCCCATTGCTTGGGCAGTGAGTTTTAATTCTTTAGGTATACTCTGAATAACTTCCATGACAACACAATGTCCTGAAATGTGGGGGTGGGGGTGGGATAACTGAAAAGAAATACACCCTTCGATGAATCTTAGAAGTTGGCAAAACACCATAATATATTCATGCTTAGTTCAATAAATATGAGCCTTGTGGGGATAGTGTCCAGTATTTTACACACCCCTACTTCCATCCAAGTAATATTTCAGGTTAGAAAATTCAAATAAGCAACATTTTAACTAGCATAGGAATATGAAAATAATTACTGTATAATGACCTCTATTGGCATGTGGCCTACCCCACTGGGTTTATCACTCCATTGCATCAACTATGGTTCTAGCAAAACACAAAGTTATTGATAAGGTGATATTCATTTTAATTTTTTACTATACTTATATATTGTTTCTATTTTATATTACTGCATTATTATTGCTACTGTATATTATTATATATGTTGAGTCCAGATGGACTGAAGTGGCACATTTAATAAATAAATAATATATACTACCAAGTATAAGATAAAATAATAAATAGCAGATTGGCAAAGAGTGTTTAGTGTTAGAATTTCTCATGGCTTTATCCTTTATGTCTGTTCATACTTAATTTGCTTGTATATTTGTGTTTAATATTCTTAACATTAAAGGAGTCCTCAAATAATACTGTTACAGAATGAAAATGCAGCCTAAAATGAAGGTTTGGATGGATACAATAAAAAGTTACTGAACAGAGAAATGACAGGTATGACAAGAATCCAGTAACGATGTAAAAGGAATGTTTTTTAAAAGTTTCTAAAATATTCTAGTCTTTTGACTGTCTGCCTCAAGATCTTTTAGTCCTCATTTGCATATTTAACTTAATTTAACAGTTGGGACTACAAATCACAACCTAAAGCTTTTTAACATTCTGATTTGAATTGGATTTGAGTATGTTCCATACTGATCTGTCAACTAGCATTAACTTAAATTGATAGTAAGTGTTCATCAGGCTTAAGATTTTTGAACTGCAGTTTATTGACTGAAATAGTTGATAAGTCTGATTCACAAAACCACAGAGTATCAACCTCAAAACTGCTGTAAAGCCTAGGATTAACCTATGGAAATTCCCAATCAGAACAAGGCATGGATTCATGCTTGTATTACTGAGGGTAAGGAGATATTATGATGACAGCTAGATCCTAACTTTATTGTGTCTGCTTCAAAACAAGTCCCGATGTGCTGTCGTGCAGATGGCCACCATTGTTTTACAGCAATAATCTTTTCAGTAAGAATTGCCAGCAACGTCACCAGTCAAGTCCTACCAGATCAAGCTATAGCTTGGTATAGTTCAGAACTGATAAAATAAAGCTCTTGATCCTGCGTCAGACATCCATCAAATATTTTTGTTGTCATCTGATTATACAGTAGATACCTGACTCTGTCTTCATAGACTCCTAATGGCACAGTTGTGTAGACTATGTATAAACTGCTATTAGGGAAGTAGCAGGTACACTCAGGAGGGACAATAGTGTTGTGCTCCCTTGTGTTCATCTTTGAGATAAAATTTACTCAAGAATAGGAGAACAGAGAAAATTCAGTTCCTCAAAAAGACAATGATGACGATTACTTTGAGGGAAGTGTGAGCACTGAATTTTATTACTAGAAAGAGAAGATCCTTGTCTTTTAATTGATGGTAAGGTATTTATTTTTAAAGTCTTACAATAACAACACCAGCACAATTTATCTTTCAAAGTGGCCTATATATTCTTAATTCCAAGATTACCTGAACATTGTCCAGCCACACATCTGTTTATTTATTTATGTATTTGATTTATATGGTCCTCCATCTTAAGAAACACAACTCTGGATGGCTCACAACAGCAATAAAAATCCCCAAACAATAAAAACAATAAAACCAAAACAGCAAAAAAGTAAAAAAGCAAAAACCTGGTGCTTTCATGATCCTTCTCCGATGCATACAAAAAGAAAAAGAAAAACCATCTCCAGGATCCAAGCTCACCTTATCCCAGCATTTAATGGAAGAGCCAGCTGCATACAGCCTTCTGGAAAGCTAAAAGGGGGGGGGGGGGCAGCTGGATCCCAGTGGAAAGGGCATTCCAAAGGACAGAGGTTGCTTTGGAAAAGGCATGCTTCCTAGATCCCACTTGATGGCAACACTTAAGGGAAGGGACCTGGAGCACACCCACCCTATCTGACCTTGTGGAATGGGCAGATACCCTCAGGGAGAGGCAGTCCCACAAATAACCTGGCCCCATGCCCTGATCCTGGAGATGGTTTTTCTTTTCTTTTTTCTTTTTTGCATGCTTTAAAGGTGATAACCAGCTCCTTGAATTGCACCTGAAAAGAGACAGAGTACTTGCCCAACAACAGTGTCATATGTACAAACCATGGGACACCCAAAACTATGTACACCACTGCATTCTGGACTAACTGTAACTTTTTTATTATATTTTCCTCCTACTTGGAATACTATTGAGCCTGCCTCATTTAAGAATATGGTAGCCAAAGCACCTTGATCCAGTATTTTGTTTTATTATTTCTGCTTGAAGCACCAGCAGAACAAAATGTAAAAAACAGAGTAAAGAACCTACTTCAATCACCACTTGGAGGGCCCATGAATGTGCTATGTTTCAGTGTAAATCCTTCTGAAAACTGGAGAAAGGGTCTTTTGCATGAATGCAGGTGAAGTGGAATGTGAAATTCATGGCTCTGTTTGGGAACCAGCCTTGCTTCTTCATGCTGATAATTTTCTTTTTTACAGCAGTTTGTGTTGAATTTAAAAAAACAAACAAACAAACTACAAGTTGCATATTGTATTGGCTAAACCCCTAAGTAATTTCTAAATTCTCAAAGCAAAAAGGTGGGTGAAAATCTCCCTTAAAATTTCCAACTTCACAAAGAGGTTGCATGGGCTGAAGAATACTGATATTTTGATGTACCTAAGCTCTGAGAACAAAAGGAGCAACTATCAGCTTTTATATTTTTGGCCTGGTTATCATTTTCTGAATTCTGTTGTCTTTGTAGGATTTTACCATTATCTGTGAATCATTATCTGTAAATAAAAGGTGACATTAGTAGCCATTATAGTCTGGCAACATTCAAGCATAGAATGTGAAATCACTTTAGCAGTCCTTTTTAATGTGCCAAAGATTATTTCCTCCCATTATCATGTCCATCATAGATTTGGCATACTATATAGAGCTGAAGAGAATTTTCAACAAATAGCAGGAATCTGGCATTCTTCTATATTTTTAGCACTTCCATTCCAGCTAATGGATAAATCTATATTTAGGAACGTAAGACAATTTCCTCTTCACCCCCTCCCCCATTAATTACACATTTATATACTTTCAATATATACTTAACATGGTAAGTATGGGTGAACCTAGTGCAGCCTAGATTATTGGAACTGCTTAGAAGGCTTCTAAAATTAATTTATTTATTGGATTTTCCCTGTCACAGTTAAAAACTCTTGGCGCTTTATAAATTCATCATTACAAAAAATGAGATAAGTAAATGAAATGACCAAATCCCTTCTGAACTGAAAAATGGACTGAACTGTATTTTCAATCAATGCTTCTTCAAAATACTGCAAACATATTTATACAGATAATTAAACAATACAAGTAATAAGTAGCTATAGGACATTGCTAGACTGCAAGGGGTGATTTGATTCAAAGAAGATTCAGTTAAATCAATCCCTTGAATTAAATCTTCAGATCAATTCAAGGCATTGAGCAGCATCTCTTCAAAACAATTTGAAATTGATTCAGAGGTTCAGTGGACTTTCTGGCTTATAGCATCTCAACACTTTTTTAGATTTCCTTTAATATATGGATAAACCATCTGACAAGGGGTTGAATGATATGATGAGCTTTCTAATATTGATATAAATGGCTGGCTAATGAGTCTTATCACCTCTGCAAATCCTGTCTATCAAAAGAATTTATTTAGGCAGATTCACTTGGAAATAGGATCATCTTCAGGGGAAGTAAAAAAAAAAATTAAGACGGTGGTCACAACTTTGGAATCAAAGCCCCGCTCATTTTTATGTGTGTCAAATGTGCAACATGTGTAAAAAAATCAGCACTCCACGTTGATTATTTTTACGTATCTTCCCACAGATACTCTTCCTGGAGAACAGTGAGATTAAAAAAAGTATCTCAATATGTTTCTTTTGTGGTCTTTGATCTTCTTATCTTTTCCCAAATCCATATGCTTTTATCATTCTTCCTTATATTGCATTCAATTTGATCAGTGGTATAGTCGCTGTTAGACTGTGTGTCCACTTTGCTTTCTTCATCTCCTTTAGTCTCACTCTTCTATTCTTTTCATTTACATTCATTCTCCCCCTTCCCTGTCTTGCTTTTACTATGAGAGTGACTCTTCGTTACATGGTAAGATCTGATATATTGTGCATGTTTTTAGACTATTATGGGTAACCAATTCTTTACAATATAGTGCATTATAGACATACACACACACATGCTGGAAATGCTATGTCTATGTCTATGTCCATCTATCTTCACTGAAATGCTGTATTGTGTGTTGTTTGAGTGTCTGTGTATTTGCCCAAGCAACACATAATGTGTCCTTGATTAACATTGCCAGTGAGCCAGGCCAACAAAGTTTCCAACTCAAAAAAACAGATTGTCAGAGAATGGTAACTCTTTGATTTTAATAAGAGCTTACTATTTAAACTGTTTTTTTTTTAATTGTTTTCAAATTGGAGTAAGATACTTTCCACACTGATTCTGGACAACTTTTCTACAGACTATCTGCTGGACAATTGGAGGTTATCGTGCTGTCCTTTTCTCCTCCCTTGTTTCATTGTCTTAAAAGAGGTATGAAGGAGATATTGAAAGACGAGCATGGTAAAATGCTTGAAGCTAATTAGGTGAAGCATTGCAAGAGTAATAATCTCTAAAGGAGGCCAATCATATACAGGCTGCAAGAATTGGGATGACCCCTAGATGGCAGCAAAGAAATAGAGAAATTGCCATCTAGGGGTCATGCAGCTTTCTGCAGCCTGTATATAGTAGGCCTCCTTTAGATCTATTATCCCTGCTATTTTCATGTCATTCTGTCAAAAAATAAAGTAACTGCAGGTATATTGAAGTTTTCTCAATACAGACTATTATATATTTTAATTATATATCTTTATTGACTCTAATCTTGAACTGGTTTGCATTCAATATTGTTGCCTTTCAATTTTGAATCTCAGAATTGAATTTAAGCTTGTCACTTTCAAGACTCAGCTCTTGAATTAAGATCCTGACTGATCCACACATCGAATTCCCTAAATATTTATTAATTGCAGAATATGAAGAATTACAGTCCTCCTAACTGATGGTGCTGACATTCCACCAACATGGCCACGCAATACTTTTGCTTGTAAAGCACTTTACTGATTCTTGGATTAGTGGATGACAAAATGATACAGTGTTGATACGGGTTCTTTTTTTCAATCAGCAGCTGGGATTACGTTTAAAAAAGGTAACAAAAGAGCCACTCAAATGGGTCTTTTCCAACAAATTGCCATCCTATTCCCAAAAGAATACTCTTTCCCATGTTTTATAAGGCTTGTTTGACTTTTAATGTTCTGCTTTATTATTTGATCCTATCCTGAGGCTACTGTTATAAGACAAGTTGAAAACATTTGAATACAATAACAATATAAATTTAATATAATTTTGTTTCCTTGAAACCTGCTAGCAAAAGAAAAAAGAAAAAAAAAGCAGCATCACATGTCGATGGAAATTTGTTTACTAGTGTGCCCCAACTTCATGTATTCAAGATAAGTAGTTATCAAATATATTGATTCATTGCTGTTTGATTCTGGTTTTGTGCTGTGTATTTGTTGGAATGTTGTAATAGATGTGTACAAAAGTTAAAGTATGAAACTTATTCCTTTTTTTAATAATAATTTTTATTGAAAATGTTGATTACGTTAGTAAAAGCAAATACAAATGAAACTCAGAGAGAAAAAGAGAGATAGAAAGAATAAAAAGTACAAGGAAAGAAAAAGAAAAGGAAGAAAGTTTAAAAAGAGAAGGAGATATTTAAAGAAGTGACTTCTAATCTTCATCACAACAAATATAAACAAATTTAGTAACTCTTCATGTGCTTTAAGGTTACAAACAAGTAACTCTTTTTCCCATAACCCATCCATTAGCTATATTTCTTCCTAGCATTTTTCCCACAGGTGCAGGGTGTTGATCCATTGGTTGCGAAAGGAATTGACTGACCGGCTTGTTTCCTGAGTCTGATGTCCCTTATCTATGTGGAAATCCATAAATCATCAACTTTTCAATCCTGGTATTAATAAGAAGTTCATAAAGGGTTGCCAGAGCTTTATAGAAACATGTCTTATTATAACCTTGGTCAAACAAACCAACTTTATATTCCTTCTTTTACTTCTAACAATCTTGATCTTTAATTCATTCAGATGTTGTCATAGGATTTGATCTCTTCAAGAGCTTCTTTGAGACTTTTGTAAACCTCTTTTGTAAATCCCATAAAAGCCATTATCTAGTGACTTTATCCATAAAAAGGTCATTTTCTTGGTTTATCATTTGTACTTCCACTTTAATTTTCAAGGCTTCAACCAACTTCTTTCATATATCCAGTAGTAAGTCCTTATCCAGGTCGTCCTCTTGGTTTGTCATTTGTGTTTCCACTTTAGTTGTCTTCTCTGTCTTATAATCCACACTTAATTTTATTTTCCAGTATTTCTTGTTCTAATATTTCTACGTCAGGTGAAATTTGTTTTATCTCTGTATTCTGTAAGTCTCTCAAAATATTCTCTTTCACATCTGTCATTCCAACCCAAGCTAGAATTGGCCAAGTCTGGGCAGAAGTTATAAAAGTAAATGGGAAGGAACTGTAGTTATGTGGAGCCATCACCTAGGATGATGTACCATGTTGTTTGATTCTTTTTGAACTTGAAGCTACCCTGGTTCCCTAGATTTTGATTTGGGTAGTTATGTGTGTCTGTGTGCATGTGTGTGAGAGAGAGAGAAAGAGAGAGGCTTTAATTCAGAAACTGAATAGTAAAAGTTGTATTTGTTTCTAATTGTCCCAAGTCTCTAGATAAATGAGAACAGCAAATAGCACCAGAGGTATTATCAAGACTATTTTATGACCCTTCTTGTGCAAATATCCTTAACTCCTTGGAAGATGTAATGAGAATCTCCTAAATAAATTGGGGAAAAGGTATAATGAGTATCTCCTAAATAAATTGCTTTGGATTTAATCCCCTTTCCCCAATTTTTTATCTCAGGTTACATTTGATTGAAGCTTGGAGAAACATTTACCCTCTTTTCCTGATTTGTCAAGTGAGAACTGAAGCCCATCAGAGAGCCAGCAGCCTTCTGCTGACCTCATTCTTCTCTGGATCTTTTCCAACATGCACAACTTTCACTGGCAACATTAAGAATTTTACATTTGTAAAGGCAGCAAGATAAATACATAAAACTGAAGGAATGATCAGGGGAACAGATTCCTGGAACTTTAAAAAATGAAATGTTAATGTAATAAAGTTTTAAGGGAATCAGCGCAATTCCAAAGCTCAGACAGAGGAAGCTGAAGGAGAACCAGGGGAATTAGCTGGGGTATGCATGCAATCTAAGTGTGCGTTTTAGAGGGAGGGGTGAGAGTATTGATCATGATCTTGAAGTCTTGAGAGAGTAATAGCAGAGCCATACTGAGTTCTGTCTACTTATGAAAAATATGGGCTTTTCATACTTATAAAAAACAAAAACCATATGTTTTTAATATTTTACATGTGGTATATGCACAGACTATAATTAAAGAGAACAACTCTGTCAATATATGATCTCACATCAATTTGAGCTAGAAACCATATGCTACTTATACATGAGTGCTGTATACATTTCTTCAAGTTGAGTGGGCAAATGGAAAAGGGGGGGTGAGGAAGGTATGTGGAGGTAGGAAGAAAGAATTTGAAGCAAAGTAGAAGGGAAAAGAGGATAAATGTTTGGGAAGTTCTGAAAGCCAGTGATCTGCTGTGAGCAGAATTGATGGAAGAGGAGGAGGAGGAATATGAGCGAGCAAGTAAGAATTAGAGAAATAAGCATTTGTGTAGGTTTCTGGATTGGAGAGAGGGCACAGAGATGAAATAGAATGGGAAAAAACAGTGGAGAAAATTACCCCCACCCTCATATGTATTTATTTATGGCATTTATTTTTATCTATGGCATTTTTTTTAATTTAAGACATTTATAAATTGGTTTTCTACCAACCAGAATTTTCAGAGTGATGTACATTTTAAACAAGAACAGGCAAAAGCCATAATATTTCAACTATATAAAGGCAAAACCAAAACAGTACTTAAAACAGACTTCCATGATTCTGTGCCTTTCGGATTACTTTGACTGTGACTTCCAATATGAAAATGATGGAGACCGCTACTTTCTAAGTAATAAGTAAAAAGACCGCAATAGTTTGTTTCAACTTTCTAATTCTCTCTGGAAGTTGGTTTCAATTCTCAGAGTCAGCTGGGTTAGGGTCTAGCAGAGAAGTCAGCATGACTCCTTGAGAAAAGGTTGTGTCAACTCCTCTAATTAGGCAAACCAGGAATTCAAGCTATTTAACCTCTTCTCCCTTTTGCAAACATTACCAAACTCACATTTCTCTGGTTTCTCTTCTAATTTCTCCTGGCACCTTGGCTTACAAAAGAATCTTCAGTGTATGACCCCTGAACTGGATGATATTGGTTCTAGACTACTGGATTGCAACAGGAGCTGTTCTTCTTGGTTATATTTAAGCCTCAGCTCTGAGTTACAGGCATGAGACTTTTCCTCTGCAGATCTTCCTGTGCCTAATTTACAGCCCCAGGTGTTCACATTATGTGTTAACTGATTTATGACCAAAATAATAAAAAGTTGAGAAGTTTTAATCTCCTGCTTGTTTGCCACCCAGGCTAGTGCAGAACAGCTGTCAATCACTCATACAGTATCTGTTCCACTAGTTCCACTTGTGGTTGACCCAACATCTGTGCATGCTTCTGCTTCCTTTCCTGAACAGTCTGAAGGCCAGAGGCCAGGCAGCAATGGAACAAGAGCAACAGGAATTTGTTGCAATATTCATCTAGGATACTGTATGCAGCAGGAGGGGATTCTCCAAGCCCCTAAATTCCTTAAATTGGCCATAGAACTAGACAGGGTTTAGAGTAAAATTAGTTTGTCAATATTAATTGCAGGAAAGTTTATCTTTGGCATGCAAAACTACCTTCAATGCAAATCAAAACAAGAAGTTGAACTTGAAGTCACTCAATATTAATCATTAATAGGCAGTAGTGTCACTCCAGCTCAATAAGCAATAGTTCAAGAAAAAATATGTATTGTATACAAAGTCTTAAATGCCTTTGCTTTATTTTTATTACTTTGCAGGATTAAATGAAAATCAAACATTTATTTCAGTATCCCAAACCTGAAGCACATTGTCAGTTCAATAAAATTCAAGGAATCAGAGAATAGGACCAGAAGAATAGATGCTCAATAAATTACGTTTCAACCTCCAGTTTAAATATATACAGTAAAACATTAAATATGTGATAAGACAATATTAATTTGGAAAGTAAATTAATATTTTGATCAGAAAACATATAACATGTGGAGATGTGACTAAAGAAGAAAAAAATATTGAATTGGTCTTTCCAGTGTCACATTACAGTACCATCCTATAAAATTAAAGTCTCACTGAGTTCAGAAGAGTTGAGTTTCAGGTAAATGGAATATAGGATTACTGTCTTACAACACAAGCCCTTGCATGTTTATGCAGAACAAAGTTCTTTGTGTTTCATGATCTAGAATCTAGTGTTTATAAGATTGCAACTTAAATATAGAAAAAATAAAAAAGCAAATCTGAGTTCAACTTGGAACTACATGCTCATGCCCCTGTAGTTTTCTTGACCACAGCATGGAAATTATTGGGAAGTCCCTTGTTCTGGAATATATATATTCTAGAACAAGGGACTTTCCAATAATTCCACAGACTGTATATAAAACACTTCACAGCCTAGCCTACAGTTCTTGGATTTCTGAATGGTCTCCCATCCAGCTACTGACCAGATAATGCTAAGATTTTTAGGATCAGCCAATTTCAGCTAGATTATGCCTATTGCTCTGGCATAATAAAGTATGCAATTAGTATTATATATTTTTATATCATTTGCAGCATTTTACTTAATCTTTTTGGATCAAAAGGTATAATGAATAATAGATAAAATTCTTTATACTTTTAATAATAGGCAGATCTATTGTTAGCCTTGAAAATACTTTGGTAATGTTATTTGCTCAAACAAATTCACTATAGAGTATGCTGGCTGTATTACAACTTAAAATGGGTCCATCTAATGTTCATTATTTACCTAAATTTTTACAGTACTCTAATCTGGCTGCATTTTCTTGGGGTACTTTCCATTGTCAACCTATTGCAATCACACAACATTACTTGCATGCAACCATAGTAGCAGAATGTTGCTTGGCTCATTTTATTTTTATCCTAAAATTTTAGATATAAGTTCTACAATATTGCGAGTATCCTCCATTGGATAATTCCACTGGTGATGTGCCCTCCCACCTTTTTCGTCCAGAAAAAGCAGTTCTGAAAGACTTTTCTCTCCATGGGTAGGTCTTACCGAACATATATACTCTCTCTCTCCCCACACATGTGTTTGTGTGTGTGTGTGTGTGTGTGTGTGTATGCATTTCAAGATAGTGTCGGAGAAGCAGTCAGTTCACATTGTGTGTGTGAGATGGAAGATCAGTGGTGATGGTGAGGCTAGAGGGGCAATGGAGGGGTAGAATGCAGCAACTATGACTACTGAGTTTTGCTGATTAGACCCAAAGGGGCAATAGCAGCAACAGTGGTAGAGTGCATCTGTTTTCATGCCCAGGGCTGGCAGCAACAAGGAAGAAGAACTACAACCTAGATCTGAGTCAGGAAGAGTGGACTCAAATAGGATTAGGGATTGGACTCAAGATCCCTCAAGGAGAAGAAGCCGTCCTAGATGCAGATGGCCACTTTGGATGGATTTAGTCTCAGAAGGATTGGCAGAAGGTGGAGAGGTCAGAAAGAGAGGCTTCTGATCTCTTTTTCACCTGGCCCAACTGCAGAGGCTCTTTTATAGTGGCCTGTTAGCAGTAAGTTGAAACATGGAACATACTGGGAGTCATGCAGGGGCCCAAGAGAATGTGGTTTTGTGGGACATGGAATTTTAAGATTGTAGGTGGTTGAATGTTACTCTAGGGGGACCTCCTGTGATACCAGAACTTTGTGTACAAAAATCTTTCCCTGCAGCATGGATATGCATTAACTTCCTGTACCTCAGCTTGGGTCATCCCCTGAGTGACAGGCAGGGAGAGAGAAGATGGTCTGACTCTGAATTTAGGTTTAGGAGGAAGATAGTCCTGGGACTACTGAGGTTTCTGAGTATTCTTCCCACCTCCAACTGAAGTAGGGTTTAGAGGGCGATTGATGGTTTGTGTGCAAAGTTAGGATAGCTACTTGGCAAGTTGCTATGATAAGTGGGAGAATGGCATGAATTGTTTTGGACAGATTGCTGAACTCCTATTCTTAGGTTAGTTTTATGGATTAGTTCAGTTGTGGGGAGACGAGTATAATCAGAACTGACATCCCTGTTGGGTGAGTACGGAGATTGGGATATGGAGGTGGGGAAAATAGCTGCCATATCCCAGTGATGCTGGGCCAAGGGACATATAACAGGGAGTATCAAGCTAGGTTTTTCCGGGGGAAGGCAGATCTCCAGTCTAATGATGTTCTCTTCTGATCTGGTAGTTGCATACTGGGATCTGTGGTTGGACTATTGGCATGCCTGATGTTAAGATATCCTGGTAAAAACCAGGTCTGTCTGTAATAGGGGCAAGCCCATTCATGACTTAGTGGTAGATGAGCAGGTAAAGCTGGCATGTATTACTGAGACCTGGTTGTGCAAGGGCAGTGATGTTGCTCTATCAGAAATTTGTGCAGCTTGGTTTTGGTTTAGAGTCCAGAGCCAGGAGGCAGGGTGGCATTGATCTACTGTGAGAGCTTATTTGTGATCACGGTTGCTGTTTCTAAGGTGGCATACTATAAATACCTATTTGATAGGTTGGATCGTAAGGACAAGCTAGGGGTTCTATTGATGTACTGGCCACCATGCTGCCTTCAGAATCCTTCTTTAGGTTTTTGGACCTAGTTCCCAGGCTGGTAGTAGAGACTCTGTTGGTACTGGAGGACATCAATTTCTAGTTCATGACCTCCTTGGTAACCATGGGCTTGTTTCAGGTAATCGTGGACCCCACACATGGATGGACACATATTAGATCTTATCTTTCCTTCAGAGCAGCTATCATGTGATCTGCATATGGAGGGTTATCACCACCCCTTTGCTGGTCAGATCCTGGTCTGAATATGATTGATGGCCACCCATAACCTCCACAGGGCTGGACACATTCATGTGGTTTGCCCCAAGTGCTTCATATATCTGAGTGGTTTTCAGCAAGTGCTTGGGGAGTTCCCCAACAATTTGATGAGTGAACTGGGGGCCTGGTTCATTATTGGCATCATGAAGCAATCTGGGCCCCTGACAAATCACTCCTGAGAGGCCTATCTCTGTTGACTGATCCCTGGTGGCCTCCTGGTTTACTGACCTCCAATAGATGCTAGCTGGGAATACTGGGAGTTGAAGTCAACATCTCTTAAAGTTGCTGAGGTTCAGAAATACTGGTCTAACCAATTTGATTTTCCTGAGAAAAAAATTGATAGCAGTTCCCCATTTTCAGGAGGTAAAGTGAGCCAAGGCTCAGAGACATTTTCAGTAACAGCACCAGCCCTTTGAAATGGCCTTCCAGCAGAAATTAGATGGGTTGCCACTTTGCCTTCTGGAAAGCAGCTGAAAATAAAGCTCTTCTTGATAGCATTGGGACATACTGCTTTCCGGGTTACACATTGCTGGTGGCTGGATTTCTGTACAAGGTTGGAGGTTTTATGATGTTTTTGTATTAATGATTGACATTAATTGTTGTGGAATTGTGAACCACCAAGTCATGCATGCTTGTAGCAGGATTATACATAGATATGTACATATATCCATTGGAGTTGGGTGGCTAATAAATTCAAATAAAATAATAATAATAATAATAATAATAATAATAATAATCATGTGTACACATATTAAAAAGTATACACATGCATACGTATAAAATATATGAACACAAAGTTACATTTATTAGAGCATCAACATACAGATATATAAGCAACAGACAGCTTCAAAATAAAAAAAAAATCTTGCATTTTCCTTGCTTTTCCTGAATAAAGTTTGTAGCAACAGCTGTTACAGCAAGTCTTTCTTACTAGCATAGTGGTTATAACACTTGTCTGACAAAGTGAATGTTCTTCACTTGAAACCTGGCAAATTAAAAAAAAAAAAAAAGATTAATTTTCTTTTCCACTGAGCTACTTACTTCCTACTTTTATGCTGGGCTTTTTTTTTTTTAAATAAATCCACTTGGTGCACCATCTCATCATTTTTCTAGTCCCTTAAGTAACTCCATTTCCATTGTTTTGTAATTTCAATTGCTGTATAATGAGGGGGGGGGGGTGGACACTTATTACTTGACTGCAGCTATCCCTGAGCCCCCTCCATTGAGAAATTGGCAAGGTTATTTCCATGTCTGCTGATATTCACCTTATTAACTGACCAGGAGTTTTATCACCTCCAAAAATCTGCTTATCAGAGCACTTACAGGAATGTTGCCCTGTGTCTCTCACTCTTCTGCTACAATACGTTTAGGCAGATTCATCTGGAAAGAGAAAGAGAAAAAATTAGAGATGCAGACATTTATCAGAGATCAGATAATGGGTTTGCTATTAGGTTATTTCATGTAATACAATTTGTTTATATCACAGAATAGCATATACACAATTGGAATAATATATACTTCTCAAACTATATAATTAGTTGCACAAGAAGTGAATAATGCAGCTTCCCAAAAGGGGCTAACCTTACCAATAAGCTGTATCAACAAGCCTGCCACCCCATAAAAGCAACTGTCTGACAGAGATGGATGTTGACATATTTAGTAACAAAGTTGTTTTTAAAAAATATTTGAAGTTTCTATTTTTAAGTTTTCTACATTGGTTCAGCACAACTTTTCTATAGGCTTTCTGCTGGACAAATAAAGCCTTCTGGGCTCTCCTTTCCTTGCCGTTGCTAGCTCTGCCTTAAAAGAGGTGCTGGGGGAATGAATGAATGAATGAATTGTTGGAGGTCCAAATACTCATGACCTCATGACCTACTAACCACAAGAGGGCAGTAGGGTGCTGATAGAGTATTAAGGATTTCTTCCATGTCCCCTCTTTGACTATCACCCTGCCCATTCTTTGATGCTGAATTTACTAATTGTAGATCATTTTCTTTTGCCTTTTCTCCCCACCATACACATATGTGTTATGTGACTTACCTTCTGATAGGATATAGATAGCTAAGCGCTAGGCTTTATCTAAACCTATCATGTATTTTATATAAATATATCTCCTTTCTGATATAGTTATAAAATCTGTTTCTGTAATCATTGCTTAGGTCAGGTTCCCACTCTCAGAAAACCTCACACTCATATGCAGAATGTTTGAAACTCCAATGTATGTAAAGTCCTTGAAAGTATCCAGCTGAAATGTTGCAATGTTTAATATCTCTATAAAAGATTATAATCCCTACTATTTTTATTCCATTTGGCCCCCAAATGAAGCAGCTGCAGGTATTTTGATGCTTTTTCCCATCATATGGTAGAATCTTTTATCAAAACTGAATATCAAATCAATTTTAATTGAACCTTGAATTTGAATTAGTTCTTGGCTGATTCACACAACCCTAGAAAAAAGGGCATTAATTTCTGCCAATTTCTTCCTTTTCTCCCTCCATCTATAAGCCTCAGTACCATATTTCATGCCATTCCCAAAGGTTCTTCCAAGTCCACATAACAATTTTTAGCAGGTGCAGCTGGGTTGCACAAGGAACAGGAAAGTGCTACTTTGTGAACACCATAAGAAACTTGAAATCCTAACTTATATTCTTTTCCATTCCACTAATCAATATCTACACAGACAATTCCTAGAAAGATTCTTGTGATTATACTGAGAAATATTACTGCCACTGCTTCAGTGTTATATAAAATTGATATTACTGAGATCATTAGTGGGAAAACTAAGTCTTTGTAGGGCACACCACTTTTCATTCAAATAAATGATTCATCATTTTTCTACCTCTCACCCTCAAATGAAATGGATGTCTTTGCCATTGGGGAAAAGGAGCATGGCATTTGAAATTAATCCTGTCGTGTCTCAGCTGCCCTTTCCACTTTCTAACTCTCTGTTCTCCTTGTGAATGTATAATTGCAAATAGGTTCCAATATCCACTGTGGGGAATGCCCTATTGCGGTTCTTCTCAATTGCAATCTCAATATTGCCTGAGTTTCAGAGATCTTGTAGGCAAAAGTCCACTGATCAGCTGACATCATAAAATATCTTCAAAAACAAAATTGCAGGATTCAATAGGTTTAATCACTTCAGTGAGCTGATGAGTTTAACATTGATAAATGCCAATAATAAGTGGTGGGGGGGTGTTAACATGGAAGACTAATAATTAATAGTCTTTCTGGGCTTGAGCAAGCACATAACACACAAACACACTCTCACACACATACACTAGAATCATGCCTATACACTGTTCAAGCAGGAAGCTTCATTCCACTTCAGCTCCATTAATTTAAACTTAAACATTAAGTTGTCTTCTTCTACTGTTTGTTAACAGAATTCCATATTGTACAGGGTTCTGCTATTTACAAAGCTGCTGAGCAATGGGAGTTGAGGTAATAGCTGAGAAGAACAATTAGGACTAGGTAACAGTTTAATAAATAAGAAAAAAAATTGAAATGTGTTAATATAGAAGATGAGCCTTTTTTGCCATGGCACCTGCTCTTTGGAACATCATCCCCCCTGAGGTGAGGTTAGCCCCAACTTTGTGGCCTTCCAGAAAACTCTCAAAACGGTTTTTTTCAGCAGGCCTGGAGGTCCCCTGGCAACAGGGATCCCACATGCTGGCTGCATCATTTGTAATATCCTGATGCCTTCACTCTTGTGGTCTTGTTTCATTTCTGTTAATTGTTTTTAACTGGTTTTGTAGAATGTTTTGATTGTTGGCTTTATTGTACACTGCCCAGAGTCACTTCATCAGTCATAAATTTGACTGACTGACTGACTGACTGACTGACTGACAGACAGACAGACAGAAAGAAAGAAAGAAAGAAAGAAAGAAAGAAAGAAAGAAAGAAAGAAAGACTACTAATTAGTTTTATTCTGTTTTCCCCTACCAAGGAAATCATGCATATCACAGAAACTTATTAAGAAGTTCCCACATAGTTCAGTACAGATAGCCAGCAGTTAGAAGATACGTCTCCATTACAGCTCAACAGAGGCTTAGGAGAGGCCTTTCAGTGTTGAAACATAGGCCAGATGCATCTCTGGATGGATGGATGGATGGATGGATGGATGGACAGATGGAAGTTTTTGCAAGAGCCTTTTAATGGATTTTTCTTTTATGGTTTCCAGTCTGCCTTTAAATCTAATTTTATGTTGTACATAGTGTCAAAGAGCAACAGCCATAGAAGTAAATATCAAGTAATATCTATGATGATTTTAACATTCCTATTTATAAATCAGGTGGTTTGTGTGTGTGGAAATGCTATATTCTTTTGAAGTTGAATGGGAATTGGGAAAAAAAAAGATTAAATGTGGAATCAACAGTAATTCCAGGGTTCAAGCTTATCACGTCCTGCTGACATGGCCAAATCTTAGTAAAGCTTTTCGTTTAGGATAATAGTTGCGGGATCGTGTTTCTCACTGACTGAAACTTGCATTACAATGATGTGCTTCAGGACCTCCTTATTCTTCCCATTCCTTCAGCCCAGGAAAGAAAATAAGAAATTATTTTTCCAAATAACAAGACAAAAAGTAGAAGGGGGAAAACTAGTTAATAAATCTTCCCCTTGAGGGATGAGAAAGTTAACTGAAGTTACAATGAGGAAATTTTCAGTTAACATTGATGGGAACTTTTTTGAACAGGACATTTCGATGAATGATATTTAGATAGGATTTTTGCCTCAGTGCTGGATAACTGATAATTAAACTCTTGAATGGGCAACTTTCATTTTAATTCATGGCCAATTTTAAAAGGGCACAAGTTTTTCTGTCTCAACAGTGTTCAAAAGCTGCTGTGGAAGCTACTAATAGTTCTGTAAAAAGGTGTAGAAATCAAATAACACTGACTTATGTTTAGTTTTGTGATTCCATAACCTTTATCAGGCGTTTATAACATATCATCAAGGGGGGTGGGGGGGGAGGGGAGATTGCCAGTTTAGTGCTAATGAAATTGCTTTGGTGTTGTCAAGAAATTAACACTCAGAGACTTCCCTTAAGAGTTGCAATTCTGAGGTTTCTTCAGAATCAGCTTCAGTACTGATGAGCTATTGTGGATAAAACACAGGAGATGTGTGTGTGTGTGTATGTGTATTCATGAATGCATGTAGGAGAGAGAAAGTGAGGTATACCTGTGTCTGTGTGCGTACTCATTACAATATTTTCTTTCTAAAGCTTTTTATTTATTCTCATCTCACTTTTAAAAGCATTTGATATTAAGCGTTACAAAATCCATTTTCACCAGAGGTATGCAACAATAGAAACAAAAAAGGAAAGGAAAAGAAAAATAACACCTGGCATGATATCACCGTCTTTCTCTCACTTCCTTGTTTGCTCACCACACATAGCTATGCAGTCATATCCAGACACATGCACCTCTCTTGTGTTATGCTGGCATCTCCTTTTTATGAAAAAAAAAAAAAAATCTGGCAAGGTTAGCAAGCCGTTGCAAGCAAGCAAAGCTGCAGTAATCAAAACATTTTCTAATGTGTGATCCTGACAAACTGAGTCAGCCCACATCCTTCATGCAATAATATCAGAAGAGCTGAGCAGGGAGATATACAGTTCAGAATCAGATGAGAAAGACAATGAAAGGATGATGAATGTGAGCAGAGCAAATTTTTCCGGGTTGACAAAAGAGGGATTGAACTTCCTTCCTTCCAACAGAAGCCAAAAAATGGCTAAAAAGCTTTCCCCAGTGAAATAATGTCATAAGAGAAAGAGAGCTTGAGCAAGCAGAATAGTCTAAGTTCTGAAATCTCTAGGTTGTATGTATGTTTGGATCATCTTTGGATGACTATTGCATTGTGACAACTACAGATGTAAACAGAACATAGGAATATAGTAGAAGGTAGCCATATGTTTAAACCCAGAATGTATAAATAATAGACAGAAGGGTTGAAAATAGAAAATATCTGATCCAGCAGAGGTAGATCAGAGATGCTGAAAATGCTGCTAGACCGTAGGATTCTAAAGAAGAGGTTGATGATAAGGATAGCAAGCAACTGTAGTGTGGAAAGCAGAATGAAGAAGATGATCCACTTTCAATTCTTTTCTCCCTTCGGAACCCCACAAAGCAATGTGCCTGTCAAATAAACACCTACATGTTCTGCTTAATGGAAAATCTATCAGTTAACTCATACCATAGACCAATCAAACTGAGTTACGCCCCCCCCCCCCCCCAAATCCCACTTCATGTTCACCACCAGTGGAACCAGAAGTCTGCTGTCACTTTAGAGGATTAACCAAAGCTATGAATAGCAGACTTGTTAGTTAAATGACCATCTGTGTTCAAAGGCAATTTACCACTCCTGGGAGATCAAACAGTGGAGAATCACTGACTTCAAGACTTGCTGATGGGTTTATATCAGAAGCATCAGGCTGGCTACTGATGGAAACAGGGCATTGAATTATCTGGACCTTAAATGTGATTCAGCCTAGATTTTCTGATGTTCTTATAGATAGACTGGCCTTAAATCTGGCACTACGCCCATGGTGGGGTCCCCAACATTCTTGACATTTGAAGCCATCAAGTCCCTGAAACAACATTTAAGGCCACATGTGGAAAGCAGCTGGAAGCAGCTGACTCCCACTTTGCCGCAGTGCTTTTTATGCCTCATTAAGTGCCAATCAGCATATAAACATTTATTTCCCACATAACCCCAACCACCACCATTGTCAGAAGGTTTATTCTACAATCAAAAGGATGTGCTCTAGGCAACATCCTGGCATTTAGGGTTCAAACCCAATTTCACATTCTTTGTTAGACAGTTCAGAAAGAACATTGATACGTCATCCTTATTTGTGTGCTTCAGAAAAAAGGCTCTCAGTGTTTGGTTTGCATTCTTTTAGTCGGGAAACCACTTTTATGCAGAAAATGAAATTTAGCAAGCAATTCATTCATAATACGGGCCATTTGCTTTGGATGTTTCATTATTAAATATCATTATGAAGCCAAAGATATCACAACTTAATATCCAGTTTCTAGTACACATGTGCAGTAAATAATATTGGCACAGTTGCCAGAAGAATTTTGTTAGCAAGTCTGTCACACTTTTCCTGCATGTATAATTGCATAATAAATCAGAACCATCTCCAGTCTAATGTTTAAATAACACACACACATACACATTCAGGGAAGAAGAGGGAGAGAAAGAGATTTAGCCAATAAACTGGAAACATGCCAAGTTTATTCACCCTGCCTGATGATGTATACACATTTTCAAACCAGTACTTTCCAGAGAAGCCATAAATTGAGAGGCAACTGACGTAAGCCTGAGATTGAAATTCTCAACCCATTGAATTCTTTTTCATAGCATGAGCTATTTGGAAGGTCCCCAGTAAATCATCTCATCTTATGAGTCGGGGTTCAAAGAACTGTGTAATATGTTGAATGATTGTACAAAGGGATGAAAAGTCATGTGGGCCAGTCTCACTTCTGTTGCTGATATAGATGAAGACCACCCACTCTGAAGCATGCAGGACTCTGCACATTAAGTATGTGTGAAGTCTTCACAGGTACATCAGTGGATGCACGGAGCTGTTCTTTAGCCAGCTGAATCCTAAAGCCAAGGTGTGGCTCCCACATATATCAGCAGAACCAGGAAGGATGGAACTTGTGGCCACTTGATTTTCTCATTTACTGTTTCAACATCCAGGTGGGGATCTTTAAATCCCTTCTGCCTCTGCACATGAAGGCTGCTTTTAGCTATCCCGATTAGCAACTCTTGATATCTCTATTTTCCATCAATGTTTTAAATCTAGGTTGGTAGCCAATATTCTGTTTTATGATAGAAATTCTGTATGTTTACTTTCTGGTCCATCTACTTCCAAGACAATTTCACTGAGCAAATCCAGGAATGTCCTCTGAGCAGACAGGTGATAATTGACTGAATACATAAATATTCTCATGCTATGCAGGAAGAGGGGAAATATTCTTATTTAGCCTCCTAACAATTGACAAATATTTCTAAACTTCTATTATTGCCCACCCTTTGATTGTCTGCTTACCAGAATAAAAAGCTACCCCATCTTCCTATTTTTCATGTTAGAGAATGTACTCCATCCCATTATTTATCCCATCCAGCCCTTTTCAAGTTCAATCAGAACATTACACAGTATTGTATAAATAGTACATTTCCTGTAGCTGAAGCTTTTCCAGTAGATGTTTTATAATTCCTTGAAAGTTTCCAGTAAAAAAGAATCCGCAGTATCTCAGAAACCTTGTGCTGTTCAGCTGATCTGAACTTCAGTGCTTCTGTGGCTCCACAATTGCTAGTCTTGTCCTTGGTGGAATTTAATCATTCTACCTGTTCATTCTAAAGGAGGAGGAGGAGGCGGGGGCGGACGAGGAGAGGAAGAAGAAGAAGAAGAAGAAGAAGAAGAAGAAGAAGAAGAAGAAGAAGAAGAAGAAGAAGAAGAAGAAGAAGAAGAAGAAGAAGAAGAAGAAGAAGAAGAAGAAGAAGAAATATATCCTTCATATGAATATGAAATAATGACCATAAATGTGTTGTACATGGTTGCATAATCATTTCTAACTTGTTTGACAACCAACTTTCTTTTCTGAATTTCTGATTCATATCTACCTTTGGGCATTGACTTTTTTACTGACTGTCTTTATTGATACCAACTCACTTATCTGTGCTCCAATTCAGATACTTTGCTGAAAGAGTTAAACAAGTCGCCTTTTTTTTGGGGCAAGATGTGTTGTCTGGATGAGATCCAAACTGGCTGTTTCTGCTAATCTGCTGGTTTCATGAGGGTGCTTATGCCCATCAGCAAAATGAGCAGCTACAAGCCTACCTACCACATTCCAGTTGTTATCTTCCTCCTTTTTTCCCCTTTCCATCTTTCAGCTATAATCAGCCTGACTTCCATACTGTTAAATCCTGTTATTTTCAATGGGACAGCACTACAACATGTACTCACTTCTAAGTTCATGAATAGACTTGAGTTTTTTGTCCACATTCAGTACATACACTACATCTTTTCTCCTTTCCTGTTCACATTTATTTCCTATTGCAAGCATATTCAGGGTGCTTTTATTGTTCTTTTGTTACTTTCGTTCAGCAGCTTATCTCAGTTTATTGAAATGCTCATTTAGAAATGAAATTAACTGTATTCACCATGGCGTCATTGAGATACAGAATGGACCATCATCCTGTGCTCTGCAGGAAAAGAAAGGCAAGATAAATCACACTCATTGTTCAGAAAGAGAGAGAAAGTGGAAGGATAAAAGTGCATCTTTTGTAGATTTGGCACTGCGTGTGCACTAGCTTTGTTCACTGGTCTCAACATGACATTTATCACTGCAAGATATCGGTAGCATGGCAAAATTACTTCTGGGTATCTTAAAACCATATTAAAAATAGTGATGGGCAAGGACTTTTCAGCTTAGTTCAAAGTTGGCCAGAAATTATACACATTATTGGAAAATCTGGGGATTTAAAAAAAAAAAATATTCTTAAAGAATTCAATTCCTTTGAAATGGCAATCGTATGATGCAGGACAGCCTTAATGTTGTGGACATTTAAAAATATAAGCAAATATTCCAAAGAGACTTTGGAAGCCTTCACTTAACTGTGATAAAGCCAGGCAGCTTCACAGCCTTTGGGTAAAGGAAATGTACAGTCTGTATACCTAAGAATGATTCTCCAATATGAACAAGCAAAGCAATATGTATATGTATATGTAGAGAGCCAGTGTGGTGTAGCAGTTAAGGCACCAAGCTAGAAACCAGGAGACTGTAAATTCTTGTCCTGCCTTAGGGACAAAGCCAGCTGGGTGACCTTGGGCCAGTCACTCACTCTCAGCCCTAGGAAGCAGACAATGGTAAACCATTTCCAAAATTTGGCCAAGAAAACTGCAGAGGCTTGTCCAGGCAATCTCCAGGAGTTAAGACTGACTTGAAGGTACCAAAACAAGGGGGAAAAAGTGTATTTATGCGTGTGTGAATGTATTTGTGTGCATGCATGCATACATACATACACACACACACACATATTTCCTAGCTGTTTCACCACCTGATTTTTTTTTAATTTGTGAAGACATCAAAAGCTTTCCTGAGTATGAAATGGAAATTGGATAATTTATCCAGATAATACAAGGTACTTCCTTCTTTGATAGACATCCATATATGCTATGGCACCAAAATATGATATCCAGGAATTATCATCATTTTTTCCTGGTGGTTTCCTATTTATTTACCATATTTATAACTCTACCACTACCAATGATTCTGGGTTACCATTGGTACAGTGTAGCCCCAAAATTGGATTGAATAGAGGTTCATAGCCCAACAAGACCGCAGAACATATATCTAACATATTCTTTCTGACATAACTTATAGGCACACTACCAACAGTTATAGACACATCATCAACTTTTTTCCCCAGTAGTATGTTTTATTTCTTTTTCTATGACCATTCAAAACTGATTAAACGTGCCCTTGGCTAATTAAAATGGTGTCTCAAATATCTCAATTAAGTGAAATCATTTCTATTACTTAATGATTTCTGGTCTAAATACATTGGTATTTCAAGATACAACTGCTTTGGTTATAACTGCCATTTGCTCTTCTTATGGAAATGGGAAATTCCCTTGGAAAATGAAGAGAGATACCATGCTAGATATCACCTTTAAATATCACCCATGAATTCATCATACAGGAAGTAAGTGGTAAATTTTCTTTTAATGGGCCACCAAGTCCAACTCTAACAATTAGAGTAATAGAAGAATTCAAACAGTACAGGTGAAACTCGAAAAATTAGAATATCGTGCAAATGTTCATTTCTGTCAGTATGGCAACTCAAAAGGTGAAACCAATATATGAGATAGATGCATTACATGCAAAGCGAGATATGTCAAGCCTTACTTTGGTATAATTGTGATAATTATGGCGTACAGCTTATGAAAACCCCAAATTCACAATCTCAGAAAATTAGAATAGTGTGAAAAGGTTCAATATTCTAGGCTCAAAGTGTCCCACTCTAATCAGATAATGAATCCATAACACCTGCAAAGGGTTCCTGAGCCTTTCAATGGTCTCTCAGGCTGGTTGAGTAGGAATCACAAGCATGGGAAAGACTGCTGACCTGACAGTTGTGCAGAAAACCATCATTGACACCCTCCATAAGGAGGGAAAGCCCCAAAAGGTCATTGCAAAAGAAGTTGGATGTTCCCAAAGTGCTGTATCAAAGCACATCAATAGAAAGTTATGTGGAAGGGAAAAGTGTGGTAGAAAAAGGTGCACAAGCAGCAGGGATGACCGCAGCCTGGACAGGATGGTCAGGAAAAGGCCATTCCAAAGTGTTGGGGACTTTCACAAGGAGTGGACTGAGGCTGGAGTTAGTGCATCAAGAGCCACCACACACAGACGGATCCTGGACATGGGCTTCAAATGTCGTATTCCTCTTGTCAAGCCGCTCCTGAACAACAAACAACGTCAGAAGCGTCTTACCTGGGCTACAGAAAAAAAAAAAAAAAAGAACTGGTCTGTTGCCCAGTGGTCCAAAGTCCTCTTTTCTGATGAGAGCAACTTTTGCATCTCATTTGGGAACCAAGGACCCAGAGTCTGGAGGAAGAATGGAGAGGCACACAATGCACGATGCTTGAAGTCCAGTGTGAAGTTTCCACAGTCTGTGTTGATTTGGGGAGCCATGTCATCTGCTGGTGTTGGTCCACTATGCTTCATTAAGTCCAGGGTCAACGCAGCCGTCTACCAGGAGATTTTGGAGCACTTCATGCTTCCTTCCGCAGACAAGCTTTATGGGGATGCTGACTTCATTTTCCAGCAGGACTTGGCACCTGCCCACACTGCCAAAAGTACCAAAACCTGGTTCAATGACCATGGGATTACTGGGCTTGATTGGCCAGCAAACTCACCTGACCTGAACTCCATAGACAATCTATGGGGCATTGCCAAGAGAAAGATGAGGGACATGAGACCGAACAATGCAGCGGAGCTGAAGGCCGCTATTGAAGCATCCTGGTCTTCCATAACACCTCAGCAGTGCCACAGGCTGATAGCATCCATGCCACACCGTATTGTGGCAGTCATTGCTGCAAAAGGGGCCCAAACCAAGTACTGAGTACATATGCATGCTTATACTTTGCAGAGGTCCGATATTATTCTATTTCCAATCCTTGTGTTATTGATGTCATGGAATATTCTAATTTTCTGAGATTGTGAATTTGGGGTTTTCATAAGCTGTACACCATAATCATCACAATTATACCAAAGTAAGGCTTGACATATCTCGCTTTGCATGTAATGCATCTATCTCATATATTGGTTTCACCTTTTGAGTTGCCATACTGACAGAAATGAACATTTGCACGATATTCTAATTTTTCGAGTTTCACCTGTATAGGCACACTACCAACAGTTATAGACACATCATCAACTTTTTTCCCCAGTAGTATGTTTTATTTCTTTTTCTATGACCATTCAAAGCTGATTAAACATGCCCTTGGCTAATTAAAATGGTGTCTCAAATATCTCAATTAAGTGAAATCATTTCTATTACTTAATGATTTCTGGTCTAAATACATTGGTATTTCAAGATACAACTGCTTTGGTTATAACTGCCATTTGCTCTTCTTATGGAAATGGGAAATTCCCTTGGAAAATGAAGAGAGATACCATGCTAGATATCACCTTTAAATATCACCCATGAATTCATCATACAGGAAGTAAGTGATAAATTTTCTTTTAATGGGCCACCAAGTCCAACTCTAACAATTAGAGTAATAGAAGAATTCAAACAGTACTTTTGCCACCTCATAACCTTTTGTCAGTAGAAATTCCTAAATTTGAACTAAATCTCTTATCTGGGATCCCCTTAAACTAGCGTTCATCTCTGTACAACTGCTAATGTTAGAGGGCATGCTATGTGAAATAATGGCTTGAAAGAGAAAAATACAGCTAGTTTAAAAGTAGGAATGTATAAAAATATCAGCCAGTTGAGCTCCCATAAGTATAGATTTATCAAGACTGTTATTCTAGCTTTTTTTACAGAATAAAGCTCACATTGGAGCACTGGGCAAAACTAGATTTATACAATTTCTTCTACATAATCTTAAAAGTTAGAATATCAAGCTACCTCCACTAGCAGAATTCTCAGATAATTGTACTGTGATTAAAGTAAAATGGTCAAGAACAAGTTACTTGCTTCAATATGAGACTTTTTTTAAAATTATCAGTCACCATGATCTTAGTGTTTTTAACATTGATTACAAGCTTTTCATTAGAAAATGTATCTCTTTTCTCTGTTTTAATAAAATTATTCTTGCCTATGGGATTATCCCTTGGAAGCTACCAAATCAAATGTATTGCCAGATGGATACTGGGTGTAAAACTGGTATCTTCCAGTCACATTTCCACAAAGTAACTGTATGAGAATGTAAGATCCCACAGATGTTCTGAGAAGATGACAGGTAGACCCTCAATTGTCTCGTTTAATTGCCCCAGTTCTATTGCAAACTGTTTCATCTATGTAAAAATGTGTCTACTATATTACATTTATTGGTCTTCAAATAAGTGGTGAGTCATTGATGCAAAATAATTGGATGTGGGTGATTGTAACTAGAAAGCAAGAGGGAAGCCACATAAGATCTTTCTTTCATGCAACTATCTTTAAGGTAAAGCTTATGATTGAAGACAAAGCATAGTAACATCTAACAATAGTAATATTAGTAATAATAATAGTAGTATTTGTAATCTTCTAACAAGCTAAACTGAGGTTCAGAGCTTTTGCTACCTTTGGATATAAATTTTCTGAACTTCCCCTTCTAGAAACATTCATTCAAGTAAGCCTCATTCACTCATATATTACTGGAAAGTGAGACATGAAATGACAGTCATCATTAAATTCAAGTAAATCAGCAAGGAAAATATTGAACAGTATTTTGCCTTCTCCCAACAATTAAACTACTGACATAAATAGTTTGTCTCATCAAAGTCAGATTCTATTCATTTTGCAGTTGAAGGTGCCTAATTCATCAGTAGAAAATGTTGATGGTTTATCTGCATTATACAGCATTATTTTGTTAAGCACATGTCTAAAGTAATTAATTGAGATAATTTTTTTAAATGCAAGTGTTCTTCTTTCTCTCAACCTCGCATAATAAACAAATTAAGATTGGGTTAAGTTCTACAACAGCTTATAGTTAATAACATATTTATCAAATGATTTATTGATGTCAGCCCCTCTAGGTAGACCAGACAAGAAAATCAACTTGGCAGAAAGACTATATTTTATTGAAATAGGTTATAATAACAGAACCTCGCAAGTCTGAATCTCCCTTCCTTCTTATACCCCAGTGAATCAGGAGGTATTTGCCTGAAATGTTTCCAAATATTATCTTGTTTCCCAGGACTTAAAGAATGCTTCAACCCCCTTTGCACAGGCAACAGTTCTTGCACATATCTGTCAAGGTTATCTCCCCTACTCTTAGCACCTGCTTAAAGACCACTCAAATGGTCATGAGCCCTGTGATTCACAAAGAGAAGTGCAGTGTCCAGTAAATAACTTCACTAGTTGTGATGCCCCCTGCCCTGAGCTCCTACGCACCCCATCAGCCTTATTTGGTTTCTTCTCAATGGTTTTAAGAAGCGGTCACACTGTATACAGTCTCTCTTCACTTCAAACTACAGTAAGACATACATTTATGCAGCCTAGTAGAATGCTGGTATGATGGCAAAGCACTTTTAGAATTGTATGACTTTGGTTCAGAACTGAAATGGTGCTGTCTATTGTCCAAAGTTCAGAAACAGGTCTTGGGGCAAAACACAACCAAGGTTACAAATATACTCCTGAGGAGGTACTACTGGCCCAAGGTCTTTGGTCAACGGACACCAAGATGAATTCATATTGATCATTTTATTCTGAGGACAGCTTCCAGATACCTTTTCTTTTATAAAATCTCCACTGCAGATCTGCTCTAGATTGGAACTGTAAAGAGCATGGGAGAGAGCTGAACTGTTTTTCCTAGCATTATTTTCCCTTTAAAAATACCCCAACTATCTGATTTGATTAGGACAATTTAGAGCAGAGGCAGGTAATATACTATTCATTTATGAAGAGGCAAGAATATAAGAGGTGAATTGACTGTGTTAGTTAGGAGTAAACTCTGACCTGAAACAGAAATGAATTTAACATATTGCAAGGAAGGTAACTATTACTCCCCATAAAAATGGAATGTTCAAATGTTGGTAAATGCCAACTTTCTTACATCTCCTTTTTTTAAAATGAAATGACTTATTCATGTAACAGTCATACTGTTCAATTAGCTTTTTTGCCTTTTGATTATATGTCTGCTCCATGTAACTCATATAGTAGCATCTGGATATCCCTTGTCACCCTCAGTTGGTACAGGCTGTTCTAGCTTTCTGCTGATAATGCATTAGATTGTCCTGTGTTTTTATTTTTACATGCAATTTATTGATTTGATTTATAAGGCTGCCCATCTTACAGTAGTAACTCTGGGTAGTGTACAAAATTAAAGTCATCACAACATATAACCCATGACACCCTGATATAACCCATGACAACCCCCAAAACAAAAAGCCATATCACCAGCAGAGCTCATCTAAGCTCCTGGCTCAAATTCCTGGGGGAACAGTCAGGTCTTCAGAGCCTTACAAAAGACTAACAGTGTTGGGGCCATCTGGATCTCTGGGAGGGATGCTGTTTCATAGGGCAGAGAAGGCATGACTCTGAGGTCCAACAAGTTGGCATTGATTGATGGAAGGGACCTAGAACATGCCCTCCCTGCTAGACCTGTGGAGTAGGCAGAAAGAATGTGGGACAGGTAGTCCCACAAACAGCCTGGTCCTATGCCATATATGGCTTTATAGGTGAGAACCAGCACCTTGAATCACACCTGGAAGCAAACTGGCAACCAGTGCAGCTTGCCAAACAGAGGTGTTACATAGGCTTACCAAGTCATGCCCATTACTATTTACGCTGCTGCATTCTGGACCACTTGAAGCTTCTGGGTGGTCTTCAAGGGCAGCCCCCTGTACAGTGTGTTGCAGTAGAGAAGCCACAAGGTGACTAAAACATGAGTAACTGTCTAAAGGGTCCTCCAATCTAGGAAAAGGTGCAACTGGCACATCAGATGCTTCAATCAGGAGCTGTGAGTCCAGGAAGACCCCAAATTGCAGACTAAACTTGAAGGAGAAAGTACTACCCCATCCAAGGTCAAAGATGGAATATCCTCAGACCTGAGTGGCCCAACAGTCACTCAGTTTTGCCAGGGTTGAGCCTAAGGCTGTTCTTCCCCATCCAGACCCCCACAGTCTATAGGCACTGGGAAAGGACCTTGGTAACATCACTTGGTCAGCCAAGGGCAGGGATGTACAGGTCGGTATCCTCACCATACTGATGACAACAGAAGACCTCTCCCAGCAGTAGAGGATCACTATACTCAATCTTTGTCTGCTTTAAGACTGAGGTCAAAATCATACTTAAAGGGCCAATAATAATCACCGTATTCTTGGTGGAATTTTAATTAGTGCTCTCTTCAGCATTGCGATCAGTTTCCATTATAAAATTTCTTCCATATCGATAGAGATTAAATTATTGACATCCAAACAGAAATCCAAGTGACTTTTTTTTTTTTTAAATTTCAGCATACCTTTGTTGAGTGAGGGTTAATATACATGATATGTATGCAACAGATAGCCATGATCCATCATGTTCATGGAACAAATTAAAGCCATCCCTGGAAGCATCTATGGACACTTTGTTTTTTTTTAAAGGATGATAAATATTGCAAAACAGGTGCTGTACTTAGCATAGTCTTTATGTAATTTAGGTCCTTGTCATGTGCTGCAAAGGACCTGGTGTTTTTTTTTTTTAATTCCAATTTTAATTGATGATCATCTTCTGTGGTATACCATACAAGTATGTCATCCATGTATGCTTGTGATGGAATAGAATGAGAGGGGTCAAGGACAGAAGCATCTCCTCAGCCCACAGCATGTGATGGAATGCTTCAATGAAGACCACGCTTGGGGAGATAAGCATTGCCTTAGCCCCCAGCAGGAGTGTGGGAAGGTTAAGAAGATGAGACTGGCACCACCCTAAGGAATTCGTGGGGTTTTGCTTGCTGGCTTGATGAGTTTAGATTCAGTCTAGCAGGATTCTGTCTGTGGCTGGAAACTAATAAAAGCTATCAACTAGACCAGTACTGTCTCGTGGAGTACTTTGGGCTGAACCTGACACAGCATGAGCATGGGAAGGTTAAGAAGATGAGACTGGCACCACCCTAAGGAATTCATGGGGTTTTGCTTGCTGGCTTGATGAGTTTAGATTCAGTCTAGCAGGATTCTGTCTGTGGCTGGAAACTAATAAAAGCTATCAACTAGACCAGTACTGTCTCATGGAGTCCTTTGGGCTGAACCTGACACAGCATGAGCATGGGAAAGTGAAGAAGATGAGACTGGCACCACCCTAATGAATTTGTAGTGTTTAGTTGCTGGCTTGGGGAGTTTAGAGTTAGTTTGGTGAGATTCTGTCTAGCAGGTGTGAGCTAATAAAGTAACTGAGCTGTTCCAGAACTGTCTCGTGGAGTTTCTTGGTTAAACTCCATGAGACAGTTCTGGAACAGCTCAGTTACTTTATTAGCTCACACCTGCTAGACAGAATCTCACCAGACTAACTCTAAACTCCCCAAGCCAGCAACTAAACACTACAAATTCATTAGGGTGGTGCCAGTCTCATCTTCTTCGCTTTCCCATGCTCACGCTGTGGGCTGAGGAGATGCTTATGTCCTTGACCCCTCTCATTCCATTCCATCACAATGCCACCGTTTTTTAAAAGCCCTCTATCACTTGTTACGTGGAGCAATGAAACACTTCAAAGGCAGAACATAACCCAAAGGGCATACGTTTAAAGCTGTATTGACTGTATAGTTTATTAAACAAAAGCATGCACTTTTTGCATCCAACAGTATGTGCCAAAACATCAAGTGATACATCCAGCTTAGAAAAAATCTTTGCACCTCCCAGTTCTGCTAAGAACTCCACTCATATCAGAATCTAATCATGCTTTGTTTGAATATACTTGTTGAACACTTTGGGATCCAGGAAAATCCTCAGACTTTCATCTTTCTTGTAAATTATAACCATAAATTTGAATTGTAATCATGGAACAAACCCATTCAGCTGGTTCTTTGGTATAGTGAATCATTCCTCTTGTTTCCATTCTGTCCAGATTTTCTTTTGGTTTTGTCCTCAATGCTAATGGAATATTTGTCACAGCATATAATACTGGTTACAGGATGCATTTTTATTCAAAGTAACATAATGAGTTATTGGAAGACACTCAATACCGTGAAAGGCAATTTCATATCTGCTTAACCATAAATATTTATTTCATTTCATTTCATTCCATTTCTATGATAGTTCTATATTGATTGAGTCAACAAGACTGACTATAACTTTTCAGACATTTCCGGCCCTGGGATAGTTTTTTGCAGATTTGGTACCACTAGTGATTTTATATCCTATAGGATGCCTTTCCATTGCAAAGTGAGTTCAAAGGGACTCAGTGTGGCTATGAAGTCCTCAGTATTGTTATTGAGTGCAGGTCTGGCTTATGTTACAATCTGTTATAGTCACCTTCAGCTAGTAGACTGGCTTGCACACCAGTGTCAAACTGATAAGCAATAAGGATTCCATTAGAGGACATTGTTTCAATCCAGCCTTCCTTCCAATGTCTTATTCTGTCCGCATTGATTGAATCCTTCTTCAGCTCCATACTTCTTTGGCAGTTCTGTGTACACTTTTAAATTGTTTTTGTACTTTTGCACATGCTATCCATGTGAATATACTTTCCATAGTTGTGACCTTTCCAGCCATATGCTATACAATGTTTGTGGCCATGGTCCATACCACATTGGCTGCATTATTTGTATACACTTTGTCCAATTTGCAAGCTTTTTTGCCTGCTGGTGATTCCTTTGTTAGAAGCAAAGCAATGCTTCTAACTAGAGCCTGTTGGTCTCCTTCCTTTCCATAGGCCTTTATCATGGATGATGGCAATACCAGAATATTATTGCTTCTGTGTCCCATAATTTTCAGTTGTGACTGAGTAACTTCGGTTGCTTGGCAGATATCAATGTTTTCTAGGGACTAGTCCACCTTTCTAAATAAGCATTCTTATACTCTCCACTTTCTTATGCCCCACACAATTTGATCTTTGATCAAAGATTCAGCCAACATAGCAAAGTCACAAGACTTACACCTTAGTTTCAGATGTGTTATAAATTCTTCAACTCTCACAGTCTTCTTTTGGTAGGCATGATCTGAAAACAAATCTTTTGTGGCACACAAGTGGAATCATATTTCTGCCATAGGAGTTTAAAGTTATTTCTCTCTTTATCCATGAATGGAAAGGTATTACACACATCAAGGACATCTGCTCCAGCCACTGTCAGGAAGAATGCTATTTTCTGTTCATCCTCTTCTTTATGGCAGCCAATTGATCTTCCTTGCTTGACATTGTGAGTTGGGCAGTCTTATAAATTTGATAAATAAATAAATATATAAAATACCACAGAAATCTTTGTTGGAAGTGTCACCATTGGTCTTCCACAAGCTTCATTTCTGGTGATGAACATCCATGTTTTAAAAATAAAATTTCGTTGAGGCTGTCACTACTCAGCTAACACCAAGAGGGCACTATTATGTAATTACTGCTTAGTAATGTTGCAGCTGGCCTTGTGTTAACTCTCTGTGGTTTGACAGTGCAGCAGTACAGGTAGTCCCTAGTTTAAGAATGAGTTCCATTCCCAAGGTCTGTCCTTAAGTCGAATTTGTGTGCCAGGTGGAACAGTATTATTGTATACTGTTATTACTATATAATAATTATTATGTATAATTATGTATTAATACATAATAATAATAATGTAAAATTAATACATAATAATAATACTGATACAGTATTATTGTATATTGTATAATACTATATAAGTAATATTGTGTAATTAACTTGAACTATTGTGCATTTAACTCAAACCATTGTTTATTTAACTCAAATCATTGTGTATTTAGCTTGAATTTTGCTACAATAGGCTCTGTTCTTAACTATCGGTCATCTGTAACCCGGGTGTTCTTAACCCAGGGATTACCTGTACTGACACTTTCTTCTTTCAACAATTTAGCAGAAGTTTTTGTTATTGTTGGTTTGGCTGGGTCTCTAGTGTGCCATCACTGCTGCACAGACATTTAGCCTCATTCCTGATACCATGTGTTGTTCATTTAGGAGGAGGCAATCACACAAGAAGTGAATTGACTATGTTTCCAACTTGGATTCAACTCTGACCTCAGACAAAACGGAACTTAACATTTGGCAAGAACCATACCATTATTTCCCATAATATAAATAGGTTCAATTCTGGTTAAAAACAAACTTCCTCAGAGGTAACAGAATGCCCATAATATCTCTAGATGGTGTCTGTAGAGGTCCAAAATTAAATATGCCTTTTTGGGGCACAGGGGAGGTTTGCAAGGGTATGTAGATATAAATTTGACAATTAATAAATCAGTAACATTTCAGCCATTAAAAAAAAAATGGTACTGGGCAACTAAAAGGTTGTCAACTACCCATTCAGAAGCACATCAGTCTGGAATAGAGTGACTGTTATAAATCCTTATGAGAACACAGTCAAATAGGAGGGCAAACTTCACTCAGTACTAGAAAACTCAGCTGATTTCTAAATTCTTTTCCCAATTCATTTTCCCATGACTAATACTTAAATAGACATATTTACTCAGTATGTCCCATGGTTCCCTTATAATTTCTAGAAGGGTAGGCATTATTCCCCATCTCTGACTATCATCAGCAGAAGCACCTCCCAACCTTAGACAAAAGAGGGAGCTTACCATTTTGCCAAAGGTGAACTCTGTTGGAACCAATCCTCATCACCCTTTCTTTAATGTTATCCTCTCAAAATTGTGTTGAAACAGAAACTTCCCCCTTGCTTTCCCTCATTCTGTCAAACACAACTTAAGGAGAGAAGTACGTCTTTCCTTCCGCAGGTAGTATCTGATTGAATGGTTTATTATTATTACAAGAAGATATCAAATTGAAGTGCCAATTTGAGTTCCATTTATTTATTGCAGTCATAGACCAGTGCAGGCAGAGTGCTCTGTGAATATGTATGTATGTATGTATGTACCTACTCTCTCTATATAAATCTATCTTAATAGATAATAAACAAAATAAAATTTAAGACAAGGTTAAAATACATTTATAAAACAACATAACTAGCATCTATGAGTGAGGTCCAGGATACAGTCTATATTTAAATTATAAAATAGACACAAAATTATATAAAATATAATAACATCTAACATTACAAAAAAGTGATAATACTAAAATGTAAATGAATTTCAGTTACATAGAGTGCATTTAGCTAGTGGAAAATTGGCCCATCAGGGTCTGGTGGATCTTCCATGCTGCTGCACAAAACCTAGCCACTTACGTTGTAACAGAAGGCAGTTTGTCTATGAGCAGCATCTGGGCATAGGCTGGGCAAGCAGGATGTTTACTAATCAAAGGTGGGATGAATCTGGTTCAAATGCTTCCCTAAAGGAGCAACGAAGAACATGTTCTGTAGTTTCTACCTCTCCAGAATCACAGGGGCAGAGCCTTTCAACCAATGGTCCTTTTTTATATTTACCATCTAATACTGCAGAGGGGAGAGCATGACATCGGGTGAGAGAGAAAGCTTTCCAATGGCTGGGTATTTCTAGCTGTGTAAGATAGCTGGCAGCAATGACAGTATATCTGTTTTGTACTGGTGACAGGAAAGCCGGGACCCTCCCTAGAGCTGGTATCTGATAAAACTCTCAAGGCACTTTCCCATTTTTACCCTTTTCAAGCCAATGACTAGTGGCAATAAGAATCTCCAAAACAGACTTAGTAAATAGTTACTAATATTCTCGCTTTCTATTACCCTCATCTGATATACTTTCAATTCTTATTTGGATTCAAATATACCCTGATTGCGAGAGATTAGGTATGCTTAAAAATGCCAAAGCAAAGCCAAATTGGGTGTGGATGAATATTCAGCTTCAGTTTTTATCTCACAATGGAAGCAGTTGTTTCATTATGGAGGCACATTTGCCAAATATCCTCTCATATGACATTAAAAAGGAAAATATTTCTTTGCTTTCCATCCAGGATTGCGAAAGGGCAATCCAAATTGCATCGAAGAAATGAAAGAAGGAAAAACTTTTGCTATAATATTTAATAATGTAGAATGTGTAACTAAGGCTGCTGATCTATCCACACTTCCTAAGAAACTGAAACTGCATTCTACTTTTTTTTTTAAAAAAAAGGGGGGGTGGAGTGGGCATCAGCTCCCAATGCACAAGAAACCAGATTTTTTTAAAAAAAGAATTGCTCCAAAAGGCAACTTTACATTTTCTTTTTTTTTTTTAAGAGTGTTCCAATTATTTTTTCTTAAGTCCTTCTTTTGAAAATTTAGCAGTCTGAAATTAAATTATTGAGGCATGTGGAAACCTTAAAGTTCTTTTTATCTGAGTTCCTGTCAGAAAACGTATCACTGGGAGACATTCAAAAAGAGCTTGTCTGTCAGCACAAATGATAGCAGCCATTTTTAACTCTGAATAGTTCAGTGTGGTTAAGTTAATTGGAAAAAAAAATGGCTAGTTTTAGTTAAAAGTCTCATGAATATACACTAGCCAGGACTAATACATATTTTGATTTAAAACATTTAATTAAAAATAATGTTTTGTGTTTTCAAAAAGCCACCCAATGTTCAGCAATTTCAATGAAAAGTGTATGGTGTGTTTGTTTGTTTGTTTGTGTTTTGAAGGTAGTATTGAGTCTGGAAAGTGGCTAAATGAGAAAGACTTTCTAAATTAAAAGAATTTTTTAAAAATAATTTAGGTAACGGCACTGATCTAAGAATGGTTTGGGATGCAAGTAAAGCTTTTATTAGAGGTTATTTTATACAAAATAATAGTGAACTTAAAAAGAAAGGTCAAGAGAAAACACAAGCTGTTTTGGATGAAATAAAGAAAAAAGAAGAATTAAAGAAATGTCCAGAGAACATAAATATTTCTCAACAAATTAAGCTTTTACATGGACAATTATCTAAGTTAACAGTAAGAGAAATGGAAATAAAAATCAATTATGTAAAGCAAAAAAAAATTGGCTTTGCAAATAAACCAGGGAAGTGGCTAGCATATAAATTACAAAAAGAAACAGAAGCAAAATGATATTGAAATTACAAGGGGGAGATACTATATTAATGGACAATGCAGCCATACAAAAAGCATTTCATTAATATTATTCCAATTTGAAAAGAAAGTGATATCTCCCTAGAGAAAATAGATGAATATCTAAAGAAAGAAAAATTACCAAGGATTACGGAGGAACAGAGACAGATTATGAATGGACCTATAACAATAAGAGAAGTTTCTGAAGCTATAAAAAAGATTAAACTAGGAAAGGTGCCTGGACCAGATGGATTATCAAGTTCTTATTATAAATGTTTTGAGGATGTACAACCTTTACAAAACACAATGAACTCTGTCCTACAGGGAGGAGAGATGCTGGAAAGAGGCCAATATAGCATTAATACCTAAAGAGGGACAAGATTTGACTTTAACAAGAAACTATAGGCCAATATCATTATTTAATAATGACTACAAGTTGTGCACAACCATTCTAGCTGACAGACTGAAAATAATTTTTCAAGGATTTATTCATGAGGATCAATGTAGGTTTTTACCTAAAAGACAGTTAAAGGACAATGTTAGAAATGTGTTGGACATTTTGCAATATTTGGAGCAACATAATGAAAAACAAACCGCATTTATTTTCTTAGATGCAGAGAAAACCTTTGACAATTTGAACTGGGCTTTCTTGTCCAAGGTTTAGAAGTTATGAATTTTGGAAAGAACTTTATAAAATGGATATGATTTTACATTTCACAGAAAGCACAAATACTTGTTAATGGAGATCCAACAAAACCCTGTGAGATACAAAAAGGAACAAGACAGGGATGCCCACTGTCTTCTCTCTTGTTTATTTTGGTTCTTGAAATACTGAATAGAGATATAAGACAAGATGAGAGGATTGTGGGAGTAAAGATTAAAAAAGAAACTCATAAGTTAAGGGCTTTTGCAGATGAGTTGGTGTTGGTTCTGGAAGATCCTTTAAAGGGAGTTGAAATATTAATGGGCAGATTAAAAGAATTTGGTGCATTAGCAAGTTTCAAGATTAATAAATAGAAGAGGAAGATGTTAACAAAAAATAAAATAGAAGATCAAATAGAACTGATGAATAAAACAGATTTTAAAATGGAGAAGAAGGTAAAATATCTGGGTATCACTATGAAATTGTATGGTATTTCAAAATAACTATGTTAAGACATGAAATGAAGTTTAAAAAGATTTGTTAATATGGGAGAAACTACAACTGTGATTGCTGGGAAGAATTTCTGTGATAAAAATGAATGCTTTGCCTAGAATGATGTTTTTGTTAATAAACAAGAGAGAAGACAGTGGGCATCCCTGTCTTGTTCCTTTTTGTATCTCACAGGGTTTTGTTGGATCTCCATTAACAAGTATTTGTGCTTTCTGTGAAATGTAAAATCATATCCATTTTATAAAGTTCTTTCCAAAATTCAGACAATACTGGTTTTGACAACTCATGTACCATTTAAACAGTGGCAGAAGCATATATCTAAATTTGTGTGGCAGGGAAAAAAACCACGAATTAAATATAAGGTGTTACAAGATGCAAAGGAAAGAGGAGGATTGGGTTTACCTTATTTGAAATTGTGTTTTGCAGCTTGCTGTTTGGTTTGGATGAAAGAAGGATTTTGGAGTTAGAAGGACAGGACCTGAGATTTTGGTGGCATGATATTTGTGGTACAATAAAGTCAAGGTTAATGTGGATTTTAAAAATCATTGTTAGACGTGCCATATTGAGAATATGAAATAGATACAAACCCAGGTTGTGCCTGAAAACACCTTTGTAGCTCTCAGCACGAGAAGCATCTTATAGATGAGAAATAATACACAAACACAAATGGCTAACTTACTGTGAGATACTAGAATTTTGTCAAGGGGAATGCAAAACAAAATCAAGAAAAGAACTGGTGGCAGAGGGATATAGTTGTCAATGGTTCTCTTATTTACAATTATTAGAAAGATTTAAAGTAGACAAACGAATTTATGGTTTTGAACAATCTAACACTGAGTTTGAAACAGAATTGTGGACAAATGATCAACATGTAATTGCTAAAATGTATAAACTTTTATTAAAATTTGAAACAGAAGAAGAACAAGTGAAAGAATGGATGATAAAGTGGGCTAAACTTTTTGGTATAATATACAGATGAAACAATGGGAAAATATGTGATTGAAAGTATTGAAATTTACATTATGTTATAAACTTAAAGAGAATTCTTATTAAATGGTGGACCATTGGTATATGTCACCAGAAAACTTGTCTAGAATGTATAAAGGCACTTCAAATTTATGTTGGAAATGTGAACAAGAAGGGACACTTTCTCATTTGGTGGACATGTAAAAAAGCTAGAAAATTCTGGATTCAAATACATACACTGATTCAGAGGATTTTAAAGATTAATATACAGTTGAGACCAGAAGTTTTTCTTTTGGGATTGATGGATGAACAGTTGGAAAAAAGTCATGGAACTTTGTTTTTTTACATAACTGCAGCAAGATTATTGTATGCACAAAGATGGAAAGATTCGGCATTACCCACAATGAAGGAATGGTTGGTGAAGATGATGGAACTTGCTGAGATGGCCAAATTGACTTCCTTGGTCAGAGAAAAGACAATATCTACATTTATTGCTGACTGGAAACCCCTTAAGGACTTTTTGCATGAAACAGAAAAAAAATGAACTTATGATTTATGGTTTTGATGATTAGATAGGATAGATTACAGAAAGAAGAGAGTCGTACTGTAACCATAGAGTAAGAGGTAAATTTATAATTGTACTTATAACCACTGTAAAGAAGATCAAAAGCTACTTCTCTGTATCTTTTTTCTTTCTTTTCTATTTTTCTTTTACTTTTTTTCTTTCTTGCACTTTTAGCTTTTTCTTTGATTTCTTTCTTTTTCATTTCTTTTTCTTACTTTATATTAGTTTGTATTAGTTTTTATCTTCCTTTTAAATTTTTTAAAATAAAAATTATATTAAAAAAAGAGAAAAACACTTCCTAAATACAGGTAGACTTCGCTTACTGACTGCCTTGTGCAGTGACCATTCAAAGTTACGATAGTGCTAAAAAAATAACTTTGTGACCAAGGAGTGCATTTATGTCCTTTGCAACATCTCTCTCTCTCTGTCATGCATTCACCACTACAGTCAGTTAGTAGTTTGTTTTCCTCCCTTGCAGAGCAGAAAGATTACTTAAACAAGTGATTCTGTAGGCAATCTCTTCTGTGCCTTACCTGCTTTTTTGTTGTTGTTGTTCTCTCCCCCCCATATTGCTTTCAATGTGTATTCCCCATTGTGTGCCTGCTTACTCTCTTGTAATCCCCTCCTCTGCAATGAATGTAAATACAAACATTACTTCCCTTCTTGCTAATTATCCCAGTGCTGGGGTGAGCATTCCAAAGGGCAGGGTAGTATGGAAAAAGGAAAGCAGAAGTAAAAGCATAAGCATAGTTTCAGTCATGTGATTTCCCACTTAGTGACGTCAGTTAGCAACTGAGCTGCTGGTCCCAATTGTGGTTGCTAGACAAGGATTACCTGTATTAGAAAGACACGGCTATGACAATAACTTATGCTTCAAACATTGTGGAAGGATAGCCTGGCTGAAGTGGTCAGCAGAAGCCCTTCCTTCCCCCAGAATTAAGGCACCATGACATACACTGGACCATATCTGGGGCTCCAACTATAAAAGGAAGACACCTTTAGCACCAGACTGTGGAGATTCTTGTTGTGTGGGAGAACAGGGGAGGAAGAAGTTGCATGGAATAGAAGGGAGAAGATCCCAGATTAAAGTCCCATCCAATATGTAGGAAGACTGATGGCGAAGGAAGAATAGGAGTGAATTCCCACAAACCAACAGTGGAAGAGATAAAAGGGGAAGTGGAACCTGGCAACCAATCCATCTCTACCAGAGGTATTGTGTAATGGTATGTGGGAATGACATTGGGAGACAGGAGGAAGAGCTACAGACTGGACAACGATCACGCAAAAGGTATCTCAGTCCACAGGAGAGGGGATGTGCAAAGCATTTCAGAAGGAACCCTCCCTAGTTTTCCAAAGGAAAGGAGGGGAGAAATACTTCCAGGCTTGCAAGATTCTCTTCATGTAACCATACAATGAAGATAGAGCTAGGTTGTGCTTTTTGTCTGGGCTACCTCAAGGGGCTAACATATTGACAGACAGACAGCAGCTGCTAATGCATCTTCCTTCTCCTCCGCCCAACTCAGATTGAAAGACTTTGCCAATCCAACACCTCAGCAGCAGTTCTGAAAGACAGCTGTCAGTGCTGAGCTGATAATACTAGAATGTCAGCCAGCAACAGAAGCCAACTAACTCCAAAGTGGCTAAATGATGGCTAAAGAATTAGTCATACCTCAGGCAAGCATGCTTGTAAGAAAAAGGTTGAAAAAACAATATATAGGACTCTTTAGGATCCAGATACATCATGCATGTAGGAATAGAGTTATTTGAGGGATGGGTTATTTGAGGGATCGCATCTTCCTGATTACATCTGTCCATCCCATCAAGTCCAGCAGAAGAGATATGTTGTACGTCTTGTCTGTTAAGGAGCCATACTTGGCAGGACCCAGGAGACCAGCCTTTTCTGCTGTGGCATCCACCCTGTGGAACATCATCCCCCACCAAGGTGAAATTGGCCCCATCCCGGCCAACCTTCCAGAAGTTCCTCAAAACTTGGCTGTGTCAACAGGCCTGGGGGTCTCAAGAGAATGGTGAGTTGATGAGGCAGCTCCATTGTTTCCAATATCTAATGCTCTCTCCTTGCCTTTTAATCACACATTCTAAACTTTTTAACTGTAGAATGTTTTTTTTTTATATTGCTATTTTATAGTTTTTATTGTATGCCATCCAGAGTCACATTTTGTAAGATGGGCAGCCATATAAATAGGATAAATAAATAAATGAATAAACACATGGTATAATATATAGTATAGGTTTAGGGATAAGTGAAAAGTTAATGAGGACCATTAAGTTTGTTAAGCCATTTTGCATACTAAAATTCTGCCTGGAAACACAAGTAAGACAATACTACTCTCTTTGTCTGTGGTCTGAACCATTTCTCAAAAGAACCTCTCACAGACATGTATGTCTATGGTGTAAAACACTGAGTTGTTAACATAATTCCATCAAGTTCTAGTTGGTACATATGTGTGACTAGATGGAATAATTTTGGGCTAGCAACTAGTATGGAGAGTTTTGTATAGTGGGAGGAGTTGTTACACTATAAAACTGAGGAGAACCAGTATTTTGTCAGTTCATAACAATTTGTTTTAAATAGTGCTGTTTAAATGTAAGTTTCTTGGCAAAGAATAACTACAATAACACAACAAAGAATCCATCCAATTCATCTGATGAAGAGAGAAGTTTTGTCACTATCAAGAAAGAATGGACAAATCACATAATTCTTCACTAGCTGGACACCATGAAGTCTGTGTTCTCCTAGTTACAAGCTATGTGAAAGTTAATGATTGCAAATCACTTTTGCAAATTCAATTATTTCAATCCCTAGAATCCATAGTGTTGCAATAACATTTCTGCAATAATTTGTAAATGTGATATAGCAATACTACCCCTGGATATGAATGAACAGAAATAATTGTTCTAGCCTCACCTAGCCACTTTTATGCAATCAGGAAATGTCATTGTCAAAGTCTACAAGAGTATATATCATTAATAATGCAATCCTGTATTATACTTATCCAGAATTAAATCCATTCAGTGAATTCAGTGGGCCTTCCTTCAGGTTGTAAATAGAGTCTATCATGGATTTCAATGGGAGGAAAGATATAGTCCATCAAAATAACTAGATTGTAGCCAAGAAAGACATCTATTAATGTGGTCCATTGGCATTAATTAAAATGTGCATATGTATATATAAGAAATAGATGCCCCTAGCTAAGGAGTCAGCAGGCTTTCCCAAATCTGTCCAATTCAGTCCTGTTCAGTTTGAAATACCTTTGAGGCTGAAGTACACTTGTAACTTGATGTTTGTTCCCATAGATGGCAAAGCATTCTTTTACTTGCACATTCCTGTTAGTTCACACACAATTACAAAATTATGCTTTGGTGGGTGATACTTCCTTGAGTAAGAAAGTAGAGTGAGTGCTGCACTACACCCATTAGCATGTATTACATAGCTAAAGTTGTATATGAGATATATCCACAGAGAGACCAAAAATGTACCCCATGGAAAAGAAAGAGGTCCCAATACAGAGTCACTCCCCAAAAGGACTGTTTACCAAGTTGCATTAAACTAATGAAATACCACATAAAGAAGCTTTAAATCAGAGAAATTATTGAGAAGAAGAAACAATTCCATTTAGTTATTTCAGCTTCTCTTGCTGAATGGCATCTTGCACTCCTGGTCTAAGCAGGCCACAGTACTGCAGATTTATGTTTGTGTTGCAGATATTAAGCAATAAAGATAAAGATCAAGTTTGCTTTATAGGGAAAAATTCCAGTAGCCTAGCACTCTCTCTACATAACAAGGCTAATTTTAACCAAGTAAGTTAAACATTTCCTGAGAAGACAAACAGTACCAAAAAAAAAAAAAAACCCCAACCAAAACACCAGGATAGGAGGATTAAAATAACAGTGCAAAACAAGTACATGAATAGTACGTTTTCACTCAAAAGTTCAAGGTTATGACTCTGGAAAAAGAATAGTATTCAGGATAAATGACGTAAATACTACCACTTTTCCTGACAGAATAAATTTAAGAGAGTGTGATACCCAGTAATGTGAAAAGTGCAGCTTAAATGACACTTAGAAGAATTTGTAGGCCCAGCATGCGAAATGTATCTCACTTTCCCTGATCAATCCCATGATATTACGTCAAGTTCACAGGTGGCAAAGGCAGTGGGGAGGTAGAATCTACTTTTACTAACCTCCAGCTGCCAGAAGGTCCTGGAATCTTCCACTTACGTGTGTTGCACAGTCAATCTTACTGTATCATGGAATCTTAGAATTACAGTTCCTGTGGCATGCAGGAAAGGGCTTGGACACTAACCTTGTACAAAAATAAATTCAAAGACAAGAATATCTGCACATTTTGCTCCGTGGAGCAAAGAGGGAGAGGATTGCTTTCCATTTAAACTGTTGATCTACTATTCAGTGATTTCTGTCAGATTCACCTCATTGAACAGAGCAACAACTGAAAGACATGATCACAGACCTCGTACTAGGGCTTGTTCTGCCCTGTGTAGCAAAATCCAAAATAAGCAAAATTCAACGGGGAAGACATATCTACAGGAGACCTGTGTGTGTGCATGTCTGAGTCATTTTTTACTCCTGGTGAAAACTGGACTGCAGTTTTCTTGGCAAGAATTTTTGGAGGTGGCTTGCCACTGCCTCCTTCCCAGGCTGAGAGAGAGCGACTGGCCCAAGGTCGCCAGCTGGCTTTGTGCCTAAGGCGGGACTAGAACTCATGGCCTCCCGGTTTCCTTAACCGATGCACCAAACTGGCTCACACAGGAGGCCTAGATGGTTTTGAAGTGAATTACAGTTCAAATAAAAATGTACTCCAGCATAAGCCCTATAACAGAATCATTTTAGACAGCTAGCAAAGGAGTGTTACTTCTAAAGTCCTAAAAAAATGGATAGGCAGAAATAGGTTCTTAAGCAAGCTTCTTTTCACTGTCCTTCCAGCTGAGTCCACTCCAGCTGAGTCTAGAGGCGGTAGATATAGTCCACTGCTCAGAAAAGCTCTTGGCAATGTGGATAGAGTAATTTCTTAAATTCCCTATAAGTGGGATGGATGTGTAGGCAGGTGGAATCAAGCTTTTTAATGGCTGAGGACTATCATGGATCCAGTAAAGCGGAAGAGATGGGGCCAAACTACACAAGAGGATTGGACCTTGGTTTATGACTGGGGGAAATGCAATGTTTAGGTGTTTCTTCCTTCAAAATGGTAAAATGTTGCTCTTTGGATTTTTAAACTTCACTCTGGATTTTAAAGTTCACAACATTCAAATCAGTGACTTTTAGGAACCATGTGTACCCTGGAACTACAGGGCATTCTGGCCAAATCAAGGTGGAGATGGCTGCTAAAACCTCACTGATTGTTTTTGTAATATCAGCACTGTAGGCACTACATCATTTTCAAACTTCAGCACATACTTTATTTCTAAAATATATTAGCATCCATGTAGCATCAGCTCTCATAGTTAGGTGCAATAAAGACAGCTAAGAAATATGCATAGAAAAACATACTAAAATTATGAAATAAACCCATCAATTAACAGCATTGAATATTAGATATTAAAATGGCAGAGATACATTTATTATTCTGTTAAATTTATTAACAGATCACATCGTGGTACAGATATTGAAAATTATAATGAAAAGTTCAATGTCCTGGGAGGATAAAAAGATCTTTGCTTGATGCCAAAAAAAAAAAAAAAAAAAAGCAATGAAATAGATGCGTAAAAGAGAACGAATAGGAAATACCACTATTAGTGTGATGAGCTCCAGCATCTGTTCCACTGTTCTGGTTGCTTCTGTTGGGCAGAAAGTGAAAGGCAATTACAGTAGCTGGAAATACCTGAAGCAGAAATTCAATGCTGGCCAAAGTCTCAGAGAATGGCTTGCAAGCATAAACCCCACTGAAGTCAGGTATACGGATTTCTGAATGAGATGAGATTATCGGAAGAAAGTAGAAATCCATATGTTGAGGTTTACTGCATCTTGTGGGTATAGCTAACATATCCTTTAAAAAAACTGCTAACTTGATAAGTGAATAGACAAGACATTATTCAGCAAGTAATCTGACAATATCCAGGTCAGGCAAAAAGATTTAGGCAAAAACAAAACCTGTCTTTTCCTCAAACATTTTCAAAAGGATTTGTTAGTCGTCATCATCATCATCATCATCGTCATCATCCAATCTTGTGGCATGACAAACGCTAACAACAGTGTCATTATATAAGCTTTCCCAGAGCCCAGTTCACTTTTTCCAATTTGTGGCATTAAGTCCGGAAAGAGAAACTTAACATTTTTATGTACAGTACTGATGGTTCTTGCAGGGATAGATGGCACTAAATAAATAATTTTTGATCATAGTTATGATTTCCAGACATTTGCTGCAAAGCTATAGCCTCGTGTTACCTCAAAGACCGGTCAATCGATTACTGCATGAGTCTCATTGTCATAAGGGCTCATGAATTGGCCCTTTAAGAAAAATTATTACATTTTATCCTTAGAGAGGAAACATTTGGGCATCTGTCTGGCAATAATGATGCAACTTGGTAGCAATAATTTTCTTGGTGCTGGGGGAGATATCAGGAAGTGGGATAGAAAGAAGGGGTTTGAAATTTTAATGCTATTGACACACTACACAGCTGAAAACAGGTTGGAGGTACATACATTGTGCAGCAATATTGTACCTATTAAAGCGGGAGAAGGTTTTCTCATACCTTTGGGCAGCTATTCTGATCACAAACATGTGAGAGTAATCATGTGAGAGTACTTAAAATGATACAAGTAAATTATGTGCTCAAGAGGCCTCCATGAGGAATAGCATCTTTGGATAGATTTACATTTGCCTGAAATACTGTTGCAAAATGGGCAGCATGACAATCCACATTTCCTGCTACCAAGGAATGTATCAATATCAAACTATAATTTGAACAGTTTAGTTTGAAGCTGAAATTTGCAATTAAAGCCAAAGAAGCATTTGAAAGCCTTGGGAAAGGCATTTTGTAGGGCAATTAAAAATATACTTTAACAAGAATTTTAGAAAAACACACACACTAAAAGACAGCTTTGAAATTGTCAAGATCAACAAAGTGATCTAAAGTGCATTTCACTCTCTAATTAAAATCATTCAAAAACCATTATAATCAGTGCTTGTTGAAGTATTTCATCATTCACTAAGAATTCTGTCGTCCCCCCCCCCCACAACACACACTCCTTTTGGAAGAGGGTCACTGAAATAATTTTTAAAATTGTTAATTATTTACATAAATAGTTTTAATGACTGGATATCTGAAAATGAAGGCATTATACACAACTCTTCATCATACATTTTAAATACAGAGTGTTTGAAAGCTTGGGTTTAACCTAATATCCACAACTCTTACTATTTAAATAAGATACGTATGTAAAAATGTGAATGAGAATGCACAAGAGTTATTTGGCATGACTATTCTGTAATGGTTGTCTAGCAGCACTGATAGCATTAGTCACACCAATGCCATCAAGGCTGTAGATAAGGACTGCAGAAAACAGCAGATTTTATATATGTCAAAATATATTTTAGAACTGAAGCAATTATTAGGACTCTATGAAGATCAGATTTGGAGATGTGATTTAATTTCAAATTGAATCCACTTTCCAAATCAAATTAGAAAGTTAAATCATAGAGTCATATTTTATAACTTAAAATAAATTTGAAGTTTGGATCATTTTATGAATGTGCAGATTAAAAAAAATTGGAAATCTGAATTGAATTGGGCCATTTCAATTCTAATTCGAAATCAGATTAGATTGATTTAATGAACCTATTCAAATCATCATATCAGATTGATTTGGCAAGTCAAATGACTTATACAAATCAGATTTTTGCCTGATTCTCATGCACACATCCAACAATCATGTCATCTGCAGATGTCATAATTAACATTATTTGTGATAATTTAACATGGAGATTGAGGATAATAATAAGATTCTGTTTTCTTTTTCTTTGATGGTGTTCTTACTTTATAGTAGTAGTTTAAATGGAAACATACAGTATATGCCTCTTTAGTTAAAACCAAAGGTTTTAATTAAACCTAAAACTGACTGAAGTTCTTTTGTTAATACTCCAAGGGTTTTGCATGATGCAGTTAGAAGCATGGAACATTAAGTCCAATGGAATATACTGTATTCCCAGGTTATTACGAGAAAACAGGAACATCTCTTGTGAGATTTCATTGTGGTTTCTTTGTGTTGAATGCCTAGGTATGTATCTGGGTACAGATTTTTTAAAAATGTGTTATTTACTTACAAATTATAAAAGAAAAGGATTTATTTGCATTTTGGGGAGTATTTTGAGGATCATAGCTATGAATTCTTGATACCATTCTGTTTACTTTGCAGATAAAGTCACTTTTATCTGTGCTCCCTTGTGTCCCATACTTAAGAGAGGTCCAGTTGATTTAACATTGCTTGTGCAGAATAGATATTTTTCACTTTGATGAGGTGAATGTGCTAGACCCTTGTTCCTCTAAGCTTATAAAATAATGGAGGTTACCTAAGTGGACACACAAAGTGATAAATTTCTTCTTTAAAACAGGATGTGATCCAGTCCAGTCTAAAAGAGATATTGAGGAGGACTTTGAGTAAGACCAAACCTTTTCTGAACACTTCCATGCTGAATAACCTCTAGTCTCATTTTTTTTCTTTTGAAAAAAAAAATGCTAGAAGTGGCACCATAACTCTAGAGTTTCCTGAATGAGACGAACCACATAAATCCATTTTAGTCTGGCTTCAGCTATGATCATGGATCAGAATGAGGACAGCTTGACTGGATAGAAATTAGAGCAACCATTTCAAATAACAATCTGGAATCCTTTTCAAAACTACAGGGATCATTTATGGCATCCCATTTTATTTGGCATGCTATTTAACATACACATGAAATTACTAGCAGAGTTATCTGAAATTTGGGATTCGTGTCTTTGCATGTTGATAATATCTTTATTTCTTTCTTTCCACGTAAATCTAGGGACCACTTAGAATCAATTATAAATATGGCAGTATAGAAATCTCATTTTTAAAAAATGTTCTTGATCCTACCATTTCTGTTTACCTATGATAATCCTACAGGTCAAAAATAAGGAGGTTCAGGTTAACACGGAAGCTGTCCTACATAGCGAACAAGAGTAGTGTTGTTTCATCTCTTTCATCTTTCATTTAATCTGCTTTACCAGTATTATTGCTATTCCACACCTTTCTCTCTGAAAAGATTACCATGATCCAGGCCATCTTTCTCCTGAATAGGACTAGAGAAAGTTGGCATGCTCCCCTTGGACCTGTCCTGTGAAAGAGTTAGGAAATTTAGGCGATGCTGTTGCCAGTATATTGGAGAGATGCAGTTAGAGAGGATATACAATTCTCATCAACTTTAAGTTCCTTAGAAGACATTTTTCTCTTGTCTCTTCTGCATCAAAGGCACATTTGTAATAACCACAACTGGTACCATCTTGGACATTACTTTTATTGAAAAAGCAGGACAGGAATTTAATAAGTAAGCATGCATTCATATACTGTAGATGATTTATTATTTGAAATTTTAATGTTTTGTCCTAATAATAGTAACAAAACAGCAACATAATTTCTGTACGATAATCTACGAAATCCAGAACTTCAAAGGGGTATAGAGGGAATTGATTATTTTCCCACGCAAAAAAGAAAGAAAATCCATAGTTTATATTTGCTCATAATAAAAGAAAACACTTTCTAACTTTACTGTTCCTACAATGATGCTTTTAAACCATTTGTTTGGAGCAGAGTTTGTTTTCCTCCATGTCTTCCTTTTTCTTCACTTGGATGGGTGTTCTGGTATTTGACAATAAAAGTACTGGAAGATAGACAGACCAATAAAGATTCTGTCAGGAACCTGATGGAACATTGCCAGAAAGAATAGCTGTGCTTTCCCCCAGTATTCTGGCTCATCTGAAGCAGGATATAAAGGTACAAAGCTGATCTTCTCCTTTTTGACAATTCCCTTTAATATTTCCAGAAGTCTTATAAACCCTATATAAAATATTCTCCAAAATACAGTCCCACCTTGGCTATCAAATAACTAAGTATTGCATTCATACATGAAAGTGCTCATTTTTATAACCATTGCTTCTCACCTTTTGCAAAAAAAAAAAAAAAAAACACCCTCAAAAGCTGCTGGATATGAGTATACACAGAGAGCAGGGGAGAAAATTTGGCACTTTTCATTTCCTTTTAGTTCCCATGAAAGATTTTATCCCTGCCTTAAATCTTAGATGGTGTAATCATCCTAGCCAGTTTAATTCACTTCTGTCATCATGCATCTTCATTTAAATGTTGTATCCGGATCATGAATTCAAATAAAATATATGATCCATATAACGCACAGCAATACACTCTTTTGACTCCAAAGCAGTGTAAGAACACTTATTTTCACACTTTTGAGAATAAAGCAACCAACTGATATTGTAACAGGGTAGCAGCAACTACAAAAGCAAAATTAAACATGCAACTGTGGTGATCACTTCATTGAGAGTTTCACTGGTAGAATCAGAAGAGAAAATTATTTTAATTAATAAGTCAGGGTTGTTCATTCCATTCCTTAGAGCAGTATCATTCTATTTTCAACCCTCCATAGAATAAAGGGAGAAAAAATTGATTTCTCTATCTTCTTGACAGATGAAACCATGAGAAACTTTAGGATGGGACCAAGGTGTTCTTGTCATTATTGTTATTATCACCAGCAACAAAAATAAATATTTTGTTTTTATATTCCTCTTCCTTTCAGAGAAGCCCAGCACAATGGACAAAAGCAACCATAAAAGCTTCTGCGATGAAAGCAATTTAATAATTATAATAATAATACAAAACTACCTACCCTCATCAATGTTGTCAACATTATTAATGTTGTAAAGGTTATCAAAAGGCAATCTGATCCTGGAAGCATTTTCACTGCAGATGTCTCCATGAACAAGCATAGCTTCAGTTGGGATTTCAAACAAAGCAGTGCAGGGGCAGGTTAAAAAGAAAAAAAAAAAATCAGGATGGCAGCCAAGAACATATGGTTGACGCCCCACCTCTTCTTACCCCACAGAGTCACAGCCACTATTTTGATCCCCCCCACAGACATCCTGAAACAGTGTGAGGGCCATTCTCAACTTCTTTACCCAAAACAATGCATGAAAAGTCTTCTTCTCCCAAGTGGGGCTATAAGCAGGGCCTTCCCAAGCCCTATCATCTCATACCGGCTTCCCCACCCTATGTGCAATTGTTCCTTCAAGTAAGTTCTCCCCAGAAGCCAACCTCAAATTCCTCCTTACCCAGTGACAAAGCAGAACCTGGTCTTCAATGTTTTCTTCTCAGCATCACTATCCTTTTCTCTTTTTTCTTTTTCTTCTCAACCTCGTTCGTCCTCACAGCCCTTGAGTCTCGTGGTCAGTTACAATCAGGGTATGCCAAAAGTCAGGCCCCATAGGCCAATAGCAATATGTTTTATTTTATTTGATTAGTTTACTTCAGAAATAAATTGTCTGTTTTTGGTACACCCTGTATATGATTTCCGTACATCTAATGTTACTATTCTCACAAACTACCAGAATCATATAAATTGCCACACAGTAATAAGATTAAACATTAATGTGAGCAAGTGAATGAGGAGCTGATTTTTTTCCAGTTGTTTCTCCTTCTCCATCTACATTACAGATGCTCACTGAGGAATGAATATTGAAGACTAAGAATATTCAGGACAGGCTTCAATGGAATATGCCTTCTAACCCACCGTCGGCACACCTCTAAAACAGGGAATATATAAAATTGTGTGGTCTTTACCAAACAAGAACTATGCAAACCCTACATAACCATTGCACAGTTTCCAATTTTATTAGCCATCCAAGTTCATTGTAAAAGCATCCAATGCCATTGAATGTAATTGTCTTGCTTCTCAATGACCATCCAGGTTATAGGCTCACCTCCCTTTGATATCTAATTAGGAGAACATGAGCCTCTGATGAGATTCTGTTTGCTAATGTGAAGGTTCCAGGAGTCATAAGCAGAGGCTGTTAAGATGAGAACAAATTAAAGGGAACAATGAGTGGAGTGGTGTGGCAAAGCCTACCTTTTAGCCATACATTTTGGAGAGTCAGATTATTCCCTGCAACTGTTCAGTGGTTCCTCTTACACCTGACGGGATGCAAAGAGCACATATGCAAATTGATCTCCCAGCTGCAAGGTAATTAACATGGTTGGCTGCGGGAGGCAGTTCCTTCACCCAGTCTGCCTCATTATTATTGTAGTAATTTAACAATCCTCTCAATCGACAGCCTTTGAGTGAGGTTGAAATACAATTAACTTCCTGTTTTATGCGAACTCTCTTAAAATAAACTGTCATTTGTGAGTTCAAATTAAAGTGATGTTTGAATTTTTTTCCCCTCAGTCTGAAAAAAAGCCTCCATTTCAGCACAGTGATTTCCTTTCTTTTTGACTGCTAGATCTTTTCTCCTACAACAGTAATCCCACTAATAAAGAGAAGCATTCCTTATAAAAGAGGACACTGACATGAGCGTCTGGGCTTGGAATACCAATCAAACTGCAACGCCACTCAAAAGATGCAACCATGTTTTGGTGGGTTGGAGATTGGCACAAAGTGCTGCAGTTTCCTAAAGTCAAAGGGCCAGAGGTGTCCATGGAATCCACAGTTTTGTCAAAATGCCAAGGGCGTTGCAGTGGCACAGTGCAAGCTCTGTCCCTTTTGTACATATGTTTAATGTCACAATGCATGTACAAAAAGAATGAAATTTGTATCATGGTGGTGCTGTTGGAAAAAAAAATTCTGAGTTTCCTCAGCAATCTTCTCCCTTCTCATTTGCCTAAGTGATGAGGTTTTAGGTCAGTCTCTCTACTCAATCAACACATAGTTTATGAAATTTCCAGTGCCTTTATTAAGTATATACTAAGTCCAGTCAAGCACACAAAGAACATGTTCCTTGGGCACATGGTTTCCCAAGCACATGGTCAAGCAAGTTTATATAGACAGTCCAGAAAAAGAATTTGCGTTGACTATTACAAGCATCTACAGGGAGTCCTCACTTAATAACAACAATAGGGACTGGAAAATTAGTCAATGAGCAGGGTTGTTAAATGAATCAAGTAGTCATTAAGTGAATCACATGGTCATTAAATGAATCCAGCTTCTCCAATGGATTTTTTTGCCAGAATTCACTTAATGACCACATGATTCACTTAATGACCATTGTAAAAAGGTCACAAATCATGATCACATGACCACAGGGGTTGATGCGATGGTTTATGACAGTTATAAGTGCAAGTACAGGTTGAAAAGCACTTTTTCCAAGGCTGTCATAACTTTGAACTATTGTTAAATGAATGGTCATTAAGCGAGGACAATTGAGATTCCATTTATTTTTATATATGTGATGCATGTAAAAGGAGAGGGCTTCAATTGCACAGTCAAAGCAACCATCTTGACTTTTTTGATCCACCCTTGTGGACGCCTCTCCCTTCCCCTTCATTCTGTTTTGTTTTGGTTTTATGCAAGCAACGGCATTCATCAGGACCCAGCTCTGAGCAAAACATTAGAGCTAAGGCACCAAGGAGACTGCTGGTGTTGAATTATGTTGCCTTCATATCATGAAGTGCCTTGTCAAGGCAAATCAGAGCCATTTCTGGCAGGCCTAGTACCTAGATGTTTATGAGTAATGACAGTGGGAACTTGTGCAAATATCTTGATACAGGGTTTTCGTTAAATAAAAAATACAAAACTGATTACATTCGTTTTGTATTCAATATTAAAAGCTCAGTGTGATATGATGATTAACTGCTTTTCTACTCATTTGAAACTGCTACTAATCTCCTAACTAAAAAGTGGTTGAATATCTGTAAATAGGGTATGAATTATGCCTGAGCCCAGATTTTTAAATTGTTGTCTTTCACCTATCTCCACCCTCCAGCAAAGTCATCTATTGTCTGCCCTTTTTGTCTTTCTCATAGGACAACCTTACCTTGGATTGCAAACATCCATCCATCCATCCATCCATCCATCCATCCATCTATCCATCCATCCATTCATTCATTCATTCATTCATTCATTCATTCATTCATTTCAATTTCAAGGCTAACCAACTCCTCAAGGACTTTGGGCTACTTACAATTTAAAAACAACAGCATATATCAAAGGGGAGGGGAGGGGAGGGGAGGGGAGGGGAGGGAGGGAGGGAGGGAGGAAGGAAGGAAGGAAGGAAGGAAGGAAGGAAGGAAGGAAGGAAGGAAGGAAGGAAGGAAGGAAGGAAGGAAGGAAGGAAGGAAGGAAGGAAGGAAGGAAGGAAGGATGGCTGACCTGAGATCTGGACTACTTAAAATATTTTTAATGATTAAAGACCCCACAACAGATTCAAAGAATATATTCCTGAACAAATTTTCTGCATCCTGAGTGGATCTTTATCCATGTACCCTCAACTTGTTGGAATGCTAGCAATAGTACATTAGCTTGTAAAATAGTCTTTAGATTAGACATCCTAGCTTGCCTAGAATAACATGAACAAGTTTAGGAGGAAACTTGACTTTGGTTTCACTTGTGGCATATGGGCCAAAATGTTCTGAAACTGATTGGGACCATTCTTGCTGGTAGCAGTGAATGCTGCATGGGCCACAGGTACAACCAAAACTAATAACCTAGTATACACATTCTCTATATAGCTAAAAAACATTATGTGAAAGTGGGTCCATTGGGTGACAACAGGGAAATATGGAAGATTGTAATGTGGAAAGTAAGAGTAAGTGATAAAGAATGAGAAGAAAGAAAGAAAGAAAGAAAGAAAGAAAGAAAGAAAGAAAGAAAGAAAGAAAGAAAGACATGTACATAAGTTCTATGCTCATGACAAAGAAGTGAATATAACTGCACAAAGCATGAGCGATTTAAGTGTCCATGATGAAAGACAGAGAATTAGTATGGTGAGAAGTTCTGAATGTAGGGTAGAGAAATATTTGGTGGTGTCAAGAGTAGATCTCTGGAAAAATTGGATGTGTAAGGAAAAAGGCTAAAGAAAATAGAGTAAAAGAAGAACAAATATAGGAAGACAAAGTACAATTCCTGTGTGTGAAAAAGTATTACAGGGTAGATTACTCTCCCAGCAGAAGGAATATAAAGTATCTGGAAGGAAAGATGATGTGGAAGTTGCCTGAAACAGAGTGAAAAAAAACCTGTTACAGGGTGTCATAGAAGTATGTGGACTTACCCTAATAAGAAGTATGAAAATGGATGTTTTCTGGAATGTTAAAGTGAAAGAGGTTACTGATAAAGAAAATGAATATTGAAAAAGAAGAGAATGAGAAAAATATTGTATAATAGGTTTATCATGAAAAAAAATAGCTGCAAAGAACTTAGGCAAAGAGAGCAAAGAGCTATTAAAACTAAAAGAGGCAGAGAAAAGGCAGATGGTTTTGATGAAAAAAAAATGTTTTTTGTCAGTGGGTGAAAAGGGATGAGAATGAGCCTCCAGCAAGTAAATGGAATTTAAAATAAAAAGGATGAAATGATTGCTGATGAAATGAAAGTGAAGAAATACTGGAAGGGATAATTTGGAGATTTGTATGGGGATGACAGTAATATGTCAAAGAGTAGAACTGATAAGAATGCTATAAATTCTTATCAGTTCGGGCTTTCAGCTGCTGCTGATGAATGCCAAGTCGGTCAATAACAAGGCCCCCCTTATTCACAACCTTATTGGGGAGGAGCAGGCTGACCTGGCATGCATTACCGAGACCTGGCTGGTACCAAAAGGGGGGTAGCCCTTTTGGAATTGTGTCCAGCTGGATTTAGGGTTTGGCACCAGCCGAGACCCCAGGGCAGGGGAGGGGGTGGGTGTGTGGCAGTTGTCATCAGGGAATATCTGCTGGCCTTCAGGGACTCCACTCTACAAGTTGCTGGATGTGTGACTCTGTTCCTGAGGTTGGGCACCCAGGATCAGTTGGGAGTGATCCCTGCTGCATAGCATCCTCCCTGCCCGAGCTGCTGAAGGCCATCTCGGGGTTGGCAGTGGAGTTCCCCAGACTTACAGTCTTGGGGGACTTTAATCTGCTGTCCCTGGGGTTGGCCTCAGAGGCGGTCCAGGAGTTCATGGCTACCATGGCAGCCATGGGCCTATCCCAGGTCATCTGTGGCCCAACTCAGGACAGTGGTCACACTCCAGACATGGTTTTCTTGTCGGAGCAGTGGCAGCGTGATCTGGTGGGGGATTTTACGTTATCCCCTCTGTCATGGTCAGACCACTTCCTGGTGGCCATGAGTTTCTTCTATGCTGCCCCCCTCTGCAAGGAGGCAGGACCTATTTGAACAGTCCACCCCCCATGACTGATGGATCCTCATGGGTCCCAAAGGGAGCTGGGGGTTGTTCCTGAGGCTTTGAGGCACAGTTGAGCGGAGGCCATGGCTGCAGCCTGGAATAAGGAGGTGGCTGGGGCCTGGGACAGGATCACGCCTGTGCGGCCTCTCTTGGCCCATTGCTCCTGGCACTCCCCGTGGTTTATGGAGGAGTTAAGGGAGCTGAAAAGGGCTAAGAGAAGTCTAGAGCACTGCTGGTAGAAAACTAAAGATGAGTCTGACTGAACATGGGTTAGAGCCACTATTAAGGCCTACCCAGTGGCAGTAAGGGTGGCGAAATGCCAGTATTTCTCTGCTCTTATTGCATCCTCAGAGTGTCACCCAGCAGCCCTGTTTAAGGTCACTCAGCCCTTCCTGGGTAGGGGGGGTTTGGAGGACTATTTACAGGACTGTGCAGAGGAATTTGCTGAAAACCTGATGGATAAAATTGCTCAGATCCGTTCTCAGTTGGAGGCCAAGCATGTGGCGGGTCCAGTGGAGCTGCCCAGGGAACCTTCTTACCCAGTTATCTGGGAACGGTTTGATCCGGTTTGCCCTGAGGAAGTGGACAGGGTCCTCGGGGCTGTTAGTGCGGCTACCTGTATTTTAGATCCTTGTCCGTCCTGGATAGTTAAAGCCACCAAGGAGGTGATCTTAGGGTGGGTACTGGTGGTGGTCAATTCATCCTTGCAGGAGGGGGTGTTCCTGAAGCCTTTCAAGGAGGCTTTGGTCTGCCCCCTCCTCAAGAAGCCATCATTAGATCCCACCCTTCTGGACAATTTTCATCCAGTCTTCCACCTTCCCTTTCTAGGAAAGGTGGTGGAAAAGGTGGTTGCACGGCAGCTTCAGAGGATCCTGGAGGAAATGGATTATCTGGAGCCCTTTCAGTTAGGTTTCAGGCCTGGTTATGGGGCAGAAACAGCATTGGTCGTACTTTTGGATGATCTCTGGTGAGAGCAGGATGGGGGTAGTGCATCCATCCTTGCTCTTCTTGACCTCTAGGCAGCTTTCGATACCATCGACCATGGTATCCTTTTGGGTCGGCTGCAGGAATTGGGGCTGGGTGACACAGTGTTGTGCTGGTTCAGGGCCAACCCTCCAAGGCCAAACCCAATCGGTGTTGATAGGGAGCGAGAGGTCCAGTCCATGGCCTATACTCTGTGGGGTACCTCAGGATTCGGTGCTTTTGCCACTCCTATTTAACATCTACATGAAACCGTTGGGTGAGATTATCCAGCACCATCGGATGAGGTATCATCAGTATGCTGATGATACCCAATTATACATCTCCATCCTGGGTGACCTAAGTGACGCTGTGACTACCCTCTCACGGTGCCTGGAGGCTGTAGGGGCCTGGATGGGGGACAACAGGCTTCAACTGAACCCTGGTAAGACAGAGTGGCTGTGGGTATGGGGAGCGTCAAGATCTAGGAGCTTATCATCTCTGGTTCTAGATGGGGTTGCACTACCCCAGACATACCCAGTGCATAATCTGGGGGTCCTCCTGGACTCACGACTCCTGTTCGAAGAGCAGATGGCAGTCGTAGCTAGGAGGGCCTTTGCGCAACTTCGTGTTGTGTGGCAGTTATGCCCCTTCCTCGATCAGGAGGCCCTGGTCTCCTCCCAGTTGGATTACTGTAACATGCTCTACATGGGGCTACCCTTGAAGAGTATCTGGAAGCTACAGCTGGTGCAGAATGCGGCAGTGCGGATAGTTCTAAATGCCCCTAGGAGGGCACAAAAAACACTGCTGTTATGCGAGCTGCATTGGTTACCAGTCTGCTTCCGGATCCAATTCAAGGTGCTGGTCATCACCTTTAAAGCCCTTCATGGCACAGGAACAGGTTATCAGAGGAGCTGTCTTGCCCCGGTTACTTCAGCCCGCCCCACTCGGTTCAGCAGAAGGGGCATGTTGCAGACCCCACCAGTCAAGGAATTTCGACTGGTGGGGTCTAGGCAGAGGGCCTTTTCTGCTGTGGCCCCCACACAATGGAGCAATCTGCCTCCCAAGGTCTGGTGTGCCCCCACTCTCATGGACTTCAGGAAAGGGGTGAAATCCTGTCTGTGCCAGAAGGCCTGGGAGCCAGATGGGGGCTCGCACCAGTGGAGGTAGATTGTGGGGTGATTTACATTGCCCCTCCCATCATCTTGAATGTTTTAGTATTTATGTACAGGGTTTGTTGTCTATATTTGATTTTTAATGGATTAATTTATTTTAACTATTTATGGGGGATTTTTAATTGTTGATGGGGTTTCTGATTTTAACTGTGAGCCTCCCAGAGTCACCCTTTGGGGGCAGATGGGTGGCATACAAATTTAATAATTAATAAATAAATAAATAGATAAATAGCCAAGCAAAAATGGATGGAAATAAAGTCTTGAATCCTGTAAGAATGTTGAAAAATAGTAAAGCTGCAGCTATAGGTAGAGTAGCAGGATAAATCTTTAAAGATGGATGTGGCTTATTTAAAGGGTGGCTGCATGGCTTGTTTAGTCTGTATGTGTGAAGGCTCCATCAATCTCTGATGATTGGAAGAATGCCATTATTGTTTCTCTAGACCAAAATAATAATAATAATAATAATTAAAAGGGTGAATGAAAAGGCTATAGGGAATTCATTTGTTAACCATTTTTGGGAAGATGTTGGTTAACAATTCTGATTGAAAATGTATCGGCAGTAACAATGAGCAAAATGTGGGAATGGCAAAGTGGGTTTATGTCAGGCAGGGGGTGTACAGGTCAAATGTCTGACCTTCAACAGGTGATTGAGAAAGGGAAAAAATAAAAAAAAGTTAACTGCATGTTTATTTATGTATGGTAAGTATATGATAAGATGAACAAGCTTTAATTATGGACCATTATGCATTAATATGGAATTCAAGTTCCATATTCCTTTCATGGTTCCTGAATACAGTAAGGTTGGTATATGATTGAACTAAAGCATGTATGGGGATGAATGGAATACTTGGTGAATAGTTCAGCGGGAAGCAAGATGTGAGATGTTCCCATGGTTAAAAATCTCATGAATACTTGTGGTGACACTAGACGTGTGTTGGTTAAACGTGTGCCATGTTCTTGGCTGAGAACCCAGATGATTGGCAGTGAATGTTACATTGAAAAATTAATGCATCAAAGACAAAGGTTGTTGTACTTGACAGAGAAAATGAAGTGATGTTACACATACATGGTGAAAAAAGAGAGCCAGTAGATAATTATTGATACCCTGGTAAAACATTTAAGATGCATCAATGGATGGAGATATTTGAATTTATGCAAATGGTGGTAGAAAATGGGTAGTGTGTGGTCTGTTGTGAGGAATGAATGTTTGCCCAAAGAAGCAAAAATGGCTGTGTTTAAGAGTGTGCTTTTGCCCATTTTCTTATAGGGGAGTGAGAATATAGTAGGTCAGGAGAAATGTAAAAATTAAGTTGAATGCAGTGGGAATGGGGGATTTAAGTGGTAGAATGAAGAGGTAGAGTGAAGAATGAATAAGAGCTAAATGAAAGTGGGCTGAAAAAAAAACAATATGAAAGAGGGGCACTGAGGACATTTGGTCACATAGAGGACCAAACTGCAAATCAAATATATGATGGAAGATTTTAGGGGGTGGGAAGAAGGGGAGGACTGAGAAGATTGGGGTTAGTTTGAGTTCACCTCAGAAAGAGGTGAGAAGTTCAAGGCATGAAAGGCAGGGTTTTTAACCAGTGTAAGAATAAAAAAGAAGCAAAGATGGTTTGCAAGTACACAAAAGCATAGGGGAATATAATGAGTGGTATAGATATCACTTACACTTAGTTGTATTTCCTTGTCTCTTTCTCTTCTCATGCCTTTAATGTCTTTTGCTTACACTTTCTTACTCAATTTCTTTCCTTAATATTGTTTACCCTGAAAGGGAGTTTGTTGTGTATGTAGGTATAATTTCTCTTTTGATAAATTACTTTTTATCCAACCTAAGATAGCTTTCTATTCCTATGCAGAATAGTTTCAGAAAGCAATATTCTTTGCTTTCTAAAAATATCAAAGCAACCCTGTAAAATGTGATTTGCGAGGGGCTAAATGAGAATTTAGTTCATTCCCTATTTTAAAAGCATCATCTCCATACTGTTCTTCTTCCTGTTTTCTTAGCATGAGGAAATATAAACATGAGATACTATCATCTTTTATGCCACCCTGTTCTACTGATGGATAAATTCATTTTGTTGTTTATTGTCACCACTGTGTTATTAGCTGGTCTGGAGCTGAGGCTGCATGGCTGTCATTGTTATAAATAGGCCCCTCTATTCTAGCCATTCTATTCTTCACAGGGCAAATGATTTTAAAACATACCCACTTTCCTACATAAAAGAACTACTGAAGAAATATGTTTTCCGCTGAATGCATTTTTAATTTTATTAAACTTTAAAAACATTGCAATTAAAATTTTCCTTAAAACAGAAGTTATTAGTTCATAATATTTTATAAATAACAACATAACTCTCTCTCTCTCCCTCTCTCTCTCTCTCTCACACACACACACACATACACACACACATACATATATAGTTATTAAACCATTTTCTTCAATTTTGACATTATGATTCAATGTTTAAATAATGAATTAAGCCTAGACCATATGGAATCATGCTGTTTGGTCTTCCTCTTCTTTGGCATAAAGCAGATTTGACAGCTGAGAGTTGACAAATTTTATTAAGCCAACTTTTGGAGTGTGGGCCACAAGCATTCTTCCATGAGTACATAAATCTTTTTTGCAACAATATATATCCAAAGTTCTTTCAGGACTGGAAAATTCCAGATTTTGAGAGATACAATAATAACACTTTAATATATTCAACCCTTAACTGTGAAAAACATTTATTATTATAATTTCTTTTTTAAATCAATGAATGTTGATAATATACAAGAAATCTGGAATAGAGAATTGGAGTATCCCATATTGTCCAATCAATGGCTTCAGGCTTTAACAAATGTTAGATATATTTTTTATAGTCTAAAAACATATTTAGTTTAGAAAAAAAAATGACCTGTTTTGGATCAAAGAATGTTTTAAGAAAGGTTGTTTTTCATCCTTTCTATGTTCAAGATATAATAATTTTGAAGGAACTTTGGTACATATGTTATTGTCATGTTCACTTCTAATTCTTCATTGGTTAGATATTCATTATGTAAGATGCTAAAATTAGAAAGCAAGAATCACTGGCCATTATACAGATGAACTGAGAAGGACTTTCAAGACTACAGCAGCTATTCCAAGTTTTCATTCCTCAATTTTTTTATGGAGAGTTGTGTTATACAACCCTGACGACTGCCTTATCCCAAATGCTAGCTGCTATTTTTTTTTTATTATTATTATTATTATTATTATTATCATCATCATCATCATCATCATCATCATCATCATCATCATTCATTCATTCATTCATTCATTCATTCAGCATTGGATGTCTCAAATGTTATACTTCCTAGGTAGAACTATTAAGTGACTAAATGTGTTTTATTCAGGTTGTTGGACAGGGCCAGTAGAAGTAGTCCAACTGCCTGATTTTTGTTCCACCATTTTAATACTTCATTTAATGCCTTTCCTCACTGTTAAGTTGAAGTGCTATTCAGTCATTTTTAAGTTTGCAAAAAACTGTATCTATCTGGCATCTGCTCTCCCCATTATTTCCCTATATCCTGCCTCTCTTGCCTCTGTTCTCAATCACTGCATTTGCCTGAATTCTCTCTAAAGTAATGGTGACAAAACCTAAACATTGTATGTACTTTGAGGCTTCTCCTGGATTGTATTGGAATATAGGGAAACACAATGTTAACACCAGTACAGCTAAGGATGACTGAAGGTGTATTAAATGTTGATTTTTAAAAAGGATGATTTTTGTTCGGTGAGAGTAGAGACGGCCAAGTGGTCTGGTTGAAAAATTACATCTTGGGGACAAGAAGGAAATTAAGCACCGCCAGGGCATATTTGTACCATGGTTGAATGCAAGTGGGGAAAGGCTCTAAGTTTACATTCCTAAAAACCCTTTCTTGGAAAGTTCAATGAGACTTCCTTCTGAATGTGCATATACAGGATAGCACTGCTGACTTTATTTGAATAACCATTATATAATATACATTTTGAGTTCCATGTTTGCCCCAGAAATAGTTTCCATGGCCTTGTGTTTTTCCCTTGTAAGATAAAAAGCATTTGCAGTGAAATATGGCTCATGCTTTTCACACTATAAATTCCAATCTAACAAAAACATTGACACTCTGAACGAAATTTTCATTCTCAAATGTTGTTTTTTCTTAGCATTTTTATAAACCAGACATTTTCTCTAACCTTATACTGGCTTTCATATATTACTAAAATATTCTTTTATTACTCAAAAGGGAGGTGAGCTGCTTTCTTTTATAATCAGTGCTGATTAATGTTGACAAATGTCTGGTTTTGAACAGGGACCCCTTCTTCTTTTGATCACCAGTACATAGAATATAGAACTTCTATGAAAGGAACATCTACCTGTAGAAGTTTGGAGAACCCACTAAACTTGTTGGGGACATCTTATTTCTTATGAAATAAGGATGCACAATAAGGATGAGATTCAGCAATTTGGCAGTAGTCTGGGTGAAACGTGGGAGCTGCATCCAAAGATTTATCGATTACGTTTGACTAAGGAGTCTCAGGCTACAGTATAATCCCTGTTTTAAAACAACGTGCAGTGAGATTTTTGGGTATATATCTTGAGCAGTGTATATTTCTGTCAGTGTTAATTAAATGTTGATAGGGGGAAAAAAAAGAAGAAGTGGAATCTTGCATGATGACTCTAGAGATGTTAATGTGGTCAGCAGTGAGTAGTAGATTTATCACACAAAATAATCAAGTGTGTTATTACTCCATCTATTACTACTGTAAAACAAGGTGGAAGAGAAGATGACTGAAACCATGTTGAAGTCTCATCTGACACAAATCTCCTAGCAAAAAAGGAAAGGCAACTGGACTTTCCCTTGTCATACTTTCCCCAATGGATCCATGAAATATATTGTCTACCTTTGGCATAAGGGTCTTTCATGCTGACCTTAGGACAGGCAGAAATTATAATGCTGCACAATTAAAAAAATCAAAACCCTGATTGTTAAAAATTAGAGGTGTGAATGAAAACAGTTGAAAAGGCCTCATTCCAAGTCTATACTGAAGATCTACAGATAAACTGTTCCAGGTGGAATGCATTTTAATGAATCGTGCAAGTGGCAAGATTTTATTAGTACAAATGTTGAATCTACTGCAGGATTTGATTCAGGCACAGTTTAGCACTTCAGAAAACAGTCTAACCCAGATCCCATTAAATCAGAGGCCGCTTGATTAAGTTCAGAGCCAATGCCCATCAAATCAGACAGCCTCTCATTCAATCTGAGTCAGACTAAATATTTGGACCCAATTTTTGGACAGAATAAATAGCATTTTCTGGGAAGACCATTCTGTAAAGTAAAGATTTTGATTTTGGAGTACAGACACTCCAGTTGTACAATATCCTCTTTGTGGAATTATGACTGGTACACAGCTTTGTCAACTTTTGGTGTCAGCCTAAGACTGACCTGTTCACTGAGTTTCTTGATTGCTGATGTTGTTGTATCTTTTATTCTGGAGAGAAATATTATAAACAAATAATCAGGCAAATTAATACATAATAGTCCATATACATCTTTCAGTATGGTACTACTGCTCACCCATTTCCACTCCTTTCATCACCGCCCCCCCCCCCTTCTTATTCTGACATTCTATCCAGAAACAAAATCTAACTGTGGGCTTTTTCACCAGACCTAGTTGTAGTGTTCACCTCTCCAAAGGCAAAGCCATTCTGGAGATACTAAACAAGTTTCAAGCAGCCGCATTTGACTCAGGAATTACTTATTTATCAGATTAATATTATTTAATCTAAAAATTAAAATAAAAGTGCTAAAATATATCAAAGTAAAGTACTATGTTATGAAGTTTTAAATCTAAATAATGGTGGAGCGTATTGTGCAGGTGGTAGCACAAAACTGGGCAACTTGGGAGGATATTTTCGAGTCCTTGCTGAAAGGAGTAGCATTAAATAGAAATCACTCTCCCTGCCAGGAAGTCTCTTCAGTATTGGGTATATATATATCTGTCTAGAATCCTTATATAGGGAACAATATAATAGCATATGGCTTAGTGTTTCTATTGAGCCATCTTCACATGGACATAAGTGAAGGTGCATAGGAATGCCCTTAAAGAGTCCAAAAAGGACTGCTGAGGGCAATGCGTCCATTCTAGCTAAGGTGAAAGCTTTACAAAATTTCAAAATTGTAATAGATGATAAATAAGAAGCTGGGGCAAACCCTTGTGGTAGAAAATGACAAATGTTGGGGTGTAGCACCTTACTTAAATTTGTTTGTAGATCTATATCCCAGATATGTTGTTTAAGGGCAGTTCTAGCATTATCAAATCCCATCGCACAAAACAAGTGACTCTTTAGTTGAATCTGTTGCATGTGCATAATGGTTAACAATTACTGATTACTGTAACAGTACTGGGGTTTAGCTACTATGTATAAGCAAACCAAAATGTGCCTGCCTACAGACTTACAATCCAGTGTTATAATACTCACTGACAAATAGTATGGAATTGTATATCATTATCAATTTTGGGTAGCCTCCTACTTCTGTGGACTGTACAGAGCATTTATACAGCATATAGCCTTTTCTTCTAGCAGTATATAGCCAGCGAGCAAATTATGTTCTAGTTCACAGCTATTTTGAAAGCATACCGTTTCTTCTCATGCTATTAGTCTCCTTTATCTCCTTTACTAGATTACAAGGATAAAGTTCAAATTAAACAATGAACCGGAGCACTGCAGAAACAAGGAAGAAATATGATTCAGTTGCTCTGGGATCATCTGAAGACAAGCACAACATTATGCACAAGTGATTTTAATTGATTATTCAGAACTTTAAATATCAAAGATAAAATGCTAAAAGTTACCCCCCAAAATGTGCAGCATGGAGTGCTTTGCCATGATTCTGACAAATGGATTTATTTAATATTCATACACCTGGTGATTAATTTGTCCTAGTGCCATGTGCTCCTGCTTACACAAGCCAAAACACCCAGTTTAGAGCTGATCTGCACATGTCTTGAATACCCACACCCTCCCCAAACTGAAGCAGAGGCAACATGCTCCAGAACATCATGAATGTTGATGTTAAAGGCTATAACAGCTAAAGAGGAGAAAGGCTGGTGAAAATCAGGTGTCCATTCTTACAAGAACAGAGATCCTCTTGCCACCATTGTCTATAAATCCATATATCTAATATCATAAGATAAAAAAAATTAATTTAAGTGATATTAAATATGAATATAAGCACTCTTACTAGGTAGTCATTCCCACTGAATTCAACCATGAATTTTGGATAAAATTCTTTTTAAGTTCTTTTTAAGCTCTAACATGAGGATAAATAACACTAATGTTGAGGAAGTGGTTTGATTGTGTGACTTATATTTATTTTAGTTATTATTTCTTTATTATCTTGTTATACTGCTCTTCCAGAATTGCCCAGAGCAGTTTAGAATGTCTCCTCTGAAAGGGCAAAATTGTTTGCCAGATTGTGCTGTGCAAACTTTTTAAAACAACCATGAAAGCACTCTTCAATAAAACCATAAAAATGAAACTAACAATCTTAAAGAAAGCAAAGGAGAAAAAGAAAACGCAAATGTTAAAACAAGGACCATTGTGAGGAGGAAGAGGAAAAGGAGGAGGGAAAAAGAACAGTAATCTGAAGAACAATTGAAAAGGCAATCTGGTCCTGCAGCAGTTGTGACCCTACACACGCTAGAGGGCACAGGTATGTTTTGAAAGAAGACAGTGAAGGAATCAGTTGTATTTCCCCCAGGAAATAATGCAGAATGAACCAAACTATTATATAGTGAACTGAACCAATCAGAATGGCCACAAGCAGAATTCCCCCAACCAAACTTATTGTGCAGGTTGGAAGGTACTGGGAAAATTAAGTGTTCGGGGCCTAAAAGTTCAGGTATTTATAGACTAGTATCAACAACTTAAATTAGGATTTGTGAGTTCTGTACCACCTGCAGTTTGTAAACCATTTTTGAGGATAGTTCCAAATAAATACTTCACATTAATCCAATTATGTGGTTATTAGGGCATGGATTACTGAATCTAGGTTACCTTAGTTGAGGTCAATTTACCAACCAAAGTTATACATCGTCCCTCCTTAGAACTGAGGTTACTTGTGCCCCAAGTGACAAAATGGAATCAATGAAATTCCACAGAGTGCCCAGTCCCCTTGGAATGAATGTCATCTTGTCCAAAACAGGTTTTCATAAAAATTACTAGATCTAAGAAACCATCTGCGACAGCTTGCCTGCCTGCCTGCCTGCCTGCCTGCCTGCCTTCTTCTTTCTTTCTTTCTTTCTTTCTTTCTTTCTTTCTTTCTTTCTTTCTTTCTTTCTTTCTTTCTTTCTTTCTTTCTTTCTTTCTTTCTTTCTTTCTTTCTTTCTCAGTAGTTATTTCTCTCAAATGAGCTTGAATTTGTTGGTGCTCATCCAGCTGTAATCCACTTGCCTCCAGGCAATTCTAAAACACTTGCACAGCAACTTAATTCACTCGGGTGAAAAGGACAGCTAGGGCTGGGTGCCGTCAGCATACTGCTGATACATATACCAGATCTGTGTCTGACTACCCTCGCTAGATTCTAGTCGATATTGAACAGCAGAGGAAAAAGAATGTAATCCTATGAATCCCAATGATGCAAGTACAATGGGACCAGGTAGAAATCTCCTATTGACCCTCTGGTGGTCCTATAGATTTCTCCATTTTTCAACTTATCAAGTTGCTGAAACAAGGGACTATGATCAATCCTTTGTCAAAGAGTGCTGGCAAATCAAGGAAATCAATGTAATAGGAGATACCCTGTTTCTCTCCTGATAAAAGATCATCAATCAGGGCAACAAAGACTGTTTCAGGGCTATGTCCAGACTTGAAGTCAGATTGTAATGGATCTATTTATATAAAGAGATCTAAAACTATGCTCTTCATATATGTACGTAGGAGCAAGCGTCTAAAGTCCAAATCCAGGAAATAGGGAAAACTAAACACAGAAGTTAAGATTGTTTATAATAAACTAACAATGAAAAATGAGTTTCCTAGTGGGATTTGAAAAGACTCATGTAGTGAGCTAGCCATCTGAAAGGGCAAAATTGCTCATAAAGCTGTGCTGTGTAAACAACATACTTGGACCAAGAGGGGCAAAATTAAATTAAATTCATCCATATCTACATATTATTGCAAAATTAGTAATTCATGGAAAAGAAGCATCATGCAGACAAAGGCCAGAAAACTCTACTGGCACATTTGTCTGTCTTTTCTATCCTCAGTGTGGTATCCAAGCATAACTATCATTAAATATAAGTTATAAAGCTCTGTGGCATATTTTATTATCACGAGTAAAGCAGGGGTTCGCTGATTTCGACAGAGAGTGATTCTATTAACTGGCTTTGGGGACCTGATAATTAATAAGAGTTAAATCAATGTATGAACCTTAAGAGACAGTCAGTCAGTGACCATGGCCCATGTATCAAGCAATCAAGAGGAAGAAAAAAAAGCGGGGGGGAACTACAAGGTTATAACCTCCACAAACAATTACTGTACTTACACAAAGAGTAAAAATACAATTTTGGGCACAACATTTCAGAACTCTAGTTTCACAATCCAAATAACATGAGCTGCTCATGTTGTAAAAACTTGAGTTTTTATTTATAAAATGCAGGAGTAATATACTTCTTGACTAAGAGAAAAGGACAAGAGACTTGAAGGACATAATTCTCCTAAGGCTGGGAGGGGGGCTTGAAATAGAACATATAAATTCATAAATAGGACATGATTACCAACATTTATTCCTTGCATTTATTCATCAACCTTCTTTTGTGAATAGCATGCATTCATCCTCTTGCTTGAGTTTAAGCTCTTACAGATGTTGATTCAGATAAAACAAGAGTCTTGGCAATGAGAAAACAGCAACATGATGTTAGACTCAAGCTAAAGTGTGGTACTTTGGAAATGTTCAGAAGTTTCTTTATGTAAAAGTCTGTGAACATAAACTTCTGACATTCAAATGTGGAAAATTAAAACCTCCCTCACTAGCTGACAATTAGAGTTTCCCAAGTGAAAAATGAAAGGGAGAAGTTCCCAAAATAGACAATTTCTGAAAACATATTTTTGAAATATACTATATAGAGGAATAGCATGTAAGATATAGATCACCTGCAGTAAAACATTCAGTTTTAGATTATTAGGTTTATGCCAAATAATCAACCTGAGTGCGGCCCATTTACTCAAATCTATAGCCATTTCTCATAGCGATATATTTAAATTCAAGTTGCTAATTTGAAGTATATCTCTAAGTATTTTTAATCCAAGCCAAGTTATTGTCTCCAGATTTAAGGTAAGTTTAACTCTTATCTTCTACCTCCAGTCAATAAATGGCAAGTCTTCTCCAATGGAAACTTCCCCTCATAAGCTGTCTTAGAATTGGTATATCCCACATCTCCTATAAGCTGGACAACCTCATGTCCAATTATGGGAACTATTTGGATTCCTGCATCTTCTCTATTCAGTTCTGTTCAAGATATGTGTGTCATGCAATAGCATGCCAATATCAGTTTGGTCATGCTAAGTTAAACATATGGGGCCTGCACAGGACCTTTCTGTTTGCCTATGACTGATGGATGCCACTGTGGGGGAACCTAAATTTGAAAATAGCAAGGCAGTCTTTTTATTTCAGAACATGAGCGCTATGCGGAGTACGTATTTTACACCAATTATTAGGAGCAGCAACATAGACATATTCTATTAAAGAATACCAAGTGTCAATATTTCCAGTTGAAACACCTTTTGATGTCTAGATACAGTGCTAAAACTGATAGTTTTCAGAGCCTCTTTTATTTATAGGGTGCTTAACAGATGTTCTACAAGTAATAAGCCTACAGGGATTAATAGAAGCCATTGTCGAACTATACTAAGATATGCAAATATACAGAGAGGCTGTTACGGCCCTGCAGGAGGTCACGTCCTTAGATGAGGAAGACAGGGAGGAAGTGGAGTCAGAGGCATCCAGGAGCAGCAGTCCTGGAGCTGGAGATTCCAGCAGTCCTGGAGCTGGTGACCCCACTTTGGCATTTACAGAACCAGCAAGTTCCCAGGACCCCTCACCCACACCTACCCTTCTCTCAGATTCAGAAATTCAGTCCTTTAGTCCTAGGCAGAGGCACCTGATGTTCAGGAGCAGAAGGCTGAGCTTCACAGATCTGAGAGGCTAGCTAAAAAGCATGGGCATGCTATCAGGAAAGCAGACTTAGCAGCTGCTGCACGCTGTGCTTCAGGTGTGCACTGGGCAGAGGCTTATTTCTTGCATCCCCTTCCCTGTGCAAAGTGCTCAAAACAACATTTCAGCTCTGACCTGCATGTATGTTGCCATGTCTTGGACCCTGGATTTTGCCTCACCTTGTCTCTGACCTCTCCTCTGGATTCGTTGTCTGATAGTTTGTTTAATGGTCTTCGTCCCAGCCTAACCTCTATGACCACAAGCATGGGCTGGCCTCATGGTGCTGCAAAAGAATTAAAAAAAAAAAAAGCTGCTTATTTTTTACTAACTATGAAAGAGCTCACTTATCTCTTGAGGTGGCAGATTTATAGCCTGCTGATTTACATTTTAGCAGCCAGCCGAGCAAGCGTAGAAAAGAGGTGCAGAATAGGAAAATGAGCATCCATCACCCTCATATCAACGCGACATTAGTTTGACATCCATAAACTGTATTTTTATAGATTTAAACTTACAATTAGTTCAACAACGTTATTTTTTTCCATGCCTATCAGAACCCAAGCACCTTTTCAAAAAGAAATTAAGGGACTGAACTAAATTCTTGAGACGGATGCTCAAAATGTTTGCAAGGTAGGTGGCCATATATGTCAAATAAAGAAATAAAAATGCATGCATAAAAAATCTTGCTTATAAAAGATCTTGGGTTTCAGAACATGTTCAGAATTCATTGCAGGGAGGATGGTTGGAACTGCCGGCTCAGATACTGTTAGGACCTTTGCTCCTTCTTCATGTTTCACTTACACATTTTCCCCCCTCAAGGGCTGTCTTCTCTGTTTTACAGGATGTGGAGGATAAGTAAAAGCCAGCATCTTTGGGGATGCTCCATTGTTATTGTCCAGTCAGCAAATCAGAAAATTATCTAGTGGCTGAACCCACTTTCCTAACAGTTTTCACTGTAGAAAACAACTTATTTGTGTGAGTCTTTTTGGAAATAAAATATTAATTCTATCTATTAAGGCCTTCTCGCATGGGATCATGCCCTGTTTTAGGGGGTGATAAATAGGAGTATATTACAGCTACAGTTTTATATGTTGGTTTAATTTAATTTGTGAAACCCGTTATTGACGATATTAGAGGGGAGGTGGCACAGAGAAAGAAAGAAAGGAAAAAAATACATGAGGGAATATAAAATACAGGAGATTCAACAGGATTATTGTGCCTGAGCGTATTGGGTAGAGGTGCTCTAACTGCACCGTATTGTCTCCTATGAAGTGGTATCTTGATACGATATCTTGCAGTCCCTTTGGGAGGCAGGTGTCCCTTGTTCAGAGTCACCAAAATGCAGTTTGCAGCAGTTATGAAACAGTTGCTTTATATAGTAGAGTATGCTGGACTCAACAATTTACTCAACAAAATTAGGCCAATTCAGCTTCCAGAATCTAAACGAAAGCAGGATTCCTCTAAAGCAACCAGATCTTACATTCCATTAGCAGTTCTGAAATGTTGCAGTTCTGATCCCCTCAAAAGAGTCAACATTACCCACAAAATTAATTTAATAGGTGTATTCTGTTTAAAAATAGCACAATACAAAACAAATTCTCCCTACCTCACCCCATCAAAACACTTTTCTGCTGACATTTGTTAGTCTTAAGAGATTTCTGTTCTTTAAAAAATTATCCAGTTTTGCTAAGCAGGAAAAAACTCATTTCCAATACTAATCAATAAGAGGCACTATGAATGGGATTTAGCCCCCAAATTATGGGAAAACATCTCTGAAGGGATCCAAAACTGTCTTATGAATGTTCAAATCAGGGTTGAAATCAGACTTTGGAGTCATTAATAACCAGCTCTTTCCCTGAGCCTACCCAGCCACCCACCATGACCACTGGATCCTCCTAGAGGGAGATTAGGGTATCCTTTCCCAATTGGCCATTATTTGAGTATAACTGGGCAGCACCAAGGTTCATCTTTCTCATATCTTTTTTTCCTTCTTGTTTTTGTATCTGTTTTCTAAGGCTGTCTTTGGAACATGATTTTCTTTCAGCTTCTTTGTCGTTCAATCCAGCATACTAGCTTCATTTCCTTTCTCTGCTACACAGTCCTAGTTCCCCACTCATATTGGCTCTTTGGAAAATAAAATATGAATTCTATCTACTGCTCACACCTGATACTTTTATTGATTGTTTAATAGCTTTATATGCTGCTTTCTCCCAGTGACTCTATCAAAATGAATAAAATAAAAAATAAAATAAAATAAAATAACCAGCAGTATAAAAACTCTAAAAGCTGTGTTCTGGATAAAAAGATATGTGTTAAGTTCCTGCATCAGCTTTAACAACCAGAGGACAAGTCTTAGTTCCAATGGCAAGTCATTCCATAATATAGAGCTAAATATAGAGGCAAAATTAATTGCTGGTGTTAAATGCAACCATAATGGGACCTGAAAAAGGTGCCCCACTGAAAATACAAAAATGTGGGGCAGATGTATGGCATTAAGCTGTCCTACAAGTAATTTTAATATTCAAAATCTTAAGACCTTTTAAGCTATTTTTTTCTCTTTCTTTTAACCCTATTTCAGGGCAAATGTATCCTGTCCTTTGAGGTTCAGAACACAAACAATATATTATTTGTTTCTCAGCATGTTCTTAAGAGCAGTTTGAGTTATTGGATGCCAATTCACTAGTTATCCCTGACAATTGATATTACTCCCAAAATAGTAGCATCAGCAGGAAATGTTAGATAGAATATTAGATAACACTCAAATAGCTTAATATGTAATTTACAGAGAAAAAAAAAAACAGCATGATGTTGTAAGCAGGTCGCATTGGAAGGATTTTCCTATTTGTGTTAAACAACAGCAACAACATACTTTGCCAACATCTTTTTCTTTTCATCTTCCAGTGATTTTACCTACCAGAATAATGCCCCCTGTGACATCATCTCTGGGCAGCATCAAAGTATATAATACTTTGCATCACCTATCATAAAGCAATTTAAAGCTGACCTTGGGGAAGATGTGAGAGAGCTGTTAATGAGGAACATGGACAAGAGATTATACAATGCAGAGACTGAAGAAAACATGAGAGAAAACTCAAAATAATCCTGCCTCGATTTTGTTTAGTGTAACAGAGAGCGCCATCAGTTGTTATTGTTGCATAGATATAAGGCAGTTCAGGACAAGTCAGGATATTTCACCAGAATTTAACCCTAAATGGCCTCCTGAAGATAAAACTGGGAAATTACCACGCTACTCTAAAAGACTTGGGAAGAAAATGACAAATAAAAGATGGTTCAGTTTTTCATCCCAAAATCTGTTACTGTGAGTAATCTTTTTTGTGACAGTTCATTTCTTGCTTTCATTGTTAAAGCGCTAATCATTTTGCAATGATTAAACACTTCAATTTATCATCTTGATTTCCAGAATTGCCTATGCAATGTCTATACTGTTCACCTGCCATACTTGTGTTTTGAATTATGCTGAAAGGCATTGCTGTTGGTTCTGGGATTTGCTGTTAATTTTTAACAATTAAGAACACTCTAGAATGGGGGGGGGGGGGGAAGACAGAGAAAAGAAAATAAACTGGTATTTTTTGTAAGAATTACTCAGATAAGGGCAACTGGTATCCAAAAATATAAGTATCACTGGAGCATGAGCTGTTCAATTGGCATTTTGTTTATACTTTGCAAACATATTTGTGCTGGGGAATAAATCTAAACTTCCCAGGGGATGTCAGCTGAAGGGTGAGCAAGAAGAGAGAGGGGGCCTAGCAGCAAAGAACAGAAAATACTCCAGCTAACATTTGTTACCAGAGTTAGAGAGACCTTTGATTAAAACTGGCCTGTTTGGAATTTTTAAACACAAATATCACAAAGTGTATAATCTTATGCGCTCCCTACAAATCTGTATTTCAAGAATAGAGTGATTGTTGCCCTGTTTTCAAAAGAAAAAAAATGGAGAATATAAACAATGAAGAACGCAAATAACCAACTCCTGGTTTGTCTAAAACAGGCTAAACCACAGCTTCATATACATGTCAAGAAGCATGAGAGGACTTTTGTCTAGGATTACCCTTGAGCACAAGCTCCACCCTTGAAGGCATAACTTAGTGTGCACAATACCTTTCCTTGCCACTGGGGAGCCATTAAACTTTTCCATCTCCAGTATGGCTTCAGCCTCACATCTGTTATTTTAAAAGCTGAGCACTGCTCATTCCAGATTAGGCTCTGACCATCTGAACAGGCAAGGCATATGGCCAGTCAAAAGGGTAAATGACATAAAACAGACAATGCTGACATTTGGGGGCCCTTTATTTATTCATCATTTAAGAGCAAAAGCTTGGACTTCTCTCTGAGCAGGCAGAATATGTGCCCACCAAAAGGTGTCCAGATAATGGGATCACATTAATACACATTGATACTTTGATGAACTATTTCATATGACTCTGAAATATTTCCATAACTTCCTGGTGTTCAACCATCAGAAAAAGAACCCCATGTGTTTACTCTCATTACATGTTGCGTAATAGTTTATCATAGGCCATCTCTGTCATATTGGAGTTCATAAAGAAAATCATTATTTGGTTGTTGATATCCCCATTTTTATTGTTAAATATGTGTCTTAACTTTAAAAAAAATGTAACGAGTGTGCAAAGAAAATGTTGCAAATAGAAGCAAAGTAATTTAAATCATTAGAAACAACCTTGATTTTAAATAAAAAAAAAAATAGAAATATTTGATTAACCTATATGTTCTTTAATCTCTATAACATTGTAAATATATTGGTTTCCAACTAAATAATTACATCAATTTAGTATGAAGAAATATAATTCAGGATGATGATGATGATGATGATGATGATGATGATGATGATTTGTATACTGCCAGGCTCCCAACTCTGAATTTCCAACAGTTTGGCATTTTTATTATATATATATATGTGTATGTATGTGTATATATATAGAGAGAGAGAGAGGAAGAGAGAGAGAGAGTAAATACTTTTAAATACTCTTTAAAAGAATTGCATAAACTGTGGAAGTATGTATCAGTGTCAAAAATAACTGCATATCTGAAAAATAAGTTTAATACAGAATTTAGTTCAACTTGAAAACCTTTAATTATAATTCTACATATGGACTTGTACCATATCCAAAGTTTGGGTTTCTTTTAACATAAGGCTTTAATATATCAGCTCTTTCCTGATTTGTTCAATAAGAACAGAACTTTTTAGATGAGATAGAAACTCTTGTTAATTGTTTATTTTTACTTATTATAAGTTATTATAACTTAAAATTATTATTGTAAGGACTGCCTTGGTTAATTAATGAATACTGACTTGATTTTAATAATGTTTTTGATTTGAAAGCTGAACTCATGGCAGATCACAAGTAACATGAGAACCTAAAACTGAAGCATAATGTTGTCCCATATAGGTTTAACAAATAATCTTAATCTGATTGTTTATAGGGTAGCATCTCCGGGACCTTAAATCTGATTTGCTAGAAGCTCTGAACAATGATTGCCTACAATAATACATCGAAAAAGCTGTTCAGTAATAATAGATACAAAAATTGCTTGGATACATTAGAAGGATCTGATAGTGTAACCTTACAATAACATAGCATTAGTTCATCCGGGCATACTTCCTGTCTAGACTACCTCACAAGGCTGACATCAATCTTGCAAGTCTGAAAGTACATTTCTCCCCCATCACTTTTATACCCCAAGAAACTAGGAAGAGTCCTTTCTGAGACATTTGCCATACCCACATTCCTTTTGCGGGCTCCGCTGCCTCTTATCTGACCATTCCCCTGGTTGTGGCTCTTCCCCCTGTCTCCCAAGGTCATTCCCCGATATCATTACATGGATTCACTTCTTTACATGAGCTTGGTTGTTTTCTTGCAAACATTTCATTACCCGGCTAGGTAACATCTTCAGTGTTCGAATGCCACTGTATATAAACAGAGAGTAAACCCCATTCCATTCAAGCACTGAAGATGTTACCTAGCCAGGTAATGAAACGTTTGCAAGAAAACAACCAAGCTCAGAGAACCCCAGGGACTCCACGGTTCAACCCTGAGCTACACATATTCTCTTCTATTGGTACTTCTTTACATCCAAGTTATGCCTCTGCTCTGTGAGCTGCACTGGCTTCCCCTGTGCTTCTGGATGCAATTCAAGGTGCTGATTGTCACCTGCAAAGCCCATCACAGTGTGGGACCAGGTTATGTGCAGGTCTGCTTGTTTTGGGTTGTTTCTACCTGCCCCACTAGCTCCAACAGAATGGTCATGCTCTGGCTGTTTCCCTAGTTGTGGGGGTCAGGAGCTTAAGGGGGCCCATGGGATGGCTGCTGGAGTTGTGATTGTTGCTGTTGTCAGCTGCCACTATCAGTATATTATTGGAACTATTTAATTGATTTTTTAATTTTGTTAGCCACTCAGAGTGACTTGTGAGATGGGTGGCCATATAAATTGACTGAAATATATAATAAATAATAAAACATGACACCATTTGGCGTCTTTAATGTTTGCAGTAATTTGCTCATGGTTTCTATTAAGGACCCTTAGATTCATACCATTCAAAATCATTATTACAGACTCTAATTTACAAACACAAATGGTCTATTGCTCGTTTGCTCTGAAAGCAAATTGTTTGGAAAGCACAATGTTCATTAATCCCAACAACTAACCTCTGTTTTTGTTTATTGCATTCAAAATTATTCTGCTTTTAATGCTCACACAGAAGAAAGAAAGGAGTTGTCTGTTACATATGTAACTTGTGCTTTTGTTCGAGAAACTGTGCATTCATGCTGTCTTTCTCCTGCTTATATAATGACAATGTGGCATTAAAGCCAGAAATAGAAATATGCAAATGTAATTGTATAGTCAGATTGAAGCCACTGGTTTCATTGCTAACAGGTATCTCCCTGAAAAGCTTGATAAAGGAGAATGGAAATAGCTGTAACTTTCTCATCTTATCATTTCACAATTAGGATGTCTGCTTGCAACAAACCAGAATGGGTTTTCACAGGTAACCAAACCTGCTGGTCTAACCAACTGTCAAAACCTGCCTCCTCCCCACCCTCTGATTTGGGATGTTTTCTTGCCAAGTGATTATGTTTGGTGGGAGTAGAGGGAATCTCCTAATCTCTGTTTTTCATGTGGTCTCCATACATTAAATAGGGCATTGTATCTGTGGCTGGATAGGGATTGCCAACGGAAGAGTAAATATTGCCAGTCTAGTTCACTGCTTGCTCAAGAACTGGTGGGTAGCACTTAACACAGCCATGAGGAAGGGTCCTCTGTCCTATATAAGATCCTTATTGTTTGTTCCTATTCTAAATTCAACTGGATAATTTCTATGCCAGCATCCTCATGGAGGTGACTGAGGAGCAGTTGTGGATGGCATTTTTTTTTAAGCAATGGCAGCATACAAGGGTGTAGTAACCCAGTGGAAAAAACTGAAGTGCAACTACCAAAGAAGCAAAGCAGAGATGTCCCAGCAGTCAAACCATCCTCCTGGAAGCTATTCATTTGGAACAAATATGAGAGCACAGAAGTTGGTGTTTGGCAGGCTCTCCTTTTGGAACAGTGACACATTCTTTAGAAGCACTCTCGGCTCATTGATGGAAGATAGCTGTTTGTCTTTTCTTTTGCTGAAGCTAAACAAACTCTGAAGAAAATATGCTGTAAAATGTTGAGGCAGCTGCAACACCCTTCCAGGCATGCATACATACAGACTCACACACGGGTAAAAACCAAACTAAGACAAATAATATGAATACTAATAATAAAAACAATCCCAAAACATCTGGAGCACCACTTGAAGACCATCAGCATTGACAAAATCACCATCAGTCCATTGCAAAAGGCAACTTTACTTGGAACAGTTTACATCTTGTGACGATACCTTGGGAAGGACTCGATAGGTGGACAAAAATGCCAGATTCAGTCTAAACATCTAGCTGACTGTACAACCAACAATAATTGGTTAAATTTATATGCCCCCAACTCCAAGTGACTTTGGGCAGTTACTCTCTTATCTCCTTCTGCAACAAAGTTCATCTTCTGAGTGAATCAATGAAGGGCCTCATGACCTCAACTTTGCCTGTTAGAACAAAGCAGTGACTTGAAACCAGCTGAGAAATGACAGTGCTGTACATTGCTTTCCCAAAAATGAAATTTATAGATGGGGTGGGGGAAAACTGGTCCCTTCCCCCTCCCTTTTTGAAAATCAGGTTCATTAGGGAGGGAGCATGAGGGACAGCATTTTCACATAGGATCCTAAGACAGCAATGAAAAACAAATATTGCAGAAAGGACATCCCACAGTGGAATGCCCCTCATATTCCTTCCTGTTACATACCATCTTTTGTATTCTGGCATTAGTAATGAAAATAAATTCATTTAATGAGGGAGGGATACTTGATGCTCACCAGTCCTATTCTGGTTGCAGAAAATACTGGGCAGAAAGTCTTCCCAGCGCTATGTAGAATCAGCCATGGCTCTGTGCCCTTCAGAGTATTCTCTGCAGACTGAATTGGGGAACTGGAGAAGTCTCTCAATTTCTATTTTCCTCTACTTATCTTACCCATTTCTTTAAAAATTTATAACTCACCCTGTATCTATAGACCTCTGCAAGTATATAATAAAGAACAACAAGATAAAACATAATATGAAACACTGAAGAGGGTTGAAAGGCCTGGTGCCATATCTGCATCATCTAAAGGTATTGACATCATTAGCAAAACAGATTGTGGGAGGAGGGAGGGTAATATAAACAGTTGATGACACACACACACCCTTCCCCACAAAGCCACAGGTACTGTAGTAAATGAGAGGGGAGAAACAGGCCTATGGTAAAGGTTGGGTTAAGTGAGAAAAGAGACGGGGGGGGGGGGAGGTATCCTGGTCGCCAAGACCAAGGAGGATTAAGACAACAGTTGTCTTGTAGTGATCTGGTGGAGGTAAGAGGGTATATCATGTGTGAATGCAGTGAGTTAATTGATCCTGGGAATTTCAATCAACAAGGGAGTTTATCACACACACAAAAACAATCCCACCATTTTATTCTCTTGCTCTCTGTAATCAAGTATGGTCTGAGAAGCATTGTAGAAAACTAGTGTCATATCCTGATAGAAACTATGATCGTATAATACTCTAACTGTAGCTTACTAAATAAGCTACCATTGGCTGGCTTTGCCCAACACAGTAAACCAAAACCAAACACACCATATTCTGGCTTAGGAGGTAGCATGAATCCAGCCAAAGGCAGGAGATGAGTTAAGGCTTTATGAATCACTTAATCCATTCTATTTATTCTATGCCCCGCCCCTCAGATGGAATTATGCAAATCCTTCAAAGCTAACTTCCTAAATTGAAAGCCAGCTCTTCTCTGTTTTGTATTCTTTCGTTGGATAAGTGCAGGCTATTCAGGTGATTTAGGCACAGTGAAAGCATATACATGAATCCTATCTTCAGTTTCTCACACTGCTGGCAATATCTGAAATTAGCTCAGTTCCTGAGACAGGAACAGCAGGTTCAACCCAGCCAGTTTATCCTTAATTTAAACACAGTTTATTAATCCAGGTTTTGGGATTCATATATCACACTAATCACATGAGCCAGTTTTACATATTTTCACAACACATCAAGCTACAATGTGGTTGACTAGTCTGTGTTTCAGTGTGCTGTACAAACCCAACAAGACTGTGTGCAGAAAGTCAAAAATATAACATCTTTATTTTAAATAAAGCATAGCCTGTCACATTCTGGTGAAGTCCAGTCAAGCTAGATTTTATTATTTTATTTTATTTTATTTTATTTTATTTTATTTTATTTTGTCACATTTATATAGCCACCCATCTCACACAAAGCAATTCTGGGCAGTGTACAGCGTTTAAATAAAACAACAAATAGATTTTTAAAAATCATTATTTTAAAAAGTAAGTATTAAGCTGAAAATATTATCAAAAAACTTTAAATTTTACAAACCCCACAAAGAGAGCAGAATATCAATCATAGTGAAGCCATCATATGATTACTCAAACTCAACATCATATGATTCATCTCATCACATTCAACATCATATGATTAGTCAAACATCATAGATTAGTCAAACGAGAGAAAATTAAGACAGCTAAATCAGACAAAGGCAGATCAAAATGGCAGTCAGGCTAGGTCAGTTAGATGTACCAGGGAAAAGCAAGACAGATTTTTTTTTTTTTTTTTTTTGCATACAGGGCAGCTTGAAACAAGAGCATAAATAATTCTCAGCCACCCATTTTGGAAGAAATGTCCCCTTTACTTGGAGATTAGAAGAAGGCTAAACCAAGCTTTGCATAGGCAACTGTGATGAGTGATGTAATCCACTGTACATCCTCCAGAGAAGCTGACAGGACTGCTGAAGAACTTCCACCTGTTTTTGTAGTACCAGATTTCTGGATAGCTGAGAAAATGGAGATTTTGCCAATAATTTTTTCTCTACCTCAGAGGGTGATGGCCAGGCTGTGCCTTCTGATCTTGGAGTAGGCAAGTTCTGAGAAGGTTTCCTTAATCTCAGCCTTGTCAGAGTCTTCTGTCGCATTATCATCATGATTAAGAAAGAGAATACCTAATGGAGAGATTCAGGAAGTATAGAAAGTGCCTTCTCAAAGATATGGTTCACACAAATGTTGGAACTTCTATCCAGCAGCCTTTTTCCTTCTCTATAGATAAATCCTTAACTTGACTCATAAGATGGTCATGGCCTCCAGTATAATTTTTTTTGGGGGGGGGGGGGGCAGGGCACAGAAGGGAGCTTGAAATGCATGTTGCAAAAGATGTCCCACTTTCTACTATTTCCATAAGAGAGACACAGCTCCAGGAGCTTCTCCTTTTTTAGATTCCTGTACACTGTACATGCAATTTAAACCTCCCTGTCTTACATTTTTATCCCACTTTCACAATGGCACATTTAGTATCAAGTACAAAAGCAATTTCTAAATCGAATAAATAAATAAACAGGCTTCCACCTTAGGTGGATAATGTATTAATTACCAGCTTCTCACCTGCTAGTCAGTCTGAGTACGTGGATCCTATGGATTAATCATTAAACTGATTGGATATAAAAAGAAGGGAATAGAAGGGAATTAAGTAAATCCACTCTACATTACTATTCATCCTGTTAAGAATTCTCTGTGCTTGCTATTGCTGTCTACTACCAATTTTTTGCACTGTTTATTGGCATTCTCATTCGGTCACACCAGTCTTGGTTGTTGTTCCAGCTGGTTACTTTATCTTTAGTTGGTATGCAGTTTTTCAGTAATAGTCCTGAGCCATTTATCTGTCCAGCTTGTTCAAAAACACCCCACTGAGCCTTCAGCCCTCTCAGTCTCCCATTGGCTGAGATCCAGCTTCTCCACTTTCTCTCTATATTTGTTGTCTTTCAGTAAGGAATTGAAGCCGAAAGCATTTGAGCTTCACTGCAGGTGAGATGTCTAACATTCTTATTCTTATTTCTAAAGCAGAAGGACTCAAGATATAAAGTTATCATACCTGGGCTGTAAAACCATGGACAGCTGCTAGGCAGCAGTAGAGAGATAAAGGAAACTCTTCACCCTTAGCTGTCATTGATTGGTTGCCTGAATTTTTACATCAAGATACTGTAGCACTTTCAGTTCTCATAACTAATAATGTTTCCATGGCAAGGGGTACCTTTTTGACTAGCCTACAGTAATCAAGAGCTGCTTTGGTGTAGTGGTGAAGGCATCAGTCTAGAAACTGGGAGACCATGAGTTCTAGTCCTGCCTTAGACACAAAGCCAGCTGGGGACCTTGGACCAGTCCCCCTCCCTCAGCCTTAGGAAGAAGACCATGGCAAACCACTTCTGAAAAACCTTGCCAAGAAAACCACAGGAACTTGTTCAGGCACTCACCAAGAGTCAACACTAACTTGAATGCACCATATAATACTAATATTTGAAATATCATATGAAATTCTCCCTTCATGCTGCAAGTCCCTTTATCTGCACTCAATGCTTCCATAATGGGTCAGATTGGAGACACATTTGAAAACTAAGCGTTTTTCTTTTTTCAAGCAAATGTTAACTGAATAGTAGCAATAGACTCATTAAATCAAACAAAGCAAAAGTACCATCCACATATAGACAACCAAAGCCACAGCTATAATCAGAAGGATGAATTTTCCAAAACATGGTAAACATTTTTCTTGACCGTGAATCATCACAGAAGACAGAAAGAACTAAGTAGCTGAAGAAGTGGTCTAAAACTCTGGAGAGTCATTATGTCTTGCATAAAGACTACACACTGTATGATAGAATTAGATATGAGCAAAGATGCCAATATGTGTTTCTCTCACATTTGATCTTTTAAAATCTCAAGCCAGGAATTTTTCATTTTCCATTATGTGAGAAGTACTAAGGTAGGCTCAGTTTACATTCTAGGAAAGTTTCATCAAGAAGGTGAAATCTTCCCAACACTGGAAGCATTAAAGATTCCACCTCCCTTCTGCCCTTCTTCCTTGAATCAATGCTTCTTGACTAGAAGAATCTTTGTAAATCCAACAATTACCCACCAGCATTCACTTAACACTGAGGATATTGATTACTTTTTTTGTTAATGTATAAAGTATAGAGTCCATAGAGATGTTTTCAGATATTCCCTGAAGTTTTTAATTTTACATTAAGAACTGGTCATGCAATATATCCAGCAAGTCATGCAAAGATATTTTTGCCCCTTCCCCATTATTATTACTGGATTTGGCTCTGTTGTACTCCAGCCTTTTGGTCATCCAGTGGCTGACCAGATGCGTCAAGAAAGCTCACAAATAAGGCATGAGAGAAATAATCCTCCTCTCTTTGTCCTGAGTAACTAATATTTAGGGCCTGCTGCCTTCAAGTCCTGAGATAGTGGAAAGTAAGAGTCAACTCATATTTTCCACATAAATACACATGTTCACAGACACCCAAACAACTGATCAATGATATTTTTTGGTAATCTGAGAAGAGCCATACCCATGCAAATTCAATGAGGAGGGAGGAGAGGGAGAGAAACATGGCAAAAGAAGATGGAAGAAAAGTGAACTATGAAGTGATAAGTTCTAGCTTACATATTGTTTTTCTCCAAACATCTATTTTGCACATTAATACCTAAATCCTGAACATACTTACTCAGCTGTACGTTGCAATTATTTTCATAAGACTCTACTTCAAGCCAGCTTGTTTAGGACTGGAGCCATTATTAATATTCTAAGGTTTTCTTCATTTGTTTATTTATAGTTTCCAAGATGTCCTTCATCTCAAATGTTGTAGAAAACATCCAAATGGTAACAGCCCAGAAATTCAGTAGGAAGAGCTTTATGCCACATAGGGATGCAGTGATGAAGAACATTCACTATAGAATTTTTGCATGTGGTATAATTGATACAAGTGCAGGAGAAGTTTATGGGCCGACTATACAGGTATAGCAGTTAAGGTGTTGGGTGAGGACTGGGGAGACCCAGGCTAAGCACATCCTCTATCATGGAACTCAGCAGCTAACTCTGGGCTAGTCCCAGTCTCTTAGCTCAACCTATCTCACAACCTTATTGCTGTGTAGATAAAATGAAGGGAAATTCCAAGGTAAGCCACTTTGAGAGAAAAGGTGAGTTATATCTAACAAATAAGTATAAATCTAATAATAGAGGAAGATGTTTTGAACCAGGTCAGAAGCTTTTTAGCTAAGTTCTGTGAATTTGGACTGGTCATGACTTTCAGAGTCTCAGGGGCAAAAGTTATGTTGTTGTTGTTGTTGTTGTTGCTGTTATGGTTGTTGCATAGTCAGACAGATATTTAGACTGGATTTGGCATTTTTATCCACCTATCGAGTCCTTCCTAAGGACCTTGGATAGGCAGATGTTGTTGTTTGATGCTGTTAAAGGTATCATCACAGGATATAAATTGTTCCAAGTAAAGCTGCCTTTTGCAATTGACTGATGGTGATTTTGTCAATGCCGATGGTCTTCAACTGGTGCTCCAGGTGTTCTGGGATTGCACCCAAAGCACCTATTACTATAGGTATTATCTTTGCTTTCCTTTGTCATAGTCATTCTACTTCTATTTGCAGGTCTTTATATTTTGTGATTTTCTCCAGTTCTTCCTCTTCTATTCTGCTGTCTCCAGGTATCGCAATGTCCACTATCCAGACTTTTTTGTCTTTCTTATCAACAGTTGTTAAGTCTGTGGCGTTGTGTGGCAGATGCTTGTCTGTTTGAATTTTAAAGTTCCAGACTACTTTAACTTCTTCATTTTCTATTACTGTGTCTGTTTTGTGGTCTCACCAGTTCTTGCTTGCAGGCAAATGGCATTTCTTGCAGATATTCCAATGCACCATTGTTACTATTTTGCCATGCCGTTGTTTGTAGTCAGTCTGTGCAGTCTTCTTGCAGCAGCTAACTAGGTGGTCCGCTGTTTCTTCAGCTTCTTTGCAAAGGTGGCATTTTTTGTCTATTGCTGTCTTCTCAATTCTGGCTTTAAATGCATTTGTTTTTAAGGCTTGGTCTTGTGCAGCCAGAAGTCAACCCTCTGTCTCTTTCTTCAACTTTCCTGCTCTTAGCCATTGCCAGGTCTTGTTGTTATCTGCTTTGCCTGCTAGTTTTTTTGTGTACTGGCCATGTAATACTTTGTCTTGCCATGTCTATTTTCTGTTCTTCATTTGGTCTTTCTTATAGGCCAGTTTGGTTTCTTTGGTATTCAGTAAGCCTTCATGGTATACTAGCTTCAGTGCGTCTTCTTTACTGTTCTTCAGATATTCTTCCAATGCCCTTTTTTCTTCTTCACCTGTCTGGTGTATTTGTGACATTTCATGTTCACCTATGCTCCTTGGTAAGTAGAGTCTGTCAACATTGCTGCGTGGATGAAAGGCATGATTCATTGTCATTATTTTTCTGGTCTTCCTATTCAGGGGTTTTAGTTCAGTTCTAATGACTGGAATTGCGCAGGTGTTAATCACCTTGATGCTATTTCTACCACTGAATTTGGACCTTAAGATCTTCTTCATTCTTCTGATGTATTCACTACTAACCTTCTTCTTGACTTCAGTGTGCTTGATATTGTCAGCCTGAAGGATTCCCAGGTACTTGTAGTGATCTTCTTCATCCAGACTCTTGATGTTATTTCCATAGGGCATCTTGATTCCTTCAGCTGTCACTGTTTTTTCCCTGTTGATGGTCAGGGTGCCACATTTGTCCAGTCCAAACTCCATTGCAATATCTTGGCTCTATATTTGGACAGTATTGAGCAGTGATTCCATTTCAGATGGTGTTTTTCCATACAGCTTCAGATCGTTATTATTATTATGGTTGGTCACAGTCAGCCAGATGTTTAGGCTGGATTTGGCATTTTTATCCACCTATCAAGTCCTTCCCAAGGACCTGGGAAAGGCAGATATTATGTGATGGTGTTAAAGGTATCATTGCAGGATATAAGCTGTTCCAAATAAAGCTGTCTTTTGAAATTGACTGATAGTGATTTTGTTGTTGTTGTTGTTTCTAGGTCAATTTTAAAGAGCTATCACAAGTCAGCTTACCCCAAATAAACATTAAATTACACTGTCCTATTGCAGTAAAACAACTGTATGAACATTTTAAAATTGCAGATCGTTTCACAATCGAGCCAAGTACTCATTTAAATGGAGTTCTTGAGATTTTAATCAATTCTTGAACATGCTAACTAACTGATAGGCTGGACTGTGAGATCATATAACCATCTTTTAATTTTTAAAATACAGCTTTCTAATTGTAGAACAAGCTCTCCCAGCCTAGTTGCTCTCCAGATATATTGGGACTCTACTTTTAATCTGGCTGTCAATTCTGAAACATCTGGAGGGAGTCAGTTTGAGGGAAACTGGTGAGAAATTAAAGCTTGCATACAAAATAGATACTCTACTACTGATTAATAATTTCTGCATTAATACAGGAAACAAGGTTGCAATCTGATATATTATCAAAAATTACCCTGAGATTGCTAAATAAAACAATTCCAATGATTTCATGAGAGAATTAATCAACACCAGACTTGACAATAGAATAATTTAGGATGTAAGGCAGATACAGGCCACTTAACTCCAGGCCCCATCTAGCCACGATTGCTGAAAAACAGTGGCATGGTTTAGCACAATTCTGAGTCAGGAAGCACAAAGTGTGTAATATAACCCATGAAATAGACTTAATGAGATTCATAAAACAAAATGCTTAAAACCCTTTCCTAAAACATGAGTTAAGCTCCTTCCCTGAAAATTCTGACCTCATTCACATGTGCAATATAACTTTTCCTACTTGGCATCATACTTCTGCCCATCACATCCCTTGAGCCTATCTGATTATCAGGTGCATCTCTCAGCACCCATAATGTTGCCCATACTAGCGGAAGAAACCCTAAATATAAGGTTTTCCATTCAGAAGACAAGAAAGGGAAGGTAAAAAGCATGGTTCATATTCTGTTGCTCCATTTGGAGCCTAAAACAACCAGATATCTTTGTTGTGTAACACTTTCCCCCTTCCATCTTTCTTTGCTCAAATCTTCAAAGCACCCTGCAGAGCAAATTATCCTGTACAGAAGGCTTGTAACTTACCTCAGCTCAAACCAGTACTCCCATTCCCCTGAGATCCAAAGCAGAGGGTCACCTTATTATGAGAAGGTTTGTGGATATGAGGAGAAAAAGAATAAATCTCCATAATTGTCTTTATTTGTCAATTGACAGAACCAGATGGATTCTATGTGTATATTAGCCACTAGTGAGGATGGAGCCTGCCAAAGTTCAGATTAATGGGTGCAGAATTCAGACGATCTTCCAAGATGAGCTATATGCAAAATGGCAGGATAGGTTACAGTTGTGTATAATATTTAGTATAGTTGGACCAAACTCAGAGAAAGTACAACAGGTGATTTGTTCAGAAGATGAGGAAATGAGGCAAAGGTATGGTTTGCCCAATATGACATCCCATATGGCAAGCTCTAGTGTTTGCCTAGGCAGGCAGAAAGAGAGCCCCTTGTCCACTCCTGTCCAGACTGGCCGTCTCATCTCACTGACCTTTGTCTCAGAAAAAACCATGAAGGGCCAGTTAGACGATGCCCTCTGAAGATACTGCATAACAGTATCTGGGTACTGCAAAACAGTGTTCCAACCACTTTTCTTCCTTTCTGGAAAAGAAGAGGCTAGAGGTCAGTTGCTAGAAACATTTGCAGCAAAAGCAGCATTTCTAGGTTTCCCATTCAGCTTCTATATGTGGATTCCCACTGCTTGCTAGGACTCTACCCTGATCTGTGGGTTCCTTTGTAAAAGAAGTGAGATCATAGAAATGCCTTCCCAAGGTAAAACAAATGCACAGAAAAGAAAATATTGCTTTAATAGTTATAGAATAGCAAGGGCTAGGTGAAGACACGCTGCACATGTTTCTCATTGGGACTGAGGATATGCGCTATTTCAATCAGGCATAAACATGCTAGCAAAATATCTCCTTTTCCCAGACACAAAATATCATCATTTGAGTCCCAAGAAAATGATTTCTCTGCATCAGACACAAAAGTTGAGGGGGGCGGAGCCGGATTCCTCTGCAGCAGCTGAACAGCTGTGCATCTATAATACAGTAAAATTATTGTCTGGAAAAGCCCCCACAAACCACAATCATGTGTTTGGCTGAAGAAAGTAGGAAACTGGTCATTTTAAGTATGATATAAAGAACCCCCCCTTAAAATCTTCTGGGAATGCAGTAGTCCATCTACATGTATCTTTTTCTACCTTGATTTCTTATCCTAATGGAGCCCAGGAACATTTATGATTACATTTATTTTGGGTCTGAGGATCACGTTGTGCAACGTATTGCAATAACAAATAACAGGAAGATTATTCCCTGCCCCCAAATTTCCTGCAATCCAATTATAAAACAAGAGACAACAAGTGAAAACAGATGGATGCAAAGAAATAAATATGCAATAAAGCTCAGCATATTAAGCAAGGGTTTTTACACAGCAGCTGCTTTACTCAGAGCTTGTGCATATTTTCCTTTGCTCTCTCACTTTTTCTCTCTTCTCCTCTCTCTCTCTCATTCCCTTGAAATACATGCCAACTGATATGAAATATTTCCATGTGTTTTCCATCAAAAACACTATAAGGAAAAGTAATTGAATATTAACAAAATATTGCTCTTACAAAATTGTATTTTTCCTTTTGAACAGTCTTAATAGATGTATTGCACATTACAGTATTAGCGATATCCGTTTGTGTGCCAACAGTCTTCTCTGTAATATTTAAGAGAAATAAATGCTGTGAGGATTCCAGTCCAACTGTGACTCACTTAATACAGGCTTCGTTCAGATGTAACATTAAGCTATATTTCAGTGCTAAGCAAATAAGCTTGCTAAAGTCTTAGATTTGAGCACCTTCACCTTTCCTCTCTTCCTCCTGTACGTGCTGGAGAAGAAAAAAGGAAGCAACCATCTCCCCATTTAAAATTTAAACTAATCAGAATGATTGTAGCTAGCTTAAACCACCTATTGGCCATGCTGGCTGGGAATTCTGAGAACATTAGTTCAATACATCCAACAATATCTGCAATAAGCCACAATAGTGGCAAAATGGTGGCAAACATGTCATGATGTCATCACACAAATGAAATCATGTAATGATAGCATATCTCACACAAGAACATAGGTTATGGAGTCCTTGGTGCTCTCTGAGCTTGGTTGTTGGCTTGAAGACATTTCATTACATTATCAACTAGGTAATATCATCAGTGCAAGTAAGTGTGGGGTTTGCTCCCTGTTTATATACAGTAGCTTGCCCTGCCAATGTTGATTAAAGCTAAGAAGGAAACAAAAAGACCGGAACATATCCTCCCCAGCAGCCAACACCCAGAGAAGCAGGGATTAACACCAGGCAGACAATCAAGCAGAAAACAATACCCTAATCAAGGAACTACCAAGGAGAAAACCACACCCCTACCAAAAAAAAATAGGGGAAGGAAGGCTTGTCACCATAAAAGTAAACTATAGTATACCCATCCAAAGAGAATCACAGTCACTGGAAATATAAGTTGCATGATTTAGCAAGTCAACATGGGTGCATATGTGTATCAAGATAACCATTAACCTCTCACTTACAACACTCATCCAGGCCCCATTGAAAAAGTTGAGTACATCTTTTAGTGTGTAAAGATGAGATGGAGTCTTACCTGGCAAATGTTGTCATTTGCAAATATCCAAATTACCACTAGATGGCAGCATAAAGATATATAAAACCATCCAGATTCTTGCAGCCCTGATTTGGTGGCCTTAACTGAATCAGAGGAAGATGTCTTGGTTTTGAAGATATTGCCAGATTAAATTGTTTCTTTAACTGCTTAGTTTTATAATGCTGCTTTTTAAAAATATTTCTTCTCCTTCTCCTTCTCCTCGTCTTTCTCCTTCTCCTTCTCCTTCTCCTTCTCCTCTTTCTTCAGTGTTTTTCATTTAATTAGGGCTACCAGGTATGGCATGCAAAAATCCAGGTGTCCCCTTTTTCACTAGGAAAATCTAGGTTTTAGAAACCCTGATTTGGTAGCCTGAATTTTAGAATAGCCTTTTTTTGTATGCTGCCTTGTTAGAATGGTAATTAAAACATGTAGCCAATCAAGAACCATCAGTGATAAAATCCAGGGTGGAATTATTATCTTTTTTTTCTTTTTCTTTTTTTTTTTTTCTGGAGAGCCTGAATTGAAATATCGTATCACTTTGGATGAAAGAGACAGGCCTGAATCAACACCTGCCGGCTGTTATATCTCTCCGGGCCTTGCTTTCGCTTGACCTTGTTTCCCTGTTCTTTAAGCTTGATGCGTGGTAATGCTTAAAAGTCAAGTTTGTTAAGTAAATAACAGTTCTGTGGGTGACTCAAGCAAGGAAAACCCCCCACTGTGCTGCCACATGGAAACAGCCGGACTCTCACTTTCTAGCTGATCTAAATCCAGCCCATTTCCAGCATCTCTAGCAAGTGATAGGTTGTCTTTTGCAAACACTGCTTGGGCCTCTTTTTATAGCAACTGCCATGCCAAGGCTTGCATTTTCATGACAACTGAGCGTACATAAAACATCCATCCCCAATGGTTATAAAATAAATAAGGGAGTGGGGGGAGTGGGAGGATCACAGCTAAAGTGCTGCTAAATCTCATTTCATTTCATTTCATTTCATTTCATTTCATTTATTTATTTATAATTATTTGTTGGCATTGCATGTCCAAAATCTGTAGGGGATTTTTCTTTTCTTTAAATATCTTTCTTCACGTGAAGTTCATCACGTGAAGTTCACTTAAGCATGGATTATTAAATAAAACAAAACTAGATAGATTTAAGCTAAGCTAAAAATAGGCTAAGCTAAAAATGATGGTTTATAAGTTAGATTTGATGAAACGTAGCAGATTTCATCTATCTTTCTATCATCACATTTATATGCTGTTGAATCTGCAGGACTCACAGCAGCTTGCAGCATGCAATTGACCATGTCCGGGCCTGTTTGCAAGGGGTGGGAGTTTACAGCACTGTATGCCTCTGTGGGCAGTTCCAACTGGAGGTTGGGGAGGAGGAGAGGTCAACCTGGCAGCTATTCCTTTATGGGATTTGCATCTCTCATCTCTACTTTTTAATTTCTACTTTTTAATAATCCTTGGGAAGCTCACCAGTTATTTGGAGTAAGATATCATCAATTTGCTGATGATATTCACCCTCCAGTCTGGACCAGGGTCTTGACCTGGTACCTGGAGGCTGTGAGAGATACAATGTAAAGGAACAAGCTGAAATTAAATCCCAACAAGAAAGACAGAGATGAGGTGTATCCAGAAATGATTTGGCTCTCTTTGGGTTCTGGTTTAAATTCTGGATGGAGTAGCAATCCCTCTGAAGGAGCAAATTCATGACTTGGAGGTCATCTTAGATTCATAGCTACTGCTAGATATGCAAGTGAAAGTTATGGTTAGGGAGCAGAGAAGGGCTTTGCCCAGTTTCTGCTTGTGTGTCAGTTGCAGCGCTACCTGATGCAGGATGCAACAGGCCACTCACATCCTTCTTACCAATAGGCTAGACTACTGCAATGCACTTTACATGTGGCTGCCTTGGAGACTATTCGAAAGGAGCAGTTGAAACAGAATGCAGTAGTCCGCCTGCTGGGGTGCAGGCCACCAAAATCATATAGCACTGGAATTGCAAGCACTGCACTGGATGTCAACAGGCTTCTGAATGCAATTCAGAGTACTAGTCACTACCTATAAATCCCTGCACAGCTTGGAACCCAGATACCTTCAGGACCACCTGCTTTGAGTAGATTCAACCCAATCAGTGTGCACTTCCTGACTAGGAATGTGAAAGATCCCCCTGATGTGAAATCTGGGGAGGAGAGTTTATCAATTTATCATTCTCAAAAGAGAATTCATCACTATTTAGTCTATAGTGGGAACCATTTTAGGGATAACCTAATCTGTTTTGAAAGTGGGTGAAAAGGACTAAACAAGGAGCCTCCCCTCCAGCAGAGGGAATGGAATTAAAAATAAAAGGGATGAAATGATTTTGGATGAAATGCCCATAAAGAAATGCTGGAAAAAGTATTTTAGAGATTTGTATGAGTATGATAGCAGAATGTCAAACAACCATTTCAGTGAGTGAAGTAAATGCTATAAATGCTAATTTCAAAAAACAAAATGTTGAAAAAGAAATCATAAATGCTGTCTGGGGCTTTTGGAAAATGGTATGGCTACATGTGTAAATGGTGTAACCAGAAAAATGTTATAAGATGAATGTGGTTTGCCTTTGGAATGGTGATGGAACTTGCTTAATGTGTATGTCAAGTCTTCATCTATCCCAAATTATTGGACGAATGCTATCATTCTCCAAATATACAAAAGGAAAGGGGGGGGGGGAGTCAGGGGTTAGTTTGTTAAGGGTTCTCAGGAAGGTGTTTGGCAGAAGTCTAAATAAAAGGATATGAGAAGTGGCAATAAGCAAAATTTAGGAAGTGCAGTTTTGGTTTTACATCAGCTAAAGAATGCATAAGCTCGATTTTTGCCCTTCAGCAGATTATTGACAAAGGTATGAATGTGGGAAAGAAACTGTATTGTGTGTTTGTTGATGTAGAGCAAGTTTATAATAAAAGTGTATAGGTTTGAACTATGGAATTTTTTATGAGAATATGGCATTGAAAGTTGACTTCTGAATGCAATAAAAGCAGTATATTATGGAAGTATTCATGAGAATAAATAGAATGCATAGCAAAGGGATCACTAATGAGCAGGGAGAAAGACAAGATCTTTCTTTAATTGTTTATGTATTTGTTCATAAATGTGTAAGGAATACTTGTGGTGACTTTAGAGATTTGTTAATTGTGAACATGAATGCACGTGTACTTCTCTATGTAAATGGTGTCATGTTTTTGTCTGAGAACCCAAACTATTTGCAACAAATACTAGATAAATTGTATGAAGCAATAAGGAGTATTAATCTGAAAATCAAGGACAAAAGTGATTGTGTTTGACAGAGAAATGGAGTGAATAGATGCAAATTATATATAAGTAGTAAAGAAATACAGCAAGTAGATGAACTTGTCTGTAGAATGTTTACTAAAGATGGAAAAATGGATGGGGAACTTTTTGTTGTTGTTCTTGTTGTTTTGTGCCTTTGAGCCAGTTTTTGACTGCTGGGTTTCAGAAGTGGTTTGCCATTGTCTGCTTCCTAGGGTTGAAAGAGAGTGACTGTCCCAAAATCACCCAGCTGGCTTTGTGCCTAGGTGGGACTAAAGCTCATGGTCTCCCAGCTTCTAGCCTGATGCCTTAATCACTACATCAAACTGGATCTCAGAGAACATTTAAGATATGCAAATGCTGCTAGAAAGATGCAGTAGATGGTGTGTTGCAAGGAATATGTATCTTAAAAATGGCTGTGCATAGGAATGTGCTTCTGTCCACTTGGTTATATAGAAATAAGAGTTTTATATTAGGAGAAACAGTTGAATGCAGAGACAGTGGGGTACTTAAGAAGTACATGAGATGAAACAAGAAGAGATGAGGGTAAGAGTAAATGGGTAATGAATAAATGCGAATAAATACAAAACAGAATGGCCAGTACAGAAGAAGTACTTTGCTGAGATTGGGTCATATAGAGAAAATAAATTACAAAACAAATGAAGAAAGGAAGAGGGATGGGTTAAGAAGAAAGGGAAGACCAAGAAATTCCCATGGTTGGAGGGAATTAATGAAATCCTCAAAAAGACAAAGGTGAGGAATTTAAAGAACAATGAATCAGTGTACAGACATGGTGAAGTGAGAATGGTTTTCAAGAATGAGAAGGTAGAGAATAAAGTGAACAGTGTTGCTTTAAAGCAGTGTTTTTCAAACTTGGCAACTTTAAGATGTGTGGACTTCAGCTCAACAGCAAGCTGGCTGGGGAATTCAGGGAGTTGAAGTCCACACATCTTAAAGTTGCCAAGTTTGAAAAACACTGCTTTAAACTAATCTTAGTTAGATTTTTTTTTTAATTTTCTCTTATTGCCTGCCTTTAATTTCTTTTGCTTGCCATTTCTTAAGTGTTTAGGCATTTTGAATGACACTGCTTACCCTGAAAGGAAACCATGTGACCTGCCCAATTTCAAGTGTTTCTGAACCCTAATGCAAGCAACCTTTCCCTTCATCCTAGCTCTAGGAAAATACTGCATTTTTTAAAGGCACTCCAGAATTTCTTGCCCAAAGCTCAGAAACACTGGAGAAAATAATCTTGTGGAAATCCTGAGAATACAGAGAGCTAATTTTGCAATCATACAATTTTCCACATGATAAATGCTTTACTGAGAAGTTCCTGTTTTAAAAGCAATACTGTCAAATGTCCAGACAGAGTATTTATTTTTAAGAAATGGATGTGGAGTGGCAGAAAAGTTTCATGAGGACATAGGAATTCAAATAAAATCAATAAAGTCAATCTAGCTCAACCTTCCCAAACTTGGGCTGAACTAATTCAGGGAGTTTATATCTTCACATCTGGAGGGAACATCTGACTAGTTTGGTTAGCTCCATTTAACTTAACTAGTCAGATGTTATCTACTTGAATAGGATCTGAAAGCTCAGAGGCTGTGCAAAGTTCCTCTCTGAGAGGATTTTTGAAAGAGATTGTCATTAGCCTCATCTCACATGTTCTTACAAACAGGAAATGGAAGCAATTTGAGCTCTGTAAAAGCTGGAGACTAGCTTTTCCCCCCAATAATAAAATGTCTTCCATTTTGATATCAGATATCCAAGTCAGGTGACAATTAGAAGATGAGGGGGCTGGAACAGATAATTCTGTCCCCCTCTCTTTCATATTTCAATGGTCTGCAGCTACTTTTTCTTTGGAAGATAGGTTGCAATTAATAGATCAGCTCTGTCAGTGACAGATGGGTGGGTACTTCAGTGTGGAAGAACCACCTGTTGATCTAACTATGGGGCTGGGGAAGAGAGGTCCAGACAGGTTAATAGTTCCCCTTGGATATGGGATGTTATTCTCTCAATAAAAGTTCCTGCCTTCCTTTTCTCTTTCCTCAATTCTTTTTTTGCCCACACCCAACTTTCCCCCACTTTCTATATCTGCTGGCCCCATTTCTATTCTGCCTTCAAAGTATCTTTCCTCCAAACTGCTCCCACCTCCCTCTCATTCCTTAAGGGGTTCTCTGCCCAAAATCCCCAGCCTCTTTTGTCCCTTTGTTTGCTGATTGCCCCCAGCTGTTCAATCCTCCCTCCTCCTCTCCTTTCACTGGTGTCCTGTTCTTTTCGTCTGCTGGGTAGACTCCTCTAGCACCCAGAATTAATCTTTGGCTTTCTAATGACCTAAATGTAAATAAATTCATAAATTAAGCCTCAAATGATTCATGTGAAATAATATAATTTCATCAGTAGGATAATACGATTTAAACAATAGAAACAGTCTTTGCTTGCTTGCCTGTAATTTCTTTTTATCCCTGTTAAAGTAAATTATTAGAACCAAGAATAATGGCAACATCAGTAACCCTTTCTGCGTTTGTGAATTCCATTCTAATGATTTAATATTTTTCCTTGCAATTAAATTGAATCTAACTTCAATATCATCCATTCAGACTCCACATCAGTCCTATCAAATCAGTTTGTTTATAAGAACCAGCTGTTAATTCTCCTAATCTCTGACATATTCTCCAATTTAAATTTGATTTAAAATTCAAGTAGGAGAAAATGGAACTATAACTACAAAGATCCTCCCAGGACTGAAGTCACTGATAAGATGATAAAGTCAAGTGTGTGTTAGTCATTTAATTTGTACTCTTCTTGGGATACTAAGTTTAGTAAATGACTCAATCGCTATACACAATTACAGCTATTTCCAGACTGTAAGTGATGTAGCACAGCCGTACTGTTGCAAAAACACACCCCAATTAGTTCCTGAAAGAGGTCTTTCAACAATGTACTGTCTCCTAGGAATCCTGAATTTAATTACATAGTCCAGTTCCCCCCATGCACACATAAACTCAACCGGGCACATGTATGCACACGCACATCTCATAATGCAGCTTCACTGTACACACACATTAATCTGCAAGGGATGTCACTGGATGTTGCTGCTTTGCTACCCATAAATAAAAAGGTGTCTGTATTGATACACCTGTAGTAGCAACTGACAAGCTTTTGTCTGGTCTGAGCGTAGAAAGAAGCACAGATAACGTAGCAGGCTCCTTCACACGGGGGAACGTAAAAGGAAAAAAACGGCCTAAAAGACAAATAGAGGGCTGCATTGCTGCAGAAATTACTCCTTGAAACTTACTTCAGTAGACAGGCCTATGACTGAGTCCCTATTGAACTATTACACCCAGCATCCCCATATAAGATTTGGGTCTTAACACATCTGGAAGAAGCTTGATTAGGGAAAGGTTAATGGTATCTTGAAAATATTATGTTAGCTTCATTGGCTGTGAGAGAGAAAATTATACCTGATGTTAGTTTACCTGAATGCAATTCACATGCAAACCTTTTATTCTGAAAATGGCAGCAGAAATTGTTAAAGAGGAAGGGAAGCTATTTTTAAACCTCACCCACACTGCCTAAGCCCGAATTCAAATACACTTCCTTCTGTTTGGGGCTGCTGTAAAAATGCAGGTCACCACTGGATGGCAGCACAGAGTCGTCAGGCATTTGCAGCTAAATATTGTAGCCCTACTTTCTCCAAAAAGATTCCAGGAGAATATTTGTACTGGGACTTCAGTAGTGCAGATAAGGGAGTTTCACAGTCTTCCTCTTCCTTCCTTTAACTGCATTTATACAATCAACATCACATTTAGTGTAACACTGAATCTCCGCAAAGAATATAGGTGTCAGAGCTCAAGCTACAGGCTATAGTATGGAGATGCAGTCTCCCAGAAATATCATTCCACCCATCAAGATGCATTTCTTAAAATCAGTTTTGGAAATGAAACAAATATTCAAATCATTGTAAGCCAAGAAGCTTAATTCTTCCCCCCTTCATTTTGGCATCTTCTTTGCTGTTGACAGAGCTATGTTTGCATCGACTGGTTGTGCAATGAAATTTGGGATAAATTACAGAGGTCTTACATGGTACATCAAACAATAACAACTTTGCCTGCTGTTGTTTTCCTTTTAACAGAGAATGCTGATGCTCTTTTATCTTTTATTTCTACCTCAAATAATTAATGTTGAACTAATTACATTAGGAAAAACATATCATGATAGAAAATGTTAATCTGACACTTAATATTAATGTAAGCATTAAAGTACCCACTTGCTGTCTACCTAAATACAATATAAGGCCTAGATCCATCTTAAACATGGTTAAGATCTTTTTGCTGGATAGAAAAGAAAAATGAAAGCCCAGATATTCAACCTGCATACATAAAAAACTGGGAACAGTGGTTTCAAAAAGCCAGATCTGAATCTTTCTAACGTATTTTAATTTGGAAACAGAATATGTGCCACTGAGATATCAAAGTAATGATGCTGCTGACTGAGCCAATGGCACCTGTGGCCTTTTTTAGTATGTATGCATCAAACTGTTCACTGCATGAACAGGTACATGTTGTTAATAGTCTTTTATGTGGCTTAATGAGGGCATGAGACAATGTTGGATATGTCATGAGTGGTTTGCTTCAGGCAACAAATATGGGGTGGGCAGCTTGGCAGGAAGATCCTACAGAACAAAGCCATGTGTCCCGCAGCGTGGCCTACACTTCTCTAAGATTGTATCTTCAGATGTGCTTCAGATGTACTGTTACCAGTATTGAACCACTATTCTACTGTCAATCCATTCTCCTTTCATGCAATGAACTGGAGGTGTCATCTCACTCCTCAACTCCAAGATATCTTGGCCTGGGCCTGTGTTGAGAAATGCACACAATAGTGAGATAAACAGGACCGATCATGTGTTATTTTCTGAAGCATTATTATTTTTCCATAGGCTCAGTACTTCCCTTGTGACTCTTTATTACTGGTCTGAAATTGCCCGATTTGTTCTCCAACAGAGGCCATAGCAGCAGCTGAAGTAAAAGTGTCTTTACATCTTCTCAGCCCATTTCATACCTAACATGTTTTAGCTGGAAAGGGACTTTATGAAAAATGCTTTGGATGAATAAAAGGTTATGTAAGTATAGATGGGGAAGAATAAACATGTGGAAACTGTATATTGATGCATAAGTGCACAGAGACCACATTGCAGTTGAAAAATACCTGAAGCACATAGAAAAGTTATTCAAAGTACATAAGGAATGTGCAATAATTCTCCACTATATTAGGAAATGTGTTGACATGAAACTGCATTATCACTGATATTCCAAAGGGTCCCCCCCCTTTTTTTCCCCTTCCTCCTCTCATTTTGGTTTTTAGACGTCAGATTTAATGAGATCTAAAATATGCTTAGTAACAGCATCCAACTTTAATTGTGCAGATGAAATTAATATCAAGAATGATGCAATTGACCCCTCCAAAGTAAACTTCTATCATGCCATAAAAAAAAGAAAAGAAACATGCTACTGGGATCCTTCACGTGATCTTACATTGAATAAGAGGGTGGGAGAAGAATAGAATATCTATCGTATCAGCACATCTTCTATTGTCTCTATCCATATTCCCATAAAGAAGTTTCTTTCTTAATGCAAATTCAGCAGCAGGAGCAGTTCATGTCTTCTTTTTTTTTTCACTTGATAGAAAATCTAACTACTCAGTTGTATTGTCTTGGATCCACAAGTAGAAAAGCACTTTGGCTTGCATACATTAGCTCTGCCAAATCCTTCTGTTGGAGATTTAAATTCAGCAGGAGCCCTTGTTAGAGGATATGCTGAACACAAGCAAAGTGCTGAAAAAATATTGAGTAACTAAGGAGCAGAACATCCCTTAAAAATGTATAAAATGCTCGTAATATGGTTATCTTGGATACAGAGTATGGGCTTAACCCAACTGCCAGTGAATGTTAACAGACATTCATTATATTTGAAGTGGAGGATAAATTTATTAAGAAATACATGAGCTTATAAACACCTCCTTTCTACCTAAACTATATCTTAAAGAGAGGGAAGCACTAGCAAGACATTTGTTTTGTCTCCTAAACCCAGAGACTCATTTAACTAGGCCACCTGTGGAAAAGCCTATGAAGACCTTCCCCTTATCTGTTTCTCATCATTTGCCCTAGTAGTCAAAACAGCTCATAAGTGAAAAGAGACAATCCCATCTACAATGCCTCCAATTTCCCTCTCTCATTCCAGCCCTGTGCCCAGCCTGAAGTTAGTCCAAAGTACTTTGACCTCAGAACCAATGGAGGAGGGCTAGAAGCTAAGAAAACCCCACTAACTAAATATATTTCTATTCACCTTTTCTGGATATACTCCATGGTCCCAATGCAGAGTTTTTTTATTTTTCTGTACAGTAGCGAATGAGAGTCAACCTCTACAATATAAAAGACAATAAAAGCATACTCTCGGGGATATATTATTGCCCAACTCAGTACGTTTGTAATAACACTGGCTCAGTTTACTCATCACATTGTGTATGGCTTGCTTTAATGAATCATTTGTTGGAAAGATCACATGTATTAAACCATATGTCATGGTTTATGAACCACAATAGCTAAATTCATAGAACATGCAAAGTCAGAATCAAACCACATGGAGCAAGGACAAAAGAAATGGCCACCAGCATATCAGCAGCCTAGACACCACTTCTCAAAATGCATTGGTCTCCTGAAATTCAAATTTCAAATAGTAACTCCAACCATAACTCTGCAGCTTCTACTGTACTACTGCTTCTGTCTCTGCTCTTCTGGTTGCAGAGTCATACAGTATGCCATTATAGCCATAGTATTAGAGTATCATTTTCTACATGCTTTCTACAATCATTGCCTCCATTGCCTTTTCTAGAATAGTTCCATATTGATACTGAAAACTTGAAAGTGGGTTGACTTTCATTAAGTATGGAAGGAAAGAAATTGCTTTTACTGAATCAGACCACTGCTTTGTCTGTTCAGTGCCAGCAACATGGACAGGCAATATCTTCCTGGGAGTCCTGTGCAAATTGGGTAAGCTTCACTTTGATGAAGTGATTTAGGACATGAATATGACCTGAAGCTTCATCTGCGTTAAACATTTCATTGAAGCTTTGCACAACTGTACTCACTATAGTAAGCAGTACTTGGAGATTCTGGGCATTGAAACTTTAAGTATGCAAAGAACATTCCTGATCAGCCATCTAGTTTTTAATTACCTGATTTATATTTATAACTAATCACAGTAATAAGGAACATTTGTATGTAAGTTAATTCTACATAAATGGATTGGTAATGCCCTTAAGACAATTTTCTGTCCTTAAAATCAAGTGTATTTTCTTGAGTCTTGTTGTGCATTCTGGAGACCAAAGGCCTTATTCATACTCATCTCTGATGAAGTCTGTAAAACCCATCAATAACATTAGTCTCAATTTTTTGTAGGACTTCAATGTCTCTCACTATTATAGTGCTTATCACTCATTCCTGTTCACAATCTATTGCCATATGTAGTTGGATCCTCCAGCTTGAGAGCAAAAAATGCTGTCAAGAATTGATAAGACATGTAGTTCTTAAGCAGTCATGTCATATATGGAGTCATGTATCTCAGGGCCTTTCCTCACTGCTGAGCTGAAGTGCTTTTCAACCAGGAGACAGGAGACAGGACAAGGTGGGAGTTCCCAACAATGGGAGACCATCCAGCCCATAGCTCCAGAGGGAAGACTGCAAAACTATCTTTGCAGCGTTTCATTTGGAGCAGCAGCTGAGCCAGGAGTTAATAAGCTCAGCTTATGAAGATCTCTTGCAAGCCTCACTGCTTTATGAGGACATAGAGATGTAGCACTGATCCCAGCATGGAACAGGTTTAAATGTCAGAACACCCAATTAGCTGATATGAATGTTCATCACTTACTTACCATAAAGGCAGGCGAAGAGGGGGCTCTCAATTGCTCCAGCCTGTCCCTGCTGATCTGTGATGTAAGACTGAGACACTCTAGGTACAGATCCATTCTCTATCCTCATGGCAATAGGAAGTAGCACACACACAGTATATTTCTCTTCACCCCTTGGTTCCTCAGTGTGCTTACCAGAATAGCACAGAATTCCCCATGGCACAAATACTAACCACCTAGCTATGTCCAAATTTCAAGCAGTAAATCAGCAATATCCTTCAATATCCTATGGACTGCATCCCTTGCCAATCAGGGCAAAGCAATACATTCCTACTCAACCCCTATAACAGGCAGCTAACTTGTTTTGCCCTATACAAAGCAAGAGTGGTTGAGTACTAGAAGAAAGAACCCAAATGTAAGAAACAAGCAGCCTTGTTAGGACTTCTTTGTCTACAAGTGTCCTTGAGTCAGGGTATATCACCCTCTCTGAAAAAAAGGAAAGGGAGGCAATATTTATTTTCCATGAAAAGCTGAAGGAGCAATTTGGAGGATCAAGTATGATAGATCATGTTGCTATATCATGATTATGTAGAAATAATTCCCTCTCCTTGGCATCTTCCAAATGTCTGCACTTCAGTTCTCAGCAATGGCTGTGCCAATTTGGGAATTCTGGGAATTGAAGTCTACACACCTGGAAATCATCCAGATTGAAGAACACTGATACAGAAATGGTAATGAAAGAAAATTTCCCCTTTGATCATCACTGCACTTAGGCCACAAACTTGCATGAGTGAAGCTGCTGAAATCCTGTTGACTTCGATTGTGTTTAAATCATTTACAGCCCATAAGAACAATGTTTGTACAATCACAAGCTAAGCATCTGTTCCCAGGGTATACATGATGCAGACTTAATTTGAGGTGTTCTCAATGCTCGATCCAAAAAAAGAAAAAAGGATCTCTGCACAAAATGTTCTCATGCACCCCGTGACAGATTGCATGAGCCAGAGTTCCATGTTCTCTGGGTGATTATGTAACCACTCGTTCCTTTATTTCCTTTTTAAAAGAAGGCCTTTATTATAATCTCAGATTGTCAAGGATTTAGCATAGTAGAAAGATTTGTTCCTTGTTTAATGAAATCCATTGATCATATTGATGGGGAAACTGTGTAACTTGCTTCTGTGATGATCTCTCTATCTTCTGCTTTTACAGAAATCCCACATTTAAGCAGCAGCTTGGTGACTGCTAGGACCCATCCGGTCCCACTGAATTTAACAAGTCTACGAAGTCCTCAGAAAGATTGAGATGCTTTCAATCAGTTGCCTAGCCTAATGGGATTCGTCTGTTTGGTTTTGTCCTTTGATTTTAAGAAGCAAGAATAACCCAGGCAAGAAATATTTTGCCCTTTTATGTCTGGGAAAAGAGCTACCATCCACTCACTATCCAAACTGAATCAGATATTAAATTGACATACTTCATATTTTGGAGTACCACCTGCTCTCCTCCTCTCCTAGTAAGATGATCCCTGATCCTTACCTATCTTATCCATAGAAGTAATCCTTTCATTACAGCAACCGAACATGGACAAATTTATTTTAAGTTTTCAATTGTCAAGGCCCCTTCATCAGGCAGGCATTTTTCCCAATGAAGAATTCTTGAAATTCAAAATGTTACACTGATTTGTACAACTATAATTTGTTTCATAAAAATACTGCTTCTATGGATTTTGGCACCTTTTTTCCTGATACCCAATACAGCCACTATTGCTTTTTACATATCCTGTTACTCATCAGAGTCAGAAGGACAGAGTTCATTCAGCCATGACTTATATGGGCTGCCCATATACTTAGATAACTTTAGTGCAATATTTCTGGTGAGTCTGGGATGTTATAAATGCATTAAGCTTTGCAAAGTTTTAATGCATCTCTTTTTAGGTGATTAGTCTGTAATAATGTCCTGTAAATATGTGTTTGCATTTCTTAGCACTTGATTTAGAAAAGAGTATTTCCTTTGTTCATAGAAGGAGATACTGTAACTCACATTGTAGGCAAAACACACTGTGTTTTTAGCAACAAAATCAGCACGATAAACTTGATAGTCATAATAATATTTGAGAGAAGAGGAAAAAAGACACTACAAATCATATAGCCATGTCATCTTCTGTCACTTGATGACATGCTGTTCAGGGCCCCTAATAAATCACTTTTGGTTCATAAAATGTTGAATCAACCTCCTTCAGGGTATATCAACTCCTTTGTGAATGAAGAAGCTGAAGGACATAGCTACACACTCTCTTTCTCTTCTATGAATTCCACATTCCTCTTTCTCAAGGACTTACTTACAAATAGGTAAAGTGTCCTTCCTTTAAAGCATAAATTATGATATATCAGAACTAAAGAAGTTAGACTGAGATCTTCATGGGAACTTAATCTTAATAAGGAAAAGAATGGATCTTCCCTTCAGCCAGGACCTGGAACCACCAATGTAACACAAACCAGCCCTTCTCCATTATATCTTTAATTAAAAAAAGAAATAGAACAACTTCCTATAAATGAAGTTGGCATGTGGCAAGTCATGCACAATCTCCAGAATCATTATTATTTCTATGTCCACTCTTGGATTCCAGATACGTCCCATAGCCATTCTTAGAAATTAAAAAATGGTAATTGGCTGCTGACTACTGCTTTATTTGTAGATGTGCCTCTGCCTGCCCCAAATACAGTGATATGCTCTGATGAGATGAGTACCCTTGTGGGGGCTAGAGAAGGTGACAAGGAAGAGCCTCATCACTTTTCCTGTTGATAAATCCCTTTTGTCACTCACCACACCCACCATGATAGCCATTTTCTAAATTGGAAAGCTCTCTGTGGCAGCTCTTCTCTTTAAGTCCCCATGGCACACTCCCAAGGAGTTTGGGATTCCTGTCCTAGGAAAAAAGATTAAGAACTAGTTCTATGATGTGACTTAGATTTGCCTTAACAAAGAATTACAGCAAAGTCAGCATGGCATTTCTTGTTGAGATAAAAAGATGATGCTGTTAGCCTTGACAAAATATTTTGTGTCTTTCCGAAGCTTCCCAAATTCTGTGACATACTGAACCATAGTGGAGTCACGAAATATAGTTTGGGTGCTGCATGGAATGGAATAAGTAGACAGTATGCCCATTCTTAACAGCCATCTTTTTTTTTTTTTTTTTGGTTCCTTCAAGTCCGTTTTGACTCCTGGTGATTGCCTGGACTAGTCCCTGCTGCTTTCTTGGCAATTTTTTCAGAAGTGGTTAGCCACTGCCTCCTTCCTAGGGCTGAGAGACAGAGAGACTGGTCCAAGATCACCCAGTTAGCTTCATGTCTAGGTGGGACTAGAACTCATCTAGCTTCTAGCCTAGTGCCTTAACTACTACATCAAACTGGTTCTTGGTTGGATCATATAGATTCTATCATCATGACTATGGATAAAACTACATGCATTGTTTCCTTGTCCTTCATTGTTATATTACCATTATATGGTATTGGCTTAATGAACAAGGTGTCATTGGTATCACTGTTGGGTGGAACCCACACAAGACCCTGTCAACACAGGTCCATGGATTTCAAATGGGAGATGTCTGCATTCTAATATAAAGAGGACTGTGGTATGAATCCAAGTCACAGTAGGTTTCTAGCCTGATGCCTTAACCACTACACCAAATTGGCTGTCACAACCACCATCTAGGGTGGCTTAAATGTGTGTAGATGCCATTATCCCTACTTTTAATTTATTCTGATATTATTATTGCATTACATCGTCCTGTAAGTTGCACTGAGAGGGTTTGGAATTCTGCAAGATGGCCTAACATTATTTTAAATGCATAAAATATATCTCCTGGATCAAAGGAATTATGCCTTTGAATGCCAGCCACTAGGGAAAAATAGTGAGTGAAGCTGTTGTTCTCATGTGCCTCTTGTTGGGTTTTCATAAGCCAACAGGATGCTGTGTTATGATCTTCGATCTGGAATTACTCAAGTGGTTCAGTGGAGTGGAGGATCAGTCTAGAGGTAATTCTTAACCCTCTTGATCCTAAGAGATCATTTGCTCTATAGTCTGTCACAATGGAATTTTATTGTAGCAGAGAACTGGGGAGCAAGTATCTCAACGTTGTTGGTTCCCCCCCCCCCCAGTATAGAACTGATTTTTTTTCTTTCTGTCTTTTTTTTTAAGCTTTCTTCACCTGCCAAAGAAGGTTCCATTTTTAAATTTTCACTTCAGAATTCCTTTTGACTTTCTTGAGATTATCTGACAAGGCAGTTAAAGAATACTCTGGCTCTGTTTGCATGACACATTTAAGCTAGGTCAGTTATAGATACAGTAAGTAACTGCGTTCATAAAACACCCCAATACTTCAGTCAGATTTTTCATGGTTTAGATGCAGTGAGAATCCAGCTAATTAATTTCAATGTTTTCCTGTTTTAAAAACTGGTGAATTTAGTAACCAGATTAAATGTGTTTTGTGAATGCAACTGTGTGTGTCCTTTGTTTCTTCCTACTGGACATTTCTCCCTCATTCTACCAACATTCTGGTTGCCCTCACTTCTGGAGCTAAAGAGGAGCAACTCTTCCAGTTGTTTTACAGGAAACCATGAGAGAAACAATAACAATATAACAAACAAGAGGATATTTACAATCTTTGTGAGTAAGGGAAGGTTAACAGAAAAATCTTACAGCTAATCTGTCAATGAAGTTTCCTTTCGTTTCAAATAAATTGTTAAAAATATTTTTGTTTTCCTTAATGTGAATGTGATTCTTATAAAAATGCAGAAAAAAACATTCTGCAAAAAGTTGGTTTTTGTTTTGTTTTGTTTTTTCCTGTTCACAGATCACTATTCCCTGGAACAGGGCAAACAAAGCTATTGTTAAAGGAGAACACTATGGCTGGGACTCTCACTCTGATTTTGCCTTAAGGCAATTCCTGGCCAGAGGCTGTGAATTGGCAGAGAGATGCTAATGGCTTGGAATGAGTGCCTGATCTTTCTGAAGTTGGATACCTCTCCCACTCACTCACCCACCCAAAGAGGAAGAAGTAAATTTAGATCTGTGTGTGAAAAAAACAATTCAGACACATCTTAGAACAAGGAAACAGCCGTTTGAAACTGATGGGCTTAGAAAGAGTAGAAAGAGGAATGTGGACAACAGATCAGAGAAATGAAGGCAAAAAGGCATAGAGGGATTAGAAGCTGAGCTGCCTGTTTGATTATTTGTCATAGAGCAACACATGGGCTTCTCAGAGACCTCTATGCGGTCTACCTCCATTAAGCTAAACTCGTACATTTGTAAATTAAAAAGAGTTGTGAGGAAACCCCTCCAGTTTTTTTCTTTTCCTTCATATCTGTAAATCAAACCACATGCTACACACTGTAATACCACAGTGTTATTTCCTGTGATGGAAACCAAACTTTGATGAGTGCCCTCGAATTTCTCACCCACCAGGAAAGTGGGCAGCTTCTAATACCACACATACCACAGAGAATATGAAGCATGACACCTATTCACCCTCTTGAGTTAGCACAGGATGATCTGCTTCGTAGCTGTTGTAGTCCATCCTGAAAGAATTGTTCTGCAGTATTCTCTGTTATGACACTGAGCCACTTGGAGAACTAGAAAACAGAAAGCAGGAAGACTGGCAGGAATTCCAGGAAACAGGCAGACAGGGCCTAGATGAATGCAAAAACCTTTATCGTTTGTGAGATGAGACAAAATCAATGGGTAGCCAGGATAGAATCACTTGCATATTGAGACATGCCCTCCCCCACCCCCCGCAAATAGTAGCAAAATAATCACTAACTTTATTTGCGGAATGAGAGGAGCTTTGCTCATGAATGATGCACAAACATGGTAAACAAAGGTGTGCATAAGGAGTCTCTTTCTCAGACTTGCTTTCCCCTATTTTCAAATTTTCTGGGTTGATCAGTGGGGTCTGAAGAAATGTTCCACACATATTAACTTGAACTGAATTCCCTCCTCACAAGCAGGACTCCTGCTTTATCCTGATTGCTGGGGGGGGGAGCATTTTATTAATTATTGGTTGCATTTGCATCCAATCTTTCCTCTGGAGAGCAAAAGATACCATGATGAGTGTTCCCTATCCAATTTTAACCTCACAGCAACCCTATGACATGGGTTAACCTAAAACATAGTGACTGGTCCAAGGTCAAAGCTCAATGGGGATGTAAAACTGGATCTCCTCAGTCTTTATCCATTGTATTGACTCTTATTCAACTGAATGTAAATAAAAACTCTCTTCAGATCTACTCAACAAGGGAGGGGGCTGGAGACTCAGATGGCAAACTAACAGGATCCTGTTCAGGCCTGATGTCTCAGACTGAGGGAGTGAAATGAGGAGTGAAATGTGAACCTTCTCAAAGTGTTCTTAATCTTGATAAGGTCAGATACTTTACTCAGGTACTCATGATAAAGATTTTAGTGCCTTACAGGGAGGTATATACAGTATGATATGAGATACTTTATCTCCTTATCATGGTTTCTTTTTTATTCTAGCTTTTGAAAGCCCTCAACTGATTAAAATGGAAACATTTGTTACTTTTTGCCTTGAATTTGGGCAAAGAACTTAAAAATGCTGTTCCCTTGCAAATTTTTAAGCCAAACGGAAACCCTGTTGAATATCTGAAAGGGATATCTTCCATGCAAAACAATGTTGTACAGTATATTTAATAAGTGCTAAACATAAGCAAACAACAAAAAGGGAAATGCCAAGAGAGAGAGAGAATTATACATTTTCACAAAACAATAAACAAGATTGTATTTTCTGCAGCAAGGACTTTGCAGTCTGAACTGTGATACAGAAGGCCTTCTCACTGGTAAGTTGATGCTATGTACCCATCTCTGAGTTGACAGAAAACTAGACTGATATGAAATTTGCTGTCTCCATTGCCACTCTTATGCCAACTCTATTGCCTTCGTTTCTAGTCACAGCAGTTGCCTGACTTCCTACTATGGTCATGAGGCCTAACAGATATATACTGTATATACCATTAGACTGCTCTTGGACATTGTTAAAATAAAGAGGAAAATACCACTTTACTACCTGTACACTAAGGATGCCTTAAGGCTGTCTCACTCATGCTAGGGCTGAGATGAAGACAATGTCAGGGGACATGGCAGAAAAAAAGATGTTGCCACATGTGCATACGCATACAAAAATCACACATATTATATATACACAGTTAAAGCATTGAAATACACAAACCTGCAGGCTTTAATGTCAAAATTGCTTTCTTACATCCCTATAAAGTCTATAAGGTCTAGAGTTTCTTTTATCAGGAATACTACAATAGTACAATGATAACCATCCTTGTCTTGTAACTAATAGGTTGCTGGTTTGAAACCTGACAAAAACATTTTTATTAACTTCCCCCCCCCCCCAAGATATTTACACCAAATTATAAAGAAATAAGAAGGGGGAGGAAAAAGAAAAAGAAACAAAAGCATAGAGGGTGTATATTCACAGATGCATCTGCATATATACAAGCTTGACATAAGTCTTTCAATGAGTGGTTAAAATATTTCATTATAATCCTCCATAGCTAATCTATGTTGATTAGTGATTCATTCATAAATTGTTAATAACAACAAATCTGCAGACCACGGGGCCTCTTCCCAGTGCTAAAGAGTAAGTCTTTTAGCTATACGTAGGGCACGGAGAATCCCCTTTTTGTCTAGATGTCAACTTCCATGCAAGAAGAATATAGCTTGTATCTGAAAATATTAGATCTTGTTTCAAAGTTAATTGAATATATGTAATAACTTTCTCCCAAATGGAACAGTGGCAGGGCATATGCACAAACATATGCTTAAATGAAGCATTAATCTCATTACATCTCCATCAACAGAATGATTTACTTATTTATTTATTTATTTATTTATTTATTTATTTATTTATATGTCACATTTATATAGCTGCCCATCTCACACAAAATGACTCTTGGCGCGTACAACAATTAAATAAAATAACAAGTGGATAAAAACAAGCATTGTAAAAAGATAAAAAGACCTTTTTTATATAAAGACAGTGATGTCCAGTAAGTCCAAGATATTTGTTCTTTTTGTTATTGAACAAGATGTAATCTAAGATTGTGCAAAGAGGGAAGGCATCTTTTTTGTAAGTCCTGGGGGTCTTGGGAGTCTTGGAAGTCAGAAGAATGTCTCAACAATAACTAAGTTTAACTTCATAGAAACTGCTTTGTTGATTGACTTTTCAAGGACCATTCATAGCAGGAAAAATAATAAGAAGCCTTTTCTATAAATTGGTTTTTCCCAAGCCACACTACACTAATGGGCATCTAAAAAACAATATTTCAATTAAAATGTGATGCCCTCTTATCTGGAACTGAAGTACAATATAAATAAGGCTTTGAGCTCTGTTTTGTGAATCATCAAGAGAGTCTGAGCTATTGAGAAAGATAAATATAACAAACAAAGGAAGAACATATTATATAACTAAGATCAACTACGTGGAAGTCAGGCCACCATCTAATTATGGAAGTTCAGTCTTTTCCGTGTCTTGCCCTTTATTTTGTTGTTTGTTGTTGCAGACACTCAATCCGAAGGGGCCTTCCACTGCAAGAGGTTACTAAATAATAGATTGTCATTTAAAAGCAAAATTGGATGCCAGCTTACACTGATGGCAAAAATATGAAAAAAGGTTTTAGGAGAATATAATGAAAACATCCCAATACCTTAATGATATGTGCCTCATCATTTCTGGCAGTGAATACAGAAACTTCTTCTATATTTTTAAAGATGGTCTATGCAAACTACTGCATCTCAGCCTCACCATGAAACCAGAAATGTAATTTGCTAGTTCAGAGGTTGAATCCATTTAATTTGTAACAATCCTGAACTTGATCCAGCAGACTTTAGTATTTTCATCAGATTAATTACAGAACAATTCACACCTTACTTTGAATGGCTAACCATCAAACTCTATCATTTGGAGTGGAAGGACTTTGATCCTTGGATTTCTGAATGAAATGTAAATGTCCCATTTGCAATGCACATACCCATGGCAGGATTTAATTTTAATCCTTTCTTGACCCCTTGCCCACATTAATCCATTTAAATGTTTAGTTCAGACACCAAACAATATCCTTTGACAAGATAGTCACACCGATTTTACTTATGACGTGGTTCCATGTTGCTAAACAATACTTAATCAATACAGCCAACGTAAGCACATACAGAAACCTGAGATTATAATGCTGAGATGGACATGTTTGGAAAAGATTTGGAAAATAACATATTGGCATAGTATATTCTCAAAATGCATTTTAGTGAGAATTTATCAAGCTCTCTAATTTACAGATAACTTTTACCCAAACATGTAAAGATGGACTGGGGAAGAATTAGCCCCTACTGATTTTTTGATACTTCGTTCTGACTTAAGGCTAACACTGACCAACTGCACCAGGGTGTAGGCCTGGAAAATCTATAAAAAGCTCTCCAGTGAAATAGGCCAGTGCTGGAAACAGTCTGTTGCAATCTTGCCTTGTATTTTTGTGCTGAAGACTCTGACTCAGCTCATTCAGTCAAACTTCTGAACCTTTTGTCTGTTTGTTTGATTGACTGGTTTATATTCCACCTTTCATTCATGAGTTCAACACATTGCATATATTGCTGCATCCTCCCATTTTTCATCACAGCAACAACCCTGTGAAGTAGAAAGAGAGAAGAGAGAGAGAGAGAATAATGGCTGGATCCTTGACTACACTCAAAGTCTAATGCTGTTGATTTAATGGTACTGCCACTAGTGTTTAAAACCCTGGAGTTTCCTTGCTGTTTTGCTTCTGCTACAAATATGTCATGTATCCCTGAGCTGGACTGTTTGACTAGGCTGTTTTTGCTGGATAAAAGAGAAAAGGGCAAGATTGTCCATTGTTGAATAAAAGCATCTTATTTATTCAGCAAAGTTAGTTAGCTGTTGGTGCTCAAACTCTAGAATGGGCATCAAGAAATTGAAAAAAAATTGGTGTAGTTCCATAGTAGTTAGTTTTACATTTTTCAAAATCATATTTGGGTTTTTCCAAACATCTTCCTAATATTTACAGTATTTTGCAAATTTTTTTGCCTAATATAATGTGCTGTTTGTGTACGGGTTCCCTATCATGAGGAACGCTGTCACCATCTTTGGTTGACCATCAGTATTGCCTTCCTGCAGATCTTCACCTTCTACTTGTCCATTTGCTGAGCTCATAAACCATGCTACTTGGGCACTGCCAGCTTGTCTGTTGACTACTACAAATATCAGTGAATTTGTAGGAACGGAAAGTCTGATAGAGCAAAGTATTGCTTTATAAAATGGGGTTTATCTAGAAATATCTCCATCAATTAAGCCTCCTACTGCATGTGCAGTCAGCAGCAAATCTCAGTCTGTAGCTAAGGCATCTAGGAAACAGCACTGTCTGTTATAAAGATGAAAGCCATAAACATGAGAAAGTGAAATTATCGCTTGGAATGTTGTATCTTACTTCATGTGCCATTTGTTGTCGTTGGGAATAAGAGCAAAGAAAGCAGAGGAAAAGCAAGAGCCAAGAAAAGAAAAGGAAAAAACCCATCTCCTACTCTTCTTTAAAAAAGAAAGGCACTGAAGCTCAATCCTTCAACAGGGGAAGCGAGAAAGGCACCCAAAAGCCTGTCCCACATGCTGAATGATGCACAGATGCCCTTCTAAACAGACAGTATATTATCAATATAGCTGTCCATGTAAACCAGTGACTGTTGAATACCATGTTTATCTAATGGCCTGCAACAGAATGAAACCGCAGAAGAGGAGAGCGTGAGCTAGAAGATGATGATGTCAACTAGTACAATCTCTTGATTTTCTTTTTTCCTCTGCGGAGGGAGCATTGCACAAGGCTGATCGCCCAGCTGCTCAGCTGCCACTGAACCACAGAACAGGGCCTTGTTTAGATAACTAGTGAATCCTTTAGTTTAGTCTTAGTAGAAGAAAAAAATTAAAAGCCAAGATGGACGGTGCAAGCAACACATCAAAAAGGTTCAAGAGATCCACCTCTCATTGTATACAATTTTCAGTTCTAGATCTTGCACAGCTATAGTCGGAAGTGTGAAAGATCAACATTTTACTATAACATACAGCTGGGTTGAGGCATGAATTGCAGCAACACATTATTTCTGTAGGCCTAAATTATCCCAGCTCTGATAAATTGGGATTTCAAGCATATTCCCTAAAGGACATTTGCTATGCCAAGTTGTTATTCCCTGGGGAACGAATAGTTAAGGGGAAAAATTAAAAAGCTGCTGTAATTTGTTTATATTTATTGTAACATACTTTATTTTATTTTTTTAGAGTAGGTTAACTATGGAGCTGATACTGAAATGCAGTTTTACAATCACCAACTGTTTTGTGGAAATTAGACATTGATCGTAAATGCAGGCAATAAGCAAATAAAATTACCATTCTTTGAAACAAAATGTCATCAAGTGTATGGGATGCGGGTAAGTGATTAAACTAACATGATGAAATATAAGCCACTTTTACTCTAATAAGCAAAGAAGAAGGCTACAAAATACTTTTTTTAAAAACTGGAGTTTAACTGTGTTTAAATAAGCAATAAACATGATTGAACTCCATTTTTAAAAGGTATGTGTGCGTGTGTGTGGGGGCTGTGTGTCTTTATTTTTAAAGATTAGTTATATACTAATCTTTATTTTTAAAAAATATCTCAGAATAGTCTCTGGAGCTAAAATCAATGCAAGCAGCAACAACAGCAGCAACAATAACAATCTATAATGGCTTGAATCCAAAGATGGTCATGCTTAGAATAGGCCCACTCAAAGAGTGGGGTGATTAAATAATGATTTCAATACATCTGTTCTAAGGACAGTTCCAGTTTGCTGTTTTGTACCACTTTGGGATCAGCCTAGGACCACGTTATTTATTTCTTTTATTTCATTTGATTTATAAAGCCACCCATCTCACTTAGGTAACTCTGGGAAGCTTACAAGTTAAAACAGCAAAGACAAACTCATATAACTACATTAAAGCAATTCTCATATTGACTGTACTTGGACACTGAGTTCCTTTATTTCTCACCCTGTTCTGCTTTACAGGAAAATGCAGGAAATCTAGAACTGAGATACTAAGGCTCAAATTACTGTCCAAATGCATAGGTGGCTAGTAAAATTATAGAACACCACGTCGTTCATGTGTGCATTTCTACGCAAGGCATAATCACGTCTTGAAACCAAGAAGCACACAATGACAGTGTTGAATAAGTCTTGCCTAAACCCTTTGGACAAGTAAGAGCCCTTTTGGCCAGCAGAAAAAAATGTGGAAATGTTTGCTTTCCCAGCTATTTGTCCTTGAATGAATGAGAGTTTAAGTGGGTGAACATGACTTTTTTCACAAGCTTTGACTTATAGAAGTAACCATAAACAGAATTGTTATTTTAGTTTTGGCAGAAGCAGCTAGCCTAGTCAGCTCCTCTTGCACAAAGGATACTAAGGTCAATGGCCCATTGTTTCTTCAAAGAACCTACAGCAGGAGTAAGTGACCTCTCCCAAACTACCAAGGATAAAAGGATGGCTATGCTGAGCAGAAGTGAAAATTAAAACAAAAGAGCTGAAGCTTCCTTTTGCTCTCTATTCTTGAGTGCCCATTAAGATCTTACAATCAACCGAGTCTCCAGTTGCTTTCAGAGGGAACAATCCTGTCCTTTTCCTGCTGGGTTTATAACACCTCCCTCTAGAGACCCAGCTGCCTGCTAGCAATTAGCAGGGCCTTAGTGGCATTTCCTGAGGGCAATGAGAAACCAGAGGGGCAAATTGTTGGCTGGGGCCTCAAGATATCTGAGTCAGGCTTTGTGATTTCTAGAACTGGGCTTTGCATGCCATTGATTAGCTTTTGATTTCTAATGGGTGTTAACAATGTAGCTGAAGCTGGGTCAATGCAGTTGGGAGATATCCTAGTATCTGCATATGACAGAATGCTTCCTTTCTCTTTCATCAAAATAACAATAAATTAACTGTTGCTCGGAAGAGAAGCTTTCGACCTTTGTTAGTTGAATCCTGATTGTCAGATCATGACACCACAAGAAGGAAATGTCAAAGTTTGAAGCTGTTTTACTTTACTAAGGACCAAATCATACAACAAGCAAAGGGTATTCTTTTTTCTTTCCCAGATAAAGCTGACTTCCCTATATTTATATGAATCTGGTTTTGCTGGCTGATCATGTGAACAGCATATTATTATTCTGGATGAAGGTTTTAATGGGATTTGTGTTTCATGCTGATAGGTTTAAACAAATGTTTCAATCAGCAGTTGATTCTGTGATTATATTGTGCCATTTTTGTTCACCAGACATATCAGATGTGTTTAGCATGAAATTATTAAAGGAATTCCCAGCACAGCATTCAAAACATGTATTTCAACAATATTATTGTCATCTTAATGTGATAATTACATGTGCATAGGGTCATGGATTTGAAATAGTGCATCAAAGAGTTTGAGAACTGACTAGGAGAGGTAATCTGACGTTCATATAAAATCTAAGGGTACTTCACATACATACTGTTCTTAGAAGTGAATGTTTACAATGTCCAAGTATACATATAGAAATGAGATCTGTGATACAATAGTTGAAGATACACATTTGCTCACACTAGAAAGGGGTAGAACTACTATATCCTTATCAAGCAGATACTGATCAGGCTGTTATCTAAGAAATACAACATCACCAATAAGTTTCTTGCATCTTTAAACATTTTAGTAATAAACCATGACATTCAACGTTTCATTTAAAAGTGAAAACTGCTCATGTTAACAACATATTAGTCATATGCATGCATTGTTTACAGTAGGGCAACGTTTGTTGCTGCAAAAGGGGGAATTATGTTTCAGACTACACACACACACACACACACACACACACTGTGTTAATTCTGCCCCCTCAGCCCAAAGATAGAGGTCTAAATAGAAAATGATTTTTGTGTGCAGCTGTTCATCTAATGTGGCTCTACGTGAGCTGGATATCTAAGATCACAGAAATCCAAATTGCATGGATTCCCAATCTGTGAGCAGCAACATTAAAAAAAACAAACAAACTTCTTATTCTGACTTCCATATTTATGCACTGAACTAGATTAGAATTCAACCAGGTCTGGAGCAAAACCAGTGTCTCCATTTATAAAATGACTTAGTTTAGCATTTTGTGGCTACTTTATGTTTCAGTGTGTTTTGTACCCCCAGAAATTTGGATAAATCAAGTATATCATGATGAAATTGCCTCCTGGCCCATCTTTAACACAAAGGGATTGTCTGTCAAAAGGGAAAGATACAGTAAAATTGAACTCTCCAGTATGGCTTATTAGTAGTTTCTCATTTTGAAAGGTGAGTTGGGCAGGGACCAGAAACAAAGGGTTTTTGGGGAGGTAAGGGCTTCCATTTTATGGAATAGTGTCCCCCACTCCCAAAAAGTGGATTAAAATTGAACTTTTCTAAAAAGCTTTTGGAGAATGATGGAGTTGGCCCTATCTGTTATTGTAGTTGTTGGCTTATTGCTTTATTGTTATGTTTTCATAAGACTGATGTTTATGTTGTTATATATTTTTATGCTTTTATTGTATTAACTATTGGGAATTTTGTTGATTATGGCAGTATGCAAATAGGTACATATATGCAAGCATGCATGGATACAAAGAAACAAAAGAATTCATTCCCATTTTTTTCCCAATTAACCCCAGATTTTGTAAATGTACTTACATTTTTTTAATAGATGCACTTACTGCCATATGGGTGAAATATGAGAGCGTGCCAAATTAGATTGACATTTGGAGCAAAGAAAAAAATATAACCTTGATATTCTGGACTTAGGATAGAGGCATATTTGACACATCAATGAATCAGAGATATCATCAATTACATACAATTATAATGACTTCCATGGGAAATAGAGTTAACTGGTCTTTTCCATATAAAATTTCCCAGCCTTAAGTGATTCATTTTATGCATAACAATATGGGATATTTAGCTCACTCCAAGCCTTTGTTACAAAATTGGAGCCTATCTACTTATTCCATGTGAACCTAGCAATTAGTCTGAATTAGAGTTGAAAGCTGTCTTTGCATGGAAAGGGTACAGACACTTCTTCAAACAGAAAAACAGGGATTCATGTATATTTTCATTCGGTTTCCAATCTTTATGAAAGACCCATATTAGGAAGGCTTGTTTGACCATGAGAATTTAGTCATTTCGTTTTGTGTTGGGAGTGGCTCACAAAAAATCATGCACAGTTTAAACATTCAAAATTATGGAAGAGAACAACTGTTACTGTCGTTGCCATGTAAGCTGAGAACCAGGAGCACATTTCTCCATGGCAATTGGAATGTGCACTCAATTTCAGAGACACAGCTAGAAAGAAAGGCAGCCTATGGCCACAATCCAGGGAACTGCATGACCAGCCTGGAAAACACTGCAGTTTGGCCTGTGTTGTTCTTGCAAGCCACCATGCATGACCAATTGCTTTTGAAATGGAAGAGTTTCCAAAGCACTTCGTGATAGAGACTGGTGGAGCTCCCCATGCTCAGTTTGCATTGGCTCCAAGTAAGCCAAGCTCATCTCTACTCCCAAGCCAATTCTAACAGAATTGGATCCCTCTTTGTTTCCAACCCACCAAACCATGGCTGAATAACCCCCTTTCTTTCCCCTCTTTTCTTCTGCCAAGAAGAGAAAGGAATTTGGAGAGTTGTATGTAGAAGAGAGAGTTGTTTATATAATGGCTGAATGGGAGTCAAATTTTTGAATACTTTTTCAGCTTAGCTTACAATCCAAGTTGGATGGAAAATAGAGGTTCTAAGGCTTAGCTTGTTTTTGAGTAGAATAAGAATCCTCAGTCAGCATTATTAAGTCAGGAAATGTCTATTTCAGTGAAACTCTAGGTACTGTATGGAGAGCAGAGCTGTTGTCAAGTCTGCGCATAGTAATATTAAAAATCTCCTATCTGACATGCAGGTTCTGAGGACATCCAAAGAAACTTCCTAGGTTGCCACAATCTAGATGCGCATACAATTCCTATGTGTGCAGTGAAAATAGGATTGTCTTCTTTCCGAAACTGCTGCCCCTTCCAAAACACTAAGGCAGATTTTAAAGTCCAATTCCAGACCTTGATATAGAAATTGCATTTGAGTCAAAGTATAAATTTAGCAGCCTCACCCACAGGTTCTACTGCTGGACTGTATCATTTTAGACTTCAAGCATGGGGAAAATTTTGCACAGTAAAAAATAGCTGTCAGGTAAAAGGCTGGATTTCTGCAGTACTCCTAACCCTTTGGATGTGTGGTGTATAGCTAGTCTTCATTCCTGAAATGAAGGTCTTCTTGATAAACTGAGGGCTCAGCTCCATGTCCTAACTGGGACACAAACATGCCTTGCCAACTAGAGGAGGAGCACCAGATGAAGCAGGATAGAGCTCTTCCAATGCACTGGACAACTCCCTTCCAATTCACCTTTACCCCTTCTTTGCTCTACCAACCTGCCAGCAGGGCTAGTTTTGGACATAGGCATAGAAAAACATTAGACACGTGTTCAAAAATAGTCCAAGTGGTAGATCACTGAGGCACAGCAGCCTCACACCAGTAATTGATCCCTTGGGAAACTTGAACACTAACTAAATCCTCCCTCTCATGCACCTATACACATTTGCCCAACCCTGCCCTGCCACACATTAAGAAGATCGGTTGGTGATGTTTTTCCCCCATTGGCTGGTGACACTGTAGGATGGAGAGAAAATGGAGTCAGAGGAATCTACCAATTACTGCCCTTCATTTCTCCCACATTAAGGCTGTAAGGACCAGACCACTCATATGCCTTGTTACTGAGGCAGAATAGGGTTCAGCCTTCAGGACAGTGCAAATTATGGCAACATACTTTTCGGCCAGCTCAAGAAATGCATGTTAAGGCAGCCATAACAAAAAGTAGTGGCTCTCTTAACTGGAGCAGTTACTACCAGTAGCATCTGCAAGATGGCAGGCACAGCATTGTGGGCAGCAATGTCACACCTGCATCAATTTATTATCCCCCTGTGGATGCCACTAGTTTCTACAGAAAGTTGTAACTGGCAACTGGAAGACAACTGGACTGTTGCTATTAAATTTGTATAAGAAGGGTGTGGGGCCTGATTATTACTTTCATACCCCAGGCCCAAAAGCTACAGGAGCAGTAGGATTTGTCTAACAAGATTTTACTCCTTCAGACTGCATCAGATTGTATTTATTTAAAAAATTGGAATGGCCCATCACTTCTTTCTTTACATGATACCCCACCATTTAATTTCCCAAATGAATGTTAGATCAAAGAGATAATGTGATCAATCAAAAATGATACTCTGTCATCATTTGCCCTCTATTCTGTATCTTGTTTGTTAGCATTAAACATTGATTTTCTTTGAGTAATTGAAAGTTCTACATTCCTACAATTTACTGTTTGACAGTTCATTGTCCATTCCCTTTGTGAATCCCTACTTTTATTTCAGAGGACAGCTTTTAAAGGTCATGAATGTGGAAAAAGGAGCCTTTTTTGTAAGCCTACAGAGTTATTCAATTGGGGAAATCACAGTGACCATTTCATTTCAGCTATATAACAAGATCTCTCTCGAGGGCCCCTTGTCTTATAAGTGAAGGCTCTTTGTTGAATAAATTTAATTGTTTTTAAAGTAACTCCTTCACTTATTGTTTCCTAGATCATTTTTACTGTGTGTTTCTCCTTCCTTCTTTTCTTTTTTTTCCTTTGTAGCATATTCTGTTGGATTCTTTTCAGTCTTTTGCTCCTTTTTCTGTTTTCCTTTATGGTGTATCCATCCTTCTGAAAGCTACCAATCCATAAATCATGGTTATAAACCCTGGCAGTGTAACATCAATTTGGTTGGAAGCCAAAAATCTGGATGGATAAATTCAGACAGACTGTTATTTTCCCTGATCAGCTCTATGTGAGAGAGTGCCCAGTGCTACAACAACTGCCAAACAATCTCAGAGACATTATCAATTCAGCCCAAAGCCTCTTTGTAATGTTGAGTTGAGTCTGAATCAAGCTTTTATGATTCCCATTACTTTCCATATGCATATTTGAAACAATAAGATTATGTATACTTCTTCCAGTTTTTATAGAGCAATGATATAATTGATGTGCCTTTTATGTGCATTATATGAATTGCTACTAATGCATTTTTTTTTTTTACATACAGAGCAGTGGAGTGTTATGTATGTATAATATTATATAACAAACACAGTGTTCTTCCATTCCTTTTTTGCTGGATGCTTTGATGAAAGACATTCTATGAATACCATCATACCTAATTCAAAATGTATTCTATTCTCATTTCTCTTGTTGCTGTTGTGGCTATTGAGTGACAAATGTGAATGTGTGGACTTGTTCTTTTTTTTTTTACCTGTACATCATTATGAGCCACTACCCAAATTTCTATTTCTGTAATGCACCATTCCACAGCTTCAAGGAATTCTAAACTCCTTGAAACCATAAGGGGAAAACCAAAAAGACCTTTGCTAAAATATCAAATAAATGTAGTTAAAGAACAAAGATTGTATTCACAAAGTGGCTTTGAGGGATTGGGTGAAGAAGATAAGATTTGCATAGAGGTAGAAAATATTTCACAGTTCAAATCCTTCTTCATGATTTTGTATCTTATGCCAACGAATTAAGATGTGATGGTTTTATTTGTCTGTGTGTGCCTATTTGCTAGATAACATGGATTGCTGTAGTTTTAGAAGTTTGATTCTAACAGTTTCTAGGCAGCTTGTGTAAATAAACAGGTAGCCCTTAAAAATCAATATTCCTTTCAGCTCATGAAATCAAGCTGCTTTGGAGACAAAGAGCAGGCACTTACCCCTTTGAGACATCAGTGCCATCAGCTAAAGTAACAAAAGGGAATTCAAGTTTTTAAAATTAGCCAAAGCAGCATACAGGCTTTAGTGATTATGCATTGAAAAGGTTTACACAGCATGACTTGGAAGTTGTGGGGATACACTTAGATGTATCTATTACTGATAGCTTTTAGTCCTAGGGAAGTAGTAAGGTTGCCCATTTATTGTCAGCCCCCTCCTTTGCTGTTAATTGGTTTCTTTTATGATTCAGATTTAGAAGCACTATTGGCTCCCAGTGAAAGACTTTGTCTGCTGGAAGAATTAGCAAAATAAATCCTTTTTCATCAATGTGTCTTTTACAAATGTGTGAAATTCCACACTTCCATCTTTCTTCCCAGTAAAGTTTAAGGTTGATGGAAAAGGGCTGCCACCAATTAATCAATTATTGTGAAACCACTTGACTATCAGACTAGATAGTTCCATATTGGCTTATTTCGTCTTTGCTTCATCTTACTATGAGGCTTAGGTTATATGCGCTTCCAAGAACATGTGGCTTCCACAAGTTTTAGTAGGCTGAAGTATTTGTCAGTCCCCTCATGCTACCCTTTGTTTTGTTTTTTTGTTTTTGTTTTGCTTTTCCTACCCTGAAAAATTTCTCTTCTTTTCTGTTAAGAAGACACTGAGGAAGCAGTTGTTATTCACTAAACAAAAGCGATAATGTTTGCGCCATATAAAAAACAATCCACCACCAATAACTAATTTCTTTGGGAAAGTTAATATTTCTCATTTTAGAATGCCTTGACAAATGAGAAGAACAGAGAAGGGGGTGGGGGGAGAGAAAGATAGAGAAAGAGAAAGCCCATTTTGTTACAACTACTCATCTCAGTATTCAAGAAAATATTGCCAAGATGGTAGATTGGAATTATTCGTTTTGTACAAATCGATAACAGAAAAACCCAATCTGAGAGACAATGAGTGCAAAACATTTTGAGAAATAATGATGTTAATGGAATGGTGTTTATTTAGGTCAAATTATCTTAGTGTCTTTTGGTATATTAATGATTTGTTCATAACTATGATTTTCCTTAAGGGTAACAAATGGAGGAAGCCATCTTGTTTTCCACATCACTAGTTTTAATGTGCTATAGCATATTACCATGGTAACATAAGCTAGTGAGCCTGGTGTGAAGGCAACTGTATAGGCCTCATTTCTGCTAAAGTTGAATCACCAATTAAAATATTCTTCCTGTCCTCTGGGGCTTCAGAGATGCAGTAGAGTTGTGAAGACTGCCTGATGAGCTGATGTGCTTAGTAACCTTTATTAATTCCCCATAATGTTGCAACTTTAAGGATGGAAGAAAAAGACTTCTTCTTTTTTTTTAATCTAGAATTTTCCCCAGTTCTAGATGAATGCTAAAAATAGGGAAGCTTCTCTTGAGATAAAATATGGAAGCTATATAGAGTGATCTTCATTTGAGTGAATCTGTTAAGAGGATATGATTTTATATCCAGAATGACTTGTTTGTCATTTTCTGACAGTGAGTATGAGTCACTCACCCTCAGTGTGTAAGCAAAGATTAATTATAGCAGTGTTTAAAATAAAACCCTGATACTAGTATGTGGGATGACTCTTCCAACATTGCTTTCAGGCATCATTCATCCTTTCATGAATGCAGTCCTATGACACATTTCCTTTTATCTGTTTTAAAATTAGTAGCCATATATGCAAACTGTAAACATCTCATTTTATCAAATTAGTACATTAGTATTTTAATTCCAAGAAACTGTTTTTAAGTACAGAAGAAGAAGAAGAAGAAGAAGAAGAAGAAGAAGAAGAAGAAGAATTTAGCAAAGACAAGGTGTTTTAGTTGCTAGTTACAAAGTACCTTGGCTGCCGTTCTGCACTGAAATTATTTATATTACAGTGAAATCAGTATAGGTGAAGCAGTTACCTGTGGGGTTACAATCCTTCATTTACTTTTATTTTCTACTTATTCAAGAAATAAGAGTTTACATAAATAAGAGTCAGCATAAATAAGAGTTTACAGAAAATGAACTTAAAGACTGTTTACAGGATACCACAAGGAATGAGCTATTGACCAAATACTACAAACTTCATAGATGGCAATAGGCATTGCCAAAAACTGTTAAATGTTACTATGGTTTATCATTTTTATGTAGTTTAAAGAAAGATATAAATAGAATGCAGTCATCTGATTGCATAACCCACCTCTTTATTATTATTTATTTAAAGTCTTCCTTTATTCTAAAGCCACTCTTCAGTGCTGTGCACTCACAAAACAATGTATGCAAAGACTATTAGTTACCAAATTAAACATGGTAAATTTGCTCATGACAATAATAACAATTTCTAATTCTGATGAATCTTGAAAGTAAGTAAAAGAAAGTAAAAGAGGGTCAGTGATCCCTGCTTGCAACATAGACCTTTAGCCTCATTGAGAACACCCCTGTGTTCAGCTTCAGAGAGTCTGAACTAGAAGCCTTCTGCAATTCTGAAGGGCCTTGCAGGAAAAAGGAATTTCCACAATCAGAAGGAAAAAAGGATCCAAAAAAGAAAAGATCCCCCCATCTCCTATACATTATAGAGCATCTCCAGTCCTGACTCAAGCATTTCATAGGATTTTGTTGGGGGGGGGAGGGGGGGGAGTTGGAGATTCTGGAGAATAGGAAAAAAATGTTAAATTATTGTTTCAATCATTTTAATGATTCATTTTGGACACACTGCCCTCAACACCTGGTTTAAAGATTAAGGGGGGGAAATCCTTTTTTCATAAGAAAAAAATGTTGTGTATGTGGTAGGGGACAGGACTGTTTTTAAATCTAACAGAAAATATCCCCCTCTAGGGGCAATCAAGCCCTCTATTTTCTTTTTCCCCACTCCTTCCATGACATCTTCACATTTTATGGTCCCCTTATGTGAAAGGTTGTGTTCTGCTGTGTGATCCTAGGTAGATGATCAATCAGCTTATCACTGAAAAGACAACCGTAAACGGCTGTCCCTTTTGCATCAGAAAAGCTGTTGAAAATCTCTTTGTGTCTCAGTATTTATGAATATATTTCTACATATGTGTATGGGATGTTTCATATGTGTGTCCATATGTGTACACATATGTGGGGCTATACATATGTGCATGTGCACATGCAGACCAGGAGGTATGATTCTGAAGATTTAACCCAGAATTTTACACATCCTTGAGTTTCTAAGTTTGCACAGTTCATCTCAGACATAATATGTAACTAAACTTCTTAATGTTGTTCCTTTTACCATAAAGTAAGTTTGTGCGGGCTTAGTATAGATCAGGGCAGATAATCATTTCACTTCTGCATTCAGCTGTGTATCTCTTCAGCAGGCTGAATCTGAGGAACATAGCTAGTTCAAAGCATTTAAACCTTTTCTCTGAACACACAATGGCAGCCTAACCATTTGGGGATTATGCACATTTACTTTTGAGTAAAAAAAAGAAAAAAACATAACTAATGCCTTGTGTAGTTTGACCCTAAATAGATAGATTCACACCAACTTTGCTGAAAGCTAGGCCACACTGCGCTGGCAAGGAATTACATGCTGGGATTTCACTATGAGATTTGGCTTTCTAACATTATCAGAGTGACATGGAAGGGCATAAATGCTGTGGGTTCTCATTCATACTATATTAGCATTACCAGAGGAAACATGGGGACTCAGACACATTTTCTTTCCTTCAACATTGCTTTCCAAACTAGCAATGACATTAAAAACATAATTTCAAATGACACAGGGGTTGTATATTTCTGCCAGGTTCATCCCTTGCCTCCTCCATCATAGTCTCAGTAAATATAAGGGGACAATATTTGCTCTCCAGCGTATGAAGGAAGCTTCCATAGCTCTAATGGAATTTCTCTTTCCCTATGAATAACATTTTCTGAGGAGCACTTTTCACTAAGACCACAGTAGGGTGAGGAGATGGCTATTCCTTCCAATTCACCATCATCTAGATGAAAATCAAGGCAACCTACAGTGGCTGATGATAGGGAAAGAGGCATAGTATGTAAATCAGCACATTTACCAAAATGCTTATTTGGCTCTCCTCCCCCTGCTCTTTTTTTTTGTGGGGAGGGTTAGTTGGGTGTCCAAGGTAGAACTGGAAAAAACACCTTAAAAATAGAGAGGAAAAGTGACAAACGTTTCAACAGAATTGCATTCTGGATCCTGAGAAAAGGCTGTAGAAACCTTTGCATAATTTAGAATGTCACACACACAAATCTACTTCCCTTCAATAAATAACCAGACCCACTCAGCTACGCTGTATGCTTTAAGTTATTTAGGAACATGTTAGGAAAGCATTAGAGTAAGGAACTAAGTAGCAATAAACAGCACTGTGCACCAAATTGTTTATGATTGCACAAAGAATATGATTGCTGAAGAAGCATACCCTTTAAATGTTGCACTGACCTGTGTCACTGTAATTAACATGCCTCCCATAAGAATATGGTGATCAGAGTTTGTCAACACTAAACTGTATTATTAAATTATGAGCACTTTATTATTTGAAAAGGTTCATTTGTTCCTCACTCAGACTTCTCTATCATTAATTTGATCACAAAAATCTTATCGAGGGGAAGCAAACAATGACTGTGAATTGCTTTTCATCTTGCCTATTGCATAAATATTCTGGATGGAAAAGACTGGTCCATAGCATGTCTGCAATGCTTTGTGAAGAAAGCCTTTTTTTTTTTTTTTTTAGCACGAGAAAAACAAGAACAAATTTTAATTTCAGTAGTCCAGCCTGTGCAGCTATGCTATACTTCATTTTGGCACTGCATTCCTAGTTAACACTAGATTTGCAGCAACTACCTTCTCTTTATTTGACTCTCACTAAATAATTCCAGATAACTAAAATACTTCAGGTTATCACCTTCAGACATAGCATTGTGGCAATCCTTCCAGGTCTGGCTGTGGTAAGTATGTGCATGGCCTACAAAGTTTTATGTTCACATAAGATTCCAGCACATTTAAGATGCACTTGAAGAGGGGAAGATTTATGTGCACATACCTCCCCCCCACACACACACACACACAAACACACCTCCTTTTAACTGCATGGGACATATCTCATTTGAGAGATTTTCAGTGTGTATATCATATACAGAAGAGCACTGGAAAAGTACAGTTACTTAATAGGACTGTGCAACAATTTGGATTCACCCTCCAAAAGTTCTTTGGAGCACATGGGTGGGGTTGCAAATGCAGTACCTTTCTGCAATAACTAACCAGCTGCAGCTGCATTTTTTTTTCTTGGGATAAGGCAACTGCTAACTGCAACTGCCATGTAATCTTGGAAAATGGACCCTTTTGTAAGACAGCATGCAAGGGGCAATGGTTTGGATCATCCCTACCTCTTATGACCTCAATCAGTTCTTTTAATAATACAAAGATGTGTTCCCTAATGTACTATTCCAAGGAAGGCAGAAAACAGGCTCACCTGTTATAGAACCAATCTGATGAATTTAGAAAAATTATCTCAAGAGGATAATCATATCTATCCATCCACCCATCCATCCATCCACCCATCCCTGGGCTGACTCTGTCTTCCTGAAAGTGAATGGTAGGATGAGTGAGCTGGGTTGCCAGAGCAACTAAAAATAGAACTGAGCATCCTGTACAGCCTTATAGACACCTTCAGCTCTGACTCTCTTGAAATGTCTCATGAGACACAACATGGCTCATCTGAGCCTTCCTGAAATCTCCTGATACCCTCAATTCTTACAGCTAGCCCAGGACACACTCCAGTAGCCAGCAGCCTAACACCTCAGCAGGAGCCATAGCCATCTGGGACACTTATTTCCCTTCTTGCCAGTAAGTGCATATGTTGGAGGACCCTTTGAGATCTTCTGCTCAAAAGGGAAACTTAAGAAAAAAAAAAATATCACACTGCATTCTCAGGAACATCTTAGAATCTAGCCAAAAATTCCTTCTTACTGCAATTATTTGGTTCTATGTTTATCAAATGTTTAATTTCATAGCATAGTCCACATCCAAATTACTTCGCAAGGACTAAATAAGTTTTGCTAGAAAATATTTACTAAGCATTTAGTCATTACCTAAACCACTCAGTGAACATAATGCAATGATATGCAGCAATATACATTTGCAATTTTTTTAAGAATGTTGCCTATTTTTTCTACTCCTCTTTTAATCTATAGCATAGTTCTATTAATTATATAAATTAATTGATTATATCATGCTACTGCATATACTTTAGAAATTAAGTAGAATAAATCAATTCACAAAAAGCTCATGAAAAAAATTTTGTGCTGCACTTTTTAGTAGATGAGTCACTTTTTTAAAAAGACACAATAAAACATTGAAAATGTCCAGAGAAGAATTGTCTAGAAAAGGTCATGAACAGCGAGAGTTATCTTGGGTGATTCAGCCATAACTCTTAGGAATCATGATTGAAAGAGGTAAATTGTTACAGATATAGGTTTGGCTTTTATTAATAGATATTTGAAAAGCACTTCCCATTTCCCTGAGTAGCGAAAAGTTCGGGATTAGTGCACAAGTCATATCTGGTTTCCTTTGGATGAGAGAGCGCTACAGACTTAGTGAATTTTGATAATATTTGCTTTAGCCATGCAGATCATAAGCGAAAGAAGAAAGATGTTTTTATAAGCAGTAGAACTGTTTCCATATCTCTTATACCCTAGGGCAACAAACATCACTCCCCCATTTTCTAAACCCTTGAATCTTTTACCATTTTATAAGACTGGTTTTTTTTTCTTTATTATTTCTAAAATGTTTGTACTAGTACTATGGTTCCATGTGATATCCATTTTATACTGAATTAAGTGATTGATTATTAATGAGGACATTTACAGCTCCACTGAAAAGCTACCAATAGCAGCCTTTAGGTCAACAAACCTGCTGACCTCCTCTCAGGGATGTTCAGTGAATGCTTTACCATGTAGGGAAATGTATAATTGACTGGTTAGAAATCTTTTGTCAATTTCACATCCACAATTCAAATGCCTCTCTAGCAAGTTTCAGACCTGCGCCAAGGTAATCCATGGCAAAGCCTAACTTATTTTACACACTTCATGGCTCGCATTGTAAATTGTAAGAATTAAGAGGGAAAGACCAGTTAGGAGATTTACATCTGTTTCAGTCATGGGCTGGGGACAAACTTAAGACATTGTCACAGAGAACATGGCAGAAAAAAAATGTTAGCAGGACATGTCTGTGCTGTACTCAACTGCAATGGTGATGTGGCAAAATTCTCAAGACAGAGGTGGGCAATCTTTTGATGCTTGGCAACTGCATTGATTGTTGTTGATAAGAGCCTTAGTGGCCGGAGGATGATGGAAAATGTATATCGCTATCTCTCATGCACAGAAGAATGATTTCTTTTACCAGAGTTTACCAGAATTTTCTTGGGCAATGGGAAGTAGATGGGATTTTTTTTCTTTTTTCTTCAGATATGTCAAGCCTTTCGTAGTGCTCACCCAACAGCATTTATGTTTCCTATCGCAACATAAATTTGCAATTCTATCATTTGGGAAAGGGTGTAAAGATCACAAAAGAGGAGTTGGGGAGTTACATGCAGTGCTGGAGTGGTAGGTTAATCACCTCTGATATAAGGCAAAGTTTTAAGATGTACATTGCCAGTACATTGAAACACAGAATGTAAGGATTGGAAAGGATGTCGGAGATCACTTAGTTCAATCCACTCCAGTGCAAGAATTCACTATAGACAATCATAGAACATCAGTTTTAGGGTGGAGAGTCCCTGGAGAGGTTTAAATGTTTGTGGAGATAGGAACGTTTGATATGCTGTCAAGTGGAAGGAGTTTAGGGAACTTTCAGGGATATGGATAAGCCTGGAGAATCCCTTTCTTTCCACCATCAAAGATTATCTCACTAATATTGAAATATAAAGAGCTAATGGATCACATGATGGGTTTTTCCACCACTACTAAGTGCCAAATTTTGCTGAAGTGTTAAAGATCAAGAAAGGAAGGCTGTGCAAAAAGCTAAGCTACATTAGGGACAATTGCTTGTGATTTTTTTTAACCCATTCTTATTTTGAAAATGCATACTCTGCACTTCCAAGGATCATTCAGGCATGCAAACAGACCACAATCTTATTCAGAGAAAATGAAAGCATTTAGAAGAAACAGATTCAGCAGTATATTTATCTTAGACAACATATTAATTTAGCATACGTAAGCTTTTGTGCTCAAAACAACCTGGTAAATAACATTGATGGTATCTTAAAATGTTCTCAATATATTCACAATGTATTAAAATAGTGTATCTGCACATTTGTTAAATAATTTGAGAGATACCAATACACATACACACCTGCCCTTATTTTAGGCTTATGGATATAACTTAGTAGATCTGAAATGTGTCCTAACCTGTAAATTGCCAGAAGTCCCATTCAGCTATTTTTATGAAATATGTTTAGTTCGTAAATAGAAAGATGCTTAAGCTAGATGCCAACTCTATAAACAACCTGGTATTTGATAGTTAAACTATTTCATTGTGTCTTGAACTTTCCAAGCATGAGATTGTGTGTTTGTAAAATCTTTCCCTGCATCTCAAATTGGTCATAAATCTGTAATGAAGCATCAAAAAAATGAAGAGGTCAGAAGTCTTTGTCCAAAGTCTGTACATAGATAATACTGATCCTTCCATCTGCCCTTGAATTCTCCACTTGAGACTTTTCCCCATCCATGAATACTAGTCATGCCTTGGGGTAAGCAATATTATGCAAAATGTATTAAAAAGAGTAAGAAATCGTAAGAAGAATAAATTAACAGCATGAATTAAAGGAGAAGAAAAGAAAATCTAGCTTAAATATAGTTCACACTGACCCCATTCACTATGCCTGTCCATACATTTTTATTCTTGGAAACTATCTTTTTCCACTAGACCTATACACCATGCCTTTCTTGGCCTTCCTCTTCCTCTCAACCTTTTTACTCTTCCCTCATATATTTGCATTTTGATTTGATCAGGGCATCCATAGTGACAGTCACGGGCTTCAAAATGTGGGCACACACATTAAAAATGGGCAGGACTTCAATTGCCCAGTCATACCTACCATTTGCCGAGTCATACCCACCATGTCTGCAGTATGTCACTGCAGACAAACCTGGATTTGGTCCTCATTTATTCTCACTTTCTCCCCATTCATCAGGATACATTGAAACCAGTCTCTGGATCTGAAGAGTCAACAATTGTATAGACTAACCTTAACCAATAGCTGGAAAGAGAACATTCTAAAAAGACGAACTTTGCAATGCACATATTTAAAAATAGATTCTGAATGTACAATGTTTACATATGTTAAATAAACAAGGATCCCTTGCACGTGCTTAAGAAGCAGTATAAATATCATGGCTAATAAGTGTACCTTACCTAGGGTAACACCAGTTTTTTTTCCTTAAATGGCTCATTATGGTGCCTCTTTATTACTACCCTTAAAAGTTCTCTTTGAATCTAAACACATTCTTCCTTATTTGCTCTAGAATCCACTTATTTCAGTGTACCATTTAAAAACATAAGCTTCAAGACAAAGAATCCTGCACAACCACATTTCAGAGCAGCCTCTCTTCTAGACAGATATGATTACCACAAAATGACTGTGACAAATCCCTCTATGCCCCCTGAAGTCTCTAATGTTGACCCCAAGCTGGGAAGTTTGAATCAACCATAGTTCATCTTTTCATCCCCAATATAGATTTTAAGACATAAGTTCTTTCACACAATACTTTGTTTGGTGAAAATTAGCTAGTCCCAGCCCAGACCTTTTATTTCTTAGCTAGATGTCTGATTCTGATTTGCTGGTTAGACCTTTCCCTTGATTAGGCAAAGCAAGAATGTGTCCCCTAAGGCTGTTTTCTTTTTTATTTATCTCTGATTTCTATAAAACTATGAGACTGTTGCTTTAAGAAAGAAGAGAAATGGAAGGAGGAAGGATTTAACAACATCTAAACAGGAGGGTAAGATAATCTGCACTGAAATCTGCACATGTTCTGAAAGGCAGGCTCCAACTCAACTTATATAGAACCATCTAAGCTAAAATGACCATTGATTTTAGTTGGATTTCACACCATTTTTATGATGCTAAATTAAGCATCAGAAGAAAAATACACACACATGCATACAATACAATTCAAAGATAAATACAATCTCTAAATTAATAAGCATAGAAATTAAAGGAAGAAAGAAAGAAGGGGGAAAGACCTGGAAATTATGTTATAAAGAGAATAAATTGAAAACCTTCACCCATGCCACTTGAAAGACTTCTTCCTTGCCCCTTTGTCAAAAAATGTTTTTGTATTCTTTGTTTTTTTACGGTTTTTCCCTTTTCCAAAATAAACTCTTTTATTTTTAGACATTTTGTGCATTGTTTTAAAGTATATCCCTTATACAAAGTCAACTGGTAATTAAAGTATTCAACTATTGCCTGAAGATCTCATTTATGGACCCAGATAGATTACTCAACCTGTGTTTCAAACAGCGAATACATAATATGCCTCCTTGCACTTGGGCTGCCCAAGTTTCAAATGCCATCTCACAATATGGATTATCCATCTGATTCCCAATCCAATCAGATCCAAAGGTCAAGAAAAGCTTCAAACAAAGGGTCTTGGATGCGGCTGCCTAAGATGTTATTGCACCCCTTAAATGTGGTAAGTCCTCGAAGTGGCTGGCTCAGTACAAATCAGCCTCCCGGTTAGAAAAGTACAACTTACATGCCTCAACATCTTATAAGAGCTTTTCCTAGAGCTCGTTTTGAACAACTAGATTCCATGGCAAGATATGGAGAGTTCTATGGTGTTCCATTTGAAGAGGGACTTTGTGGTACACCAGCTGTTGAAGACAATGCAAATATCCTCTTTGATTGCAAACTATATTCTGCAGAAAGAACTGTTTACTTCGCTTCTTATTTAAGAACTGAAAAATACTGGGACACCCAGGAGAAACTGTCTTACTTCTTGCAGGGAACGAACCTGCATATCACTAGCAAGACTGCAATTTTTATATCAAAAGCCAACTTCAAAGAGGACAGGCTATCTAGAACAGATTGGGGTTAACTGTAGGGGTGATAACTTATTATGAATATTGTATGTCCTACTGTTTGGTTTTATAGTTTTTTAATATGGTCAGATGACTAATCAATAAGGTTTCTTGACTTGACTCTTGGCATTGTTTTAAAGGAGAATTTCTCATCAAAGCTTTCCTTAAGTGCAAGACTGTAAGGTTGCACACTTATTCATGTTCTCAGAATTTTTCATAATATTTTATGAAAAACCTGTATTTCTGAGTTTGACCAAGAAAATTCAAAGCACCTTTATTTTTATTATTTCCTACGGCTCAGCTGAAAGGAGGAGTGTAGAGCAGATATCCATCAATCATGGATAACAGACCTTTTTCTAAGTCCATAAAAGATAGCAGTATCAAATACTTTTTCACCTGATATAAAAGAACCTGAATGTAAGAGCCCATAAAATACATACGCTGCCAAATGAGTGGTGGTATAAATATATATTTTTAAACACAGTGCCAGAACCCACTTTTGACAGAGGGAGAAAAATTTCAGGACCTCCAAGGAATACTTTTTTCAGCCATTGGACCAGCTCTTGATGCAGTAGTAGATGGGGAGTGAAGATACCTCATTTTCCAATCACTTTCCCAGCTTCTCAATATTACAGATCTCTATCCTCCACCCCAGATCTGATGAGTGATGAGCCAAGTTATTTTCACAAAGTATTGCCAAAGCAACAGAAATAGCAGACCAAATAATGCTACTGCAGGAAGCCCAGGAAAGGAACTTTAGCAGTAACCAAAGCACTGCTATCGGGAAAAAGCCCAATGGGAGCAGTTTCTTCATGATATATTCCCTTGGGATTTAATCAAAGCGGTAGATTGCTGAGAGATGATTGTGCAATAAAAAAACAGGACATTCACCCATATCGTTGGCTGCCTGGTGCTGACAAAGTGTAGCAATGCAACCTCCATCTATGAGAATATCTCTGAAATTCTCTTTCCCCATGAACATCCCAAAACAAAGCCACGTTGTTTGTAATGAGGAATTGCAGAAAAATTGCAGCAAAAGTAAAAAAAAAAAAATGTTGATTGTGAATATGTAGTAGGCAAAGTGAGAAAAAAAAATAAACACAAAAGATTTCCCTTAGTAAACATTGCCATTACCCCTGCTGCCTTCTGGTCTTTGTCTATTACCATAATGTCTGGTTGATTGGCTGGTACCTGCCTGTCCATCTGGATCTGGAAGTCCCACAGGATCTTAGCCCTGTTATTCCCCATGATTTTCTGTGTATTCTCCATGATTTTCTGTGGAATCTCCCATCTGGAATTGGGGGGGGATCTAGCGGATACACTAGATACACTGTGCAGATGTTCCTGTACACAATGCCAGCTACTTTGTTGTGCCATTCAATGTATGCTGTTCCTGCCTGCATCTTACACCCTTCCACTATGGGATGGACTGTCTCTGAGGCCTCTCTACACAGTCTGCACCTTGAGTTCTGTCTAGTGTGGTAGACTCCTGCTTCTATGGTCTGATGCTTAGTGCCTGTACTTGTGCTGCTATGATTAGTGCCTCAGTGTTATCTTTTAGTCCAGCCCTTTCCAGATACTGGTAGAATTTCCCAATGTCAGCCACCTCAGCTATCTGGTGATGGTACATCCCATGCAGAAGCTTGTCTTGCCATGACACTTCCTTTGCTTGAACTTCCTCCCATGGCTGCTGCTGCTTCAGGCATTCCCTCAGCAGCTCATCTTTGGGTGCCATCTTACTGATGTACTCCTGGATGCTCTGAGTTTCATCCATGACAGTGGCTTTGATACTCACCAGACCCCGCCTGCCCTCTTTCCAGCTTATGTACAGTCTCTGGGTGTTGGACTTGGGGTGGAAACCTCTGTACATTGTGAGGAGCTCCCAGGTCTTCATATCAGCAACTTCCATATCTTCCTTTGGCCAGTTCACTATACCAGCAGGGTATCTGATGACTAGGGGACGCGGTGGCGCAGCAGCTTAATGACGCTGAAAGTTGCCGGCCAGAAATGGCTGACGCTTCGGCGGTTCGAGTCCAGCCTCTCGCGTTAACAGGGTGAGCTCCTGTCCCCCCCCCCCCCACTGGCAGCTCCTGTCAACCCAACAGGTCTAAAACTTACATGAGTAGATAAATGGGTACTCTCACTCTGGTGGGAGGAAAAATGCTGGCAGCGCCTTGCACAGAGAGACAGGACCAGTTGCCTGCTGGTAAGCGCAAAACCGCGCTTGCCCGAAAAGGGCGCAAAGCAACGGAAATCCCGCCTCCTGCGCTCACCAGCTGGGCTCTGCTCTAGGAAGGAGGCTCTGGCAAACCACTTCCGAAATACATTGCCTTGAAAACTGCAAGGATTCGTCCAGGCAGTCACTGCAGGGTCAGTAATGACTGAGCTCAGACAAAAAAAAAAAAATCTGATGACTGGCAAGGCATACATGTTCATGGCTGGATCTCGTTCTTCCCACTGAGCTGGCTCTTCAGGACCTGTCTTATCCTTTGGTGGTACTTGGATGTTGCTGCCTTCCTTGCCTCCTCATTGTGGTTCCCATGTGACTGTGGGATACCAAGGTACTTGTAGCTGGTCTCTATGTCTGCTATGTGGCCTGTTGATAGTTCCACTTCATCAGTCTTAACTACCTTCCCTCTCTTTACTACCATCTAGCCACACTTCTCCAGTCCAAATGACATCCTCACTGTAGATCCATGTAAAGTGGATCAGTGAGTCAATGTCTCATTCACTCTTAGCCTACAGCTTCATGTCATCCATGTAGAGGAGGTGGCTGATGGTAGTTCCACTCTTGAACTTGTATCCATATCCAGGCCTTGTGATTATGTGGCTGAGGGGGTTCAAGCCTATGCAGAACAGCAGCAGGGTAGTGCATCACTTTGGTATATGCCACACTTAGATAGATAGATAGATAGATATAACAGTCTGATTCAGGAAACAGAGGGTTATCTTCAGTGGCTTAATTGGTCACTTTCAACCCTATGCTGTTATAATTTTATGAGTCCTGCTTTGCAAGATTTCATATTTTTAGTTTGAAGAGGGAGAATGGTGAGCAGAATATTAATGAAAAGTGCAAACAAATACAATAATAAATGCTGATTACACTTCAAACAGCAGGTAAGGGAGGAAGTAATGACAAATTTCATCAATGAGAGGATATCTAAAGTAACACATACGATTGTTAAGTGGGCCACTTAGTGCATCTTCATTTTCCTTGCTTTTGTTTTAGCCAATCTGCCTTGTTTCCTACAATGGCTTTTTGTGGTTTTATTTTTGACCCAGGCAATACTAGAAAAGTCAAAGTGGACAATCAGTTCTTTTCTTCTGATAGGTTATGGTTTTACAAAGGGGCACTTTAAATTAAATGATAAGCAAAATAATTTTCAGCAGGATGGCTGAGGAAGGCAATCACTGTTGCTTTGTGCCCAGTGAACCATGAAAGCCAACCTGACACAGGTTGATTTGACTGTGCTAAGCCAAAACCAGTTGGGGGAAGGTGGGGAGAAGATAGAGGGAAGAAAGAAAAAGAGACAATGCTTTCATTTGCAAAGAAACAAAAAGAGGCAATAGATATCCACTTTTTTTCAAGTAGACCTCTTTTCAAAGTTTAGTCCTTGTGTCTCAGATCTTGCCTTCTGTGATAAGTTTACATCACCATGCATAAGAGAATTCAAGAGCAACCAATTTTGGTTCAGCAGGAAGAAGCCAGGCTTTTAATTCTTAGATTATCTGAGTTGATATTTTCTTGTTCATTTTAATCTGTGTTTTTAAACTTTCTATGTTTTGGTTTTAGATTGTGTTAGTTGCCTCTCTGTCCTTGCCAGGGTAGAAAGACAGGGTATCCATCCATCCATCAATCAGTCCAAATACAAGAATTCACTGGCATTTTTTAAAGGCAACAATGGTACTTTTTTAGTAAGTGCATAAAAATCAAGATAGTTTGGGCATCAAGAAGTCAACCAAACTTAGGGGAAAAAAGGCCCTTATAATTCTAGTTAGACAGACTTGATAACTTGGGACAACTTGGTGTCTGCAAGTTAATTATAACTGCATTAAATTTTGCATTTAGTAGTAAAATATACTGAGCGCGTAACAAGAGCAACTTCCAAACAAGTACCTGTAAAATTGCATGCAGAATTTCAAGGGACTTTCTACACTCTGGGGTTAATGTAGCATTCTGAGTATATGTACATACCTTGGTGTTCCAGTCACACTAGTAAGAAGCAGGAAAGGAAAATTGTCTCTTCACTTACATATCTCCTTCTTACTCTAAAAGATCACCAAAGTGCTCTCTCTTTGTCTTTGTCTTTCTCTCTCACTCACTTTCCTGTTGAATGGTTGCTTTCTCCACATAGTTTGAAATTCCTTTCCATCTGCCTTTCTCCCACAATTGCTATATTAATAGTTCCCAGGACTGTGACACTGGCCTTCCCCAATTCAGTGTTTCCTATCATCCATAGCCATTTCTGATTGGAATTCCTGGAGTTCCTGTCCAATGTATCTGCAGGGCACTAGGCTTCGGAACAGCTAAGGCAGAGAGAAAGAACAGCTTGGATGATGCTGTATCTCAAGGCAGCCAATTGAATTGACAGGGCAAATGATAAGCGTAGAAGAGGATGAGATTATAGGCACAGGTTGAGTCATAAAGTAGGACAGGCAGGGAGGTAGCTTTGAAGCAAGCAAACCTACTGAAGGGAAAAGGGAGAGAGAACAGGAATTGCAATTGAGAAGAAATTGTTGCAGCAGTGAGAAAGAAATGAACAGCATTTTTGATTGTAGGCCAATTTATTTTCTTTTTAAATATGAATTATTGATGTAGGTCTTTTCATATGATTAGATTCATATTTAAAATTCCAGGCTCCTCCTCCTTCTCCTTTGAGACACTGAGGTTTTCCAAAGATTAAACAGTAAGAAAAACTTTAAAAACACTTACTAGAAAGCAAATTAATGAGGTGCCCTCTACCACTGAAATGAGCTTTGTTGTTGTTTTTTTCTAGACTAAAAATGTGTCCTACTACCTCCTACCAATCCAGTGTCACAATTCTCCTTCCTAAATACTGGGGATCTCAACAGGAACTAAGAAAGATGAGTTAGATAGCTCCTGAGAGAACAGGTAACATAAGAAGGACTTGGTATGACATTTCACTCTTTTTAATCATCCTAGGTAGGTAGTAGCACCCAGCTGAATTTGATCTTGAAAAGCTAAATAGGTTCATACCAAGTTAGGATGGGAGGCTATCAAGAAAATCCAAGGCTATAAGCTAGACTGGGAAGTTTATATTCTAGAAAAAGGCAGTGGCCAACCACTTCCAATCATGCCATAAAAATTGCATGGATGTATCTTTTTTATATACACATAAATCATTTTTATTAAAAGTTTTTAAGAACAATAAGAACGACAACAAACTAAATTAGGAGAAAGTGAAAAAGAAAGGAAGAACAGAAAAAGCTAAAAGTGCAGTAAGAAAAAGAAAATAGAAAAAAGAGCAAGATATAAAGAAAGATATAAAGACATAACGAAGTGGCTTCTGATATTCTTCCCAGCAGTTATAAGTACAATTATAAATTCACTTCTTTCTCTAAAGTTACATCCTGACTCTCTTCTTTCTATAATCTATCTTGTCTAATCATCAAAACATAAATGATAAGTTCATTTTTTTCATTTTTACAGAAAGTGAAGAGGTTTCCAGTCACCAATAAATGTAGATATTGTCTTTTCTCTAATCAAAGAAGTCAGTTTATCCATCTCAGCAAGATCTGTCAATTTCACCAACCATTACTCCATAGTGGATAGTGCTGAATCTTTCCATTTTGTGCGTATAAAAATCTTGCCACAGTAATCATATATTGAAATAATCTTCCATTACTCTTTTCTAACTATGCATCCCTCAGTCCTAAAAGGAAAAGTTCTGGCTTCAATTGAATATTAATCTTTAAAATCCTCTGTATCAATGTATGTTTTTGAATCTAATTTTTGTTAGCCTTTTTACATCTCCACCAAGCATAATAGAATGTCCCTTCATGTTGTTCACATTTCCAATATACTTTTGAAGTGCCTTTATACATTCTAGATAATTTATCTGGTGTCAGGTACCAACGATAAATCATTTTATAAAAATTCTCTTGAACATCATAACATAATATAAATTTCAACCCTTTTAACTACATATTTTCCCATTGATCCATCTGTATGTTATAACCAAAATTCTTAGCCCACTTTATCATATGTTCTTTAACCTGTTCTTCCTCTGTTTCAAAAGTTTATACATTTTAGCAATTACATGTTCATGTCGATGTACAACTGATGTATTTCAGATTCTGTCTTACTTTGCTCCATACCATAAGTCTTTTTGTCCATTTTGAATCTTTCTGATAACTGTAAATGGGAAAACCATTGACAACTATATCATTTTGCTATTAGTTGCTCTCTTGATTTAATCTTAAATTCCTCTTGATGCATGGATTTCTCAATGTAAGTCATCATGGTAAGTTTGAGGGATTCTTTATTTTTTTATCTTAGGCAATTTTTTGCTTTATAGAATGTACCTAACAATCTGAAGGGTAGAATGATAATTTGATTTTACCTTACCAAAATGGGATAGTTTTGTCATTGTGCCTTTCAAGTTTTCTAATATCTGTCTTACAACTTTTGTCTGAGATCAGAGTATATAAGATATATAAGATATAAGACACATTCTAAATGCTCTCTCTTTGCTGTAAACTATTCAGCATATCCCAATGAGTACCATCATCAATGCTTATGACAAAAGCTGGCTCTGTTTTAATAGAAGGCAGGTGTTGGCTGTGGGATAGATTTTATTGTCTTCCCCAGATGTTCCCAGATGTAAATTGTTGAAGTTGTAGTTTCAGCGCAACTGGTGTGTCTCAGGCTGGGGAAGACAACAAATAAAATTTAGCAGTTCCATGGTTAGAACAGCCTTCCTACCTTCTTAAATGTGTTTTTAAAGGAAAAATTTTCTAGATAATATATTTTGAGGTCCATAGACTATTAATAAAATTGATACTGATTTATTTTAAAGGACAGTAGATTGAGGCTTATGACATGTTAATAGACTTGATACTGATTTTTCTTAAAACGTATAGAATGGAATCCATTTCTACATCAGCATTCAGCTACATCATCTTCCCCATTTCATGAATATGAAAGTGTTAATGTTAGATTGGAACCTAGGCCACTGTAGGTTTTGGAAAAGATATAAAATCAGGTGGGCTTTATATCAAAGTCCTGTTCTTGTCTCCTTTTCTGCTCACCATGGGAAATGTCTTGTCTTATTCCTGAGCCATTCCTGTATAAACTGGTGGAGTGATTAATCATCACTATCACTAAGATCCTCCCCATCAACAGAAATTTGCATAGACCTCTGCAAATCAACCTTCCCCCCAAAACTGACAGCACTTTCACCTTTTCTGCTTTAAGTTTTATTTAATGACCCTATAGCCAATCCTTCAGTGATCCAAAACACTGATTTAATACTCTGATATAAAATTCATACTGCATCTCTGGAATCAGATGGGAAAAAGGAGGCAGCAGAACGTATTCCAGATCTCCTGATGATCCTTTTTCAGCATTTTAATGTACATTAATGAAAAAGATGGAAGACAAGATGTAACACTGAGTTACCAGTGTTGTATATGTAGAGGCAAAATTTTCTCAGCATCATCTTGTGAGAGCTATCCTCAGAAGCAACAAAAATCACTGTAAAATACATTATCTCATAGCTTTTTAATCCAATGAAAAAGCCATTTCCATGTATCCAAACCTTTTATTATTAGATGTTTTCCAGGTCAATCAGATAATTAATGCTATGCTGGATATGCTCTCAACCAACTGGTAGGTTTTCAAAATCAAATATATTAATTTAAATCTCCATCGGTCTTTTCATCCTGTCACATAACTTCTTGCAGTTTTTCAAATATTGCTATTCTTCTTTGTCAACGTAGCTTCAGAAATAACAGAAATCAATACCTAATGCTGGTTTTTTTTTCCCCTTTAAGTTAATTGCCCCCTTATTAAGGCAAGATGGATAGGTTTTTCCTATCATTCATTCAAACGAAAATCTACGAAAACAAAACATTATTTTTTAAATAAGTGTAGATTAATGTTAGCATATATTATATATAAAAATAGCTTACCCAAAGCAATATAAACTAAATGTAAGATGAGGGGGTGTCAGCTGTATCATTATCAGAGTCTGCTTGGTGTGTTTCCTTTGTGAACTGGATGCTGTACTGTCTGAATTAGCTTCTATTCAGCCCAAGGGGTGCCACCCAAGAGTGAAAATATTCATAGTTCATCCTAGCAGCCATCTGTTTCAGCTGCAAAGCATGAACTGTCAGCCTTATTATACCAGCCTTTTCAGACCTACCTTCTGAGAATTCTAGACCTGTGCCAGGCACATCTTCAGTGAATGGCCATTAACCAGACCAACTCCCAGACTCTAATGGCAAAATAGCACTTTAACCTGTTTCCGTAACAGGCAGCTAACAGTTGATGATCAAGCAAATTCATAATAGTGAAGCCATTTTTTTGAAATGCCCTACTCTGAAGCTATTTGGAACTTAAATACATTTGTTAACTTAAAGTTAAACGTTAAATTGATCTTTAAAGGATCAATGACAATTTTTAGAACTGAGTTGGGAAAGATGATTATATAGCCCAGTGTGAAGTTTATGAGCATGCTTTAAAGGCAAGTTAATGAATGACTTTGCAATAAATTTGGAAGTGATTACAACAGGAATGATGGGAAGTCAAGCCTGGCTTCTAAAAAAAGATGTGTTGGCTTATGAGCACAGTTGGGAAAAGGTGGTGTTGGCTACAGCCATGGCCTAGTTACTGACAGAATTTGTTTCACACTCTTGCTGCACCCCAAACCTTTATAGCAACAGTTCAGAAGTGCAGCATTGCAGATGTTAAATTAGGACAAAGCAGATAAAGCCATCAACTCAATTTCAGGAACATGCTGATCTGCCTGGAACAAGCCCAATATATTTCAGGATTTGGAATCCACACAGATCTAGAAGGCAGCTTTAGAAATATCTGCAGATCAACTGAATATGGCCAGCTCACCTAAGAGATTCTTCTCATACTTTTTTCTGACACAATGGCCTTCCTGATTCCTAAGGGAGAAATGCTTACCTTAGACCAGGACGGGATAATTTATAACCTTCTCCTTGAATAGGAAAGACCCTTCTTCTTAGCATTCAAGTGTGAGACAAAGAATATAAGGCCAGAACCTTAAGCAAGCTAGGTCGGTAGAGGTGAACTATGATTCACATTATTCTCTCTAGAAAATGGCAGTATAATTCAACCATATAATCCAAGCCAGAAGGAGGCACTATTAGTGTCAGAAAAGCAAGCACTATTAATTTCAGAGAGGCATGCAGGAGAAAAAGAACAATCCCAAGTGAACCTTTGCTCTTCACATCACTAAAGCAACTGCTATCTGCTTTGTCCCTTGAGCACTGGGGCTGCCTGGCAGGTGTTAAGGGAAATATCACACCTGGGAATGGGGGGATTTGCCTCTTGCAAACAACAAGAGAAAATAATATTTGATAGTCTCTTGTCCCTGATTCATTTCACTGATCATTCCTCACTAATTGTGGACATCAAGGTAGATAATGAAGTCTAAGTCACAAAGAAGTAGCAAAAGAGGAGGATGGAGGACACTTCTGAGGGCACTGAAGTCTAACAGCATGTACAGTACTTTAATATAACACCCAGGTAGAAATATAATGAAATCCCCATTCCTATACCAGATTCTAAATTTATATTATTCTGATCAGAGACTGAATAACAAAAGAGACACTCTTTATAAATGGAGGAGAACTGGAGACTTTAGCAACAGTGCTCTTAATCTGTTGTCATTTGCTGTATGTAGTCAAATAAATCCAGTGAGAGTTTTGGGAACTGGGAGGGTTTTGCTGAGATCATGGAGAGCAGATGGGTTGAGAATGTAAACATACATGTATATTTTTACGTAGATGATGCCATATTGTTTGCTAAGAACCCCCAAAATTTGCAGTGAATTTTATATAAATTTATGATGCAACAAAGAGTCTGGAACCCAAAATTATTGTATCAAACACCAAGGTAGTTGTGACTAAGAGGGAAAAAAATGAATGAATTATGGTAAGTTATATATAAATAGTAAAAAAAAAAAAAAAAACAACAAATAGATGGATTTGTATGTTTACTGAAGATGTGGAAATGGATGGAGAAATTTTGTCAGGTGAATATTGTATAAAGTAGTGGTCTGTCATGAGGAATGAATGAGTGTCAAAAGAAAAGAATGAGTGTATATTGTATAACAGCATGCTTTGGTCTCTTTTGTTATGCCAAAGTGAGAGCTGGGTATGTCAGGAGAAATATAGAAGTAATTTGTGTATGGTGGAATTGGGCATTTAAAAAATGTGTGCAGTTAAACAAGAAGAATGGAGGGTCAAGAATGAATGGAGTTAATTAAATCCTTAGAAAGAGGTGAGAATTTTAAAGAACAAAAGGTAAAGTATGAAGCAGTGTATAAACATGGTAGATGCAATGATGGTTTGCTGAGCTAGGGAAAGGTATCGTGAATTCCTTTGGGATAAGCTAGATTTACCCATATTTCCTTTCCCTTTCTTATCTCATGCCTAAGGCTTACTATTTCTTACCAACCTCTCCATTCCATAAGGCATAACAGTGTGGTAGTAGGTTGGCACCTATAGCCGCTGAAAGGTAGATGAATATAGGAGCTATAGTTCTTCTAAGAGCTAGACCCAAGAAACACGTAAGGATCTTCATTTCTAGATATAGAAATGCATATTCATATCACTCTACCTAGTCTGGTTATAAATCCAGATCAGCTAGCCAAAAACGTAAGATGCTTAAACAAAAAGAATTAAAGGAACTAAAGGACAGCCATTACATGTACTAAAAAGTTTTGTTTTTGTGTAACGCCTTCAAGTCAGTGTTGATTCCTGGTGACTGCCTGGATGGGTCCCTGCAGTTTTCTTGACAAGATTTTTTGGGAGTGGTCTGCTTTTGTCTCCTTCCTAGAGCTGAGAGAGAGGGACTGGCCCAAGATCACCCAGCTGACTTTGTGCCTAAGGCCAGACTAGAACTCACAGTCTCCCAGTTTCTAGCCTGGTGTCGTAACCACTACACCAAACTGGCTCCCTGAAAAAGTTGTATTAAGTCTAAAGAAATGATGCCAGGTCACTAGATAATACAAAATAATGCAAAAAAGATCCCTTGAGAAACCATCACAGGTTTCTGTATTCTTGTTTGCTCCTCTTAAACCCACACACTTAGAAATAAATGCTCAGATGAGTTTTTATTTACCAAAGGGTATTTTTTAACTTTCATTCTGAATAGATGGTCATTATTAAACTTGACTGGAATATTTAATATTTTGCTGCCTTGATGCAGTAAGGAAGATTTGTGTAGGTGAATAACCTGCTTGTGTTGTTGATATAAAAATGAATTTTGATACTTCTCATCCAAGACTTTTTTTTTTAATTTGCTTGGGGAATCCATCCCAAAATCTATTTAAAAAGAATATTCCAATATAATTCTGAAGATCTTCAATGGTTATAAAATGTTAACTGTCATCACCCCTGCAATTTCTCTGTCCTCTGCTCCCTTATGATTCTTTTTCTTTAAATATGTGCCATAGATCAATCCATCCATTCCTCATTAAAGGGGGAAGAATTTAGGAAGTATAACCTTATGAACTGTGAACAGCTGATAAGAAAAAATCAGCTTAGCTCAGCCAGCATCTGAGCTAGAGGTAGAACCAGGGACTCCCCTGAGTCTTTGAGATTATTGACATCTATGTGTAGAGGATCAATGTCACAGCTTTCCCCTGGATAAATTATAAATAAATTTCTTGAAACACTAAAATATTGTCTCTTCTCTGAGAAACAATTAAGAAAGATAAGTGGACAGCAAAGTTCTGATGTTAAAAGTTTCTAATTGAGATGCAGTCAGTGACTAAAACAAAGTCATAATCTGCTCTAGCTAACTTCACTATTTGGTTCGTATATTCTTTACTGCTATTATAATTACTCTTGATGCTTGAATCTGCTTCATTATTTTGGATCTTAAAGTTGGACCTTCAGTTCTTTGACCCCAGTTTGACTCCTTGATTTCATCCTCAGCTCCAGGCCTTAGCTTATTTCTTTGCAAGACTTCCTGAATTTGATTCTGGACTGATTACAAGAGTGCTGTGGTTTGATCCAGTTCCTGACTTGGTGAACTGTAGCAGCATCTTTCAGCTGCTCATAGAACAATATGATCCTGAATGAACATCTCTTCAAACAGAGAATCTCTTCAAATAGAAGATTATGTCCCCTTTGTCACATGATCGCCATAACATACGATGGAGAATTTGGAGAGGGAAATTCTACTTAGCAATGCCAGCAATCTGAATCTAGAGATATCAGTAGTTCTACTAAATGCTGCATAGTGGTAAAAATGTTAAGTCCTTGAGTATATGGAGTAATATTTAGTCCTTAAAATTACATGTCAGAAAATCTAGAAAAAATTAAATATACCCTCTCCCCTCCTTACTGTTTACCTGGTCCCATTAAATGCTTCTTTGAAATATAATTTCACTTCCTGAGGAGTGTTTAAATCTTTTAATAATCTTATTTTAAAAGGGGGATATTCTAAGTGGTACAATTTTACCATCTGTTAAATATCAAATTCTCATCATTTAATCCCAGATTCCTTTCTTCAAGATTATTCTGATGCCAGCTGTTATGCAGCAACCTTTCTGAGAAATTTCAGCCCTCACTTTTAACTGTACTCCAACCTTTATCAATGTCTTGCTATTTCACAAACATATACAGAGATTTTTTTTTTCTTTTTGCAGGTAGACCAAAAAAAAAAAAAAAAAACTTGCCAAGACCATTTTATCCAACCACAAGGCCACCAATCACAAATTGGTTTGAAAATACCTGCAAGTCTGTTTGCAATCGATGTAGTATCATTCCTTGCATTTCTTTTTCCCCTTCCATTGCTTTACATAATGCATATGTATCCCCAGTTCAGTGTAATGTATTGCAGCGAAGCACTGTATTATGCAGGGATATCTTTCACTGTCAACACAATTCTCTCAAATTCCAGAGGAGTAATGAAGAAGCCTGCAGAAGCTAGCCAAAAATCAGCAATGGAAACAGAGGCAAAAATAATTCTAGTTTTAGAGGAGCTTTTGAGAGGCTCTATTCCCACATCAGGGGGTAGAGCTCACTTTCATCTGAATTTCATATGATGTGATGAGATATTTAGTATGACAGGGAAGTCACCATATAATCTTCTAATGGTATTATTTGGCTCATATATTTATTTGTTTATTGTGTTTTTTAATGTGTCAATACCAGGACATTTCTGGATAGATTACAACAGGACTTAACACAATAACATGGTCAGACAAAAACTGCCATAATCCAATAAATCAATTAGATTACGTAAATAGAGCAGGAGAAAAAATATGGAAATAAAAAAAATGTATTAATGCCACTGTTGCAATATACTTCAGGCACTTAAAATAAAACTATTAAATTGCTTGAAAGAAGATGTGTTAGCCTTGTGCTGAGAAGACACCAGGCAGGCATTCCAGAAAAGTGCAGGTGGGGGCTTAACTGAGATGGTCTCAGACCTTTGAGGTAGGCCAGGTCAGATAATAGATTCCTCAAGGACTACTGTATGGTTGTAGGCTATAATGGCAGAATCTTGAAAGCCTGACAGAAACGTTCTCTCTCTCTCTTCTAACATGCAGTATCAACATGGAGTTCTTTTGAGTCTCTTCCTTACTCTTACTTCTTTCCCAGAGCTGATGTTTCATTTAGTACCTCTTTTATCTGTTAGAGGCATTCACATTTCTCCATAATCCCTCTTCACTTTAGCCACTGCTTAACCTCACTTGTCAGAGAGTCTTTACCAGGTAGTTACATAAGTTATACATATGTACTCGGAAGCAGAATATCTGAATGGAAGTCAATACACTGCATGTCTCCCCTAGCTGGTGGGATGTGGGCCACAGTATGTTGACTTGCAAGGTAGTCCCTAGATTAGAGATCCTAGCTTGCATAGAATGTCTTAGCATGCTTGGGATAAAACTGAGTTTTGGTTTCAGTGATAGCATATTGTCCAACATGAGACCAACGGGAATAAGATGTTCCCTTATCGTTAGGAGGAAATCCTCCATATGTCATCAGTGCAACTAAGGCTAGTAACCTAGGCTACCCCTTCTCTAAATTATTAGAAAGTGTTATGTGGAAACTTTGATGAACCAAAACTATGGTTATCCCATCTATTAATCCATCTAGTGATGATCATGGCCTGGGGAAGATTGTGACTTGGAATGTAAGATGAGCAAATGGTAATGTTGTGAACTAACACATGAAATAAAACTATGTTGTGTGTCCCTGAAGTTAAGAGAAAGGTGAAAGAATTAATAAACGTGAGTGAAGGTGCTCTGATGTTATGGATTGGATGTGATGAATATTTTCAGGGAAGTGAAGAAGTTTTATTTGTGAATGAAACAGCAAAAATTTATGTCAGAAAGTATGAACTGCTTTCATCTAGACTAGTATGCTTATGAATGAAAGTAGGAATCCATATCTTAGTGATAGTTGCATGTTAGGTTCCAGTGAATGGTGATAACAGAAAAACCAGAAATAACTTTTGGGAAAACTGTGCTATCTGGAGGGGGGTGTTCTGCTACTTGATATGAAAAGGATGGGTGGGAGAGTGTATGGAAAAAAGTTATTGAGCCATTCAGAATGATTGAGAATGGTGATTTCTTAGTACTGAATATAAATCTAAAAGCATGATTGATTGGATTGTTTATGATGAAAGATTCAGGGAATTAGTGAAAGATACAAGGCTACCGAAAGGTTTAAATGTGAGACAGGCCATTTCTTAGTAGTGACAAGAGTGGACCTTGGGGAAAAATAGAAGAAAAAGAAAGAAGTGAAAGAAACTAGAGTTCAGGTAGACTGGTTACAGGAAGATAAAATATGAGTTCTGTATGAAAAGTATTAGAAAATAAATTAAGCTTCGAACAGAATTAATGGAAAGTGAACATAAGGCAAGACAACGAACAAGGTACACATAACAAAAGAAGTACAGTATGTTAAAAAGTGCCACAAAAGAGTGAGGAGTTCTGGTATGGGAAGGATGCTTGATGGAAGAATGAAGTGAAAGAGGGGAAAAAAAACAAAAATAAGGATGAGAGAAAGCAACTATATAAAGTGTATACAGAGAACACGATAGTTGCAACAAATGTAGCCCAGGGAAGCAAGGAACAGTTAAGATTGTGGAGTCCTTGGTGCTGTCTGAGCTTGGTTGTTTGCTTGCAGATGTTTCATTACCCAACTAGGTAACATCTTCAGTGCTAGTGAGTGTGGTGTTTGCTCCCTGTTTATATACAGTAGCTTGCCCTGCCAGTGTTGGTGGGGGTGTGGTTTTCTCCTTGGTAGTTCCTTGATTAGGATTAGGTAGTTCCTTGATTAGTTTTCTGCTTGATTGTTTGTCTGGTGTTAATCCCTGCTTATCTGGGTGCTGGTTGCTGGAGGATGTGTTCTGGTCTTTTTGCTTCCTTCTTAGCTTTCTTTATTGTCTCTTTTGAATGGTGTGCAAGTGTGTAAACAAATGTGTGGAAATGTGGTTTATCTCTTTGTGTCTATTGATGGCTGACCAATTGATGGCTATTGACGGCTGACAACAAAGCTCAGAGAGTACCAGAGAGCAACCAAACTCAAAGGGCACAAAGGACAGTTAAACCCAGAGCTATATACAGTATATTCTCTTCTACTGGAGTTAAGATTAAACACAAAAGAGATTAACATGATAAGTATGAATGCATGTATATACAGTATGATGTTCTTAAAATCAAGAAGCACTGATCTCCAAATAAAAACATATAGGCTTGTATAAAAATACCCCATTTGGTCACTATTTCCCAAGTACAGCAACAACAGCAACAAAAATGGATTGGGAAAATGATCCACAAAGTAGCGTGTGATTCAGCATTCATTCATGAGCAATTTCAACTGCAGTTTTAATAAAATCATCGTGATTGTCAGCTTAGGATCATGCATATTCCTCCACACTAAATGGAAACAGTGTATTTAAGCAAACTTTCACATGATGTCAAATGGATGAGTTAAACCAAAAGTCTCACTTATCAGGTTGTATCCAAAGTTGTCCATTTGCAAATTGTTGGTGGAATAGCTTTCCAATTCTCCTTTGAGCCTCCCTTTCTCCATACTCCAACCCTAGGTATTTCTGCTCAGGACATCTACACTATCTTCTAAACCACTTATGGAACCCGTGCAGGGGAATAAGAACAAAAGCAAGTCCTGTTGTGCAAATCGGTTGTGTAACACTTGATGTAGCTCATCATTTAAACAGGTAATAAAGCAGATATTAATTTTATGGTGCTTTTTCTTAGGTTAGAAAGAAAGGTACAAAATAGTGTATGAGATACCTAAAGCATTTAATTCAGATTAAAGATTTTTTTCAACTTCATGAGAACAAGATGTATTGCATATTGTTTTATATCTTTTGAAATCAGTGGGGAGAAAATAATAAATTAAATCAGAGCAACTAAGTGCACGATCCAGCAAAATGTAGGCCTTTGCAATTGATTCGTTTTAACAGGTGCACATGCTTAACTCTCTACCATTGAAGAAGTAAGCAAATGCTCTGTTGAAATCAACAAGATGTCCAAATGCTGAACTCAGGTTTGATCATGACATAGCAAAAGAGGGCAAATTTTTCCATTTGCAAAAAATAATCTGCTTTCAAATCTATGAAAATAAATAAAAACATAAGGAAAGTGACAGGGACAGCATACATCGTTAAACAATGACTTTACAGAGACAACTGGCATCATTGAAGTCAATATTAAAATTTATTGATCTGACAAATATTGACCAAAGCAAACTCAAAGTTCATATTTAACCAGGAAAAAAATAACTCTCCATGATGTCAATAACATGTAAGTATTTATGCAGTATGCTGATAGAGAATGCTGAATTGTTTTACAAGGACATTTAGACTTCAAAGCTAAAAAAGAGTAATCTCATTTTTTTAATCGAGAATAGAATATAGACATTAATTCATTTTCCCTGTTATTAATCAAATTTAGATCCTGCCACAATCACAAGACTCTCAGAGGCTCACAAAGATAAGCAAACATAATAAACTGTAAATGTATTTAGAAGTTATTCTTAAGTATATCACGTTTGCTTAACCCCCACAAACAATACATGGTGTCAAGCTGCAAAACCCTCCATTCCAGAGGGGTGGCTCCATCACTGAGAAACAACACTTCCGGGCTTCAGCCCCCCTCACCCCAGAAATGGGAACAACCAGCTGCTTCTCCCAGTGTGATCAAAGTGGCCAGGCCAACTCAAGTGGGGAGATGCAGATAATCTGGTACAAAGCTATAAAGGGTTTTACGGGGTTAAAACCAGCACTTTAAATTGTATCTACAAGCTAATGAGAAGCCAATGCTGGGCCTGCCCCACAGGTGCAATATGTGTCCACCTGTGAGCACCAGGCCACCACATTTTGCATTCTGAAGCTTCCTGGGTGGTCTTTAAGGGCAGCCCCATGTAGAGCTCATTGCAGTAGTCTAAATCAGGAGTTAGCAAACTTTTTCTCTAAAGGGCCAGATCCCATCCCTCCTCTGCCTCCACAGGTGTGGCTGGCAGATCTGCAGGCCAAGGAGCACAACAGACCTTGGACTGTGTCTGCCTGCCAACAAGGAGGCAGTTAAAAGGCTGCCATTGACACCCAGGACACCCTGCCCCCAGTCCCCACCCATTGCCCCAGGAGCTTGGCTGAGGCCAGGCGATCTGCCACCCAACCATCTGCGGGCAATATAAAAACAGTCAATGGGCTCGATTTTGTCCTTGAGCTGTAGTTTGCTAAGCCTGGTCTATGTGGGTGGTGATAAGGATGTGGGCCACTGTAGTTAGATCCTCCTTCCCCAAAAAGTCTACAACTGCCACACTAGTCACAACTGGGCAAAGTCCTCTTGGCCACAGCCTCTACCTGCTGATCCACCAGAAGTTGTGAATCCAGGAGAACCCCCAAATCATAGACCTTCAGGGGCAGTGCAATCAAGTCCAGAGACAAAACACAGGTTGTAGAGCAGTGTTTCTCAACTTTGCCAGCTTTAAGATGTGTGGACTTCAACTCCAGAATTCCCCAGCTAGCCATGCTGGCTGGGGAATTCTGGGAGTTGAAGTCCCCACATCTTAAAGTTGCCAAGGTGGAGAAACTGGTATAGAGGAACTCTGATATATATGTTTAGCAGCCATGTCTCCCCACGGTTTAACTTAAGCCTGTTCTCTCCCATCCAGACTCACACAGCCTCCAGGCACTGGGACGAGACTATAACAGCATTTCCAATCTGGCTTGGGGTTACAAGGTACATATTGATAGTACTAATTCTGAACCATCAGACACCTCCCCCTACCAGCTTTATGTACAGTAGATGTTGAATAACAAGCTAAAAGTTAACACTCAGTTAACGCTAAGCACTTTTCAGTCCAGCTATTTCAATGGGAAAATTAAGCCAATAAACATGATCCTTCTCTTCACACAGAGATCAATTCTTCTATCCTGAAATTTTCAAGCTAAGTTTTACTGAAGCTTCACAACTATATCTATAGCAAGGCCAATGTATTATCAACTCAACACATCTTCCTATATTGACAAGCTATTCTGATGTAAATATGCTTATATGCTAATGTGCACCAGTTTCTTCTCCTGTTATTAAAAGATTTATCTGTTCTGCATTCAGTCGATGTGAGCTGTTTCATAACCAGCTACTAATTATTACAGTGTTAAAAAAGAAAAGATCTACATTTCACTCCCACTTTCCACTTCTTCACAGCTACTAATGAGATGGAGCTGATTGTCACAACAAAGATAAATGCAAATTAATATATATTCCAAAGGCTCAAAGCTAGCAATACTTTAAAACTTTCTTCAATACTGGGAAGAAATCCCATAAAACAATGAGCCTATTAAAACCAAATAAAGAGTATTTGAATGTCATGTCACATGAGGATGGCGAATGTTCAACTGATTTTTACCAGGATATTACAGTCACAGAATCTACAATTCTGTTAATACTCACTCTGGGTGGGGTTGCGGGTGGGCGGGGGGGGGGGCGCTTTTTGCTTTATTTTCAAGGGTAATTCAAAGGGAGCAAATCTTGTTCTCGTATTCTCAGACTGTCCATTGTATGTGAATACATACATTTAAACAGACATTTGGAACGGAGTCTCAGCTGAAGACTTAGTTTTAAAAGTTGTGGGTAATGCTGACTTAACACATCCAAATGCTTTATTTAGGGGCTGAGTTAGATAAATTCCAGAAATATATCCATGGCCTTAAGCCTTGGATTTCATAGCTGTAGAATTTGTTATGTTCAAATAAACAATAAGAAAAAAAAAGTCCAGATCCTTAATATTTAAAGTTATTAAACCATCTTTTGAAAGATGTGAATATTCAAGATATTCTAGAATTCAAAACAGAGTTGACAGTACTTTGCAGAGAGTGTTCATGCTTAATGGAAAAGCTACAGTGTGGTACATTGAGGTAAAGAAAGTTAAATCTTCATATGAATTCTTGATTAACTTGTAGTAAGTTGCTATCTATGTGAAACTATATATAAAACATCTGTGCATTAAGTGCTATCCATTTCCTTCAGCCATTGTCCAATTTCTTTCCTGCCCGATGGGAAAAGCAGAAATCACAGCTTTATTCGCTTGCAAGCTTTATGGGTCCAGTAATTGTCTAAATTTATTAGGGGAGAGTTTTATTTATTCAGTGAACTGATTCTGCACATGTATTGATTAATTCATTCATTTTTATCTCACCTTTCTGCCAATAGTGCTGCTAACTGATTTGAAAGACAACAGACTTTAGGCTTACAATTTAGAAAACACCAATACAAAATGGAAACAGAATACAGAGGAACTAGAAGAAAAGCCAGATACATACCACTTCTTCAATTTAAAGAGTAGTTCTTATGGTGAGTTGCTGCTAACAACAAAGGAAAGCTAAAAACCCAGCAACCTGGTCTTCTGGACTAAGGTGATGGAGTATTTCCTTCTGCTGCTGCTGCTGCTTCTCTTTGAAAGAATGGTTTAGTATGGGGAAAGTCATAGATGGAGGAACTGGATGGACCCTGGCAGGAAAATATTTTGGTAATGACATTTCTGTATATGGTAGAAAACCCCCAGTGGTTTAGTAACACCTCTTTCCCTCAGCCCAAGTAAAGCCTCTTTTCCCCAACGTTAATGAAATTAGGAATTTTTAATCATGTGAATTATTAAATACTAAACATTAAGTAGCTACGGATACACCAGATAAATGCCCTAGGGAAATTCTGACAAAGTGTTCTCAGCTGTATTCTCTATTGATTTCTGTCATCATATTATAAAGCTGTTTTTTCTTAATACTCTGTACTTTATGCATTCTGAAATAAAGCAATAATAATAAGCAGAATAAGCAGAATACAAATATGCTTATAATAAAACTAGTTAGAACAAAACTAGTATTCTTAGCTTGCCTTCTGCAAGTATAGAAAAATTTTTCACTGAAAAATCTCCCATCCCTTCTACAAAATGGGAAGCACAGACACATGTAAATCCCACTCCCCCACCATCAACATGCCACAATCTGAGATAGATTTTGCATTTCCAAGGGGGCAGTATAGTATCCCATCCATACACTGGTTTTATTACTATTAACCAGCATATCAAGTCAGACTTCATGTTTCAGCTGTTGATAGGATGCTATTATGTCCAGTCTATGTATTTTTCTATAATCAAGATAATAGACTTACACATATATTTCCCCATTTCAGTTTCTATTGTGAAATCACTGTAAGTATCTTAACAAACCCACCAATGAGTCTATATTACTATATTTTAATAAATAAAGCTAACATGTTCTAAAATTTAAGCCTCACTGGAACTCTTCTTTCTCCTGATCCTACTGCAATCAAATGTGCAATGAGGAATGGTATAGGAGCCAACCCCCTCCCCTCCAATTTTGCTATCCTATTCAAAGACTACTAATACTGTGACCTACTTTGAGCTGGATGGGACTAATACTATAGATGTTACACACTGAGGAAGTACAGAAGTTTCTTCTAACTTTTCAAAGAGATTTTCTGCATCTGTAGAACTCATTTATTTATTAAATGTATCCTGTCTTTCCTCCAAGAGCTCAGGGTAGCATAAATATTGCTCCCTTCCATCTTTCCCCACAACCTCAATCTTGTCAGGCAGGTTGGGCTAAGAGAGACTGGTTGCTCGAAAATCACCCACAAGTTTCCATGGTTAAAAGTGAACTTGAACCAGGATTTCCCCAGTGCTGCCCAACACCTTAACCACTCTACCACGATTGGGCAGTCAGAGTAAAATGAAGCAGGGTGGCAGATTTAAAAGAGAGGAGACTTCAGAATGGTGCTTTGCTTAAAGCATCATCAAACAAAGCATGGTTCTTATCAATGGTAGCCATAGTACTTCCCACTCCTGCTGGGTATTGTTGCTCCCTTTGGGTTTCAGAAGCTAACATATTACCAACTTTCACACTTCATGTACAACACCATCCTTTGACACTTTAGTAATTGGGTTCCTCCCCATGATAGAATCAAGAAAGGAGAAAAAAGCCCACTCTTATTGGGGTTGGTTTGCCTGAAGAAGAGACTGTGATAGATTCTGTCCTTAGAAAGCTGCTCGTATGACTGCTGGTAGAGCTACTCCTTAAATCCCAGAGTTGAAATGCTTGTAGGTAGGGACTGCTTTAATTATGAAAAAAGCAGAATAGATATCTGATAGATAAATAAATAAGATAAAATAAATGTGCATATTGATTCTTGTTTCCATGAGTAGGGCCTGCCTTCTTCACCAGTTTTTTAATATTGAGTGAAAGTGGTATCATTCTAGAATTCCCTGGCTTGTTGTAGGCCTCTTCCATAACAGTTTGCTTTTGATCCAGCTTCTGTGATTAAGGAACTAGGGTTTACTTGGTAAATAAGGTTGGTAGCAATGAAATTCCTGAGCAGATCTTGGGAAAGCATTGTGCTAGGATGCTAAAAATAGGTTCGGTTTCCTTTTTGCCATATATTACTTACCTTATCTATCCATTCATATCATGCTTCCAGTTGCAAGAAAGATAATCTTAACATGCTAGCTGAGTTGTACAATTGATTCTAATGGTTTCAATGAAATGAATTGTACCTAGAATTCTGTTTTGCAATGGAAGTTAAGTATATATGTGCATGAATTTATCTGCATAGTACAGTGTTTTTCAAATTTGGCAACTTTAAGATGTGTGGACTTCAACTCCCAGAATTCCCCAGACAGCATCACACTGTTGGATGACCTTCACTGGGAACTGGATGGAACAAGTCTAGTTTTCCTAATCCTTATTAGACCTCTTAAAAGCATTCAGTACCTTTCATCATGGTATCTTCTGAAATAACTGTGAGGGTTGAGAGAGGGTTGCTCATATACAGTAGTTCCACTTCTTCCTGAGAGGTTCCCATTAATAATTTTGGAAACAAATGGCCAAGCCCATGGCTGCTCCAGTATACAGTGCCAAAGGGCTCAGTTCTCTCCTTTATGCTACTTAATGAAACTTTTGGAAAAGTCATCCCACAAGTTGTGGTGAGGTATGATCAATATACTGATGATATTCAATTATATACTGTATCTCCAATCCAGGTCAAGTCAGAGATGCAGTGGAGACCTCACCTGAATTTTGGAGGCTGTGAGAGTGTAGAGAGTAATATACAGGAACCATTATCTAGGCAAAAGGAGCTGAAACTATTTTTTCAGTCCAAAATGAGATAAAATTCGGATGCAGCTCAGGCAGATGCCTCCCTAATTCACTGATGTATAAGAAGGGGGAGGAGGTACAGCACAATCAGATTTTCAAGACTTTGTAATTATAGCCAATCTCAATAAAAGTAGTTTTAGTGTTTATGTGGAGTTCATTTCCTGGTCTGCTCTTCCTTGTGGGGCTGACAGAAGGACAAAACAAGCTGAAATTGAATCCTAACAAGACATAGGTACTGTTTGTGCATAAACAATCTGGTTTGATACTAGCTTATATTTTGGGTCTGGATGTGGCTGCACTCTGCCTAAAGGAACAGGTCCATGATTTGGGGACCTTCTTGAATTCAGAGTTCCTGCTTAATTAGCAGGTCCAGGTCATGGCCAGAGAGGCTCAGCTTCAGCTGGTGTGCCAGTTGCACCCATTTTTGGAGTGAGAAGCTCTTGCATCAGTATACCCTTATCAACTCTAAGCTAGACACAGCAAAGCACTCTAGTTGGGACTGTCTTTTAATAGACCTACAATTGGCATACAATGCCCACTTCTGGTGGACAAGAGCTGCTTTAGCAGAATAACACTTATTTTTCAGACCCTGCACTGGTTGCCATTAAGTTTTCAAGTTAGTTCAAAGTGCTGGTATTAACAGTAAATCCCTTTATGGCTCAGCTCCCAGTTATCTTCAGAACAATCTCCTCCCATTAGAATCTCTCCATCCTGTGCAGTTTTCTCAGGAGATGACATTTTGGATTCCCACCTGATAACATGGGAGCAGGGTGGGATCCCAAAGACAGCCCTATATTACTCCCCCATCACTATAGAATAGCTGGCTACCAAAGGATTGATTCTCCCCTTCCCCATTCATCTTTAGGAAGGCAATTCTGATAGGAATGGGGGAATTAAATTATGTTGGGCTTCCTTATTTTTTTTTTTATGTATTTGTTCAATATTTACATTTATTAATTCTGTTTTAATTAGTATTTTAATTGTTTTTAATGGATGGACTGAATTGCTTTAATATATGATTTATTTATTACAAACCATCTTGGGATAGGGTGGTATACAAATGTGTGTTATAAACAAAATAAATAAAAAGATGAGCATTCCCTTTATAAGGGGAGGGAAAATTCCATATAGTACTGTACTGTGTCAATTTACAATATGGTCTCTGACACCTCCTTCAGAAATTCTGCAAGATAATGTGCTAAAGAAAAAAAATTGTTATCCTTAATGTACACTCCATTCATTTTCATTCTTCAGTGTAAAAGTTAAGTTCTATTAGAATTACAGTATGGCATCATTTCTTAATGATAATCACACTTTCTAAAATTTGCCTTCAAAAACAGCATCCAAAAAAGCCCATTATTGCAGCATCCTAGGGAGTCAAGAATTTGAGGCATCTGCTGTTAAAAGCAACTGTGATGATAAAAGCAAATTAAACCATTCCAGATCCAGAGAGGACATTACGAATCAAGAAATAAATTTTCAAGAGGGGATTATTAGCAGGGTTTTGCATGCCTAAAATCTGCCTTGATGAAATCCAGATTCTGTGAGAAGGAAAGGAGTTGGGTCCTTGAGTTGAATTCAGACCTGGTTGTGCTTCAAGGAGGCTCACTGAAATTAATGAGATTTAAATTAGTTATGACTAAATTTAATTTAATTCATTTCATTTGGGATAATCTATACACAATTTGTTTGAATCCAACCCTATGTAGTTAACACCTTTTTCTTATTTTATCTAATTTATTCTAATTTTCCTCATTGTGGGTGAAGGAGAAACATCATTCAATCAAAGTAGATCATTGCAGCTTGATTGCTGAAACTCACAAGCTATTTGTTTTGCAAAAGCTGCAATTGTAGCCAAATCATAACTGCATCACAAAACATCCTGGCCTACCAAGAAATTGATTTTTAAAAAAAGGGGAGGAGCTATTGTATCCACCTGAGATATAATTTACAGAGCAATCCATTTTGCCTCCAAGGTTCCTCACCCCACCCCCACCACGCATGATATCTATTTTTTTAGAACATGCCATAGTCCCACTTTGCACAAGAACATCACTAGCTAAAACATGTGCCTTTGAACAACTTTTTCGCCCAAACAGAAAGTGACCTGCTTGAGCAATATAATGAACCAATAAACATGTTCATAAATTTCACAATCAGGAATATACGTTTTGCCACTGAGATCCATGACTGCTTTACTAATCAGCCATTCTGTGCGTGTTGACAGAATACCCCCATGAATAAGGAATGTGGTTTAAAATAGAAGGCAGACTGGCTCAGATAGTTAACCTCATCCCCAAAACTCACTGGGGGGATATGTTTTGAAATACGAGACCTCCTGGCTTCCCTCATATTATTTTTGCAGGGTTAACTGTTGTTTGCAATGAAACATCTAGGTTTTTCTTTCAAAGGAATATGAGGTCTTTGATCAGCAAAGAAAATCCATCTGTTTTGTCTGTCTTTCTAAAGGCACAAATGAAGAGATAGTGTTAAGTGTGGAAGAAAAGCGGCCAATCCCATTTGGTGAGCCTGCGATGACTTCTTGCCTCCAGCCTCCACCCTGCTTTTCTTTTTAAGTCTTCAATCTCTATTGTCTGGAGGTTTGTTCGGTTAATCTCCTGTCAATACATGATGAACAATCTGCCTATTGACTGTCTCAGCAGTTTCTAGGTCCTCTCCCACCACCCTGTGCCGAGATTCTTCACATTTCTGCTGGTTGTTCTTTTAGTGGGGATGGCGGGAGGGAGTGGAAAAGAGGAAAGTTGTTTTTCTTCCCATCCCCTAACATAAATTATCACCCGCTCCTGAGTTCTTCCTTCCCCCCATCTTTATCTGGTTCTTTGCATGGGTCCGTCATTCTGGAATCTAAAGCACGCTCTCCACACTATGGCTTGCCCTTGAAAGTTTTTCAAATGGCTTTGAGGTCAGCTGAGCACGGAAGGGGTTCTTTTCCTATCGTTCCTTGTTTACACCAAGGAAAACAAACATTGGCTGAATCAGAATAACAATTTTTAAGGTATCATCCATACATTAACCTTGTCCCTTCCCTAATAGCAATGTTAGTAACCCTGCATAAAGAGAATTTGAGAAGGAGGTTCTTGCCAGAAACAAGCAGCAAGATCCATACAGGAAAAGCAAGTCACACATTTGGAACAAAATAGGAAGTTGACCATGTACAAGGGACAGGGATGATCATTTTAATCAAATCTCTTAGCCACACATAATGTCAGGTTTATTTCCATTCAGTCTTTTCTCAAAGCCCCAGAAAGTGTTTCTTCAACTGCTTTGAGCAACTTACCTAACAAAGATCCCTATTTAAAGTTTGGAGAATTTTCTCTTACCAGCTCAGTAATTGCATTGCTGCTCACTGGATCCTTGTTTTCTGCTTTTAGTTACTTATTTCATATATCTGTCTACCATTCCCTATACCAGAGGCATCTGGGCAGGGTCAAAAAAGTCAGGATGGTAACTGCAAATACCCAAAATCTGGCCCTTTTTTTAAATATGTGTTGCACATATGTGGCACATGCAACACATGTAGAAAAGAAGCAGAGCATCAATCACATAGTCATGGCAACTTTTTTGACATATATATATGAACATGCCCCAGTCCCATACAATAATGTTTCAAAACCATTTGCCCTAAACATTATTTAAATAGAGTGTTAAAAACCGTGAATTTAAACAATGTAAAATATATGTCCATTAAAGGGGGAGAAGGAAAAGGAGAAACAAAACAGAATTGGTTGTCCAACACTCATATAGACAAGGCCCGGGTGAAGTCTTCAGCAGGATACCTATTAGATGGAATAACAGATGTTTCATGGATTTCAGGTTATATATAGCATTCCAGAGAAATTCTGCCTTCCTTTGAACTTCAAGCCAATTTTGCTTCCTATCAGGAATCATTGTGATACTGGAGACAGGGTCCCATTGCCAGTTAAATATTTATTCTTTTAAAGTATCAATACTGTTGAGAAAAAATAAAAATAAGAAAAGTGTCTTGGGATTGTCAGTTTTCTTTACATGTACTGTCAGTTTAAGAGCTTTCAAACATCTTCAGCTTTCTGGGCATTTTCTACTGACTGCCTCAGTTGTGATTTGTTTTCGAGAGAGATTAGCCATTGATTAATCTTAAACAGATATTTAAAAAAAAAATGGACTGAAGTTGGCTTCAAAACGTGGTGGGTTTTTTTCTGAGTTATCTCCAGTCAGCTGGCTAAAAGCAAGCATGTATTCCTACAGTTCAGCACTCATGCTTTATTCAGTGCCACATTCCCAAGAGATATAAATCCTTGTGGGATTGGTATGGCAGAAATGCTTTCATGTTTCCCTTGGCAAGGGCAAATTATGTTATTTTGCTGAAAAGATTTAGCTGTGCATAAACTGACAATTTTCTTTTGTGAGATGGTTTATGTTTTGAAGTTCTTTAGAACCTTGAACTGGAGCTATAATCTGCAGTTAAATTTTCAACAAAATGTCTGATATCCCATCAAACACTTGAATAAAATATACTCACTTCACCCCTGTTCATTTTCTTCAGTGAACCTCTTCCAAAAGTTTCCACCAAAGGAAAATTTACTAAAGTAAATTAAAATGCTCTGTATAATTAACTAAAGAATTGCTAATGAAATGGAGATGCACCAAGGCTGTGTGTGCCTCATCGGTCTCTGTTACACTTCAGAATCTCATTCACACATTCTTAAGATGATGATTAATCAAATGCAAGGTGTTAAATAAGATGCTTTTAATTAACTTGATTTCAAAAGTTTCTCTAAGGCAAAGAAAGGCAAAAGTTCCATTTGTTTTTGAGTGCATTTTGCTTTCTCCCTTCCCAGTGTTGGCCTACCAGCACCCATGGTCCTTTGCAGGGCTCTTAGTGATGCTAAGCACAATTTACTCAGGGTGCTCCAGAACGTATGAGCCCAAGGTAGCCTCTATGGCTCCTAATGTGTCTACACAGTGCTCCCTTGAAGCCTGCCAGGGCCCACTGATGGGAGGGGGAGGGGGAGAGAGAGATTCTTTTAACTTTAAAAAAGTAAATGGGAGGCTAAAATGCTGCAGAGCAAAGTGCCAGTCTCAAGCGTAATCATTATTTCAAAGAATGCTGAGGGACACATGTCAGCCCCAGAGGCATTCTTAGACAATTTTAAAAAAGCGATAGGAGACAGCAGCCCAACATTCTGTTTGGAAAAGGGCCACCTCCTAGAAAAACCTAAGGAAGCCAAAGTGGCTAAGAGCCTCCTGAGAAGCCAGAAGAGATGATAGCAAGAACCCTGGCCGTTGTGCCTTTTGGCATTCTCATCTTAGGAAAGTCTCAAGGACACGTTCTCAAAATTCCAAATGTGCTCAACAGCCTCCAGATGTTGCAAACCCCTGATATGGAGACTTGGCATCACAATAAATTCAACTCTGCAGCATGCTATCTTCTATTTACCCATTTAAGTACCCTGCAGTTTCCTATACATTTGTGTGTGTGTGTGTGTGTGTGTGTTTGTGCATGCCTTCAAGTCAATGTTGACTCCTGGTGACTGCCTGGACAAGTCCCTGCAGTGTTCTTGGCAAGATTTCAAAAGTGGTTTGCCCTTGTCTCCTTCCTAGGGCTGAGAGAGAGTGACTGCCCCAAGTCACCCAGCTGGCTTCATGCCTAGGTGGGACTAAAGCTCATGGTCTCCCAGTTACTAGCCTTAACCACTAGACCAAACTGGCTCTCTATACAAAATTACCAAAGTTTATTTTTTAATCTTTCTTCCTTATTACAGAGCAAATCAAATCAGATTCACCACCAGTACAAACACTTGCCTTTGTTTCCTTACGCTTGATTGTTATATAATCAGTGACTGGCAGTTTTAAAAGATCTAGCTGAAAACCTCTGAATTTGGACTGAGGTGAGAGGAAATGTAAATCAGTCTGTAACACCAATCATATGCATCCCATTTGCACATAAATGCCATAAGCTAACACTGAAACCAAAAAGAAGTGAACATCCAGGGACAGACATGCATGTGTGAACTAGCTAACCTTAATAAAGCTTGGGACTGCTTAATAAATTCAAATGCTTAATAAAATCTCAAACAGCCAACCAACAGGAATTAGCTGCTGGACCCTCAAGGAAATAGCCAGTCATGTCAGAAACCACCTGCACTGGACCTCTGCCCACCACCATAATTCTTTCCAGGGTTTTCCCTTAAATGGGAATAAAGCAATGTCCTATTTATTTATCCAACTCTAACTTCTTCCTTCCTTTCCTGACTCACAGTTTGGGCATGATAACCATTTTGCTGATGTCCTTGTGCTTTTGATCTTCCACTGCTGTCCTCTTTACAGTACACAGTTTACAAAGGTGTGCACTAGACTGTGATTGAGTCTGCACTGTGAACTGGTTTCAGTGCAAATATCAATGAACACAGGCCATCTGTGTTTAGATGCATTATGCTACGGCTCCATCTCTCACCAAAGACCAACCCTAACCCATGGCTGCCCTCCCACAGAGTAACCAGGCAGTGTTCTGCCTTTGGAGACCCATCACTCTCTAGGCACATAAATAACTGTTTCCAGCAAAAGGACAAATGATTGCAACAAATATTCAACCATAGGGGGTGGGGGTTAAACACGTTAGAATGTACTTATCATTCTGCTTTACAAATTTTTATAAGCCTTTGGCCCTTTACTGGACTTCCTCAACAACTAACATACATACCATATCTCCATTTCAATAGGAAAGAGGCTTTCATAAAGACAAGAAAAAAAACCATGTCAATTGGTAGCATAAAAAAATAAAGAAAGGGTGTATATTTACAGTTAAACAGATCAAATACATATGGGATTTTCTTGTTATTATTTTAAATGTGGCATTAGCAAGGTAGAGGCTAATTTCTATAACCCATTTCCACTCCCAACAGGATGTTTCTCACACATCCACCCACTGTATCTCAGATCTCTATTAAGGATCCGAGTGAGCAAGTTTATATTTTACAATCATGCACCATGAACTCAAATATCACCAGAAAGCCATCTCTTTAAATGTATGAGCACAGCATTCCTTGTTAGGACTGTGATGAAGGAGAGTGATGGATCAACTACTGATACCTAAGCAGCCTTGCTGGTAAATGAGCCTTTCCCCACTTGCATCTGACCACAGAATAAACATTCTCTGACAACACCATTTTCTTCCTCTGTCCTAAGATTTCTTAATTCAACTTAGCTATTAATTCAGTGTCACCTTCATCTGGTTCCCCAACCCACAAGTGAGACAGACTTAAGTTGCCCTTAGCAGTACTGATATTATAGTAAAGTTCTCCCTTTATTCTGACCCAGGCCGAGGGCAGCCTCAAGGTTGATGCAATCTGTTGGAATTGGTCACCTTGGAGGAAAATTGGAGGACTGCAGGGACTGGAAAATGGCAACACAGGCAGGATATAGTTACCTGCCAGTCTGAGGATGGGTGGGAAGAACTTCAATTTAGCAGTGAGGAACGCCCTATATTAGCCATGACTGAGAGGCAGGGGAGACCAGGTTTGCACTGTTTTTCATCCTGGTGGGTAACAAGCATCCTGTGCTACCTGCAGATTAGCACAGTTGAGAGGACTGAATCAAGCCCATATGAGCCAGTGGTGTGGCTTTGGAGCAGACTTCATTCATTCATTCATTCATTCATTCATTCTTAAGATCCATAAGGCTCTCCAACTCAAACAATGTGACTTTATGCTGGGTGGTATAAATCAAAAAAGAAAAAAAACCCACCATTTAACAATAAACAAATGCAACATATACAGTAAATGCAAAATATAAAATGGTGACCAAGTACATAACAGTCTTCCTGTGTTTACATTTTTAGGCCTTTTGCAAGCTATCAGCAGTAGCAGTCTTCTACTCAACCAGTTCTTGGCAGGTGTAGTATGAATATCAACGCCAGTGAATTCCTTCCCCTGCAATAATAATAATCCTGCAATAAGCAACAGAGAAGAGTTAGTACTGCATTACAAATGAAAGAAAGCATGCACACTCCTTAAAAGCAGAGTTGGGAAGGTAGGATAAACCATACAAATGTTTGTGCTGCAATCATAAACTTGCATATTTCTCAGAATAAATGTTATAAATTCATGGGACTTCATTCCAGATAGACATTTTGTACAAGATTAGTCTCTGAGTGATTTTATACCCACCTTTTAAAAGTCTGACAACATAATGCATGCCTGATTAAAGTAAGTAGTCAAAATGACAAAAGTCTGTTTGTGGGATTGCAGATACACTTGTGTTATAGTTTTAATTTGTAAATGCTTTCATAGATAATAAGAAGTTTAACATTTTCCCTATTTTCATTGGGTTATATATCCTACACCACAGAAGCAGATTTCCACTTGTGCAATGGAAGCTTCTCTTGCTCTTCATTCCCTTGTGTCCCTCCATGGCTATGTTGCTTTGCCAAACCCATTGGGCACTTTGGAGAGTCCCCCAGGGCCACCAGGGGGAGCAGAAAGCTGATCTGTCCATAGTGACCATTCCACTGCTGTACAGATGCAACCAGATTCCAACCATGGTCATGATGCAACCCAAAACATATGGAATGGCAATATTGTGAAGTCAGCATGTGGTGGGATCCCTCCATTTCCCCATCCCAGTGAGCACAGCTGGCAGTGGGAGACAAACTAGACTGTCCTTGAACAAAGCAAACTTTGTCAAATTGTGCTGGGCTCAGCTGCAGTAACCCAGATTCCCAAGCAAAGTCATGAACAACTTTCTAAACCTTTGCACCGAGTTAATTGTTAATGAGCAGCATATATCAAGGCTTTTGTAATAATCTGTCCCTCTGTAATAGCAGTATACAAAGCAAAACTCAAAGTATTATTAATTTGGAATGTGGTGAGTTTCCTTTAATCTCTTTATAAGACAGAGAGCTTTTAACAATGCCAAAGAAATTAATCTGTAAAACCAAGTGCTTGAACACATCTGACTTATGGCTTACAGGTCACACTGATACCTTAGATCAGAAAGAGTCCAATAAAGTAATTACAATACTGTACTGTACTCTCCTTGGCAATGTAAAAATGTGAATAAAATGAATAAGATGCTATGAGGTTTCTCAAGACTTATGATTTAGGTAGTAGCATCAGCCAGTTTGATCCAATTTATAAATGGGTGCATAAAGCATAGAGCTACACTCACTGTTATATGAGCAGACAACCATACACAGCAATTTGGGGAATAGGCATGCTTCAGGGGAAAGAAGGAATCCATTGCATCAACAGGCAGGCACTACTGGGTACAACTCAATATTTTAATTTAGCAGAAAAAAATGTCCATCTAAAGTATCCAATATCTCTACTATATGTCACAACAGACATACAGTGTGCAGGAGTAGAGCTAGACTTTCAAACAGAGAATGTTTGATGCTGTGATTTACTTACCCATAATTTCTTCCCTTCCTTCCACATATGTTAAAAAGAAGTCATATTTGGGAATAGGACCGATGTATGGATTGCTCCATGATTGACACAGCTCAGCATTTTCCAAATTTCTTACTCAGGACTTCACCCAGGGCCCCAGAATATTTCAGAAGATATGAGAAGATGTGTCAAATGTCCAGAGCAATCCACACAATCTGAGTGGGTACCTTTCACACACACACCCCACACACACACACACCCCTTTAAAAAAAAATCAACTTCAGGAATTGTATCTTTTCTTAGAAGTGTTGAAAAAGCCCTTTGGATCAAGATTGGCTCTTAACTGACAGGGATAGGCAGGTAGGAGATCATTAAATTTTATAAATTTTATCTGAAGCACATTTGGAGAAAGACATTTATATTTTCACAGAAATATGATGTTTTTGCCAGGTTTTCCCATGGAATTTTACTGCTAGTTTGCATCCCTCCTGAGTCATAAGATTTCATACCATTAATGGTTACCCTTAGCTTAAAGAAGCTAAAAATACAGTGCCCTTGACTAGTTAGACCATGACGTTTTCAGTGTTCCAGGCATCTATAGCAGTCAGCACTACCATAGAAACCCTTTCGAGGAAGCTCATTAGCGTCTGCGGATTTTCCCACTGTGCACTTCCAGGCATGTATGTTGTTAGTCAAAGTACACACACACATCCTTAAGAGCTGGAGGAAAAGTTTGCCTTATGAGCTACAGGCTTAAAATAATTCAAATGTACATCACAGACACAAGCAAAATAAGCAATCTCTGAAGTGCAGCAACATTCAAAGGACAAATAGGTTACCCACAATGTTTCTTCACTTATCAAAGTACAGTTTGCTAAATGATAGCAGTTCTCTATTTTCCCTCTGGACTTATTGCCCAACTTACTAAGATAGTAAAGGAACAGCCTATTCATACTGTGGCCCAAATACTGTAGGAAGCCAGGAATCCAAATGAGAGTATTGTACTATTTATGGCAAGATAGATCTAGTCAATCATTGCCTGAGCACCAAAGCCGTTCTCTCTAGAAGTATTTATAGATTATTGATCTCTGCTGTTCTGCTCCAAGGCCTAGAAAAATTAGGACTGCTGTGCCTGGGCTGCAAAAAATCCAGATCAGCAGTAGATGGCAACAAAAAGATAAAGACAACCGGTTTCCTGGATTTTTGCAGTCCACATATGGTAGTCCTAAGCAAAATTAATACACACTGAAGGTAGCAAATATTAACAAATAAATAATTAAAGCACTCAAAGCATTTGGGGGAATTTAAGTTAAAAATGTGTCCTCTCCCCTTGTTCTTAGACAGTATCACCAACCATGTTATATAGCCCCATGGGGAAAATACTACTTTTCCCATTGAGGAAGCTAGACAAGGATGGTGGATTGGATCTGATGATTTAATGGTACTGTATTCCAAGGGGCCAAAGGCAGTTAAATCCAGTTTTTTCCACTCAATTAAATGACAATAGTGTATAATTTTAGTTTTAGTTCCTTCACATAGAAAAAAAGAAAGAAAGAAAAGGGAGAAAGCATTCTTGATTTTGCTCCACAAACCAGCTCTGTCACTAAACAAAGTGAAGTAAATCCTCACACTAAGCAAGAAGCGAGAAGCAGGGAGTACTAGCAAAGCAGAGCAGAAGAGAAAGTCTTTTCATCTCCATCCTCCATCCTACAACTTTTTCTGGGTCAAGGACCATCCTTGGCCTCTAAGTGACATGCCAGGAGCCACATTCCAAAACTTAGTAAGTAGAGCAATGACATGTCATGTATATTTAAATGTAATCCTAATAAAATGTGATGAATATGTTTGGTGCCCAGTCATGTATTTAATAATCTTCTCTTTTTGTCTCATTAAACATGATCATTCAGTAACAACTTTTGAGGCTTCCAGTTGTCCTAGGCTGTCAGTCTGCTCTGAGATGTGTTACAGAATAGTGTCTGAATATTAGTTGAAGATTCGGTTGCCAGTGCAGTTGGCTTTGATGTGATCAGAAGATAGAGACATCCAAAAGAAGAGAATAGAGACATCCTTGCCTCTGGCAGCAAAATGTTTGGGCTAACTCTGTTTCTCTTCTTTATTCTTTCTTACGCACCTTTTTATAAGATCTGATAATATGAGATGGGGTAAGTGAAATCCTTCCATATTCTTTAATCATCATTCTGTGCCAAGTGAGTCCCTCGTAGTTGTTTTGTTCCAGCTCATTGTTTTCACAAATTTTAGAAATTCCTCCTTCCTGGAGCATTGAACATTACAGTTTTTTTTTTAATCAAATATCTTAAATTAACTTCAGAAACAAACACAGATTCTACTGAAGACAAGTTGAAAGTGAAAAATCTCCTTTTATGGAGGAGGATATATTCCGAGGCAAGGCAAGGTGGTGTCTTTTCAATCACTACATATCAAAAATAAGCAAAACCTTCCTACTCTGAATATAAAGCTTCGCATTTTTTTTCATTTATGCTGTGCTTTTGATGTGTTAATTTTCAGCTGACTGAATTTTCCAGTGTGAGAGAAGCTTCCCCCAGCTTCATGTTTTAAAGGTACTTCTGCTAATGTGTTCTTCAGTTCCAACAAATAGCCCAGAAGCAATTATTTTATTCCATGAAAAAAGACATTGCTTGTAGGGTGTACGCCCTGGAGCCCTCTTCCTATAATCACAGTCTACAACAACTCAGATCTCGATATTGGGTTTCATCAAATAGAGAAATTGTTGACATCTTATTAACAATTATCTAACTTGGGTGAATTTTGGCAATGTTGAACTTTTGGTCCAAACTTAGTAGTTTTACCTGTTTTAAAGAATTATCTTTAAAGATGAAGGCAAGTCCAGAGTTTGATATTTTTCTGCCACTCTCAGATCAGGAAGTAAATACTTCAAATTGTCTTGCTAGGCTTTGTTCAGGGGCATTCGTGATACAAAAAGAAATCATTCATAAAGAGAAACAAGATTTAGGCAACTGCTAGTAAGAATAAAAGAGGTAAGCAAAATTTTAGCATTTGAATTTTAAATAATATTATCAGAGAGGGTGGAGGGTTTTTCCCCCCCTTTTCCCTTTAGCCTTGTGAGGATTTGTTTTTTCAATGGTTTGTTTTGTTTCTGGTTCTTAAACATATGCTGCTTGTATTGTAAATCTAGTGCTTGTTTTTCTCTCTTGTCCTTTTGGACATGATTAGTCATGGTCATATGGGGAGATAGTTGGGTTAAATCACTTCTCTTCTTTTGGATTTCAAGGGATTAGAAATGCTATTGTGATGCTGAAACTTACTGGCGCTCTTGAAACTATATTGTGTGGATGAGGTTTCTCAGAATGCTAGCATTCTGACATTCTATTTAATTATTTGTCCCTAAGACTTCTATGCTGTTCCATTCCAGACTGACATACTCATGGTAGCCATCCAGAATGAGTTTTCCTTTAATGGGAGTTATTTTCCCCAATATTAGCTTCTTTTCCTTCTTCCAGTCCCTAATACCCAAAATTCTTTTTCATGGCTTGCTACAGATTCTGCTAAATTTATTTACAACAGCCCTATCATATTTTTAGGTATCCACAGATACTTAAATATGTCCACAGATCCACAAAATATAATTAAATATAATCCACAGATCCACAAAATATAATTAAATATAATCCACAGATCCACAAAATATAATTCAAATGATATATCTACATCTGTAATATATCTAGTTGACATAATTTTAATATATTCTCTACCTAGAACCAACCTATTCAATGCACTCATCCTGGTAGGGAATGGTGAACATCCCCCATCTTCATGTGGTAAGATGGACGGGAGTCCTCTGTGGTGACCTCTACATTGTGGAATAGTCTTCTCCTGGAGAATAGATTGGCACTGACTTTGGCATCTTTCTGCAAAGCCATTAAAAGAGAACCTTTCCCAAGGCCTTTGAATGTTAATGCTGTCCATGTTTGGAGTGAGTATATATGATTATTCCATTGCTTTGCTTATGTTCATTTTAATTACTTGGTGGGTTAGTTTTGTTATCTGGCTTTAACTTTGCTCTCTCTCATGTACATACCGAAACATGCTTTTATCTTTGGTAAACCACCATAAGATGTAAGCTCTGGTGATCTCTAAATTCAATAAACAGATACATAAATAAAATATTCAGATATTCTTCTGAATATTTTCACTAACTGTGAATAAATGAGAGGGAATTCATCAACCTCACGGAACAAAAAATCTTGGCATTACTGAAAAACATGAGAGCCATTATTACTTACATCTCAAGCCAAGGTTCCAAGAGTCATGCTAAATAGAATAGAATGATTGAGATAAATGATACCTAATTTTATCATAACTTACATGTCCCACTGATTTCAGTAGATTTTCCATCCTACTGGGCCTTTCTGAAGGAAGTACATACATGGAAAATAACACTTAAGAAGAGGAAATGCTGAAGATTTACAAAAACATTCAATGAGGCACTAAAATCTAGTCTTGCTAAAGCTTAGGGCTAAAATAACCAGACAGAGGACATTGTTCCTATGCTGTGTCTTGCAGCAAACTATTGCTATATGTAAATTATCATCTACTGATCTTTCTGAATTGAATGCTGTATGTATGCTTGAGATGGTTGTGCACTATGCATGCAGAAAAAAGTAAAGACTGATTATTAAACAAGAGATATTGAATTATCACAGTTTGTTTGAAGCCCACTGAAACAAATCTATCATATATTCTTGTTGGAATAGACCTTCCAGACATCTGAAGAACTGTAGCCAGTCAAAAGGAGAGAAAATATCCGCTGAAAGATGCTAGAGATCCTCGGTATAATGGCAGGGCAAAATGGCACTCCTGGAGAAGAAGCAAAAGCTTTCTTATGACAATAAATGCATTAAATAGGAAAGCAACTCCTGCTAAAAAGGAACTATGACAGACAGGACTTAGAAATTTTGCAGGGGGTTATATAGTCATTAATATGAAGTAGCCATGCCCTCCTGGAGCCTGGGATGAATGGGACATTTGAATGGTTCTGAGATCTTTTCTTCATTGGTAATTTATAGTGTTTCCAATTTATAGTCACCCAACTGATAATTATATCAATTAGGTGATAATTATATCAATTAGGTGATATAAAACCAGTCTTCATTACTGTTCTTTGGATACACTGATGTTTGGATGATGACTAAACAACTAGTGAGGAAATACTGAAATCACCTTCATTTCCAGATAGGTAGGTTGAGAACATGGTGAAATGAAGATATTAATTAAATCAGAAACCTGCAGTTGTGTTGAGAGTGATTAAAAAAAAAAATCAGGCAAACTGTTGCACGCTGTAGAATCTCTGGGTCCAGCTTATGAGCACTGAATGACCACAGCAATGGAGAGAAATACGACTAGGTGGATAATCATGGGAAGAAGAGGTAGGAGGAGGATAGGTGGCATATATATGTAGAAATATTAGCAGTATTGAGGAAAGAAATGCAATTAGGTGGGATATAAAAACTAATTCATTCATTAATGTGTTTAAAAACTCATCATGCTGTGGCTCATAAAGACACATCACACAGAGATGCAATCATATAGTTGTCACTATTAAAAGATATGCAGCTATGGAGATTGGTGGGAGATAGAGATTTACTTTTTCTCTGCAGAAACATAACAAATAGTACTGCCTGAGCACAAGAGAAATTGTATTTTACCTCCAATTGACATTCACACTTGCTTGGCAAAATACACTTGGATTCCTAGAAACAACTGAGTTTTTAACTAAGCCCTTATTGCAGAATAGAACAAATGCCTTGGAAAACTTCTGATTCTTGCCCTTTCTAGCTAATGAATTGTTCCTGAGAAATCCATGAGGAGTTGGGTGGCGGTGTTGTTCTGACATAACATTTTTCTTGGGCTCGCCTCTATGGGAATTGTTTCAAAAGCATTCCCATGGAAGAGAATAACTAGAAAAGATTTCTCTGTGTATGTGCACATGTGCGTGTGCACGTAAGCATACAGCACTGATTTGAAATCATTTTGCAGAGCTCTTGGCTGTTTTCCCCAATTTCTCAATGTGATGCATTTCATTATGCAAATATAAGAAGTCTTCTTTGAAAAGAGATTGAAAGATTTTTCCAATAGTCTAGTAAATACTTAATTCATTTCCAAAGGAACACAGTGATAACCAGCGTGCTTTTCCCCTTCAGCAATCATTGTCTAAAAAAAGAAAACCTCCAGGAGCACTTCACTTCTGTCCCTTCCCCTGGCTGGATGCCCAGTCTCAGTATGATGCTTTTAAACCTTCCCCCACAAGCTACAAGGTTTCTTTAACATTATTATCCTGTGCAATACACAGGGAGACAAAACAGGATGATATGATAGTATGCAGGCGGTAAGCCACTAAAGCAGCTCCATTCTGGATGAATGTGAAATGTTCAGTGGTGGACACATGGGTGTGTACATGGAAAAGGTTGTGGTATGTTGATTACGTGCATATGCAATAGCAAACAAAAGGCTTATCAAATTATCTCAGGGTATTTTTCACTCTGATTTATTTCGCAGATAAGAGAAAAGCTCTCTTTGACTGCTTGGTTGAAATCCAGCCATCATTTCAGTAAGTGAGGAGCAACTGGCTGATAGAGATAATTCATGACCAAATAACCATTCTCAGTCTGATCTGCATGCATTTTACAATGATCCTACAATTATGAGAAGCAAAGGTGAAGGAAAATTAAACTTCTTGTACACCGCACACATCAGGACCCTCAGTTAGATGCTATACAACTATGTTCATTTAGGCTCTAGATTTGTGTGTGTGTCTGCAGAAAATCTAAAAAGCATCTGACTAGCATGCTTCACAACTCAGTTCGAAGTTCTCCTCCCCATGCCCAATTCAGAGGAAGAACAATTGTACAAGCCTCAGCCATGGATCACAACTGCCATCCTCTGTGATGTCCTTAATAAGACCATCCATCCCATTAAGCAGACTTCTTCAATCAATCAACGCTGAGAGGCAGCAACAGCAGTCTCACTCCCCATCATTTCCTCCTGAACACTCCTGGAACCTATCCTGAGCTGCCTACACTAGCCTTCTGCCTCAGATGGGGTAGAGCACTGCAAACGTTGAAAATGAAATTTCAACTGGCTTCTCTACATGAATGTGGAAAAGTACCTTGATGTCCTTTACCATCATGGACCAACCCTGTCCTGCTCACAGGCAGCCACCATGGAATAATGTTTAAGGTGCTGGACTAGGATAGAGGAAACCCAAGTTCATGTCTATCCACATCCATGGAAGCTAACTTGGTGACTTTAGCCCACTCACTGTCTCTCAGCCCACCCTAATTGACAGGCTTGTTTTGGTGAGGAGGATGCTTGATATTCTGCCTTGAGCTCCTGGGGAAAGCTGTGATATTAACCTAACAAATAAATAAATAATGATGTTGTCATTATCACAAAACTCATGGCCAGGCTGTACAGTTGTCAATGACTGAATAAAACTATCTTGACATAGCAAAATGGAAGTCAGGTAAAAAGATGTTTGCTATGCCTTGTTTTATGTGTGTTCCCAGGAGCAGTCTAAGAGGTATTGCCCCAGATATGGGATTATCATGTTAGTGAGAACTAGGCCTGAATTATCAAACAGTGTGATTAAATGAACAAGATGGAGCTATAATTCCTATACTGAAAGCTAACAATAGAAATTAGCTATTCATATTCTGGCAACAGAAAGGTAAAGTAAGTGTCTTAAGTTGTTGTCCCAGACTATCATTAAGACCTAGCTTACCTTCAGTTTGGTCCTTTCCCCATGTCTGAGTTAGTGATCTCCACCCATCCTTGAGTTAGCAGAAAATAATACCAACATGAAATTGTCTGTCCCTATTACCAATCCCTATTTTTCAACTATTACCTGTGTTCCCAGCCATGGTTGATCCTCCGATTTCCCTCCAATGTAAGGAGTCAGCATGACATGAAAAATTCAGAACAGAGCACAACACTGAGGAGAAATAACCAACTGTTTGTTCTATGATCATTGGGTCCCAACTTTACAAGAAAGAGGAACCCAAACAGTGGGAAAACAAATATTTTTAGAGAAGTTGAGAACTACAGGGCAGGAAATCCTAGGAATCTGATTTGTTGACAACTTTTGGGAAAACTAGGCAAATCTTCGTCCATGTTTATTTTTATTTTTGGTGCCTTTGAGTCAATTTTTGACTCCTGGTGACTACCTGGACAAGTTCCTGCAGTTTTCTTGGCAAGATTTTCAGAAGAGGTTTGTCACTGCCTGCTTCCTAGGGCAGAGAGAGAGTGAGTGGCCCATGGTCACCCAGCTGGCTTTGTGCCTAGGGTGGGATTTGAACCCACAGCCTCCCAGTTTCTACTGAGTGCCTTAACCACTACACTAAACTGGCTCTCTTGCCCATGTACCTGGACTTATTTCTAATGTTAGGCAAAACGATCCTTTCAGGAGCAGCAGCAGCAGAGCTGGGGAAGTCCATTGTTAAGGAGGTGGAACGCTGAGGTAAGCAAACAAGTATCGCTGACTGAGGTGGAACATTATGGTTTTTCACCTCATTTCTGTGTTGCAATTCCCTTATTAGGGCTGTACTGAGAGTGAGGCTTCTATTCTTTGGTTTAGATGGGGTTACAGGGAGCTTTGTCCAGAGCAGGGAGGGTCAATTTGGGTCTGATAGGATTAAGATTAAGATTAGGAACTCAGTTTGTCCCCGGTTTGTCCCTGGTCACGTCCAAAAGACCAGGAGGAAGGCAGTGCATTTTGTTTGTTACATCTGTTTTCTCCACCACAACCAACTCTAATGGATTTATATACCTTGAGGCTCCCTTGGGAGAGTGTTGAAACAAGCAGCCAAACATTAACACCAGTATAGCTAGGGCAGTTTAGGCCTGTGTCACTCATAGGTTGAAGAAAAGGTGAAGGCAATCTTTTGAGAACAGGACTGGGGACAGATATTTTCGGAGCATGTTTGGGCCATGGTGAGACAAATGGGGAAAGTCTCTGTATTTGGCGCTTTCCACTTCATTTGGATTACAGTTAGGAGTGATACAAGCTGTAGGTTTGTATGTCTGGAGGCTACTAGGTTGCAAAAAAAACACAACAACAACACCAGAGCACCCATGTTGCAGCAGACAATAGCAACTTGGCTATTTCAAGTTCTTTACACACCCTGAGACACCATCTAAGCTTCTTGAACCATAACAGAAAAACATGAATAGAAGCAGAATGCCACATCAGGGCTATGAGATTGCAAACTTTTCATCAGCTTTAGCAGGCAAAATCTTGCCAGAAAAGAACTGGAAAAGATTGATTCTTTGGTGTGACACATATTGTGTCTTTAGGCATCATGCTTATGGTTAGCCTCAAGCAAAGGTTTCCTTTGCTGTGCCATCCCTGTGACTTCATTGATACTGAGTAACTTACGTAAGGGTCTATCATCCATAACCTGAGAAATATGTGCAACTGTAGAGCCATGGAATACTACACAGCTCCCATTTTAGCATCCAAAATTTACTCTGCTGTCATTCTCTTCCCTCTACCTTTCTGCTGTAAGAGTTTTTCCTGATGAGCATGCCAAAAAGACAGTGAAGAAGGCAAGTAGAATGACTATTACATGTCTGCTTTTGCACTCCTTGTGCTTGCTTTTCGTCTTCCCCTATCTCCAGAGATCCTCTGCCTTAAATTTTCTCCATGATTCCACTAGATTTATTGCTCCAGTAAATCTCCAAAACAAACAAACAAACAAACAAAACCAGCCACCCCCACAACAGAAAAATAGACACTCAAGGGCCCCCTGGGAATGACCCCATGAGATCACCTGACTGTTTCCCATTCACATCACAACAAAAACATTCTGAAGGTTTCTAACGTTTGGCCAGAACTAACCAGAGCAGGAGAGGAGCAAAGGCAGGGGAAAAAATGCTTGTGTTTAGTCAGAGAGGCAGTACACAATCTCACCTGGCCCTTAAGGAAGAAAATAAACTCAGGAAGCTAAGAAGTGGAAAGGAGCTTGAAGCTGGCACAGGCAGTTAGCTTACTGTAATATTGCAGCACAGATACAATTAGTTTTCTGAAACTGACATTGGTAATTGACACTGTGTGTTCTTAATAGTACTAATCCAAGTAGGTGCCCTTTTGTGTCTCGTACAACTTCCATAATCTCCGACACTGATCTTGATGACCAAAACATCTGGAGGATACCACTTTGATCAAACTTCCACTATCTTTACTGTATCCACTCAGCCAAAGATTACACTAGCTGGATTTTTTAAAAAGATCTCAATATTCCATGTTATGACATCATCAACTTCTAGTGGGGCAGTGAGGTAGTTTGCTGACTATGATAAATTTAGGTTCAGCAGCACATGTAGGTCACTGCAACATTGTAAGAAAGCAGAGTTTGGGGCAGAGTTTGTAGAAGAGAAGGCAACTTAGCTAGGATCGGGTCTTTCCCAGGATCCATTTCCCTCTTTAACAAAATATAATAATGGAAATAAGTGCATTCATTCATTCATTCATTCATCACATTTATATAGCCACCTATCTCACAGAACATGACTCTGAGTGGTGTACAATAAAAACATATCATAAAAACTAACAATTGTAAAGTATTGGTTACCGAAGTTACCAATGACAGAGTAGCAAAAGAGCTATCACAATAGGCAATACAGCCATGTCACTAATTCACCACTTCCTTGAGATCCCCAAGCCTGATGACACAACCATGTTTTAAGAGACCTCTAGAAGGATGTCAAGGATGGGACCAGTCACACCTCAGGGGGAATGATGTTCCACAGAGCAGGAGCCATGGCAGAAAAGGCCTGTTTCCAAGGTCCTGCCAGATGTAACTCCTTTGCAGACAGGACCCGTAGCATACCTCTTCTGCCAGACCTGATGGGATGGGCAAATGTAATCAGGTGGAGACGGTCCCTCAAGTAACCTGGCTCCATGCCATGAAGGGCTTTAAAGGTCAAAACCAACACCTTGAATTAGACCCGGAAGCAAACTGATAACCAGTGTAGCTTGCAGAGCAGAGGTATAACATGTGCCATTCTAGAGGCACACATAACTGCCCAAGGTGCTGAATTTTGTACCAGCTGAAGCTTCTGAATACTTTTCAAGGGCAGCCCCATGTACAGCACATTGCAATAATTATCTGGGAGGTGACCAGGGTGTGAGTGACTATGAGGAGAGTCTCACAGTCCAGGAACAGGTGCACCTGGTGCACAACCCTAGCCATGAGTACCACCTGCTCTTTGAGCAGGAGTCATGAGTCCAGGAGGACCCCAAGATTGTGCATCAGGTCTCTTTGGGGCAGTGCAACCCCATCCAGTATCAAAGATGGCATTATACCTGAACCAGAGGGTCCCAAAAACTAGAGGAGCCACTCAGTCTTGCCAGGGTTCAGTTGAAGCCTGTTCTTCCCCATCCAGAACCCCATAGCCTCCATGCACTGGGATAGAACATCAACAGCATTGCATAATCCGCCAGAGGCAGAGAGATATAAATGGGTATCATCAACATACTGATGATACCACACCCCATGGTGGCAGATGATCTCACCCAGTGGCTTCATGTAAACATTGAAGAGGAGAGGAGAGAGCACCAAACCTGCGGAACCCCACAAAGAAGGGGCTGAGGTGGGGATCTCTCCTCCTCAATCAGCACTGACTGGTATTGACCCTAGAGAAATGAGGAGAACCAGTTGGGTGCTGCCCAACCCCAATCTCTGGAGCTGCTCCAGAAGGATTCCATGGTTAATGGTATCAAAGGTCACTGAGAGGTCAAGAAGAGCAAGGATGAATGCAAAACCTCCATCCTGTCCCCACCAGAGATCATCTAAAAGTGCGACCAATGCCATTTCCATCCCATACCAGGCCTGAATCCTGAGTGAAAGGGGTCCAGATAATCCACTTCATCCAGAGTCCTCTGAAGCTGCTGTATGACCACCTTCTCAATCACCTTTCCCAAAAATGGGAGGTTAAATACTGGGTGAAAATTGTCCAGTATGGTGGGATTCAGCAATGGTTTCTTGAGGAGTGGGGTGAACAAATGTTTCCTTAAGGAACAGAGGAACAACCCCCCTCACTCAAGGAGGAATTCACTACCTCCAGAACCCACCCACATGACAGCCTCCCCCTCTTGGGCAGCTTTTATTAGCCAGGTCCAACAGGCTTTGCAATATATATATATATATATATATATATATATATATATATATGCAAAAGGCTGCAAAAGCCACAGAAAGTGCCACACCAAAATGCCAGCTATGCTGAGACGCCAAGCACTCTATATCCAGCTGGTGCCCCTCAGCCAAATGCTGGATGCCAAATGCCCTCTCAGCCACCATGGCCCTTCTCCTGGACACTTGCCATGGAAAGTCCCCACCAAGGATGGAAATCCCCAGGAGGAGCACACTCACAAGAATGCCACCACGAAACCAGAAATCAGGGGAAACCTCAGCATCCGTGGTCCCACCAGCACAAATCCGGGTTTGGATCAGTATCCAGCAAGAGATCATGCAGCGCAGGGTAAACCAGTCCTTCAGAATTCCATGGAGAGGTCCAGGTAAGTAGGCAAAAACACACATTCCTCCATCCACTCCAGAAACAGTCACACACCAATTAAAAACAGCTACAAAATGCTAAAAAGAGGACAGCCACGCCGTGGCTACTGGTCTCTCCGCTCTCTCTGCCATCTTAGCTTCTTAGCGCTGCCATTTTCTGCTTCTTACCTATTCCCACACACACACACCATCTCCAGTAGCCCCTATAGGATAAAGTGCCATTGCCAACCAATCCATTCGTCAGCCATATAGCTCTAATGAGGAAAACCAGATTTCTTATACAAAAGGGGATCGTAAGCATTATGGAGATAGTACATTCTGTATTCCTCCTTATTTCTAGTGTATGGACAAAACAGACCAAAAAACAGGAAAAGATGAATCACAATGGCTTTCTCATAATCTCTTATGATTCAAGACTCTAATTATAAACAGCCAGCTGAAACTTAATGCTATTTGAAGAAATGGGGGTTCTAACACAAGGACTTACAGACATATGAGTAAACAAGAGCTATTCATTGAGGAGAATCCGTACATACAAGCAGGACCCTGTACAACCTTCCTCTCTCCCCTTAAATCTTCTTTTGTTTTGCAAGTAGGGGACTTGTGACCTACCTGATTTGCAACTAGGGGACTGCATCCTACTGTAAAGAGGGTAATCCTCTGCTTGAAGATGCCTTCTGTTTAAACAGCTAATCAGTCCAAGTCCCATTTAAACATTTTAAAAAAAACCTTTAAGGGTGAAATCATATCTTGAGGTTACCCATTAACAGGACCTAAACAGTGGACTAAGCAGTGCAATAAAGTCACCCAGGAGAATTCAAATGCCTGAACACCTCCAGACAACTACCCTTTTCACCTCACAATGAAACTGAATCCAGTTTAAAACGTATCCAAGACTTATCCAAACTGCTTTGTCTATTTCAAAACTTTTCAGAAATCAGGACACAATGAACACTGGCGTATTTACATGCATGCAAGTCTAGACCACGCAGGAAGAACCAACCAAGGAGAACCTGGTCTTTCTGGCCCATAGCTAAGCAATAGAGAAGTTTCAGCAATAAATATTTGCTTTACTGATCACTCTGTTACACCCCTCAGGATCATGTCTGAAGGCACATCCCTTTCCCTCCTTCATAAAAATAAGACAACAAATGACTAGCGTTTCCCCACATTCCTCTGCTTGCTAATCTAGGTTCCTCTGCCTTCTAAACTCCTAATTCTGGGATGCTGGCAGTTCTGACTGTGGATTCCTTTATCGAATCAGGCCAGTATAGTGCTACAACAGAAACTTGGAAAGTGGGAGGCAGAGTCAAGAATCCCTTCCAGTAAAGGCGCAGATCACCTTTTCAAGCAAAAGCAACAATTTGGTGCTGTTTCTGAGGCAGCGGTCACCCCCTTGAAATTGTATTTCCATGTACATGGATACGATGCCACTGGCATAGGATCAAGCTTGTCCTCCTCACCATTATGACATCATGTGATCAGCTGAAGGCTCATTCCACAGGCTTCTTCATTTGGAAAACCTTTCAGTTCTCTTCTGTTTTGTTCTTTGGTTACTTGCTTCCTTTTTGTTGGTGATGTATAGATGATACAGAAAGTAAAGTACACTATGATTTTTCTTACTTTTTTTCCCCCCCAGATTAGCAATTGGAGTCATCAAGTGACAGATGACTCCAGGAAGGCTCTAATTCAAATATTGATTTAGCTTTGACCTCATAATATGGGCTTAGGCATGTCATTATCTACAATTCTCCAACTATTAACAACAAGGGATATTACCTGTTTTAGATGGGAGTTTACGCCTTCCCTTTACAGACAGAAATGAAGCAGAACAAATGAACATAAATGCCTAAAAATGGTTCCCTAGACCAGTGTTGTTCCTGTTCATGCCTCTTTTTCCAGCTTCCATCAAGAGCCCCAGCTGCCACACTCCTCCCTATCAAAGAGAAGGTATTTAACAAGCTATTATAAAGATCAGTGAGGAAGTTCTAATAGACAGCTTATCACAGGTAGGTATTAGAGATTCTGCAACAATATGTAATTGCTGGAAGAAAGTGGTCTTTCAGAGATTGTCTGCAATGTCTTCTCTGGAAGACATTCTCTGCAATGTCTTCCAGAGAAATTCCAATTTTAGTTCTGGATGAGGTCACCTTGCCCCATATCAAACTGGCTCATAGTTTGGGAGTCCTCTTGGATTCACAGCTGCTGCTCAGGAAGCAGGTGGCACCTATGGCCAGGAGAAATTTCACAAAGGTTTATTGGGTGTGCCAGTTACAATGCCTCCTGGAACAGGAGACTTTGTTCATAGTTATTTAGGCCTTAGTCACCTCTCAATTGAACAACTACAATGTGGTCTGTGTGGGCCTGGCCTCAAACAGCATTCAAAAGTTGCAGGTAGTATAGAAAACAGCAGTCTAAGTAGTCATGGATGCTATTTTTGCACCTGTGAACGCTGCTGTTTTGGGAGCTGCACTGGTTACCAATTGGCTTCCACACGCAATTCAAGGTTTGCTTGTTACAGGTAGTCTGCGGATTAAGAACTTCATTCATAGTTAAGAATGGAGCCTATTGTAACAAAATTTGAGTTAACTACACCATGATTTGAGTTAAATACACAATAGTTCGAGTTCATTGCATAATACTACTTATACAGTATTATACAATAATACTGTTCCAGCTTACATACAAATTCGACTTAAGGACAGACCTTGGGAATGGAACTCATTCTTAAGATGGGGACTACCTGTACTTTTAAAGCCCTTCCTGGTTCAGGTCTGGATATCTGTAGAGTGCCTTCTTCAAAGAGATGTGGAGAGAGGCCACCCTACTTGATTGGATAGACAGATACTTCAGATGGCAGGCCTTCCCTCTCAGGGCCTCCCTCCTGTGGAACAGCATTCCCTCAGACATTTAAATATCCCCTTCCCTTTCTATTAAGACTTGACTATTTAAACAGACCCTCCGGCCTAAATGATTTTTTCCCCCTTCAGCTATTGGAAATTGTTAACTGTACTTGCTGACTCTGCTTATTCCTGACTCTTATATACATGATTTTATTGATTAGGCTATATGGCAGTGGTTGTCTTTTGTTATGTTTTTATCTCAGAGGGGAACTGCATGCTGCTCAGAGTTTATTCTGAACAAAACAGCCTAGAAGCTCTATAAGCAAGCAAGCAAACACCAGTTATCCTTGTGTACAATATGGTCCTGCTACAGCACTGAAAACCTGGATGGACCTAATAAAAAATCCAAAACATTTTGTCCATTAAAATGGATGTATCAGTTATTAATAATAATGCAATTGTTGATTAAAACAAAATTCACAAAAGAGAAATAATTCTATCAGCCAAGTGAAAATAATATTCTATTATTCCATTATTGTAATTTGCTTGCTTTTAAATCTGCTAATCCCATCCCCGTATTGTAAATTATTTAAATGTGTCCTGCTGAAGAAAATCAATGAGAGGAATGGGTGGGAGGAAATCCACTAAGACGTATTAACTGGCAAGTCATAAAAACATTAGTCCTCACTGGCAAATTATAAGTCTTACACTGAAGACATATAACCCTATCAGCTGTGAACACAATTACTGTGCTAAATGCAGGAATTTATTCCCAGAAAGATGTTAATGTGAAACACGTACATTGATTGCTGCAGTTACCTAATTAAAAGAAAGAGACACCTTTCTTCCTAATCCACAGCTTAATATCAGCACATCTCATGCAACCAAAAAATTCTATTTTGCCTTGTTCAACTTCAGCTTGCATGACTGTAGTCATTTATTAAAGTAACAGCCAAAGTCCACCCCTTTTGGAAGCTAATCACCATTTCCAATAATTGGCTAGGCTTGACTTTTGTTTTTGTTTGTTTGTTTGTTTGCTTGTTTTAATTTCTTGCCCCAGGCAGGGTGAATAAGGGCCAAACTAGCTGTAAAATTTACTGGGTTTATTTTGTTAGTTCCACTTATACCCCACTTTTCATAAAGAAAAAAATCCATGGATAGATAACAACTATAGTGAAACAACCAATGGATAAAACCGCTTATAAAAAATTAAGCCAATAAACATTCTGCAGAGAAAACAAACCATTAATAAGAGGTCTAGCCACATTCAAAATAACCTCTAACTGTTCATAAATGCTCAAGTGTACCAATGAATCTTAGGCTGGTGCTGAAAGAAAGTAAAGCAAGTGCCTGCTACACTTCCTGGGGCAAAATCAGGGTTAAAACATACTTTGTGTCACAATTTAATGAATGTTCCCTAATGCCAGTGTGGTGTAGCAATTAAAGTGTTAGACTAAGATCTGGGAGACCAGATTCAAATCCACCCTCAGCCATGGAAGCTCACCAGGTGACTTTGAGGCAGTTATTCTCTCTCAGCCTAACCTACCCTGCAAAGTTGTTATGGGAAAAAAGTGGAAATGGGATGCTAGATATGTGACCTTAATCTCTGAATCAATGGTGGGATACAGAATCAATTGATGAAATAAATCTCAGATCTAAGCAAAGAGCCAGAATAACATGAGATGGTCTCACAGATCTAAGCATATAGTCATACTGACATCAGGGGAGTCTCCATCAGATATTGGAGTCTCATGGGGGTAAAGGTACACTATTTGGGGGGCCACCTGACTCCCCAAAGCCATAGCTTGAGTCTTTTAATGCTCCTCCCAAAGTTGCCATCTACTAGTCATTTGTAATCTGACCAAAGTGAAAATGAATACACAAATGAGGATTAATCAGGGTAATTGTGTTTCATGAATTACAATGGTGTTTAATCAGAGTACATTTTTGCCCGTGCCCTGCCTACTTGTGTATTCTAGTTCTGCCATGTCCATATATTCAAAAGACGTTTTCAATTCTGTGAACTTGCTCTACCCCAAGAATTTTGAGACCGCCTCATCATTCCAAAAATATAGTGATAGTATCTGTGTTTATCCAGAGTAAAAAGTATTTCAACTTTATTTTAGCCAAAGGCAAGCCAGTGGGCAACTGCTTGGCAAAGAAAGAGGATATACAACTGTTGATTTTAAATATTGGCAAAGGCAAACAAAGAACTATCACCTCTTTTGCGCAAAGGGGAAATTTATTTGCACTAGACGTGAAGTAAATGTGTGACCTAAATATTTGGAGAGCCAATTTGGCGTAGTGGTTAAAGCCTCAGGCTAAAAACTGAGAAACTGTGAGTTCTAGTCCTGCCTTAAGCACAAAGCCAGCTGGCTGACTTTGGGCCAGTCACTCTTTCTCAACCCCAGGAAGGAGGCAATGGCAAACCACCTGCAAAAAGCCTTGCCAAGAAAGCTGCAGGGATTAGTCCAGGCAGTTGCCAGGAGTCAACACTGACTCTTGAACACACTGTATCCATATGCCTGGACATACGTTCATTCGTTTGTTTAGCAGGCATTGTGCAACTCCAGTTGCTCTGTTTGCATTAATACTGTGCCAAACATGTCTTCCTTGAATTGTCCATTGAATTCAATTGGATGGGGAAAAAATCATTTCATTAAAAAATAAAAATAGAAGAAAGAGGTCACAAACTTCTCAGTGGACTGGAAATCTTCACACTTGTATGAATTAGCAGGTGGTCTAAGGGTAGTATGTTAGAGTCCCATCTCTGACTGTAAAAGGATATCCTCAGCACTTTTCAGCCACTGCAATGTCCAGCTCAGGAGGGAACTTCCCATAGGATGAAGTACATCAGGAAAGGTGGCTAGTGATCGAGAGTCTAAAGCAGACCCACACAATATGTGGCCCACCAAGCAGCCTTGTGTGGCCAAATGGCGTTTTTTGAAAAATACTCCGCTGCTGCCAAATGTCACTGCCAAGAAGGATCTGCTGCTGCCAGCTAGGCATTTGTAGACCCTTCCTCCCTGAAGGACATGCTGCCGAGCACCCGTAATGCTTCTGCACCTCACGGACGCTGCCAGCTCCATCCCTGCCACCGCGCTGCTAGGCGCCGCCTCTTCCTGAAACCTCGTCATAATAAAGTCAGTTCAAAAACTTCACCAAACTACTTTCTAAAAAAAATTGAAAGCCTCTTGAGAATGAGCTAGAAAAACAGAAGCCCCCTTTTCAGTGAAAGAAATATTTCAGGAACTCAAAAGAGTTTGGCCCAGTATTAACCTGCATGTTTGAGGAGAAAGGTCACCTGGTTTGCTTTTTACAAAAGATCGTATCTTCAACCCTGCAGCTTCCCATTGATAAGCTTTTACAGAATTTCTGTTGCAACAGTCAGGCTGGAGAACTCAAGCTGTTTTCAAGAGCCTATCTCAGAGGATGCTGGGTGCTGAGCACAGTTTAAAAAGTCTGAGCACTGTAGATGTAAATAAAGTTTGCAATAACAAAATGCAATAACAAAAATCAGGTGCTCAAAAAAATGATATGAGTATCTGTTACTGAGTTGATAAACACACTGTACTCAGAAATTAGTTAAAATATCCTTGTCTCCGTTTTCATTCCATTAAATGCTTATTTTAAGCTCTGCTACAGTTGTGAGCTTCATATCTTAGTCAGTTTCATAACATATGAACTGTTTGTTTTAGTTTCTCATTTATGGGAAAGCAAAGAGGATTTAAGACTATAAACTATCAATCTGGAGCTTCATGCTGGTAATATATAATAGATCTTAAATATCTCATCAGACTTGCTCAACATTGAATTTAAACTAAATATTTTAGAAAGCTGCTATTTATGTTATTTGTCACTTCTTTCTTTCTTTCTTTCTTTCTTTCTTTCTTTCTTTCTTTCTTTCACACAGAAAACAAAGAATCAACTTCTGCTTTTTGATTAGTGCGATCCCATTGTTTGAACAACGATCTTGAAAGTCTGGCTTCCACTTTCCTTGTTATTGGATTAAAGGATTAAAATAAAGGACACTTGAGTTTATTAATTTAATGAGCAAGAAGAAGAAGGAAAAAAGGACTACAGAAGTTTTCCCAATTGTTATGCTACCCAGCCCATATCTAACTAGCTTGCTAATCAGCACGTCATGTGCTTCTTGATCAGATGCTTGGCTGAAATCAAGATATGCTATGTCTATGGCATTCCTGCAATCTATTAAGGAAGTTACTCAATTAAAAAATGAGATAAGATTGTTCTAGAGAGATTTGTTCTTGAGAAAGCTATGTTGACTTCTGGTAATTATTGCATTGTTTTCAAGGTACTTATAGAGTGTTTTATTTATGAATTGTTCAAGAATCTGTCCAGGAATGGATGTTAAACTAGTCTGTAGTTTCCTGAATTTTTCTCCTCAATCCCCAACCTTGCTTTTGGAAGATAGGGACAAAATTTGCTCTCCTTCTGTCATCTGGTACCTCATTAGTTATCCAAGGTTTTTCATGGAAAATAAAAAAGGTTTGGCCAGATCATCAGCTTATTCCTTCAGTACCTTAGGAAGAAATTAATCTGGCCCTAGAGATTTAAACTTGTTCAGAGTAAAGTATTATTCCCTGATCATGTTTTTTCCATCCTGCCCCTTCATCCTCTCTTCACAATTATTTTTCAAAGCTGTTATTAATGTGCCATTTCCTGTTCATTCACATTGGGCAAGAAGTTATAAAAAGTTATAAGCAAGAAGTTATAAAGTTTGATACTATTGTATCTTGCACTTATCCATAAGCACTTAATTAATTGGCTCCTTGGATCTCTTTGGCCTGTGGGCTGTTTCTTCCCTCTTTCATGTACTTATGTGATTATAAAATGTGATTATACTGACATATTTTTCCCATTTCATCATTTTCACCAATAATAGTTGAAATCATATTATTAAAGATTAAGTAAATGATGATCTTATATTCCCTTTACAGTTTTTAAACCTTGAAAGGTTTTTACCAAGACATGATCACTCTGTATTAAAAAAATGAAAAAAAAAAAAATAGAAACACATGAGCACATGTATATGGATGTGTGCAGAAACATCATATGATCTATACTAACCAGAACCATCTTTCTATACAATATTAAGAAAGTCACTGGAGTCAACCATCTCATAGTATATCTATCTGCATCTCTTGGGGCTTTTAAAATCATATGATCATGTGATGAAGGCTTTTGACATATGTTGTTAATCCACAATTCTACCATAGCAAACACAGATCACTTTAGTAACATGGGTATGACTCTGTAACCCTAGTTACAGAATATATAGTTATATATAATCACTTTCTTCATCCTGTGAAATATTTTATTAAATAATCCAAATGTCCTGTGATAGTATTTGGACTATGGTAGTTTACAACATGATGGAGCAGATTATTCCCAAAATACAGTGTTTTATCTTATTAAATTGCTCTGCTTACCTTCCCCACCATTCTTTTACTTTACAAAGGCAAACACTGCTGAATCCAGGGGACAAAATGTTACTTCCCCATTATCTGAAGACATGGAAAGTAGCCTCTCTCTAGCTAATCTTAAAATACGTGTGTGGGCTTGATGTCTAGACAATTCTGCCACATAGGTGGATGAAGTCCACAAACACTGAGCAGAGATGCATTCCAAATTAAGAGTTTTTATTAAAGCAGTATAATCACTAGGATAACTAATCACATCAATAATAGATAGCTAATTATACCCATTATAGTTACCATTTCCATGGAAAAGAGGTCAGACAAAGCAGCCCTCCCTTTGACTCTGCCATGCAACAAAAGACATAGAAATTAAATAAAGTTCAACTGCATTTCATTTTAGTTCAAAAGCAAAAAATATAACAACAACACACTGGTTAAACAAAGAGAGCCTATGAAGGCAGGTTGTGACAGTACAAGCTTCTATAGGTTTTTCACAGAGAGTCTCATAATTCATTCAACTGTTGTTCAGGTTAAAGAAATAAATGGGAGAAAATAATTCCCTCAACCAATCTGGGGTGGGGATATTTCTAAAATAAAAGCCTGCTATCCAAAAATTGTGAATAATGTCTATCAATTGCTAACTGATATTCTTAGCAAAATAACTACAAAACAGCTATTTTGTAGAATTATAAAGGGGTTTATAAGGCTGATAGGGTACAATAGTAGCCATCTATATAGGTTGAGAGAAGTAAATGAACCAAATCTTATGACTAACATAAACCGTGTTTGTTGTTTGAACCAATTAAAGCAGAACTTTCTTTTAGTCTTTCTTTCCTGCGCATCTTTGACATTCAGGAAGAAATGGTTGAGGGGAGTATTCATAAACTAGGACTATGCATATTAACACTGAGTTAACTGTCACCTCTTGTGTTGCTTGTCTGTCAATCAACCATTCTATTCTTTTGGACCCTTTTGCTTTACTATACAAGGACTGTTAGACTATGACCTGCCACTAACATCCATCCCCAAAGCTCTTGAGATCTTGTTTTTTTCTATTCTAATTTCTCTGTTGCTCCATCTGGAGCTAAAATAGCTTCCTCAAACTAGTGCCCTTCAGATGTATAGTTTTGCAATGCCCAACCAACCCAGTATGATCATTGTTGTGCTGACTAAAAATGATGGAAATTATGGTTTGATATTCCTGGAAGAAACCAAGTTGGAAGAATTTGCTCTAGAAAGAGACTCTCATCTACTCACGCACACCCATTGCATAGCATAACTCATGCTATTCTGCTTGAACTCATTTGAGTAGGCAGCGAGTCAATATCTTTCCATACTACCATAGTTTAGCTTTCCTGACCTGAATGACTTATACCACTCAACTGTTCTGTATTTCATCCTTAACTACTATATTTTTTCCTGTATTGTGTTTTCTACCATATTCAAAACAATAGGCTGCAGCAGCATCTAAAGTGGGGGAAGAATGTCAAAACAGGGAAGATGGCAATCATGGCATCACAACCACAATCTTTTGTATATGTGTTGATAATGCATGCAGATACAAAGGAGCAGGGCTTCAGTGCTGACTCTCAGTTGTTTTGATGGATGGAGCATAAAGGCTCTTCAATACGCTTACATGATCCTTATAAAATATGCTATTCTCACCAAATAACGTACCTAGGATAAACGCCAAACAGAAGGCAAATAAGCAATACATTGAAATAACCATGTTATAAGGTAGAGTAGCAACCGCTTCCTCATCCAGAGTTGTGTGATTTGCTAGTGCTGGATGAAGTTCTAAATATATATGTGAAAATAAATAAATATAAACATATATGCATAACAGCATCTTGAATGCACTGGAGTTCTGTAGAAACCATACCCACCTTCAAATTAAAGCAAAGTTTATAGTATTCTGACTGAAATATGTCTGAAGAAATGGGGCACTGCTACATATGTGTACACATGCCTTTTGGGTACACATATGTACACAACTATGTACTCATAGTTTCAATCAACCTCAGACTATCAACTCAAAGGAGCAAGTCCCATTCTAATCACACCCTGTTGAAAGAAACACCAGATGCCCTTGGAGAAAGAGCTAGCAGCAGTATATCAAAATATGCTGATAGCTGTAAACTCCTCACCGTGATACATAACTTTTTAGGTACTTTTAATGTACTTCGTCTTTAATTAGGAACTTGGCTTTGTTCAGCCTCTTTCCATGACACTGTTGCTGACTGGGACAATGGGTGGATTTCAGAACCAAGGGCAGAAGGTCCCAATTTCAATAGCAGCCTCTCCTAAAAAGGCTAAGAAAGAATTCTAGTTTAAGCCCATGGTAACTGCTGCTAGTCAAAATACAGAGCAGACTAAAATATGACCTGGATTAGTAAAATCAGTTTTACATAGCTTTAGATTTTATATAATTGTATTTTATTTATTGTTTTAATCAGTTGCAAGCCACCCAGAGTCCCCCATTAGGGGGACATGGGCAGGGATAAATCAAATAAGTAAGTAAGTAAGTAAGTAAGTAAGTAAATAAATAAATAAATGGCACTTTTCTTTTGTTTGAATCTAATGATGAGTGATGAGTTCATCAGGAAAATATAGCTTGTTGATTGAATGAGTTCCCTCTTGTACCTGCCAGCTACCATTGTACATCCCAAATCTGTCCCAAAGCAGATTGGGAACATGCAAAATGTGCAGGAAAAAACTCATCCACAAACACCCAGCAGCTTTTCCCAACCTAAGAATGTTCACATGTGTTGCACTTCAACTTGATTCATAATTCTGTCCTGACAAATGGTGACCAAATCGGAATATGATCCATTCTAATCCTCCATGTTCACATTAAGGAAGCCTGTACTGGAACAAGGCTCAAATGGTCAGAAACATGTGAAGTCCAAAGAGTTTCCATTCTTTCATTTCTGCTAAAGAGAGCTGAACATTTTTATGAATCAGGATCTCACATTTTCCTTTTCTAAAGAGGACCTGGCATTGCTGTCTCTGGTGTAAAGTACTGCACATGAAGAACTTGACCATTACCAAGGCTCCTTTTTTCAACCCTGGTGCTGGAGAAGAGGTAGGCAAGAATCAGAGACCTATTCTCTGGCTATTCTCACCAAATAATGTACCTAGGATAAATGCCAAATAGAAGGCAAATAAGCAATACATTGAAATAACCATGTTATAAGGTAGAATAGCTGGGAGTGTGCTTTCATTCTCCCACCTAAACAGTGCAGGCAAGTCATTGTAAACTCTGACTCTGTCTTCCAGCAGCTTTGAGTGATTTCTGCTGTAGAGGAACAGTTTATTCTATTAAGCACACAGCATTCTATAAAGTTGTGTACATGGGGATAATGCCAATTTTATTCTCTTCTATTTGGAACAGTTGTTTTGGCAAGCAGGTCCAAAAAGTTAAGAACAGAAAAAACAAGAGCAAAAAAAAAAAATGAAGAGTCTTCTGAACAATGCCTGGAACATATATCATCCTTGAAAACTTCCAGTTAAGAGAATTTTTAAAAATGCCTACAACAGAGCAGAAAAATAGGGACAGTGTACAAATACAGGAGTTTTAGGTTTAATATTGTGATTTTTCTATCACACAAAGGGATAAGAATAATATAAGATTCCTAACTTCTGGTACTTTCCAGATACCCTGGAATTTCAGTTCAAATTCATTTGATTGATGGATTATTGCACTTTATTTATACCATTATAATGTCATGAAATGGTTTGCAATGTACCTTAAATAAGCTCACTGCCAGGGCAACAAACTTAGTTCCACATTAAGGAGGGCCATTCAGATAAGCCTCAGGGTCTATTTTAACTGCTTTTTAAAAACAAAAACAAAAACGAAACCCTTTTATTTATTTAAATTATATTCTGTCTTTCTATCCTTTTGATAATCAAGGTGCCTTCCAACAATAAAAGAAAATACAAAATGTAAACAAAACAGTGTTAACACCATTAGAATAAAAATTAATACCATTAGATAAAAATTAAACATTAGAATAAATAAATTAACAATTAAAAGTTTGGCAGAAGAAATGAGTTAAGTATCAGGTGAGTTGGGGGCAAGCACATCTTGCACATCCTATGTGCCAAACAGGCAAATCTCTGGCAGTGGAGGTATTTTCAAAGAAATAGAAACCGGGAGACCATAAGTTCTAGTCCCACCTAGGCACGAAGCCAGCTGGGTGTGATGGAATGGTGTTATGAAGGCCCCACTCAGGGAGATAAGCGTTTCCTTAGCCCTCAACAGGAGCGTGGGAAGTTTAAGAAGATGAGACTGGCACCACTCTAAGGAATCCACGGTGTTGTGGCTTGCTGGCTTGGGAACTTAAGTTGAGTCTGGAGAGATTTCTGTCTTGAGGTGGAAGCTAATAAATGCAACAGAACTCTATTGTACTGTCTCATGGAGTTCTTTGGGCTGAACCTGACACTGGGTCACCTTGGGCCAATCCCTCTCTCTCAGCCCTAGGAAGCAGGCAAGGGCAAACCACTTCTGAAAACTTGCCAAGAAAACTGCAGGGACTAGTCCTGGCAGTTGCCAGGAGTCAACACTGACTCAAAGGGCAGGGGCTAGAAGTCAACTGCTGGGAAAGATGGAAGGCAAAAGGAGAAGAGGACGGCAGAGGATGAGATGGCTAGATAGCATCACTGAAGCAATGAGCATGAAATTGAGCAAACTGAGGGAGGCAGTGAAAGATAGGAAGGCCTGGCGCAATATGGTTCATGGGGTCACGAAGAGTCGGACACAACTTAACGACTAAACAACAACAAGGAGTCAACACTGACTCGAAGGCACACACACATACATACACACAAAAATTATAGATGGCCACCAGAGAGATTGTCATTTATACTATTGCTTTGTGGGTTTCCATATATCATTTTTATTTTTGGTTTTTAATTTTATTATTGCTATTAGCCACTTAAAGTCCTTTTGGATGGGAGTAGATTATAAATACTGTTCAATAAATAATAAGTAAGGGTAGGCTCCTATACAATGCATTGTGGTAGTCAAGTTGGGCTGTAACCAAGCATGGATAACTGGTGTTAAATCTGGCTGACTCTGAAAGTATTAAAACCAGTAGCCATAATTGTGCAAAGATACTCCTCACTATAACCACTGCTTGTAAAGTCAGTCAAACTAGACATCAAGGAACACTCCCAAACTGTGAAGCTGCTCTTTCTGGTGATATATAACTCCACCCATAGCTAATCTCAGAGTCCTCTTTTCTCCTTACCAGTACTACTTCTGTCTTGTTGGGTTTAATTTCAACTTGATTTTCCTCATTCAGACCATTTAGAAACTTTTTAAGATTGAAGTAGCTTTATGATTTAGAACTAAGTAAATCCAGAATAGACAATATTCAAGGGTACAAGTTCCTTCCTTGGAGTCAGAAGGTGAGATGCAATAGACATGGATATCATCAATGTATTGATCTCACCTAACTCCAAAGCTCCAGCACAGGAAACAAGATAGAACCCTGAAAAACTTAAATGTCAACCTATAGTCACTTAACATTATCTTTTTGGTATTACTTGACAGGAAGGATTGACACCACTGCAGAACTAGCACCAAGGCCCAATCTGGTCAGGCAGCCCAGAAAGATTTCATGGTCAAATTTGGGCAAAGACAGGAGCTGAAAATCCAGGAGTACCCTCAAATTGTGCACCAGTTCCATCTGAGGATGTAGCACAACCCCATCCAGTATCAGATCCCTGATATAGGCTTAAGGTTAGGGTTGAGTTTAAGCCTCTTCCTCCCTATTCAGATCTTCACAGCTTCCAGGCATTAGGACGTGATCCTGACAGGATTGTTGGTCAGCCCAGGATCAAGATATACTGAGTATCATCTGCATAATGATATTAGATCTCATGTTGGTGGATGATCTCACACAGTGGTTTCATGCAGTTGTTAAACAGAATAGATAAAAGTGTTGAGCCCCATGGTACCCCACAAGTAAGGAGCCAAAGTCTCGACATTTTCCTCCCAGCAGGCTGTTTGTCGTGGTAGATAGATATATCCCCATTTTGATCATATGAGCAGTCACTGACTTACTGAAAAGTAACTTACCACATGTCTAACATTTTATGATGTCGTTCTATCTAGAGGTGAAGCTTTTGGCATCAAACAAAGACTTGGCTATTCACCCCAAAGTTTGGTTCTTAAAGAGTGTTGATGGTGAATGTTCCCAGGTTCCTCTATTGTTTTTACTTATTGTGTCTTACTCTGGGATCTATCAGTAGACAGGAGGCTATATAATAATTTCAGTAAAGAAATAATCAGGTAGTAACATCAAAGTGAGTGCAACAACAAGATAAACTGCTCTGGTGTAACTTCCTGGCAGGATTACAACACATTCTGTAATTGGGGAAGCTGGATAAAATACTGTTCTTACCTGAACATGCAGGTTACTTAACTGAACATTACAGATGATGAGTTTGTGAAGTGGCTAGATGCTACCACTTGATAAATGGTTGTCTATAATTAATTACAGTTATTGCCTCATAAGAATCACAAGTCTGATCACAATCTACATTTACTATATTTGATCCAATTTTGGAAGGTTTTAATCTGGTCTGGGAATGATGTGTTTTCAATGCTCTAGGTTAAACTGGTCTGGCTGTGTGATCATCTCAGCATGCTTTAAAGTTGCCTCTCATGTGAAGTGTTCCTCTGATTGCTCTATCGTGAGACCACATGATGGGGGATGTAGAAAAGTTACTTATCCCATCATGCGCTGAAAATGATTTCATAAAGCAGCCAGGACAATCAGCTTCCACTTTACTACATGCTTGCAATGTTTATTGCATTCATTACATGCAGATGGAAATAACTTTTATTCATAAGAAATGCCCCTCACACAAAATACAATTTCTGTGCACAGATGAATTAGGCAATCCCTAAGATTATTTGGCACACCCATGTCTTTATATGAATGGCATACTCCAGCCATTATATTTGGTTTAGACCTCAGTTTGAGAAATTTTGAAATCTCTCATTTTGACATGAGAACTGATCAGAAACTGACTTTGGACATCTGGAGCTTCATGCTTCAACAAATAATATAGTTTATTTCTTTTTAAAAATAGAATTAGATACAGTCATCAATATTTACTACTCTGAGAGACAGCTTGTCAAAAGCTACAGGATTCATACATATGCTAACCATCTTTAAATTAAGGTTTATTTTTAAAAAAGTTATTTCTTGGCATGATTAGATGAAATGTACAGGCATAGTTTACTCTTCCGAAACTATTAAGCTTTTCAGCTTGAATTTTCCAAAATGGGATTTGCATATTGCTTATTTTACTTATATTTATTGTTAATGTAGAGAAAAACTGTATTAACATGAAGTGTCACAAATATGTCCTTAAGGAAGATACCTGAATATCTCAGGATAGGTTCAGAAATATTTATACTAGATATAAAGTTTATGGGAGACGTTTGTTTCTACCCCTACCCACTTATTTCTTAGGGCAATTTGGATAAATACACTACAGGAGTGCCGTATACAATTTCTAACATTTCAGGGACAAAAAAATGCTACTAGTTTTTTGTTTTTGTTTTTTCCATTGACATCATGGATTCTCAGAAGCAAAGTGGTTTATTCTTGATGGAAGAAATAGGTAGCTTATGACACTGTAGCACATGGGTACTCTTTAAAACATGAGGTGCTTTTAAAAAGGAATTCCCTTCTCAAGTCTTTTTTTTTTTTAGACGACTATTTCACATATACAGTTTACACACCTCCATATGCATAACCTTGAAGAAGCACAAGGTTATCCGTCGTAATAATAGGTCATGATGAAATATTCATCAGGTTATAATCCATTTGACATCTATTCGTTCTATTTGAAAATGGAATGTCATCTTTTCAAGCAATATCTTAGATAAGATATGGGATATTTTATACTTACTGGAATGCCTTATAATACACACATAAAGAGTGTGATTTGTAAAGAACATATCAGAATGTTTGGGTTATACATTCCAAGTAGATTGATTAATTGATGGATTGATTTTAAATTCTTCTCATGATTTACCCCAGCCTACAGACAAGAGAGACAGCCAGTTTGGTGTAGTGGTTAAGGCCTCAGGCTAGAAAGCAAGAGACAGTAAGTTCCAGTTCCACCTTAGGCACAAGCCAGCTGGGTGACTTTGGGCCAGTCCCTCTCTCTCAGCCCTAGGAAGGAAGCAATGGCAAACCACTTCCAAAAAACCCTGCCAAGAAAACTTCAGGGACTAGTCCTGGCAGTTGCCAGGAGTCAACCCTGACTCAAAGGCACCAAAAACAAAATGAAACAAAAACAAAACAGACAAGAGAAATTGTCCAGATCGACCACTTTTTATTTATAACTTACAATAGTAACAAGTAAGTATATTAATAAGTAAATGACATAAATAAGACATTTTCTCTCATATAGTATGTAAAGGCAATCCCTACTCAAGAAGTATAAATATCAAAATTGCCAAAATTACATACAACTAAATAATAAAAATCACAATAAAAACCAAGTTCATACTTGCACTGGGTTACCATACAACTCTGCAGCTTCAAAGAAAGTTTGTTCAAAGATATTTTTAAATAGAAGGAAAAATGAAGAGCTTTTGTATAAAATTCTTTTCATGAATACCATACTACAATACTAGAATGAAAGAGTACGAGATACATTTCAGATAAGCAAGTTCATGTATTCCTTGGAATTGGGGATGCAATTCCCATCAGATAAATCACCACAAGTTGGTGAAGATGAAGATGAAATAAATACAGCTCTTTGAGGTGAGTTTTCAGCTGTAACAAGCTCTGTTCAGATATTCCTAGGTCTTTACACCTGAGGAGAGGGAATGGAGACAAACAAACTAGGTGCATCTATCCTTTTCTCTTTTATTACCTTACAGAGGTGAGCTGGCATCAGTAGTGAATCTCCTCTTCCCACAGAGGTTCTTCCCATTCTTTAAACCACAGATTATCTAGGTCCCAAAGCACACTTGACCTTTCCTTACTTGCACCATGAACATACCCTGACAACATACCCTGACAACTTTTTTTTTTTTTTGGTCATGTCTCATGGTGTTGTCTTTATCTCATCCACAACCCATACCTGAGGCAGCTTCAAGCCATCCTTAACTATTTCACTATTAAAATCATGTTTCCCCATTTAAGCAGACCACAAGCCATGACAGATCAGCATGAGTACATCTGATCTGCTTCACCAGCCATGTCTCCTCCTCTCTGGTTCCTAGGCACTGTCTTCCACAGCCTTTCTGCCTCAGGAAGCAATAATAATAGAAAGCAGTGGTAGTACCAATAGTTATAGGTGCCTTAGGTGCAATCCCAAAACGTCTGGAGCACCACTCAAACACCATCGGCATTGACAAAATCACCATCAGTCAATTACAAAAGGCAGCTTTACTTGGAACAGCTTATATCCTGCGACGATACCTTTAACACCATCAAACAACATCTGCCTATCTCAAATCCTTGGGAAGGACTCGATAGGTGGATAAAAATGCCAAATCCAGTCTAAACAACTGGCTGACTGTGCAACCAATAATAATAAATTATTAAACTTGTATGCTGCCTGATTCTCAACAACTCTAGTAAATTCCAGTTCATTCAAACTGAGTTCTCTTCCTGCAGATCTCTGATCTTAACCCTGACTTGGAGACCCGGATTAACATCTGAACATATGTGAAGAGGAAGACAGCTCTCCCACTGCACTAAGCAACTGCCCCCCACCCCCCAGTGTCAGCTGTTAGGCTGCTTTTAAATATGGGTTCAGCACTCTTCTGAATAAGCAATACATTCATGTTCAAAAACAGGAACTCTAAGCCTGTTTTAAAGTAGTCTCCCAAAATAGCTGACAGGGACTGGGGACTATGGGCTGAGAGTGAAGCAGGATCTCTCTTCACTTTCCCAAGTACTGTTAGCTTTTTTCAGGGAGCTGGCTGAGAAAGGCTGGTAGATCTAGCCTACTACCATCTCTCCCAGACCAGGAAGACTGGGGATCAGCTGCTGGTGCTGGGAGATGTGGCAAGAGAAGTGGAGAGAGATTACTCTTTACCAATGAGATCTTCAGTCATACAGATCTGCTCCATGGGACTGAGGACCTCAGAAGTTGAGAATCTACTTTTCTCTTCTTCATCCACTCCTCCCAGCCTAGAGATCCAATGCTAGGGCTTGGAGGGGACAGCCTCTGCCACCCCATTAGTCACAGGGGCTGCCCAGGAAGGCAAGAGCCTTGCCCACTTTATCAGGCAGTCCCCACCATTCCACAAATAAACTGTCTTGGTTCAGATTTTGACAGATGGCTAACCCCAGGGAACTAGCCATCAGTCAAAACTCACCTCTTCACCCCAACCCAATTCCATATTATGGAGAATGATTGTTCAATATTCTCCTGCTGGCTGATCATGCTTGGGAGGGCATGAGAAACAAAATCATAGAAATCCATTAATCTCCATCCTTAACTTGCCCTGTACATTGCAAATAAGGGCCCCACCATTTGAGGACGTTGTTATTGAGGCAGGATAGGGATCAGCAATGGGGACATCAAATCTAACATTGGTATAGTTTTCTTCCTGTTCACAGAGTGTAGATAGTACTTTAACTCATCTGTGGGGAACAGTTCAAAGATACTCCATGGAAAGAAAAGACTCCCTGGCTACCACCTGCCATCCTCTGCATGAGGACAACAACAAATGCATTGATAGAAAGGGCAGAACCATTATGGATTTGTAATTGAATGAGCTACAGTGGAAAGTGATCAATGAAAGGTTCATATTTAATTGAGGCTGGAGGCCAGGTTTTGGGCATTTTAATCTATTCCTACATTTGAGATCCTAACTGTTTTTACAACACAGCGTTTTAATTTGGCTTGTGTTCTTTGTTTCTATTTAAAACTTCAGTATTTAGAACAAGACTATTTTCTCCAATCTATCATGCTGGTTGCTACTTCTTAATTTCCCCAAATGATGTGCTTTGTTTATGTTCAAGGGCTGCAGATCTCAGTAATGCAATCAAAAGCACAAGACAGACAGGTTTCAAAAAGCTCCCTGGCTTCAGCTCTACACTGTTTGTTGTTGTCAATATCTAATCCATCCATCACTGTGGCTGACTGGCGTGATCACACATTTCTGAACTGACAGGAGTGGTGAGCACATGGAATGTGGATGAAATGTCTTCAAGCATCACTTTGAAGGATGCCAGTTTTTGTGCATTCACAGCACTGAGTCTTCCTCAGAAAGTGATATCAACATTTGCATCAGGATCTCAAATATATCTGGAATCAAAAACAGGATTTCTTTCAAAATATTATTGAGGAGAATTGTTATCACTGCTGCTGTCCACTGTTTCACCATATGATAGTAACTCAATAAAATATCATACTCTATTTTGGTAATAGTGGGGTCACTTGTGCTGGACTAAGGGCAGGTTCCTGATCTTACAGCTTGGACAGATCCAAACTCTCCCCATCCCTGTTAGTGGTCTTCTCTTTGGAAAGGAGAACATTCAGATGGAGATGAAATGTTGTGCCATAATGTATATGAATAGGACCTCAGAGGTTTCTTGTTCAGGTGTTCATAACTTGAGGGATATCTCATAACTTGGAATGAGGGATACCTTTGGACTTTGAAATTTGAAGTTGCACTTCAAATAATAAAGAGAGCTGAACAAAGAACTGGTTAAGACATAACAAAACTAAATATGATTTCACTGATATCGATATTTAATTTGAACTGAAATTAAGCTCATTCAGTGCAATTATGATTACTCTCCATATCTTTATTTTACCATTTTCTTACATGGAGCATGGTAATGTTGTGGTAATTTTGTAGTAAGATTTGGTGGTGGGGGTGGGTGCATATCTCATTTTTCAGAGGCCATGTGCAGCCCTGAAGCTCAGATTATGCAACTTCACACATTCTCTTGAAACTCTATGGCAATGGAGTCAGGGAAGGCTGGTATTAAGGTTCCATAGGTGCAGAGACTTCATCTGTGGCAGGGAAGGAGAAGAAAGGAGGCACACCAGGAGGTAGGCAAATTTCCAGATCAGGTTCACAAAGTCTAGATGTTTGTATAAAGACAAAGAAACAGTTCACCATGTCTGGTGAGCCTCTGAACCCCTGTGCTCAGGAATAACAAGCCTATAGCCCATGTAGTCTGTGAAAAGCAGTAATTTTGAGGGAATAAATAATCAGCACTTAGCCTATTATTTGTCTATAGAAGGAAGATCTTGGATAATTTTTAATCTGTCCCACCATAGTCAAATTGGACTTCTCTTGTGAAGTGACTGTTGTACCCACATAAGACAACCCAGATTATACTAATTTTATGACTAGGTAGTAGTGCATATATTGAAAAGAAAAAGTAGCATCAATGTTCATGCTTAGCTTATGAATGGTTGTTTTTTTCCCCCTGAAACTATTAACATCTCTCAAGTGCACAAGGATTTAAAGTGTTTAGAGGAATGCAGCACTGAGGAATATGAGAAGAAAGAGAGAGTAGGCATTTCAAAACATCTTCAGAGCATTCCAGGAGAAAAGGAAGGGAAACACCATAACAAACATTTGAAGGTTTCCTCAGCAAGTCTGGATGAAGCTTGCTTGCTTGCTTGCTTGCTTGCTTGCTTGCTTGCTTGCTTGCTTGCTTATGTGCCATCAGGTCAGCATGGACTCTTAGCTACCACACAGGTTTTCTCCATGATGATCTGTCCCTAATTTGGTCCTTCAGGTCTTCCAACAGTGTACCCATTGCCACTGTAACTGAATCCCTACACCCTGCTGCTGGTCATCCTCTTCTTCTCTTTCTTTCCCAGCTTTAGAGCCTTTTCCAGAAAGCTAGATTGTTGCATAATGTGTCCAGAGAAGGAAAATTTGAGCCTGGTCATTTGTGCCCTAAATGATAACTCTGGATTGATTTGTTTGATGATCCATTTGTTTGTTTTCTTGGCTGTCCATGATAACCTCAGGAGTCTTCTCCAATGCCAACGTTCAAAAGCATCAGTACTCTTTCTGTCCTGGAATGAAGCTTACCTGTTATTAATTGGCTTTCCAAATGCAATCCCCTGTAACCAGAGCTAACATACGATGTTTGTGGGAGTTGTCAACATGGAGTGGGCTGAAATAAAATATTTTGCTATATATATCATTCGTGAGATGGACAGCTATATAAATGTGATGGATAAATACATACATACATACATACATACATACATACATACGTATGTACCACAAAACATTTACAAGAAGTGAATGTTTAATCTGCTCAGGATTAGAAACAAAGAAGTATTTTTTTATTATTTAGATTACTAAAAATGAAACATAAGAAGCAAAGTATTGTAAAGAGCTGCTGATGGCTTACTAATTTTGTTTTTAATATAACTGCATTCATTTTGTTAACACCGTGTTACTGCCCAGCAAATTCTCATCCTACCTAATGCTTTCTTGACCTTCTCACATCTGCCTCCAGTGGCCAAAGTTTCTTCAATTACCCAATTCTATGACCTCACTTCCAGTTGCCATTATATGGATAATTTACATTGTAGTGGTTCCAAATGAATGCCAAGAACAATGGAATCAAAAGCAATCCAAGGTCCCTAACCCTTGTCCCTGTACAATGCATGTTTATCCACATCTCCATGTTCCTTCCTTTTGCTCTTTTTTTTTTTAATCATATGAGTAAAATATGTGCATAGCAAAATGTTGTGGTAATGTTATCCCTTGCATAAGCAGGTAAATTATCAAAAGGATAAAACAACTGAAAGACAACCACTTACATTCTGTTCATACACATTTTACTGATATGTTTCACCTTCACAGTTAAGCAAATGAGGAAGTTACAATCAAGCAATGTAATCATGATAGTTAAAGTGCTGAAAAAAAGCAGAGACTAAAACCAGGGTCAAGTGCTTAGTTGCCTTCACTTAATAGAATTTGGATGCTCTTGCTGAGAAGATCAATATATTTGTCTATGAAAAGAAGTGGTAAGTAGAAACAAGGATAGCCAGATCCTTGCCTCTCACCCTGCTGTGTGGACTGATGGGAACTGAAGTCCAAAACATCTAAAGGACACCAAGTTGCCTAACACTGAGCAAAACAAGCAAACAACAAAAAATGGGAGGAAAATAGATCCACTTGAAAATGATCTTCAGTTGTATGGCCTAAAGCACCTCAGAGGAAGTTTAATCTTCAGGGCACCCTGTCTATGATGCAAACTCATCCGAGACTCTCTAGTGGCCTTCAGGGGCATTGCTCCACAAGTGTCTGGCTGTGAGACAGTTTCTTAGGTTGGGCGCCCACGAACAGTTGGGAGTGCTGCTACTGTACTAGCCTCCCTGCTGCATGGCAGCCTCCCTGCCTGAGCTGCTGGAGGCCATCTCAGGGCTGGCGGTGGAGTTCCCCAGGCTTATGGTTCTGGGGGACTTCAACCTGCCATCCCTGGGATGGTCCTCAGAGGCAGCTCAGGAGTTCATGGCTACCATGGCAGCCATGGGCTGTCTCAAATTGTGCGGGACCCAACCCGAGATAGTGGCCACATGCCGGATTTCGTTTTCTTGTCTGAGCAATGGCAAAGTGATCTGAGGGAAGATGTACAGCTTTCCCCAGTGTCATGGTCAGATCACGTCCTGGTGACCCTGAGTTTCTCCTATGCTGCCCCCCTCCGCAGGGTGGCTGGACCCATGTGATTGGTCCGCCCCTGGCGCCTGATGGACCCGTCAGGGTTTCAGAGGGAGCTGGGGGATATTCCCATGGACCTGCTGCATGGTCCAGTGGAGGCCCTGGCTGCTGCCTGGAATAGAGAAGCGGCTGGGGCCTTGGACAGGATTGTGCCTTTGCAGCCTCTCTTGCCACGTCGGCCCCGACACTCCCCATGGTTTACGGAGGAGCTGAGTGTGCTGAAGAGGGTTAAGAGATGCCTAGAGCGCTGCTGGACGAAGACACAGACTGAATCTGACCGAACACATGTTAGAGCCGCTATTAAGGCCTACATTGTGGCAATAAGGGCAGCGAAGCGGCAATACTTCTCCGCTCTTATTGCATCTGCAGAGTGCCGCCCGGCGGCCCTGTTTGGGATCACCAGGTCCCTCCTTGGTAAGGGGGATCTGGTGGTTCATCTGCAGGGCCGCACAGAGGAATTTGCAGAGCACCTGCAGGATAAAATCACTCGGATTCATTCCAAGTTGGACTCCGAGCATGGTGCAGGTCTGGGGAGATACCAGGAGATCGTTCTTGCCTAGTTATCTGGGAACGGTTTGATCCTGTTGTTCCTGAGGAAGTGGACAGGATCCTCTGGACTGTGAGGGCCACCACTTGTCATCTGGACCCATGCCCCTCCTGGCTGGTGAAAGCAGCTCAGGAGGTGACATGTGGTTGGATCCAGGCAATGGTTAATGCATCCTTGCAGGAGGGAGTGTTTCTGGTGCCCTTTAAAGAGGCGTTGGTGCACCCCCTCCTCAAGAAACCCTCCCTGAATCCTACTGTGCTGGACAACTTTCATCCAGTCTCCCACCTCCCCTTTTTGGGGAAGGTGGTTGAGAAAGTGGTGGCTTCGCAGCTCCAAAGGGTCCTGGAGGAAACGGATTATCTGGACCCCTATCAGTCAGGTTTCAGGCCCGGCTATGGAACGGAAATGGCATTGGTCACACTTATGGATGATCTCTGGCAGGAGTGGGATGGTGGAAGTGCAACCATCCTTGCTCTCCTTGATCTCTCAGCGGCATTCGATACCATCAACCATGGTATCCTATTGGGACGGCTCAGGGATATGGGGGTGGGCGGCACAGTTTTGTGCTGGTTCACCTCCTTTCTCCGGGACCGATCCCAATCGGTGGTGATAGGGAGTGAGAGGTCCCATCCTCGGCCCCTCCATTGTGGGGTGCCGCAGGGTTCGGTTCTCTCTCCACTCTTTTTCAACATCTATATGAAACCGCTGGGCGAGATCATCTGCCATCATGGGATGAGGTATCATCAGTGTGCTGATGATACTCAACTATATATCTCCATCCCTGGTGAGGTAAGTGATGCCGTGACTGCCCTCTCGCAGTGCCTGGAGGCTGTGAGGGTCTGGATGGGGAACAACAGGCTCCGACTGAACCCTGGCAAGACGGAGTGGCTGTGGGTTAATGGCTCCTCTGTATCCGGGACGTTGTCATCGTTGGTTCTGGATGGGGTAGCACTGCCCCAGACAGACCCAGTGCATAATTTGGGGGTCCTCCTGGACTCATGGCTCCTGCTCGAAGAGCAGGTGGCAGCTGTGGCCAGGAGGGCTTTTGCACAGCTTCGGGTTGTGCACCAGTTACGCCCTTTCCTGGATCGGGATGCCCTGCGAACAGTCACTCATGCCCTTGTTATCTCCCAGATAGACTACTGCAATGCGCTCTACATGGGGCTACCCTTGAAGCGTATCTGAAAGCTTCAGCTGGTCCAGAATGCGGCCGCGCGAGCAATTTTTGGGGCCCGAAGAAGGACCCATATAACACCTTTGCTCCGTGAGCTGCATTGGGTACCGGTTTGCTTCCGGGTCCAATTCAAGGTGTTGGTTATCACCTTTAAAGCCCTACGTAGCATGGGGCCAGGTTACCTGAAGGACCGCCTCGCCCCCACGATTTCAACCCATCCCACCCAATCTCACAGAGAGGGCATGCTCCGGATCCCCATGGTAAAAGAACTTCAACTAGCGGGGTCCAGAAGGCAGGCCTTCTCCTCTGTAGCCCCTGCCCTTTGGAACATCTTGCCCCCAGGGGTGAGACAGGCCCCCTCACTCCAGGACTTTCGGAGGGATTTGAAGACCTGGCTCTTCCATCTGGCCTGGGGCAGGGAGGGAGGATACCAGAAATGGGGTTGGCTGGCCCCTTAGCGGCCAGGTGTGGCCTCTATTGGCCTCTTGGATCTTTTAGCCTCTTTATTTTTATCCTTATTTCTGTAAATTCTGGTTTTTATAACTTTTATAACTTTTAAACTTTTTATAATTTTAATTATGTATTTTTGATTTTAGTTGTTGTAAGCCGCCCAGAGTCCCCTGTTGTGGGGAGATGGGCGGGGACAAGTTAAATAAATAAATAAAATAAATAAATAAATTTGTAGGTTTTCAGATTCCAACCGCATTTTGCCACAAGCCGCTAAGTCTTGTATCAAAGACAAAAGAGTGCATGTTGCATTTGCTTTCCCAGATTCCTTATAAGTACCCTCTCTCAAGGTTTGAGATATAAATACACACCAGGCAATTCCACAGCTTTACTTAAGGATACAATGACAAGCCATTTCAGCTAGAAATACTGCACAAACAGGGAGTATATTCTTCAAAGCATGACCCTGACCGTCTCCACCTTTCATCCTGAATCGCATACCTTTTTTTTCCTGCTGGGCTTTTCCTATTTACCTGTAAGCACTGTTTACAGGCCGTGTTTGTACTGCAGTGGGTGCAAGCTTCTCCTTGCATGGAACCATTGTCAGGCAATGCTGAAAAACTTTCTGTTTATATTGCAAATGCTTCCGTGTAGTTGTGTGGGAGAAAGTTAGCCTCTTAGCAATATTCAATATCGTCTTTTGTGGTTGTTATTACTGTTGTTATCCTCTGTACTCCTTTTTAGATCTCTTAAAATCTCACAGAAAGCAAGTCCTACAAGGAGATAATTAAGTGGACTGGGTACGCCTAGGTTGGAAAAGACTGAGCACTCTTCAAATATCTGATGGGTTGTCATACAGAAGAAAGCTATTTATTGATTACCTATCAACCCTCAGATCAAGACAAGAATTTTGACAATAGAACCAATTAGTTAGGGAGATGGTGAAGGCCCTTTGGATGGAAATGTTAAAGCAGAAGCTACCCAATTATCTGCTGGGGATTCTTTAATTTGGATTCCTGCATTGAGCAGAGTTAGGCTTGGTGGTTAAATGGCCTCTTTCTGCTCTACCATTCCAGAATTCCAAAATACTCTTCCTAGACAATATCCCTATTCCCAAATCAAATCCTCAATCCAAACCATCTTGTCAAACTTTTGAATGCCATCTCAGCACTAGTGGGTCTCCTTCTCCTCTCCACAAGATAAAGCCAGCCATGCCTCACTGTCAGCTCTTCAAGTAGGTCTGATCTGGAAACAGACTCCTCAGGAATGACTGGAACTTAACTTTACTGGGTAACATTTATTGAAATTGACTATAGTAATAGAATCTTGAAAGCCTGATTGTGTTTTCCGTCCCCTCGTTCTTATACCCCAGGGAGTTAAGGCAGAATCAGTTTGAGTTTCTTTCTAATGTTTTCTTCATATCCCAGGCTTAAAACATGTTTTGTAACTGATGCCACATAGCATTCCCAAGGCCATTTCTGTGGGTCTCCACTCTGAAGAACAAACAGTTTGTGATTCAGTTAATAATTAGGCCAGGAAATTCAGAAGACAGAGGAGAGGTCCATGGTAAGCTTTTATCTAGACTACCTTCCAAAAGGTCCCCATCCAAGGATCCAGGCTATCTGCACCAATGCAGCCTACTTCCTCTGTTTTGATCCCTTCAAAAACACCATATATTGCAGCACAGCACTTCTAACCTGGCAGTCCTTTCTGTCCTAGCCCATCATTTCTGATTTGTGGAAAGCTTCTATAGCCTGCATTATTTTTGTATAGACAGCCCTGGTATAAAGTGCCAGAAACCAATCACTACTAACCTCTCAGTCTCTTGTCTCCAATGCTCTAAAATTCTTGGCTAATAAGCCTCTGGGGCTAGAACCCTGTGCTCAGAAACCAAGGCACAGTATCTACTTCACCATTATCTGCCCCAGGAAGATAACATGCTTGCTAGCTTCACAGCTCCTACAGGTTTGCTAGCACAATGTTATTATGGAACGTAGAAAACCCAAGCAGAAAAGTTCATTCAAATTGGCTAAGAAAGTATCTTACTGCCAAAATCATTTCTCTTGTCTATGGACCTTAAAATATAACTTTACCCTCAGCAATGAAATACTGGACAAAAAAGCCCAAAGTTAAAATGTTCTGTACAAAGACTTGAAAATGCTTTATAGTATTTTGCACAGGCTCATCATCTTGACTGTCTTCCTCATATAATCGAGTATCTTCTGATGCACCCTAACAATTCTCTCTATAGCAGTGGATCTCAAATTTATGGTATCACACTGTCTCCAAATGATAAATAAATGTGGGTGATTCCCATGAATAAAATTAATAGTTTCACTGTTGTTAAGGCTAAATATAATATTTTTAATAATTACATTTTAATCTATATATCATAGCAGTCATACCATGTTATGGTAGAGCAACTGGTCAATGCAGGTGTATGCAGACAAAATGAGGAGCAAAGTCCAGAATGATTTTTCAGTGTTCTGACTTTGCCTATGCAAGCCTGATCGGGTTTAAAAAATACCGTTGTCTCCTTTCTAAGATCCTGGCCCACAACTGGAGAATCCTTACTCTATATCATCCAGCTCAATGGCAACTAACTGAGGTAGGGGGTTACAACTTTCCAAGATATTTTATCCACATTTTTAAAAGAGATTTAATTCCTAAAACAGTGATAAGATCAAAGTGTAGCAAACAAACAAAAAAGAAGTCAAGATAGCAAAACTGATATACCCACTTAATGATAACATTATTTTCCAGTGGATCCACAAATTAAACAATGGCTGTATAATTCCATAACATCTCCCAATTTCAGTCAAACTGATTCTCTTGAACATATGAAATGTCACGGGGAAGAAGGATCTGCCCATACAGGGAGCAGTACTGAGGAACCAAGGCTGATGGGTGGAGATATACCAGCCATAGTTGGATTTATTCCTGAAAATGATTCCCCTATGACCCTACTTACATCTTTTACAACATAAAAGAGCCAAGGTCAACCATGATATAGAAAAGCAACTGAGAAAAGAAATACAGTGCAACAGATAGCCCCAATGGCGTTCTCCACTATCCAATTAAAATGTAACCTGACTCAGCATATCCACTTATGGGGGCCAAAGGCTAATATAAATTATACCAACTAAGACTCACATGTCAGATGTTGCTTTAGGCAAAGTGAGTTGTAGAAGATGAAGGATTTTTAGATTTTTTAGTAATGATGTTTAGGGTTGCAGTCTTAGTAAATATAATACAAAGATAAGTTACTCTTCTAAAATGAGGGAGTTCAGGCTACTCCTTGATAACTTTTCTCTAGATGGCTATACAGGCTCACACAAGAGTGTGAGTCTTAAAACCTACACAGCAAATCACTCAAATGGGTAGGAATCATTTCTTTTGTAATATGCATAGGTTTGGGCTGTACATGAACATTCAGTGGGCTGAATATTAAAATTAGTGGGAACTTCAAAATTTCTTCTGCATTGTTTTTAAATTTCATTCACTTTGATAGAAAAGAAATTCCATCGCTTTTTGTTGCTTTTCAAGGAGACAAATTTTTTAGAGAAATTCTCATTGGTGGAGTACCTATCTTTATTATAAGGTGATTGAATTATGTGAATGATTATCCTGTCATTGCACTCTACCACACTAAGGAACTCTGCTGTTGTTCCAATATTTTTTTAATTTTTTAAATTTTATTTTATTATCAATTTAATTTTGTTATGAAAAGTTACAACAAACTTACAGCACAGTATAACAAGAGAGGAAGAAGAGGAGGAATCATACAGTTTTTAAATCAATTGTTGTTATTGATAGGCTGATTAACTGTGTTACAAACTGATTGTGTTGAACAAGAGAGTACATATTATGGTTTCTATAGCTTTATCTATTGACATTTTTCCTTTGCACACATTTATATAATCTACAAAGATACCTCTAACTGCTTTAAATTAGTCCATAGCACCACTTTCATTTCTAAAGTTAATTTTATTTGTTAACTTTTCAAGAATAGCTACAGGCTTTTTTTTTTTTTTTAATGCCATGCTGCTAAAGAACCCCCTTCTCACTTTTTCTGGAATTTGGAAAGCACTGTTTTAGCCACAGATAGTAAGCATGTAATAAGTGATTCATGTTCCAGTTATTTAGAAGTTTGAAAAAAAAACACATTTAACTAAGCTAATTGTGAATTTATGGCAATACTCTGCTTTCTTATAGCACTGATTTCTGCAAATATACTGGTCCACACTAGGAAGCTATATAACCTCTCTGTAACCTTTCCCATACTTCCATTAAATGCCAAGAGAAGGCATGAGGAATCTCTTGCCATAGGACTTTTGTAGGTCAGGAAAACAGCTAGTGAAGTTTCAGCATGGTGGAGCGTTGTACAACACAGGGGAAAAAGCAGCAGCAGGCTTTGCAACAAAAAAGCCATTTGCAAAATATCACCCAAATACACTTTTGATGGGGAACAAAAACCACCAGAACATGGAAAACAGTTTTTGGCATAGTATTAGCTGTGTATTAGTATTTGGAGTGAGGGGAGGTACCTGCTCCCCTCACTCATTAAAGCACAAAGGAAATTTTGATCTGGCTTCAGCGTATTGGGACAATTCTTTAGACAACAACCCTATATCCAGTTTTATGCAAGTAAAAGCATTTGAAATCACTTCTTAAGCTTATGCAAGGCCATATTATTAGAGTAGTAAATGTCTAGGAGAGTGAGTTTGGTGCAGAAGCTAAAAGTATCAGGCTAGAAGCCAGGAGACCATGAGTTCTACTCCCAGCTTAGCCCCAAAGCCAGCTGGGTGACTTTGGGCCAGTCCATCTCTCTCTCAGCCCTAGAAAGTGGGCAAGGGCAAACCACTCCTAAAAATCCTGCCACAAAAACTGCAGAGACATATCTAGGCAGTCACCAGGAGTCTAGACAGCCTCAAAGACACACAACAACAACAAGAAATGTCTAGGACTTGTCCCTTTTATAATAAGTTTTATTTGTTTTACAGGCTATTGCCATTTCAATCCAGTGAGAGCAGTTAGGGATGCATTAACAGCCTCCCACCTGAGATCCAAGGGATCCCTACCCTTTTAGCTTTCAGGAGAGTCATGAAGACCTAGAATGATTATATGAGATACGTGGCCATATGAGTCCTGTAAATAAATAAATTAATTAAGCTGCTGCATTAGAAGGGGGGGGGGGGGGGACTTTACATTGAACACCTAAAGCAGGGTTCCTCAACCTCAGCAACTTTAAGATGGGTGGGCTTCAACTCCCAGAATTTTAAAGTGCTTCTGAAAGGCAGGAAAAGAGATTTGCACTCAGGAGTAAAGTACAGTAACTAAGTTGCCGTTCACAAGTAGCAATTGGTGGAGTGTTTCTTCAAGAGTATCCAGCAGACACATATTGAGATAAACAATAAACATTCAGTAAGAGTACATTCAGATGAATAATATTTATGATTGTTATTTATTTAATGTATATCCTTTCTTCCCACCATCTTACACATGCTAGAGTTGAAACATTTCCCAACCAGGTTTATGAAAAATCAGACATAACCAGTCAATAAGTTTATATCTAAAAGACAAGGAAGGAAGGGCGGAGGGGTAGGGGGGAAATGCTGTCATTCATTTTTAAATGTGCATAGAAGTTCCTAGAAAGGTCAACAAAAAAGGAACTAGCACAGGGACAGGGAAACAAATAGATCTGATCTCTTGGCCAGGCCAGCAGAATGGCCATGCTCCACTTCGCTCAGCTGCAGCCAGACAGAATGGAAGATGAAAACATAACTCATGAAAGATATTCCTGCATCATTAAATTGGATTTAACAATAAGTAAGTCATGATGCTTTCTAGTTAGTTCCAGTTAGTTACATAATACTCAGCTGAAAATGAAAGAGAGAATAAAGATCTTGTGTGCATATATGGTTTCAAACGTTCAGTGACAAAAGTACAGGGAAAGAAGCCACCAGCACTTGAGAGTTAAGTCTGAAATTTACCCTACAAAGTGTGAGTGCCGAGCCCTCTTCTATCCATAGCTTATTGCCATGTGTGTGTGTACCGCAAACTCCCACACAGAGTATCTAATTCAGCCACATAGCCCACAGACGGTGTTAGCAAAAAAAGCAAAACAAAATGTGAGTGTTGTCAGTCATGCTGCAGGCCAACAGAACAGTATGATGTGCATGTAAGATGCATCCACAGATGCCCATTTCTAAGCAATAAATCAATACTGCTTAGAGAGTTCATAAACAAGCTCTAAGCTTGACATCAAGCATGCAAAGCATCAACCATCGTGTGTATCATGAAACAAGCAAGCGCTTGGCGGAAGACACCAAAACACCAATTCATTTCCCTCATGCCAGCAGCTTCCTACATAATGACTTTGCAAAGGGAAAGAAAAGCACATTGGAAAGTAAACAGTATTTATTTTTACTGTGGTTTCCCCCCTGCCAATCACACTTCCTTAACCTCACCCGTCTTTTCTCAGTATCTAGACTAAAACAAAAACATATGATAATTACCAGACTTACTCTAGTTTAAGGAAATAAAAAAGCTTCCAGAGAATCTGAGAAGCTCAATGCTTTGGTGTACATATCTTAGAGGTTAACCCTTAAAATACTGGTGCTTTCCAGGATCCCAAGAACATTGCATATATCTAGAGCAACAGACTGCTGCCTTGAATTACAAGATGGTCATTGGAAGCTGCTATAAGAAGCCCCTTGTGTCTTGAGAACTTCCAAAGCATCCTTCTTACTTTCCCACTGAAAGAGGAAAAATGGGAAGGGAGGTGAAAAGAGAGAATGGGATGAAAGGAAGACAGAGTAAGGGATCAGGCAGAAAAGATGATGTATGTGTTTGAGAGAGACAGAAGGAAAGAAAGAGACAAAAAGAGAAAAACATTAATCATCACCCAGTCTTCCTCACTAGGGTTCCTTAGTATAATTCAGTGCTTGCTATATCAACATCATGGCTTACCAGAGTAGTGATGTTCTGTCCTAACTCTGCTGCTTGGCAGATTAACAAAATGCTGATTGATGGAGCAGGAGAGATGGAATATTTTGAGGATACTGACTGGCTGATGAATAACCAATATCATATATTGGCCACCTTTTCTCTCTCCAAAGGTGTGCACACACACACTCCCCCATAGTATCTACCAATGGTCTGGTCTGGTCACATGAATACACCTCCACCAAAGGGGAGGAAATTCAATAATTCAATAATTCAATTACATGCCATGGCTTTATGGCAATTTAAGTAGGGAAAAGTTACTACTTTCCAGAATGTTAAAGAAGTTCAAACTATAGCAAGATAAGGCCAGCATCATGTGGTCAAGAAGGACTATGGGGTTGCCAGGACATTTTGGGGCTGATGTAAGTGTTAGGTGAGGAAAGCATTTGATTCTCTTGCTTAGGAGAAAGAGAAGAATGGCCACAATTTCATTACCAAGGAAGGGAAATCTGACCATATCCAGTGGCTTCACCTACACAAATATGTGGTCCACTCATGCATATTTTCCCTACGATGACCTCATGCTTGTACTTGGGCTGAGCCTGAAGTTCTCAGATGGATTTTGGATTCAAAACTAAGATAAGGTGAAAAATGAAACACCCTCCCCACTGCAAAAACTCTGCAATTTTCACAGTACTGGTTTCACAGATGGCTCTTCTTCCATACAGCTGACAGACACCATTTCTACACATAACTGGAAACTACAACACCTCATGACATGAAACAACACAGCCCCATCTAAAGAGAAAATCGTGGGCAGAGTTCTTCTTAGAATTATGATAAACAATCACCCCATTTTCTTTCTCCTTCCTTAACTCCCATAAGCTCACCCAAATGTCCTTTTCTTCCCCTCACTGCAGAATCAGGAAGCTTTCTTGATATAATCCTAACAAGGACATTATGTTTCACTTAGGTGAATTCCTCTTCCAAACCCTTAATTTGATAATGGCTGATTATGCATTCTAATCTTCTTGAAAACACTGTCTATCTTTTCTTTTTTATATTGATTCAGGAATATGCTGATTCAAAGCATTCCTTCTTAATAATATTTCAGACAAGTTTTCAGTTTCTTAATGAACAACACAAGAAGTGCAACTGCAAATTTTACAGTGAAAGAATCCCTTTCTAGGTTCCTTTTTCACTACAGGATGATGTATCCAAGGTAGTTTTGCCAAGTGCATCTTGGTTTCTGTAAGTAGCAAGGAGTTGCAGGTCCAAGAGAAGCTACAATATATCCTATCCAAGTGACATCTAAAGTGAATGTTTAGTTCCTGTGTACTATTATTTCTTTCTTGATTATCCCATCTAATGAATTGTCTAGGACAGAAATGACAAGCTGTTAAAGAAAGGATGCATTTCCTTGTATACAGTTGAATAATAATGTTATTCAAACATATTACTTTATTTAACACATTAAATCAACACATTCTCCCTTCAATCCCCTGAAAGAAAATCCACATGAAATAGCCATAATTTTCTTTCTGATATTTAAAAATTAGCTTTATTTTGCCTGCGTCACAGCTTTTGTGATAGAGAGACCAATCACAAAAGGTGTAAAGAAACCAATAGGGTTATCTATTTAAAAAAATCAAACTGTGCTGAAGCATACTGTGCTGATAAATTTAACATTTGTGGCAAAGTTACTCAACTTATTTTTTAAATCTTTGCAAATTCCAGGAAAATACCTTACTTGTCTCTGAATAGGGTTGTACTACCACACTTGAAGATGGTCTGCAATTTAGGAGTTCTCCTAGACTCACAGCTCCTGCTTGGAAAGCGGGTGGCAACTATGGCTAGGAGATTTTTGCACAGTTACATCTAGTACACCAATAGTAACTATTGTTGGATCAGAAGGTCTTGCTCATAGTGACTCATACCTTAATCACTTCCCACTTGGTTGCATTCTACATGGTTTTGCCCTTGAAGAACATCCAAAAGCTATAGCTGGTACAGAATTCAGCACCCTGGATATGCCCTGATATACATACTTGGGTGACCTCTTTCTTTCAGAAGTTCTATTGGTTTCCAGAGGGCTTTGGAGTGCAATTCAAGGTGCTGTCCAACTAGATCTCATAGGATCAAGCATCTCCAGGTCCTGTCCCTGTGGAGTTGTCATCTGACAAAGGCAGGACCTGGAGGCAGGCTTTTCCCATCACTATCTCTACTCGCAGGTGCTTTGGTCTGTTTCATCTCTCCTGAGCTTCAGGAAACTTGTGAAAAAAATTCTCTTCTCCCTCAGATGACACAAGAGGAAGATGCTTTAAAATACGTGTGTGGGTTCTACAGTATCCAGGGTTTATTTATATGGATTTTTGTGATGGAATGGAATTATGAAGGCCAGGCTCAGGGAGATAAGCATGTTCTTAGTTCACTGGAGGAGCATGGGAAGTTCAAGAAGATGAGGCTGGCACCTCCCTGAGGAATTCAGGGTGTTGTGGCTGGCTGGCTTAGGAGCTAGGTTTCAGTCCGGGGAGATTTTCTGTATAGAGGTTATAGCTAATAAACACAGTTGAACTGGATTTGTATTGTCTCTTGGAGTTCTTTGGGCTAAACCTGACATTAATCTCCCCAGACTCCCTCCGCAAACTCTCTTGACACAGTACGAGGGGAGGGAATGATGTCAGGTTTAGCCCAAAGAACTCCAAGAGACAATACAAATCCAGTTCAACTGTGTTTATTAGCTATAACCTCTATACAGAAAATCTCCCTGGACTGAAACCTAGCTCCCAAGCCAGCCAGCCACAACACCCTGAATTCCTCAGGGAGGTACCAGCCTCATCTTCTTGAACTTCCCATGCTCCTCCAGTGAACTAAGAACACGCTTATCTCCCTGAGCCTGGCCTTCATAATTCCATTCCATCACAATTTTGTTTTTCTAGGTATTTAGGTTTTGGGGGGTAGGGTTTAATCATTTATTGTTAACCACTTAGAGCCTCTGTGTGTGGGAGCTATAGAGGTATAGTAAGTGAATAAGTCAGTAAATAAATAAATAAATAAATAAATAAATAAATAAATAAATAAAAACACTGGGAAATTAATTATGGGAGGGGAATTTAGGAGGACGAAAGGGGTATACCTGAATGAAGGAATTATTTGAACTTGAATAAAAACAATGTTTAAAAAATATGATAAATACCTATAGTAGAAGGCAATAGTAAACCATTACCAAACTGTTGCCAGGAAAACTACGAGAGTATGTCCATGCAGTCACCAGGTGCTGAGGTTACCTCACCAAACTGTTTACCTTTAGGCTTTCTAAATTACACATTTTGAGGAGAAAGCAATTAGCACACAAAAAATCATGAAACTCCCAACATGTGGAACCCAAGAAAACCATAACCCCAATAACTAAAATTGGTGCATAAAATAAGGTGCCCAGAAGTGATAGTCCTGCCTGAGTATTTGTGAAGACTTCAAACTGTGCAGAGGACAGAGTCCCCCACTCTAGTTTTACTCATTGTTTTTTGTTCCATACCTGGAAAAGCACTTTGCACTTCCAGGGATGCAGTGTGGCATGTATGTTCAGAGCCTTGGAAAGATTTACTTTCTGGCCACCTGGACATTCCTTTTTCAGGAGTTAAGAGAACAGCCTCCTCACCAGCTACCACATGGGCCTCAGTAAAAGATTGAAAGTCTTCCTCTCAGCTAGGTGAGGGATAAATTGGATGCTAAATCTGGAAGCTATCAGTTGCTGAGATTTCTGAAGCTTCATTCAATTCTCTTCAATAAATTGTGTTAAAAGAAAAGCAACTCTTCCTTTTTATAGAAGTGAGCTGCCATGACCCTATGATAATCTATGCATAGTGAACCATTTCAAGAAGAAATGGCTGTCTGAATGCAATTTATGCTGAGAATATAACCTTGTATGCCTCTTTTGCATTTGAGCAATATCTTAACTAATGCTCCAAAGATAGCTTAATACATCATAGACCATACATTTTTAAAAATTAGTCCCTATGAAACCAAATGTTTTTTGGTGGGGGGACATCCAACCATTTGGGTGAAAAGATTCCTAAATAATAAACCACAATATTTGTGGTCTTTACAAATCCAGCCTTCCTTATGTCCCACCCTGTCAGCCCTTCATGTTAGACCAGATTGGGAAACCAATGGCATGTAGATCAGTATTATATTTATTGTAAAGCTATAGTAACAGAATCTTGCAAGTATCAATGCACTTCCCCCCTCCCTCCCTTTATCTTCATGTGAACTAGGGAGGGACTTATTTGAGACATTTGCTCACATTACATTCTTGGTCTGGGCTCAGGCCCCTTTTATCTGATCTTGGTAGTGGCTCTTCCTCTGTCCTTCAAGGCCATTCCCTCTACCCTCTACACATCCTTTCTTACAAATCTTACCCTTTAGGAAAGGAAACTATTAATATCACTCAACAAGATCAGGAACCAGTTACAGTTAGAAAGGACCAGTTTGAAAGACCACAGTCTTCACCCCAGCATCAAGATTCTACCTGGTAGAAGTGTAGCTACTTACCACAATACATCACCCTGTTATATTTCAAATCAAGTGAGGTTTGACCATCACTAGAAATTACTGACATTCGCATATGATTTCCCGAATTATTTCTATCCTTTTTATGTAGAAAGATGAATGCAGTATTCAGGAAGCAAACTGCTGCTTTTATTTGATCAGATGTATTGCTTCTGTTCTTATCTAAATTAATTAATTATTGATTATTAATAATATCCTGGGGGGTGAAGAGATCCATAAGTCTCAGTAGCACATATATGGATGGGCAACAAGAACTGATATCACAAGTTTTTCAGTTGAGTAAGCCTAGAATATAAGAGTTCCAAAGCAGAAAGTTTACCAAAGTCAGTAAAGTCTTTCATGCTACAAGCCAGTGTAGCAAAATCAAGTGAGCATTGAATGCTGGAGATACATAGCCATTGCAGTCTGTTAAGTCTGCTATCCATCTGACTGAAAGTGACAGCAATAGCTATTCCCCAACTGCCGCCAGCGTTGTCTTTGCCAGACTTATCTGTCAGTCATATGTGAAGGGGGGAAAAAAAGTGGAAAATTGCTGAAATGCAGAGTGGAGGTAGGGGGCATCTGGGAAGCTAGAAGGAAAATTGGTATTATGTGACTGGTTACATCTTCCATAGCAGCCATCTTATGGGAGTGACCATGACATGTTCTCAACATTCTAAATGCACCGACTGCCCAAAGTCTCTCACCAGCAGTAGTCCTCCTACAAAAGGAAGATGAGATGACGGGATGGATGCATGTGTTTTCTAGATACAGGGCTCTTAATATTGTTACATAGTAGAAGAGTCTTGCAGGAGAGGAGATTTATAGACAGTCATGAAAAAAAGTGAATCCTGTCTCAGTGGGAAGGGAAGCAGCAAGGCAGAAACATCATGAACTATGACATGAATCCACAAGATGATCCTAGGCCACTGAGCAGCCCTTCCAATCTCAGATTTTCTTTCTCTTGCTTTATATTTATAAATTATAGGTACATTTCTAAATAGGTATTGGGCTGTAACCATACATCATTTTCTTTTCTAAGAAAGCTTTTGGATGTGTTAGGTTCAGAAAAGGCTACCAAGATGATGAGGTGACTGGAAATGAAGGACCATAGGAACCATTCCCTATGAAAATAGTTAAAGGAAATGGGTCAGTTTAGCTGGCAGAAGAGAAAGCTGAGGGGATATATAATAGCAGTCTTGATATCCAAATCTGATATCTTAGAGAAGGGTATGGGCTTGTTCTCTATTGCCCCAGAAAGTAGGAGCAGAACCAATAGACTCAAATTGCAGAAAAAGTAGATTCAGGTTATTAGAAGGAATGTCTTAATAGTAAGAGCTGTCAGTCAGTGGAATATGTTAACTCATGATTAACCAAATCCTGCACTGAGTGATGTGTGTGTGTGTGGACTAGTGATTCCATCAGAAGCATTTTTAAAAATAAATATGATGCTTGAAACAAATACTGTCTTATTCAGCCAACAAACTCAGTAAAATTACACAGGTGTCCTTGGGTGGACAAAAGCGTCACACTGGTCCCCAGTCTTCAATAGTCTTCTCCCTGCTCCACTTCTGAGATGCTAGCTGTCTGCCGTCTGTCACAGAGTCCAGAAAGTATATTCTACAGTTAGCCAAGCTAGGAATCAAAATTATAGTCCAAAAGGACAAGAAGGGTAAAATCAAACCAGTTCAGAGTCCAAGAAGCCAATCCAAGGGTCCAGAAAAAGATTAAAGATTTCAGATCACACCAGCACACAAAGTACAAATGATGTTTGGAGAGTTGTATACAAGTGGCTTCAAGCCTTCCCTCCAAACAGGAGGCTTGTATCTAACTCAGCAAATCTGTTTAGAAGTAACAGCAGCTTCCCAATAGATCATTACTTTCAATGAGTCTTTCCTTTCCATTTTACACTTCTATGCCTTTCAGCCCTTTAACTCTCTCCTGGATGATCCTAGTGCTCTCGTAGGTTTGAAAGTCTTCAAGGGAAAATATGGCTGTTTCCTGCTTGCATTTGTTGATTTGTTGCGTTCATTGCTTTCCAGTCACTCCTAATCCTGTTTGAAAATGAGCCTTCTATAATAAATATGTTAGCTTCCCTTTTTAAAGCAACTTTAAAAGAATATAAATACTTGTAGATGATAGAGAGATGATAGAGATGATAGATGATTTATAGAGATGAGGAGGAGGAGGAGGAGGAGGAGGAGAGAGGGAGGGAGGGAGGGAGATGGCGGTCCGAGGGAAGTGTTGTTATGTAGACTGGTGTCTTGAACATGAAGTTGGGAACTCATACCCAGCCTCAGCCCCGGTTCTCTCTCAGCCTCATTCCACAATCTGCAAAATGTGTGTAATAGAAACTATAATCATAATAATCATGATCCACTGTCCAAGCTGCTTCTAAGGATTGTTTTGACAGTATATATGGAGCATTTTGAATATCTTAAAATGTATTACTATTCCTATCAATAGTTTACTCAGATTTCTCATTATCTGGAACAAGAGAAATAAGCAATGAAGAAGGAAATACAATAAATGGGTGGTACTTTTCGTATCTGAGTTCACTATTATGGGCAAGATATTACTCTTGCTTCCAGAAAAGTACAAATAACCATTTCCACTAAGTTACGTAATGAATGTTTTTGTTTTGTTGCTTTACATAAAATAGCTTTTTGTGACCTTATATGTGTATGCATGTACATATGATTACACAAATGTCACAGGGCCAGCCTATTGCAGCCCGCTAGCCCAGGACACATCATTTCCGCCCCCCCCAACCCCCACCCCAACAGCAGACCTTGAATTCTATTTTGCTTACTTTAGTGAAGATTTTACTGGCTTCATATTTTAACTCCTGCTGTTATTATGTTGTTTTCCATTTTAACTTCTTGTTTTTAAATTATTTTTAATATTGTTTTCACTTGTTGTAAACTGCCTTGAGAGGATTCCCCTGAAGTGCCACATTTAAATGTATTAAAGAAATGAGGAAGCACAGGATATGACTGCACTGCCTCTATCACCAGTTTGTGAATAGAGCTTCTTATATTATTTTGCTGGATTCCAGCTTCAGCATCTCCATGCTAAGGTCTCTAGACTCGTCCACATGAAGAAGAATCCTGATTAGCTGCTTCTTTTGCTGGCATTGTCTCAACACGTGCAGGGGTGGGGACAATGTTGTATGAAGAAAACTGATAAAATCAGGGCAACCATGCAGACGAGGACCCATTGCAGTAGACTGTTTGGGTTGGGTGAACAAGTGGAACACTGATGAGAGAAAACTGAAGCCTTGAGCATCTTCACTTGTTCAGTTTCACCAAAAATCAATCTCTCTCTCTCTGCTTAAAAATGTTCCCTGGAAAACATTGCATTTTATTTAATTCCAACAATAATCTGTTTTTACAGAGGAAGGAAGGAAGGAAGGGAGGGAGGGAGGGAGGGAGGGAGGGTCATCTTGGGCACCTAAGAAGCTACCAAAGATCAGCTTCTAATATTTTCTTTTTTTGTTTGTTTGTTTCTTGGAATGAATACATTTGTGGAAAGCTTTATTACATAAAACATATTCCCCTCCAAAAATTATTACATTATAAAGAAACTGTTTGTTTTACAGATATACTTGTTGGAAACCAAAATGACTTGAAAACCACATTTCTTCACATTTACTGCCTGATTCCAGATATATATTTTTTAAATTCCAGTCAGATTCCTGTCAGATTCCGGCAACAGTCAGATAAGCAGGGCTTGAGATTCCAGATATATATTTTTTAAATATATATATATATTCAAGAGCATTAAGATGGAATGCTTTTCTTCAATTATTTCTCTCTTCTTCAGCTGCCAAAGTAAATTGAAGAAACTGGACAAAAAGTAAGCATTAGAAGAAGAAGAATTTGTAGTTTTGAAGATTATTGTCCTTCGTGTAATATCTTTGGTGATAAGATTTACACGAGCCATTTGTGTAATTTATATTGATTACCTTAGATTCTGTAAAATTGTATTTTTAAGTGCAGTTCAGTTGAAACAAGCTGTTTATGGCAATATATGCATTCATTTTATATCAGGTCATCACCTAGTTTGTAGCTAAGATTGGTGGTGACTATCTATGGTTATACATAGCTGCTTCATGATTCTTTAACAGAGATATCAGAACTAAAAATACAGTCTTCTCTCTATCATTGTATTATGGTTCTGGTGATCCTGGGAAAGCTACGATTAATCATGTGATGTCATGAATTACAGAGGGAAGAGGGAATGACCTCAAAGGACAGAAGGAAGAGCCGTTCCCAAGGCAACAGTCAGATAAGCAGGGCTTGAGCCCAGGCCAACAAATTAACTTGAGAAAACATCTCAGGCAAGCCCTTCCCTAGTTCACAGGAAGATAAAGTGAGGGAAGGGGGAGCACATTCAGATTTGCAACATTCTGTTGCTACAGCTGTTCCAGTAGCCCTGACCTATATGGCATTGGTTTCTAGGTCTGGTCTACTTTGTAGGCTGAATGTTCTCAGTTCATTTATAATCAGTCTGATTAAATGTCTTATATTAAGGCTAACTTCTTATTTCCCTATCACTTCCCTGCCATCCTTGTCAAAAAAGGCAAGATGGCAGTTGCTGCAATACAATTGAAGGCCCCTGGACGTTTGCACATGCCTTTCTTTAAAAATGATCCATACTGCAATAAACTAAAGTGAAAGCTATGTGAGTGCTCACTACTTGTGCATGATTTACATTGTTTTATTGACTGAGTAATTGATTGTTCCCACAAATGAGGCTCATTATACTTTGCCCAAGCAAAGCACAAAGGATATAGAACTTAAACCGGAAATTCTGTGGACTGAGAGTGAAAGCAAACCTAGAAGGTTAACATTCATTATAGCCTTTTTCCAGTCACAGAAAAGAACATGGATATGCAACAGGGACTATCCTAATTGGAAGGTGGATTGTGCTGATTTAGTTCACATAGAAGAATATGGTTTTTCTGTCCTGGCTTTTACAGAGTTTTTACAAAAGCAGTACATCATGCCTATAGCTTATAGCTTCAGCCTGCAGGGGCACTGAATGATAGCAAGGAGATCACTCACCATCTCGGACTGCAAATATAGTATTTTACTACTTAAGAGAAATGCAATGTGTTTGTATGTGTGTGAGAGAGATCAGTATTTCCAAGTGTGTGTGTATGTGCGTGTGTGTGTATGAATATCTATATGCGTAGATAGAGATAGAGATAGAGATAGAGATACAGATAGAGATAGAGATAGAGATACAGATACAGATACAGATACAGATACAGATACAGATACAGATAGATAGAGATAGAGATAGAGATAGAGATATATCCTGACTGTTATCTTTGGACAATACACACTATCCAAGGGATGCAGCAATTTTAATAATATATTATCCTGAATCAATATACATTGCTTCCATTATCTTTGACTCAAAATCAGACAAGAAGGTTTGGATCTTTCCCATTTGGACAGATGGGGCTTTGCCATAATCACCTGCGTGTGCCTTGGAAATATTCCCACTTGGCTGTCATGAGTGGGTCATTAATATGGATTGGTTTTCAACTGCACTGTAAACATGCACTTTAGTTTATAAGCCATTAGTCAACTCCTTACTGGCCATTTGGTAAAGTTTTATCTTCATGAACTCTGTTACTGGGAGAAGTGTGATTCACAAGTGCTTTGAACCTTGTACAAGGCTGAGCACTGCACCTCTCTGCTGTTAATTAAAGCAGCCCATCTTTTTTTTTCCCGATTTCTGTGCAAACCTAAAAAAAGTTCCCATTTTGATGAGCCTGAAAAAAAGTTATGCCTACTTTAAGTTAATATAACTTGACAATAGGCAATATTAACTTAAGTTGTAAGTTAATACAACTTAAAGTGGCCATAACTTTTTTTCAGACTCATCAAAAGCAGAAAAGATTGCATTCATGTGGGCCTGAAGCACTTCTGAACCATTTTCAAAGCACACATGTACCTCTTCTTAACAACTTCCTTTTGGAAATGTTCCACCTTTCTTTGCTCATCAAGGTGGGCAAAAATGATGAAGATGGCCAGAAATAAATACTGTAAAAGATACCTCAAGGAATAGATTGGGCCAGAAAAATTATGGATGTGGCTAGAGGAACTTACAACTTCGCCAGACTTCAACAAGCCTGGTATTCAACAGACCAGACAAAACTCATCATAGCAAAACTAAAGTAACTAAGAATCTAAAGTCTTCAAAGCTCCCTTGGATGATCAGGGTTCAAGGAAGAACAACAAGCCAACAACATACTCTATAAATGTGATACTGCTGAATACAGAGGGATATATATATACATATATTCCTGCTAAAGCAGACACTTGCTTATGTCTTTCATTAAATACAATAGCCCTGTTGATAAAGCATGCTTAATTCTCAAATCACTAAATTAATTAAATCTCCTTTCCTGTGATTCTGACAACACACTGTCATAGTAACTGGGTCAAAAGTTGCCATTTGGGGTAATATAAAGTCCCATCCATTTGTTTTAGAAATGCTTAGTATCTCAAGTGCCTTTCTGCTAAGGGACTCCCGGCAAGTCTTCCTGAGTTTGCCAACCTCTCCTTCATTTTGCCAACTCTTCCCTAGCCAGGGAGGCAGCATGACGTAGATTCCGCCATTCCAGCCAATCAGTATTTGAGAGGTACTTTCTGTGCCACCCAGCTGGACCAGAAGTTTTAGCCACTGTTTCTCTGAAATGTGTTCTTAGAAAACCAAGAAACATAATGGGTTCAGGGGCTACCAAGCACAACTGATAGAAGTTAGTTAACCCTGTGCATGTTTGGGTCTACTTGGGATTGAATTTAATACCCTGGGTCAGTTGACTAGGTCAATTAATCTCTTTTTGATTTCTACTAATCTACTAATTGCCCTACACTGGCCAACTTAATCTGATGAGAATAGGGCCAATGAATGATAAATCAAGGTGAACAAGACTTCTCCTTTCAGAATAGATCACACTGAGATATGTTCTGCAATCATTCAGAACATGGATAATCCAATGTCACTATTGGTTTTGGTTTAGTAAAACATAGCTGCCTAAGTACTTCCTATTTTCCCACTTGGTATGACCCATACCTAGGAGTGTGGGAGATGAACATGGGAAATGTAAGCATTTCCTGACTTCTTATGTCACAAATTAGTGGCCAAGTTTGCAGACTATGCAGTGTACTCCTGCACTGAAATGATCCCTACCCCTAAACAATTTTCATAGGCTGAACTGCTCTATGGGAATTTAGTGCACCAAAATGATGGAAGCCTATTCTCAGGGAGCTTTGTGTAATCACTCTAACATTAGCAACTGAGTCACTAGACCAGGGCAACTCTTTAGAACGGGAGTGTTCCAGTGCTGGTCTCATTCAAAGGTTGACCTCAGGGTTTCAGATATTCCTAAAACGGCCTATATAGTGAAACAGCAAGAGACCATTTGGAGTTTTGAGAAGTGGTGCAATCTGCAGCTCACTTCATCCTGGGCTTAAGTGGGGATGGCCAGTGAGCACGGGAGCGGAGAAAAAGGGGGGGAAAGACTTGTTTGCTGAGGCTGACTCTCACTGCTGTGCTAATGTAAATGTTTATGAGGGGTGTAATAAAATATTAAACGGCATGAATAATTGATATTTACTTTATAGCAATTCACACTCTTGCTTATTTGAATAAAATCCATTATTTACAATATTCTACTTAACTAGGAGTTATTTCTGTCTTTGTTCATACTATTTGCTAATTACTTGTTCCTCACAACATGCTTTCCTTTGCTGGAATTGAGCTGGTTGTTTTATGTCAATGTTTAACAATTTAGTATCAATATTTCAAAGACAGAATGCAGCTTCAAAGTGCACAAAGGCCATTCAAATCTATTTGTTTGCTAGGAAAAGGTTTTATTTTTCCTCTCCCTCCCACATCATTTGGTCTCTCAGATGAACCTAAACATATTCTGTGTTTCTTATGTGAGAAAGCATTGATTAAGGTGAAGTATTCACAGATGATTTGCTAAATGCTTTTCTATTTTTGGATTTATCTGGTGTGCCATTCATAAATACACAGAGGGCAAAGAGGGAAAATCTTTAAAATTCCCATCAAATGCAGGAAAGCAGCCAGAAATGTAATATATAATTTAACATGCGATCATCCAGATACCGCCAAATCATTTTATTGCATTAGAGCCACGCTCACATACCTGTCCATCAGAACTGCCTCTTCAGATGAAGGAGAGTTTTATTCCATTCATTTCTTTTTTTACAATTAAAAAAAAAATGATTGCATACTTTTGAATGCAACTTTCCCTCACACATGCAATTCTGTATATGTATCTGTTTGACAGATATGCTAATCGTTCTGGTGATACAAATCAATATAGAAGCCACTGTCCATCTTCTCCTTGGTATAGATGCCAGGTTTTCAATAAAAAGTTAGTCATTCTACAAGTACAGCACAACTGCCTGCAGTAAAGGAGTCTTCACATACAGAGCTTTACCTGTAAAAGCTTCCACTGAGCCAGGAGAATCCACAGGAAAGGGGTCAAAAAAGTCAAAATGGCAGTTGCAGCAGCATGATCGTAGATCGTAGTCCTGCCCCCTATAAGAATGGGGCTTCAATTGTGCAGTCACAACTGCTATCTTGAATTTTTTTACTTCCCCCAATGGACACAGCTAAACTGAGATCAAACCCCAATGACTGGATCTTCACTGAGAAGAGGGGAGGGGTCACTTACCACAGTTCTTGAGATGAATTGGTTTTCCTAAATTTGGCTCTGATTGAGCACTAATTCAGTAAATTTTCTTCTTTAGATGGGTAATTTGCCTCGGGGTGGAGTGGGGTGGGGTGGGAGCATGTTTAACAATTTAAATAGTCTCTTAAGCACTTGCTTTATGCTTTGTTGGAAATGGCTAAATATTCCATAAAGTGAGAAGAAAATTATGTAGTGACATCATAGGAGTCAGGCACTCAGTATTTTCCATGGACAGCATCTGCAAGAACAGGAAATAACAGTTTTCTCTGAGATTGACCCTGAACAAATGGCTGAACATATTTACAAATGTAGCAAGCATACTTTTCCAGCTAACTCACAACTCAAGCTGTATCTATCCAGATGCAGACTTAGGATTTATTGCATTGGTTATCAGTTTGAGAAACCTACATGGCTTTGACGTCTTGTACAATACACTATAGCCCTTGAATGCTTCTCTAGATTTCCCACTTGAATTTCCATCCTTATTGCCAGTTCAACCGCTGAGAGCACAGAATCACCTAGACCCTGAAACTAATTCCCTGAAAAGGTGTATTGTGCACTTAACTATTTTTATAACCCAATATAACACATGGCTGATTTTCACTGTCCAGGAACTAATACTTTTGTTGCTAGCTAAGAATGATTGGCTTGTAATATTTTCAGATCTAACAATATCATATAATAATAAATACCACCTTTCCCAACTTGGACCCCCTCCAAATGTGTAGATGTCAGCTTCTAGAATTTTCAGCAATAACCATGCAGGCTGGGGGATTCTGGGAGTTGAAATTTACACATCTCTTTTAGCAGGCAACATTGATCTCTCCCATTGAAGTGAAATAATCCAAACAATAATGGAAAATTGCACTCACAGCACCACCACAAGTCTGCAGGAGAAACACAACACAGCAATATGGTAAACAACATGTGCCCCCATTTCCTGTGTTAATTGCTTGACGCAGCTGAGGTCTAAACTAGACTTGACAATAGCAAATATAATTGGTGGAACTGGAGTCTTCCTATTATCAGGGGCATAAAGAGCAAAAGGCAACGTGAATGGGAGATAAGTGGTAGATGTGAAGAAAATTCAGTTATTTCTTTTGATCTTCTACCCACGTGTGTTTTTCTTCACAATCAGGTTTATTTCCAGTATTGGAACATGGCTGTCTGGCTGAAGAAAAAGTTATATGAGGCAGCAGAAGACAAAGCACAAGTATTTTGCAACTGGGTGTCAGATACCATTAGCCGCTCCTTTAAAAAAAAAAAAATCCTTAGGGGTATGTAGTGTTTCTTTACAGAGAGTAAATCCTCCCCTGAATTCTATTGTGTGAAAGTTCTGTTCCAGGACAGGGAAGCAAAGCGGGGGAAAGCAAGACCCCCTCATTTTCCAAGAGTTAACCAGAATGGTTTCCTAAACATGTAACATTCCCCTGCTGCTTTCTTCTTTCCTCTTGCAGTGAATTAAAGATTTTAAGCCTTGACTGAAGATTCCAAGTATTTCAGCCTAATTTCTCTTTCCTGTGTCCATCCTGGGCAAGAGAAGCAGTTCAGCCCAAGGATGCAATGATAATGTTTGCTGAATCTCTTAGTCATTTACCCCTCCCCCAATATTCTCCCATGGAGGTCTCTAGGGACACGGCAGAAAAAATGGGTTGTCAGAACAGGTTTGTACTGTGCTTAGATTCAAGTGAGGAAAGGCCCCTAGAATAGATACTATAGCCAGATTTGCAGCGGTGACCTTGTTGTAACTGCACTGTTTTGCTGTTAGAGCTGATTCTCCCATACACACTGACTATATTCAATAGAAACAAGCCTGCATTTAAAGTAATGGGTCTACTATCAACATATTTAGCGTGAGACTCAATTTAATGGTAACTCAAACATAACAAATGTACAGATATCCACAGATCAGCATGGAGCTAAACAGATACAGGTATCTGGTGTTTCTGGTGTCCATAATCATGTTTTTCAAACATTTCTGTTAGGGCTACTAAATAGAATGAAGGAAAGGAGAGGGAAGGAATGGGGAAAAATGAAATCTGTAGATCTTGCCTAATTACCAACAACATCCTTGCATTCTTACTTTGTTTAGTTGTTGCATTCATAAACTGTATTTTTGATAAACTTGAATATCAAAGAGCTTACAGATCAAGAATCAAATCAGTATTTTTAATAGGTAATACATTAAAACAGTAAAATGCAATAAACCACCAATAAGACTCTGATATAAAATAGCATCTTTTACACACTTGCTTATTTTATAAAATAATTCTTATCGCTCCTTTCAATCTCAGATAGGGCTCCTAAGACAGCTCGCAATCATGTTGAAAATAAAATGCAGCCAGACATAATGCTGCTGTATGATTTCAGATGCTTTCAAAAGTGGGGCATCTTCCCAATCTTCTTCTGGAAAGCAGGAATGTTATAACTTGGATGCCTCAAAAAAAAAGTTCCATTTCCCCCTTATACACACACATTTATGGTCATCAAATAGATCCAGATATATCTAGTTTGAACTTCTACATCTTCTTTGAACTAAACATCCAAAGAACTTGGATATCTAACTAATGACTTACTGCCATTCCAAGCAACATTAATCTTTTCCCAAGTACCACTTAGATGATCATGTAACAAAAATCCCACTGCTTGGTTACTGTGGTGTGAGAAAAGCAAAAACAAAATAAAAGTAAGGGCAAGCCTTCAAAATTCACTATTATTTGCTGGTATAAATCTACTTGCTTGTAGAAATCAACTCCAAAGAATTATTTTAAAAACAACTATTAAGAATATTTTAATCATGTGAATAATTAAAGAGTAGGTTGGATTCTATATATTGGAGCTCAGTGACAGAGAATCAATGCAGATTTCTCCTTTAAGGAATATATGCCTTAAGAAGAAAAAAGAAAAAACTGTTTTACGTATAGAGAGCTGAACTATTCCAATCAGATGCTTATATTGTGATTTAGAAAATAACTGCAAGCAGACAAGACATTTAGAATGTGGGCTACTTCCCAGAACCTTCTACAAAATTATATATAAATTGCAAATGGGCAAATAAAAGAAAGAAATATATGCTAAAATGCAACTTTTATATTTATCTAATACAAAGAGAAAACTACAGGGAGGCTTTTCTTTAGTTTATCGGTTAGTTATGAAAGGAAGAAATACTCTCTATCACTCTTAATAACAAATTCAGATGTTGAATGCTGGCAGATTGTAGCCAAGACAGGACCAGGAGAATGCAGAGGGAAGGATCAGAATGATTGGGAGTAGAGGGGAAGGGAGAATACAACATATGTAGAAGTTTTAAAACTCTTATTGTGAAGGAATGAAAACTGTCCAATGAGCTCAGGACACTCACAGTAAATATGGAAGCTAATATGACTAATGGAAAGAAAAATAAGGTGATCAAAACTTTGCAGGGTACAGGGACATTAACGTGTAAAATCTCCTGTTCATATATAGGCCAAATACAGCAGACCGAATTCCATTCCGCATTCTATGCTCACTAAACATGAGCTTTAACATATGTACAAATAGGTTAAATATGCTAAAGCTCATGTAACATACTAGAATATTCACATGAAGTCTGGGGCTGTTTGGCAGGACCCAATAACTGCAGTTTAGAAATTAGAGCAGTCATAATTAGAGGACATAAGTGGATCACATCCTTTTCAACTTTCCTCAGACCCACCACAGAAGCAGCCTGTTGCACTTCTGGAGTGGTTTTCCCTGCTCCTTTGGGCACAAGTCGTGCTGCACCCTCTAGCACCTCATGTCAAGACAAGATTAGGGCTGGGGACTTTCCTGCCCACCCTGAGAATGAAACAAACTGCATGGAAACTTCACAGGCAGTCTTCTTTGAGGCCCATGAGGTGCCTTTCCCCACTCGGCTGAGTTGGTCCCATCCACCCAATTTCAGCAGAAAACTATGCCAGCATAACTTTATGTATGCATGTATGTATATATGTGCATTTATTATAACTGCCCACTCTAGTAGAGCCTTTGCCACCTCTATGGCCAGTCCCTATCTGACTTGCATTTCATCTGTTGAGCTTCATTCCCAAGTGCACGTGCGATGGATGATTGCTTGATTGCTCCAGCTTTGCTGCTCTCAATCCTCTCTATATCATCAGTAGGCAGGAAGAAATATCCATTATTTAAGCCGGATAATTTTTGTTCATTTTTAAGCAGATTGGAATCATGAAAAGAACAGATCAAAAGTAGCATTTTTACTTGAGATTTCTCTTCCATTTCCTTTCTTTCTATAAGCAACTTCCAAATTTCTCTGTGTTCTGAATAGGCATCCATGGGGATAGGGTTTGGTCCACGTTTCACGGTTTCAGCCTTGTGCTGAATGGGTAAGTGCACAGAATTAAAGCCCTTACAGTATTGCAGGCTGAACCATGTAGCACTATTGAGCAAATCTGACAGTCTACCAGCATAACATTGCCTATTCCAGCTCCTTAGGGAGACAACAGAAAAACAGGAACAGATCAGGGACTAAAAGGGAGGGAAGGGACTAGAAATGGCCAATAAGCACCACTCTGATCCTACCCACTCCTGGTCACTTGATCTTATCTCCAGAGTAATGGGCGATAAAGCAAAACAGCTCTATGCACCTTGTGATTCCATTGCTTGCTGGCAGCTTAAAGGGAAAACACTCTGTTAGCACCAGTACAGCTAAGAATTGCTTATGCTTATTTCATTCAAGGGGCGGGATGAGGAAAAGACTATGTCATTAAAAAAAAAAATGTTGCCAAGGCTTACTTGTACCATGGTTACAAGAGCCTCTTGCTGTAACTAAGACTAGACAGTGAATCAAGGGACAGACAGAATGAACAGATTGAGGAAGAAATGGTTCCAGAAGGAAGGAATTTGAAGATTAAAGACCTCAGCAATGAACTAGAACATAATATAAGAATGGTAGAGAGAGTTCCAGTGCTGGGGGCGGGGGGGGGGGGGACCATACAAAGGAGATGTGAAATAAAAGGAATGGGGCCTAAATCCTATAAAAGATTGTATTGTGACAGCTAGTAGAAATAGACTACTGGAACAATGAAGATTACAACACAGGATAACTGAAGGAACCAGGGGTGATCTGATAGCTGGACAAGAGTACTGTACTGAGATTGGATGAAGCCAGAAGCAAACTGGGGGGGGGGGGGGGGGGCATCTATCCAACGTGCAGGTAATAAGGAGGGTCCAGTCAGCTATTTGGTAGTCAGTAGTGCAACACAGCATTGACAGAGGAAAACAATATACCCTAAAGTTAGTCTTGACTAGGGCAACTGCCCCCTGCAGTTTTCATGGCAAGATTTTGGAAATGGTTTGCCCTTGCCTTCTTCCTAGGGCTGAGAGAGAATGACTGGCCCAAGGTCACCCAGCTGGCTTCATGCCTAAGGAGGGACTAAAACTCATGATGCCCCCTTTTTCCAGGTTGACGCTTAACCACTGCACCAAACTGGCTCTTGGTGACAGAGGAGGGGTCTGCTCTGGGTGTCAAACCTGCTAGGTATGCCTGTGGATGAAACAATACCTGGTGAATATGAATAATTAAAAGTAGGAAGAGGCACGCAATGGACAGTGCTGAAGTAATATGGCTAGAATCACAAATTGCTCAAAGCTTTCTTTGACATCCCACCACTTCACTACTCCTGCCACAATTTCAGAAAAGGAGCTATTAAGAACCAGACCCTATTCTGTAGCCCACTCATCTCTGTGTGTGGTAATGGAGGAGTTGTGATGAATGGCAGGCTCAGGCTAATCAAGTGATGAAGTGCATGAATACAGTCCTTACACTGGGTTGTTGCATGTTGAGAGCATGATCCATCAGCTGCTTGTTAAGCTCTCATATGGCTTCCCCCACCTCTCCTTTGAACTACCATATGATGATTTCACAAGAAAAGCGAAATTAAAGATTACGCGCTAATGTTATCTAGAATACACTAACAACTACATGAAGAGATGAATACTAGGTTTGTATAAAGAGCAAAGTAATTTTCCTTTTTATTAGAATAGTTTGTTTGTCATGCTGCTGCTGCCTTCCCAAGCGGTATTTCATCAGAATTATCTCTTGATTTATCTTCAACTGAATTGGGTTTCTGTGTTTTCTGCCTATTTTCTTTTTGCTAGCTTCCTTAAGTACCAGAGCAATTTTCAACAGAAGAATCGGAAGGAGAAAACTCATACTGTCTGGCTCCAGTAACTATATCTCTATTACCACTCATGCATCTATCAAAATCATCTCATTTTAAAGTACATAAAATCCATTTGCACAACAGGAGAATTAAATAAACTCCCTATTTTAAATAAAAATCTTTGCTATCCAGGACTTTCTATGGTCATATGATTTCCAAGACTGCTTACTATTAATGTAATATATCCCATTACTCTTACTATGAGCAAGAGTCTTAATTTTAAAAACGGCAATCCAACATTAAAAAGTGGAAACAAAACAAACAAAACTCTGCTCTTTACATTACAAAATGTTACAACTTTATAAAATATTAAGATGAATCCTCCTGGATCAAATGAAGGGCTAGTGTAGATGTGTGTAAAATATCTACAGAAAGGAAATAGGACAGCAATGGTAATTCGTTACTCTTTATCCTCCAGAAACTGATATTCAAAGGTAACTTACTTTTATTACAGAAAGACAGAGATAAAGGATAAGCACAGATGAGGGACTGTATTAGTCTATATTTTGCAGAGTTTTCTAACAGATTCGATAAATATAGCTAACAGAATGGACTACTCTGAAACAACCGATATCTGAATCTCAGATAACCAAGAATCTCAGAGTTGGGGGGAAAAATCCAGTGTTCTTTCAAGGAAGTTTTCTTAAGGTTTTTTTTAAAGACTACAAAATAGGAACAACTGTGGGGTGTTTTTTTGTTTGTTTGTTTTTGTTTTTAATGTCAAATTGTATATAAAGCATAGCTTATGTCAGGGAAGATGGAAAATCCCACTTTAACATTGGATCAGGTTAAGTGGCCTCAGTTATGGGCTGGGGATGAGCTAAAGGCAGCATCAGAAAGACATGGGCTTAAAGAATGATTGACAAAGCATCTTTTGAGCCACCATTAAGGGAATCTATAGTTAGGTCTTCATAAATGAAGTTTGAATGAGAAAACAGTCGCTGACTTTTAACCTAGCCTATGTTCATGGGTATCTGCAAGTCCATTGGGAAGATCAGCAGGTGGCAGCTGCCCGATCTGGCATACAAGTAAAATTGGAAGGTACCATCCAGCACATGTTGGCCACAATTTTTTGCACATGTAAACAAGCTGGTCCCCAGTATGCATTTGCATAAGATGTCAGTTGGCCTGTTTGCTGATACAAAAACATGTCCTATGTGCAAATTGCATGTGGTCAATGATGACCATGTTCTATTATTAATTTGCATGGGCAGATGTCCCATCATACCTTTGGATGCCAGTGCTAGCAGTATGTAATAGTCCAAGATCATAACATACATCTTTAACCACACCCATACCCTGTTCATATCCTGTTCCATTCCTACCTGCCAGTTGTTCTTCTTGCAAACAAAGACCTTTGGATTCTTGAGACGGCATGTCATATTATGGAAGCACAATCTTTCCCTCTCTTAGAGCTTTTCTACACTGCAGCCTTCACCTACTTATCCCCTGTGTATACAATGGCCAGAAAAGAAGACAGCTGAAGAGATCCTTTTCCAGATTTCAGCCCCTTCTTCCACTGTGGCCACAGCGATGGCAGGGTATCACTGCCACCATCCATGGGCAGGTCATTTGAAGACTGGGAGGAGGGGAAACAGTTTTGCTTCTTGTCACTTGAGCTAGAAGGAAATTTGACAAAACTTTTATCCGTTTTGTGCAGTTAAAACAAAATATGCAGCTTTGTATCTTCTGCTTAACCTGCTCAAAAGCAAAGCAAAAAAGCAAATGGCATTTCAGTGTTCTACTGGGGGAGGGGGTGAAGGTTGTCCAGCTCTTCATGACAGGCAGCCCAGCCCACAAAAGGGCCCTTAAAGGCAGAGAATACAGGGTCCCAGCACACCAGAAGACACACCAATCAGTTGAAATGGAGGTATCTAAGACAGAATTAAGTGCAGCTGGTCAAGTGGAAGGGAAAAACACTACTTTGGATACATAGCTAGAAAACTGGGGTGGGGGTTGCCTCCCAACACCTTGGGCTGAGGATGACACCATCCATTCTTCCCTTCCTGTCTTTCTACTGAGGCAAGCTGGAAGTACAGATCAATCCTAGCATTCAAGGCCTAGTTAACTGCATAGTGACTTAATTTCCTCTTCTGAGAAAAACTAGCCACTCACCATTTAGAATGTTGCTTCCAGTTTAATCTGGACAATATCAAAGTAAGTTTCCATACATGTCCTCATAGCGTCAGTTTTTTGATGGGCACTGCAATCTTCTCTTTGAGTTCCAAGGTTTGATTACTGTTGGTTTGTCAGAGTCTTGATTGTACACCTCACGTGCACACAGCAAGGGCTAAAGTACACAATACGTTGCATATATCTTATACTACTCTGCTTCAAAAACAAACACAATTCAGTTCTAGACCATTGTGCACTGGGAAAAGAAAGAGAAATCCTTTCCCCAAGCCTTCTTGCTTCATATACACTTGGTGTGGTTATGAGGGGTTTTAAAAACTAAAACATCCATTGGTGACATAGTACATGGATGTGAGGGGATGTGAGGGGAGGGAATCAATGAGAAGAAAAGGGCAAAATTGTAGAGGCATTATTGGTTGCTTGCAAGGAGGAAGAAAGTTAAAAAGCCCTTAGAATGGATCTCAGCTTCAACTGAATTAAGTCATTGGACCCAAATAAGTTCTTGGGCCTTTAAATAGTAAGAATAATAGAAGAAATGTGATGCTGATCTGGCCTCTTCATAGTTGAATACCAGAACTGAAAACAAGGCCTGATGCTGAAGCTTAGTGAGTCCCAACTCCAATTAATCCTTGTGCACTCTCCCTCATGATTTTTGACATTCAGTTTGTCACTGAGTGTCATGTTCACAACCAGTGCTGAAGGACAATATTTTGATGCATCAGAAAAGAGGCTAATTTTTAAAAAAAAACCTATTTCAAGTGTTTGACTGATGTGGTTTATCCAAAGTTCCAGCATCCTTTCTTGTTCACATGCAAAGTGAGATATAATCTCTGGTGAGATGAGCACTAGGCAGAACTGATAAGATATGATGAAATGTTTAATGGCCTTGTTTGTGCTGTCCAGCCTGATAGCGAAAAAGAAGACTTGTATGATAAAATCTTAAATCTGTGAAAGTAATCGCTTCTGACATCTCCAGCTATGCAGCAGGCTGCCCAAAACACTGCTGTTCAGATACAAATTGTACAGCTAATGAAGTGAGAAGAACACAATGTAGATACAAATTAAAACCTACATACAATGAACAGCCCAAGTTGCTTATTGTTGTTTTTAACTCCCTTGTTTGGTGCAGAGAGGAGCTAAATAATCTGTTAGTAATAATCACCCTTTTATATTTTTAGCAAATGCTGCCGCATTGTGATTAACAGCAAGAAATGGCCACAGGCTAACTCATCTATAGTAATGAAACCCTGCGTTCTCATTCCACATCCTTGTGGAAGCTTTATATAGATTTTTACATTGTTGAGGAAATGAACTATGAAAAATGAACCACCTCAAAACTGACAAATCATTTACCAATTCCTTAGTGTCTTGTGTGCATATGTGTGAAAGAAAGTATCTGCTACTGCTTATTCCAAGATATTGAATGCTCCACTGTCATCTCATCATGTAGCTATGCAGCTGGGAAGGTTTGTCATTCAAAGAAAATAGCACGCTGTGCACTTTTTTGTCATACAGAAAGAATTTCAATATTTTGTGTCCTAATAAAGACAATAATAAATGACTTCTGTCTACTCCAAATTTGTCTGGTCCACACTGTCACCAGTGTGCATGCATGCAGTTACTGGTAGACACTCAAGCTAGCAGGGAACACATAAAGATGATGCTTCATGAACCAGCAGCTCCATAGTGGGCCTACATACATGGCTGCTGTGATTAACACAATCAAGAATGCCCTTTCTTGAACTACAAGGAGCCAGTGGAAAGCACTGATGGGTACAATGGGGGCTTCTATGAGGTTCGTGCTGAACCATGACAGTGATTATCCTGCAGGTCAATCTTCCCCTATCTTGTGATCCCCAGATGCAAGGTCATCAAGCAGATGGAATTCTCTAGAAATTATGATCATAACACATCTGGAGGGCACCAATTAAGCGCAAGACCATTGCAGGTGATCAAATAAATAAACAATTGTGTATGTGTGTGTGCAAGAGAGGAAGTGAGAATAACAGCCTTTTAGTCTAGAGGAACTGTACAAATTCAAACATCGCTAAGCCCATCCTGATTGAAAGAGTCAATTTTTGCGTGACTGAAAAGTTTACACTATGGATTCTAAAACTACTCATTTCTAATTCCAATAAGACTTTGGGGGGTGATAAGAGATATGGAATACCCCCTGCAGTAGGTGGTTGTGTACATGATTCTGGAAAGTTATTCGTTGGTGTAGTATGATTTGAATTATGGTGTTGTATTTTGTTATTGTATTATTTTAATTGGTTTTCTAACCTGCTTAGATTCAATTGCAACTGAAGCAACATGTAAAGCCTCGAAAAGGCAGGCAGGCAGGCAGGCAGGTTTTATTTCAGTAATTCTGTGATGTCCATTATATGTCTAATGTAGGAGACACACTGTTCTCTTTCCTCTCTTTCCCTGCTACTTGGGTAGTTAATGCATAAATCACTGCCAGTATTTGAAGAAGAAATGCATCTAGCAAAAGCTTGAGTTTGCAAGAGGACTCGGAAGCGATAACCTTTTGCTCATTTACCAGGGAATAATCCCCACAAAACTACATGAACCATAATTCTGAATAATGTAGACAAGGTTATCCAATGCACATTATCATGACTATTGCTTATTCCACATTTGGAGACATTATGCACATTTGGAGACATTAAGCATCATTTTCTAAGTCTGAACCAGCCTTTTCCAAATTGGTTTCTCCAAAGACCATGCTAGTTAGGAATTCTGGTAGACATCAGGATAGGAAAAGCAGGTTTAAATAATACTAAGTTTTCCAGAGGGCAAAGAAAAGTTAAAAGAGAGCAAGAAAGATAAACAGATGGGTGCTTAATGGTATATAACAAGCTTCCATCTGCATGCTGTTGTTTCACAGGCAACTTATCTGATATTGATAAGTGATAAGTAATGAAGGATTATTCATCTTATTAGGAACACTTTGTTCTAGTAGAACCGAAGACTGCAGTAGGATCCTAAACACAATGTAGAGCATGAGAAAATATATTTAACATATACTGTATATTTTAACTGTTTTAATCTTACTTATGCATATTATCCATGCTATCTTCAGGGTTCATAGATAACAAAGACCACTTTTTAGTTGTGTGGCAGCAAACCCCACTTGCATTTAGTCCCAGATCAGTAATAAATCTGGTTGATTGTATTGATTCATATGATTTTATTTGTCAAAGTTAGGGGGCATTGTGTTGTACTTCACTATGCAATGGTATCTAATTTGCTTGGTCACATCCAATTTGATACACAGACAGATAATCTGATTTGAAGAAGTTATTTCACTCCTAATATTGTCTGGGCTAGCTATAGATAGTGGTTTGAGAAGTGCCATGAGACTGAAGTTGACAGCTCAAGTCAAAAACAAAAGGCAAACCAGAAGACAGGCCAGAATGAAGAGCGAGCCAGAAATCTGAACCAAATACAGATTTTGTGAGAACATCCTAAACTGGGCATACCCATTCTTCTATTCATTTGCTGGCAAAATTAGAAGCTGGACATATGGAGGAAAACTCAGATAATTGCTCACCACAATTATAAAAACTGCTGTGAATAAAATATGGCCAGCAGTGACAAATAAATTATATTTCAGTCTTTCCCAGGTTAACCATGAGTGTGGCACAGCTATTGTCCTATGAGTAAGGGCAATTGGGGTGGTACAGATTCATGTGGACCTGTTAGTAAACAATATGTTTACTAACATATTGTTTACTAACAGCCTCAGGGATGTTTCCAATTCTCCTTTCCACCACCACAATGGTAGAAAGAACACTGCTTTTCACACAGAATTTCACACTCTTTCACATAATCCGTCAGAAATTGAATGCTAATGTTTTATTAATATGTACAGAACTTCTAAAAGCAAAAGTATTGAACAAAATAATTGAGGAAAAAGCCACTGAACCCCCATAAAATTAGTCCAAAATTAGAGCACTCAAAATCTGTGCTAGACAGTACATTAGAGCAGGGTTTTCCATACTGTGTTCTGCAGAACCCTAGGGTTCCTTAAAAAGTTGTTGGGTTCCATGGGTGACTATAGACAAAATAAATAAATGAAAGTTGAGTCACAGCCAGTTTTCTGTCATTAGATCCTCCTCTCTTGATGAGGGGTTCTGGGATTTTTAAAAAAACTAAAAGTTTCCACAGCCTGAAAATGTTTGAAAACCCCTGCATTAGAGTATTCAATTTAGTTTAGATCTTTGTTGAAAGTTTGTACTTTTCTGAGCAAGTCCAGGCTTTCTGAGCTAAAACTGTCACACTGTTTGAACATCTTGAAACATTATACACATTAACCTTGAGAGTTATCATGAAAAAAATATTCACTGATGCACAGATAACCAGAAGGTAGACAAGGGAGGGGGGGAAGAGCAGCAGAACAAAAGTTCATGGCCGTGTTTCATCCAAGAATGCACAGCTACTTTGTTCATAAAAATACAGAGATTCCCCAACATCTCGAGGACAATTTTTCAATCAGCTCAATATCATTGTGGGCAATACCTCTGATTTCAGGAAGAATCATTAGCTGCAAGGTAGTATGCATGCTATCTACTAAACTTCATATCTCCATGATTTTCAATGTATTTTCAAAGGACATTTCAAATTAATCAGGAATAAGAATCTCTTCATGGTTCCTATTTAACATGACAGCAGTCATTTTAGGTTGCTTTATATTTAATGTTTAATGTGAAAATGTAGCAAGTTACTATACATCACCAATAATTTATTTATTTGATTGCTATACTGCCTGTCCTCTTCCAATCATCTGCTTCTATGATTATACAGCTACCCGAAGCTTTACTTCCTACTGAAGTTTAGGGCTCTACAAAACTTTGGAGGGTGATTCATCAAATCACCCCATCAAAGCAGACTGCAAACAAAATGGGGGCTTCCAGTTCAGGTGGCTTCAAAGCACCTTACAGTCTTTCATAGTACTTCAGTGATCTGATGGCTTTTGCTACTTCTAGGATACTGCTGCTTCCAGGACTTGATGGTATATAATGTTGTGATTTGACGTCCATATATGAAGAAGGCGTGAATGAATGGCCAAGGAGTTTTATCATCTTATTAACTTCTGTACAGTCAGAGGTCCTGGAATGGCAAAGCTAAATTTGTTTGGGCTTCATCAACTTTCTCAGCTCTTCTCTACCTTGTTCTAGTGGCATGTTAAACTTCTATGCTGGTCCTGCCAGCACAACTGGGCGTTCAACTTAACTTTGATAAGGGCTCAAGGCTGACCTGTCCAGCATGTACTCTTTAGTCAAACCTTAGTTTTAAATTCTTCAACGATTGTGGCAAGTTTAAAATCTTCTGACAATGTGTAGATGCCAAATTTACACTTACAGATTCTGACCTAAAGGTTTCTTGTTTCAAGAAAACAGAGTGGCAAGGCTACTAATTCCATTTTCTTTGTGCCAGCCTATCTGTCAGCAGTTTGCCTCTGTGTGGCATTGTAACTCACTGTGCCAGTCTGCTTTTGCTCTCTCTATTAACTACCAGACATGGAGTATTGCTAGCAAGCCATAACCCTAGCATAATTGAACCTTGCAACAATCAGAAGTGCCAAGCTTGCCAACCAGCTATGCCAACTCTCCTAACACCCAGAAAACCCAGTCTTCAGAGGCCTCAAATTTTCACCACCTCATAAGGATAAGGCAAAGGTTACTCTTTCATGTCATGCCAGGTCTGGCATTCCAGAAATGCAGCTGGAAAAAAGCCTACTTTAAAAACATTTTTGCAACATTCTATTATTTTTAAGCTGGGGTAGGACACTTTCTACTCAGCTTAGTCTCTTTACTGGACAACTTGGAGGGTGTTTTGCTGTCCTTTTCTCATCTCTGATATAATCTTTAAAAGTGCTACAGGGAAAATATTTTAATGATTTGTAGCAGTAGTGTCCTTTAAAGTATTCAGCTGAAATTGGCAGGTTTAATATCCTCTAAAAGGTCTACCATCTCCACCATACACATCCCATTCTGCCAAAAAATGAAGCAGCTGCAGCCATTTTAACATATTGCCATTACAGCCTCAGGACAAATCTTTCTTCAAATCAAATCCTGAAATTGCTTGAATTGAATCTGTTTGCCCTTGAATCACAAACTCAGATCAAATCATGCCCTCTTTGAATCTCTAATTTGAAGCAGATCAGGACTGATTTGTGCAGACATAACAAGGATATATTTTCTACTCAAGTTCAGTGTTTCCTCTGTAGGTTCTAAAATGAAAAATAACAAGATAAATAGCAGGAACATCACACAGTGCAGTCCCTCTATGTCACTGACCTAAATAAAACCCATACATGAACATTAAAAAAAAAAAAAAGACTTCCTGGTTGAACTGTGACTCCATCATTTGAAACTGCAGTCCAAATATTCTACCCAATATTCTGGAATATGACAGTTTTATAATCCTACATATAGGTTATGATTAAATAGAATAATGATGCAACCACGTGCATGAACAAAAGATCCATGACTTGCACAAACAATTTATAGTACTGAAGAAACAAAGTCATAAATGGAAACAGCTGAAATATAGCTATTTCTTAGAGAAATCGGCTGATCTAAATTCAAAATGTAATAGTCGTGCCTGCCTAATCCTTATTTCTGGTTTCAAAATCAAACTAAAAATACACTTTGTTTTTTAATAAATGAATAATAAATTATAGAGTGAGATATTTTTTTACCTCCATTGTTCCCAGCATTAAAGAATATGTTAATCTGCCTTCACGATGGGCAACGTAGTATATATAATAATGATATGAGGTGTCTCACATTTTTCTTTCCTCCTCAGTCCCTATATCCAATGCAGCTCCTAAGTGCCAACTACACATCTCACACTCATCTCATTATTTTTGCTGTGAGCTATGCAGATTGATGGAGAACTGGCACAGAAACAGGCAAGGCCAGATATATCAACATGTGCACCTAACCCTCTCAATTAAGCAACAGATCCTTAGTTCCTGAACAGGTCACCCTCTGGAGTAATTGACTTGGTTTAAATGTATTCCTGTCCCCCTTTTTTCACTATTTTATGTTGTAATTACAAATGAGTGATTTCTATCTTAATTTTCTTTCTTAAATCATAAACCATTTAAAACAAAGAGGATGGTTTTGCACTTGCTACATATATAAAGTCATTACAGCCATGTCCTATCTACACGTATGGATCATTACATCTGACTTCTTAACAGGGCAATACTATCCTTTCCTGATATTAAGCCCTTCTCAGACTGCTGCCAGCTTTGCCATCCAAACCATTAGCAACATTTTTGTACAGCTGAATGGTGTCCACCTTCCCTGACCCCTTGGGCTGCCCAGCACTTTCTCCAGCTGGCCTATGGGGAACCACCAAAAACATCAGCTAGCTAGCACACCACCTACTGACCTTTTCTTCCTTCACTGCATTTGTTTTCAGCAATGATGAAAAAGAATAAACTAAATGCCCAGCCACCGTGTGCCCAGAGTACTTAGAAAGCAACACAGAAGAGTTGCAAGTTGATATGGCACCTTCACATCAGATTTTGAAATCCCAGCAGCCAGGTAGTGGGATACACCAGGAGTTCCCACCCAAAGGAACCACCTGCCCAACAGCTACTGTACATTGGGAAGAACTCCTCTTTATGCTCAGTACTGTAGAACAGTATTTCCCCACAGGTTCAAGTGGCCCTCAGCCCATCATCCTTTAAAGGGGCCTTGAAGACTTGACTCTTTCCCCAGATGCTCAGTTAGGGAGTATGCCCCTCAGTGGGAATGTTATCAATGTGTCAGTCTCCAGATTATTGCCCTCTTTGTTTTTATTGTATAGGATGTATTTTTAACTCGTAAGCCACCCAGAGTTGTTATGAGTTTGGTGGCCTATAAATTTGATTTATAAATAGATGCATTTTGCAAAAAAAAAAAAAAGGATTATATATTCCAATTTTGTCTCAGATGTTTCATGTCCAATAAACCTTTGATAACCTATCTAGAACTTAAGACTATTAACAATATTTGTTAAAAAAAAAAAGGGGGGGGGGATCTTGTCAATATTGTATAAAATTCTTATATCATGTATGACAGTCTCTTGAATGACTGAGTTTGGTCATATTTTTCCCAAATGATAACTCTGGATTGATTATTTCTGTGATGCATTTGTTGGTTTTCTTGGCTGTCCATGGTATTCTCAGGAATATTCTCCAACACCAAAGTTCAAAGGCATCTGTATTGTTTCTATCTGGCTTCTTCAAAGTCCAACTTTTGCTTCCATAGATGTCACAGGGAAGACCATTGCCTGCACAATTCTGGTCTTTAAGGGTATAGACACATCACAGCATCCTTATATCATCATTGCTACCCTACCAAGTGCTAGTCTGAGGTGTATTTCTTGACTGCTGGTTCCTTTACTGTTGATGGTTAGTTCTAAAAAGCAGAAACTATCCACCACTTCAATATTTTCATTGTCAATTCTAAAGTGATATTATGCTTCACTACAATTTACTATTTAAATTGTAATCTTTCTAGATTATACAGGGTTATAAATTAATTGCTATATGTTGACAATGCCCAATTAGTCAGTCATTTTGGTCATAATTTTAGAAGAGATTGAAAAAAATCACCCAACAATTTTTAATTATGAATTCTGCTGTTGGTTTATTGCCCATGTTTCCTAAGGCACATAAAATGATGCAACATAAGAAATCGATTTAATTTCTGTTGTTAGCTGCTAGGCCTGTTACTGCAAAATACTGGAACAATAAAAGACATTTTTCATTATATCAGTGGTATTTAAAAGTGAAGGAAATCACTTTGGCTAAAAAATTAATGGATCAACCAAGAGCTTTGGGGAAAAAAACTTGCAATAAATAAATTTGGCCACCATTTATTAGCTATACTAAGAATGGTTTTGGATGTAGATTACTTGCATCAATATAAGTGTTCTGAGGAGAAGTATTGAATATCAATACATATGTATGTATATATGCATGCACACACGCACACAAGCTCCACTCCCAACTTTCTAGTCTCTTTTTCTCCTCTTTCTTTTCATTTTTGTCCCATTTTTATTTTTCTTCTTGTTTTGTTTTGTTTTTGGATTTTTCTTGATGTCTTGTTTCGTCAATAGAATAGCAGGGGAAAAAAACAATTCCCTATTCCCTGTTTCATTTCTTTGATACCAATCAAGGCTTGGAGCCAAATAAAATGTTATCTTATCCACATGGTTAATCTTGGCCTACAGGATTTTAAAAATACAAGTAACCAGTATCAGTCCATTGGAGGGAACTGGACTGAGATTGTGCCTTCACAGCCAACCTAAATACAGTTGGGTGTGCCAGACCTGCTATCAATAATGTGAGCATTCCTCCCATTACAAAGAGCAGTCAGGTGTCCTGCTTCCTCTTGAGACTATGGTAGCAATAGAAGAGAATGTATATAACTTAGGGCTGAACTGAGGAGTCCCTGGGGTTCTCTGAGCTTGGTTGTTTTCTTGCAAATGTTTCATTACCTGGCTAGGTAACATCTTCAATGCTAGAATGGTAGGCATGTGAACTACACAGTGCATATCTTGACTGATATGAAGGTTGTTGATGATGTTCCATTCTAGATAGCCTGATAGAGATCATTGCAATAGACATGGTGGTTGTGTTGTACATCAGCATTCACGGTTGGTGGAAATGTATTTATTTACTGCACTTCTGTACCAGCGCATACCCTAAAGATTCGTATCATTAGGAAATCCTGAAAGCCAGACTTAAGTTGGTCTTGTGGACCTCCACAGGCTCCTGTTGCTTTTGTCAAAGGGACAAAAGCAGTGTCATGTCATTGTGCCATTAGGTCAACCCATTTAGGACATGCATGCAACTTCATGACACATGTACAAAAGGAATGATGCAGCATGATGCTGCTTTCATCAGGCTGGCTCAATTGATCCCATACTTTGGACACTGCTGATTGCAATTAGGAGGTCTGAAAGAACTTCAAACATATATAGGTGTCTAGTGCAATGAGAAATGACATAAAAATGACAAAATATGCATTGTGATGTCATGACACAAACTGCAGCCTTTTGTACTTGCATCCCTGTGTTGTGTCCATCGTGGAATCATAACATATATTTTGTCCCAACCTACTCCTGTTGATGCCTATACAATCATAAAAAAGAAAGCAAAGAAACTCAAGCCATGTTATCAAGAAATTCCCCTGGGGTTGGGGTCATTTTTGCTTTGAAACAAGGGGTGAAAAAGAGAGAGAGATGAAAGATCATCACATTATTCAAAGCATGAAGAAAGTGGCTACAATGAAACCTTTCTCTTCCAAATTCCAGAACTTGGGATCACCCAATAAACCTGAATGAGGAAGATAAAGGTATGACTTCTTTACACAGTGCACAATTAAACTGTGCAACTGGCTACCCTACCACCAAGTTTTAATGGTGTCCTTCATCTTGAATGGCTTCAAAACAGGATTAGGCAAACTTATTGTCAAAGGCCTGTTAATTATATAACATGGTCAATTGCATCAACTCCCAAACTGATAAGGGCACTCTTGTTCTTAGGAAGGCTCCCTGCAGCAAGGAAGCCTTCATAATTTAGCATCTGGCAGGATTCTGAAACATATAGGAAGCAACTCAAACAGAAGAGTCTTCCTCTTACTTTGTTCAGTTTCAACGTATGGAAATTTGCAAGAAAGGCTAGAAAGAAATGAAATGGGAGAGGGCTAACAGATAATTGGGTATATGGGAGTAGAGAGAACACTTGAACAAATCTCTTAGATAAAAATAAAATGATATACAGTAAAACATTAGTTATCAAAGAAAGTCACTTTCTTGTGTTGGGCTTGGCCCTAATCCAATAATAATAATAATGTGAGATAATAATGTGAGATAACTGGGGACCCAGATCCTGAAATGCATACAAACAGGATGGAATACCATGCAAAAGTGCTATGGAAAGAATAGCCCTTTTGCTATTCAACTCTGTTCTGTTGATCATGTTATATAAACAGGAGCATCCAAGGCAGGAGCTGGGACAGGTAGTGGGGAGTGCTTATTCACAGGGCCTTAAAACTCTAGCACTGAGAGCTTAAATTGGGTTTTGGTCCTAAGAGGGAGCCATTGTAAGGTTCTGCAGTGAGGAGAAACATGGGAAAAATGAGAGAAGTCCAAAACAAGGTGTGCTGAAAGTTCTGGACCAAGGTCAGTGGTTAGAAGGATAAAAGAAGACCAGCCCATAGACTGTTGCTGTAGTCCAGGCAAGAGACCACTAGAGCCTGAATTAATAAGTGTTTCGTGAAAGTGGACAGAAACTAGCAAACTCAGTGGATATTCAGTAAGTGAAGATGACATGCTGTCACAATTGCCACTATAAACAGCCAAAGGGAGAATGCATCATCTAGCAGAACCCTGAAGTTGCTGGCCACTGAATCTGACTGTATATAGTGTTTTTAATATTTATCATTATTGTTCATTTAAATGTATTATAGTTGCCCAACTCCAATGGACTCTAAGCAGCTTGCAACCCCCCCCCAAAAAAATCCATAAACAGATAAAGCCTAAAATGACATAGACAGTCCAGAATAAAACAATCTAAAAATTACACAGAACAAAAGACAACAATGTATTACATTACATAGCTGCAGCCATGGAGGAAGGGTAACAGAGTAAGATTGAACCGAGAAAGGTGGCTAGCCCTGTTAAGAAACTGAGCTACTTAGTGGAAACTCCTTGCAGTAATAAAAGTCTCCTCTCTTCTCCCAACTCTGCCTCTGAATTTTGGTTCCTACTTTGCTCTTTCTGAGGGAAAGGAGGAAAACACCTGGGCACAGTTAGACAAACTCCCAGTTGGACTCTATTAGGATTCTGTGATGACCAATATCAGACAGGAGTGGGGGCATCTAGTGAGGAACAAGTAACTTCACAGTTTAAATAGAGCTCTGGCCCCAGTCATGGGAGGAAATAATTCAATCAAAGACCTGTTGTTGTTGTTGTTCAGTTGTTAAGTCGTGTCCGACTCTTCGTGACCCCAAGAACCATATCGCGCCAGGCCTTCCTGTCCTTCACTGCCTCCCTGAGTTTGCTCAGTTTCATGCTCATTGCTTCAGTGATGCTATCTAACCATCTCATCCTCTGCCGTCCCCTTCTCCTCTTGCCTTCAATCTTTCCCAGCATCAGGGTCTTTTCCAAAGAGTCCCCTCTTCGCATTAGGTGACCAAAGTATCTGAGCTTGAGCTTCAGTATCAATCCTTCCAATGAGCAGTCAGGGTTGATTTCCTTTAAGATTGACTGGTTTGACCTCCTAGCAGTCCAGGGGACTCTTAAGAGTCTTCTCCAGCACCACAGTTCAAAGGCATCAATTCTTCGGTGCTCAGCCTTCTTTATGGTCCAGCTCTCACAGCCACACATTACTACTGGGAAGACCATAGCTTTGATTATGTGGATCTTTGTTGGCAAGGTGATGTCTCTGCTTTTTAATATGCTGTCTAGGTTTGCCATAGCTTTCCTCCCAAGGAGCAAGCATCTTTTAATTTCATGGCTGCAGTCTCCATCTGCGGTGATCTTGGAGTCCATATAAATGAAGTCTGTTACTGCTTCCATTTCTACCCCTTCTATTTGCCAGGAACTGATGGGTCCAGATGCCATGATCTTGGTTTTTTTAATGTTGAGTTTCAAGCAAGCTTTTGTACTCTCTTCTTTCACCCTCATCAAGAGGCTCTTTAGTTCTTCTTCACTTTCTGCCATTAGGGTGGTATCGTCTGCATATCTGAGGTTATTGATGTTTCTCCCTGCAATCTTAATGCCAGCTTGGGATTCTTCCAGCCTGGCATTTCTCATGATGTACTCTGCATATAGGTTAAATAAGCAGGGTGACAGTATACAGCCTTGTCGTACTCCTTTCCCTATTTTGAACCAGTCGGTTGTTCTGTGACCGGTTCTAACTGTTGCTTCTTGGCCCGCATACAGATTTCTCAGGAGACAGGTAAGGTGGTCTGGTACCCTAACTAGGATCAATTACTTGTTTGAATAAGATTTTGGGTTTCATTACATATTCAAAGATCACTACACCAAGGATGGTGAGAACTCACTCAGGCCTCCTAATTAGATGTTTTTAGGCAACATCCTTATAGCTTCTATATTTTTTCTTCCTTCCCCTGAGCGTTATCCTCAGTTTCACAGCATGTGGATGATAAGGGAAGGAAGGACAGTCAAGCAAAATGCTCCATCTTTGATGTCATGGGCCTAAGCCAGCAAATCAGAAAACTATCTAGTCCCTGAACAACCTGTAAGTGAATGATAAAGGGACCGACTAGCTTTCACCAGCTGGGGCATTTTATGGAAGGGGCAGGGGGTGTTGAAACAAAAGAGTTATTCTTTCTGCTGAGACCTCTCAGCATAAGGTCAATTTATCAAATGCTTTAGTATATTAAAATATGGCTATTATAGCACTGCAAAAAGAAATTGTACCTAAACTCCATGGTGGGTTGATGTAGATTTGAAGCAGGGTTATTCTACCTGAGAGGTGCCAGACAACTAAAGTCTTTTTTCTCACATTCTCATACTAGATATACCCAGTGCTAACTTCCCACTCTTCTTGAAAGATAAATTCATATGAAAAGTAATCACACTTAACAATATGGCTACTTTATACACTGTCCTAAGCCAGAATGAGACTTATTTTAGGCTTAGGGTGATGTATAAACTCACTCATAATGTTTTAGTCAACAAGCCACGTATAGAACAAATAAATGTGAGAAATGTGAACCCAGCTTATATGGGGAGGGAGTATAAATTCTCAAGAAATTTGTTCAAGTAATGAAACACTAGGGATTTATATTCCTCTCAGTGTGCATTTGCCAATAAATGTTTACATATGTTCAGTGCAATTTAAAGGGATTCACAGGAAGCAACTGTTTTAATCTATTGTTGCCATTTTAGGTTCTTATTGTAAGATAAAGGTCAAATCAGGAAAAGTTTAAAGAAAATCTCTCTCTCTCTCTCTCACTTTCTCTCTCTTAACTTTTCTTAAATAAAACAGTCACTAAGTTACAAGCAAATATGGCCATATCAGTCTCAGTGACTCATGTATAAATGTTCAAGCCATTCCATGCTTTCCTATTCCAATACCAACCTATCCTAAAGGCATACCAGGACTTGGATTCTAGTTCCAAAAATAAACTGTGTGATTAAGCAGTATTCCACATCACCACACTAAGGGTGATGTGAAAATATGATGTCATGGAAGAGCCTCAGCCCAGCTGTCTATCTCACAGTGGAACTGGCTAATTAGAAAACTTCCTTTTGCTAGCTCAGCTCTTGTCATCCTAATTGTCATTACTTATAATTGCCTAGGCTGTTTTCAGCTGAGGACCTGATTCACACATAGCACTAAGCCATGAGTTGTTGTTATGAACCCATGTTCACTACATGTTGCAAGCCCATGTTTACAACAAGAGTTTTACAGTTGTAAAACTATTGTTTACTAAAACACACACACATACACACACCATTAATTAGGTTCACACAATAGTCTAAGCCAAAAGCAAAGAAACACATTTTACTGGCCCCCACCCCCTGCCAAGAAATCTCTGCCTGCTTGTTATAGAAAGACAGGTCTATTCACACAGAACATGGATCCTTCAACTACAGGAGAATGAAGAAAGCAGACCAAAGCTAGAGAAAGCACGTGATGATTGGAGTTGATGATGGGAACAGGCCTGAAGAAGAAAATAGCAAGTAATATCTTTAACTACAAAAGGGTGGGCGCAACCAGGGTACTTGAAGCCTCTCTCCTTGTAACAAATGTATGATGCATGTGACACATATTAAAAAAGGATCAGGCTTGGTTTTTTTAATAGTAATCTTATTAAACATTACAATTGGAAAGATAAAAACTAATACAAACTAAAAAGAAAGAAAAAATAGAAAAAATAGAAAGTGCAGAAAAGAAAAAAATAGAAGAGAAAAAAGAAGAGAAAAAAAATAAGAATATAGTAAAGAAAAAGTAATATATATAGAAATGACTTCCCCCTTCATCACAAGTATAAACAATTTTAGAAACTTAGCACCTTCTCTTAAAATACAACAAATGACCTCTTCTTCCCCTATCCCATCTCTTCTCTTTAAACAAATCCTTAAAACCTTGTTGTTCAGTCCTGATCAGCAAAAGTCCATTAAGGGTTACCAGAGATAGCAACATATCTATTTTAACCTTGATCAAATAAGCCAACTTTATAATCCTTCCCTTTACAACAATCTTGATCTTTAGTCCCTTCAAATAATGTCCTAAACTTGATTTCTTTTCATTTTTTCTTTGTTCCTTCTCACAAAATTCTTCAAAGCTTTAACAAATCTCTTTTGTAAGTCCAATACAGAAAAATTATCCAGGTCACTCTCTTGGTTTGTTATTTTTATATCCCTTTTAATTATCAAGACGTCAGCCAGTTTCATTTGTATAGCCAGTATAGCAGCTTTTCCCATATCATTCTTGTAGTCTTAATTTTTAAATCCACTTTCAAATCAATCTCAGTCTTGTGCAGTAAAACTTGTTCCTTTTCCATAACATTTTAAACACAGTGTGTTTACAATGACAAACACTCTTAAAATTAACTTCTGGGTCCATTGTTCACGAAAATTCTTCAATACATCCAATGTTAAAGAATTTTGCTCCATTCTGTATTAGTAAGTCAAATTTAAGTGTTCTTCTCCTTTAATTGCATTCTTTAGTTCCTTCTGGTTCCCTCTAGTGTCCAACCTTCAAAGTCCCATCCTGTCATTTTTTTTAAGAATTCAAAACAACACTATTTTCCCATGGGAAGGATTCTTATATAATTAATTTCAAAATCTTATTTCAAATCCATCTGGACCCTTAGTCCATTCATAACTTTCCAAAATCAACATTCTAATCACCCTTTTGCTGTTTATTAAAAAAAAATCTTTTAAGTCCTTAAACTTATATTTAAAACTTCTTTTGCTAAGGATTGAAGAAAACTCACCCAGTGCTATAAAAACTTGTCATTCCAAAGATTCCTAACTGTTGAAAATCAATTAACAAGCAATTTTCAAAAGTGATTAGAAAAGGAAGTATGCAAACCCTGTGTCCATAAAGGCGCCAACCATGGTTTGTGCAGACATGGTGTTCCCTGGTTTTTCACAGCTCTAAACCCAGTGGACACCACTGTCTTGTGGTCTCCCTGTGAGAAGCAACTGTCTGCAACACTTGAGGGTGATCCTAAGTCCTCTCCTTGTCTGGGGAGGAATCACAAAAAGCCAGTCCCTTTGCCGGCTCTTCTTTCTACTGCAGTCGTCATCTCCACTCCCAGCAGAGCCATCTTCAGTTCACCATTTCTTCCCCAAAGTCAAAAGGATAAGGCTTTGATTGCCCATTCCTTTCTGCCATTTTGAGGCTGTTGGCATCCCCCACCCCAACATGAACATCCCTAAGCTACGGTTTCCTAGTTTTCCTTGACTGGATTAGCTGTCATGTCTAATTCCAAAAGAAAGGTGATGTTATCTATATTTATTGGACTACAGCTCCCATCAGTTGAGATTACTTATCATATTATTTATGAACCAAATTTTCTGGTCCCTGCACAATAACGACTAAGACTACTGGACCTGGGCTGCAAAACTCAGGGTAATTATTAGATGGTAGCACACAAGTAGCATTTCCTGTCTCTCAATCTCTCTCTTTGGTATCATCTTGTGGTTGTCTAGATTATTGTGAGTCAGATCTGGCAGTCCTTATAATAACTAGAAACTGTCCTTTCATTTCATTCTTTTTCACCTGGATTGTGGGTCTGTTGACAATTCATACTATCAGCCCTTAGTTAAAAAGAATGAAGAATCTATGACTGTATCTTTCTTGCCTGCATCTATCTTTCCTGGCAGTTAATCAAAATGCCAGGTTTGGTTTGCTTTAGAATATATTTATATATTTATTGTAAAACTGGCATTTCAGCTGATGCCATTCTTGGCGCTGTAGACATTTTAACAAAGAAAATAAATTAATTAATCCTTTTCTCCTGCTATAATGCCAACACAACCTTGAAAATAATTAATTAAAACAGGGAAGAATCATTCATTGTTAAAGATCCATTTTGGCAACAACAACAGCAAAAAAGAACCCTTCTTGAAATAATAGCTATTTATACTGTAGAACATGGAATCTTCTTTATGAAACAACCTATTATGTGAAAGAGACCGTCCAGTTTCAAAGGCATTATACACAAGTTCGACTAGCAGCAATATTTAACAGAGTCCTTTTGTCTGATGCTCTCTAAATTGCAATTTGCTTTCATAAACTGAAAGAGAATTTTATTCCTCTGGGGGTTTTTTCCCCCTTTCTGTGGAGGAAGGGAAAAAAAGAAGAGAAATCAGATCTAGGTTGTCAAACTAAATGAGCTTTTTAACCACCCAGGATATTATAATAAGAAAATGAAGCTATTTAAATTCACTTAATTTTATTTATTTTTTTCTCATTCTCTTTTCTCACAATCCCACCATGTAACAATATTCCAATAGGCAAGCTTCTTTGAAGGCTATACCAGAAGATAATTGACTGAGATATAAGTTATGCGTCCTACCACAAATGTGACAGTGCTAAACAAAGAGGTCAATTATCTCTTGGCAAGAGCTGCTTCAAAGAAATAGGCTGGTACTATTACAATAAACAGCTTTAAATTATTTGTTGTTTCTGTTATTCTAATATCACTAAAAAAATTCCCCAAATCTTGCGCTCCCTCTACTTAATTTGTTTGTTTCTTGCTAGAGTTTGGGGTTCCTATTAATAGTACCAAATTATGATTTATTCTACATCACACAAAATTGCTTTCAAGGTACAAAAATCTCAAGGGGAATCTATATCCTGCTATGTTGACTAAAAGTAATACAACAGAGGATAGAAACTTGTTGACTTCCAACAGCTATGTAGAAAATAGCATTTTGCGCATGGGTGGTTTAGAAGCAAAAAGCTGAACTTATCAAAGTTATTTCTTCTAAATAATTATTAATGAGACTCAGCAGGCCTCCATATTATTTAACTGTAGAAACCATACTAGTAAGCCTCAGTGGAAGCAAGGGCTGAAATTCATCAATCCAATGTATCCACACAAACTGCTTTTCAGTCGAAAATAAGATCCTTATTTCAATTTATAGCCAATTTTACTGCCCACATCCCAAAGCACCTCACAACAATTAAAATGCAATGTGAAATGGTCAGATGTAGGCATGATACGAAAGCAACCAGTGGCTGCTCCCGTTCTGTTACATGGCCTCAGGAAGGGCAGGTGTTGATTCAGGAGAAGGAGTTTTACCCAGAGAAACAGGTCTCACCTGGACCCAAGTCCAGGTTTAGTAAAGAGGGACCAGGTGACTGCCTTTCATCCCTAAGTAATGATATACAAGCTAGGTCCTTTCTCCACCTCATGGTGGCTGCTAAAACAGTTCCAGGTTTCCGTGTTCCCTGGGCAGGGTCTATTCTTTCCAAACACTTACTTTGTGGATCATATCCTTAAGTAAGGAAGACTATTTGTCCTCTCAGACTGTGTTATTTGTTCTAATGGCAAAGGCTGCTGTGTCTCAAGGGTCTTTCTTATCACCTATCTCCTGAGGCTTTTCACTAAAAATGGACAGGGTTGAACTGGGGCCAATCCAAATATTCTCTGTTATTTTTAGATACATTCTTTCAGGGAAGTTCAGAATGTGTGGAGAAAGTGACCATCAGGTCTTTCATTCTTTTCTGCAGGATTTGACTTTCTCAACTTAGAGGGCTCGGGTCTGAGAAAGAAAACTTTCATGGCAAATATAGTCTCGTTCGGGTATTAGGAAATAGAATAATGCTGTGCTGAAAGCCGCCTTACAATTTCTCAAGCATCTTCTTTCCTTATAAAAGAGTTTCTCTTTTATCTACTTTCCTCCCCGGATTCTTGAGAGTTTCTTTTGACAGAGTTTTGGTGACAAAAGGGCTACTGCTCATGTTGTTGTTTTTTCATTCCAGGCTGAAAGCATCTAAAGGAAGAATTTCCCTCCTGATTCTTCCTTTGGAATTTAACTGAAACATGAGAAGTCAGGGAAACTAGAGACCATTGGAGAGATGATTGTACAAAGGCAGGACATTCACATTCATCCTTTGGCCACCTCATGAAAGGACTTCACCTCTCCTATGACAATTTTGCCCAAATTCTCTTTTGTTTTAAAATTCATTCTAAAGCAAATTTCTCTTTCATCAAATTGAATGTGAACTGTGAGGAACAAAATGTAATAGTGTTCTGCTTTGCACTATATTGTAGGGCTCTATATAGCCTTTGAAGAAGGTGTTCTTGCCTCATAAAGGACCTTTCCTCAAACCATTAAAGCGATGTATCTTTTTCTAAGCTATGTGGCTGTTTTGAAAGCTGCTCCCAACTGTGCATGAACAGCCACTTTACTTCTCTGGGGGAAAAAAGCAACCCAAAATCACTTTGCATAATACATGCTTCCAGAGATGGCTGAAAACAGCTTCCAAAGCAGTCACATCAGCTGTGCAAACCATAGGACCATTCAGAAAAAAAGTATTTCATATATGTTCCCATGGATTGAGAAGCATGCCTTTCAAAGGCTTTGCAGTGTCCTACTAAACAGAACACATGGAGGGGCAATAGAGACATCCTCCACCCAAATCCATTTCTCCTTCTACCTTTCAAGGATGACACTGGACATCCAGAAATGAACTGGATTGATATTCATCTGAATGCACTTAGCATATCTGCAGGACTGGAAATCTTGGTTACATCCTGTGGAAGATGTAAACCACAGATAGTTCCAATTCCTGATCAACACAAGGAAATGGCACAAGTAAGGGCAGAACACATCCCCTCCCAAGCCTGAAGAGACAAGAATCATAATACCCCTGAGATTTTTCTGTTAAAACTTATCTCAGGGGCAATAACAGATATACACTCATCCAGTAATTAAGGCAATTCTTTTCTTCATAAATGGGTTTTGGCTGAATGATGGAGTAAGACTAAGATGTGTACATTTCTTGTTAGAAGCAGCATATCTCAAGGATTTGCAATGTCTGAAAATGTTCAGTCAGCAATACAAATGTTGGATGGGCTGTCTGTTCCCCACACAAGACCCACAGAATTCACATGCAACTCAGTCAGTCCTAAGCCACCTGAACTGAAATTGTAGGATATTGAAACCACTTGGAACATTTTTAACTAGCAACATCTCATTAGCTTATCAATTGTGTAAGTTATTTTTATAAACAAGCAAAGTGGCAGGGGAAAAAAACTGCTTGTATTAAAAAGGAAAGAAAAATACTCTGGTTGCTACTAACTGCTGAAGGTTACTGTTATTATTTAACTCTGAGAACGAAGTTGTGAAGGTGAGGAAATATTCTCTGATCAGTCCTAAATAAAACCTATATTCTTCTGCAAGCAAACTGTATCTCACACTAAGTAGAATTACCAGATCTGGGTTGCAAAAATCCAGACAACCACTGGTTGATACAGAGTTAAGCTTTCTGTATCTGGTGCTATTTAGTGATCACACAAATTCTAATAGCCCAGATCTGATGGCTGTAACAGTCAGTATGTTTGTTCTCATTCTTTGCAACCTTTGCTTTAATTTGCAATTCATGACACATATAAACTCATGTTATTCACTTCCTACAAAATCTGTTCTTGGGTGATGCAGCAAGTCTCAGCCTGGTACATGGCTGAGATGAAGAAATGCAGGAGAAATAGGTTTGACTTCTAAATTATTCACTGACTTCCCTTGCATCGTCTCTGGTTGCACCTTAGCTAAGGTCTGTCTTGAAGACCCACAAACTTCCTACAACCCACAATCCTAGAATCAAGAAACTGGATCTTAGTTTAATCATACCTTTAGTAGAACCACAAAATCACTGGGATTTAACTTAGCCATAAGTTTTCTTGACTTCAGAATGGCCCAGTAAAATCAATATGACCTACATTCAATACAACTAACATACAGCAAGCCTTGTTGATTCTACTAGGTCTGCTAAAAGTATGACATATACTAAAATATTCTTAAACTAAGCCTGGGTTATAAGCTTTCCTGGTTGACAATAATGCCTTTTTTCATAGAAAGCAAATGCCTGAAATATTTGATTAATACCTAATCTCCATATCATACCTGAATATGAATGTAAGCTATGATTTTGTGTCATATTTATAATGTATAACCTCATCTTAATGTACAATGGATATATTTAGAAACAGTTATCATTTTAAGTCAGACATTTTTTATAAGAATCCTTAATATAAATGATTTTTTCAAATAAGTAATTACCCGTAGTAGGGTCTAACACCCCTTCATGGATCAATGCCTTGTCGTGGCGGAGGGGCTTGTGTAACTCAGTGAAGCCATGAGCTATACCGTGCAGGGCCACCCAAGACGGACAGGTCATGACAGAGAGTTCTGACAAAATGTGGTCCACTGGAGAAGGAAATGGCAACCCACTCCAGTATCCTTGCCAAGAAAACCCCATGGACAATGTTAAAAGGCTAAAAGATATGACACTGGAAGATGAGCCCCTCAGGTCGGAAGGTGTCCAATATGCTACTGGGGAAGAGCGGAGGGCAATTCCAAGTAGCTCCAGAGAGAGTGAAGCAGCTGGGCCAAAGCCGAAAGGACGTTCAGCTGTGGACGTATCTGGAAATGAAAAGAAGGTCTGATGCTGTAAAGAACAATATTGTATAGGTACATGGAATGCAAGATCCATGAACCAAGGCAAGCTGGATGTGGTCAAACATGAGATGACAAGATTGAACATCGACATCTTGGGAATCAGCGAATTGAAATGGACGGGAATGGGTGAATTTAATTCAGGTGACCATTATATCTACTACTGTGGGCAAGAAACCCTTAGAAGAAATGGAGTTGCACTCATAGTCAATAAGAGAGTGGGAAAGGCAGTAATGGGGTACAACCTCAAAAACGACAGAATGATCTCAGTGCGTATCCAAGGAAAACCATTCAACATCACGGTAATCCAAGTCTATGCCCCAACCACTGATGCCGCAGAAGCTGAAGTTGACCAGTTCTATGAAGACCTACAACACCTTCTAGAACTAGCACCAAAAAAAGATGTCCTTTTCATCATAGGGGATTGGAATGCTAAAGTAGGAAGTCAAGGAGTAACCGGAATAACAGGCAAATTTGGCCTTGGAGTACAAAATGAAGCAGGGCAAAGGCTAATAGAGTTCTGTCAACAGAACAAGCTAGTCATAGCAAACACTCTTTTCCAACAACACAAGAGACGACTCTACACATGGACATCACCAGATGGTCAATACCAAAACCAGATTGATTACATACTTTGCAGCCAAAGATGGAGAAGCTCTATACAGACGGCAAAAACAAGACCAGGAGCTGACTGTGGCTCAGATCATGAGCTTCTTACTGCAAAATTCAGGCTTAAATTGAAGAATGTAGGGAAAACCACTAGACCACTCAGGTATGACTTAGATCATATTCCATGTGAGTACACAGTGAAGGTGATGAATAGATTTAGAGGATTAGATTTGGTAGACAGAGTGCCTGAAGAACTATGGAAGGAGGTCTGTAACATTGTACAAGAGGCAGCAACTAAAACCATCCCAAAGAAAAAGAAATGCAAGAAAGCAAAATGGCTGTCTGATGAGGCTTTACAAATAGCTGTGGAAAGAAGGAATGCGAAAAGCAAGGGTGAAAGGGAAAGATATAAGCAACTGAATGCAGATTTCCAGAGAATAGCAAGGAGAGATAAGAAGGCCTTCTTAAATGAACAATGCAGAGAAATTGAAGAAAACAATAGAATGGGGAAGACTAGAGATCTCTTCAAGAAAATTGGAGATATCAAAGGAACGTTTAGTGCAAAGATGGGCATGATAAAGGACAAAAAAGGCAGGGACCTAACAGAAGCAGAAGAGATTAAGAAGAGGTGGCAAGAATACACAGAAGAACTATACAAGAAAGATCTTAATGTCCCTGATGTCCATGCTGGTGTGGTCACTGACCCTGAGCCAGAGATCCTAGAGAGTGAAGTCAAGTGGGCCTTAGGAAGCATTGCTAACAACAAAGCTAGTAGAGATGACAGTATTCCAGCTGAGTTATTTAAGATACTAAAAGACGATGCTGTTAAAGTGCTGCACTCAATATGCCAGCAAGTTTGGAAAACGCAACAGTGGCTACGGGATTGGAAAAGGTCAATTTACGTTCCAATTCCAAAGAAGGGCAATGCCAAAGAATGCTCAAACTATCGCACAATTGCACTCATTTCACATGCTAACAAGGTTATGCTCAAAATCCTACAAGCTAGGCTTCAGCAGTACGTCAACCGAGAACTACCGGATGTACAAGCTGGGTTTCGAAGAGGCAGAGGAACTAGAGATCAAATTGCCAACATTCGCTGGATCATGGAGAAAGCACGAGAGTTCCAGAAAAGCATCTACTTCTGCTTCATTGACTATGCAAAAGCCTTTGATTGTGTGGATCACAACAAACTGTGGCAAATTCTTAAAGAGATGGGGATACCAGACCACCTTACCTGTCTCCTGAGAAATCTGTATGCGGGCCAAGAAGCAACAGTTAGAACCAGTCATGGAACAACCGATTGGTTCAAAATAGGGAAAGGAGTACAACAAGGCTGTATACTGTCACCCTGCTTATTTAACCTATATGCAGAGTACATCATGAGAAATGCCAGGCTGGAAGAATCACAAGCCGGAATTAAGATTGCAGGGAGAAACATCAATAACCTCAGATATGCAGACGATACCACCCTAATGGCAGAAAGTGAAGAAGAACTAAAGAGCCTCTTGATGAGGGTGAAAGAGGAGAGTGCGAAAGCTGGCTTGAAACTCAACATTAAAAAAACTAAGATCATGGCATCTGGACCCATCAATCCCTGGCAAATAGAAGGGGTAGAAATGGAAGCAGTAACAGACTTCATTTATTTGGGCTCGAAGATCACTGCAGACAGAGACTGCAGCCATGAAATTAAAAGACGCTTGCTCCTTGGGAGGAAAGCTATGGCAAACCTAGATAGCATATTAAAAAGCAGAGACGTCACCTTGCCGACAAAGATCCGCATAGTCAAAGCTATGGTTTTTCCAGTAGTAATGTATGGCTGTGAGAGCTGGACCATAAAGAAGGCTGAACGCCGAAGAATTGATGCCTTTGAACTGTGGTGCTGGAGAAGACTCTTAAGAGTCCCCTGGACTGCTAGGAGGTCAAACCAGTCAATCTTAAAGGAAATAAACCCTGACTGCTCATTGGAAGGACTGATAATGAAGCTCAAGCTCAGATACTTTGGTCACCTAATGCGAAGAGAGGACTCTTTGGAAAAGACCCTGATGCTGGGAAAGATGGAAGGCAAAAGGAGAAGAGGACGGCAGAGGATGAGATGGCTAGATAGCATCACTGAAGCAATGAGCATGAAATTGAGCAAACTCAGGGAAGCAGTGAAAGATAGGAAGGCCTGGTGCAATATGGTTCATGGGGTCACGAAGAGTCAGACACGACTTAACAACTGAACAACAACAAAAGGGTCTAACAGGAAACAGGATTATGGTCAGGAGAAAGAATACCTCCAGAGCTCATTTTCATATCCTTCTACCATGGCACAAAAATCCCCACTAGACATTTTTAGAAGACATGTCTTCATGATGCAGCCTTCATCTTATGACCAACTTACCACAAAAAGAGCCTAAATTTGTCTTATGAGCTCTCATAGACAGAAAGGAAAATGATCTTGGCAGAGGTGTACAGGATGTGCTGCCTAGGCAAAAGTGGCTGAAGCAATGTTTAAGTCCAGAATGAGATAACATTCAGAAGACATCTCCCTAATTCACTGAAATATAAGAAGGAAGAGGTACAGAACAATCAGGCTTGCAAGACATATGTCAGTCCTGGGTAGACCAGACCAGGAAATCAACTCCACAGGAAGGCTAAAACTACTTTTATTGAGATTGGCTATAACAACAGAATCTTGCAAGCCTGATTGTTCTGTACCTCTTCCTCCTTCCTATCTCTGCCCTTAAAGTGTCCCACAGTAAAATCTGTAATGAAAAGATTATTTGGAAGCTTTGTCACTCAAGTAGATTAGAGCTTGGCCACCAGGCAGTACAAATTATGCCACCCTCCTTTTCTGCTGACTGAAGGAATGCATATTTATACAGCTGTGGGGAAGAGCTCTTTGTATGCTTGCCATGAATTATTATTTTTATTTACTTATTTTTTAAATATAGAGGCTGCCCAATTCCAGAACAACTCTGGGTACCTTAGCCTTAAAAAGATGATGAACAATAAGCAAAGGTCATGTGCATCCAGACAAATCACATTCCATGAGCACAACTGATAGGGACTCCACAGCCATCCTACTTAAGACCCTGGGAGAAAAGCCAAACTTTTAAACACTTCCAGAACACCTTCAGGGTGGGAGCCACATGGATCTCTTGGGGGGAAGATATCATTCCAGAAGATAGGCATTGCAACAGACAGGCACACTTCCTGGATCTCAATAAATGACACAGTTTGATTGAAGGATCTGAAGTGTACCAACTCTGGCCAATCTTATCAGACAGGCAGAATCCATGGGAGATACAGTAAGTGGTCCCTCAAATAACCTAGCTCTATACCATTAAAAGCTTTATAGATTATAACATTGGCCATGCTGGTTGGGACCAATGAAAGCTGTTACCCAAATTATAGCAGAGCATCAAGTTCCTACCATAGTTTACAGTAATTGATTTCTGGTTCTAGTATTGCTTATATTCCAGGGTGTATTTTCAATTTGCACAGAAAATTGAATCTACATCTTAGAATCCTTTGGGACATTCATGGCTCTATTGCTAATACAGAGGAGTTCAGAAGTTGATGAAAGGAGTTGGAAAGTGTTCCTTGGGGATAAGTCATTTGAAAACCATCCACAGAGGCTATTGTCATCCGTTGGTGATTGTTGTCTTAAAACAAATATAAATAAAAATGTTCCATCCTGGAAATAAGGAACGGCCTCTAAAAAGAAAAAAATCTTCCTTGGCACAAATCTCTGTATATCAAAGGAGGTCATGCTCTACTCTATCTGGTAAATGTAAAACAAGTCAAGGCCAGAGCACAAATTAAATATACGACACAGGAATCAGAACATTATGTTTTAAAAATATAAAATATAGCCCCATGATACTCCATTGTATAATTGACTTTTAGTGTTCACTGTTGGGCAATAAAATTAAGAGCTATATTTAAATCAGTTCCCTAACACACACCAATGTGCTATAAACTGAAGTGTACATAAAATAGATTCTAAACAGGGGAAAGGAAAAAGAAACATTGAGTGAGTTCCTCCAGGCTACCTATGTACCTAAACACAAATAGCGATTTGACAGTACACTTCCCATGCTTTGAAAGGAAATAGTAAAAGCAAACATGTTCTCACTTAGATCAAAGTGTGCTCTGTATAATGAAACAATTCACAGTGTTCAGACACAGGTTTCCCCACCACTGAGTTAAAGTGCTATCTGCTTGCCCTTCAGTCAGCAGAAAACTGGCATGCAATTTTCTGTCCCCACTTCCAATCCCTATCTTCCATCTATTGCCTCAGTTCCCAGTCACTGCCAGTTCCCTGATTTCCCTCTAAGATACTGGATGACAGAGCTTAACAGATTTTATACATCTTGAGGCTGAAGTTGGACAGTGTCAGAATGAAGGAATGCCAACACCCATTGGGGAAGAAGCTGTGGAAGGTAATACTTGCTTGCCAGCTCTCTTTGTTGGACCAGGTTGCTGAAGAACTTGCCAGGTGGAGCCTCTCTGCACAGAGATTTCATCAGGGATGCTATCATGCTGGGTTGGTAGGGTTGCTGTTTGCTGTTGATGGAGTGGATCAATCTATTTGTCCTCACTAATAAACATTGAGAGACAGCTTGGACTCTAACAGAGAAAGACTTGCTTCATGTTGGTTTTTGTTGATTGTTTGTGTTAGGTGAAAGTGGGAAATTGAGTTTGGCTTGGGAGCTGTAATGGTATGTGGGAATGACCTTGAGGGACAAAGGGAAGAGATGCTGTCTAGGGAACCATCAGATAAAAGGGGGTGGAGCCCACAGCAAAGAAGAACATTTAAAAAGGATCCGCCCTAATGAATCAAGCTGTTAAAAATGATGGTGGGACATTTGTATTTTCAGAGTTGCAAGATTCTGTTAATGTAGTCTTACAATAAAGTAGCTCATCTGGTCATGTTTCCTGTCTGGTTTACCTGGAAGGGCTGACAGGAGCAAACATTAAAGTAGTAAGCAGCGGGGGTAGATATGATGAGAGGCTGCAGGCTGGCAGTTGTCAGGAAAGAAAGGTGGGCTGGTGGCTAACCTGCCTTCTTTTCAGACTGAAATCCAACCAAGAAAGTCAAGATGACAGCAACGGTGGACCCTCCAATATAAAGATCATGCTTTTTAATGCCAGGTTGGTTACTATAAAACATCTATTATCCAGGATTTAATCCTGGATCAAAAGACTGATCTGGTAGAGAGAGAAGGGAAGAGTTAATCCCTCCCAGCTTTTCCCTCCAGGATAATCTATGATTCGGTGGCCTAGGGCTGGAAGGCAGGGAGGGGGTGTTACTATAATCTATAAGATCTTCAGCTTTTTGAGCAGAACCTTCATCTGATGGTCTGATCACCCTGAATGTTTACTTCTGTGCTTAAGTGGCTGAGTCAATGTAGGGATACTTTTAGTGTACCATCTGCCTCACTGCACAAGTATCTATCCTCCTGATAGCCAGGGTGATCTCTGGTGTAACACTGGGTAACACTAGATTTTAATGTTCATGCTGATATTACCCAGCCAGAAGTGGCTCAGGATTTCATGTCCCCAGGATAACGATAGATCTGTCCCAAAGGATACATGGCCCAATGCATATACTGAATTTGGCATTCTCTTTCTGTTCATGCTAGCAGTCTAAACGTGAAGGAGCTTTTGGCAACTCCGTTGTCATAGGCAGATCACTCTCTGGTCAGTCTGAGACTGGAAGTTGCTATTAACCTTTGCAGAAGTGAAGGACCAGTGAAAATAGTGCAAGCCTATCATAAGATGGATCTGAATGATTTTCTTAATGTTTTGGGAAAACATCCCAGCATGTCTGTTGGCAATATTCTTGAAACCTTGACTGATCTCTGGTGTAGGGAGTTGGCCAGACAACTGATCCTATTGCTTCTAAGTGTCCCCTTCCCTTGCAATAGGGCTCTATCTTGTCTCCTACACTTTTTAGCAGCTACATGAATTTACAGTTCATTGAGACTTTTGGATGAGAATGTCATCAGGACCTCGACGATAGCCATCTCTACTACTCCCTGCTTTCTAACTCCACAGAAGAAATCAGTACATTTAAAAACTGTATACTTTCAATAATGAGGTAAATGAGAGATGTGGTGATTAAAAGTACATCTCCGCATACATGTTGGGTGGTTCTGCTTTTGCTCAGGGCTGCTCAACAAACTGCCAATGCTTTGCTGGGAGTCCAGTGTACACTGTTCATTGTTTGCATGCTAATAAATGTATATTGTATCTTCAAAGTGATTGGGTTATTTTAAGTTAGCCAGGTTTTGGCCACAACAGAGAAAAAAAGCAAATTAAATCCAGACAAAAGGGAGGCACTGTTAGTAAGAAGAAAACTGGATTCTGATGTAAATCCTGTTTTGGATAGAGTTGCACTCCCCAAAAAGGAACAGTTTGGGACTGCTCCTTGACCCCAACTCTCATTGTATTTGGAGGAAGCAGCTGTGCCAAGGAGAATGTTTCAACAATTTTAGCTAGCCAGTAAGAATTTTCAAAGTAATTTACACCTAAAATTACAATTACCTCTAAAACTCAATAGATTAATGTGCAATATGTTAAGATGTTAAGACTTACTATAAGATTCAAAACAAGTTCAGTAAGATTTTAACATTAAATCGGTAATAGAAAATAACAGCAGCATTAATACATTATTAAAGGTATAGGGGAATAAAAATATTTTTGCTTGGCCTTACAAAGACATAAAATAGTGCCAGGCATACTTCACTGGAGAGGGCAATGTCAATGGCAGAGAGATCAACACACTACTCAAACCCACCCACCCCCTTCATTTTTCTCCATATATGGAACTAAGCTGCAACTTTCCGTATTATTTCTTTGAATCTTTGAAGCAGCAGAAAAGCCACTGAAGTTTGGAAGCCCCTTCAGGAAGTTCTGAAGCACTTCAGAACCACCCAATTCAATTATTTGCCTCAATGCAAGCCCCACAGTGATTGGCAAACCTGTTTTGAAGGTGTGCCTCAAATGAGGCTTTGATGACTCAAATCACCCATTCACACAGCCCAACTATCTTTGGGAAGGATGATGATGATGATGATTTAAATTTATTGTCTGCCCAACTCCAGTGGACTCTGGGTGGCAATGAATGTGTAGGTTGCTTCAAGGAGGGGTGTACAGCTAGTTTTCAACTTACAACCACAATAGGGACAGGAAAAATTGTCATTAAGAGATACAGTCATTAAGCGAGACATCACATGACTGCAACTTGCAACCTTCCCTGCCAGCTTCCCCACTGACTTTGCTTGTCAGAAACTGGCTGGGAAGGTCACAAATGGTGATCACGTGACCGTAGGATGCTGCAACCGTTGTAAATACACAACGGTTGCCAAGTGCCCAAATCATGATCACATGACCACGGGGATGCTGTGATGGTCGTAAATGGGAGGACCAGTCATAAGTCACTTTTTTCAGCACTATCGTAACTTCAGACAGTCACTAAATGAATGGTCATAAATCCAGGACTATCCATATGAAGATTATTTTGCAAAGATAGAATGAGTCCCTCCTATATCCAAAATGGCCTGTATGATACTCATTCCCAAGCAATGCTAATCTCTTCACTCTGCAGGTAAAGGCAGCATGGCTGCACTTATTACCATAGAGTAGAACCAATAGAACCATGCTGGCTCTTTTATGTCACATCACTTCTGCTCATAGTGCCAATTTGTTGTATTGCTGTATTACTAAAAAGTTAAATTAGTACCAGTTTTCCTTTGACAGTTCTAGATTAGAAGTAGACATAATAAGCATTCAAGGACACACAACTTTTGATAAAAAATCTTTATTGTAGAAGAGTGAATGAATCCTTTATGAAATAATTCCAATGACTGCTATGTATCATATTTATACTGAAATTAAGGGTTTAATTTTTGTGACTTTTGTCCTTCCACACAGTATATTGAGCTTGAAATCACTCTCTTTTGAGTGGAAGGGATGGTTTCCACTTGTTACTTGTTTTGGTGGTAGACTAGTCTGGTTTCGGCCTGTTTGCTTCTGATCTTGTGAGAACTGTCTCCCACAATTAGTGTGCAGAAGATACAGAAGTTTCTTTTCATATGCATGATTACAGAGAATGTGTGCAGTCAGCTGGGAAGGCCAGAGGTAAATGCACAGTTCAGATCAAGATAAAGCCAAAGTCTGGAATAAATAGTAAATCAGAAGGACCAGACGCATTGTCATGGTTAAACAGAAGATTGGGTTCAAAATATATCACTCCAAGAAAAGCAAGATGAGGAAACATATAGAGATAAGGAAGCCAGGCTGAAACAAGAAGTTATATAAGTCCATCCAGGTTCATATTGGTTCCCAAGGTCACCTGCTTCATCTAGCCCAGTGTTGTTCAAACTTGGCCACTTTAAGATGAGTGGACTTCAACTGGGGAATTCTGGGAGTTGAAGTGCACTCATCTTAAAGTGGCCAAGTTTGAACAACACTGATCTAGGCTGATTAGCTCTAATACCATCTCTAGCCATTCATTGGGTGGTAACACAAGCAAGCAACCAAGCAGGCCAGTATCGCCTTGGAACTGAGCATTGTTCCGTTGATACAAAGCATAAGGTGCCTAATCCCCCATGTCCCTTTGTGTGCCCTTTTCTTTTTCATCTAACAGAATTCTCTAGCTGGCTTCATAAAATGTATTTAGCATATCCTAATTCACACTGTGGAATGATTTCATAAACTTTCTATATGAATGTAGGAAGTGAGTCACTGTATGCAAACCAAGAGTTCATATGAATTTAAATTGTATCTTGCAATAAACTGAAGACAGATTCATATGACTTTTTTTGCCATAGGTACATCCAGTTCATACAATGCAAAAAAAAAAAAAAATGCTGTACAATGCAAGGATTCATGTAATGAAGTCATCCACCTAGTTCAAGGACATTACCTAAGACATAACCATGTATTCATAGTGAAGAAAAATAAACAAGCCCTTTTCAACTCTTTTTGAAACAGATAAAATAAATGGTTACTCTTATTGCATCTTTCAGAAGCGATACTAGCTTCTAGTGAAAGCCTTCGACAATACATTGATACTAGCTTTATTACTTCTGAATACAAGTAAAGAAACTGGATGTGTTGCATTAAATTAAGGGTGTCCCAGACAGACTTCAGATTGATTCTATGGCTTCACAAGGTGAAGGAGGATCTCACTCATCAATGAGGATAGCACATGATTCATTGATTCAAAGAGCTTCAGAAATGCCAATACTGGGTCTCTAAGAAATTCTATATTTCATTTCATTTCTTTATAAAGCAACCAGAAGGAGTGAAACTTACTGGCTGGCAGGTCTACCTTCTAATAATGATAATGGTCCATCAGGGGCTCTCAATCACAGGGATTTTAGAACCTTTCTTTGCATTGAATTTGATTTGAAATATAATTCTATCAAAAAAGCAAAGACACGCGTGCTTCCTGTTTAATAAAAATCTTGCTCCCAAACCCCAATACAAGTGAAACTCGAAAAATTAGAATATTGTGCAAATGTTCATTTATGTCAGTATGGCAACTCAAAAGGTGAAACCAATATATGAGATAGACGCATTACATGCAAAGTGAGATATATGAAGCCTTACTTTGGTATAATTGTGATGATTATGGCGTACAGCTTATGAAAACCCCAAATTCACAATCTCAGAAAATTAGAATAGTGTGAAAAGGTTCAATATTCTAGGCTCAAAGTGTCCCCCTCTAATCAGCTAATGAATCCATAACACCTGCAAAGGGTTCCTGAGCCTTTCAATGGTCTCTCAGGCTGGTTCAGTAGGAATCACAAGCATGGGAAAGACTGCTGACCTGACAGTTGTGCAGAAAACATCACTGACACCCTCCATAAGGAGGGAAAGCCCCAAAAGGGAATTGCAAAAGAAGTTGGATGTTCCCAAAGTGCTGTATCAAAGCACATCAATAGAAGGTTATGTGGAAGGGAAAAGTGTGGTAGAAAAAGGTGCACAAGCAGCAGGGATGACCGCAGCCTGGAGAGGATTGTCAGGAAAACGCCATTCAAAAGTGTTGGGGACTTTCACAAGGAGTGGACTGAGGCTGGAGTTAGTGCATCAAGAGCCACCACACACAGACGGATCCTGGACATGGGCTTCAAATGTCGTATTCCTCTTGTCAAGCCGCTCCTGAACAACAAACAACCTCAGAAGCGTCTTACCTGGGCTACAGAAAAAAAGAACTGGTCTGTTGCCCAATGGTCCAAAGTCCTCTTTTCTGATGAGAGCAACTTTTGCATCTCATTTGGGAACCAAGGACCCAGAGTCTGGAGGAAGAATGGAGAGGCACACAATGCACGATGCTTGAAGTCCAGTGTGAAGTTTCAACAGTCTGTGTTGATTTAGGGAGACATGTCATCTGCTGGTGTTGGTCCACTGTGCTTCATTAAGTCCAGGGTCAATGCAGCCATCTACCAGGAGATTTTGGAGCACTTCATGCTTCCTTCCGCAGACGAGCTTTATGGGGATGCTGACTTCATTTTCCAGCAGGACTTGGCACCTGCCCACACTGCCAAAAGTACCAAAACCTGGTTCAATGGCCATGGGATTACTGTGCTTGATTGGCCAGCAAACTCGCCTGACCTGAACCCCATAGAGAATCTATGGGGCATTGCCAAGAGAAAGATGAGGGACATGAGACCGAACAATGCGGCGGAGCTGAAGGCCACTATTGAAACATCCTGGTCTTCCATAACACCTCAGCAGTGCCACAGGCTGATAGCATCCATGCCACGCCGCATTGCAGCAGTCATTGCTGCAAAAGGGGCCCAAACCAAGTACTGAGTACATATGCATGCTTATACTTTGCAGAGGTCCGATATTGTTCTATTTCCAATCCTTGTGTTATTGATGTCATGTAATATTCTAATTTTCTGAGATTGTGAATTTGGGGTTTTCATAAGCTGTATGCCATAATCATCACAATTCTACCAAAGTAAGACTTGACATATCTCGCTTTGCATGTAATGCGTCTATCTTATATATTGGTTTCACCTTTTGAGTTGCCATACTGACATAAATGAACATTTGCACGATATTCTAATTTTTCGAGTTTCACCTGTATATATGTTTCTGTAACTGGCAGGATTCTTGCCAAATGATTCTTGCCATTATTTGCCATTTTCATAGATGCTGACTATCAAATAAGAAGATATATTAATATTTTTACAAACCCAAATTTGCAAAGATGTTCTTTCCTTAAGGTTCTCCACATACCTCTATGAATTTGGCACTATCACTACAGAAGGGCCAATTATACCTGCTAATAGCATCCATCTTGTCCAAAAATGTCAGTAACATAAGCTCCCTTTAAAATAAATCATAACTTACAAGAGTTTAGCTCCAAAACCCTTGAATCTTCTTCCCCTGAAACTAGGTAGCCTCCAACCCCTGAGAAGGTTCTATTCTACTTCTAAATTTCCCATGTTGTTAATAAGCAAAATATTGCAGCCATTGATGATATTCTCATGCAAGGCAATAGAAAGCATAGATCTAACTTCACATTCAAGACTTGAGCCAAAGCAGTTAATTTTCCAAAGGGCCAAGTGGGCTTGAAATAAATATTACAGTTGGTGGGAGATGCCTATCATAGACATCCAACATGTTAAAGATGGTTGCCTGGTTTCTTTTCCTATTCCTAGCTGGTTTCTACACACTACTGCTTTTTCTTGATTAGTTAATTAGTTTTCTCTCATTCCTTTGTACCTCAGATTCTGTTCCGGGCCTGATCAACGATTTTCCTCATTTCTTCTACTTCCCATCTGTTAACTCCTCCTTTCCATCTTTTCACTTCTCTTTCTCTCAATATAACAGAATTCTGACTCAGCTCCTGGTGGGAAGATATTTGCTTTCTCTAGTCCAGCAGATTCATAGGAGGATAAATGGTAAGATGAACAAAGTCCAGCTAGCATTTACCTTTCCCTCCAAATCAAGCAAACAAAAACAAGGATTTGAAGATTTTTCTTTAACAACAAAAATGCCTCAGATGCTTAGAGCAGCATGAGACTCTCCACAGAGGTCATTTCTTCTTCATAATGATTCCTGGAATGACCACCTAAGCAATATATTTTCAAACCTAAGTCCTCCACTTATTAGAGGGCTTTTTTTTTTTTTAGATTTTTAATTAAAAAGCCAAAGATTGGAAACAAGCCTTACAACATTGGTAGTTAAATGGATTGGAATTATATTGATCTAGGCATCCCGACCCCTACTTTCCCTTCTATTCCAAAATACAATGCAGTGGTATTTTTAAACACTTCTCACCATTAAGTGGCACCAAAGTGGGATCAGCTGATGTGAGCTGGTGACACTGAGAGCATAGTTGTTTGGCATCGTGTGGTTTCAAGCTGATCTTTCATGTAGTGTTTGGAACTGAACTCATGCTAATAAGCATGTGAGACGCAACTGGTAAGTCAATAAAGTCTCTGGGTATAAATGCCTAGTCATTCTTCCTGTGTATTTCTCTTTTCTTGTTCCAAGGTAGCATTATCACAGGTGTTTAAGAGGAACTCTTTGAGATGATAAGTCATAAAAGGACCAAGCTCTCCTTACCTTACCTGCTATTCTTCAAACCATTAAGAAGACAGCTGACAGACAAATGGAGATGCGGAACGTTCTATAGCTGAACCCATTATTATGTCCCTTGGACATTGTGTTTGTCTTCTTTTTACAACATTAGTGCTCCATAAGCTTTCAGTTAATCCTTTCTAGCTCCACAACAGCAGCAATAAACATTGCAAAGCATTGCATAGATTGATTAGTTTGTTATAAAATTCTCTTCCAATTTCAATCTGTAGGAGCAAATGGCTTTTTGATAAAGTTTATAGTTCAAATGCATGCCCAGCCTTACTCTTAAAGTCTTATTATAAAAAATGATATGTAGAAATCTGGATAAGACCAACCTAATCATTTATTTTATTTTGGTGCTATCAAGTCAGTCTTGACTCCTGGTGACTGTACAAGTTACTGCAGTGGTCTTGGCAAAATTTTTGAAAGTGGTTTGCCCTTACTTTCTTCCTAGGCCTGAGAGAGAGTGACCGACTCAAAGTACGTCAGCTGGCTTTGTACCTAATGCAGGAGAAGAACTCATGGTCTTCTGCTTTCTAGCCTGGTGCTTTCAACCACATCACCAAATTGGTTTTCATCCCAATAATTAGCTGTCCTTTTCTGCCTTCCTCAGTTGCATCATGTGTGAAATTATTATTTTTTTCCCCTCTGGAAGAGTTAATTGACAACATAGTATAGAATTATACAAATACATTTGCTAATTTGAGAGAGTGCCCTAAACACTTTAATATTCTTTGCACTACAGCAACATACCAAGCCATTCTTATTTAATTAGTTAGGCCAAAGTATTTGCAAAACAGTTTTGAATGTAATTTAATTCGGGAGTTTGGTAAACATCCAGAGATTTGTTAGCTGTGGACTTATGATCTACATGTTGAGTTTACTTTACAAACTACCATCAAACCAATCAAATAGAAATGACAATTAAAAAAGCATATCATACTGAGCAAGAAATAGATGAACAGATGACAGATGTAGATACAAATATCAATTCCACACTTGCAGAACTGGTGTTCCTATTACTTCCCCCATGCCCACATGCATGCACACACATGCATACATACATACAGACAATTCTTGGTTATTTTGATCCAAACATTGTGTGGAGGTCCTGGGCTATGCAACTGAGAAGGGTGCAGTCCAGACAGCATCCTTTCTATTTTTGGGGGAGTAGAGAGACTGTGGCTAAATAAATAATGCTTTAAAATATATATGTAATATTTTCTCATGTCATTGTACCCATTCTACAGTTTTAGGAGAACTGCTGGATCTCATCCAGAGAGTATTAGCATTGTCTCTAAGTAGAGATAAACTGCTTTTGCACTTAAACCAGACTTGCAATTTGAGAAGCAGAAGGTGTATGCTTCACTGTGTGACGTGATCTTTCAGTGACTATCAGTCCCAGAGTTCTTTGGGCATAGATGTGAGCAAAGGACAAAGTACCATAATGATCAGGGATATTCATTCCAGGAACAGTTGCTAATAGGATTTGCAGAAAACGTAGGTAAGTAAATATTGATCTCATCATAAAGACACAAACTAACTATAAAGAAGGGGACCTCATGATTTGGCAATGGAAAGGGGCAGAAATATAACTTAAAATGAATTTATCAATTTATATAAAGCTTATATTGCCCATTAGAACTGACCCTCATAGTGTAATTTCAGATATGTAGAAAACAGAATTGTATCTTTTATTACACTTGAGCTGGATATTCAAGGTGGAACTGTTGCCTGTGGGGGAAGGATATGTGTTACAAGTTTGTACAGAGCTTAAAGTGGTGGCTTTCGCCCCTGTTGAAATATTCCCTCTGTCACCTTTCATTATATTATGATGTGATTTTCCCCTCTTAGAAGATTCCATTACTCATATGTAGTACTTTAATTTTTTCAATGTTATGGGAGTTCTTTCCAATTGTCCCCCGAAACAGGACAGAACACAAGCAAAAACTTTGCCTCCTCTGCTGCAGGATGCATCCTACAAGGCCTTTATGTCAAGAACGATAGAGACTACTTCTGGGGACTCCAGAGTGAAGCCTCTACCCAACAGGTAAGAATTTGATGATGTTTCCTTCTTAATCATCAGGCTTTGTAACAAAACCGTGTAAATGAGGGAAGGGTGGCCATTTTTCTCACAATCCCAATTCAATCACTTTTATTTTTACAATAATTTATTTCTGGTATTTTAGGAAACTTGAGCATATAAAGATACACCTTGCTATGCTATAGCTTGGTTAATATTTGCCAGATTGGGGTGAACAATTATCAACAGGATTGTGATACACTGGGACATAGTTGCCTGTTTCGTGGCTCTATTATATACAACTTCCACGGCTGTTGCCTAATTTGGTGCCAAAAGCTCAACAGAGTGGAGAGAACCACAACGTACTGAAATCATTAGTTAAAGAATTGTGAAGAGTAGATAGTGCAAACTGGTTGCAACCTGAGTTTCATTATCTTGCTTTTTAGCTTTTAGTGAAGAAAAGGATGAGAATTTCTAAGGGTGTGTATAATATGACATCTTGTTTATTCAACACTTTAAACTACTTATAACAATTTAGTGGAATTTGGAATATAGGCTTGAAATTACCATATTTTTCCGACTATAAGATGATACTTTTTTCTAAAATCCTTACGCTAAAAATTGAAGGGCGTCTTATTCAAGGAAGTCAGCCAAGGAGAGAACTGCGCAGTGGCAAAACTGCCCATACTTTGTCTCTGCAAACAGGCTTCCTCCTATTTCTAGCCTCCAATCACGAGTGAAATAGCTTGAGTCTGCAAACAGACTTCCTCCAATCATGAGCCTTATGTAACTGACATCAGCTGATGCTGAACAAACCAATTAGAGGAAGGCTGTCTGCAGAGGGAAGCTATCGGCAGTTTCACTCATGATTGAATGTAATCAGTTATGCAAAAGAGCCTGGAAATACAGCTGCAAAGAGACAGTTTGGACCTCCTCCCACCTAGTGTATCAGGTCAATGTTACCTAATTACTAAATAAAAATGTGTTCTGCACTATCTTTAAAATATTGATTTCTTAATTTTGGGTTGGAAAAGTGGGGGTCGTCTTGTACATGGGGGCGTCTTATTGACGGAAAAATACAGTAAGTGAGAAGAGTTGATACATTATGTTATTGGGTTGTTTGTGGTACTGCTTAGACATGTACTTATACATACAGGCTTCCTTTCTCTGGAAGACAAATTTCTCTGGGAATACAAATAAAACCTATATTTTAACTATTTATCATCAATAAGAGGACAGTAAATTTCAAGGGGTACCATACTCTTTGCCTGCTGTGAAGTCATTTGAGTTTGGCTTGTGATTTTTCAGTTGATATCCCAAGCCACTGACATGGAACTTCTTCTACTATAGAAATAGAAATAGAACCAGCAGTGGTGCTGAAATTTAGCCATATATTTTTGTGTTGCTAGAAGAGGCAGGCAAATCTGAACAAGGATCACCAGACATTCTCAGAATTCTGGTGTTATTAACCCCTAGCACTGAACTAGTCAGAGAATTCACCGTAAGCATCAATTGAGTCAGCCATGCAAAGTTTCATATACAGAATAATTCAACATCACTATATTGAATTATTATATATATTTCACTATATTCCTGGCCTTCCGTAAGGCTTTGAAGACCTGGTTCTGCCACCTGGCCTGGGGTGGGGAGGGAATACCTCAAGCATGGGGATGGCTAGCCCCATAGAGGCCTTCTGTCTTCAGTCTCAGATTTTTCATCCTCTTGGACTCTCCTTCTCCATTTTAGTAATGTTTTTAACTAATGTTTTATGTATTTATATATATTTATGTTTTAATGTTTGTTGTGAATCGCCCAGAGTTCCCCCATTGGGGGGGAGATGGGCAGTTGAAAATTTTAATAAATAAATAAATAAATATTAATGCCTGCAACCGAAAAATGACCTATACAGGTATAAAAAGTTGCATACAAATCTTAAAAACTACAAAGAAAGCAGGCAGTTGTGTGCAATTAGAAAGGAAAAGGAATATGTTTGTTACCTAATAACAACAAAGCTACAGTACTTCATTCTAGACATGCTCTTGTATGGAGTAATATCCTCTAAATATGGGAACACGTTCTATCTGTCAAGAGTAAGGAAGATAATCTTGATGGAAATATGCAAGAACCATTACCTAGGTATAAGGGGCTGAAACATTTTAAGTCCAGAGCAACAAGGTAACAAGATAACATTCAAAAGTGGCTCCCTAATTCACTGGAGTATAGGAAGGGGAAGAGGTATAGCACAATCAGATGTGCGAGATTCTGTTATTATAGCCAATCTCAAAAAAAGTAGTTTTAGCTTTCCTGTGGTGTTGATTCTTGGTCTTGTCTACTGAGTGGGGTTGACATATAAGAGCTTCCTTTGTTATATTGATTTTTTAAAAGAAAAATAGGCTTGGAACTGAAATAAAGGGGGGCAAGCCATGTGCCACATGCAGCCCTACACATTGCTCTGAAATGATGCTGCCAAAATGCTATGGCAAAGCGGTCAACTGTTGGAAGCACAGCTTTCCATTTCCTCCTTTCACTGAATAAGAGATGGAATAAACTGCTTCCTTTCCTACCTTAAAACCCCTGTTCCAAAAGAGATGGGAATATAACTCCCTGGCAGACCCCTTTTTCCAAGGTTTTCCAGTCAAAGATAATTACAATAGGCTACTTCCAGTCAGACTGAGCTCCTGACACCCTCCATCTATCCTGATGTGTCCTTAGTCCTTCTACCAAACTCTAGGAAAATCGAAAAGAAGGGCTTTTGGATCTTCCCTCCCAAATCCCAGAGCTACGGAACTGAACAAACTTGGTGCCAGTCCTGAAACACAAGAGGTAGCTCTTACACATGGGAAGATTTTAATAGAAGAAAAAAAAATTCTTCTAAAACTCACAAAGCCAAAACTTTAGATATAAAAAGGACTTTTTGGGAAAAAGGAAATGTAAAGAAAACAAACACTCACTGAATTCCAAACAAATCAATATAGGTAGCCTAACTAAACTAGTTACTTATTTCTTCCTTGAATCAACTCTGGTTTTAGCACATTTTAGTTGCAGAGTGAATGGCTAGAAAGAGGTCACCTGGGCCTTCTGCTTCTATGTTTGTAGGCAGAACTTCCCTGTTTGATCTTTCTCCTCCTCCGCCGCCGCCGCCGCCTCCTCCTCCTCCTCCTCCTCCTCCTCCTCCTCCTCCTCCTTTCCTCAGTGTATTCAGCCTGTTTTATAGAATGTGGAAGATAAATCAAAGCCACCCTCTTTGGGAAGACTGATTGTTGCTTTGCCCAATCGAAGACAGTGTTCCATCTATAATATCCTGGGTCTAGCCAGCATTTGAGAGCTAGGGGCTCCCAGCTTCCTGACATCTCTTGATGGAATTATAAAGGTACAGTTTGGTTTTCACCATTTATGCCCTAGGAACATATGGGGACAGGTGTGTGAGGTTTAGGGAACAAAAGCTGAATTCTCTCCATTCAGGTCTCTCAACACAGGATGAATTTATCAGATGCTTTGTGGGGACTGTTACACCACATCAAAACTGTTTTGACTGATATACCCCAAATAGCCTGAAATGGCACATACATAAATGTAACTAAACCCACCCACCCACACACACACATACACACACATATATGTCTGTGTGTCTGTGTGACCTACTATCTTCTGGATCTTCTTTCATATCAAGATACTTTACTTTCTGTTCCCTGTTTTGTTCCATAACATTTATGACTGGGTAAGACTTAAGAACAAGAGAAGAAGCAGATCTACTATGAGGCTAATTATGGGCCTTTCCCCTGTGCTGAGTTGAAGCACTGTCCACCCATCTTTGTACTGGCAGAAAATTATTATTTGAATTATCAACCCTTATCCTGTCTCTAATTGCCTCTGTTTCAAATCACTGAAGTCCACTGAGTTTCCTCAAAGATGAGGTGACAATGCCTAACAGATTTTACATACAGTAAAACCTTGGATTGCAAGTAACTTGTTCTGCGAGTGTTCCACAAGACGAGCAAACATTTCTAATAAATTTTAACTTGATAAACGAGCGATGTCTTGCAATACGAGTAGTACATGATGCCGAACATCACATGGTCACAACTGAGCCAATGGTTCTTCTCTCTCTTACTGCGGGATTGTGGGTTATCGTCTCCCATGCTAGTGAGTGAAAGTCATCCTACACAATAACCCTCCTCTCTCTCGTCTCCCTCACGCCAGCCACGAAGGTTTTCAAAGGTAGTGCAGGTTAATTTGTTTTATTTTCTTTATATTTTGTATTTTCTTTATTATTTTGTATTATATTATAGTATTGTAATCATTTTTATATGAATATTTTTGGGTTGTGGAACGAATCATCTGAGTTTCCATTATTTCTTATGGCAAAATTCGCTTTGATATACAAGTGCTTTGGATTACAAGCATGTTTCTGGAACGAATTATGCTCGCAAACCAAGGTTTTACTGTACTTTGATGGAATAAAGGGAAAACCTGTCTTACTTGTGGGCTGGGGATAAGATGGAGGCAACATCATGGGATAGAGCAGAACAAGGTTGTTGGCATATTTGTGCTGTGGTTAAGTGCAATGGAGAGAAGGTCCTAAGTGGTACATTTAGGAATGAACACATCAGTTCATTTACAGCCTGCCTCATTTGCACATGTCTGCTTTTAAGTCCATTCCATCCTGTCGGTTGTAGCGTGCAATTTTATTTTTTATTGGTGGATGGATAAGGGTCGAGATATGGGAAGAAGTGATTTATGTAACATATCAAAGAGGTAGAGAAATACCAAGTTTGCTTGTACTTGTTGTAAAGAAGATCGGAAGTCACTTCTTTAAATACCCTTTTCTTTTTCTTTCTATTTTTTTCTTTCTCTTTGATTTCAGTTTGTGTTATCTTTTACGATTGTTAAAATCTCTAATAAAAAATTTTTTTTTTAAAAAAATTGCTTTTGTATTCTTTAAAATTCTCTAAAATTTTTGCATCCCTATTTTGAGTTAAGGACTGCCCTGGAAAATGTTGCATAGTGGGCATTCTAAAGGATCAGTGTACTTCACTCCATGTATTAATTTAGGACATGCAAATTAGGGTAGTTTGCCTGAAAATATACCTAAGCAGATATCCTCCCTGCAATCAAATTGTATAGGCCATCCTATATTCACAGCAAGCTACTGAGATAAATTCTGTTTTTATTTTTGATTTGCTTTTTCAATATAGGTCCATGATGTTTGAATATGCATGATGCAAGTCATTGTCAAAACTAGGCATTTTACGAAAGAGATTTGAGTATCGTCTCTCAAAGCAAACTGGGCAAAATCTACCAGAGCAGTATTAGTAATATTGGATATTTTTCTTTCCTCTGATATGTATACATAGAAGAGTTCCCTTACTTTCATCATCCTTTCTGTTCTTATTTTAAGAATAAGCTACCAGCCATGTGGCATGTATCAAATTGCATCTTTCTTTTTTTTTTCAGATATATATATAGCCAAATACCCACCAGGGACAAGACTGAAACCATGAAAGAAATATTTTGCACATGACCTAAGCTGGAAGCCAACTCTTCAGAGTCAAAGGCCTAGTGAATTAACATACTGTGTCACGTATCCCTTCACTATTGATTAGTAATTATTCTTTCCAAATAAAACAAGGTTCACACTGTAAAGTCATCTGCACTCCATTCTGTGAAATCCAGGAGTTTGTTTTGTTTTGCCTTTTTTCATCAATCAGTCAAAAGACTGATTACGACTTAACTGAAACAAAGTTACAGTAAATTTTAATTCCAGTCATTATAAACAATGGAGTGATGTGCCAGTGAAGCAACAATGATAGTTATAGAATCAAAATTCTAAATGAAATATTGCACAATATGTTATGACACCTTAATCACATCAAATCTTAGGGTGTCTCTGCCCAGCAGTCTAACCTGCTTGTCACCCATACTGCTTCTGGTTTATTTTTAAGCCAATTTAAGACACGCCAGTCCAGATTGCTGTGGGCTGCCAATGGGATCAGTCAAACTAGGAGCAATGGATGACGTGATTGGTCATTCCCCTGCTTCTTGTCCTTCCCATCTGGGATGTGGGTGGGTCTCCCTGTGCCTGCCATTTCCTCATAGATGGTTTCTGTATCACTAGTCCCTCGTGTTTCCTTTCCCTCATGGATGCCCTCCCTTACCTTCCTGCATTTGCCACTTTATACAATGCCCCTAGTTCTCCTTTTATTTTTTTTTTAAAGTAACATTGTACCAGTGCTGCCTCAAAGAACTGAGGCTATGGACCAATCCATTGTTCCTTCAAGGGACTTACTTACTTACTTACTTACTTACTTATTTATTACATTTATTAAATATGTATGCCACCCATCTCCCTTAGACATGCTACTTGCCTGAGCGTCCCCTCTTTTCAGTCCCCTTGCAACTAACAGTTGTTTGCTTGGGAACTTGATGCAATGTTCCAGTACTGAGGTTTTGCTTTATAAGTTATAGAACCCCAGAAAATATTGCAGAGTGGGCAAGGGGAGAGAGAGAAGGGGGGCAAAGTTCACATTGCCTGTGGAGAAAGTGAAAGGGTGCTTACTGAGAATAATGAGCTTTTACAGGGGCTGGAAAATCACCCTCAAGGCACCCTTGAATCAACTGCTAGATTTAAAAAATCCCTGTACACTTTTGATATATATACAGTATATAGGAATAAAGCAGCTGGATGGCGTAGTGATTAGAGTGCCCCCCTTTGACATAGGAGACCAGGATTCAAATCCCACCTTGTACCTACCTTACCAGTAGGGGTCCTTGGGCAAAGACCCCCTGATTCTTTGCCTGCCTACCTCAGTTATGAGAGTGACACAAACTAAGACAGTCATGCCTGCTCAGACGTTGCCCAGATTAACAAGGTCCGTGCCAGATGTTGGGGAACCAGGACAATCTGACAATAAGTAGGCTACTGGTGCAAACCATTCATGAACAAGACAAGAGAACCTGCAATTGATGGAATGCTACTACAACAGTAGACCTAATCAGAGGGGATATATGAAATGTATGAAACAACTATGGATAGACAGAAGACCTACATCCATACTAACTGAGAAACAGCTAGTTACCCAATGCTTCAACATAGTGAAGAGGAAGGTACTCTCACAACTTGAGATAGACCAATTACACATTACATCCCGAACTCAAGAAGACCCAGAAAAACAACTGGATATGCAGCCAACACCTGAAGCTGGAACGTCACTGTCACCCCCTCCATTAAAGAGCATAGAAGCTGATATGAGGCATAAGATCATGGATAAACTAGCTACAATCAACCCTCAAGACCAATTACCAAAACTCAGTGGAGAAGTACCATCAGATAGTATGCTAGAAGATGCCAATAGAGCCCTCATGACAATCCCTACTATCACCATACCTCAAACCAATGAACTGGTATACCCTACAGCCAATGTAATCCTAGAGATGCTTGACTACACGATCAAGAATAGCAGTACATACCCCCCCCCTCCCCTGGACAAAGAGGTTGAAGGCTAAGATCAAGGCAACTTGGAGAGCAGTTAGTCAGCTGGTGGAACTACAGAAAGGTGTGGAGAATAAGGATAACACCCAGCTACTGAACAAATACTAGGGGCAAAGTTCTCCAAAGAACCAGCCAAGGTGTACTCCCAACTGCAGTGCAGCAACATAGTAACAACAGAGCCACCAACAGCAGAAACTGAACAGTACTGGAAGAACATATGGGAGAAAGAGAAGACACATAACACGAGTGCACAGTGGTTGCAAGTTCTGGGAGCAGACCACTGCAATTTCCCAGAACAGTCACCATAACAGTAGCAGACATCCAACAGCAGGCCAAGAACACGAAGACCTGGACAGCACCTGGCCTGGACATGATCCACACCTACTGGCTAAAGAAACTAACAGCAGTGCACGAATGCCTAGCAGCACAGATGAACCAATTGGTAGCAGCAGCCTGCCACCCAGACTGGCTAACACAAGGAAGGACAGTGCTGATCATGAAAGACCCCCACAAGGGACAAGCAACATCCAACTACCGGCCAATAACCTGCCTCCCCACAACATGGAAAGTCCCATCAGGCATCATAGCCTCCAAGCTACAGGACCATATGGGCCACTACATGAGCACAGTTCAGAAGGGCATTAGGAACACCAGAAGCTCACAGTTGCTCATAGATAGAGCAGTCACCCAAGACTTAAGGTTTAGACAACCAATCTGAGCACAGCCTGGATTGACTACAGTGAGACTATGACTCAGTGCCACACACAGGGACCTGGCGCTATACAAAGTCAACAGGACACTAAGGACCTTCCTCAAGAACTCAGTGGGACTGTGGAGGAACAATACTGGAAGTCAACTCAAGACAGCTCACACATGTGGCCATCCAGTGCAGCATATATCAAAGTGATGCACTGTCCCCGCTGCTGTTCTGCATAGGCTTGAACCCCTTCAGCCAGACAATCACAAGTTCAAGAGTGGAATTACCATCAGCCACCTCCTCTACATGGATGACATCAAGCTGTATGCTAAGAGTGAACTTGCTGATCCACCTGACATGGATTTACAGTGAGGACATTGGAATGTCATTTGAACATGGAAAAGTGTAGCCGGATGGTAGTAACGAGAGGGAAGATAGTTAAGACTGATGGGGTGGAACTACCAATGGACCACATAGCAGACATAGAGACCAGCTACAAGTACCTTGGTATCCCACAGTCACATGGGAAACAGGATGAGAAAGCAAGGAAGACAGCAACTTCCAAGTACCACCAAAGGATAAGGCAGGTCCTGAAGAACCAGCTCAATGGGAAGAACATCCACGTCATCAACATATAAACTCTGCCAGTCATCAGATACCCTGCTGGTATAGTGAGCTGGCCAAAGGAGGACATGGAGGCTACTGATGTGAAGAGCCATAAGCTCCTCACAATGTACAGAGGTTTCCACCCCAAGTCCAACACCCAGAGACTGTACACCAGCTGGAAAGTGGGCGGGCAGTGTCTGTTGAATGTCAAAGCCACTATCCTGGATGAAACCCAGAACATCCAGGAGTACATCAGTAAGATGGCGCCCAAAGATGAGCTGCTGAGAGAATGCCTGAGGCAGCAGCAGACATGGGAGGAAATTCAAGCAGAGGAAGTGCCATGGCAAAACAAGATCCTGCATGGGATGTACCATCGCCAGATAGCTGAGGTGGCTGACATTGGGAAATCCTACCAGTAGATGGAAAGGGCTGGACTAAAAGACAGCACTGAGGCACTGATCATAGCAGCACAAGAACAGGCACTAAGCACCAGATCCATAGAACCAGGGGTCTACCACATTCTAGATAACACAGAACAAATCTTGGCTTTTTTCTATATGGCACTTCTTCATTCATACCAAATATAACATATTTTCACAGGATTCCTTTGGAGAGTAAGCAATGTTATGCAAAGTGCAGGGGGAGGGGGGAAGTAGTGAGTGAAAGAAATTAAGGCAGGAGGTAAGAGAAAAAAAAGGAACTCTAAGTCTAGTTTACATCAACATAATTCATGATACCTCTCTATATCTTTCCATTCTTGCAAACCTTTCTTGTTTCCATCATGTCCATAAACTGATTCATACATTGCTTTTTGTTTCAATTTTCCACATTTCTCTTTTTGAGGATCTCACCAACTTATGCAGACATGACTCTCTCAATTTTTCACTTCCTTTCAACCAATTCACTCTTCCTTCATATATTTGTTTTGCTGTTTGATCCTCATTCTCTTTAAATGACCATGTGCTCTTAACATATATCTTCCATACTGATCACTCACTTTTGTACTCAGTCTACATTCATCCATCACCCATTCATTCTTCTACTTGAAAATGCTGTCAAAAGATTTTCATAAATTCTTTAATGCTATATTAAGCATGCTTACTCAGATGTCCCATAAAAATAAACAATATTTAAGCATGTCTACATTGCAGCATCAAATGCAACTAGGAAAAAATGAGATATTGGTTGAAAGGGGTTTAACATGGAATTTTAAAAATCCTTAAACTGGTTTTGTTTTTTCAATTCTATTTTATTATGTGCTAAATTTTTCTTATTATTTTACCTTTATGTGCAGCACTTACAGAATTTGTTTTTATGGGTGTCTCACAATTATAAATAATAGATTAATAAGATTAATAAGAATAAAATATGCATGCAGTTCATATCATTCTTACAATTACATTTTCTTTCCCAGTTTGCTAAATATTCTAATATAATTTTCTCCATCTAAATCACAAACCAAAATTATTGTATTTGTTGTTGTTTTTCAAATCCTGGGCAAAAAATCTTTTGTGCTTATCATTTTCAATATTTGTTCAGAGGAACTAGTACTACTTCACAGGTGATTTTTCTTATATTTAATGAGAAGATTTCTAAAATCTAAATTCCTTCCTATACAGTCATGTGTCAGGACAGTTTAGAAATAAAACGTATTAAAATGCAATCATACAAGCAATACTTTAAAACATTATGAAATGTATTTATTAAGGAATTTGGCAGGGAAAGCAAAACAGAAGCATTCATCCAACTTTCCTACAGGGAAAGTTATGCAGCCTTCAGGAAATTTTCATTTTCGTGGTCAGACTTTTCTGGTGACACCTTGTCTGTATCCATCAGCTAATCTTCTTCATCCCCTTGGGTGAATTACTTCAAAGCTGAAGTATGTGCTTCCTATGCAAGAAATTAATTGCTGGCTCAGTTGAATTTCTAAACACTAATTTGTGACCCCAAACTTTTAGGAGTTTTGTAAGAAGAGAGGAGAGATTGAAATGGAAGCTTGTTTGCTGTGATATCACAGATTATTTAACTATGTATGTGGACATCTACAGAGCCTCTATAAGAACTGGAAGATTATATTTGCTCCTTCCCATAGGGTTGCTTGGGGAGGAAGAAGAAAATTAGGATTTCATAAGATTAATGCAAACGTATTACAAATTTATTAGAGCCACAGCAAATTACCTCCATCGATGGCTTTTCTGCAGACCTGGAGGTTTTCCCCAGAAGTTAATGTTTGCTTTCTGGACAAATGATTGAAGGATGGTAACTGATCAACTTCAGGTGTATTTGCAAGAAACAGTTTTTCTGGACTTCTTCCAGTCTGATTTTAAGCTTGGGTTCAGCATCAAATCTGCTTCAGTTGTCTTGATGGAGAAAGACAGAGGGAATGCTATTCTGTTGTTTGTTTGGGGTTGTGATACCATCATTTGTGGTATGTGGAATGGATCTATCAAGGGGCTGCTCCTTTTAGCAGGATGATTTTATCACCCGATTATGTTAACATTCTATTTTTACTGTGGTTTAAAAAAAAACACATTTCAAATTATTAATGAACAGATGTTACTGTGCTATGCTTCTAAAACACTAATATTATTTTAATCCAAAACAAACATGAAACTACTAAAGATTTAAGTAGTTTTTGTGGTTCCTTTTGTTTTGTTCTGCTTTGTTAACATTTTATCTGTAGTAATGGCAGATATGCTTAAACAATTAAGCTTTATTGATAAATGATTGATTAACTCTGAGAATTGTTCAGAAGTTTCTTCAAACGTCCATTTGAATAGATTGTTTCTTCCCTGCCCCACCCACTACTGCTATGCAAAGCCAATAATGTGGATGGACCATAGCAGGGTGAATGTCCAGAAAAAATGCAAAATATCCAGCAGTGATGGGAAGTGAATTGCAACCTCATTCATGATTTACAGTGGCAGAACCATTTTTATAAAGAAAACTAAGTCACAGATCTGAATGCAGCTCAGAGTGTTCGGTGGTCAGCCCACTTTTCTTTGTGTCTTGAAGCAAGGAAGTGATAAAGCGAGAGAGAGAGAGAGAGAGATCATCCCATGATATGATCTGGGGCCTCAGGCTTCAATTTAGTAATATTCATCAATGCTAAAGGAATAGGAAAAATAATTCAGCATGAAAAAAAAATGCTGGGTTTAAATGGATTTGGAACCATTCATGCTATGTTGAGTATTTGCTGTATTTATTTCAATATTCATATCTTTATTTCCTCTATTTCCATTTTTAGAGTCTTTCCAAATGACTTCTTCAATGGCAATAGAACATTCATTGCTGGGAATCCCGAATGCTTCCTCAAAGTCATGCAGATATTTCAAGGAAACTGTATCACCCCTAGCTGCCTATTCAAGCTCTGATATGAAACAGGCAAAATGAGACAGGATTCATCAGGTGCGCTTCTTAGCCGATTCCTACTTCACAGCTAGTTTGATTGAACTATTTCATTTTATTTTACAACCTCTGGTAAATGCCATCAGCTATTTCAGCCATAAGCCTCATTATCAGCCTAGATGGCATATTATTCCCACATTCACATTCAGTGTAGTCTACTCACTCTCCACACAAATGAAGCATTATGGCCTCCTCCCCGCATTTTCTTTATGGAGGAGTTCATGCAATTAAAGGAGCAGCTAATTGTTTAACACCAATAACACTAATGCTTCCCCATTATATGAAAGCACCCTTAACCCTGCTCAATGAGGTCTACAGGTTAGGTGAGGCTATTTGCAAGAGGAGAGACCGGCATGCCTAGATTTGGGCCCTCTTTTGAGCATTTAGCATATGAAGGCAAATCCATCTGTCAGAAACGTCTACAGGAGCATTAATATGATTTTTCACCAGATGGACTTCCTAAAAAAAAACAACGGAAAAGTAGATGGCTCAACAAAAGAAAAAAGTAGTAATAATAATAAAAGTTTCTGCCAGGTTTGCCTAGCAGAAGTAAAGCACAGCAGGCAAACTAGATCGCAATGCCTGAGCTGCCACAAACCAGAAAGACTACTTTCGAATCTAAGCAGAAAAACATGGGCGGAGGTCATGTTTGTGGTGGGCTAGAAGGGAACAGAAGATGACAACATCCATTTCTATCCTCCAGAAACCGTTGGTGACTTGTAACTCATGACAGAGCAACCTTTGAGCAGGTCAGAGTAAGGTTTTCATTCTATATTCTGCATGCTGTGATAATGCTATGTCAGGGATGGCAAACTGTGGCCTTCCAGATGTGGCAGAAGAATAATTCTCAGCAGCTTCTGCAGCATGACCATTAGTGAGCTGTAAATCAGCAACATCTGGAGTTTCATAGGATCCCCAGTCCTGTGTAGTTTTTCAGCTGTTTGCAGTTGGGAGAGAATAAGTACAATGCAATATATTAGGTTTTTCTGCATATTGCCAGATAAAAGGAGAAAGAGCTTTCTAGTCCTATTCAGGTGTTTCATAAACTAAAAGCAAAATGTACTGAGGAATCCTTCATGCATACATGTTGGTTTCTGTGTTGGGTTCAGGCTCATGTGGAAGCCAATGCACACACACTGGAGGGTTTTTCCAGTAGGCACAATCATGCAGTACACCCAGATACCTGTTGTTGAATTTCATCACTAGCATCTCATTCTGGAAGTTGGCTTGTCACTGAACAACAATACTCCCAGGGGTGTCCACAGGATGTGGTTTAAAAAAGATCAAGCATGTGGCCACAATGGTGTGATTGATGCTCCACAATGCAATCAAAACCAGGTAGAGCTTCAGTTGCCACCATGGCAATTCAATTATGGCCACCATCTTGACTTTTTTTATCACACCTGGTAGACACCCCTGAACACTCCCATAGCAGCATGAAATTGGAGCAAAGGATGCTTTTCTTCTTTTGAAAGTTTTTATCTTTATTCATGTTTCTTCTGTATTCCTATGAAGTGATGCTTCAGGGCTGGAGGGAGCTCAGGGCAAGATGATTAGAGACGTCCCGTACTGCCTGGCTGCTGTCATTTTCCCACCATTTATTTGCTTGCTCTCCAGCCCACCTGTCTGCTTCATTAGTTAGTTTATTTATTTATTTATCAATCATATTTTAATGACCACCCCAGTCACGTGATATGATTCTGGGTGGCATACAAATAGACCATAAAAAACAATTTTAAAAACAAACAAAAAGTACAAAAATTAGTTTTATTATAAAAAGGCTAAAAGAAAGCATTGTTCATAGATGATGAACAATGGAGCCACCTCATCAGATCACCATTTCCTTGCGACCTCCAGGCCCGTTGACACAACCAGGTTTTAAGGGTTTTAAGATTTTTCAGTTGTTACCCATAACCCTTCCACACTTCCACGCTCTTGACAATCTGTCCCACCCATCCTCCCTTTAACCTGTTCCTAGCTTCTTCACCCACGTGTCCTATGATCTAACTGTTTCTTGCTGTCTTGTTATCCTATTGCCTATTCACCTATTTAGGAGGTCTCTGGAACCATCGGACCTTGTGCTTACATGGTATGATCTAGTTCTAGGGGTTGATTTCTGTGTACCTGGAAACATCTGCAACACCTGATGGTTTTGCCAGAACGATGAACTGAGCATTGTGACATTTGTTTCACTATTGTCCCCACACAAATACAGATGCCTGTGTATTTAATATAACCAAAACCTAAACTCTGAATGTGATTAAATAAAGCTTATTAAAGAGTAAATGTACAAATATTTATATATGTGATGTATGTTCATGTCCTATCAAGGTAGTGGCTTCTTTTCTTGAAACAATGGTTTCTGAAAGTCTTCTGTACACATTATATTTATTTCTCACCTTCTACAATTACAACCTTCTGTTTGTGACCTTTTTCACAACGCATTGTGCTGTTGAAAACTGAAGGATAACTTCAACGAGGATGAAGCAGTCATAATAAAATAGCTCTCCTGGAAATATTCTTACTATCAGACTTGCTTGCATTCAATGGTATATTTACACATCACCTTGTAAAATTAAGTGTAACATATTGGCAGATCAGTGCTTAACTTTCTTCTGAGATCAGGATTTTCCTTTTCAGTTAACAAAAAAATAATATGTGAAATATGCCCCCCCTCAAGCAGTTCCTCACATCTCCAGTTTGGCTTGCAGTCATAGATTAATACAATCATATCTTACACTGCAAGCCAAAGGCTTCTCAGGCACACTTGATCTCTCTCGTTTTCCCCTTCCCTAGTTGTTGGCACCAGAACCTGCAGACAACTTGGATCAGTGTGTAATGCTTCAAGATGGGGAGAAGACAACAGCAAGCTCATTCCCAGGAGTGCCTTCCACTGAAGGTGAAGAAATAGCCTTTCCGCAAAGCTCTTGAAGAAAGGAATCCAAACTGGAAACAAGACAAAGGCTATGGAGAAAGTCTATTTTTGGACAGAACCTGCAGGCTAATTCTCCCAAACCACTGGGCAGGTGCTCTCATACTGAAAACTGGAGAAAGAGTTTCTTAATGATTCTTATTCTTATTTGTTAATGATGCCCAAGTTCTGCTTCCTGTTTCTGCTCATAGCATTGCTAGTAACAAGATGGTAGACGGTACTAAGTCACCTACTTCTTCCAATACTCAGGTTGCTCTTCTGTTGCCACCATAGAAATAAAAAGCTAGAATCAAACTTTGCTCCTGCATTACAGTTTGACTCAGAATGTTGGGACAGAGTCAGACCAAGGCATAGCAGAATGTCGTGTATTTCTGCTGGGAAAAGGTCATTTAGGAAGAACTGCTTTTGCTGCAATTGAAGTTTCTTATCTACCAAGGGGTATGCCCTCCTACAGAGCACAAGGAAAGAGATTCTTGCTCCAGTGATGTTCCTGAATCCAGATTAGGATTCATTGACCTGGTTTGCATATTATAATAAACCATGGTTTAACAATAGTTTATTAAATTATAATTGGCTATATCCATAGAGTACACAAAGCAAAAACCAAGTAACCAACTGGAGGGGTTCACACAGCATGCTGAATCCCAAGGAAGGCTGGCAACTGCTGCATTCTGACAACATGTTATGCTCAAATAAACTGGCTTACACAACATAGTAAGGCAACAATATAAGACAAAAGGCCAGGTTATTTGCTGGACTATCTGTCTCCAATTGTTTCTGCCCATCACACAAGATCCAAGAGGGTGGGCATGCTTCAGATCCCTTCTATAAAACAATGCCACCTAACAGAACCCAGGAAACATGCCTTCTTTGTGGCAATGCCTTTGGGATAGCATGCTCCCCAATATACACAAATGTGTTCTCTTTGGGGACCTTGACATCTGCTGGCTCCATCATAATAAAAAGTGAATAAATAGGGGAAACCCCACAGGGTTCTGTGTTAGGGATGAACACTTTGGTAGCAAAATTTTCAGACCACCCACACTTATTTAGCTTAACATAGAGGGACTGTGAGGGTTTGAAACAATCTCTCCAAATGGGGAATAAAACATGAAAACGGCAAATGCAATTCAGTGTAAGCCAAGGTAAAGTGATGCCTGCTGGGGCAAAAAAAAAAAGAAACCCTTGCATCACATATATTGAAATGGAGTCTGAGCCAGTAGCAATGGGCCAGCACAGCAGTTTCTGGGTTATGCTGAGCAGCTTCATAAAAATGTAGACCCAGTGTGTGACTTTGGCAAAAAGGTAAATTCCATGCAAAAATGAAACTGTCCATGGTCCCTCTATTGCTGTATAGGGAAGCCTATGCACATAACTCTACAGTAATTTTAAAACAGTGATTGCTGCATGTGTTTTCATGTAGGAACAGTGTTATTTGATTTACAAGAGGGCAACAACATAGAAAAACACCAAGGTAGTTCTTTAAAAAATCACATAAGACAATAGGCCTCTGGCTCATCTTTTAATGTCTCAAAGGAAATTTGCAATCAGGCAGAAACATGAAAAAGTTAAGTATCCAAGGTGACCAAAGTCAGCATCAACATACCTCTTACTCTGAGTTCCCAGTGGTTTTTCATCTCAGGTACTGAATAAACACACATCTAGTTAACTTCAGCAATGCTAAAGTCTCCAGTGCCTTTAGGCCTTTCACTGGAGCATTTCCCTCTCACAGTTTCAATCTGTCCTACCCCTTATAAGTCATATTTATCTGTTCAACTATATACTAATCTCTATAACTGTAAATTGGGGATTTGGCAGTATTCTCTGACTACAATTAGAACTGCTAGAAAACTCAACTCAACAGATAGGTCAATGTTTTAACTCTGTTTGCTGATTTAGGGTCCTGCCTTCAGGATATCAAATCCTGAGAATCTAGCTTTCTAAGAGATGGTAAGAGTGTCTTAAATATCAGCTACAACTAATGTGGAAAAAAATGTTCATCCTGCCAGTGAGGTGGGCTCATTAAGTGGCCTGGGACTAAGCTGCTCTTCAGAGGTTGATAGAATGGTCTTCACGTGATAGTTGGAAAAACCAAATATTCATTTATGATTCTCCCCTTCCCATAAATAAAACCTTTAACATGGTGGTAGCAATTGTGTTACCTAGAGGAGAATATTGTTACCTTTAACACAAAAGACCTCACCATTTCACTCACTTGGTAAGAGTGTCTTCATTGGTATAATTGCTGCTTACTCTCATCATCAGGAGTTTTTTTCCACTGATCCATGGTTTTTTGCTCTTTTCCAAATATTCTTAAAAGCACCACAGCAGCCAATTACATATTATCTTGCCACATAACATTTATTATTCTACATTCAATATATCTGAGCTTTTCCAGATGACCAGCTCCTGCTGTTACCCAAATCTTGCTGTTGTGATTCTGTCTTGGTCAATGAGTGAGTGATGCTGGGAAGTTTGCTGAACAAGCCAACCCATCAATTGTTGCTCTCCAAGCTGACCAATCAATTACTGTTCTTGCCATTCAGCCATTGATCCCTCCACCACTGCACCCAAGCAAATCTTGGAACTGACATTAGAAAGAAAAAGAAATGTACTTCATTCCTCCACCAGGAGAAAAAAAAAGAATTTGCTAATGATTTGTTTCCAAACAACATACACACACTTGCCTCTTTGGTCCACTGTAAACACAACATGGGTTCTTAGGAAGCTAGCCAGATTCCTAATGACGAATGGGATGTGAAGAGAACCTTTCAGAAACTGGTGGGGTGAAAAGAAGCATGATCAAATGAGAAAACTGGAAACTTCAGCCAGGTGTTTCAAAACTTAACCTCTGAATGCCGGGGCTGAAGGTAGGATGAGGGCATTATGATTGAGCCCTCAAGAGAATTAACTCCATAGTGCGTGGAAATGCAATGGCGAGGCTTGCAGAAGTGTGGGAAAACTTGGAGGGGGGGGGACACTACCCTAAACAGATGCCACTAAAGACCACACTTCAGGGTAGAAGAACCATTTGAAAGTTGTTGCTGTGGGTAAAAAAATGGAGAAGGGAGTGCTAAGGATGCTGCTTTGGGGATATGTAGTTACTAGAAGAAAGATGGGGTATAAGTTACAAAATAAATAAAAGACAATTGTGACTCTCAGAGAGCTTACATTGATTTCAGTAAAGCCCAGTGATGTCATTCCCAGCTCTCTTTATTTCTTATTGGCATAATATGCTTTCAGTGTTTAAAAACTAAATCATCATCATTATCATCATCATCAGGTAGATCCCAAGTTTGTCTCTTATTCTAACTCTGCTGTTTACTTTTTTTTTCCCCCCCTGTCCCATCACAGGCTCAGGTAACATTGACACACTAATGACACACAGCATTTTTTATTCAAGATCCTACACTTTATCTGAATTATGAACTTATAAACATGCTACTGTCTGGGAATTCTAGAACATATAATTCCAACATATAAAATTCCCAAAGAGATACCTGGTCTGGAAAGACTACCATAATATAGGAATATCCATTATTCTGTTCAGTTAACTACTCATTCTTCTTTTGTTAGAAATTAAAATAAACTTCCGTTGATACTTTAAAACATGACCTGTAAATCTGTTGTGTTCTCCTATTTTTGTATGTACTAATTTTGGGTATGCTGCCACTAAGCCAGATAACACCATTTTCTTGTGAAAACACAGGCAATCGTCATCATTTTAAAATAAAGTATTTTAACCTCGTCTTGAGAAGAAAGCAAAATAATTGGAGAAAAATCCACTTTGTCAGTACTTTCCCATGAAGAGAAGGGTTAAACACCCGTTCCACTATACCAGTGCCCCAATCTTTATTTCCTCCCACCCTACAGCAGCAATTAAAAACAAAGGCAACGTTAAATGCAGTCATGCATTTAATATAATGTGTAGTTTGATCCTTAGAAAAAGGTGGTGCTGGAATGAAACAATGCCTTAATGGCTCTCATCTGATGACTTAGAAAATTGCCACCTCCTGACACCAAGAATGGATTCCCCAGGGAGAAACCAGGAGTAAGGTTCTTATTCACCTAAGGTATATAGCTTTTTAAAATAAGCAAATCTGTGATGTGGATAAATAGTCATTCTGTTTTGCTTTTTGCATAAAATGCCATGAAAACAAATGAAAGCAAATGAAAATGGCTCGGCTTTTTTTTTTTCCTGGCCAGTTGGTGACCACACAACATTGCATGGCCAGGTGATCATAATATAAATGTAATATATTGAGAAAGGGAGCCATCAAATCACTGTGAGTATGCAGGGGGGCATTTTCCCCTCAAAGTAGAGAATATCCAAATTCAAACTGAATTCATTTGTTTTCTGGAAAGAGGGCATAAATATAGATGGTCCAAACCATTTTTAGAACCTTCCTTTTGGCTCAGTTAAAGGTTTTCTTCCCACACTTGAGCCGTCAGAAAACTAAACTGGCATAACATTTGCTGTCCCCATTGCTGATTACTATCTAGCAGGAATCCAGAATAAGGGCTATGGAAACAAGATACAGTATCATGAGTGAGAATGTGTGCAGCATGTCAAGCAAAGCCACTGGTTAAACCCTCCAGCTTTGTTGTCCCCAATTTCTCAATGTCACTAATCAGTAAGAAATCATCCTCCAGTTATAACACTTGGTGTGATTGGCAGATAGTTTTGACAGATGGTAGAGTTAGCCATCTATCAAAACCTGGTATCTCCCCAAGCCCACCAGACATAGGGTGGGGGAGCTGACTTAAAAGGAGATGCTCCCCGGCTTTATTGCACAGCTCGCCCAGCCCAACAGTCAGCTGCTTGGCAGGCTTGTTTTGACATGAGGTTTAGCACTGTTTTGAAAGACAGCTAAACTCACACTGACAACAGCTGATCAGTGGGGTAGGAAGGCTTCTTCTCCAGAGTTGCCATGTTTCCCCTTCACCACACAGACCTGCTACAGGCCTATTCAGCATCTGATCTGTGGGGTGGGGCTACCTGACAGTGGTGGATTTACCCAGCTCTTCCTATTATGGGGCAGCTCTCTTGCCCTATTAATCAGCTATCCAGTGTCATTGAAAACAACTCTTCCCTGGCTGCAGGAAGCAGTCAGTACCACAACAGGCAGTAGTTGTAGCATGCTTTCTCCCTCCCAATATAAATATAAATATATAGCCTCAGAAGTAAAATGAGCAGCACCAGGCCTAAGTGGCCATTAAGAGATGGGATCACCCTGCTCCCTACAGATTACCTGACTGTGCCACTGTCAGTATGTGCAGGGAAGCATAGCAGATTGTCCTCCCTCCCCTCAAAACTGCCAGTGTTTGCTGTCAGCTTGAAGGGAAAAATTAAATGTATTGAGTTTTTGTCATTAGTGAGTGATTAAGCATACTTGCAATTTTGTATTGTTGCTCCATCACCTTGGGCTGCCTGTGTCATTCTTGCAGGCTTACTGGAATTTGTTCTAGAAGCCTTAGTAAATCAAAAAACAGAAAAACCTACTCCGGATTCTTGTGTCTTTTGTTTAATGAATGGAAAACAATGGTGATGAAGGTGGGATTTCTTTCTTTCTTTTTTTAGAGGCTTTCTCTTATCTCCAGAGAAGGAGAAATGGGGTAAACAAACAAAAGAAGAAAGAATAGCTAGGATGACTAGCTTTTTGGGGAATACTAAAGTGATTGATAATGCCACAGATAACTGGACATTTTATGCAGAAAGATTTGAACAAGTTTTTTTTGAGGCGAATGAGATAGATGCTGGAAAAGTGCCCGTTTGAGTGTTATGAGACATGAAGCATAAAGTTTACTGAGAAACTGAACTGCCTCACAATTCAGCTTTGAAGAACTGGTAAAAATAATATTTGGCATCCAAACCATGCCTGATTGCAGGATTTCATATTAGGTTTCATAAGTGCAAGCATAAAGAAAGAGAGTCCATTCCAGCATATGCAACTGAGTTTTAAAAGATGTGTGAACATGATATATTTGGTGAAGGGTTGAAGGATGCATTGAGAAATCAGTCTGTAGACTTCTGAAAGAAAACATTCAAAAAAGATTTTTATCAAAGGTAGATGTAATATTTAAGAGAGCATTTGATGTTGCCATCTCTATGAAAATTGCTCCAGTCAGGAGTGAAAATATATGTAAATAAGCTTGCAATTGCATACAGGAAGCAACAGATCCAAATGAACTGTGCTGTTGTTATAGTAGAGATTCATGACACCAGCTCAATGCAGATTTAAAGGAGAAACCTGAAGACAATCTAGTGTAGTGGGACATATCCAGAGAGCCTCTCAGTCAGGGAAAAGGAAACCTTTTGCTAAAGATACCTAATCAAACTATTACTTTAAAAAGAGCATAGTGGTGCATGCCATAAATGAAGAGTTTGATAATGTAAGTGAAGTAGGGATGGCTAATCTCAACATATCTAGCATAAAAAAGTGAAAGAAGACTAGCAATATGGCACAGCCAGAAAAGAACAGCAAAACCATGTCAATGCAATTGGACACTGATTCTGCTATATCCGTTGTATCACAAGTGAATTTGAGCAGCATTTCAGAGATGTAAATCTAAAGCCATCATAAATAGAATTAAAACTTATATTGGAGTCCAGTTCAGTTGCGTGTGCCCTTCCCCAAATATGTCATGTTCAGACATCTTTTAAAGTTCAGTTGCATATGCTGGAATAGTTTTTTGTTTGTTTGTTTTTTTTGCTTATACTTATGAAACCTGAAACGTATATTGGACTTACATGGTGTGAAAACAGATGGACCAGCACTCTGGGACTGTGATTGGCTGCCTCTGAATGGAGTTATACTTCTTATGATGAAGACCACTAGGAATAACCTGAAAAAGAAATCAGATAGAGCTATGCAAGTCTTCAAAGATGGGGTTAGAACATTCAAGCCCAACAAATATAAAATATTGTAACAAGAAAATGCCACACCCAAGTGTCACAAAGCACATGCAGCTCCTTATGTTACATGCAGAAAAGGAGAAACTGAGCTGGATTGGTCAGAAGCATTGGGAATTCTTTCAAAAGTTTAATTGGAACCCATAGTCGCTACCTGTATTCCCAATAGCTAAGAAGCATGGAACTCTTGGGATCTGTGGTGATTTTAAAGTTACTATGCATACACTGTGAGATGTTAAGCAATATTCTTTGCCTAAAATTGAAGACATTTTTGCTAACCTTGCTGGAGGACAACATTTCAGCAAAATAAACCTAACAGATGCTTATTCATAGATGGAAGTGGAAGAAGATTCTAAGGACCTTCTCACTATAAACATATACACCAAGGGCTATGTTGTTGTAACAGAAATATTTTTGAAATGGCATATCTATCAGTGCTTTGAGAAACATCCATGGACTAAGTACAACATGGCTTCCTGTTTAGATGACATAATAGTCACTGGAGATTATGATGAGGTACATCTGCAAAACCTCAAGATAGAAATGCAGAAATTGGTGGACAATGTCATCAGAGCACACTGCCACAAATGTGAGTTCTTTAAACCTAGAATTACATATTGCAGCCACACCATTGATGCATAAGGACTACACAGGTGTACAGAAAAGATCCAAGCAGGCATGAATGCCCCAAGGCCACAAAACATGTCGCAGCTATGATCCTTTTAGGAATGGATGATTATTATAACAGATTATGGTCAAAGGTATGTGCCGTGTTGAATGCTTAAGGACAAGAGGAGAAGGAATGGCAATGGACAAAACAGAAGCAGAGAAAATGGTAACATCAGACACAGAACTCAAATTCACATCTACCAGTGAAATTAGTTAGTGATGCCTCACAAGGCATTGGCACGGTTGTCACATGTCATGAAAGATGACAGTGATTGTCCAATAGCTTTTGTGTTATGTTTGCTCATAGATGTAGAGGAAATTATTTACAAATAGACAGGAAAACACACAGTTGGTTTGGGAGTTCACAATTTCATCCTGTACTTGTACAAAAATTAGTTTACTGTCCTAATTGACCATCAGCCACCACTATCATTCTTCAGTCCTCAAAAAGGGATTCCACTTACAGTACTAATCAAGTGAAGCATTGGACTTTGTTCCTTGGATAGTTCTGATACGAAGTAGAATTGAGCAGGACACCCTATCATGCAAATGCAGACAGATTGTCTCATTTACCTATACAGAGTAAACAATCTAAAAAGTCCACATCAGATGGAGATTCCATTGACGTGTTTTCTCTCCCAATGACTGAAAGCCTTCCCATCACAGAGAAACAAGGAGAAACCCAATGCTGTCTCAAATTTACACAAGTCAAGCAACCCAGAATATCTGGAGTACATATAAAGTGTTATCAGCACCATGATACCTACTTGACAGTTGCACTGTGCTGTGATTGAAAGCCATCCGACTGTCCAAACTGAGAGGTCAAGTGCTGGAGGAGCTACACATTGCACACTTTGGAGTAGTAAAGATGGAATTTAAAAACTTGCAGCCAGGTTGCCAACACGTCCAAAAGATGCCAACGACGATACTAATTCACCTATGGGAATGGCCTGTGTTATCATGGCAAAGAACTCATACAGAGTTTGAAGGACTCTTTGTGAACACAACATTTTAGTCATGGTATTAAAATAGTGTTTTTCCTCTTAAGGTGACAGGAATTAACAGCAAACACAAGATGGGTCAAATCTGTTATAGTTTGCCATTATGTCAGTGACTGGAACAGAGGCAATAGAGACACAGAAGAGATTGGCAGTGAGGACAGCACATTTCACACTGGGGTAGCATTCTGCTGACTCCAAACACAAGTCAACAGTGGGAAAAAGCCCTCTGCTGAATCGTAGGTCCAGCTTGATAGAATATGGCTGCTGTGGGCCTGCTACTGAAACAAATAAATCACCAAAAAGGATGGTCAAAAACAGGGGCATAAATCCTACAGAAGCGCATTCAAAGATACTATAAATTATCATGTTCTCAGTACATTTGAGATACCTTTACTTTGAAAAGGCTCAAGAAAAACTTGCATATTGCAGTAACCTCAAAACAGACCTTGGTAATATGTTTACATGCATGTTGGGAACATGCAAATTCTTGCAAATGTTACCCAAATATTATTTCTCTGGTTAAAGAAAGAATTGCCTCTCAATTGTTTATTTTGTAATTAGGCATTTTGTGAATCATCAGCTTGTATGTTTCTATGACCCTTTCCTAGTACCACTGGGGGGGAAAACGAGGTATCAAAAACTTGATCTTAGTAATAGAATGTAGAGATTCCCTTGCTTTATAAGATGGTAATTTCATCTGCTGAACTTACTTGACTTCAGACCCAAGAGGGCCAAAATTGTAATCTACTGTAATTATGACACAACTAGCACAATATGAATGAAGCGGCTGGATAGCGTAGTGAGTAGAGCACCACCTTTGATGCAGAAGACCAGAGTTCAAACCCCACCTCGTACCTACCTTACCAGGTCGTACCTACCTTACCTACCTTATCCCCTAATGCTTCACCTGCCTACCTCAAATATGAGAGTGACACAAACTAAGACAGTCATGCCAGCTCGGATGTCACTCGGCTTAACAAGGTCAGCATCAGATGTTGGGGAACCAGGACAATCTGACAATAAGTGGGCTACTGGAACAAACCATACATGGACAAGACAAAAGAACCTGGAATTGATGGAATGCTACTACAACAGTAGACCTAATGAGAGAGGATATATGAAACGTATGAGGCAACTATGGGTGGACAGAAGACCTACATCCACACTAACTGAGAAACAGCTAGTTACCCAATGCTTCAACGTAGTGAAGAGGAAGCTACTCTCACAACTTGAGATAGACCAATTACACATTACATCCTGGACTCAAGCAAACCTGGAAGAACAACTGAATATGAAGCCAACTCCTGAACCTGGAATGTCACTGCCACCCCCTCCATTACAGAGCACAGAGCTGATATGAGGCATAAGATCATGGATAAACTAGTTACAATCAACCCTCGAGACTCATTACCAAAACTCAGTGGAGAAGTGACATCAGATAGTATGCTAGAAGATGCCAATAGAGCCCTTATGAAAATCCCTACTACCACCATACCTCAAACCAATGAACTGGTATACACTGCAACCACTGTAATCCTGAAGATGCTTGGCTACAGGATCAAGAAGAATAGCAGTACATAGCCCCCTGCCCCCCGTCCTGGAAAATGAGGTTGGAGGCTAAGATCAAGACAACTCAGAGAGAAGTTTGTCAGGTGGTGGAACTACAGAAGACTGCAGAGTTTAAGAATAAGACTGAAAAAATACATGGGCCTGACTCCATCTGGAGCCCTAGGGACTGCTAAACAAAGGGTCACAGCACTGGCTGTCAGTCTAAAGAGATACACCTGAGAAGCAGAGGCCAAGAAGATAAATGCCTGTTCTCCAAAGAACCAGCCAAGGTACTCCCAACTGCAGTACAACCACACAGTAACAGCAGAGCCACCAACAGCAGAAACTGAACAGTACTGGAAGAACAAATGGGAGAAACAGAAGACACATAATACCAGTGCAAAGTGGCTGCAGAACCTGAAAGCAGACCACAGCAATCAACCAGAACAGGAACCAGTGACCATCACAGTAGCAGACATCCAACAGCGGGTCAAGAACATGAAGAGCTGGACAGCAGTGCACAAATGCCTAGCAGCACAGATGAACCAGCTGCTAGCAGCAGCCTCCCACCCAGATTGGCTAACACAAGGAAGGACAGTGCTGATCATAAAAGACCCCCACAAGGGAACGGCCAACTACCAGCCAATAACCTGCATCCCCACAACATGAAAAGTTCTATCAGGCATCATAGCCTCCAAACTACAGGACCGGATGGGCCAGTGCATGAGAACAGCTCAGAAGGTCATTGGGGATAACACCAGAAGCTCAAAACACGCACAACTCAATGCCACAAACATGCATCTGTGAATGCCTGGTGGTATACAAAGTCAACAAGACACTAAGGACCTTCCTCAAGAACTCAATGGGACTGTGGCAGACAACACTGGAAATCAACTCAAGACAGCTCACACAAGTGGCCATCAAGTGCAGCATATACGAAGGTGATGCATTGTCCCTACTGCTGTTCTGCATAGGTTTGAACCCCTTCAGCCAGACAATCACAAGGACTGGATATAGGTACAAGTTCAAGAGTGGAACTACCATCAGCCACCTCCTCTACATGGATGGCATCAAGCTGTATGCTAAGAGTGAACAAGGCATCAACTGGCTGATCCACCTGACATGGATCTACAGTGAGAACATTGGGATGTGATTCGGACTACAGAAGTGTGGCTGGATGGTAGTAAAGAGAGGGAAGGTAGTTAAGACTGATGGGGTAGAATTATCAACAGGCCACATAGCAGACATAGAGACCAGCTACAAGTACCTTGGTATCCCACAGTCACATGGGAACAACGATGAGGCAGCAAAGAAGACAGCAACATCCAAGTACCACCAAGGATAAGAAAAGTCCTGAAGAACCAGCTCAATGGGAAGAACAAGATCCAGCCATGAACATGTACGCCCTACCAGTCATCAGATACCCTGCCGGTATAGTAAACTGGCCATGGAGGCTGCCAATGTGAAGAGTCAGAAGCTTCTCACAATGTACAGAGGTTTCCACCCCATGTCCAACACCCAGTGACTGTACATCAGCCAGAAAGAGTGTGGGTAAGGTCTGGTGAGTGTCAAAGTCACTGTCCTGGATGAAACCTAGCGCATCCAGGAGTACATCAGTAAGATGGCACCCAAAGATGAGCTGCTGAGAGAATGCCTGAGGCAGCAGCAGACATGGGAGGAAATTCAAGCAGAGGAAGTGCCATGGCAAGACAAGCCGCTGAATGGGATGTACCATCGCCAGATAGCTGAGGTGGCTGACATTGGGAAATCCTACCAGTGGCTGGAAAGGACTGGACTAAAAGACAGCACTGAGGCACTGATCATAGCACAAGAACAGGCGCTAAGCACCAGATTCATAGAAGCAAGGGTCTACCACACTAGGCAGGACCCAAGGTGCAGATTGTGCAGACAGTCCAACACATAGTGGCAGGGTGTGAGATGCAGGCAGGAACAGCATACACTGAACAGCACAACCAAGTAGCTGGCATTGTGCACAGGAACATCTGCACAGTGTATGGGCTAGACCCTCCCAAGTTCAGATGGGAGATTCCACAGAAGGTCATGGAGAATAACAGGGCTAAGATCCTGTGGGACTTCCAGATCCAGATGGACAGGCCAATCAACCAGACATTGTGGTAATAGACAAGGACCAGAAGACAGCAGTGGTGATAGATGTATCAGTGCCAAGTGACAGCAACATCAGGAAGAAGGAGTATGAGAAACTGGAGAAGTGCCAGGGCCTGAAGGAGGAACTAAAGAGGAGAGTAAAGGCCAAAGTGGTCCTAGTGGTGGTAAGAGCACTTAGGGTTGTGACTCCTAAGCTGGGAGAGAGGCTCCAACAGATCCCAGGAACAATGTCAGAACTCTCTGTTCAGAAGAGTGCAGTGCTAGGAACAGCTAAGATACTGCACAGAACCCTCAAACTCCCAGGCCTCTGGTAGAGTACCCGTGATTGAGGAAGACACATACCACCCACAAGGGTGAGACGGTATAAAAAAAAAAATTCCCCTCTCACCCCTATATAAATTATTTGGACCACTGAGAAGTCTCTGACTACTTACACATTGCCAAACAAAAAATAGATCACCCAGAAAGAAGACAAAGGAGGGCATATATAAATATATTTGTACAAATACAGACTTATAAAGAATTACTATAACTGAAATACAAATGTCATAGTATTTGTACTATTAGTATTATGGCAGAACCAGTAGAGGTTATGGGGGCTGAATCTTGCAAGGTTATTTGGGAGAATCAATCCCATTGAACCTGAGGAAGTGGACAGGACCTTTGCGGCTGCTAGCTCGGCCACTCCTGTGTTAGATCCATGCCCCTCCTGGCTAGTTAAGGTTATGCAGGAGGGAATGTGTGATTGGGTCTGGGTGGTGGTTAATTCCTCTTTGCGAGAAGGGGTGGTCCCACCGGCTCTTAAGGAGGTGGTGCGCCCCCTTCTCAAGGAACCATCACTCAACCCAACTAATTTGGACAGTTTGCATCCAATCTCCAACCTTCCCTTCTTAGGGAAGGTTGTGGAGAGAGTGGTTGCGTGGCAGCTTCAAAGAACCCTGGATGAAGTGGATTATCTGGACCCCTTTCAGTCAGTGTTCAGGCCAGAGTATGGGACTGAGACAGCTTTGATCACACTCTTGGATGACCTCTGACAGAAGCGGGATGGGGTAGTACATCCATTCTTGCTCTTCTTGACCTCTCAGTGGCTTTTGATACCATCAATTATGGTATCCTTCTGGACTGGCTTTGGAGTTGGGGGTGATTGGCACTGTGTTGCACTGGTTCTCCTCCTTCCTCCAGGGCTGGTTCCAGTTGGTATTGATGGAGGGGGGGACAGATCCAACCCACAACCCCTACTTTGTGGGGTACCCCAGGGCTCCATTCTCTCTCCTTTCCTATTTAATATCTATATGAGGCTGCTGGGTGAGGTGATCCAATGGTTTGGGGTGAGGTACCATCAATATGCTGATGATACCAAGCTTTATATCTCCAACCTGGCCCTCTGAGTGATGCTGTAGATGTCCTGTCCCAGTGTATGGAGGCTGTAGGAGCCTGGATGGGGTGCAATGGGCTTTGACTGAACCCAGGCAAGACTGAGTGGCTCTGGGTATTTTGGCCTTCTGATGCAAAGGCTTTTCCATCTTTGGTCTTGGATGGGGTAGCACTGCCCTGGACAGACCCAGTACACAATCTGGGGGTCCTCTTGGACACCTGCTGGAACAGCAGGTGGCAGCCATGGCTAGGAGGGCCTTCACACACCTTAGGTTGTGAGCTAGTTGCATCCATTCCTGGCCCGGGAGGCTTTGCTCAAAGCCACTCATGCCCTCATGACCTCTCATCTGGATTACTGCAATGTGTTCTACATGGGGCTACCCTTGAAGAGCATTCAGAAGCTTCAACTGGTATAGAATGCAGCTGCATTGGTGGTAAATGGTGTCAGATATGCAACATGTGTAACACCACTATTGCATGAGCTGCATTGGTTGCCAGTATGTTTCTAGATGCAATTCAAAGTGCAGGTTGTCACCTTTAAAGCCCTTCGTGGCTTGGGGCCAGGTTACCTATGGGACCATCTTCTCCCAATAGTTTTAATCCATCCAATTCGGTCCAGCAGGTTGGGCATGTTGCGGGTCCTGTCAGTCACAAGACATGCCTTCTCTGCTGTAGCCCCTGCCCTTTGGAACATTCTCCCTTCAAAGATTAGGATGACCCTGACCTTGTTGGCCTTTCATAAGGCCCTAAAGACCTGGTTATGTGCCCAGGCCTGGGGCCCTGAATATGTTTAAGGACCCCGTTTCTTGGCTATACTGATAATTATGGGATAATTTTTCTTGGCTGCCATATATATTTATTTTGTGTTGTATTGTACTTTTAATTGTTTTCATGATTGTTCACCACCCAGAGTCACTTGGTTGAGATAGACAGCTATAGAAAGTAAAATAAATAAATAAATAGTTGGCATCCTTGTGAAGAAGACTGTAATCAGCTGATCTGAATGCTTGTCCAGTGCTTAACTGCTCAGCAACCATAACAAGAGCCTTGCTGTTCCTTTTTATGGCTATTTACTTGGCCTGAGGAGGCCATCAAACAGAAAATGCCTTCAACTAGAGGACTACCCTCTGTGAAATAAGTGCTCTTCTACATCACCAGTTTCCTTACCTGCATTTTCTGAAGCACCTTGAAGGTAAGCTGTGATGTTGAGAACTAGGAGTGAAAATAATTGCTCCACCCCAAGCTCCTACAGTTCCTGCACTGACAAAAGTTCCATCATCTCCACCTCTTGTAAAATGGAAAGAAAAAGGACATTCAAGTTCCTGTTGGCAAGGTGCCAACATTTTTTAAAAAATAATTCACTGCTGCCAAATGTCACCATTGCCAGGAAGGATCCACTGCCACCACCTAGGTTTTTACAGCCATTTTTGCCCTGAAAGACATACTGCCAAGTGCCTTCAACCTCTCCCAACCTCATGGACACTGCCAGCTCCGTTGCTGCCACCATGCTGCTAGCCACCGAACAGTTGATTGGCACACCAGCTATTCCTTTGTGGGCTACATTATTTTTAAGGTACTACTCTGTCCCTTTTCCCTCTATGAGTTGTGCAGGCCTGCTTTACACTCAAAGAGAAGGGGAAAGCTGACAAAACATTTACTAATTTCATTCCTGCTTCTCTAGTCTGGTCTACTGAGGGGAAGCTGCAAAGCCATCAAGCTAGCTCTTACCTTATTGCACCTTGTTGGCTCACATGGCCAACAAGACAGGTGAGGCAATTGCTGTCTCTCATGGGGAAATGGAAACAGCATCTAACCCCTTCCTCAGCTCTAGCTTTGCAGTAGTTTCAGTTACTACCCAGAAATAAATCAGATGAGTTTTCCAACACAATTGATGTCATGGAAATGTAGACCTTCAGGGCTGCTTTCAAACTGGAGCAGAATATTTGTATGGAAGTACCTAGGCAAGTATCCATTATAGTACCTAGGAAGTACCCATTATAGACAAGTGTAGAGGTTCCTCTTCTTCCTCAAATTTCTATTCCCCATCATAGGACTTTGCAGAACAGCCACGTTCTACAAATGATTTGTCATCTTTCTGGAAAAGTAGGGGAGTGGCTAATTTCATTTTTATTCATGAGCATAGTAAGTAAACTTTTTGTTTCTATTTCCAGAGAAGGAAGTGCAATAAAATTCTGCTCTTCAGATAAATTTACATTTTATTCCTACTTCAGCTGCTATGGCTTTGGAAGCTTACAGGAGAAAAATAAGGGTCCCAAGTGATCCACAAGGCCACACACCAGTGACATAACCCCCTTCCATGAATCCCCAGTGGAGTCACGGTCTTCCATTTTGTGCACTCTTGACATGGGCTTGAAACATCAACCCACTAGCATTAGCAACTCTGGCAAGGCCAAGGATTCTGCACTAATCGCTTTCTGCTGGACCATCTAAAGCAAGATGCAAAGCCATATTTTGTAAGCACCAGTTCTCTGCTGCACCTTTACATTAACCTTTTTCCCTTCTCAAACCTCTTCTGCATTTTGTTTTTCTTTTTCCAGTGGTATGTTTAATAATAAACAGAAATCAGGACTACATTAGGCAAGTGAAGGGGCCATTGCTCACTAAACATGCCTCCTCCTTCTCTGAAGCATCAAAATCTCTTTAAGGACTTTATCATCTCAGCAACGCATAATCATTCCTCACAGGTGGAAAACACTGTGTTGAGAGATAATTAGGACAGTTATTGGTCCTGACTTCTCCCTGGTTTTCTGGTGGTATCCATGGTAAGACTGAATCCCTCTCTGAAGAGAAGAGCTAATGTTGTTTGTGTCACATTGAGTGATTTATGGGTACTGCATGTACTACTTTGGATGACGTGGGATTAATATTATCTGATATGATGCAATTCAGGCTTAAAATATGCATGCTACTCTCTCCCTGTGCTGCAAATGTTTTTGAATCATGCTACAAATGGTTTATGAAGGCTGATAACTTGACCCCAATTTATATGCAGGAAACTGCCACTTTACACATACTATTCTTCCAAAGGCAACCATATATTCTAGAACTCCAGTCTGATAAATTTTTCTAGCATTGTGTGCCTCCTATTCAAGACTGAAGTTTCTGTTGTTATATGTAGCAAACTGTTGTTTTAAAAGAAAAACTGTTTGCCATTCCCATGAAGTATAACAACAGGAACAGAAATTGGTGGTTGGTGGGAGGTGGGTCTCAGCCTGCGCCAAGAGCGTGAGCTGGTGCGTGGGTGAGATCTCCCCTCACCTGGGAGTGACTGGTTCTGAATGGAGATGTATGATTGGATGGAGGGATCTCTGCCCCAGATCTGGAACTCCAAGGGCCTGGGATTGGAGGTATTTGGGCCTGGTACCCCCGGGGATGATGGGGGGGGGCTACAGTATCAAGGTGGTGATGGGTAGGGGACGTTATGGCGGGAGCAGGGGGGTGGGCCATCTTCGGGGAAGACACCCCCGGTGTACGCTAACGGTGGCATGTTCAAGCCCTCCTTGCTCACTCCCAGGTCCTGGCCAGCAGGTTCATAGGGGCCCTGGCCTCTGGCTGTTGCTGCTTAATGCCAGGTCAGTTAAAAACAAGGCCCCCATCATAGGTGATTTAATCACTGAGGAGGGGGCAGACCTGGCATGTATTACCGAGACCTGGCTGGGGCTTGGGGGGGGGGGTGCCCCTCTCGGAAATGTGCCCAGCTGGGTTTACGGTGTGGCACCAGCCGAGATACCAGGTCAGGGGAGGGGGGGTGGCTGTTGTCATCCGAGACTCTCTAGTGGCCTTCAGGGGCATTGCTCCACAAGTGTCTGGCTGTGAGACACTGTTTCTTAGGTTGGGTGCCCATGAACAGTTGGGAGTGCTGCTACTGTACCAGCCTCCCTGCTGCGTGGCAGCCTCCCTGCCTGAGCTGCTGGAGGCCGTCTCAGGGTCGGCAGTGGAGTTCCCCAGGCTTATGGTTCTGGGGGACTTCAACCTGCCATCCCTGGGATGGTCCTCGGAGGCAGCTCGGGAGTTCATGGCTACCATGGCAGCCATGGGCCTGTCTCAAATTGTGCGGGACCCAACCCAAGATAGTGGCCACATGCCGGATTTAGTTTTCTTGTCTGAGCAATGGCAAAGTGATCTGAGGGAAGATGTACAGCTTTCCCCAGTGTCATGGTCAGATCACGTCCTGGTGACCCTGAGTTTCTCCTATGCCACCCCCCTCTGCAGGGAGGCTGGACCCATGCGATTGGTCCGCCCCTGGCGCCTGATGGACCCGTCAGGGTTTCAGAGGGAGCTGGGGGATATTCCCGTGGACCTGCTGCACGGTCCAGCGGAGGCCCTGGCTGCTGCCTGGAATAGAGAAGCGGCCGGGGCCTTGGATAGGATCGTGCCTTTGCGGCCTCTCTTGCCACGTCAGCCCCGACACTCCCCGTGGTTTACGGAGGAGCTGAGGGTGCTGAAGAGGGTTAAGAGACGCCTAGAGCGCCGCTGGAGGAAGACAAGGACTGAATCCGACCGAACACATGTTAGAGCCGCTATTAAGGCCTACATTGTGGCGATAAGGGCGGCGAAGCAGCAATACTTCTCTGCCCTTATTGCGTCTGCAGAGTGCCGCCCGGTCGTCCTGTTTGGGATCACCAGGTCCCTCCTTGGTAAGGGGGATCTGGTGGTTCATTTGCAGGGCTGCACGGAGGAATTTGCAGAGCACCTGCAGGATAAAATCGCTCGGATTCATTCCAAGTTTAGCAGGCCCGACTATGGAACGGAAACGGCATTGGTCGCACTTATGGATGATCTCTGGCAGGAGCGGGATGGTGGAAGTGCGACCATCCTTGCTCTCCTTGATCTCTCGGTGGTGTTCGATACCATCGACCACGGTATCCTATTGGGACGGCTCAGGGATATGGGGGTGGGCGGCATGGTTTTGTGCTGGTTCACCTCCTTTCTCCGGGACCAATCCCAATCAGTGGTGATAGGGAGCGAGAGGTCCCATCCTCGGGCCCTCCATTGTGGGGTGCCGCAGGGTTCAGTTCTCTCTCCGCTCCTTTTCAACATCTATATGAAACCGCTGGGCGAGATCATCCGCCATCATGGGATGAGGTATCATTAGTATGCTGATGATACTCAACTATATATCTCCATCCCTGGTGAGGTAAGTGATGCCGTGACCACCCTTTCGCGGTGCCTGGAGGCTGTGAGGGTCTGGATGGGGAACAATAGGCTCCAGCTGAACCCTGGCAAGACGGAGTGGCTGTGGGTTAATGGCTCCTCTGTATCCGGGACGTTGTCATCGTTAGATCTGGATGGGGTGGCACTGCCCCAGACAGACCCAGTGCGTAATTTGGGGGTCCTCCTGGACTCATGGCTCCTGCTCAAACAGCAGGTGGTACCCGTGGCCAGGAGGGCTTTTGCACAGCTTCGGGTTGTGCACCAGTTACGCCCTTTCCTGGATCGGGATGCCCTGCGAACAGTCACTCATGCCCTTGTTATCTCCCAGATAGACTACTGCAATGCGCTCTACATGGGGCTACCCTTGAAGAGTATCCGGAAGCTTCAGCTGGTCCAGAATGCGGCCGCGCGAGCAATTTTTGGGGCCCGAAGAAGGACCCATATAACACCTTTGCTCCGCGAGCTGCATTGGGTACCGGTTTGCTTCTGGGTCCAATTCAAGGTGTTGGTTATCATCTTTAAAGCCCTACATGGCATGGGGCCAGGTTACCTGAAGGACCACCTCGCCCCCACGATTTCAACCTGTCCCACCCAATCTCACAGAGAGGGCATGCTCCGGATCCCCGCGGTAAAAGAACTTTGACTAGCGGGGTCCAGAAGATGGGCCTTCTCTGCTGTAGCCCCCGCCCTTTGGAACATCTTGCCCCCGGGGGTGAGACAGGCCCCCTCACTCCAGGCCTTTCGGAGGGACTTGAAGACCTGGCTCTGCCATCTGGCCTGGGGCAGGGAGGGAGGATACCAGAAATGGGGTTGGCTGGCCCCTTAGCGGCCTGGTGTGGCCCTACTGGCCTCTTGTAGTTTTTAGCATTTTATCTCTATCCTATTTTTGTAAATTTCCAGTTTTTATAACTTTTATAATTTTTAAACCTTTTATAATTTAATTATGTATTTCGATTTTAGTGGTTGTAAGCCGCCCAGAGTCCCCCGTTGTAGGGGAGATGGGCGGAGACAAATCAAATAAATAAATAAATAAATTTTAATTTTGAAACAGCTTAAATTATGAGGGAGTTCTGATCATCCCTGGGTACTTTTTTCCTAATGCCTATGTCAATATAAAGTTCTATTGGATCATCACTCTGGTTTGATTAAAGACCCGTTTGAGTAACACAGTGTATCTGAATCTTAGATGTAACCAGGAGAAAGAGAAGGAGAAAGGAACATCATCTATGGGGTTAAAATTCAAGGGTTGAGGTGGGTAAAAAAAGAAAAAGAGGGAATAACTAAAACTTCACTGAAATGTCTACATCTTTCCAACGTAATTTTGAGCACCAAACTCCCTCAACAGGTAGTTCTCTTGCTGTTTAGTACCATTTCATACAGACAAGTAGAAAGGAAAAGAGTTTTTACTGTTCCTTTCTCACACAGGTCAATTTCTTTCTCACTCATTCTCTTTATCACACATCCCAATTTGCAGAATTTCTTCTTAGAAGCCCTATTTTATATTTTATTTTAGAATCTGGATGTTATTTAGAATCGGTCTTTTAGAATCTCTGTGTGTGTGTGTTCTCTTCCTTCCCACAGTGATCACGTTGAGTCAAACTGAGGAGAACAAGAGAAAGATGGACACAGTTTAGTAGACCCAACCTACAAATTGTGACAGTTTCTCTATTTCCAAAAGATGCTATAGTTGCTGTGCTCTATGCTTCGCGATTTGAAGCTGATAAAAGCACCTGCTTCCTCTTTCATACACACATTCTCCTCCTGGCAATGTCTTTTGTGGCATTTCCAATGACAGAAAATAGTTAGATGCTGCAAGCACAGCATGAACTTGGAAGACCAAACTATGGAGCAAGATAGCTAATTGCCTTTTGTAAATAGGCTGCACTTCTCTCTCTCTGTTGCTGGGCCTTCAAGTTCAGCTGTATGCCTCCAATTCTCTCTCTCTCATTCTCTCTTCTTGCAGCTGCAATTGGAGAATGGGGAAACAAAGAAAACAGGAGAGGCAGAGATCACAAAAGTGGTAGAATGGATCCTCCATTTCTGAGTTGAAGTGCTCTCCACCCATCGTTGAGTCAGCAGAAAATATACCAGCATACTCCCGTCCCTGTTGAGGATCCCTATCCTGACTCTATTTTTCTGTTCCCACTCACTGCCAGTCACCTGTCTTCCTGCCAAAGTTGTAGGTGACAAAGCCTAACAGATCTTACAGGTGAAACTCGAAAAATTAGAATATCGTGCAAATGTTCATTTATGTCAGTATGGCAACTCAGAAGGTGAAACCAATATATGAGATAGACGCATTACATGCAAAGCGAGATATGTCAAGCCTTACTTTGGTATAATTGTGATGATTATGGCGTACAGCTTATGAAAACCCCAAATTCACAATCTCAGAAAATTAGAATATTACATGACATCAATAACACAAGGATTGGAAATAGAACAATATCGGACCTCTGCAAAGTATAAGCATGCATATGTACTCAGTACTTGGTTTGGGCGCCTTTTGCAGCAATGACTGCCGCAATGCGGCGTGGCATGGATGCTATCAGCCTGTGGCACTGCTGAGGTGTTATGGAAGACCAGGATGCTTCAATAGTGGCCTTCAGCTCCGCCGCATTGTTCGGTCTCATGTCCCTCATCTTTCTCTTGGCAATGCCCCATAGATTCTCTATGGGGTTCAGGTCAGGCGAGTTTGCTGGCCAATCAAGCACAGTAATCCCATGGTCATTGAACCAGGTTTTGGTACTTTTGGCAGTGTGGGCAGGTGCCAAGTCCTGCTGGAAAATGAAGTCAGCATCCCCATAAAGCTCGTCTGCGGAAGGAAGCATGAAGTGCTCCAAAATCTCCTGGTAGATGGCTGCGTTGACCCTGGACTTAATGAAGCACAGTGGACCAACACCAGCAGATGACATGGCTCCCCAAATCAACACAGACTGTGGAAACTTCACACTGGACTTCAAGCATTGTGCATTGTGTGCCTCTCCATTCTTCCTCCAGACTCTGGGTCCTTGGTTCCCAAATGAGATGCAAAAGTTGCTCTCATCAGAAAAGAGGACTTTGGACCACTGGGCAACAGACCAGTTCTTTTTTTTTTTTTTTTTTCTGTAGCCCAGGTAAGACGCTTCTGACGTTGTTTGTTGTTCAGGAGTGGCTTGACAAGAGGAATACGACATTTGAAGCCCATGTCCAGGATCCGTCTGTGTGTGGTGGCTCTTGATGCACTAACTCCAGCCTCAGTCCACTCCTTGTGAAAGTCCCCAACACTTTTGAATGGCCTTTTCCTGACAATCCTCTCCAGGCTGCGGTCATCCCTGCTGCTTGTGCACCTTTTTCTACCACACTTTTCCCTTCCACATAACCTTCTATTGATGTGCTTTCATACAGCACTTTGGGAACATCCAACTTCTTTTGCAATGACCTTTTGGGGCTTTCCCTCCTTATGGAGGGTGTCAATTATGGTTTTCTGCACAACTGTCAGGTCAGCAGCCTTTCCCATGCTTGTGATTCCTACTGAACCAGCCTGAGAGACCATTGAAAGGCTCAGGAACCCTTTGCAGGTGTTATGGATTCATTAGCTGATTAGAGGGGGACACTTTGAGCCTAGAATATTGAACCTTTTCACACTATTCTAATTTTCTGAGATTGTGAATTTGGGGTTTTCATAAGCTGTATGCCATAATCATCACAAATATACCAAAGTAAGGCTTGACATATCTCGCTTTGCATGTAATGCGTCTATCTCATATATTGGTTTCACCTTTTGAGTTGCCATGCTGACATAAATGAACATTTGCACGATATTCTAATTTTTCGAGTTTCACCTGTATATGCCTTGAGGCTGTTCTTGGATGATTCCGAAATAAGAGAGAAAATACTACTGATTCAGCTAAAGAAGACTAAAACCTATCTCAGTCATGGAATGGGGACAAGATGAAGGCAATGTCGTGGGGACATAGCAGAAAAAAGAAGCTGAAAGGGCATATTTGTAGTACAGTTTGGTGCAAGTGGGAGAGACCCAATGACTCAATAATTCTGTCTTTGTCTTAGTACAGCTCTGTGTTTAGGCAAAATAGTTAAAATGCATCATGCAGTTGTTGTTTTGTTTTTATTTACTATATGCCACTTTATATTAGTCACCACAATATGCACTGTGCACTGTGGATATCTCTATGCATTCTGGGAACTGGTGAGCATTTTGCACATAAATGTGGGCACAGGTAGGAGAAAGAGCACCCAAATGAAAACAGAAACTCAATGAAACAGATAAGTTATAAAACAGTATTTTAAAATGATAGACAATTACCTTTTAGAGAAAACTTTTTCCTATTATTTCATGATGTAGTTGTATGGTGATCTTTTCTGTGAAACCATGTTGATGTGGCTTGATGGAGCAATCTCAGAACATTTCAGTGGACTGCCTTCACATGCTGTTCTCCAATCAGATATATGCCATCATCCATCAGCAGATGGGACAAATGTTGTGCAAAAGAATTAGTGGACACAAGTTTGACATCAGGATTCATAACAAGGGCAAAGAAATGTCAGAGTATTTCAGCCTCCCAGGAGCAGGCCTGATAGCACCCATAGTAGACCTAAAAGTGACAGTTTTGAAAAAAAAATCATAGCACCATTGAGTGAAAAATTGTTGACTTCATATACCTCAACAGGTTTCAGGCAATCTCAACAAACACAATTTAATACATTACAATTGGTAATTGATAACGTACTTGTTCTCTGTTTCATCTACATTACCAACCTTTCTTCCCCTCCCTTTTCCCTCATCTCACTCCAATTTAAATCCTCCAGCATCTATCTACTCTATGCATCTGATTGAGGCTTATGCCTTTTAATAAAATTTGTTAATCAGAGAAAGTGCTACCAAACCCCCGATTTTTTGCTCCCTTTTTCAAGAAACCCTTTTCAGTGGGATCCTTTCTCAAGAAGCAAACTGCTGCTTTGAAGCAAAGTCTTCCTTTATACATCAGCACATTTGCAACATGAGGCACAACTCATATTTTACATTGTAGGTGGGATACATTATTTCTGTGTTATAGGCTGGATACTTCTGCAGAAATAAGAAGAGCAGCTCCTGATCCTTTTCTGACTATTCAATTTGCAGTCTGTGGGATTGTTTTTTCAAGTCTGCATTATTTTACAGTGTGTGGCAGAATAATATAGCTTCCAGAAATTCAGCTCTTAATGAGATTTCCAGAGTCATTCCAAAACTGCATGTAGGCAGCTGCTTCAAGAGTCAGTTGCTGCCTGTAAGAACTAGGAATCTGTCTACTTTTAAAAATTATTTGTATTGTTCTTGTTGTTGTTGTTTCTTTTTCTTTCTTTCTTTCTTTCTTTCTTTCTTTCTTTCTTTCTTTCTTTCTTTCTTTCTTTTCTGGAAATGATTTTTTATAACTCAAAGCATCATGATGTGAAAGATAATATCTCTAGAAGGAGCTTAATGTGAATGCATATGTTATTTAATTCTTCACATACATCATATCCCCACCTAGGTGTTTCTGTGTTTATGACAGTATATTCCTTTGACTGCGCACACAAAAAATCCAGAGACCAAAAGGTAAGAACATTTAAAAAAAAAAAGTGTCAATACATAGTACCACCTGAATTTTTAAATGGCCATGCTTAAGAAGCTGGCTTATACCAGATCAAACTTCTTGTTCATCTGAACCAGATAGTTTCTTCTGACTGGCAGTTCTCAGTCAAAAATCATTCTTGTTATTTGATATTTGTTCTGTTTTACCTGGATCTGACCAGGATTAAATCTTGAGCATTTTAGATATTTTAAACCCATTGAGCCCATTGAGTTGTGGCCTTTCCTTACTATCAGGCCTGATGAAAATTATATATATATATATATATATAGAGAGAGAGAGAGAGAGAGAGAGAGAGGGAGGGAGGGAGGGAGGGAGGGAGGGACACCGAAGGTAATTCTCCAATATCGCCAAAGATGCTATATGAAACCATACCCTTACATTGTCCCTCGGTAATCTATACTGGTGCACAAGACAGAAGGCAACATTTATATGTTTCTGAAGGTCCTTGGAGAAGATTTGTGCCCAACAATGACTGTGGAAGACACAGCTACTATCCTCGTATGGTTATCTACCCTTCTGGAATGAATATTGTCAGTTTTTCAGCTTTCTTTTCCTTGACTGAAAATATGATCACTGCAAACATTAATGGCCAGCAAGGACCTAAACCAGGGTTCCCCAAAGTGGTCAATCTTGCCCCCCGCCAAGGGTGGTGGTTGTTGTTACTCAGAGTATTATTAGTTAAAGTAGCATTAAATTATTTTCATATAATAAATGTTTGGGGGTCAATGAACAATCTGAAACTTCACAAAGCGATCAGTGAGCTGAAGAGTTTGGGGACCCCTGACCTAAACCAGCGCTCAGCTCCAAGAACCAGCAAATCCCTAAGAGTGCCAGATAAGACAATCTGACAATTCAATTTGCCTATACAGAAAGTCAGAGGACAAAAATTATGCGAAGAGATCCAACCACAGATTTACCAGATTTGGCCCTGCAGGCAGATATTTAATTTACCTGGAAATACTAAAAGAGGAAGTGTGAGTGAACTGCAGCTATACTGGGTTGCTTGAAAAATGCCTGTAGGGAGACACATGAGTTCCATAAGTAATGCAGAGAAACCTTTGCTATCCTGGGAGCGTCAGAGGTGGATGCCCTTGAATTTTATTCTGATGCTGCTATTACTGCAGAATGCAGCTCCATTCACAGCTGAGAGTTGGCAGCACATTATGCTAGCTCACATATCTTTATCGGTTGCCTATTGTGTTCCTGGCACAATTAAAGGAACTCCTCTTTAGCTTTAAAATCTACATGCAAAAGCTACATATTTTAAATTAAGGCCGCCTCCTCCCCTCTATAGGTTCTCATCTCTTAAGTGTAAGAATTCTGCATGAGTGAGCAGAAACTCAGGCATAAGACTATGTTGAGAGGGATAGCAGCTCCAGGCTGGACTTCTCCAGTGGCATTTGACTGATGGCGAGTATTCAGCTTGAGCTTGAATTTCACGTCATGTTTTAAGAACAAAAAAGTTGCTCTCCTGGATTGACTAAAAATATAACTGTCCACTATTCATTGAAATGCAAACCAGGTCAGAATGGGTGGGCACTCTCCCTTCCCTTAAGTGTTATCATTTGTGGGACCTCAGAGATGCACCTTTTCTGTGGCTGTCCTTTGAAACAGCCTCCTGCTGAGATTCAGAGGGCCCCCATCCTGTTCACTTTCCAGAGGGCTGGGAAGTGAAGCGCTGGCGAGAGTGGAAAATCCAGCAAATATAAATGAAGAGTCGGTAGGATGCTTTGGCACTATGGCTGCGATAAATGATGCTGTCATGGGGTTCTGTTGGTTATATTTCTTGTTTTTATTGAATGTTGTTCTGAGCCACCTAGGATTATTATGTGTAAGATAGGCAGCCATATAAGTCTTCTGAATAAATACACAAAAATCAGAAGTTTGCAGGGAAGGCCGAAAAGTGATGGCCTTTACCAGTTGCTTATCATTGATATCTGCTTCTGAATATGGAGAAAGAAAAAGGAAATTGTTTTTTCCATACATATACACACACACATACATACACACACTCAATTTTCCACTTGTTAAAGCGAACATTATTATTAATTTGATTTAGTCATTCACACTTGGTTTCACTGACAACAAATGTCTCTTTCATATAATGAAAAACTGCATGATAAAGATGTTAAAATCATAGTCCCTAGATGTTGACCATGAATCAAACAGATGGTTTAAGATTATGCCTTCAAATGCTATCTTTTTCTGATAATATTAAGTCACTTATAAGTCACTAATAAGAGTCACCCGTTGGGGGAGATGGGCGGCATACAAGTTGAATAAATAAATTAATTAATTAATTAACACAGAACTCACACCCAGCAATCATAAAATATTAATGCAATAATCTAGTTCTCTCTCCTTGAGATTAATTTTTTTATTTATTTTATTTCTATCTAACTGCAATCTACCTGACTCTCAACAACTTACAAATACAATACAAACACATTACCAAAATGGAAAAATATGAACAAACAAACAAAAACTCCACTACCAGTCCCTTAGGGGTCACAATTCACATGCCTTCCAGAAGAACTCAGTCTTCAGTATCTTCTGGAAAGTAACCAGGGTAAGAGTTACCTTCAAGCAACAGGCCATTCCAGAGGGTTGATGCTGCCACTGAAAAACAAGCCCTCACCTGATCTCCGGAAAATGAGGAATGGCCAGCTGCTTCTCCAGAACAAATACACCAGTTGGAGATATGGTCTTGCAGGTAACCTGGTATCAAGCCATAAATGGCTATATAAAACTAGCACTTTAAACTGCACCCAGAAGCAAACAGGCAGGCAATGAAGAGCTTGCAATACAGGTGTTTGATACTTCTGAAGATGATTTGCCAGGAAGCATCCAGGCCATTGCATTCTGTAACAACTGAAGTTTAAAGGGAGCCCCACACAGAGCACACTGCAGTAATCTAGCTGGGTGGTGATGAGGGCTTGAGTCACAGTCACAAGATCCTTTGTCCCAGGAAAGTAGTTTATACACTAGTAAGGCTGGTCAAAGAACCCCTGGCCATAGTTCTACCTGCTGCTCTAGCAGGGGCTGGGAGTCTATGTGGACCCCAAGTGGCAGACCTGCCGTCTCATGGGAAGTGCCTTCCCATCCAGAAAAATCCTTGGAGCAGAACAAGAACCATAATGGATCAACAGCAACTCCATCTTGCTAGGGTTCAATTTCAACCTCTTCTCTCCCTTCCAGGCTGTCACAGCTTCCAGGCACTAAGACGGGGTTTGGCAGCATCTCCAGCATGACTCTAGGTCACACTGTAAAGCTGATGATACGATACTCCAAACCACCAAATCACCTTCCCAAATGGCTTCATATAGATATCGTATAGCAGGAAGGAGAAAACCAAACCATTCTAGAACCCCCAAGCCAATCTCTCCTTCCCTACCACCACTGACTGGAACACTTGCTGAAGAAAAAATGGAACCACTGCATAAGAGTGCTCCAAATCCCCAACTCCTCTAATTTTAGGAAAATCCTAAATTCCTAGACCCAGTGAATAGGACTGTTGGATGATTATGATGATGACTATTATTACAGTTTTAAAACTATATAAATAATAATGAAGAGAATACTAATAGTAACAATTACAAGAAAAACTACTAGGTTTCACTTAAAGTAGTATCACAAAAACTGAATTAACGAAGTAATGAAAATTAAAAAAGAGAAAGGGAAAAGGAGGAAAAAATATTTTTCTACAGTTTTAAAATAATAATGATATAGTATACTATTCAATTTTTAAACAGTAAATTAAGCCTAGACCATATGGAATCTTAGCATCCAATCTTGCCTCTCCAGCAATGCAGGGTCATCATGAAAGCTGACAGCTGATTTATCTCATTAAAGCAAACTTTAAAATCTGATACAAACACATTTTTCCAACAATACAAAATCATCCTTTTCCATACTATCCAGGCATAATATATCCAAGCTCTTCATACGCAGACACGTTCCATATTGTTGAAATATATTGGAGTATCAAATTTACATCTTTGAGCCTTAATTTCCTTCCAGGTACTTGCTCTACTACAGTATTAATCTTTAATCAAGAACTGCCAATGGATATGCCCAAAGCAAACTTATTACATCTCTAGCTTAGAAAAGATATATCAATTAAAGTGGGTTTGTGGTTGTTTTGCTTGTTTGTTTGTTTTGGTATTTGGAGTTTTTTGTGGGGAGGGAACTAATCAAGTTTTTAAAATGTAAGAAACACACTTCACATTTCTTAGTATTTGAAGCCATTGTTGTTGCAATATAGGATATTCCAATTCTGCATTCCATATTTCTTAGATATTACCCAAATAAGATGTCCTGGTTTTTGATAATATTGAACTGTTGATTTAGCCTCATAAAAGCCTTCTCCAGATAAAACTTCTGAAGGGTTAAAGCATCAAGGCCAAACTAGGAACATGATAAATGTTTTAACTGAATATATTGTCATTGTGCTATTTTTGGCAAATTATATTTCTTTTGTAATTCTTCAAAAGTTTTAAAAGTATCATTGTATGTTAACTGTTTAAAAACCATTATCCCCTTTTCAGACCATGATTTCCAAAAAAAAAAAAAAAAGGACTCCTTTCCTCCCATTTTAAAATAAGAATTATTCCATCATGTCAGTTTTTTATGAGACCTAAAATGAAATTTTAACTCCTTGTCCAATAAGACCTAAATATGCCTTGAGTGCTGAAAATGTCTTAAGATTCCTGCTATATGTAGAACCAAGAACTTGTCAAGATTTTAAAGGTAATAATAGTAATAATAATTCTCAAATTGAACCCATAATGGAACATATCCAACATAATTTTTATTCCCTTATTGTTGATGTCAACAAATATGATTAATGATATACCCTGAAATAAAAAATATTACAACCACAATTTTCATATGGAAGCCATAGGTTAGAAGAAGAAATTCTGGATGGTTAACACTGGGATAGAAACAGGGAGACCATGAGATCTAGTCCTGCCTTCGGCACAAACCAGCTGGGTACTTTGAGACAGTCCCCCTCTCTCAGCCCCAGGAAGAAGGCAATGGCAAGCCACTTCTGAAAATGTTGCCAAGAAAACATCATGGACTTGTCCCTATAGTTGCTAGGAGTCAAGACTGACCCAAAGCCCCCCACAAGACAGACAAAAATAGGTGAAGCTCATTTTAACTAAAAAAATATATTTTGCTAGAAATAAATGTCCTCGGGTATTTAATGCAGTCATCACAGAATAAAATCCTAAATTTTAACCTACAATGGTGGTAATATTTTTAGACCAAGGAATATTAGACCAAGAGCTTGTGGTATAGGTTTTCAGGTACTGGGATATCACCGTGGAGTCCCACAGCCATCCACCCTCAGCCACAGAAGCTCCTTGGGTGACTTTGGGCCCATCACCTTCTCTCAGTCCATCATATCACACACTACTGTTATTGTGGGAGGATGGAGTGCTATGATTACCACCATGAGCTCCTGAAGGAAAGGCAAAATATAAATCTAAGAAAGAAAGAAAGAAACATCACCCGAGCACTGAAGTCAATTGAAACCAATGGATCATTAATGGGCTCCCTTTTCTCATCTTTCACACAGGCCAATAACGGTTGGTTGCACCTATTATTCCAACTGAGATTTTCCAAGAAGTATACAGGAGAGTGATGCACTGGTGACTGGAATCCACTACATCCATGACCAGGGCCTATGTTCCTAAAAGGAGGATTGGCTGAAGACAAGCAGTACGTTGCTCTGTATCATATCTTGGCATCTGCTAAGAGCTGAGCTATCCAGCATGCCAGATACCACTAGATAGCTTGGAGAAAGCAGCATACAAGGTCTGTGGGGCAAAGGCCAAATGACAGGGTCAATGATTATGGGTGTGCAAGTGCCCCGCAATCCAATTTGAATCATTGGTTTGATCTGACAAGTTGATTTGATTCAGATTGATAATTTGAATAACAGATTGATTCCATTTATATTGTCGATTCTATTCAGAAAAGGTCTGCTTATGCATGATCAAACACACACTGATCATCAAACTGATTTGAAAGCACTAAACCTGATTGGTCACGTTGAATTGGTTTGGTGATTCTGTCTGCAGATTTGATTCATATGAGTGATTTGACCAAATTGCCTTCAAATCAAAATGTTCACACCACCCTATCAACAATATCAACAATACATTCGTTTACAAAATGCTGGGGGATGGGGATTTAATATTCATTATTATCACACTCTAAAGAAAACCCTTTGGAAAAAGAGTATGCCTAGAGAGCTCCATTTCTAATTACTGTTTCCCTTCTATTCTCCTTTCTCTGTTTGTTCAAGAATTCTCTCAGGGTCATCTCTAGCTTAATAACTGAAATTCACTGAATTTCTTCGTTACTCATTCAGAATCCTGAGTGTAAATAAAAATATGCTTCATTACTCATCTAAAAATATGTCCTATGGGAAATGCAGTTGTGTGTTTGTTTAAATCTTGAGGCAGTTCTATGCATACTTGTCACTCCTTTCTGAATAAACATGCCATGGACTCGTAACCAAAACCAAATTATTTGGGGGAATGGAGAAGAGGAAAACTAAACACTTCCTTTTATGATAATCAAAAGGTGTAACACTACTCCTATATCACAGCAGTGAGTCAACTTGTGCACAAGCAATCAAAGAGGTGCTTCTATATTGCAAGGCCTGCTAATTATTACATTATTTGGGAGAAGAGTTTTATTTGGTCCCACTGGGGCCCCCTCTCAAGTTTACAAGTTCTGTCATAAAGCTCGTATCCCTGGGCAAAGGATATCACCTGGAGCACATATGTTGCAGTATGGCTAGGGGATGCCATGGAAACAAAGATATATGCATTTGTTTTGTGAAAAAGTTGTAGAACCAATGAAGGGGGGCACCTAAACATAAGCAAAATTGCTATGCAGACCACATCAGGTACGTCAGCTGCCAATTGGCCATCTTGTGGTTTAAATGATTAGCCCAATACATCCACCCCAAAGAGAATTGGATTGGGATTGGTTGTTAGTGGTGATTAACTATGATGGAATTGCCATTTTTCTGGGAAAACAAGAGTTTCAGCCACTTCTTTGGGCTTAGGTTCTTTTGTTTGTTTCACTTTGTTTTTGTTTTCGGGGAGGTGATCTTCTACCATTATTTCATCATAGCTTGCAGAAGTAGTAGTGAAAACATATTTCAGCTTACAGATGGGGTTCTTTACAAATTAATTGTTTTCTAGTGAAAAGTTATTCTCATTAAGTTTCATGATAGATAACAAAGACATAAGTTGATTGCAGCTGATTTCTTTTTCTACCTGTACCAGTTTTCGCATCTTGTTAAAACATTGCTGTTAACATATTAGAAATTGATCCATATGTTGATGCTGACTCAGTATTTTAAATAGCAATCCTGCTGTCACAGGTACACCAAGGGCACTTTGTTCCATGCAGGGAATACACAGTATATGAATGACCTATATATGTTCTGAGAGCCTTTTATTCATTAGTTCTAGAACTGCTGAGGTATGTATGGCAAATATAGTGATGTAATACAGACCTGGAGCCATTTTCAGAGGATAGAATGTTTAGGAATTTCCTTATGTCAAACTGGGACAGCCAATCAGGGATCATAGAGAGAAAACAAGCAATAGTGCCAGTTTTAGTAGGCATCAATGCCCACAAGTAGAAGAACAGATGCATAATTTTTGTCAGTCCCCTTTTTTTCTCTCTAAAATGCCACTGGCAACATGCACTGGAGAAATGGGTACTCTTGTTGTAGAATAATGGAATAAGAATTGTGGAAAGTACGGTATAGGTAATTTGTACTGGCTTAAATGGTGTCATAGCTGAAGCAAGATGAGAGTTTATTTCCAGGACACTTTCTGCTGAACTTGCAAACATGACAGGGACCAGGTTCAGTTCCCCACTTTGCATAATCCTGTCAGACCCAAAGGAACTATTCCTGCACCTAAACAAAGCCTCCCCCCCACCCACCCCCCACCCCCCACCCCCCACTGATCCTTTCCTTGCTGAAAAGGAAGAAGTATTGCTCACCATTAAGGTAGGCAAAATGAAATTGACTAGAGGCAGCAAACCTGTTCCCACTTGCAACTGACTAAGGTAAACCTAATGAGGAAATTGCAACCAAGTAACTGGGTGATAGGCACCTCATCCCATCAATGTTTCTCACTTGCTAACAAGAAAGGATGGCTATGTCTAGCACCCCTACTGCCTCTTAAAAGCTCAGTGTTTCTCAACAATAAAACAGCTCTCCTTACAAAATCAAACTTACCCAGTTTTCCCTATATGGTCCCAAGATCCTGAGAGCAAATCAGAGCCCTAGAATTTCCTACCCCACAGTTCAAAACCCTTATAAAAGATCTTCTCTATTATACTTTGTTCCTCTTCCTTTGTAAGCTGGAATCCAACAATTGTCATTTCAATAAAGTGTGATCTACCTTCTCTGAATTGCACTCCATCTTTCAGATCCACAACAGTAGGATTTAACTGAAGCCTTTTATGCCCCAAGGTCCAGATCCTTTTCCTCCTTTGTTAAGGAGATGAAAGCCTTACTGACTCAGTGGCCATCCCTTTCCACTCTGAGAATGGCCTCATGTTCCTTGCTTGTCCTGATGATCTAACATGGAGATGTAAGTCTTTCACATGGAAGTATCAGTTTCCTGACCATTGCAGCTCCTGAGGAATTATAGATTCAAGGCCTCTGATCCATTTGCTCAAACCATGGCTCAGTCTTGTCATGATTATTGGATTTGGCTTGCTTTCCAGTATATCCAGTGTGGATTGCATGGATCTGGCTGACCTTGCTATCCAAATTAAACACTTCCCTGATTTTATCTTGGAAGAGCTTCTGGATCAGTGAAAGTCTTCCAATGAAGATTGTTCAAAAATAGTGTTATCCACTAAAACAAAGTCATTTTCATTCACAGAAGGACTCTTTCTGTGAATAAAAATGTTCTGCTGGATTCAACCCAAAATAATTTCCAAATAAATCAATTTTGTGTTGTTTCCTTTCATTTTTATCAAATATTCTTAATATGTTTCCATATTAACATTTGTTTCATACGTGGAACAGTTTGCTTCATTTACTTGTTTGTTTAAGGAAACCAGCAGAATTTAGGAAAAGATCCGCTGTAAATACATTTCTTTCTATCCTACTAGAAAAAAATATATTCAGCAAATAAATGTAATAATATTATCATTCTTATAGTTCATTCAGGTCTATAGCCAAGGAATGTGCCAATCTGAGATCAGTACAACTTTTGCATAACTTATCATATTGCAGGGTTTCCTCGAAGTTAATTGGCTTAGTTGTGCGCCAGAAGGAACATTGCAATGGCAATTTCACAGTGCTTCCTCTGGAGCTATACATTAGAGTTTCCATCCCCCTACCTCCCATCTCATCCCATATCAGAGATCTTCTCTCCATCTGCCATCTTTCCTTGACAAGTCATTTTCACTCCCTCAGAAGTGGCTAGCCTGTTTTCTTCCTTCCCTCACAGCAAAAAGCTAATGTAGTAAGGTGAAAAGTTGAGGATGAAGGGAGGGTGTAGACTGCCTCCTGTTTTGGGTGTGCTCCTACTGAAAACGGCTGCACAAGAAAGGGAAGATGGGGAGCTGCTGCATGGCACCAGATTGTTCATGACAGTGAGGAGGGACAAAGCCAGTGGACATGGAGAAGACACCTTAGCTAATTGTAGCTTTCAGTTCTAAGCATACCTATGGCATATCATAGAAACAAATTCCATTGATTTTAATGAGTGTACAAGGATAGAATTTCAAACTCATTCTTATAGACTCATTCTTATAAATTATTTGCACACAAATGTCATTAACTATCAGAAAAAAACTGCCTGCAGTTTGATCTGTAATATATTATTTCATAAGTTTTCAATTGTCAATGATTAAAAGGTTAAGGTAAGCAAGAAATAACTCTTTTATCCCAACCATATGTTTAATTTCTGCAAGCCATGCAATTAAGAAATTCTTGTTTGCAAAGGCAAATTCTTCTTATGTTTGCAGATACCTTGACCCCCACTATCTAGACATACAAAATGTTGGGATTTGCAAAACAGGAGATATTTAAAATAAACTGTTTCTGAAGCTATAATAGTTTCAGGGGTAGATTAATTCCAAAAAGTGGTGAGAAGAGAAAAATAGAGGGTTATCTCTGCTAGAAACCAAGGTCTAATAAGAATTGTCTACATAATTCATTTCAATAGCTTCTTGTCAGATGAGTTTACCTCTAGGTTCAGGTTAAAATTTATCTCTTCAGAATAACCTACTTCAAGCTAAAGGGTAGAATTAAATTTCTTCTCACACTAATGTTAAATAAACTATATCCCACAAGCTTTAAGATAAATTCTCAGTAGGTTATTTGTAGAATTTCAAGTCCTATATTCAGTTTGTTGCAATTAGTTGCAAGTCATTATTTTGATGCAGAGCTGAAGCCTTGTGTTTGGATGAACCTCTTGTTTTCTTACCTCAGTGCTCACAAGGTTTCTCTCAGAATGGACTCTTCCTCATGGCCACCTTAATGTGCATTCCTCCAATCCTGGAGTCAACAGAAAAATATGCTGACCAAATTTGCACAGCCCCGCCAGCTGAGTTCAAATCTGCCTCATTAAAGTAATTAATGGGGGTGGGTCTGCCCTTTCAGCTTTAACTTAGGACAATGTCCTAAGCTGGGTTTCACCTCCCACCCCAAGTCACTAACCAATGGGAAAAAACACCACCAATCGCTCTCGTTTTCAGGCTTATTGGCATCTGCCTAAAACCAAAAGTAATTCTTTTTCCAAGCATTATTCTCACAGTCTGTTTAGTAAGATTAATTAGGAAGAAAGAATAAAGTGCTAAGAATACCAGCAACAACTATTTCCCATCTACAATCAATATATCCCAAGATATATTACACCAGAGTCTTCCTCATTTTCTTCTTGACTGCCTTTCAATACTGCCTTGTTGTCTGAATTGTTGGGTCCCTCCAGCAATAACAAAGAAGCTGCAGGTGGTTTATAAAACAGTCTCCTGAATCCTTGTCATTCTTGGAACCAACCATTACACTCCTTAAAGTGAGGCAGGGCAGGCATGGGTGAGTGTGGGTGGTTGTCTGGATTACAGACTTTAGCCCCTTTTCAAGTTGCCCAAGTGAAAGTTCATTACTGTGCTCTATGTCAGTAGCTTTCATTCAGGCTATTTCTGAACATGAGTCCACCTCTAGGAGTGAGGCATGAAGTGGGAGGGAGCTTGCATAGTACATTGAGTGATCTCCCTCCTTCTTCATCCTGGCCCATCTTCTATCCCCTATTTTTAAACAGAGGTTTATCAATCTTCCAGAAGATTGGTAGATTTGGGTCCAAGAATAACCCATTGGTAGTTGGTGGGATGGAGAAGAATGAGGGGTAAAGTGGGAGGGAGCTTGCACATCACCATGAAAGAGCTCCCTCCCACATATCATGGGTACTAACAGACTGTGGGGTGTAGAAATTTAATAAATAAATTAAATGGCAGCCTTTGTTTTACAGACAAATCTACCATACATTTGAAAGACCACAGAGCACATGTTTAATAATAAGTCTAGTGGTCTTATAGTGAATATAAGGAGTCTGCGTAATGCTTGAACAATTCCTTTCAAAGTGTGGGTCAGGCAATGCGTGGTCAGATGCCTTCATGGAAACCAGATGTCCAGTTTCTCCTGCAACTCAAGCCAAAATGGCCATGGAGGACAATGGTCAGTGACCAGAGAATAGGGAGCACACCAGCAGCAACCACAACCAGCCAACAGGAACTCTGTGGATGCTAGTTCTTGGTTGCATATCCAAGATGATCAGGATCACGAAAAGGGATCAAAGACAACACTGACACTGGGAGAACATACAAAATACTACTGTAAACATGGAATAGCTAAGGACAGATATTGGCTGGAGATGAGATAAAAGCTGCACCAAAAGGGAATGTACTTTAATAATGATTAGGGAGACATTGCCATTCACATATTCACACTGGAAAAGCTGCTGTACTTTTGGAGCACATTATACACAATTCAAATTGGATAATAAATAAATAAAATAATTTAAAATAAAGTAAAATAAAATACACACTACAGATGCAGGATCACAGCCCTGTAGAGAATAATTATAAATGGAAGACAGTTACAAGGGAATACATGTAAAAATAGTTAACTGAAATTACTTTGCATATTTCTATGCTATCGTCATTCTTTGCTGCTTGAGAGATCAACTGTAGGCACCTGTGAAAGTCAAGCATGCAAGAGCATAAGCACTTAAACAGCTGGCTCTTAGCATTCTGAACATCAGATGCGCTTTGACACAAGCAGGCCATCCATACGAAGTGAAGATTTTCTTGTGTCTCATTTACTTCCCATAGCTTCTTTTTACCTGGGATCTTCTTAGGTAAAGATTATACTCCAGAAAAGCTGCATAGAGGATCTAGGAATAATAACAGTAATTGCCAGATATTTGGGGTGAGTATCTCAGGGCCTCCACATTAGACCTGATCACATCAGAAGAGATCTCACAAATAGGTGGCACACCTCACACAGTTGATCATGTTCCAAAATAGGAACGCTGATTTATGATTTGAAAATAGAATAAAAGCCGTCTGTAGGAATAAAAGCAATGCAGAGATAAGCAATAATAATATAATAAGCAGTAATAAAAAAAACATAAAATGAAAAGCTTAGGGTAAAAAGGTCTTCATTGCCTCCCAAGTAACATCAGAGTAGTCTCAAGCGACCATCCTGGGAACAACGTTCCATAATCACATCACCAGCATATAGAAGGTCCTTTCTCCCTTAGCCATTCACCTAATCTCAGATGGCAGAAGACCAAAGAAGAACCTCAACTGAAGCTACTTGCAAATGAGCTTCTAATTGTGGTTTGAGATTCCAGTTTACAGGCCTCTGCGAGCATGGCTTGCGGGAAGAATTAGATTAAACTATATTTAGTTGTAGCTAAGTAAACTGTGTTACAATCATCTAATGTGGGTTATCGATTTGTTTACAAAGAAGAGGGTTAAAACAAAAAATTCTAAGAGGCTCTCTTTTTATGTGTAGCGTTCAGAATTGCAGCCTGGGCATATAAGGAGTTCATAACATTGTTCTGAGGATGGCTTCACCCTTTATCAATTCATTTGTTCAGCAGCATTTCTTCAGAGCATATTGAGCTTATTTATATAAGCTTTTAAAATGTATCACTATTTATAGCCTACGAATTATTTATTTTATGTGGCAAGAACACTGGGTTCTTTACAGGACATCCCTTCTTCCTTTCCCCTTTTTATTTTTGCTCCAGGATCATTATCTGTGGGAATTTAACAGAAAAGAATGTCAATAATGATCCTGAAAATGCATAGCACGTTGCTCTGCTTTCATTTGCTCAGAGAAAGAATGTTCAGACGTTCCTTATATTATTTATTTTTCCCTTTTTTTTTTCACCCATCCAGTTGGCCATAATCATAGCCACAAAGCTGCATCCCCTGAATCAGGATACACTACATAACTATTGCATTCTGCACAATTTTAAAAGAAATTTTAAAGTTTTGTGCAGCTACCATAACAGGAAATGCATTGACATTTTGATCACAATAGAGCTCTTACTGATTTTGTTATATTTCCTTAAAGAAGTTAAACATTGGCGATTTCATGGGCACTCTTCTAGCTAACATGTATTTTTACAGGGCCTACTTAGGTCTTATCCACATTAGCCTGCTTATCACAGCATGAAGACGCCCCATTTACCATTTACTGAGGATATGTCCCCACAACAGAGCCACCATCTCATAGGAAGCCCACTTCTGAGGCAGGCTGAAGCTGGTCCAAGGTGTTCTGACATGAAAGTAACATTTTCCCTGAGAAAATGGAAGAGGACCTCCCATCCGATCCATGGCTAATGGAGGAGGAGGTGTGAGGTGATGCATTTGGGGACTGCCAATCTTTTTGATTGCAATTGGCCCAGCAGGTAAGAAGCAGACCTTCTTCTGTCAAGTCCATTGCCTTGGTGCCTGTCCAAAGTACTGTTTTGGCTTCAAGGGGGACCAGAACCTGGCTTCCAAAGTCCCCTTATTTTTTCTTTTGTTTCTTTTTCCAAATGGATTGATCAACCAGTCAACTGGTTGAACTAGAGAGTGTGACTCCCTGAAACTGAATAGCCCACCCTCAACTATGCACATGCCACTGAAAATGTGATCGAAAGGACTCAGCCCTTGTGTTCTTGTAGTCTGCACAGCAGAGAATTCCCTTTGCAGGGTCCACCAATTTGGAGAAATCCTGGCTCCTCATTTCTTCTCCTCATGAAATCTTCTCTTAAAAAGTTCACTCCACCTTAGAACGTAACCTGGTACAGATAAGGCTTCAACATAGAGCCACATTTTTCTCTTGTCATGCTCTTTTGGATGTTTAGAGCTGAAGGTACAGTTGTGACATGACCCAAAAATCAATGCATTGATTTCTCCTGTTCCAGCTGTTCCACACTTATCCAGTGGCTGCATGTTGACTGCACAAATCTGGATGACCATTAGATGGCAGCAAAGAAAGACAAAACTCTAGCACTTGGGTCAATAGGTTGATAGGTAAACCAGTTGATAAGTCAATAATCATTTTGGAGAAATTATGTGGATATATCTGAGAGTATGGCATAGCTGAACATATCCAGAACCTGAACATACACCAAAACCTGTCTCTTGAAGTTCAGCTCCAAGATCGCTTATGCAGCAGCTACATCTGGGCTGCACAAATCCAGTTATGAGAAATGAACTCTTTGGTGCCACCTAGTGGTCCTAAGGCCAATAGGTCAACAGTTCCTTTGAAAACAAAGTAAAACCGATTGGACGTGTACCATCCTGTCACACATTCTGTACACCAATTGGTGGCAGCTCTTTCCATAGTTGGTGACATTCAGAGAAATCTTCCAATCACTGTCCTTACAAAGTTACATGAAGGAGCTATACAGAGAGCACCAGAGCATTGCCCTGTTCTAGGTCCTCAGTAATTGGATACTATGGAGGCAGAGTAATGTTTGCCATCATGATTTCCTCACAGCTCCAGGGCAAGAGGAAAGCAAGACAAAGCAGGTGTGTGGATGAACCCTTAGAGTCTATATGCAATTGAGCGTATGTGTGTGCGTGCCTGTCTGTGGGATGTGGTCAAAAAAGTCAAGATGTGGCTGGGACAATATGATTGAAGCTCTGCCTGTTTTTAAGGTGTCCCCTATTTTTGTTCAATTTATTCCTTGGGTATTTTCTTGGTATTTTGGAGAGGAAATGTTATTTAAAGTAAAATAGTGCACCTATTTTGCATCTTCTTTCCTTAAAAAAAAGGAAAAAACTCTGAAAAATTATACAGCTGAATATAAACTGTGCATAGTGGAGGGCTCCAGAGGCTATAAAAGGGGACTGGGAGCCACATGAAAACTATAAGCTGCATATTGCTTATTCCTTTCTTTGCAAACATCTTACTCTACAGAACGTGTGTAATAAAACCAGCTAATACTATAAGGCTGCTGGAAGGCCCAGTTCAGATATGCATGACTGACATTTCTTTATAGAACACTGGATGACACTGTGACTTCCAGGGAGGTAAGAAAATAAGAGATCCGTTGGAACCAATCAAAGGTCTGTCTAGACTACCATTCTGCTTCCCATAGAAGCAATCATATTTGCTGCCTGGAGGACTCCCACAAGAGGAATGTGACAGTAGCAGTGCTGATATTCAGAAGCTGGGTGGGGTACTGGTAGCAATATGTAATCATCACAATCCTACCCACTGATGGTCTTGTCCTTCATTCATTCGTCTAATCCCCCTTTAAAGTTCTCCAGGTTAAATCTGTGATAGTTTATTCATGCTAAGCATCACCTGCTGTTGTAACCCAGAGCTGAGCATGGCTGGATGAACCTGTCCTTTGCAAACTTAGAAGTGTGCTTTCTCTCTATAGCAACATAAATAAAAACACCAAGTATGTTTTTCTCAAGGTTCTATTATGGATTTCTAGATTACTCTGAAGACATTTCATGGGGCACAATCCTGTGTTTATGAGATACTTCAACCTTGCCTCTTGCTGAATTTGGGACCCAGCATAGTCTTAAGTATTGGTGATAAGCTTCTTTTCACCATAGGTTGTCTTTGCAAACGTCTTCAGTGTCTCACTTCAGTTTTCAGAGAAAATATTCAGCTCTGTAATAACAGTACCGAGATAACCTGTAGTTGACCTATCTTTAAACTATAATAATTATCCATGCAAGATGATTTTGTGAGATAACATAATGATGTAGATGCTGTGCTAAGCGGTAATGGAGATGCTCTGTGTTAAGACATTCAACATAAAGCCGATTGTGTCTAGAGGTTTTTCTTTTCTTCTATACACATTGTTGAATTTCAGCATAGAGAACATGTTAAAATCCTTTCCCTGCATTGTGCGCAGATCGTGCATTTCCATTAGAATGGCACTGTTTTTGATTAGGGAAAATACAGCCATCTTCCCAGGGAAGCAGAGCATTTCAGGTGTAAAAGAGGATTTGTTCTAAAGAAAGTGATTATAATGGGATTTAATGTAATTGAAAGTCAAGGTACAGTAGCTATGCACTGTATCAGTAGCCATATTAAAGTTTTCCTTGCATGTGGATTAGATCTCCCTGTGTAAACAGGAAACAGAGAGCCCCAGCATAAATCACTAATATGTTGTACAGATTTAGTGTGTCAAGCAATAAAATCATGCAGAGAAACTTCAATATGTATTCTCTGGCAGATAAAAATGGAATTATTAGGGCTCTACCTTGCAGCCCTGAAAGGACAAAAAGAGATTAGAGTAAAATGTTATATACATGATGTCATGAATAATTAGCTAAAAACATTAGCTTGTGGAACATATTGGAGGATCAAGATAAAATTAATCTTCCAAGCTTTAAATTTCCCCCCAAATGTTAACATTCCTGATTGCTCTTTGTTGAAAATTGTCAGTAGTTGACAAGATCAATTTTCAAATGATTTTCTTAAAGGGCAGAAAAAGAGATAATAATTTTGCCATGAGTTCTTTGTACAAATTACAATTGTTTGTTGATAGTGCCTATTTAATCTTCAGTATGAAGAAGCAGCTCTACATAGTTAAACCTCCTAATGAGAGCATTATTTTCTAATTCCCCCTTCACATGAATATCCTTTTACATAGCAAATCTACAGAGCTTGGATTTTAGAACAGTGCTACATTTATCTAACCAACATAAGACGTACTTAAGAAAAGGACAAGAAGGTCAAGAAGGAAATACGTTGTGGCGCACAGCAGTGCCTGGCAGGCAAGAATGGGAAACAAAGGAAGAAGTTTATGGTAAAGAGAGTAACTATCATTACGAGCAAAAAGACTGAGAAAGAAATGGATCCAGTGTCCTGATTGCAGAAGACTTCCTCAGTGTTCAGGGGTTTCACAAAGCAAGGCAGTGAGTTAAATCCATTTCTAGGTATAGCTGCATGAAGGCTTCCAGCACCCCAGATTTTGTATTTCAGTCTACTTCATTAAATGTAGCTACCACTGGCCTCATTTACATGATACACATAATTGGGGGAGGGGGTATTATAGTAAATAGTGAAAGGAAATTACACGCAGAAAGAAAAGGAAACAACTATCACATTGTTAACTGGGACCATTCACAAAACAGTTGTTGCTGGTAACACAGTCATCTTGGCATTGGCTACAAATAATTAGGAAAAAAACGTTATTCTGATTCAAACCACAGAAGATAAAATTGAACTAAATATCTATTTGAGAAATTATTTTTATCTCCTTGTTTACTTCACCACAGTAATTTCAGCAGCAACTTTTTCTCTCCTGGATGGTTTTTTTGTTTTCCGAGACATGTCATATGGGGTAAAAAGTAAATTCAGCTTTAAAAAAAAAAAACTTGCATGCTACAAACTGCCTTCACAATATTATATTGATATTAAAAAAGTAATACAGAATCTGAAGATCAAATACTTATTTTCCATTTCTAAACAATATAGCCACCAGCTTTGCCATACATGTTATTTTTGAAGCAGAATCTCAGTTAAAACTCCTGCAGAAAGATAATAAAGGAGATAGGGAGAAGATTTTATTACTGTAAATGAAAATGGTGATGATGATGATGGTGATCCTATAATTGGCTAGGTCATTTAAAGACAAATTAAAATATTAATCATAAAGAGTGGGATCCAGTGGTTTATTTCCAGAGGTGTAAATGGTTTTTCAGGTCATGATCCTGGAAGTATTAGTTTCCCCTCCCCCTTGCAGTGTTTCATATGCCCTTAATTTCTGTTTGGAGAGCCCCTAACCTTTCAAAAGAGACAGAGTGAATAAAGGACTGCAGGGGAAGGAGAAAGAAGGAAGTACCCTTGGTTGATGTGCCCTAGGGATATGCATTGAATAGAAAATGAGTTTTCTTTAAAACTCAAAAGAAAAATACATTCTCAAAATTCTGTCAACATGGTTCAGGAAAACAAAATCCCACACAGTTTTCCTGCTCCATGTTTTGGGGAAAACAAAACCTGAAACAGTTCTGAATGTTTCAGCTATGGGAAACAATGGGATTCAGAACAAGCCTCTTGGGTTGTAAAAATCTGGGTGACCAGAAGACAAAGTGCTACAGAAATTCTGAACATTTTGCTGGTCTCTAGGATTCTGGATTTTGCAACCCAGATGGAGTATTTTTTGCCCTGGTAGCCTTCCTTGAACGTAGAGCAACCATTTGCCTGGGGGATAGGAAAGTTAGGTCACCTGCACCTCTCCCCCTAAGCATACCAAACCAACTAGTTAAAGTACTTTGCATTTTTAAATGTATTCAGAAGTCTCCACACACAAAAGGACCCCCCCCCCCAGCCAAAATCAAGAACTCCAAAAGGGCCAACCAAGCCAAAACAGGACATCAGCAGAGAACTGATTTTGATGTTATGTTGATGTTCATCCAAATGAATCTGGGTGATATATAGTAAAATCTTCAGATAAAACACAACATCTTTTCTCAAACTAACCCTCTTTGTAAGCTATCCTTCCCATACCTAAGTGTAACAACAACAACAACAACAACCCCTGTAAAAACAACACCCCTCTGTTGTAGGCCCAGCATTGGTTTCCAATAGGCAATTCAAAATGCTCTTTTGGCTTTGAAAGATTTGTATAGCTTAGCAACTAGATCTTTGAGGCTGCATTGTCCCACCAGAATCAACCCCCCTGACTCACTTGTCCCAGAGAAGCTGGAAGTACCCTACTTCCATAAGGCGGGGGGGGGGGGCTGAGGCACAGAGATGCTACTTTTCTGTGGCAGCACCCATTCTTTAGAACAGCTTACTGGTGGCTCCCTCTGTGTGCTTGTTTTGGAAAATGATGAAAATGAGACTCTTCCAACAAGATTTGTGGTATGAATAGCTACCTCCTGGGATTCTGTTTGCTGATTTTGTTTTCATTTTGGTTGGGATGTTGTTAGCATTTCTGGACTCTTATTTATATTACAATAAGCATTTCATATTATATATTTTTGTTTGTTATCTGCTGGGAGGCCTAGCAGATTACAGCAGGTTACAAGTTAAATACATACACAGATGCATTGTGTAGGTTGTTTCTGCAGGCCCAATAAGGCCACACTCACACTCACATTCATATTCATCCAACCATAATCACACTTGCATTCATGTCCCTTCATCATCTGCCACTCCACTTACCCAAATCTTCCTTCTACAACCTTTCCACCTCAGACCATTCAAGGGCCCTCTACACTTCTGCCATTGCTGCCATATAAAAGTGTTCCATGGTGTTATTGTTGTTGTTGTTTTTTACCCCAGGAGGGAACTCCTGCCATTGCTATCTGCTTCTCATACAAATAGAAAGCTCTCAAAATCCTCCAAATCTCATGCGATTGTTCTGACTGTCTTTCCAAGCCACTTAGTCCAATTCTTCACTCAGTATCTCCAGGCACCACTACCAGGCCAGCCTCCAGAAACATCTGCCAAGGCCATTCCATCTGCCAACCTTCCGTTGCTCCAGCCACCATCCCCAGCTACCAGCCTTTCTCTGTCCACTCTCCCTCCCAGATTCTACCTGTCTCATCAGGTTCTGCTAGAACACCATTCCCAATGCAGCCTCCTGTATACTGCTCATTATTTCTTCCGCAGCTGCCCAATCCACAATGGCAGCTACTATATTCATACCACAATAGCTATTATTCATCCCCCAATGGCCATCATTGCAGAAGGAATTGCCACCAACTGTCCTCCTTCCTTGCTGCCTCTATTGGAGAAAACACAGCACCATCTAACACTCCAGAATGTTTCCAGGTCATGTATTCTTTTTCTTTCAATCTCACTATGTCCCATCACCCACCATTCAGTCTCTAATCCAATCTTCCATCCATAGCATCCAGTGAGGTCCAACTCCTTCTTAATCTTCTCTCCTTCTAATACAGAAGGCACTTCACTCCTCACTTTTCCATTCAGATGCTCATCTATCATGCAACATTTTCCCTACAAAATCATTCTGAAAAATATTTAGAACCCCATCGGCTAAAACAGGACATCCTAGCTGGGAATCATTAAAAAAAATCTATATAGCAGAGAACACTACGTTGAAGCTTAGCAAAAACCAACCGGTTTAGAGGGTGGGTTTTTTTGCTTTGTTTTGTTTTGTTTTTGCATTTTTAAACATTTAACTGTGAAGTCTCCATAAACAATACTGCAGAAAAGAACGCAATGCAAAGTGCAAGGACACTGATAACCAGAGTAAAAAAACTCTAAAAGCAAACCATCAGCATAGAACTTGGGGGAGAGAACTTGGGAGATAACAGTAACTAAACTATGTCAATTATAGTTTGCTGAATTTAGCTATGCATTGCTCTTTTGTCCTGCTCATTGTGGAGCTTTTAGGATGCCTTTGAAGATGAAGGTTCTCACTGCATGCCTAAAAGCATCCTGAATCTTAACATTAACAGGAAACAAGGGCATGCACAGATATTGCACTCACAGAGCAAACTAACCAAATTAGTATGTACTAGTACTTTTTGCATTTATATCACTTGCACGTAAACTTAAGTGTGGTCGTGCATGTGCATGCACAAACACTGCTCACACTAGTCCCAACATTTCTTTCCATCATCCATGGTACAAGGAAGGTGCCACTTGCCTACTGAAAGCAGTGAGTGAGGGGGTCTGAGTTTCAAGGGCAACCATATGGAGGAGGCACCGGTATCCAACACTGTTCCACCACACTGAGTGGCTGGCCACTCAGAGCCATTAGCCATGCAGTAACATGGATCAATGTGATGCCTTTGGACACCCTGCCACTCGTTACCTTCAACCACTGTGTCGGCATCTTGCTCTGTTTGTGAGCAAGTGCGCTGCTTGCTAATAATCAGCAACACAGACTGCCTAGTGCTGACGGAGATGGGAAGGACACCTGCATAATGTCTAAACAGGTTATTAAGTATCCTCAAGGTTGAAAGATGCCTGTTGTCCTTCGCCCTTCTGACCTCTACGGTGGTGCAGATGGCATTCCTTTATTTAATGTCTGAGCATGTGTATCTAGCAAGCAGCAGTGCTCTCCGTGCCACTACACATAGGCAAAACCAAGTGGAAAAGATAATTCCCCAAAGAAGCAAGCAGGGCCTATTTGAGGAGAGGGTTTTTTGATGGGAAAAATATTATTTTAAATTCAAAGGTGGGCTGGTTTCAAATGCAAGGAAATGGGGCTCAGTAGGGGAAAATTATCTGTCTGTCTGTCTATCTCTCTCTCTCTCTCTTCTGTCATTATCTACCCCACTTCCCTGAATCAAAATTGGAATGAAAAGAATAATTAAACTATAATAAAATGGGAACGGGGCTGTGGTGGTTGCCATAAAGACAGGGAGGCAACCAGACACTTATTGTGAGATGTCACCAGGCCAGAAAAAGCACCCCTCCAGTGTTGAGTCCAATGGCCTCTCAAGAAGCTTTTTCCTCTGTAACTGTTCCCGTCAGTCTTTGCCCAATGGCAGTTAAAACAGAACAGTTCCTGCTCCTCATATGCCCACTGCTCCCTCTAGAACTCCACCTGGATCAGTTTCCCCACAGCCTCAGCCAACAGCAGTAAGAACATAAAGGTCTGTCCTGCTGTACTGGCCCAGACAATAGAATTCAAGTGATCACACCTCAATGTGCAATAACCAAGACAACTTACAATCACACCTGCTGAAACAGAAAGAGACACCTGAAACTCCTCTCCCTGGAACAATCATATTTTGAGCCATTTTTGAAGCAGAACAGTCCTAGATTGATCTGTTTCTGGAACACAAGCCCCTAAAGAGGCCCTTTGATTGGACACAGGCTGCAGAAACCAGCAGCGCCATATTCAGAATGATTTGGGCAGGGAACTTGTGCATCACTGACCTACCCACATTAAATTGTCCACCCACATAGCTCTCTTTTCCATTTCAGATGTGCCACAAAGAATCAAAAGCTACTGTGTTTACTGTTGCAGTTTGTACTGAATTAAGAGTTTGCCACTGGCAATACTTAGGATTGATTTCAAAGCAGTAGCAGTGGCACAGAAAGTCCTTTCCTTGGGATCATTAATGCCCCATACAGTTGCAAGGATCTGGCTGCCCGAACCCAAACCACCAGTCCCGAACTTCCTCTATAATGAAAACCTGGGCTTTCCCTGTGTAGAATTTTGGAAGAGGGTCCTGGAGATTTTTCTATATCCTCTCTCAGATTTTTAGCCCCCCACATGAAAAAGGTGGGAGTTTGTTGCCTTGGTCTACACTCACCAAATAGAGGCAGTCTTAAGCTTTGTGTGTGGAATCCATGATTACAGCATTCAAGCATGTTCCATTGTACATTGGTTGGCTGGTTTGTACATTTGTTCAAATTGCTAATGATTATTTTTTTTCCCCTCTTCTAAGAAAAAGCCTTTAGAAAGCCACAAGGATGATTGGAAAGAGAGAGAGCGTGCATGCAATGCCGCTTCCCTTCCCCCACGTTACCATTCTGATACAACAGCATTCCTTCCGCATTCGGGCAGCAAAGATAGAAGATTTAAATTCTTTACTAGGAAGGTCATCCTTTCATAGTCAAATGCCTGTTTGCTTTGCCCGTCCCCTCCAGCAACCCACAAGCATAACAAGCACTGAGAAAACAGAGGCTGTCCTTCACTTATTAATGTGTTTATTAGGCAACAGAGTACTTTCCAACAACATTTCCACAAATGCTTTTAAAGGATTGTTCCTCGCTGGACTTGTTCAGCAGCAGTCAGACACAGTCTGGCTCATATACAAGTCACATACTGTTCACTATCAGAATGTGACTCGCTCCAAAGAATGCCGTCTAGTACTTGAACATTAAAATATTATTTGTTGCTTCACCAGGGTTTGTACTAGTAGGCTGTTAAAGCAATATTTTTCTCCTTGAAGATTTTGCCATTATCCTGTTATGATTATTTAGCAGCTTAAGCCTAAACCTAAATTTAAACACCAGAAGAAAATAAAAGAATTACAAAGGATCTGGGGGAGAGATGCTAAACCAGTGTTTTTCAAGCTTGGCAGCTTTAAGATGTGTGGACGTCAACTCCCAGAATTCCCCAGCCAGCATGCTAAAACTGTGCTAAGCAGAGTGCAATGCCATGGCTTGTCTTAAATGAGAGCCAGAGTAATATAATGCTTAAGGTGTTGGACGAGGCATGGGAGACACAGGTTCTAGTTTGCCCTCAGTCCTGGAAGACCCTGGGTCAGGTCTTCTCTCTTAGCACTATGCATACTTGAGCTCCAGAATAAAAGATGAGATATAAATCAAATGAATCAATAAATCCCCTAGATTTAACACTTATCTTTCTGAAAGCTCTTAAGGTGAAGGCATTAGGCTGTTTCAGGATCTGTAAGTGCCCTGGATTTCTAAATCAAGGTTTTTGTCCTCATTTCATTACCCTCAGATCTGTCTGATTCATTCTTTCCTTCCCCCCAGAATCACATGTATAATCATATGTTGTGTTATTCCTCCAAACGGATGAATGAGGTTTGCACATGACTTTCTGTTGGTCACCCAGGGCTGGGTCATTGTTTATCAGGATAATTTTTAAACCAGAGGCCCAAACGTTTGTAACTTGGTTGGGACAATTGGTTTCTGTCCTTGCTGGACACTTTAAGCTGCTGCAGACCAAACTGAGCATGTATTCTTACCTCTTTGGCCTCCCCCAATTACATGCTTAACATACGCACCCTTCTATAATAACAGAACTTAGCACAGCTGCTTGTTTGGAGCTAAGGGAGCAAACTATTTTTCTAAAAAATCTTAATGCCACTAAAAAAAATACTCCAGAAAGAGCTGACAGTCTGATTTGACCTATATAACCCAGGTGGTAAAATATAGTACCTAATACCCTGGCTTATCCACTCATGTATTTGACTTCTAACCTTAAACATTTGGTCTACAGTTCTATGTTTTTTCTCTAGGCAAGATGTCTACAGCTCATTTTTTACAGATTTCAAATATACTTCCTACATGTATTTGGGTACAGATGCATTCTCAAATATATGGAAGTCATGTAGTAAAGAAACGGGACCAAAAAATGTCACTGTGATTTCTTTCTTGTTGTATCCTGATGAATTAGGTCTATCTGACTAATAATAAGTACAAAGTCTACATTTCTGGTTGTAGCTTTAAGTAATAGTAAGTTTTGGTTCAGCTTTAATTAAATTATATACTATTATACACATATGCAGCAGTAATTAGTGACAAAACAGTATCTCATTTCAGATAATGCTGATGATGATACCTTTATCTTCTCTTGGTGAAGAAAGCCCCTTGGGTCCTTCTTTGTGTTCAACGTAGAGCCTGTGTCTCTGCTTCCTTTTTTGTAAAAAGTCTTTGAAAGGGTTAACCTCTCACAGTTGAGTTTTTATTTGTCTTTTAATGGGTTTCTTTATCTATATCAGTTAGGATTTGGGCAGGCCATTCAACTGAGATGGCACTTTCTTGAATTCAGAATGGCATTCCAGTGTCCAAGTCCCATCACCTTACATCCATGTTGGTGCTTTGGGATATGATGGCAGCATTTGACATAATTGGCCATCAAATATTGTTCTCTAGGTTACAGTCTTTGGACATCACTCATACTATACTTATGGAACTGGGAATTCCCATAATACCCCTAAAAGAAAAATGCAGACAGAAAATGTCTAAATAAATGAGATTTCATTGGGCTGGAAAAATACTCACACTTAGTCCCTTAGTACTCAGAGTCCTGCTAAAGAATATTCTTGACCACCAAATTAGTACTAAGAACTGTTGTTGTGGCACAGAGTACATAAAATCAGTCAAGTGATAAATAAATACTTAATTTGGAATTATATATTTTGGTACAAAAATTAATTTCAGAAGGCCTTTTAAAATGGAGGCAATGGAAAGGCATATACAAATACAACTATAATCATCATATTATTAATCAAAACTGGTCATGCCAAGGAGGGCTTCTTGAGAAGAAACCTCTTCTTTCAAAGAAGCATTTATTGCTTCCTATACTGTCATGCTCTCCTCTGCAACCAGAAGGAGTCAGGAAGGACATGTGTCAAGGCAGAGGATATACTAGAGAGCTTGCTCTCCACTTCATCAGAGTCCACAGGTTAAAACAAATCCCAGATCTTGTTCCAGGCACCACATCATATTATGCATGTGAAAACTCAAGATTGTGGAAATCTGACCACGACTACTCCAAGGTAAAGGCAAGATCAAGTGTGAGTCCTCCTATGTGTATCAAGCCAGATATTACTTGGGGGGCATGAATTTCTGAACCCTCCAAAACTTGAAGAGAAGCACTCCAACATATGTAATTGGAAAAACTTCAAAAGCAGCCAGTAGCCAAGTCCAGGAGCTCCGAAAGGGATCCTGCTGAGCAGCATGGTGGTGAGCACGACCCCCAACCTGGCCCTATTGCCCAATTAAAAACTCAAGCATTCATATCATGTCACTCATGGGTTACAAATTCTGGGTTACTGATACAGGAATTCTCACAATCATTGCTACTTTTACTCTCCATCCATGGAGTTAAGGCTGCTAAGAACTTGAAACCCAAAAGGGCAAATCTCTGATGAGGCCACATTCCTCCCTCACCCAAGCAGCATTTGTAGTGCACATCAGGTCCACTTGCTCATCCACAATTAAATCATGGATGATCATGGTCTTATTACAAAGTGACTTGGTATTTACCATCAGTAGTTCAAGGCTTTGGAATTTAGATGATTGCTTTCCCGTTATGGCCATCATGCTTTCTTTTGCTTTTCCTTTCCATAATAGTTTAAAACCACTTGATAAACTATATTACATTGCCCTGTCCATTGATGAGATTCTTAGTATTCCCAGATTTCTGTATTATTTGAGCAAATAAAGAGAGTTGTTAAGGTTTTGCTCACCAGGAATGGGATGTTAGGTGATCAAATGGTTATGGGCACTGTGGGAAGTGGGAAGTGATCACTTCTTGTTAAATGTCGTGTACTTTGAAATAAGAAATCTGGGAATGCTAATACACATAGCATACTTACCAACAACCTTAATAGGAGCTGAATGTCCGTCATTATAGGCAGATTTAAAGTTTTGTACTGTAAAAGAAGGAATCTTTTTTCTCAAAACCAGCATTTATACTTTTTAAAAAATCCCTTATGCAGTTCAAGGAAACTTTAAAGAAGGTCAAACTTGGGGCATAAACTAATTAACAGCAGTTTGTATTTGTACTGAAGATTAAACCAGCTGCTAAGAAAATTGACTAGAGAACACAGTGAAATATGACTTTGTCATACCAATTTCATTTCATGAAAATGCAATGATTCCCCTTAATCCTTTCATATGGCATTTCTAGTGAACTTTTGAACCATTTTCTATCATATAACATCCTATGAGACGAAGTTATATGATCTTTAGCATCTGATCATCCAAGATCCTCCTACCACTTCATGTGCTTTTAGAATATTTTGCCAACTTATTTCAGGGTCATATTAGCAAGCAGAGGAGAACAGGACCATTCAGGAATTTTACTAAAAGTCCCCCTCCCCAGCAATCTGAGACCATGGTTTCTTTCTCTCTTTGATCTTGATTGTGAGAAAGGTACCCTGAATCAATGGTCAGAGCTGGAATTGCCAGAGAAATTCATGCAGAGAGACTAGCTAAGAAGGCAGTCATCCAAGGTTCTGGAAGCTGCAGCAAAGAGTGATTTATCCACAGAGTGTAGATAAAATATCACACATGGAGAAGCTGACGCTGCAGACCAGGCAGGATGGGGGAAGGGAAACATGAATGGGAAGGGAGAAGAATAGATTTCCAAGACACTCTTATGCAATGAGGTCTTCACAAAGCAAGGGCCAGAAGTATTAAGCATAACAGGTTCTGGTGAAATATGTACATTTCAGTAATCTGTATGTTTGTTGAGGGATTTCCAACACTTAGTCTGCATTCTGGGTTCCCAATGAGAAATAATTGTAGGCAATTGATGACGCTTTATTACACATCTGAGAGCCAGTCTGGTGTAGTGGTTAAGGCACCAGGCTAGAAACCAGGAGACCGTGGGTTCTAGCCCCGCCTTAGGTGCAAAAAAAGCTGGGTGACCTTGGGCCAGTCACTCACTCTCAGCCCTAGGAAGGAGGCAATGGCAAACCACTTCTGAAAGCTTGCCAAGAAAACTGCAGGGACCAGTCCAGGCAGTCTCCAGGAGTCAAGACTGACTTGAAGGCACCAATATATATATATATATATATATATATATATATGTATGTATGTATGTATGTATGTATTGTATTATCCTACACCTAGGATTTACTAACATTTTCATTGCTTGAGTCATGACAGAAGTGGAATTGGGAGTTTTACTGTAATACTTCTTAGGATTTTTTTCTTCTTTGCTTTTCCTGGATTAGCACAAGGTACATTTAGGAGCAAAAAAAAATTATGCAGTCACATAATCCTCCAAAGGGATAAGGCAACAAACATGTCACTACTGTTATTTTAATTTTATTTTTATGCTTTTATTTTTATTTTTTTTTTAATAGGATACCAAGAGAAATAATTTTTATAAAAGAGAGTGAACCATCCTCTAACGTATTTTCAAATTCTTGGCTACATTTCCTGCTTTTCCATTTTGAACAAACAAAATAATGTTTCCTCAGTGGCAATTTTTAAAAATCTTTTCCCAGTGTTTTGGCATACTGTTTGAAAAAAAAAAAAGTCTGTATTTCCAAAACATGGTCATTGGGTAAATCTTCTTACAAAATATACTGTGTGGAGGATGTAGCTGCTTTATATAGGTCTGACTCTCCAAGTGTGGGAGGTGTTTCCTGTTTTATTCAACTTTATATATATATATATATATATATATATATATATATATATATATATATATATATTCTGTTATTCTCCACCACCTTCTGGGGCTAATAACAGGGCTAAGATCCTGTGGGACTTCCAGATCCAGATGGACAGGCAGGTACTGGCTAATCAACCAGACATTGTGGTAGTAGACAAAGACCAGAAGACAGTGGTAGTGATAGATGTAGCAGTGCCAAGTGACAGCAACATCAGGAAGAAGGAGCATGAGAAGCTGGAGAAGTACCAGGGCCTGAAGGAGGAAATCGAGAGGATGTGGAAAGTCAAGGCCAAAGTGGTCCCAGTGGTGGTAGGAGCAGTCGGGGCCATGACTCCTAAGCTGGGAGAGTGGCTCCAACAGATCCCAGGAACAACATCAGAGCTCTCTGTGCAGAAGAGTGCAGTGCTAGTAACAGCTAAGATACTGCGCAGAACCCTCAAACTCCCAGGCCTCTGGTAGAGGACCCGAGATTGAGGAAGACACATACCACCCATAGGGGTGAGAGGGAATTTTTTTTTTTTTAATATAAAAAAGTAAAATCAGCCATTGACATGGCTAGGTTTGGGGATGTGTTTGTGTGGGGGAATCAGTATGTAAAATACTCTATATAGCATACCCATCCAGTCCACACTATATGGTGCAGAAACATCAGGAACTGACTTGACTTTGAATCTGAAAAACTCAGATTCAAATCCCACAGATCTATAAAATGCCCTGCTTGGACTCAGGCAAATTAAGTTGGTCTTCTGACTTACTCTGAAGTGTTCTTGGGTGATAAACAATCTCATATATCAATCAATTATGTGACAGGAAAAAGAAGATGGTGTAATGCAAGCCAGTCAGCCTGCATTGCCAGTGCATATTGTGGAACAGACTCTGGGGCTGCCTCCTGTTGTTTACAAGAGGCAAGAAAGTGTGTAGTTAGTGCAGGGTGTGTGTTGGTTGTTGGTAGCAAACAATTAAGCACCAAAACAATTGAAATCCACCAGCTGGTTTTATTCTGGACATGTTTTTATAAACTCTGGGAAAGGGGCTTTTATTTAAAAAAAAAAAAAAGGCAAGGTGAAGCAGACACCAGGGCAACTTCTAAAGGGTAACTAAAGATGGAAGACAATCTTCACAACAAGAATGAGACCCAACAGAAGAGAAAGTGTGGAGAGATCCATGGATGGGGAATATAAGTAAAATCTTATTCTAGTCACGTTGCAGACAGCAACTGAGCTACAGAGAAAAGTTTAAAGTGTTTGCAGCTGAGATCCAGAGAGAGTTGTCTCCTCATAGTCCAGAGGTCCTTGATAAGATATGACTGAGAAGTTCAGGCAGCAGAAACAGGTTAAACTTAGACAATTAAAAAGAGTAAGTAATATTTGACCTGGAGGACATACAGTCAGAATAGAAAGAACAAATTAATTATGCTTCACTTATGCAAAACAGAATCCAAGGAACTATGAGAAGAGGCAAGAGAGACTGTGAAAACTGATGCAGAACAAAATATTCCCAGAATTTAAAGAAGAAAAGATCTTTCAGAACAAGCTTTCAGAACAAGCTGTCATGATAGCCATGGAAAGACAGAGAATGAATAGAAAGAATGTACAATAACTGAATGTAGACTTTAAACATTTAAGCAAGGAAGGGTACCGAAAGATATCTAAACCAAGAATGTTGACAAATGAGAGAAAATATGAAGATGCTTTAAGAACATCAGAGAAATCCCAGGAAACTTTACTACTCTTTGAGTAGGACTATTCAAGAATAATCACGAAAGAGACTGAATAGAGGCAAATGAGGATAAAAGAAAATGGGAAGACTATAGGGAAACCCTTGATAAACAGGATTATAGAATGACAGAAACATTTAGAGCGACATACAGTATATTCAGAAGCCAGCTTGCCAGAAAGTAAGAAGCAAGAGGAGATGTCAGAGCAAAAAGCATCAGGCCCAAAGGAAATATCCACTGAATGATTTAATGCTGCAGAAGAAGAGACATTTACAGTGGTACTTAAAAGTTGATGAACCCTTTTGAATGTTCAATATTTCTGCATAAATATGACCTAAAATATGATCTGTTCTCCATGCAAGTCCTAAAACTAGATAAAGAGGACCCAATTAAACAAATGAGTCAAAAACATTAGACTTCTTCATTTATACATTGAGAAAAATTATTCAAAAAGAGAATGTTAATTTGATGGAGGTAAGCAGTGTCAAACATAGATAAGATCATGCAGAATAATGATACTTCTGATAACAAAGACCAGAACAGTTAAAGCAGTAGTTTTTTTTCAGTGCTACTATACTACTCTGTAAGCTGGACACTGAGGGAGAGAGAAAGGCACTTTTATTATGGATTTGGGATGGTTAATAAACATACCATGGACTACAAGAATGAATAATCAACTGAGCCTGGGAAAAATAAAAAGCTGACTTCTCTCTTGAGATGATGATGACTAGCAAGCAGAAACTCATGTACTTTGAGCATGTAATGTGAGACGATCCTTGTAAAGTTTATTGAGCAATAGAAGTGGACAATAGACAATAGAATGGATGGATGGGTAGGATCAAGGATATTACTGGAATAGCCCTGGAAGAATTGCAGATTGCTAATGGGCTCACATCGAGATGGAGGATATTTATTTACACAGTTGCCTGGAATCAAACAAAACTCGGCATGTAACTAATTATGCAATACTGGACAGAGGATAACATATATACATGATGAGATGAAGTGAGATGCACGCACACAGCATCTCATAAAATAAAGTGATAGCACGCACACAGCAAACACTTAAGATGTACTTTTAAAAATGGAGATTTTTGCCAGCAGAACCCAAACTGAAAGGTTATTAAAGCTAGGACTTTAACAGATCTCCAGAACTTGTGGGGAGCTCATAAATTCTACTACAAATATCTGAGACTTAGACATATTAACTTGAAGCCAAAGCAAAATCATCATGGAATATGGTCTCCATCAATTTTACAGGGCTAATCTAAATGCTATATATTACTAGAATCTCATCCAAAGGCATCTGCTCACACAGCTTGCCATGAAGATCAACTAGATTAAGGAGTAGCAGTGCTGCTGCCAGATATTCAAAAAGAGATATTTCAGAAGCTCAATCTTTCCCCAGTTTCATGTCAAGGAAACAAACATGTGTTTTTCTTTCTGTTTTGTTTGGCTTCTTTGGTTTTGGACATTCCCACTGTGGTCAATGTTGATTAAGATCCCTCTGCAGATTTCTGAGTATTCAGAAGGGAATATTTATTCCCTTACATTTATTCCCTTACATTGACATTACGTTTATTCATCGTAATGCATGTTTGAGATATACATTCTAATTGATATGCAGAGAAAACCAAGTAATTTTATACAGTAGCTCCTCTTTTGTGTTCCCTTCTGTGTTCTACATATTATGTGAATAAACACACAAAATAAAGTATTTTCGACAACCAGAAGCCACCTGGCCCTCTCACTGGACCACCTTGTATTTTATCCTGTGCATTTTATCCTTTACAGTGTAGGTCATTGGTGTTCTCTAAACAAGGGTATGATAGTTATATATGATCTTGAATGCTTGAAGCAATGTGGATAATAATCTTTTAAAATATGTGAATAAAGATAATGCTGAGTAAAATCAAATGCCATTGCTCTGTTGGTCTGTTTGGCACAGGATACAACTAGTGATCTATCTTGTGTCAACCGAGCCTTCTTCTTTCCATACATTTCCTAAATCCACTTAAAATGCTTCCTTACACACCTGACAGTGTGAAGTGGTAGGGCAGGCACTTTAAGCTTTCTAATGTGAAGTATATTATCAGCAAGACCCTATAGCAGTGTGTTCTCAATCTTGGCAACTTTAAGATGTGTGGACTTCTGGGGAATTCTGGGAGTTGAAGTCCACACATCTTAAAGTTGCCAAGGCTAAGAAACACTGCCCTATAGTGATTGGCAGAACTAATGCCTCTGTATTTTGAAAGGACCAAGAGCAAACATTAATCTGTTGCCATTCAGCATCAACTATGATCCCAAGAAGTATGCAGAAAGTTGAAAGGCTTTGAGATGAAGAGCAGGGTTTTTGATACTTTTGGCATACTAACATCCCAGCCACACTACCATTGTATTTATTTGACTGTAAACTTTAGAACAAGTTGAATTCAAGCTGCTAACCCTCATTGACATGACCATTCTGCCAAGTATAGCCATTCAAACATTTGAATTCAGTGAAGTAGAATTAAAATCATTGACCTTTCATTCTACCTAATCCCCTCCCCTCCACAAACTCAGCTTTTAATAAGCAAAAAAACATGGCTGTCCATACCACTCTTTTAGTACAGCAGAAAACAACTTCAGATGTCTGAGCCTCATCAGCAAAAATCAGAATTTGAGAATCAAATTATTTTATTTTATTTCATAGTACTCCATTGTAGTCTGTATGTGGGAATTAGTGGGGACAAGAAGCATTGACACAGGAACATTCTTCTGTTTTGGAAGGTAGGAGAGTTTAATCCATAAACATACACAAAGAAATAATTCCTTTTGTAATTTTTTAAGAAACAATATCAAATAGATCTGCCAAACAAATTGTCAACAGACAAGACAATGTTTATTGGAAGAACTAAGCAGTCCATTAAGGGAAGGGATTTTGGAGGTGTTTATTTTATCATTCTTATTGGGACAACCAATCAACATTTTTACTGTTCATTGTATTAGTCAGCTTTTTGTCTATATTGCAATGTAATTGTCTCAAACTTTAATTCAATAAATGAAGGAGACTTCCAATAGCATCTGTCAATGGTTAGCCTGAAGCCTTCTAGGGTTCATCAATGGTTGGAAGTAAAAATGTTCCACCATGTTCTTTCCCATCCCGGGGGGGTGGGGGGGAATGGCTTCAGCAAACTCCAGGGTTGATATTGATTTCCAGTACCCAAAGCTGCATAAAAATATGCTTGGAGAGAATAATGTGTGCCAGAAAGTTTGCCATAAATCTAACTATTTCTCCATACTTTATCTCATTTATTGACACAAGTATCAGGCTTGGAAGTGATGATTGGTGCAAGAGGGGAGGAGCACCAAGCAGAAAGTCACCACCATCACCTTAGTCCATGATTGTTGGATTAAAAGTTTTGCGAGAGAGAAAGAGAGACTTATTTTATCTTTCCTTTCCCACCTTTTTGCATTTTGACTTCTATCTGGGAAGAGAGGGTAGTTGTTTTACAAGCAACACAAGGCAAACTAATCAGTGTTGTGTGTAAGGTCATTTCCTGACTAATGATTTATAGCGTCCTCTAGAATCACCCAACCATCATTGTGCCAAAATAACAATTATAAAGACAGGCTTTCCGTCACTTCAACAATGGCTGGGTGATGCTATGAAGACACTTTAAGTCACTAGTCAGGAAACTGGCCAACTTTCAAATTTTCTTTGATCAAGCAATTCAAAGCTTTATACCAAAGTGAATCATGGCTACATTTGCTATAACTGAGATAACTACACTTGAACAGTAAGCTGATCCCTGAATATGTATAAATCTCTGTCACAGTCATTATGGAACAGCGTATGAGGATAAGGTCTATATCACTGGTTGATAATGATGTTACTCATAATACTAAAATTCCTATGAACAGCTAAACTTAAATACAAATTTAGCCTGAATGCAACAGGATATTGGTTCATTCTTTTAAAAAATTGTTATCTCTGAACCAGAAGTAAGGTTCCCTTCCCAACTTACCATCCCAGTTCATAAACTTGGTAACAGGATTATTTTTAATTAGGGCATTTACAAATCATTTGTGGTACAATGTCCCAGAGCTAGCTTTACCATCAGGCAAGAGGGGATGGTTTACCTCAAAGCCATAAGTATTACAAAGAAGCAAATTGCTACTTATTTTCACTTATCTATTGTATATATTTATTTCTGGGTTTGGGTTTGTTTCTTTGTTTTTTTTAATTTTCAGGATGGCTCAGGGTACATAAGATTTTCTGCCTCATCAACCAAAATGTCTTTGATAACATCTGTGATTGCCAGTCCCCTCACTCCAGGTATGAAGGGTCCTAAATTTCTGGCTAATATGCACGTGTGCGTACCAGTGATGGCCAGAAGAATCTTCTCGACAACTTCATCTAGAGAATGTGACTGCCCAATTAACAAGCAATTGATGACAAATATGACATATTTATCAATGGCCTATCTATTCTGTGTACACACACACACACACACACACACACAGCTATCTATCTGTCTTATATCTAATATTATCATGAAGTGTTATAGGTAGTCCTTCAAAGTCTATGTATAGAGCAGCTACTTGCTGTATCGGATTATTGACAACACATTTATCTATCTATCTATCAAGAAACCATCCATAAGGAGAGAAAGCAATGAACTGCCACTTCTTTCAGTTACGGACTTTCTGAATTTCCATTGGGGAAATAAACAGTAGCAGCACTGAGAAAGAAATTGCTCTCTTTATTCACTTCCCTACTTAAATTTTCTGCTACTAAGCTTTAGCCAATATACATAAACAGAACTACGGAAAGAAAAAGAAAAAGAAAGCAAATATGATGTTCCTGCACTGCTTGTTGATAAGTGGCACTATTTTCTCCATTTCCCTGTATAATTTAAAAGAGCAAACAAACATCAGAGCCAACATTACATAACCCAATTTCCGTCCTTCACTTATTGCAATGCGTCATAAGTTAGGGAATACAGTGCAGTATCCAGTGCCCTTTTAATGCAATTAATGCCATATATACAATGCTCCCACCATCCGTTTAAGCTGATTTATGCATTTAGCTTTTTCTGGAGTCACGCAATCTGCTAAATCTTTGAAATCGCCTCGGTTCACACAACACCAAAAGCCACCCCAAAACCCAATTTAAGAAAGCATGTTATGCAAATGCAGCTGCTCGCCCTTTGCCTGACATGGTTAAGTGTGCTGTGTCAACCCAGCCAAAGGAGAAAAAGGAAGAGTTTGAAAAGAAGAGTGTTTTTTATCATTTATTTTTACAGCGGGGACATGTCACAAACCACAAGTATAATGGAAAGGAAGTGGGAGGTCAAGCAGACTATTTCAGGTTCTTTCTTCCTAAGTAAAAAAAAAAAAAAAAAGTGTTCACAACTGTGCAGCTGTGCAAGAGAACCAATTTTAAAATTAAACAGCTGCAGTTTTTCATTAAAAATCGGTGGCCCAAAATGGCCGAATAATCACTACCAAATCTTCTGCTGTCGAAAGCTTCCTGCCTTACTCTAGGTCAGATATAAAGTTGGCAGCAAAATTGGTTCAAATATTCCCACAGAAAAGAGCTGTAATTCCTTCAGACTAGAACACATAATTCAGCAGCAGAGAAATTGCTATCCACAACAAATCATTTCATTTAAAAAATGGGGGGGAAACTGTATTCGGGGAGAAATAGCATCTAAGAGACAAAACTGAAAGAATGTTGTGCCCGATCTGAATGAGTCAAATGCTGCCGCATCTCACAAAGTATAAAGTAGGCCCTGATCAGGAATTGTTTTTCTTCATAGACAGATAGGAGCCAAATCTGTAATGAATGTGATGATGATATGATTACAAGCTGTTGTGGTGGATGGCAGTCAAAGATTATGTAGAGGCTAGCATTTTCCTGGATGGGTCCCAGGTATCAGGAGATCAGGTAGTGAATCTGATCCAAGTCAGTAAAATCAAGAAATCCCACTTGAGAACCCACCTTATCTTGTTCCAGCTGTGTTAAAAAAAGAGTTGATGAACCTTTATCATCTCCTGATAATATAATGGCTGAAAGAAACTATGAAAATGGTTAAAAGATGAATAGTTTATCTGAAATTCTGGCATTTGCCACTTCAACCTTCTGCTAGCATGCTCTATAAGCTTAGTAATTCAGTTCCACTGAGGTCACTGGAACTTACGCTCAGATACAATGAAGTTAATCTTCATTGTATCTTATTGTTACAATAGTCCTGTGCAATCAATTAGGCTTCGAGATAACAGCTAGCAAACTCTACTTCTTCTTCTCCTCTACTGATATTCTCTCCCCGACCCCTAATTATGAGTACCTCTAGTAAGATAAGCTTTCAGAGATCCCCACTATACCAGAACATCACAGACAGAACTGATTTGTAAATTAATTCCTTCTGCCTCTAGTAAGGAAGGCCAGGTGACTAGATCCCTATACCAGCACAATTCACATACTGTATACACCCCACATGAGAGTAAAAAGCCATGGAGGAGTATGCTCAACGTTTTTGTTCTGAAATCTTCATGAAATGGAAGAGGGCAGCAACAGGCTGTTGGGTAAGGAAAGAATTTTAGCCTGTTCATTTTTAGTTCACTCCAGACTTCTGGATGCAGTAAGAAATCAGATAGAATAGCCTACAGATTTTGTTTTCTCTGAATGCGTTTAAAGCCTTGCCCAATTCCTTATAAAGCTATATTCCCTGAGTCTGAGTCTCTATTTTGAACGGACCTTCCTATTGTCCCTTTGCATCCACCTGCTCCTGAATTCTAAACTTTTCTTGTTCACTTTTTTTTTAAGCCTAACACCCATCCATGCTTCTCTTTGGCATTATGTGCTTCTAATAAATTAAATAATATTTTAAACAGATGTAGCAAGCTGGCACTGTCTACTTCCCACTAGGAATTATCAGGCAATTAAAAATATAATTCATACATGCATACATGGAAATTATTATGTGATTGGTTCTGCAGCTGTGATTTGATTGCAGTATTTATATATTGTGTAATAGCATTAGATCACAGAGAATCAACTCCCATGCAGTCAGAAATATGTGTCTGAAGGAGGAAGCTAAAGAATTAAGTCAGTCTTAACATGGATCATTTGTCTGAACGTGTTTTATCCTTTGCAACATCAGTAAGAACATTGGAAGACATGATATGAAACACATAGGAGATCCAGTTGTTAAAGTAGTATTTTGAGAAAGCTGATAAGGGCCATGGGAAACAATATGCAAAGCCCAGGTGCCAGAGTCAGACTAATAAATTCATTCAAGTAATAAATGCTTTATAGACATACGGAAATCTGTTTTTTGCATCTGGGGCAAAAATAGAAAAGCTTTGGCAATTTGCCACATGACTATCAATTCCTTAATTGGCCATCAAACCTGGAGTTTTATCTTTATTGGATGAGCTTTTGGATTGTTTCTATTCTAGGCTGATCTTTTCAGATGGTAAGTTAACTAGTTCTTGAGAAAATTATGAAGACATCAAATGTCTTTGAGATGGACGGACAGGCCCTTTTAATCTGGGAGGGGGATGTGGAAAGATGGTTTGTTCCTTCAGACGGTTGCTGTTTCATGGATGTTGTCATTTTTTATAGAACTGTTGTTCTTTTAACTTTGTGAAGCCACCCAGAGTTGTTTGGATTTGGCCAGTCTAGAATTAAATATTAAACAATACCGAGGGCAAATGAATAAACTGGTTCTAGTCCCTGAAGGTTGAGGACATTAAGGAGAAGAAAAGAAAAAATGCATTTGAAGTATAAAAGGAACAAATGCTGGATACGTCCAGACTCTCAGTGCAAGAAGTACTGAAAGAGCAGGACAAGCAAAAAAGGATAATATGAAAAATGACCAGAAGGTATGCAAGCTGGAATTGAAGTAAGTATAGATGGAGCAGAAGCCCATGGAAGAAATAAGGTTTGTGCGTGAAATAGTACCAAGTAATTGAGTTACTTGGAAATATTTCAACAGACAAGGGATGGGAAACTTTTCTGCAGACAAGGTTCACATTTTTCAGAACCATCTTATCAACATCTTTAGGTTACAAGCACAGATCAAAGGAAGAGGTTGTTACTGGAAGAAAAGGGGGAAAAGTTTTCAATATTTTTTATCATTTGGGGAGACTGACTGAGATATATTTAAGAGGAAAAAAAATCTATTAAATCTATTTTTTCTCTTTGGCCCCAAAACCTGGCTTGGAAACAAAATAATTTCTACTAATAAGTATTTCCATAAGAATGTTTATTTGCATTCCCATATCATCCACACCAGGTGAGTGTTCCCTTAGTGAGATTTCACTTTTGCTCTTATCAGGAGTTGCTAGACAATTGTTATTTGGCAATTTATTATTAATCTTCATCAATTAAAACAAATAGAGATCATTTACGTAGGCTACCTGTTTAACAATTAACTTGACTCATTAATTGTTGTCATAAAACTATTTTTGTTTGGATTATGTAAATGTTGGAGCATTTTTGTTTATAGTTTAAGAAATTGTAGTTATAAATATTACAATTGTTTGTAATTTCCTGAGACTGTGCAATATTTCTTTAGAGTTCCATTTAAGTAACTTTCTATAGCTAGTGATTTGGTATTCATAATTATTAATGAATTGACTCTCACTAAAATCACTACAAAAGCCACATTATACTTATGAGGTACTTAACTCTGCTAGGTTATCTACTATATCTCTCCTCTGGGCTCTAGGCAGGACAGGACAAATTACTAAGCGGAGTCAGGCAATTGCCTCAAGGAACTAGTTTGGGTGTCATGAAAAGGGCAGCGTGTTGTTTATTATTATTTGATTTTTATTTTTATTTTATTCTTTGCATTTTTGCTGCCTGGAAGGTAATGGAACCATGTTACGTCCTCAGTGCCAAAGCTAGTTTTCTAGCCTTGGGTGCTATGCACTTTGATGGGGGAAGATGTGCTAATTGCTGCTTTGCCTCAGGCAGCCAGTGGCCCTGGCCCCAAATCTGTATGCCTGAAAAACAGCTCTCTTTACAATGGCAATGCAGGAGCTTTCTTTGTGGACATGTAACACACCTTGACTGTCTTCCCTGAAGAATTTGTACAGGTGTAAACTCAAGATATTCAAGAGTTCTGCTTGACTCTCTGTACTTCATGGTCCCCATTCCAGAGTGAAATACTTTCTTGTTTGTGATTTAAGAAGCTAAAGGATGTACCTCTTCTAAAGCAAGGGTATACACAATTTTCTTGCCAGAAAATTTTTTTGTGTGTATACAGTTATTTCTCCTCCTCCTTCACCTCCTTGTTTTCTAAAGGACAGAGAAGGCTGGTAGTCAAAATTGTTGGTGCCTATAACTTGCAGACTGTCCTTAATATCCATCCCTAAACAAGACACAATACATTGATTTGGGAGCTTTGAGGATTGAGACATATTTTGCCCTTAAATCCCTCCTTAAAAAGTACTAAAATTTTGACTCTGCCCAATTCAGAAGTCCTCTAGAGACCCTGGGGCAACAAAAGTAGCACTGGAGATCCACTTGCAGTCCAGCAATAGGCCACGAATCGTATACCTAAGTCTTGGAAAGAGAAGAAACTCAGCTTTACTTGTTGTAATGGGATGGGAGAATGACCTTGGAAGATGGGGGTGGGGTGGGGTAGGGGGTGGGAAGAGATGCTGCCTAGGGAATGATCAGATAAAAGTGGGAGGAGCCTGCAACTGAGTAATGGTCAGGGAAAGAAACTTAAAAAGGACCTGCCCTAACTGATCAGGTGGTAAATAGGGACTGCGGAAGATTTGTAGTTTCAGACTTGCAAGATTCTGTTAATGTAGCCTAACGGTAAAATAGAATTTGCTTATTTGGTCATGGTTCCTGTCTGGTTTACCAGGGAGGGCTGACAATTATACAGATTACTGTAAATTTAAGGAGAGTGTTGAATGTATTTATCAGATTCTATCAAACTTTCTGTTTAATTTTTTTCCTGAAATAATGAAAGAATATTGCTGTGTATTATTATATGCATCTTTCCCTAATCTATAATCTATGATTTTGTGTATTTATTTCCCTAGCATATGCAGTTTTTAACACATTAACATAGGCTTTTAAAAATGCAAGGTTTTTAGAGTAAACACACAAATATACAAATATATGCCGCTTCATTCAAATCTGAGAGAAACTGAGAAGTAATATAGGCCTCCATAGGCTATCACTACAGTGCTTGGATAAAGTCTATATTGGCTATTTCCATTTAAAAGAAAGCATAGGGTAGATTTTGACAGATTCTGGTAAACCAAGTTAAGATATTATGAAAAAATGGGATGAAGTCTAAATAAATATTTCTGGTACAATTTTTATTGTTGTACGCCTGGTCTGAAGGGGATTAGCACTCCTACTTCTGCCATGCAATCCATCCAAGAAACAAACCCTGATAAATTTGTCATATAATTTCTTTTATACTGCAATCCTGGGAATGTTTACTCAGAAGTAAATTCCCCTCTAGTCAATGGGCTTTTCTTCCTAGTCCATGTGATTCTGATTGCAGCCTTCATTATATGCATGTCCTTACAAAAGATAATTGCTACTATCTCTTCCATTTTTTGTTTAAAATACTAAGCTTCCAAGAATAGCATTGGGAAAATTACATGAAGACATAAAAAGGGAAGTGGGGAAAAAAAAGAAGAAGAACTGATTCAGTCAGTTTTTAAATGCTAGATTTTGAACAGAAAAAGGAGGAGGAGGAGGAGGAGAAGTCGAGTGAATCTCTTTAAGCTCTAATGACTCTGCCTTATGAGTACAGCTTTCCCCAATATGTATAATGCATGAGTGGCAAAATAGGTCAAATACTGAGGGGGAAAAACCATCCACATCTTGGAAATTATTAAGAACACAACCATTCCACTGCAGGGCCATTTGTAGAAGAGTTTCAAAACAGAACCTGATGAAAAGCATGAAGGATAATAATGAAAAGGCTGGCTACTGAGACAGACGTGAGAGTGCCAGTGCTGAAGCCATTTCCATTGCAACATACTGTAAGGGAAGGCAATATAAGTGTTATAATCAGAATTTCTCCTTTAAGATACAATAAGATACATGGTGGAGTCCTGCTTTTGGTTAATAAAACACTGATGGTGTTAATATTCTTTTTTTTTTAAGTTAACTACATTGTTTGTAACACTCCCTTTAAGGAAATTACCTAAAGTGTGAGTTTTATTATTTGTATTTCAGAATAGCAAATGCCAATGTTCTTCTTCCACAGTAGCAATACACACTTGTGACAGTAAGATTGCCATTTTAACAAAACCGCGTGTGCATGTAGGTGCAGATGCTGAGTTGATACATTGCACTAAGCTAAACCTGTATTAACCATGGTTTATAGAGCAAGAACAAGCCATTCTGAACCAATTCAAGTATAACATTAAGCCATAGTGGAAATGTGCATCCATTACACTAAGTGAAAAGACTCAGCATTTTTTATGAGCCAGGCCATTCAGCTATATCAAATCACAGGGCGAAAGTGAAATTATGACAGATAGATAATTTCCATTCCTTTTTTATCAGCTGAGGTTTTGGCTTTCCCCAAGACTGAGGAGCCTCAGAGTCCAATGAAATTCAACTCCTCTTTTATTCAGACATTAGCCCAGAAGAAGAACATTTTCAACTGCAGGAAGATGACCACCACAACAGTCTATTTTGCATAACAGATTTAATTTTTACCCACATGTTAGTGATAACCAAATTATTGATGCAAAATCTGCCATTGCATTTTTACAGTCTGCTCAACATAAAACCTCCTGATAATTTCTCCTTTTTACCTAGTCAGATTGTGCTAGCAGGAAGACATTAAATTAGGAATCCATTCTGTTTATTTAAGTAAACAGAGCAAAAAAAGAATATGAGCTTCTCATACATATATGTACATATATCAAGTTTTCAAAAGAGTTTCAATAAAGGATGACTATGTTTCTTTATCCTTTCTTTCTTTCTCTTCTAATGTGTTAATCTACCTCTATAATCAATTTGTTCCTGTCACAACTATGTAGCTCAAAAAAAAAGAAATCACATCTGAAAATATTAAATCCTGTCTCAATGTTAAATTAAAATGTGAAATGACTTCTTCCCAGAATATAACAATTTTAAAACATTACAAAAACATGCAGTGTCTTAATAAAACACTGTTTTCATTGCAATTCCAACAACATGATGATTTATTAATTTCTTTTCTGTGCAAACACAATAGGGTTCAATAAATCCAAAATATTTTTGTTGAATAAGCTGTAGTCTAAAATCTACTGAAGTTTTTGATACAGGCTGTCATGACAATTTCCTGTAGTTTAAGGAGGGAAAAATTGATCTCCTGACTGTTCCATTCAGGCTTTTAAAATTTGCATATCAATTTGTTTATTGATAAGTATAAGAACTAGTTGTGAGCTTTTTTGTCACTTCTAATAATTTGTGTCTCAGAAGCTGCAACTTCCACTGATCAAAGCTGAGGTGTCAACAGAAGTTACTGCCAGCAGCAACAGACAACCGATATTTATCCTTGAACATAGGAAATAATAAGAACTCATCACCCAGTAATTGATCTAAAGTCAAATTCCGACATCCATCCAAATGTTCCATATAGCATATTCCAAAAAGGCCCAGAAAAGAGAATACATACTAAGTGAAGCCATCCAGAATTTGATACTAGTCAAAAATTATGTATAATGATATAATTCAAAATTCAGTAAAACAAAGCCCCTGTCTTTAACTGACAACTGCATCTTTGTCAAAAATATATTTGGAATTTGCAAACCCCACAGAAATTTACAAGTACAGTGTACTGGGGTTTTGAAAATACAGTATTCCCCAGATCTGTATAATTTGCATCATTGCAAAATGACATGATACATGTTTCATCACTACCCCCCCAACAGGTGCCCATGAATCCATTAAGCCCCAGATGTTGTTTTGATAACATATGGCAGAATCCAAAAGCTACTAGGATCCATGGGAAAACATTGCTTCTATATTTTATAGATATTGGAAGGAAATGCTGTAAATCTTACTCTACTGGATTGAGTGGGGATTGCTGCTTTTATCCTATTCTTGCTGCTGCATAGCAGCAACCCTTCTCAAGTTTTGGACTTCATCTCTCAACTGGTGCTGGAATTCCTCAGGGTATGATTCTGGATGACTTCAGTTTAGCTTCCCTGGTGGTAGGTTTGGTGATAATTCAGGAGTTCATAGCCACCATGACAATTAAACTGTCCTAGATTATTAATGGCCTGATGGATGAGACTGGCTACCTATTATACTTGTGCTTTTTCTTGGAGCAGATGCAACATGAGCTGAGTATAGGGGACATTAATATCTGTCCTTTGTCATTGTCCAATCACTCTCTGATTACTATGGAACTTACCAGTGCTCCTACCTCTGCAGGAGGGATGGACTTATTTAATTGGTCCACCCCAGGTATCCAATGGATCTGCTCAGGGTAGTGTGAGTTGGGAGTATTGTGTAGCTGTGGTTCTCCTCCTTCTTCCAGGGACAGCTCCAGTCAGTTGGGACAGCAGAGGTCAAACCATAAGGCCCTCCTTTGTGGGGTGCCACAGAGTTCTACTCTGTTATCCCTCCTGCTTAACATCTACATGTGAAGCCCCTGAGAGTTGTTATCTGCCAACATGGGGTCAGGTATCATCAGTATGCTAACTGAACTGAACAGGAAATGCAGCCAAAAAGCTATCCCACTGCCTGGAGGCTGTGAGTATCTGGAGGAGAAAGAACAAGTTCAGGCTCAATTCCAGGGAGACAGAGTGGATATGGGTTCAAAAGCCATCCAAGACCTGACAGCATTGATACTCCATCCTTGATTCTGGATGAGGTTGTACTCCCCTGGACTGAACTGCTTCAGACAAAGCCCTCAAGGATAAGTTGGCAGCTGTGGATAGGAGGGTCTCCATCCCATGAACCAGTTATGACCATTTTCCTGGACCACAGTTTTTGTTCATAATCATTCATACCATGGTCACTTCTTTATTGGTCTATTGCAACATGCGGCACATAGGGCTGACCTGGAAGCTATAGCTATAGCTGGTCTAGAATTTAGCTTCTCAAGTAGTTAGAGGCACCTCTCAGGATTTGCCAGGTAGCATCCCTATTGCAAGATTTGCACTGGTTACTAGTTGGCTTTTGAGTGTAATTCAAGTTGTAGGTCGGTACCTTTAAGGCCCTATGTGGTTCTAGACCTAAGGGATTGCCTTCTCTTACATTCATCTGCATCCAATGAAATCTGATATGGTCAACCCCACCCAGGTCCCATCCCAATAGAACTGACATCTTACAGAGCCTCAGCAATGAGTGTTTTCAGTAGATGCCACCTTCCAGGAGGAAGCCACATCCTCACCAAGACTGGCAGGGCAAGCTTCTATCTATCTATCTATCTATCTATCTATCTATCTATCTATCTATCTACCTACCTACCTACCTACCTACCTATCTACCTATCTACCTATCTACCTATCTACCTATCTACCTATCTATCTATCTACCAGCAAACCCATTCTCCCTCATACTGATTATGTTACCTAGCCTGGTAATGAAATGTCTGCAAGTAAACAACCAAGCTCAGAGAGCACCAAGAACCCAACAGTTCAACCCCAAGCTACATATATTCTCCTTTACTGAAATTACAAAGGTTGCATTTGTTACATGATGATGTCACAAGGTGTGTGTTGTCATTTGCCCCCTTGGCCTTCCTGCAGATAGCTGTGTATTTAAATTGAAATTTCTACTTTTGGGTCAGCTTCAGATATGTTATCATTGACTGTATGAGTTTCTCTAACTTCCAGATGTGATGGACTTTAAATCCAATAGTTTTTCAGCCTTCCCAGTTTTTGGAGGGCTGAAGGATTGCAGGAATGAAAGTCCAAAACCACAGGTAAGCACCAAGCTGGGGAAAGCTGATACTTTCTTAGGAATATACATGTGTGTGGGGGGGGGGGGGTGCGTGTGCACATATGCACATGCGTAGATAGATAGACAGACAGACAGACAGACAGACAGACAGACAGACAATAAACCTCTTTTAAAAGAAAAAATTCCCTGTTTCAGTGAAAATACATTTTTTGTGGTGGAAGTTATGTGGAAAATAATACATTTAGCATGACATCCTCTTTGTTATTCAGAATCAACATTGTTTCTGTTATGTTGTCTTCAGCTAAATTTAATTCACATGCAAATGTTCTTTTCTGCCTTTCTTTTTCCACTTTAGTTTGTAGAATACGCACATGCCTGGTGACGCATGGAATGAAGACATTGAAGGATTTGAGCCATCACTTTAAAGCTAATGTTGGGGTTTATTTTTCTGGTTGCTTGATTGTTTCTCTATCCTGGGGAGAATATTAAGGAATTAATTGTAAAAACAAGTATATTCCTTTTAAACAATAGAGTGAGACTTTCCGTTTAAATTTTAAGCTAATAAGTATAATGAATAATAAGCTAATAAATATAATTCAGAATTTTCCAGGGATGCTTTTTCAGTCTTTTCCCACTAGATCTGTGATTGTTTGGATATGTATATGCTATTGTTAACAAACAAACAAACCAAAAAGATAGAAACTCAAGCAGGGCAAATCAAAATATCTTGCCTGTTACATTTAAAATAGATAACGCATACAACATTCCTAACTTAAAATGTAAAAAGCACTAAAAAGGATCATGTTAGAAAAACCATGCATCCCAGAGCCATCACTGTCCTTGGCTAGTCTGCCACAATGGACTGCTTACATGTTGCACTGAATGGGAATTGCAATCTCACACATATGAAGGAGATGAGATTGCAGAAGGCTATTATATAAGAAGGTTATTATCCTTCCAGTGAAATGACAGTTGGTCTGATTATTCTGCTACGTGTGTATGTGTGTATGTACATATGTGCTCACACAACCATGTACATATTTGGTTTCATAATCAACATGGATTTTTCACAATAAATCAGTATAAGAGATTAAATGTTAGTCTTGCACTGCCTGAACTTCCTCCAATGAATTTCTTGTTGCTTAGTTTTCAAGATTTTTTCCTTGATAAGAAACTCTGTGTGTGTGTGTGTGTGTGAGACAGAGAGAGAGAGAGAGAGAGAGAGAGAGAGAGAGAGAGATCACATACCTAAGCAGCATTTGGTCAGAATGATGCTTCGTCTACCAAGGAGAAAGTTACTACACAGTATCCACAATCTTTCTCTGGGGAAAGGATGGAAGAGGAAAGGAGCCAGATGTGACAGATGTTTGTTGCTTTGTTTAATGTACTGTTGGAAGATGCTTAGATATGATGTGAAAAATGAAAATGCTATCAAATAGAATGCCACAGTTCCATTTTATTTTTTATATCAATATGTGACCGCTGATCAATAACATCATATGAATGCAAAAGTGAAACTATGACCCAGATAAAATCCGAACTTTATAACATGATTACTATCTTCTGTACTTGTCTTATTTTTTTGGTGTCACACTAAAAAAAACATCTCTTCACTCCTAAACGTTTCACAGGCATATGGTACATGTACATATACCTGCACTGAATTTGGAATCCTGGATAAACTGCTTCATTTCTTGATTGATAATTCAAAATAAATCCCATTATGATCAATATGGCTTTGTTGTTGTTGTTCAGTCGTTAAGTCGTGTCCGACTCTTCGTGACCCCATGAACCATACTGTGCCAGGCCTTCCTGTCCTTCACTGCCTCCCTGAGTTTGCTCAGTTTCATGCTCATTGCTTTGGTGATGCAATCTAACCATCTCATCCTCTGCCGTCCCCTTCTCCTTTTGCCTTCAATCTTTCCCAGCATCAGGGTCTTTTCCAAAGAGTCCTCTCCTCGCATTAGGTGACCAAAGTATCTGAGCTTGAGCTTCATTATCAATCCTTCCAATGAGCAATCAGAGTTGATTTTCTTTAAGATTGACTGGTTTGACCTCCTAGCAGTCCAGGGGACTCTTAAGAGTCTTCTCCAGCACCACAGTTCAAAGGCATCAATTCTTTGGCGTTCAGCCTTCTTTATGGTCCAGCTCTCACAGCCATACATTACTACTGGAAAAACCATAGCTTTGACTATGCGGATCTTTGTCGGCAAGGTGACATCTCTGCTTTTTAATATGCTATCTAGGTTTGCCATAGCTTTCCTCCCAAGGAGCAAGTGTCTTTTCTTAAGTAAATGAAGATGTACTTGCATTTTGTCTGAGTGATCAGAGATCCACTACAGACTGTAAGAATATTTGTTAAAGTAAAACTTTGAGAAGTCTAAAATAATTTTGTAGTTCAACACATTTGGCTAATTCAAGTCTGTCTATCTTGACTTTTGTGCCTCCCCCTCCCATGATGGGATTCATAATTCAGGTAAGCACAGCTTTTGAAAATTGCACAGGAAAATAACTTCGGGAATAGGGACTCTGAGATCAAATCAATCACGATGTGATTCAATCCATTAAAGAAATCCAATCCATCAAAATGTTTAAATGACTCTATCAGGATCAGACTTAAAAAGGAAATTTATATCCAGCATACATTGGAAAACCTGAAATATATATGTATATGCTGAAATTCACACTGAGGAATTTTGTAGAATTGCTTGCCATTTAAAAAACAAACACACATGCATAAAATAGAAAAATTTGCCTTTAAAATTATTGTATTTAAAGAAAAGTGAATGAAAATGTATTTTTGTATAGATGGCTTGCTTGCAAAAAGTATGCACATTAGGAAAAGTATATATACAAATGCATACAAAAGTATGTACAAATATTGTGTGATTTATTTTGTACAGTGAGAAACTTTTAAAAAATAAAAATAATACTCCCCATTACTATTCTTTGTGCTTATTCTTACAACGGCTTGTTTACAGATAAAGAAGTTATAATAAAGATCTCACACTCAATATTGTTCAGTAGGTTTGTCACAATGATATAACTGGTTAATAAAGAAATCTAACTTGTGATAATTGATCCAGACAAAATTGATAAAAGCACTTGCAGAATATTAGCCTTTATTGTTTTTCCCTGATCATCCATGGAAAGAAAGATATAGTTCCTTTGCCCTCCATCATTTCTGAGTCTACGGAGGAGGCAATTTCTGAACAAGAATAAATGCTCCTTCGTCATCCAAATTGTTCCCTGAGTGATTTGTAAAAACAATGTATGAAAAATCTATTTAACGTATTTGTGTGCAAAGCATGCATTTAAGCTCTTCCAGTTGCTTTGCACTGAGATATGTTTATGTCTCTCTCTCTGTGTAAACACTTTATAAAACATTACATTTTACTTAAGTTCCTTTGTGCACCTGCTTGACGTATTATGGAAATAAAATGTGAAGAAGCCTCTCCACTGGCATGCTTTGAGCTATTATCTCACCTTTAAGAAGTGGCAAACAAAAATCACACACTGAAAAAAGTAGTGCTCTCCTCCAAAACTGCCCAGTTCACAGCTCTGTTTGTTAGAACATCATTTTTCACTCTGCATAGGAACAGATACTATCTTTAGCAATCTTACTGATATCCTGCTATTTATCTCAGGCTAGAGACTGTGCCATTTTGATTCTGAAATCCTGCTTTCAACAGGTGTTTCATTGCTCTGTGCCCTTCAGCTGTTGAGATAACATTTAGATTAGCTCTTGTTTCAATATACAGGTGGGGATTCAGACTTTACCTACGGTAGGCGTTTAATTCAGCAGAGGGACCTACTGACAAGAGGTTACGAGGCCATTTTTAACAACCACTCTGAATCTCTGAAAATCCCTGCAAATCTACTGTAAAGGTCTTGAAAAGAATCTGTCCTCCCTTCCCACAAGCAGGAAACTCAGTTCAGACTTCATTCAGGGAATGCCAACATTACTCTGGATCCAACCCATGCTTTGCTTTACATGGGCACGAACAACTGCTTCTACTGCATTTCACTAGTATCCTTTGTGGTCAAATGGTGACTGGCCATGAAGGCTTTAAAAAAATTGAACGAAAGCTGCATTGTAGTTAATTTATAGGCATCTGATGGGGGGGGGGAGAAATGTTCTTTACACAAAGAAAGAATTAAGCAAATAATACCCAGTGTTATGCAGAGTAATACAAATAGTGACACGAATAAATAAAGTAAAAGGCATTACTAACAGAAAAGTCTGAAAGTCGTTCATAATTTCCATAGATAAGAATTGACAAATTTCCACCTGTTGCTATTAACATAATGAATATAATTTACCCAAACTTGATAAAAATTATTCTTGCCCCTGAAAATTCACTGTTCTTAGTCATTTTTTTCTAATAAAGCCATTGAAAACATTCTTTTAATCCACAAATCAATTGTTAAATTTTCAAGAAATGTCCAATGTTGTGCAATAGTTAGTTTTGCTGCCAAAAATAAGCAGACAATCAACTTCCTATTTTTAAGAGAAGTGTTGGATCGTGTGAATAGATGCAACAAGCCAAGCTCTGGCGATTATTCAACTCTCTGCTTTGTAATGATACTAATTTTGCTAAAAATGTTATGCTATCTTAGAAGGATATATCTACCACATATGGTAAAATAATCCTTTTCGTGTGCAGCCACTCCGACATTTTGAAAAATGGCTTTATGCATATGTAATACGTATGGTAAGCAGGGGTTAAATGCCATTGATGTTATACCTTCAATTGCAGTTCTTGAATAGAGGTAGATTCCCATAATGATGGCCATTTTGGTTCAACTGTTGAGTTGCCTAAATCAGTATCCCAAGTATCCTTTAGACTAGAGGAGGGGTTCCCTATCTCATGCTGCATTACCGGTAGTCCTCACTTAATTATGGTAATTGGGACCAGCAACTCCATCACTAAGTGATGCAGTGGTAAAGCATGCCATCATGTGGCCACTCCAACTTACGACGGCAGTTGCAGCAGTTCTGGTTGCTGTTGTTAAGTGAATCCTGCGCAGTAGTTAAGCGCAACATCATATGATCTCCATTTGCAACCTCCTGCCAGCTTCCTCGCTGACTTTGCTTGTCAGAAGCAGGTAGGGATCACAAATGGCAATCACATGACTGTGGAATGCTACAACCTTCATAATTACAAGCCAGTTGCCAAGTGCCCAAATTGTGATCACCTGACCGTGGGGATGCTGCAATGGCCGCAACTACAAGAACCACTTTTAAGTCTCCTTGTTTAGCACCATCGTAACTTCAAATGGTCCCTGAACAAGGGGTCGTTAAACGAGGACTACCTGTAGTAGTAAATAAATCTTTGACATTGTTCCTTTTGGTTGTGTCAAATAATTTAATATTAAATTCTCAAAGATAGTATATAGGCGAGTTATGGAATTCCTAACTTCTTCTCTAACCAGTTCAGTTTTAAGCTGATGCCATAAAACCCAAGGTAACTGGCAACCAGTGCATTATTCAATCACTTCTTTATTACTCGGCCTAGTATTGATATAAAAGTCATTTATCCTATGTGAAATTATAATTCTTCAGTACTTTAATTGAGCTAATCCATATTGGTCCTCCCATGCAGAAAAGGTCATCAGAGGTGTTAGAGGGGAGATGCCACCTATTAATACTATTTTTTTTTCAAATCTGAAATATTGTCTTGTTAAAAGCATTATTACTCTTATTTATTTTTGGCATTTTTTTTACTGGAAGAATATATAATTTTAAAAATTGTCAGGCTCTGATATATTCTCTATATTAATCCACTGCTTAATCAGATCTTCTAATACAAATGGAATCAAATGGCTTGATTGTGCTATTTGATAATACATTTTTAAATGTGGGTCCCCCAGTCTCTCTGTTTATGTGGCCGATATAAAGTGTCTGTTGATTCTTGATTTCTTAAAATCGAAACAAAAGTTTTTAGTTTTTTTCTTGGTTAATGTTTTATCTGGAATTTCCAATGGAAGGGATTGAAATAAGTTAACTTTGGAAAGGACCCTCATTCTAACAGCTGCTATCCAGCCTAAAATATTCAAGTGTTATTTAGTCCAATTTTTCATTTTTTCATTTAACTTTTTCCAAGATGGATTGAAATGGTTGTCAAATTTCCCAGATTTAATCCCTTGAATTTGGTTGTTAGTGCACAATACAGTTGCTAAGGCTTCTAAAGCCAGGTTAAATAAAAGAGGTGACAAGGGACATCCTTGTTTAGTGCCTCTCGAAATTACAGTGGGTCCTGAATCATAATTGTTAAGCCCTATTTGCTTATTTGTAGGGGTGTAAATCTGATCAATCATATTTAGAAAATAGGGGCCAAATTTGAATTTTGCTAATATCGTCTTTTAAAAAAGTCCCCTTCAGAGAATCAAATGCCTTGAATACATTCAGTGAACATACGACTATAGGAGTCATATTAATCTGACAAGATTTTAGGATATTCAACACTTTCCTAATAAGGGAGAATATGTTTCTTTTCAGAATAAAGCCAGACTGAGTTCATTGCAAATTATAAATTCACTGCATTTATTAATAGAATATAATACAACTGGATCATCACATATTTATAAACAGAGAACAAAAGGAACAACTTGATGCCTTAGAGACAGATAAAATCTCTACTCAGTTATTATTTGTAAGGAAGAAATATGATGAGTTTGATAAGAACTCAAGAATTCTGGCAAATAAACTAAAGAAAAATAAAAAAAAGATTTATCAAACTGATCAAGGATACTAAAGGTATGATTTTCACAAAGGCTATTGCTATTAGCAAGAAATTAATGTATTTTTTAAACTGTTACATAGATTGGCAAATTCATCACTGGCTAAAATTAATCAATATTTAAATAGGCTTAATTACCCAGAGCCATCCTCAGAAGTTATCCAATATATGGATGTTTCTTTCTCTAATTCTGAGATTATAGAGGCTTTTAAGAATATCAAAAAGGATTCAGAGAAGATCTCATAGCTTTTTACTACTTTGTAATGCACTACATCAGGAAGGTTTTCTCCCTAGTTCCTGGAAAGATTGTAAGATAACTTAATTCCTACACTGGGTAAGGATCCACAGGATGTATCCTCCTACGGACCAATTTCACTTCTCACCATAGGTTATAAATTATATTTATATACTTTAATTAATACTATAATTATAAATAATTAATATTATATATTGGTGAATTGTCTTAAATCTATTGTAAATAAGGTTATTCATTCAAGAAATGGGCATGGTAAAATTAACCAACAAATGCCACAACTTACATAACTGAGTCAGAAGTTGTATTCAAGTACATAACTGTGGGGTTTATGTCATGATATCATTGTGTGTGTCATAATGTTGGTGTCATCACAGTTTGCTGCAGATGCAGCTGGTAGTTATACTAGCATTTCTGATTTCTTTAAACTAAGCTTTTGTGCAACATGATTGTTATAATACTGTAATGGATAGTACATAAGTACTATAGCACCTTTTGTAACTTTCTCCTTCAGCACTGGCAGCTCCCTGGTGAGATACAACGTGGCCAAAAGGAAAACCCTTGGGCAGTAAATAGGAACTATGGGCCAATTTGGGGCTTTAGGGCTAGTAGACTGACCTAATCAATTTAATTAGGTCAGTCCAAAAGAGAGGAGGGGGAGGGAGGGGGGGAGAGAGAGAGAGAGAGAGAAATCCAACATGATATTCCCTCAATATCAGGACTACAGAACAGCTTCCATTATACTGATGCTAATTAGGGTGGTGGAAGTAGTAATCCAACACTTGAGGAGGCCACCAGATTGGAGATAAATTAAGTGTAAATTGGTGTAAACCAAGAACAGAAAATAAATGACTGCAGTAAATTAATAGCAGGTTCTAATAGTGGAAAGAAAAGATGAAAAATAAAGAAATATGTAAATGTAAATACAATGGGAGAGGTGAAAAGACAATCAATTCATAAGACAATCAAATAGCTTGTACATATATACTATTAATCTTAGCTTTATTGATCTATAGATAATTATTTTAAAAATTTGTGGTTGATCTGGAACAGCCACAAGAAAAACCTATTATCTTCTACAAGTCTTTCCTTGGCTTTCAACCTCCTGCACTTCTCCTCCAGCAGTTTCTGTTTACAAAAACAGTGCCCACTAGAAGTCTTTTTGAAGAAAGGATTGTCTTACAAAATCAATCATCCTCCAGGCTCTGAAGGTATGTTTCTGAACTCACAGAGAGATATCCTTAAATAAAAATCCAACCACAGCTTGGATTCCAGTCGCTGGAGCGCAACTCTAAATATGATTTCTTTTCTTTTTTTCTGAAGGAAAAAAATAACTTTAAAAAATATATTTCATTCCTATTTCCCATTTTTCCCCACTGACCAGGTCAAGCCCTCTACATTTGATGCATATGAAGGCCAAAGGGCTTCTTTCATCAAATCCTTTCTTTTTACAAAATATAGACTTAGATCTTTTGAAAAATCTTTTTCTCTAGTGAACATCTCAATTCAGTCAGTCATCCAAGTGGTAAAACTAGCTTCAAATAGCAGATTGTTTTTATTAAAAAAAATAAAAACTCATGGGTACCTCTGATCAGTATGATATCTGCTTTCCTGTGGTTCTTAAAGAGAGTAATAAAATCATGTTTAATTTTTTTTTTTTGCATTAGCCATAAGCAATGTTTACATGACAGCAAGTGAAGTGATGTCAGACATATTTTCCCATGTAGTTTTTGGGCTGGTTCATATACTTTTCTGGTATGTTTTGTTGCTGTGCTAAGAAATCTGGTTATATAATGTGAAAATGTTGATTTCTCTGAAGTAGTGAGAAGGGCTTGGCTCTTAGCACCTTGGAAAGTGATCTGGTTCTAGTTTTCTGAAATCCATACAAAAATGTTGGGGAAATGAAGGCTTGCCATTGGGTGGGATGAACCAAAGTTTTTGAAATTGTAGCTATTTCTCCTGGTACCCCAGAATTCAAAAGATGCATAAAATGTATGCAGTCTGCTACTACACATTTTATTTCTAAGTTCTAAGATTCTAAGTTCTAAGTTCTAAATTTCTAAGTAATTCAAGTACACTTTTTTTCATATATAGACATTTGCACAAGTACACAAAGACAACTTTTCGTCAGGAATGTGATATAATCTCCACTGAGAAGCAATGCATCAGCTGAAGCAATCCGTATCAGAAGCCAAGGGGTTTTTTTTGTCTTCCAGAATTCAGCTCAAAGGACCAGGAAAGTCTACGGAGTGAGGCTCTGCAGAGACTACAACAGGAACCAGAAAAATCAGCAGGCAACATTTTAACTGAATGCATGCAATCAAATTCAAGATGGCAGGAAAATGCATGCCCTGCAAACAGGAGGCAGCATTTTCTCATTGAGGACTGAAACCCACTGGAAGCCAAGTGGGTTGACAGCACATCAATTGATACAATATATTATTGAAACAATAATTCCAAGCCCTTCTTCCCCTTCTCCTCCATGTATTTATTTTTATAAGGCTAACCACTATATTTTTCTGCAACAAGAAAATGGTGATTCTATTAGGTCTTCTTCTCTCACTAATCTTTCTGCTTCCATGTCTTTCCCACACTGTGTGTACCCCAGGAAGAGTCAAATGACTCTTTTCATGTGCTTAATAGGTTAATTCAGAGTTCCTCAACCTTGGCCACTTGAAGATGTGTGGACTTCAACTTGCTGGCTGGGGAATTCTGGGAGTTGAAGTCCAAACGTCTTCAAGTGGCCAAGGTTGAGGAACCCTGGGTTCATTTGTTTCACTAGGGCTCTTCCTCACAGTCCAGTTAACGTACAATTCACAACTCTGAGCTGGCAGGAAAATATGTCCACATCATTTCTGCTGGCAATCCCTATCCTGCCTTCATAAGGAGGCCAACAAACGGTGCTGTCCTTCTTATTGCAGTTCTCCTTAATGAAAGGGTTTAAGTTATCCAGCTATGTTTCTTCTCCCAACAAGCATTACTTATCCCAGAAAAGAACCACCAATCACACTTACTTATATGGGGAACCACCTGTGAAAATGTGGCTCCTACCCCCACCTCAGGCCCACCTCACAGCAGAGGCAGAAGTTGGGGGATGTTTTTCCTGTTGGCCACGCTGCACATGGGAAGGGGAAATGAAACCGAGAGAATCCACCAATCCTGTTCCTTATTCAAGCGAATTGCATTCCCCATTAAAACTACAAGAACGCCACCATTCACCCATGCCATTCCTGAGGCAGACTATAGCTCAGCAGTGGGGCAGCACATTTTATACCGGCATGCTTCCTTGCTGGCTGAAAAACTGGGGGATTTCATTTAGTGTGACTGTCTGACTACAGCCAAAATCAGAACAGTGCTTCATTTGGACTTTTTACATACAGCTTCAGATCATCCATGTAAAGGAGGTGGGACAGCCTGGCAGATGTTTTTGATGTTTGATAGCCATGGGATGACTTGTTCAGTATTGTTGACAGAGGAATCAATGCAATGACAAACAGTAGTGGTTATAGTGAGTCTCCTTGAAAGATTCCTCTCTTGATATTAACCTCTCCCAGTCTATCACTATTGACCAGCAACTGTGTCTTCCATTGTGCCATTGAACTTTGCACAAAGCTGACTCCTGTTATTTCTAGGCATTTGATTATCCAAATGTGTGGCAGGGAGTCAAATGCAGCAGCATTATTATTATTATTATTATTATTATTATTATTATTATTATTTTACCCCTTTTTAATATATGACTCAAGGCAGCTAAAATACCTAATACTCCTTCCTCCTCCTATTTTCACAACAACAGCCCTGTGAGGTGGGTTGGGCTGAGAGAGAATAACTGGCTCCAAGTCACCCAGCTGACTTTCATGCCTAAGGGAGGCCTAGAACTCAGTCTCCTAGTTTCTAGGCCAGCACCTTCACCACTACAACAAACTACCTTTATATATTAAATCTGGGGGGGAAAAAGTGAGGAACCACATGCAACTGTCAACTGAGTGTCAAATATATTTTGACTTTAAATACCACTGATGCACTGCAAAAACAATAATTCAGAACATGCCAGATTTTATAACTATTCTGTGTGTGAGTGCATGTACATGTGCATATCTCGGTGTGTGCAATTCCCCCCAAGCCCCCAAAATATTACCTGTAAAATGGGATGCTCATGGTAAATTCACAAAGGATATAATAAAGGAGCTTTAAGCAGGTGAGGCTTTTCTGTCTTATCTCTACTGGGGGGAGGCGGGGATACAAGAAATGCCTGAAATTCAGGGTCTCCTTTTTAGGTAACTGTGATGTGTGATGCGTTCTCTCCACACACCAAACAGTGTCAGGTGGGTCTATAAAACAGCAATTGATTATTTTTAAATAAATCAGAACTGAAGAAATTTGTGTTAATTGCCTGCTATTCCTCACTGTTCATTTTTTAATATGATGAAGTTATATTGTGTCCTTCATTGTCATGCTGGAAGATAACTACATCTTCTTTGGGATTTGGCAACTCAGCCTTCTACAAATTATATGCTTCTCATTGAAACGATCAATAATCAGCAAGATATCCACAGAATCCTTAGAGGAAAAATGATGTAAGGCATTGAGAACCAATGTATAGTCACTTATGGGAAAATTTCTAATCCCTCTTGTGCTACAGTGCCATTCTATCATTGTGAATAATGATAGACAACAGTTAGGTTGTCTGCTACATTGCTATCAAATAGAAAAAGGTTACTTGCCCCTCACATCTTCATGAGTGTTACGAGTCTTCATCTTTAATAAAAGCATGAGATTTTAAACACTGTAACCATCATTAAGTTTATTAAATTTCATCAATTGCAGAATATCTTTGCAAATAATTTGTTGTTTCCTCTACTGCATAAGAAACATCTAAGTTAAACACCCCTCTACTGTTTTAAAATAGAGATACAAAAACCATAGTATCACAAAGGAGAACAAATCTAGATTATCTTCCACACGAGGAAAAACAGGATATGACTGGGTGCAAAATATAAGCAGGCTAGAAAGAGGGACAAGGAAGCCATTGTGCACTTCCTCACATGCTATCAGAAGCTACAGCATGCCCAATGAAATCAAATCACCACACATCTTGAATGAACAAAATATAATTTTGCACAGCACCCAGCTGATACACACTGTGAAACTAAATCAAATTCTGCCACTAATCCAAAGTAGTAATAGCTAACAATATAACTGCACTCAAGCATGGACTAGATGAATGTATAGACGTTTTGACTAGTGGCAGATATTCAGCTGGTCAACAAAGAAGAACATTTGCTTGAGCTCTCTGACTTCTTCCTCCGCCCCATCATTCAAGAAATCTATAATTTATAATACATAGTTCATTAAGTGGGATTTCCAGTAAAATTAATGACAAGTTCTGATGGAACAATGGGAAAATACATGGCAGAAAGGAATGAAATTTACATTGTGTTATAACCTTAAAGAGAATTTTTATAAAATGATGAATCATTGGTACTTGTCATCAGATAAACTGTCTAAAATGTATAAAGGTGCTTCAAATGTAGGCTGGAAATGTGAACTACAAGAAGGGATGTTTTATCATCTCTGGTGGACTTGTAAAAAAGCAAAAAAAAAAAAAAAAATTGGAATGAGATACATATTTGTATACAGAAGATTTTAAAGATTAATATTCAAGTAAAACCAGAGATTTTCCTTTTGGGTTTGATGGATAAACAGTTGGAAAAAAAACCACAGAAATTTGTTTTTATATATGATAAGAGTAGCAAGGCTTTTATATGCACAGAGGTGGAAAGATAAGACATTATCTACAGTGGAGGAATGGATGGTGAAGATGATGGAGTTGGCTGAGATGGTGAAATTGATGCCTTTGATTCGAGATAAGATATTATGCAACTTTAATGCTAACTGGAAACCTCTTTTGGACTTTTTGCAGGAAACCAAAAAAAATGAAATTAGTATGGAGTTGATGATTATAAATAATATGGGTTAATAGAAATAATGGAAGTTATGTTTTAAATTTAGAGTAAGAGTTTGATGTATATTGTTACCTTATCTGTTGCAAGGAAGGTAGGCATTCAATTCTTTTGTTGCTGTTGTTCTTTCTTTTTCTTGTCTTTCCTGTACTTTTGATCTTTACTATTTTCTCTTTTTTCAATTTTCTGTTCTTTTTTCCTTATTCTTTCTTTTAATAATAGTTTTTGTTAGTTTTTACTGTACCTTTAAAAAAAAATTAATGAAGTTATTATAAAACAAATGACAAGTTCCCTATTAGCCTGGTAGGGCTAGCCTAGAATATTTCAGACCTAAGGCAGGAGGTTGAAATGCCCATCCCCCAGGACACCCCACCTGGGTCAAAACTTTGTAAAATCTCAATTCTGACTACTTCCTATTCTATTTCTCTCAAGCGACAGCTCTGCTACCTGTTCAGTAAAGGAGAACTAACAACCTAAAACTGTTTTGCACAAAAATGTTAACATTTTAAGTAACTTTCAAAAATCTGAAAGTACACAGTGTATTGTTACCTGTTTGAATAATCAGTTGCACTTTCTACACAGAGATTTGAATTGCTTTCTGAAGGTCCTCAGTCTAGGCTGCTTCACACTCTATTGAGATGGTTGCAACAGGACTGTCATGTTGTTTGTGCACATACTGTATATTCCAGAATAACCTTTGGAGTTGATCTTGATCCATTGTTCCATATATAGCAAGATAAACATCTTAGAACCTCTTATTCACAACCACTATGTTATGCCACAACGTAAGACAGACAGAAATTTGAAGTTAGGGATATTCTTGGTGATTCCATTACCCTCTGCCACTCTTCCCCCATGAAACATCAAATTGGGAAGATAGAAATGCTATAATTAATATGAAAAATATTATGCAGGAACTGTTCATGGGGGAAGAGTGGCAGAGGGTAATGGAATCACCAGGAACATCCCTAACTTGAAATTTCTGTAAGTCTTGGGTTGTAGCATAACATAAGTATTTGAAGTAAATGTTGTAAACAACAAGTTCTAAGATATTTATCTTGCTATATGTTAGACTTCATCCTTTCCATTCAACTTTCACATCATGAGGTTTCAGTATCACAGAAGATATTCCCAAATGTTGCTTCAAAATTTGCAATAAGTCAATGAAGAGAAAAACACATAGATGTTCTGAATTACATTTAAAAAATTCACCAGCCTCCCTAGAAGCTGATACAGTGTTACTGACCCCCATACTCTATGAATGAGAACTCCATAGGATTTTTTTTTAAAGCTTAAAAGCTACAACTCTCAGATTCATGCCTGAAATCTTCTCTTCTTGCCTTTAATGTTGGCACCATTATCATAGCCCTGGCCTCCTAAGTCAGCTACTTCAATTCCTACATCTTCCAGCTCTTTAAGGAGCACATTTGTCATAATAGCTTCACTATCATCAACGTCAATAAATTCTAGAAATTCTCTGACACTCACTATTGCAGAGGCATTTTCACTATATTCTCTTGTTGATACAAAATGCACTATCAAAGTCATTTGTCCGTGTGACTGATGTCAGGTGTGCTGATCAGAATTGCAGAGTAATGTCTTGCTGAGTTCAGATCTGCTACAGTTTTCTGTTTGGCTTTTGTTGCCAGTAACTATGATCTCATTTTGAGTTGTTCTTCCAAGGTAGCAATGTGTGTTTGATGCTGGAATACAGCACCAAACTCAGCCATTAGCTCCATAATTTTAAGGACATTTCCATTGTTTGGCACACACAGCTGAACTGAAGTGCCACACCATGCTAAATTTTAGGTAGCATGCATTCTCACAAAGGCACTGAGTCTTTTCAGAACATTTTGCTAGTAAAAGATATAGTCTTTTCTCAATGCTGATCATCTATGGTGTGGTTTACCCTTAGTCCCATCTCAAGCTCTTTCCACCATGGAATGTTCTCTGGTGATTTGCTGCTCTTCACATCATGCCAGATTTCTAACCAGATTTTTCCAGTCCTTTATTCTGTGGTTGGAACATGAGATTGAAAGAGTTTGCAACAAAAACAGTATGTGGCATTCTGGATTTTGAGTACATAAACTATGGTGTCTCCACTTTGTCACCACTGGGGATTTCATGCCAGTAATGTGTTGGATGGAAACATCTAGTTTCTCATCTTTGGGGAACATGAGCTTTCTCTTTGTTATGGCCCATGCAGTACAAGAAAGTCCCTCAGGCTACTACTCAAGTGGCTCCAGTCCTGGATCATCTAGATCTAAGGAGCTCTTTCTTGCACTTGCACATCTACTACAATCTTCTGTGACTTACCCTTTTCTTCAGGAATGTGCAAATGGTTACATCTATTTAAGATGAAGATATGGCTACCAACTCTCCTGCCCTCTGACTAACTGCACCATCGGGGTTCTTCTCACCATACACATACTCCCCGGGGCCTGAGGCTCACTCTGAACATTTGTGTCTATGTATCTCAAGAGAGGTCCTGCCAGCATAGACAGAAAGGCATCCTTTGCTTGCTTGCTTTTTCTAAATGCTGTCCCCAAAGGGGTGTCTTCTTCTTTCACTGATGACTGTTGTTCTGTGCATGCTTAGTGGTTCTCAGCATTCAGCTCTAGAGGACAAATAAGGAAGTTGGCCATCGGGCCTAAGTGAGGAAAAGTATCAGCACCTCAAGGGCCTAAATGGCTTCTACAAGCATCTCCTTAATCAGACCAGGTCCTGGGGTGCTAGAGAGACTCTTCCCTCTCTCTCTCCCTGCAGTTCCTCCTACTTTCTGTTACTCCCCTTCATCTCCACTCCTGCCTGCCTGCTTTGTCTCCTGTGCTCACTTTCCTCCAGCGTAGCATTCCATCATACCTGTGCATCTAGAGCATATGTACCAGCAGAGGACACCATTTGCTGCACTCTGGGTCCTACTGGTGCCCATCCCCAAACTCTGGCACCTGGGACAGCCACTTCAATTCACCTTACAGTAAGCATTCCTGTATCTAAGGTTCCAGCAAGCAAGATACTTCATTTTAAGCCCCCGTTTCCCTGCCATGGCTTTCACGTTTTTTTTCTCTGTGCCCTCTGAGCATGCTCAATCCTCATTTAGCAGTTTGAGCAGATGTTCTTTGATTTAAGGGTAGCCCCTCCAATCCTTTCTTCTTTTTCTGTTTCCCCCCGTCAGTATTCCTTTTGAATTATGTAGCCATCATACTGCAGTGGTGGATCTGAATTCATTATTATATTAGCACGTCACTTTGTGAAAGTAGAGCAGTTTCACTCACTGAAAAAGACTGGCAGCCTCCAAAACAAGCAACAGCACACGAGAGCTTTGCTAATCTAAGATCAAGGAGTGTCCATTTACCTTAAAACGATCTAGAGCAGTGTTTCTCAACCTTGGTGACTTTAAGATGTGTGGAGTTGAAGTCCACACATCTTAAAGTCGCCAGAATTGAAAAACACTGGTCTAGACAAATTGTAGGGTAACAGAGAAAAGAAACCTGCTGTAGGGGAGCATAATGCCTCAGTTCATTTTCAACCTGTCTTTTCCAGTCCAAGTAGGAGGGCAAGTGATTCAATTTACTGGCACATCTGAAATGATGTACAATTCATCACTAGGGGGTTCTCATTCTCAACTGTGTCTCAGTAATAATAAGAATTTTTTTTTCTTAAAGTCAAATTCTAGAATGCTTTGGTGCAGATTTGTTCTTCTATATGCAAATCCCTCTGTGGCAGCGCCTAGCCAACTTGGCTAATCTGAAGAAACGATGCCAGGTTGGTGATTGGGAGACAACCAGGAAACCCCAGGGTGGTTGACTAGATTGGAAAGTTTTACAAATGACTAGATTGGAAAGTTAAAAAAAAAAAAAAATCATGGAGAAGTTAGTGTCAAAGTATTTCTGTAAATATTGTCAGTACTGTACCCCAAGACTCAAGTTACATTCAAAAAAGACCTTTTTTTAACAGACTCACAGACCACAGTAGATAATTGAATTTATATCCTAAATTAACACTTTGTTTCTGGTGATAAACTACGGACACAGAAACCAGAGTTCAGTTGGTAGGTTTGGAGACTCTTATAAAAAAACAAGCACAATAATTTAAAGATATATTTATAAACACAATAGAGAGTTATACAATAGATACACACATACACACCAATACATAAGCCACTGTTGTATAGCTGGATCCATGGAGGGAAGGGGGGTTGGAATTCTTATATAAAAAAAATAGATCCACACAAACCCTTAAAATCAGGCCACAACTGCTTGAGGCTGTACTATAGACATATGGCTGTAAATACTTTAAACAAACAACCTAGTTTGACCTATCTGTCTCACTGGCCAAGTCTATCCAAACAGCTCTTTTATATGCATCAGATTTGTAAAAAGCCTGGAGATTTTCAGCAATACTTGCATTGGGCCACAGTTCACTTTCTTTGAAGCAAAGGAAAATGGGGAGAAAGGACACTTCAGTATCAAATCTGCTACCAGTTAACCACACTATTATGTGGGTAGAGAGGAAAAGGGAGTTTTCAGAATCAGAAACTGGATGCCTTCTATCACAAAAGCAACCCTGTTGCATCTCCAGAAACCTCCCAGATCTTTTGTCTCTTTGGGGGGAAAGAGATCAAAAGGGTTGTCTTTTAAAAGGCCCACTAATAGTGGTTTTGCATTCAGAATGAGACACTAAGGGAGTATCATGATGGCAGATGCTCTTACATCACCAGGCCGGGGGGGGGGGGGGGGGAATAATTATTCTGATCCATAAACCCAGGCTAAGCCAGATGAGTTGCCTTATAAGCAAGGTTTGTTTTAATAGAACCCTAAGTGCTATACATTACTGCCTATTATTGTTTGATTGTAATTTTCTCCTGATACCCTGCGAATTAAACTAGTTAGGAAACATAATAATAACAATAATAACAATAATAATAGAAACACCCTCTCCAAATGCCTCAAAGCGGTGAGCAAACTCAGTGTCTGAAGGTTAATGATTGTTCATGAAAGCTACAGAAATAAATTATCTGCCTAGGGACTCAGTCACATGATCTGCACAAAAGCTGCAACTGCCAAAATGTTTATGGAGAGAGAGAAAGAGAGGGAGGGAAGAGGGAAGGCAGGAGAAGAGGAAAAACACAGTCAGCGTCACCCAACCCTTCCCCCCCTGTGAAATTCAAGTCCCAAACCAAACAGCTGCTCCTGACTGCTGACATTAAATTCATTTGTGCTGCAGTGTTGCAGCTGCCTTATTGGGGAGGCAGAACTTCTATCACCAGCGAGTGTTGCAATAACAGGGGATCGGATCCTGTCTTGGGAAGCATTATCGGTCACCTTTTGAAAACAAAGGCGGTTTTAGCGTGAGATAATATGGAAGGGGGAGAGGGAGAGGCAGAGAAAAAGCCATGAGGTCATTTCTTTTGAAAACAAACCAGCCGGGTAAGCTGCGGCCACGTATACATGTGCGATGGGCTGCACGGTGCATCTCCTACACAAAAATAGATCTGGAAAATAATTAGGCTATAGGAGATGAAGAAACTTAAATGCAGGGTTGATTCAAATATAGCCATTCCATCTTCTGTTCCAAGGAGAACACAAGGCAGAGGCACCGCCACCGCCACCTATGTACCAAATACTGTCCTTTTTGATTGAAATAAAATGTCACCAACACAGTCATCATAGTCATAATTAAAGATAGATATGCAAACCAGCCAACCCCAACTTGAAACCTTCCTGATGTGGGCCATTTGCCCATTCGCGATTTATCCCCTCTTCAGAGCATTACCTAGCCATCACCAAAGTGAGAAGTGCCCTGTTGTGGTTGTGGTTGTTATTTTGGCACAACGGTGGTGGAATGAAGGTAGAAGATGCTGAAAGTCACTAAAGGGGAAATGACCGTAGTGATCCTGAAATAATGGTTGCAGTTTCAACACCTTCAGAGGGAGGACAACTGGAGTAGATAATCATCTTTTTGAGCCTTATAGATATGCGTTCTTTTTAGACTTTTTCTGTCATTATTATCATCTGTACTTTCATATTTCCTCCCTTCCTCTCCCTTCCATGTACCTAAACTCAAAACTGGGTCCCCATAACTGCCAAATTGGTTCTTCCACTTTTTCTTCCAGAGGTACTTGGAAAAAGCAGAGATGATCTTCCAAGGGTATGGCCACCATTACTGCCAGTGCCTTGATTACTTTGTAGAGACAGTAGATGCAGTATGAATGGTGAAGGGAAGTCTCCTGCTGCTTCCCCCCCCCCCGCCCCCCATGCAGTTTTTAAAGGTTGTGCTAATTTATAGTCCAATTCCATATGTTGAAAATCTTTTACTGAGACCAGTGGCACTTATTCCCAGGTAAGGAGCATAGGCTTGCAACATTAGTCTACCATATAATGAGTTTTCAGATTCAAAAGGAAAAAGAAGTTGTATCAAGAAAACTTCTTTACAGTCATTCAATTCTCATTATTGTTTGCATTGCTCATGCTACCAAGCATTTCTTGTTGCTCTAGTGTTATGTTTCTGATTGTTACTATTTGTTAGTACCCATAAACATGTAGTTTAAAAAGTGTGTGTGTGTGTGTGTGTGTGTTTCTTCCTGAGTTTTTTTGGAAGAACATGTACTTGGGTCTTCATCATTTCTGAGGGGAAAAAAGTCTGTTTTATAAGAATTTTAAACTTTTTACCTTTTGGAAATCCTTTTTTCCCACAATCTGCTGTGAAATCTTTGTAAGTCTAATATTAAACTCAAACATATGGGCCAATGGTATCAGAGCATGTTGTGGAGTTACACAACTTGCACTAAACTACTGCTCCTCAAGAACCATTTGCACCCTCCTGAACACTTCCTGCAAGTGCCGTTTACAAGAGACTAATAAAAGTGGGCAAATAATATATTCAAGAAATTTATCCACCATAACTGATCTTCATACTTACTATTAGTTTATTCAAATAATTCATATAACCCTTTTTGTTCTCATATGAGCAGTTGATAATAAAAGCTTACAAAATACCATCAAGACCATCCATTAAAAATTAGAACCATAAAGCATTGTTATTTGGTGGCATAATAGTTGGGTGATTAAAAATGCCCAAGAAAACAGAGACATTTTTGGTGGCAAAAAGAGTCCACACTTGGAACTTTTCTGAGCTCATATTTTAATTTCATATTTTGAGTTTCTGTTGTTAAACAATACACTAAATAGTTTTGAATATTCTTGTTGAAATGAAACAGTGAGGGGAAAAGTTTGCACAATCGAATAACATGAGGAATTCTCCAGAAAACACTCAGACCACCAGGATCCCTGTTGGGAAAGATTCAAGTTTAGCTCCAATAACAGGTCAGGTGGCAGCACCTCACTGCTTCAGATGATCTCAAAAAGTCAAGCAGACTCACACCTGATTAGCATTTGGATTAAAGACTATCAGGAAATCTCAGGGCTGTTGTTTAGACTGGAAAGATAGGCAGAAAAAAAGTAGTGGCAAGCCACTTCCACACAGTAGTCAAGATATTCTATGGGCACCAGAAGTCTAATGTGTAATTAATGTTAGGATACGTGTTAATCAACTATTCTTTCAATCTGAAAAATCCTATTTAAAAAAGGGTCCTGTTGAATTCTGTTCACTCACTACCAGCAATGTTGTTTCTCTGATACTTAGTCCCAGATGTTTGAGTAGATGATTGACTTACTTGCAGATTAACACACCTGAATATATGGAGATCCGATGTTTGCCAGTTGGCTGACTTTAAAACTGACCAATTAAAAAACAAGCAATCTCAATGGCTGAAATGGAATTTGAACTCCAGTCCGGTTTAATTCATTAACAAAGAGGATATGAGAGGTGCGAAGACTAGCTGGCCCTGCTCCATCACCACAAATGGATCCTTTGGCCACACATCCTGCCAATCCCATAGAGGGGACAGTGAGAAGAACCCCTCCATGAAAACAGATATAGGCCATATACATCTGGTTTATAATAAGACTATTCTTTTGATGACCAAACACGCATCCAGGGGTGAGCACTGGAGCTTTGTCATGATGCCTATTGAGTGCCCAAATCACCCAATCTGTCATTATAGAGATTGTTTTTATGGAGATTCACCAAGGGAATCTACAAATAGACTGTTGTGCTTTTATAATGCCTTTTTGGTAACTCCCAAAACCGAACTTGGACGTTATAAGCATTTTTTTTTCTCCCTTATATTTTGAAACATACATTATTTGGTAGGCTTTTGCAATGCAAATGCACATTCTGGTGGGGTCATGGCTCTCCACAGCAATTCTGTTTCTTCACTTGACTTTTCCCAGCCTATTCATGCATCTGGCTTGAGAATTTTGAGCCAAATTAACAACCAATGTTATCTGTCGTTATGTAATATTTCTTTAAAAATCCTTAACATTTTAGTTTTTTGAAAAAAGTCTCACTCATTCTTATGGTAACAGCTTGAAATCTCTGACCTTTTCTTCACCTCTTCCCTGTTCCTTCTTGCAAACTGGCCCCCCAGTTAATAAAACATTCCAACTCAGTGCTTAGGAGGAAGTGTTCTAAGAGGGCTGTAAAAATGTTGATCCTTGAGTAATAGTAATGCTGCAGCTAACAAAATGTCACATACTGTTCCTTGTGTTTTCCTCTGAATTATTTTCCTTGCGTTTCATGCACAGGCCTTCTTTTCCTTCCCTCCTTCCCCTCCCCCCACTCCAACTTCTCCTCTACCCCCACCCTCCCTACTGTGGCAGACACTGACCTGAACTGGTTGTAATTCCTGCCAAATATGCAGGCACTGTTTTTGCTAGATTTTGAAATTTGACTGGATCCATGTGTCAAGCATTCACTTGCATTCTGAAAACAAGAATGTTGAGACAAAGCTTCAGACTCTCATTTTTCCATCCCAACTCCTCTTCCACATATACTTTGCAGAGTTGATATAACTTGTTGTACATTATATTCTTATTAAAAGCATGGCTCATATTTACCATTCTTGTCTATAATTCAGTTATGCATGGCTGGGAACCAAATAGTTGCTTAGGCTTGAGCAAGGCTTTACCCAGTTGATTTGTTTCCTTTTCCTTTGAACAGCTGACATACACACACTCATGCTATATCAAAAACTGCCCTTTACTTATGTATGTATGTATGTGTATATATAGAGTCCTTGGTGCTCTCTGAGCTTGGTTGCTTGCTTGCAGACGTTTCATTACCCAACTAGGTAACATCATCAATGCAAGTGAGTGTGGGGTTTTCTCCCTGTTTATATACAGTAGCTTGCCCTGCCAGTATTGGTGAAGGTGTGGTTTTCTCCTTGGTAATTCCTTGATTAGGATATTGTTTTCTGCTTGATTGTTTGCCTGGTGTTAATCCCTGCTTCTCTGGATGTTGGCTGCTGGAGAGGACATGTTCTGGTCTTTTTGTTTCCTTCTTAGCTTTTTTATTGTCTCTTTTGAATGGTGTATAAATATGTTTTATTTCTATGTGTCTATTGATGGCTGATTTGTCTGAATGCCAAGCTTCCAGAAATTCCCTAGCATTTTGTATATGTATATGTATACACACATGTGTGTGTGTGTGCGCGTGCGTGTATTTTGGAGGATAAGTGATAGAGAAGCTAGCGATTGCTGTTTCTTCTTGCTGTACTGTTATGTCTCTGGAAGGCACTGGAAAATTCAGAGTATTTCAGACATGGAAAAATTTCCTTCCACAGTGAATGAAGGTTGTTCTGTCAAGCTAGAGACTGACAGAGAAGTTCTGTACAATTTTTCTATCAATTCTCTTTCAATTTAATTAAAGAGAAATTGCTTTAGAAAGTCTTTCAAAGGAGAGAATTAGAAAACAGCCAAAGAGTGTGTATGAATATCCTGACTTCAATGTTGAAAAGAAAGCAGTTTGGATGTGAGATGAGCAGTCTTTTGGAGACAATTCTGAGCTAGGAGTCCTCCATCAAAAAGTCCTCTCTTTCCCCCATAACTCTCAGAATGAGTAGCTTTTTGAAGTGTCTTCCATCACATTTGGTCACAACTTCCTACTGCTGAAATCATGAGAGTTTTTAAAAATGGGGAAAGCAGCTGTGAGTGGTACTGTAAACCCTGATGCCTTTTCTTCCAGCATTTTGGCTGGGACAAATGTTGAGGTCACTGCAGCAGGAGATGCCTGACTTACCCCAGACCACAGTGCCTGGTCTCCCAGTGTAAAGGCAGGAGGGCGGTAGTGGAGAAAGGCCCCAAAATATGGGTTGGCCAGGAAGCACGCCACTGTAGAAGATATATCAGGTGCTTTCAGTTTGCTTTTTTTAACTTGGGAGGGGGGTGAAAGGATTTGTTTTATGGCACAAAACTGAGGCGCGCTGATTGGTTGAGACATTTGGCTATGAAGGGCATGGTTGGCTGGCTTTCATTCTCAGCTTGTTCTGGCTGGCTCTAGTTCCTGAAGACTTGCAGCTCAGAAGCATTAGAAGAGTTCATTCAAACCCTGATTTGTTTCAGTTCGAAAATCATAAGACTTGGGCAATGGAATAGTTGGCTTTCTGGAGTGTCCGCCGATGGATAAACCTAGCCTTTATTAATTTATTCAGAGCTGGAGCACAAATTTCCTTTGCCATGGAATTGAAAGGCATTTGTATAGTGAATCAATCATCATGAAGAGAGAGATAGATAGATAGATAGATAGATAGATAGATAGATAGATAGATAGATAGATAGATTTATAGAACGGTTTAGTGCACTGATGATTTCCATAACTATATGAATCTCAGTATCAGCATTCCAGATTCTGAGTAGTTACTGGAAAGAAAGCTCTTAAGAAAGGCAATGGGATAACGTTTATTTATTTAAGGGTGTTAATAGCAGTAGGAATATAGCAGAAACTGTAAATCCACATGTCAGAAAGGTCACTAACAGGAAACAAATAAATAAATCACAACCAAGATGCCAGCTCTTCTACTGTGACACTGACCAGTTGGCAGGAACAACAACATACATGGAAACAACTGGAAACAAGTTGAAGTTTGATCCAGACTAGATAAAAGAGTTGCAGGTATAGAAATCCACTGAATGGAACTGCATCCATATTTCATTGCACTTCCCCTATAAAGGCAAGCATTCTTTTTTAATTCAGTTTCCTCAGATAAGATTTGTTTTGTTGATGGGTAGATGAATTATTTTGTTGGGCCATCTATTGTTGCTGATTAATTGATGTGTGAAGTAAAATTTCACTTACTTAAGTAAGAACTAATCTAAAAGACTAAGAAGGGACAGCACCTATGTGATACCTGATCTTTAAAGGTTAAGTATATTTAGATTTAGTTACATGAAGGACCACCAGCCTCACAATTTTTCTCTCTTTTCTCTATAATTCCAAGAATAAGAATTATAAGATTTGGGAATGTTAGGAGCAGAGTAATTTCTTTGAAGCCCTATAGCTTTGAAATGCTCTGAAAAGTGGATAAAAAACTTCCTTTGCTTTCTATTAGGAATATTTAAACATTTACACCAGTGTGTATTTTGTTTATTGTAACATATGATGTTTTTAATTAACATTTTTTCTGCTGCTGCTATCTTATTCATGATTTCAATGATTTATATATTGAATATTGTTTATTATTTTTCCTGTTGGATTATTAAAAAGTTTGAAGAGACTTCCACTACAGATAGTACATATCTAAAGTTCTGAAATATGAACTGTATTTTTAAGTTACTTGTTTTATTTATGTTCAGTCACACACCCATTTCTCTCTCATTTCTCTCTCTCACACACACATCCATAAACAGACACACAGAGAGAAATAAAACTTGAGATATCATTTCTTAAACTGTTAAAGAAAAAGCCAGCTAAGCATATCCGATACAATATTTTAATCATACACATGACAGATGAGTCAATTCTACTCTGAAGGAAAATATGCTGCATTATAGACTGAGTCCAGAAAGAAAAGCTTGCTCAGAATGATTTCAGATTTCTCCAGTAGAGACAAGACTTGTTGATATTCTAGCAGAAGGTCTTGCTCAATCTTCCCAATTTTGTGCCCTCAAAATATATTGGACTACAATTGCTAATATTCTCAGCCATCTTGGGAAGGACCAAGAAGCTGTAGTTTAAAACATCTGGAGGGCACCAGATTGGAGAAGATTGGCTTTGATTTTATTATTTTTATTACTGGTAGTTCACATTGAGATCAATTTTATTTTAGATTACTCTTATAATTCTATTGTGAGTAAGTTCCTTGATTTTTGCAAATTATTATATCTTTCCATAAATGCAATAATAGAACTATAAATGCTAAGCTAGTGAATTAGACTAAGAAAGCTACCATCTGCAGTACAGAAGCTGAATTATCAAACAAATGTTCAAGATTCTGAATATTCGGTTTTGCATTGATGTCTTCATGAATAACTTCCTCCATATGGCAATAGTCTTGGTATGGTACTGACTTCATTTTTAGAGACAGACTCATTTTGGCAGGCCACACGAAATGAATGGCGTCACCATAACACTTCAATAATAGTCACAATAACTGGTTTTTCACATTATGGATGAAATCCCATGGCCTGATTATCAATTACATGGAAGTGAACCCCAACAATTTCAACATGACCAGACAAGTGAGGTTATGATAAAATGAAGAAAATACTGCAGTGCCAAAGGAAGGGAAATTTGGAACTACTACCCATACTGGCAAATTCAAAAAATCAACAGGTTATAAAGACTTATAAAAATATAGATAAGAATTGCCACACGCAGTGATCTAACTATGAGAACTATATACAATTATACAGTGCAACTATAATGTATTAGATGGGAGACTACCCTTGAAGACAGTCTGGTCTGGAACCTGCAGTTAGTACATTATGCAGTTGCTGGATTATTGGGAATAAAATGTGCTGATATTGAAATAAATTTGTGGTCTCCAGCCCATATTTGAGGTCATCTCAAAATACAGTACCAAATAGAGTTTTGGGCCTAGCAACTATTTCTGCATTAATTTATAAATGTAGTATAGTAATCTCTGGTATCTTTATTCTAGGTGTCCTAGTTGGTGTCATAACACTAGACAAAGAAGCCTCAGAAACTGAGTTATTCAGCAGTAATTCCAAGGATGGGTTAAATCTAGTCATTCACAGTTAGAACTTTCTAACTTGGATTCTGCTCCCCATTCACTGAAAAACGCTCACAAGGTATAGACAGATACAACATACAGGAAAAGAAGTCCCAAAATAATTAACTTGGTTAGATCATGAAATCTGACATTACTCCAGACCAGATACATTTTATCTTAGCTGTGGTCCTACTCGTATTTCAAGGTTAGTTTCTTTGGGTCACCTCTTCAATTACTGTCCAGGGTTCTGAATTAATTCCAAGTCCACACACCCCAGCTGCTTACCCCAATACACATCCTCAGTGGTGGATGGTGATGGATCAGGGCAGGTGGATAGGGACAAGAGAAGATTTCTTTGTTTCTTTTGCTCCAGTCCTCACTTCTGAATCCTCACTTTAGTGTGGTTTAACTAATTCCCTTACTGTTATCTTTTCAGTACTGAGCAAAGCATGTTATTGTTCCAGCCTTTTAATATTGTTACAGCTGCTGTTGTGTTTTTCTTCCTGACTGCTTTTATTTTTGCCAATCATTTTGTTGTTTTTATCAGCAACTACCAATAAACTGCCCTGGAAAGTGATATTACTTGGTTTAATAAATAGACTAAATTGTTAAATGTTACTGTTTTCATAGAAGTGTCTAGCATTATTAGAATCTTGAATATCTATTGTATTTTAGCAACAATTAGAAATTTAAAAAGCCACAACTAAATTATCTGAGAACCATGACATTTTGAGTATTGTGCACTTCTTTTACTAAAACACATACAAAGAAGAAAGTCTTTTACTTTTAGTGTATGCACACCTACTTAAATAATAACTAAATCATTGAGTGTTCTTTCCAACTACATGTGTCTAGGTGAAACAAATATAAAAAGTTACTTAAACTAAGCATGCAAGCTAATCATCACTGGAAATGATTTACAGATGCAGGCTCTGATCCAGATCACAAAATCAAACAGTTAAGACTCTTTATCAGGTCATAGTTTTAGATATGAAGATTAAACCATTAACAAGATAATAATTAAAGCCAATGTAGATGTACAAATGTAGGAGCCCCACCTAGAGTGGCTTCAACAATTGAGATGGCTCATATATTAGATAAATAAATAAAATAAATACTAATTTGTGGTGCTAGATCTTGCAACTTTACAACAAAAGAGGTTCAAGCTGTCTCTTACTTTGCATTTGTAGCTTGTAGAGTTTATGCTTTGCTAACTGTAAATTAATTTGGAATTGATTACCAATCATATTAAATAGAATATTGGAGTATTGTATTATTGTATTATTCTTATCTCATTGAACTGTATTTTACTATTTTTATTTTGAGTGTAATGGTTAAGATGTTGGTCTAGGAGCAGGGAGATCCAGGCTTTAGTCCACTGTCAACTACAGGGTGGCTTTGGGACAGTCATTTTCTCTCAGCCCAACCTAACTCCCAGGTTTGTTTTTTGGGGGGCAGGGGGAATTGGATGAGGGAGCACTTTGTGTGATACCTTGAGCTCCTGTACAATAGAAGTGGGATATAAATCTAATAAACAAGCAAGCAAGCAAGCATACAACAATAGGCGGTGTGGGCTTCGTCTCTTTCCTGAGAGGTCATCTGTACTACCAGAAATCCTCTGTTTGCCTGCCTGTGCAGAATTGCATGAATATACATGCTTACCCAGATGCAAATAATAGAAGGGTTATTTTTGCAGATGTGGAAGATATACATCATATTTCTGCACTGTTACTTCACTACCTTGATGTTTTTGCTAAAAGATTGTTGGTCAGATTCAAACTAGAAAGTGCTCACAGGCAAACTGTTGAGGTTGGCTCTCAATTGTCAGGGAAAATAGGGAGAGTAGGGGCAAAACTGAAAGTTTATAAAGAATAATAAAAGGAATAGAAAAGAAAAGAGTGGTTTATAGTTACCTTTAAAATGAACAAGTACAATGTTTTTGACTCACTTGTTCAATTGGGTTCTCTTTATCTAGTTTTAGGACTTGTGTGGAGAACAGATAATTTCAGATCATATTTATGAAGAAATATTGAAAATTCAGAAGGGTTCACAAACTTTTAAGCACCACTGTAGATGCAAATAACATGTCCATCTGATTTGATGTTATTATCTGTTTTTATGCTTTTTCTAATTTTGTATGCTGCCCAGAGTCCATTGGAGTTGGGTGGCTAATACATTCATATTTTTTTTTAAGTCAATATTGTCTAGAATCTAACTATGTTCAAGAGTCAGCAACAAAACTGAAGCTATGAAGGGGACCAGGCCTTGTATTTGGTGGATACTTTATCAGAGCTTAACATGTTCATACAACGACTTGATATTTTTTTAGAGTAGAGACAATGATTGAGTTAAGGAAAGAAATGAACAAGCCCACTAAAACTGGGGCTTATTAGTATTTATAAAGCAGTAATGATGCTGGCAGCTGTCATATAATACTCTCTACAAAAGCAAGTAAATCTTGGATCAATCTCTTGGGTCACATTGTACATTTTAGTGCTGCAAAAGAAGAAAAGAACTACTAGTGACCAGGCTCCAAGGTAGCTAAATGATTTGAAATGAAGGCAACAAAGATGTTTGTGATTCTAAGCTGTTCTCAAAATGCACCATTTATATATGTATGTATGTATGTCAGTGCTATGGATTGGCCAATTCAAAGCTTCCCTTTGTGAGCTCATTAGCAGAATTGCATTTTTAATCCAAGAGGTACTTTTGAAGAACTGTTATCTTTAGGAGATACCTTCAATCTAATAGCAAACAAAATACGTAATCCTCACCACCACCACCATGCAGCCAAGGAAAATGATATGTAAAACAAGGGTTATTTTTGGAGGGAGGGAATTGGATCTGAAGCACCTTTCCAGCTCTTGGCCCAGATCTCGCAGTTTTACCACCAGCTCCTTTCCAAGCTGTCTTTTCCAGAACTATTCCATACCTGCACAGCTCTCTGAAGTTGTTTCTGTCCTGTGCTGATGCCAGCTGGATTCTAAGATGGCTTAATAACAGTAAATTCTGTCTGGGTTGGGTTGCTTCAGCAGTGAGTTGCCAGTTGTTCAGTCTGGACTGTGGGCTATTGTAGCCCCCCATTGGATAATTGCCCTCCAAACTTTCCATGCCAGGAAAGCAATTGCCAGTTGCTTTCCTTTCTGTGGGTGGGTCTTACTGGATGAATACAGGGTTATATGTATGTGTGTGGATCTAATACTCAGACAGACACATACAAAAATATATGTATGCAAAATTAACCTAAATGTATATATACAAAGTTAAAGCATCAAAATGCACATATATGCAGGTATAACAATCAGCTTTAAATTAAACATTGCATTTTCTCAGCTTTAGTTCAAAAAGGTCTATTGATACTGCTGATATTACCAATGGTGTTTCTGTACTGTGGTCATAACAGTGGCATAACATGCTACAACATTTTTCCATTCAAAACCCAGCAAAAATGTGTGTTTGCACCTTTCTGCCTCTAATCTGAAAGAGTCTAGGTGCACCTTTTCAAACTAACAAATGATAGAAGCTTTCATGAACTACAACTCCCTTCATCAGTGATATCAATGATCAGTGATGTCTACCTCAAGTGTCTGAAAAGCAATGCAATGAAACAATGAAACAATGGACTTATTTAAGGCAGTGACCATTGACCAGGTGAGGAAGCATTCCAGCTTCTGCACACACCCCATCAAAATGCAGGGGGTTGCCTAGAAGAAAGTGAAACACAGCAGGCCCACTGGAGAGCTATGCTTGCGCACTGGCACAAGCCCGCAATCGCTTCTTTCAACTCAGAGCAGAAAAATAAGGGTAGAACCCATATTCACCATGGACTGAGGGTGAGTAGAAGACAATTATATCCATTCCTGCTTTTCAAAGATGGCTGATGGCCCATCTTTGCAACAGGGCAACCGGACCGTGTGGAAGGGGTGCTGACATTACATGCACGTACAAAGAAGCTCCAGCTGTGCTGCTGCAACTGTTAACTTGTCTTTTTCACACACGCACACGCACAAACACCAGGAGTCTGGAGGCTTAAAATAACGGTTTTATGAGACATTATAAAAATGACCTATAACTCTTGAAAATTGAATTCAACCAATATCTTACATATATTTAAAACCTAGAGAGTGGGTTCTTGAAATGATCAAATACTAATTTTTCTCTTAACCTGTCAATATATTACATAGAAGGGAAACACTCATCGAGCATGTTTATTTGCATAATGAAGTGCAATATCTGTTATTTCTGAGGCAGGTATATAAATGATGTAAACTGCAGTGATATGCTTGGTTTCTCTTTTCCTGCTTGTCTGCCTTCTGTTAGGGGGGAAAAAATCTGATTTTGTTAATCTCTAAGAAGGAGTCAGGGGGATTCCTTCCTAATGAGAAAATAGCACTTTCTGATTTTAATTATGCAAAAATATTGAACTATCCCATAGCCTGGACAGCTTGTTTCCTGTTTAAGCACTACATTACCTCAGGGATAATGTTCTGGCACTGCAGGCCAATGGTGAGCAAGTCAGATGTGTGTTACAGGTAGGGGTCACCTATTTTCTTTCTTTTCTCACTGTGACACACCTTTTTCCCTCTTCTTTTCTTTCTGACTCAGTCTTCTCTTCCTCCCATACAACAGGCTGTTAGGCAAGTGAACAATCCCACTGACCAGAGACTTGGACTGCCTGCTAGCAGACGGCTTTTGAAATAAGTCCAAGGGCCACATGAAACTAGGCTGAGGGCTAAAGGTAACAAAACCCACAGGCTGCAGATGAAATGGCAATGATGGGTCAAATTCTTTCTCTGGCCCTCCACAGCCTGCATTTTTGGTCACTGATTCCTACCAGAGCTGGAAGATACCTGTGTGTCCCCCTTCCCACCAGCTTTCCCCTGCCTACAAGCCTGTTATGGCCTATTGCAAGCAGCCCCCAAATCCATGTCCTCAGAGAACCATTTTGAGTTTTCTCCCACTACAAACACAGCTGCATTGCCATTCAGGCACATTTGCCTACCATGTTTCTTCCCCTGGGTCATATTTTTCTCTTTATAGAGAAGACGGTAGGAAAAATGGAAGTCTGCCAGCAGTGCCCCTGATCCCCTCCCTTCCCCAGATGGTCCTTAAAAAGCCAAAGTCAGCTTCCCAACTTCCTCAAAGTCAGCTCACTTTTTCAAGGGTATCAGGCAGCTTGCATCATTATAACCACTGTTGGAAGATATCCTGGCTGAAGGCAATGTGGGAAAAGGGTGCATGTAGCCCTTTGCATACAATGCACAGTTGTGCAGGTTGCAATGTCTGTATCTCCCTGCCTTTGAGAGCAACAGGAAAAATTGTGGAATCAAGGCTGGGGAAAATAAGAACATGTGGCAAATTGCACCACATATTATAACATAAGAGGGCAACGACTCAGCAGGAGATAATACTTTTGGCAGCCACTTCAGGCTTTCAGTAATGTGCAGTAACATCATGTAGTACAATCAAAACTGGAAAATATCCTAAACTCTTACTGGAAAGTTTAGATTTTTTTTAAAAAGCCTACTCTCTTTTTTAATGTTCTGTTCAATAGTGGACAATTTAAATATTATATTCTTTAAGCCTGGAAATACTTCTTTCCTGTATTTCTCTCTCTCTCTCTCTCTCTCTCTCTCTCTCTCTCTCTCTCTCTCTCTCATTCTCTCTCTCTCTCTCACACACACATACACATACACACAAATACACATACACACTATCCGTACACAGCAAATAAAAACAGATTCTACATTTCCTTAATCTCTCCAGTTAGGACAGAGCAAATGCTTCATTTTATCTCCTCATGATTGTTAGTATTTTTCTCTTCTGCTTGTTGGTATTCCTCATAAAGCTGAATACAGTAAATGAAGACGAGTAGCTGTAAAAATGCATCCACAGTTTCCAAAGGATTTAAGAGACAGATCCTTACATCCTATATATGGACAACTTTTGAAACACAAGCAAGATTGTTTTTGAAATAATTTTCAATTTTATAAAGTAAAGATACTAGAATGAGGACTGCAACAATGATAGAATACTATATGTCAAATATTTGGATTATAAAGCAAAGAATGTAGGTCTAGCACAAGTTGACAAAACTATTAAAGATAATTCCTGTGACAGTTTACTTACCTTTCCTCTCTTATAGGTATGCTGCTTCATCCTCTTGTTCTCAGTTGAGGCAAGAAGATAGTTTCAAAAAATTAAGTTTTTGCTGAACAAGTTGCTTACAGATGTACAGATGACTGTAATCTATAGATTATTTTTTTATTCTGTTTAATTAAATAAATAAAAGTCCCCCATTTCCTCCATTAACAAAATGTATTCCACTGGTATGCTTAGAACTATATCCACTCCCTATATTGTAACAGAGAGTAGCTACCTATGCTTTGTTACTGAAGCGATAATAAGTAGACAATAAAAAATAATAAGTAGAATGACTATGGCAAAAGAAAGCAAAAATAGTACCAGTAGTTACTGGTGCCTTGGGTGCAATCCCAACACAGCTGGAGCACCACTTGAAGACCATCGGCATTGACAAAATCACCATCAGTCAATTGCAAAAGGCAACTTTACTTGCAACAGCTTATATCCTGCGATGTAACACCATCAAACCATCAAGCAGCAACATCTGCCTATCCCAGGTCCTTGGGAAGGACTCAATAGGTGGATAAAAATGCCAGATCCAGTCAAAACATTTGTCTGACTGCGACCAACCATAATAATACCCATCTCAAAGAATGTTTTAGCTACAACTATTCATAATTAAGTCATCTATTGTTCAGATTACCCCATTGCATGGGGTAGACTTTGAGGGGGGGAGGCTCAGAACCTTCAGCTGATCAGTGAAAATTGTTTACAGGTTGCCAAGTCCTTAGAAAAAGAAGTCTTGAGGAGGCAAAACATCCTATTGCTAATCCTATTGTAGAAGATTGGGGAATCAAGAATGGTCAAATGTGCTGATAGCTCAATCCAGGCTACCATCCAAAGTGTCCCAATTGATCCCAACTGCCTAAACTAGGATCGCCTCCAAACTCCCAGGAGCAATGTGTCTGCATAAGGTCCCAGCATGTGTCCAACTAGGATCACATAGATATCCAAATCCAAACCAGAGTTCTAAATCATGGCCCTAAAAAGCTAGGAAGGGATTGGCAGAAACTTATCTACAAATCTGCTATAAGCCTGGAGCCTAGCCACTGCTGAAGCAATATTTTCTTTGCACTGCTGTATCCTGAACAGCTTCTCTGCTAAAGCTGAAAGCAGGTCTACTCTGGGTAAGGCAGATTCACAGCAGGGTTATCATATTGTACCAGCACTTTCCCCTGTCTGTTTCTGGTTCCCATTCAAAGTGATGGCATTATTTATAAACCCCAAAGAGCTGGAAGAGGAGTTATCTGAAGGATCATTTCTCTAATCCTAAAATCATCTTCGGAGGCCCCTTCTGGTTATGGTATTTGAACATGAAAGAGGCCATTTCAGTGACAGTGCTGCTTCCTTAGAACAGCTTGCCTTGTCTTGTGATTTATATTGTGGTCTGTGGGGTGCTATACAAAGACAGGAGCCCCCAGATTAGAGACTGAAACCATAATTAATGATACAATGAATGTGGAAAAAGAACTGCTTCTGGCATAATATTAATGGAGAGAACTATATCCAAGTTCTTGCAAGTGGAAAACCAAATAATGGAGTTAAAAAAATCTCCTAAGCAAGGTGGAAATAAACATCAGGATCTCAAGGAATCTCACCAGTGTCCACTTAGACTAATTAAAGCTTGGCCATTGAAAATTAATGAGTTGAAAAATTGCTGGGGAGAATCTGGAAGGGTGAAAATATAGAAAGTTAAAATTCAAGGTGACAGGTTTGAAAACAAGAATATTTGTAAAGAATCTGTATGGGACTCTGTAGGGCAGCTAAATATTATTTTAATCACATAGTAAATCATGCAGTCTTTTGATGTCCAGATAAAAGAGGAAGTAAGAGGGGGGAGGAGTTAATTGCATCCCCAAAGAGTTCAATTTTATTTAAAAAAAAAAGACGTTCTTTTCTCTTTACCATATCACGTCAAGAAACAATATCACAAAGAATTTGTTAAGTGCAAAGCAGAGTTAGTCCACTTCCTCTTACCTTCCATCCAAGAGCTGTTTTGTGAACTTTTCAGTCACAAAGTAGTTTTGATATAAAAGTATCTAATTTTATATATGAAAGAATCCTTTCATCTCCATTCTCACCACCCTCCTTGTGCGCAGCATCAATTTCTCAAGCTTTTTCCATCTGTGGAGACTCCCTACATGATGTATTTTCCCACAGCATCATGGGCATTTGTAGGAAATCGGGGATTCCAGGAATCATTTTAACCAAAGAAAAGGCGTTGGGACACTTTACCATAGATCTGCTCCCATCATATTTTGCTTGGCCACAAGCAATTATCCAAAGCCATCAAAGATTCCTGTGGATTTGCCGAGTGCACAATGTCTTGTTATTGCCAAGAAAGACAGATACTGCCATTTATATTCTGAGTTAGCTGTTATTCTGAGAAACCAAAGAGAGAAGAGGAGAATTTTAATTTTAATTTTAAAATCTGAGACAATGACATCTACCATAAATATCTGCACAACTGATGTAAGCATCATCAGAAGCCTTCTTGACTGAGCCACATCCTATGGATTTTCCGTATAGAAGGCTTTTTCTGTTAGGGTGGTCATTTTTTGAAAAGTTCTTTCCTTAGAAATAAAACATGCTTTGCCTTTGCTATCATTTTGGTACATGCTGAAAATGTTTTTATTCTTCACAACATTTGAGAACTCACACTGGTGCAGCTGAAGTTCTATGGCCATTGCATTTTATGTGATTTTATATTATTGTATTTTACTGTTTTTTAATGTATTTGTAATTCTAGATGCCATCTGGAACTGCATTGCATGACAGACAGTATATAAATATTTTAAATAAATAGGAGTTACTATTTATATTACATCTGGCCCTCATTTTTCAATCACTTTAGCTAAAACAGTTGTCTAGGGGTCATGTAAGTATGACAAACAACTAAGAGCAGGATTCACTTCTTTAATGTTTGCATTACAATAGCTAGTGGAATGTATTTTTATCATCTTTACACTTTTGAAAGTTCTACCATCCCAAAGGTCTGACACATATCTTGGGATTTTGTTCTTGTGAGTGGATTTAATGGTGGTTTCCCAAAAGCACAGACAAGCAGCCATTCTATGTAACATCTGAATTGTTTATCAGTCCCAGGACTGGGCATGATGATGGTAGTACAATCCTGGAAAATGGTTAAGTAAATACAATGAAATAACAGAACACCACAAAGGAAGTTGATGGTGGTAGAGGGGTTTCCTTAAACTCGTAATATAAAACTAGACTCTAACTCTCAGATCTGGTTCATATATTGTGCTAAGTTACTGGTTATCTAGCCAAGATTACTTAATAAACTAGAAAGGTATGGTTCATACAATAATCTAAACCAAAACAAATCAATCACATTAAAGCTTAGAATGATGTGTCATGCTATATTGTATCCAGAACCATAAAGTTCCTCTTATTTATAAATAATAATTCTGGGAATTTCCACTTTTACCAAATCATTTGTTCCATAACACTCTAAATGAATCCTCATATTTTAATAAAGCATGACAGTGAAGTATACAAAGAAGGATTGTTTTAACAGATTTTTTCTTACTTTATGATACTTTGTCATTATTTTCAGTGCTGATTTTTAGTCACAGATATATTGTAAAGAATAGATTGGTCAAGAGTGAGTCTACCATATATATGATCCAAGACCAGCTCTGCTCTCAACAATTGTATTCTTATACTTTTCTTAGAATTTGCAATTAATAGAAGGGTAATTTAGATGAACTTATTAAACACTCTCAAATCTCTAACAGATGTAGCATCTGTCTAACTCATGTATTTATATTATATATTTGTATAACCACATCCTGTTTCCCCAATGGCACCATTGATCCCTGTTTCTCTAGTTTCAAAGAATAATTTGGCTAAACCACTACCCATACAACTAACATAATTTGTTTTTTTCTTTGTCTCCTTGTCCTACTATATACAGAATCATAGTTGCAGATTCCTTCCTTCCTTCCTTCCTTCCTTCCTTCCTCCCTTCCTCCCTTCCTCCCTTCCTCCCTTCCTCCCTTCCTCCCTCCCTTCCTTCCTTCCTTCCTTCCTTCCTTCCTTCCTTCCTTCCTTCCTTCCCAATTCTTACCTTATAATAAGAAACTGAACTGACAGTGTAGTTGCACAGGGATCAAAGCTATCTGTATAATCATTTATGGTACTTGTTCAAACATTCATAATATATCTTTACATCTGGATGTACATGTGAATGGGTGCTCAGAGTGTCTGCTACTTGTGGACATAAATGAGTGTTTATTGATAGCAATGCATAACTTACAGGGGAGGTGAAGACTCCAATGATCATGTTTAGCTTCAGTCAGGCATTGTATAAGTGTTAACCATGAACAGGTTTGTGGCTCAAAATCACACTTCTTATCAGCCATCATTCTGTAGTATGGGGTGATGATAATGAAGGTTTCTTTCCAATGGTATCTTTTTGCCAAAAGAATAGACATTATTGGTGGATCAAATTTCCTTTCCAACAATGTATATTTACATACCTCAAATCTCCTATAGAAGACTGGGGGATCCTCTGGAACAGATGAGCGTATAGATTTGCAGGGGGACTGCAAGAGATAGGAATGTGGAATGTATGAGGAAATTCCTGTTGCACAAGCAATATTCTACACATGGAACATTGGAATTAGCTTGATATAACTGATATGCCTTTACTTAAATGTTATAATCCTTAAGCTGTTGAAAAATAAATATATGCAATCATAGGCATCTAGTTACAAGCCACAATGACACCATGCACATTTAATTTTAATTTTTAAAATGTATTACATTTATAAGCTGCCCACTCTATTACAACTCTGGGCAGTGTGCAACATTTAAAATGAAACACATCCACACAATACCATATTACAAAAAGAGTGTCTGGAGAAAAGAATCACCATCTCACAGATCAGGGAACCCACAAGGGATCTGCCCCCCCTTTAGCCCAAGGCCTGAGAAAAGAGGTAGATCTTAAAGGCTTATCTAAATTGGGGGGGGGGGGGAGAGGGAGCTATAAGAAAGTTTGGAGGACTGTCATTCCAGAGGACAGGTACTGCAACAGAGATGGCCCTCTTCCTGGATCTCATCATGTGGTATTGCTTAACTGATGGGATCCAAAGCATGCTGACTGTGCCACAGTGTATAGAGTGAACAGCAATTATGGAAGACATGCAGTCCCTCAAGTAGCCAGGTCCTATGCCATGAAGTGCCTTATAGGTAATGACCTATCCTGAATTGCACCTGGAAGTCTACTGATAATCAGTGCAGCTCCTGGGGCAGAGGTATCACATGGCCATCCCAAGGCATGCTTGTAACTGCCCTTGCCACTGCATTTTGTACCACCTGCAGCTTCCAAGAGGTCTTCAAGGGCATATAGAGTGCATTGCATTGCAATAAGTCAAACACAAGGTGAACAAGGTGAACAAGACCAAGATGACCAACTATTTCTTAAGGACCTCCCAGTCCAGATATGGACATAATTGGCATAATCTGCACAAAAGCCTTCCTATGACCTGTGACAAAAGTCACAGCTGCCACATGCTACATTGTGATACCACTGTGCAAATGAGATCACGTATGTAATTTGTGTCATTTGTATAATGACATCATGATGTCTGTGGTATCACTTCCCCTCATACACATACAAAATGTTGTTTTGTACTTCATGTAGCAGGATATAGAGAGAGCTAGTCTGATGTAGTGGTTAAGGCATCAGGCTAGAAACTGGGAGACCAGGAGTTCTAGTCCCACCTTAGGCACAAAGCCAGCTGGGTGACCTTGGGCCAGTCACTCTCTCTCAGCCCTAGGAAGAAGGCAATGGCAAGTCACTTCCAAAATCTTGCCAAGAAATTGCAGGGACTAGTCTAGGCAGCCACCAGGAGTCAACACTGACTTGAAGGTGCAAAAAAAAAAGAAAAGAAAAGAAAAAGAAAAAAGTAGAATATAACTACCAAGGTTTCTAAAAAGTGCCTGCATGCCACATAGACAGTAAGTGTTTCTGTAGATTAATATACAACTAAGGTTTGTATCTCTGTCTTCATCAACATGTATTTGGGGGGGAGTAAATAAACACACTAATAAAGGAGAAGAGGAATCCATAACCTTTATGTTCTCTAGTTCTCTAGGTTTCTTGACATGTAAATGCATTAAATGCCACTCTGGTGCACTCCAGATGTATGGGACATCAACTGTCCTAATTCCTCAGTCATGGCTATTGGTATGGAATTTGTGGTCTAATATAGCTGAAGGCACTCATCTGAGGAGGTTGGTTTAACGCAAAAGTGCTGCAATCCTAAAGTTCTACAAACACCAATAAACTCAAATATGCACAAAATTGCAGCTAAGATGGATAAATGCTGCTATTTATTGATATTTGTTTGAAGCTCGTGATATTTAGAAACATGAAAATACTGGAAAAAATTAATTAGAAACTGAACTAGATTTCAGAGAAACTAATAGTAGTAATGCAGTCTAACACAAATAAGAAAGTGGGTGTTAAGGGAAGGGAATGACCCCTTTTCAGTGGGTGATGTTCCCAGGAAGATCTCACTGTAACAGTATCAACTCTAGGAAACAGAACTTGAAGAGCTTCAAATGAGCTTCAAAAGCAAAGTGACGGAAGGAAGAGCCTACGCTAATTACTCAAGCCATATACTCATGATCACATTAAAGTTACTAAATCCACATTTTGGGCTAACAAACGGAAACTGCTGAGCAAATGATCAAACAGATCTCAGTTCTCAATTATCTAACACAAAGCTGGAACTATTTTTACATCCAAGCTATTTTTGGAAACCTCTATTTTAACTTTCATCTGAACTATGGAGGTAGCCATGGAAAAGAGCCATAATGTGATGCTAAAACTTTAAGCTTATTAGGACAAGGAATGTTTTTAATTCTGGAGAGAGACAGAGAAAGACCACATCAGTTCTAGGAACATAAAACAACTCCTAAATTCTATGCAAGTTATATATTATGGATGTAAAGAAATCGTACTTCTTCTTTCTCTTGGGGTAATTGCTGGGGAGTTAGCTCTAACATCTTGTGTATGACATGTTTGTTGTTACGCAACATTGCATTAAATTTGCAGAATTTCAATTTTCCTATCAGACTTGCTTAACCACATATGAACTACATTGGAAGTGAGCTGTAGTTTCATATTTTTCCTCCAGTGTTACACATTTCGAACTCAATTCCCCCAGTGGCTTTAACTGTACTTCACTTACAGTTTAACCAGGATTTGAAGTAGGGTCCCAAACTGTTTTCAGTCCTGGAGAAGTAGAAGCTCTGATAAATGTTCCTTGCAGTTAATGATGCTGCCAAGGTAATGCTTAACCATGGTTAAGCAGAGAGAGGCTGCTTAATCATGTGCTTTAACTACGCAAGACATAATGCTCCTAACTACTTCAGCCCCTCTCTGAAGTTAGGAGCATTATGTCTTGCGTAGTTAAAGCACATGATTAAGCAATCAAGCATGTTATGTCTGTGTGCACTGGACCAATGTAAAGAGCAACAAAAGCATTCCTCATTGAAATACCTAAGTTGTATTTCACAACAGAGAAAGAAGAAAACTTGATATGACCAGAACAGAAACTGAGGAAGACATAGACGTGTATTGACGGCTTTTAAAAAGGAAACTTTTAGAATGATGGTGGATAGATAGCCCCATGGCTACGTTCTAAACAGAACTCCAGAATAAGAGACAATATGCATCAGAAAACTAGTTACAACAGGGAGGAGATAGAGGGGCAGGGAAACCAAAAGCAGGATGCAAGTTTGCTTTCTTGTTTCCATGTATGGGCTTCCCAGAAACATTAGCCTCCTGCTGAATGTAATATGTATTAAACTTCTGGTGGATCACGAGTGCAATCTTAGAAGCACACTAGTCTGAGCATAAGCTAGGCTTGACTTCTCAGGGCTTTGCTCCATGTTCAGATGCCATCTACTCATCCTTGAGTCAACAGAAAACAATGCCAGCTGCCCCTGTTGCTAATCTCTACCCTGTCACTGGTGTGCCTGGCCCATGTCACTGTTGGATGCTGCTGTCATGGTTGGCCAGTGCACCAGTCATAATAGGCAAGGTGATTCGTTTTCCCTCCTGCGTACCCCTATCAGCATGCCGTCACCAGCAGGGAGAACATCCATGAATCAGCAGCAGTGGAGTAGATCTCACTGGAGAATACTGCCTGGGTTTCTCTAGGCTGGTTTGGCTGCCCCTCCCACCCCAATTTTTGCAACTCCCACAGTTAAAATAATGTGAAATCAAGAAACTTGTGGAAAGACACCAGGCCAAAATCGTCTCGGAGAATAGGGACGCAAACCTTGCATCCTTATCAAATTAGTGAGGTCCTGTGGAGCACAACTGAAACCGGCTAGCTGTTGGACAGCCACTCTTTTCCTACTAGAGTGGGAGTGACTGAAACTGACAAATATAGAGGAACTGGCAAATACCCGACTAAGGCCCCATTCAATATCTCTCATTATTTTCCCAACATTACAATGAGGAAAAGTGGAGTTGTTGCATTTAGAGGGGAAAATCAATTTCAGAATTAGTGTCTTAGTGAAAAATTCTCCCCTCCTTCTTTCCCTAATGAAATGGTGGACATCTGGCAGTCTCTCTTTTACCTTGTTGGAAACCTGGAGAAAAGTTGGCTTCAAAATAGCAAGGGGAAAGGGATGGGGATGAAAGGTACTTGGGAAAGAAAGTGCTAATGGAGAGGGGAAAGGTTGGGAGAGAGGTGGTGGTACAGGCTGGGAAGTGGTCCGAGGGGCGAAGGCCCACTTCGACTTCTCAAGACTCCCCAAAGACACCTTTGATTCCACCTGCTACAGTTCAGCTTGCTTCCCTTCCAGGTTAATGGGTAATGAAGCATAACCATGTTTACACATCTCTAGGCTGCCCTTTGATGGTGACAAAGGAAGGGGGAAATATTGCTATTTTTATCTCACTACAGATAGGGCCATCTTGCTCATGGGCTGGGGACAAGAGTCAGTGTGGTGCATGGTTAAGGGTGGAGCTATAAACTAGGAAAGTTTATAGTTAGGCATGAAAACTGGAGAGATTATTTTGGGCCTGTCACTGTCTCTCAGCCCAACTCAACTCACAGGGTGGTTGTTGTGGGGAAAAGAGAAGGCAGGAGCAGCATATATGCCACCTTGAGTTCTACAAAATGAAGGTGGGATATAATTCTAATGTTAAATCAATGTTGTAGGGCGGGGGGGGGGCGGGTAACTGGGCGTGAGTGTACCATAGTTAATTACAAGTGGGGACAGGCCTGAGTAAAACTATATAGGATTCTGCTGTAATAAACCCAAATAGCACTATAATAGCCCTCAGTTATGTAATTGCAATTTATGATATGTTCTGAACATGAGCTGTAGCATTCAGATCCAGTCTTTGTTCAGAGCTCCACTCACAGTATATGAGTAATACAAAAGAAAATTTACCTAAACATGTACAGAGTTTCTTGTAGTACCACCAAATGCCAAAAATGTTCCTTCTGATTGGAGACAAAGGCCCCCTAGCATGACCTTAGCATGTTTAAAAATGTAAGCACATAATCAGTATACTTTGCCTTTCATATTTAGACCTTTGCTAACCTATGTATCCACAGGCAGCTGACAGATTTCTATCTCTAAACAATCAAAACATGATAAGCTGCCCTATTTATTAAAGTCTGTCTCTCACCAAAAATTTAAAACAATTAAAATGAATCCTATGCTGCAATGTGGCTGTTTTCCAGTCTAGTTCTCATGCGGGTTTTTTTTCCCCCCTTTAGTGTTTGGTTTCCATGTGAGGGCAAAATAATGTCAGGCCAGACAGCCATTTTATTTTTCTTTAAAACTTTTTTGTAATAGATGGATCTTTGGAAACAGTCTGGCCCTGCATGCATACTGCTATGTGCAGAACACCAAGTTTGGAAGATGGCCCAGTGGGCAATGAACTTTAGGGGCTATTAACCCGCAGCCTACAGTTTGCAAGCGTTCAGAATACTGAGTCAGTAGAAAAATAATTTTAAACATCTGTGGCATTCTTCAGTTCCAGATTAATTACACTGCTCAGAATCGAACATTAGCCAGAAATGTTAAGCCTCTCCACTCTTATGTTGGGAATATGATGCTTCACTGTGCATTTGTCACTCAGTTCTTTAGACTAGGAAGGTTTCTGTATTATTCCTTGCTGGCGGATAGCGTATTGCTGCCCTAATTTCTCTTTTCTCACTAATTCCAAATGGGAGGCATGGGATCCCCTTTCAGATTATTAGCAGTAAAAGGCAATTTTTCAATTGCCTAATGTTTTGGTACTTTAAAAAAAATACCTTTAAAAAACTGGGAATGGGAACCAAGGAATAGCAAGAGGTCCAGCTATCTTTTTTTTTTTTTTCCCCCTGCCCAACCTCTTCTCTGTTCTTAAACTGTCTTCCCTCCACTCTTCAGCTATCTGAAAATTGGGGGAACCATTTAAGCAGAAAAAAATGGCAGGTAAAAAAAAGAATTAAGCAACCTGCTTCCTCTGTATCCTTCTTCCTCTTCAGCATCATCAGCTCTGAAAAAAACTTCATAAAAGCCACATCGAGCCTGGAAGAAATAATAGCAGATTAAGAGGGAATCCATGAAGCTGACCAATGCTTCTCCAGGAAATCAAAATTCCCAATGTTCTTCCATCAGAAGGAACAGAAGAGTTGTCATCAAACATCTGCACTGGAGCTTACTTTGGCTTCCAGAAATGCCTACTACAGTGGCATTTGCCCTGTTTGCTTATGGTGAGGAAGACATCCCTAGCAGCCAGTCAACGGCTCTGATTAGCATAGCTAGCAAATGATCAGTGATAATCCTATGCATGCTGATTTGTTAATCCAGCATTGGATTTTTACAGTATGTTTCTGCTGCTCCTGTCACAGTATCTCTTCAACCAACCACAAACCTGGTCTAGGAAACTGGCATTCTTGACTGCAATCAGGTGTAGAAAATTCCAACAGCCTATTCTATTGCAACTACTAGTAGAAGGGAAGAAGTACAGTTTGAGGGAAGATACATAGAGGGAGAACATACTTGAACACATATTTGTTTGTTTGGCACCTTATATTTGTGTTTGCCAATAGTACATTATGTACGATAACTATGTATGATATACACTTTTTTGTTTGTTTCTTTTTTATGCAATTATGGTACAATGACATAATAGAAAATGCCAGCTTGTAACTGCAGTGACAGGGTAGGGACCATAAACTCTGCTTGCAACTCCAGTGATGAGGGAGGTGCTATAGAATTAACCTTTCCCTATTCCCATAATTTCGGCTAGTTTTAAAATTATTTTAAGTTGGCAAGAACCATTTTGATGTGTCTCACCGTGACTAATCTATTCAAATTTGGTAACACTATACTATCTGGAACTGTGAAGAAAGCTCAGAAACAAAAAGTTTATCATTTTTAATCCATGGTTTGTTGCATAAGGCATAAGGCTTAGCTTGCACTTAATACTAAGCCATAATAATTCTGTTCATACATCATAGTAAGTCAAAAGCAAGCATTATAGCTTGTATGAGGTATGAATCTGGCCATTTTGCCTAAATTTGCCTAAATTCCATTTTGCCTAAATTCCTATCCTCACATTCCTTGAAGCAAAATCATTGTTCAGTCAACCAAGCTGATATGTTGCACTCCCTGATCAGCTCTTAACAAATGATCACATCGTGCTTAAAGCATCTGTTCCCTGCTATCTCTTTATTTCCTACAGCAAGGGAGACAGTGAGTGACCATGCCATTAAAGGGTACCTGTGAAGACCATATTTGAAATTGTCAGCCCTTCAAGGCAGGCCAGATCAGGAAACAGACACCACAAGAAATACTAAAACTGTATTTCAGTGCTGTAGGGTACAAGAGTATCTGGAAAGCTCAACAGTGTTTCTCCTTCCCTCCCCCTTACAAACAGAAGCAAGAAGGGGTAATTTTCTTTCTCTCACTTTCTTCTTTTCCAGGGTTGAGCCCATGCTTTACTAACATTTGTTGCATATTTTTTCCAATGTCATTTCTGTGCTCTTCTGCAGAAGCGCAGTGCTAAATTGTGTTCTTTTCCCTATAAACCTAAAGAAAATATGCAATACGCCTTCTCTTTAGTCCACAAAATACGTATCGGGCTGCAAGTGGAAAGAGTATGTATATGAAAAAGAAAAGCAGAAATCTGACTGGAAAGTAGTCAGGGCTCTGGAGGAACAATAAATGGGGTGTAACTTACCTGAACAGAAAATACTACAAACTTCTTGGTGACAATAACACTTCTAATTGAAACTTCCTCCAAACAACTGACACATACCCAGCAGCAGCATTTTGGCATAACAATAGTGAGATAAAACACTTTCTCAACAATGAATTGTAAAACCCTTTTGGCCCCAGAAATGTTTGTCCTCCTCATCAAAAGCATTTCCTTCTTCCCCATTGTTCTGATTTAAAATTCATCAGCACTGAATAATTCTGCATCTAAAGAGGTACATCTCACAGAGGCAGCAAGTGGTCTGTTCCTTTCTCACAAAAGGATCTGCCACTCTGCCCACTGCTAGAAGCAAGACCTTAGACTTCAAGCACCAATGACTTGATCTGATGTGGCACATCCCATGCTTTTATGTTACTCCCTGTGATGTTGCTTGCTTTCTGTTCCAAATACTGGATTAATCTGAATTACAGTGTAAACACACATAAAATAAAACCAAAAAAAAAAAAAAAATGGAAAGCAAAACTGACATCTTTTAAGAACAACTTGTGGAAAGAGATTAGCATCCAGATTTAGGGGTTGAATACAGTATCTTATTAACTTGCTTCATTTTTTTCCCCTAGCATTCTGACTCAGCTCTCCAGACTCTCTCAACTCTCCAGTTATTTGCAAGAGAAGTATTGGATTATTTGTTTCTTAATTAATTAGATTTATAACCCCCCTTTCTTCCAAGAATTCAAATTCAAGAGGGTGTACATGGGCTTCCCTCCACCATTTTTTTCCCCATAACAACTGTATAAAGTACCTCAGGTTGAGAGACAGCGACAATAGCTCCTTTGATTGAGAAAGGGCTTGAATGCAGACCTCCCTGTTCATAGTTCAGTGCCTTAGCCACTAGACTACAGTGCTCTTCAGCTGTTAGGGTTTTTTTTCTTACTGCAGGTTATTCAAATGACATTCAGGAAACTGAAATTCTTTTTATGTGAATTCATAAAATGAACAAATGTGTTCATTTTAGTATGAAAAATATATATCGTAGAATACATCATAAAGATTTAGCAGACTTCCCAACATTTTATCAGTAAAAGGATAAAATGTGATTTTTAGAACTTTCTCTTCTATAGAACTTCAGAAATCTGAAAGTATATTAAAAAGTAAACTTGCATTGAAATAGCATCCAGTTACCTCCAACTAAAGTAGTGTAAGTGACTTTAGTGACAGCTAATCTACCTAAGTGTCAAGGCTTCATACCATGTATGGTGATTAGATTCTCTCCCTGGTTCACATTCCCATGCAGACTCAAGAAGGTTAGATAAGTAGACTTATTGCAAAGAATTAGAAAGTCATATAGACAGAAATGCAAAGTTATGCATTTAGTAAAAAGAAATCAAATATTCAGGTATAAAATGAGAGATACCTGGCTTAGAAATAGTAATTTGGGGGGAAAAAATGATTACAAACTGAACATGAGTCAGTAGTGTGATATGGTTGCAAAAATGTCAGGTGCAATCATCATTATCCCATGTTAGCTAGATCCAATCGAGAACTGAATCCAGTTCTGGGTACCACAGTTTAAAAAGGATACAGATTAAGTGGGACAAGTTAAAGGAAAGGCAATGAAGATTAGAGAACTAAAACATAAATCCTATAAAGAGACATTATAGGAATTCAGAATGTTTGATCCTGAGATGAAAAGACTCTCATGGAAATATGCTGGCCCTCTGCAAGGACTTGAAATGATGTTACACGGAAGAAGGTCAAGACCTGTTCTGTATCATGCAAGATCCAGAATAATTGTCTTATGGGATAGAATAGTAGATTCTGACTGAATGTTGGGGGGAACAATCCTAACAGTAAGAGCAATTTGATAGGGGATTGAATTACCCAGAGATACGGTGGGTTCCCTGCTTTAGTTGTGTTCAAACAGAGCTGGAAAAGATGGGGACAGTTTCAGCTCCCCAGAGAAGGAATAGAGAGGATGCTATGAGAGAGAGAACCCTGTCTTTGATCCTCTTAAGTCCAAGAAAAGATCATCTCATCGAACTTTGGTATTACATCAGCGTGAAGCAAAAAGAAACAAATACATCTGCAGTCTTGTTCCAGGACTATATAAATTATTTCAGAGGAGTCTTTTTTCATTCTATGAAATCTCAAACTCTGTTAAAAATGTTACCTTTTGCTTTAGAATCCTGTGCTGTTTGTTTATTTTTCACATTATTTTCCAATAGTGGTGACAAATGTTTAATTATGATGGCCATCTATCAAATGGTTCTCTCGGTTATGACAAAGCCTTGATGTGGGAGACATTTCAGTAATAGACACTGATTCTTCCCTGCCATACTTCTTGCTCATCGGAAATAGTCTTTCCCTGAAGGTCTGATGATGCTTTGAGTCCTAAAAGAATGTGTTTTGTACTTAAAATTCTAGGAATTCCATTTTTATAATGGCAACTGGATTCTGCATTTTGTGGCTTAATGGCTTTCACAAATCCAGCCAGTTTGGTTAGTTTATGTTACCAAACATAATGTAATGTATTACATTGTACATTAAATACAGTTAAGTACATTTAATTCAGTACTGCATTAAGTGTTTTGGGTAAGCATAGCCTATATATATACCTTGATTAAAGAATATTAGTTCAGTACCATCTGTCTTTAAGTTAATTAATCAAGTCATTTAAGCATTCTTTTTCTTTTAAAGATGTGATATTGATATGAACAGTTTAAGATAAGTTAGGGTTTAATTAAGAATGTCTTCTGCTCATTGTTAAGAAGATAGCTTATACTTTATATTTATTTTTCATTACCTACTATAATAACAGCAGAACTTAACATCTTCCAAATAATAAATAACCCACATTGCATCCTGACCAGTTAAATTTAATCCCATTTTATTGTACCAATTAAGCCCATTAATGCATATGTAAGCACATAGAAAAGGACAGTAAATAAAAGCAAGCTTTATACTATTGTCCAGATCTATATGATGATGCAAAATCTTTCTTGCAGTATCATATAATTCCATAGGCCAAGTGATTACAGTAGTCCAAAGGTCAACTGTACACAAGGCTATGTCACCTTGCAAACTTTTTTTGAAACTAGCCTGCTCATAGGAAGTAAAATTATGCTTGGCATACATAAAACTGAAGAGGTTTTGCAATACTGGTCTGGATAATATTGGGGAAGCTAGACTGGCATTTACAGCAATATACAAGCAGACCATGTTTTTCATACATCCTGTGAGACAACAAACTCATTTTATGAGTTCTAAAGGATTATCTTTGATCATTACTAATGCATCTGCCCAATGTTGTTGAATAATAATAATAATGCATTTATAAGTCCAGTTATGATTAAGTTTATGTTTAACAGAATACAAGTTATTAAAGGATGATTTCATATGATGCCTGCATTTCAGTGAGTGATTAGGAAATAACTTTTTTCTTCTACAGTTCCTATCATTTCCAGTGAGGCTGAAGATGCTAATAGTCCCATTCATCACCACTTCGATAAAATTATTTGGCTTGGAGAATCACTTGGGAGTACTAATTCTCCTACAGTGATGTGGTTTTCTGATTGCTGGAGGGGAAAAATGCAACATGAAATTTCAAGTGCGTTCAAAAATGTTTAATTGGTAACAACATATAATCTTTCAGAGGCATGGTAAAATGCTTATTTTTCTTCTGTGCTTATTATATGGATTTCTTAAAAACTGAAGCAGGAGGATAGACTAGTTTTTCTGCCATATTAGAATAATGGAACAAACATGAAATAGTGTAGAAGGAATATCAGAACATTTGAAGGTCATGGCTGAGAAGATGAAGATTACCAAAATACTGGGACTGTGCCCACAACACTGGGGTCAACACTGGGGTCAACACTGGGGAGAATAGTACGTCAGATGAATATCAAAAAAGGGGTTCATTTGACCCAGCCAACTAATCCCCATGGAATTATCTTTAAATGAAAACAGTCATTCACATAGTTAACCTAATTCCTCCCCAACAGGGGTATTGTGAGAACTCTGAAGCCCAATCTGATTCCCATTTTGCCTACCTATCCTTCAAGAAAAAAAGCTAGGAAAAAAAAAATGGTAGGAAAAGCCAGCAAATTTGCTGCCAAGGCTTGCCCAACAATGATTGATTACAATGGCCAAGCCATGCCTACTGCTGCCTGTCTGGCCAATGGGGAAGGAGCTAGTGATGTCATGAAGACATGCTAGTACTTTCCAATACTCTCCTGACAAAAGAGTTGATAGAATATTTCTTGGAGAAAGTGAGTGAGGACCTTGCATTCACAAAACGGCGATCTTTGGCCCACTTGATATGACTTTGTGCTAACTGAGCCACAGGTAAGAACTGTTGGTGGTTATTTAGTGAATGTTGTGGGAACAAGCTCACTGAGTAACAGTTACACCCGAATTCTAGATCAGTCTTGAGTTCAGAGAATTTAACTTTCAAGTGTTTGTGCGTGGGGTTGCAGCTTTACTCATATAACATTACCAATTCCAGTGCTAAGTGGGTATGCTACATCAATATTACAAACTATTTAGCCAGGCAGCTACTCTGTCCCCCAATAAACTAAACATTTGGCTTATGCACAAAACCCATCCTCATCCTGCAAATTAATATATGCAAAGTGAAAGCTTCATAATCTTATCAAAGAAGCCATATATGTAATTCCAAAGACAGAACATTCAGATGGCTTCCAGATGCTGTATTACTGTGTGGATGGTTTTACTGATGACAATTTAGGAGCTTTCACTTCTGCCTAAATGCATGAGCATAGCAAGACAGATGTGCATGCAGATGGCTACATCTGAAGACAGAGTAGGTTATAGGTATGATAAATATGTGTGCTGAAAATATGTGATTAAATTCTATATAACTTTAGATTATAAATGGATTATAGGAAGGTGACTAAAAAGAGCCTGACAGGCTGACTGCAAGCAGTAGAACTACAAGCAGAGCTGGGGAATAGAGTTTATGACCCATCCATTTTTTTAAGTACCCCAGCCTTTACAGATTTTCACAATGTGAACAATGTACACGAACAAGATTCTGTTTATGGTTTTTACAAAATTAATATCTATTTTCTTCTCGGTAAAAATCTGTAAGAAATAAAGTGCTTTTCCCCAAATATGTGTCCTTTATGTTGACTAGAACTACAGTTCCTAGGATTCCCAACTAGCATGACTTGGCATGTTCAGTTGCACTACTATTGAAAAGGATGTATGATTTCCCCAGGTGTATGAGAATCCATATTCCAAGCAGTTTGTTATTTGAGGATCAAGAGTTTGAGGAAGTGCACTAGCCTATTAGACAATGTCTCCTATAGTCCTTCACGAATGCTTCATATTGCTAAATTGCTTCTCCCAATTTTGTTGTTCTGCTTGCCTAATATTATTTCTGCTTTACTAGTGCATCATCCCATTTCTTATATTGCTTTAGTACAGTTATAGTATAAGTAACTTTCCCAGTGTAGGAGGCTTCAACTTGCTCCCTTAATTAATTGGAGGCTCACGGGTGATATTAGATGATCTCCTGGAGAAAAGAAACATCCCATCACATTTGTTAGACCTACATCCCAACAAATCAATAAGACTGCCAAACTCCAGTAGAACCAAAGCCGTGGTAAAAGGCAAGGGAGATATTTTAAGAGACAACAGCTGATAGCTCTATTTTCATTTTCTGCTCAACTTCTGAGCATGCTGTTCAACATTTTGACTTGTGCAGAGATATCCTGCAAGAATTCATTATATAAAAGGAGTCTGGTAGAATAGCTGAAATGTTGTAATCTAGCAAAATTGGTTTCTATATCTTCAGCAACTGACCTCTCTATTAGAGCAGACACATATGTTTTCCCTTTAACCAACCTTTGTTATAGATTGACAGACGTCTATTTGCTTTTCTTGTCTGATCAGTATTAGAAAGTGACTGTTTTTATTGTTTTGCCTAACAGGATCTTATATGTAGGTGAGTGACTGGCTGACTGTCTTGTTATCTCTCTTATGTTGTTGGGTTTAATTGAGCTGGTTTAAATTTATTAACAGCAAGACAAAAAAAGGATACTTAAATGCCAACTTTTGATAAAATAACTTTTCAATCCCATTATGCACCTGTCTCATATAACAGTGAGAATGATATGCATATGAATCTAAATTTGACATTATAAATATATATGGAGATAATTGACCCTTATACATTCAGAACCTTCTTGGTAATGGAGTTCAAACAGTCTGTCTTATTTTCGGTTCCCTCAGCTCTCCTTCCCTCTGTGTTCCTCAGTTTATCCTTCTTTTTCTTCAAAGTCATCCATCCACCATTTTTCCCCAAGCACCGAAGATCCTTCCTTAACACTCTTGCTCAGAAAATTTTTTCCAGTGTAACTGGAAAAGAATAAAGGACAAAAGCCTGCATTTGCTTTACTACAGTCATCCAGATAAACATTTTTATGCTACAGTTGAAGAATGAAATAACCCTTTTCCTTTCAGTGGCTAGTAGACCCTATAGAACACTAACGAAAATTTAATATTTAAATTCTTCTGAAAGGGAAACAGGGACTGAAACGTTTGGTTCTAATAACAGTGAGAACTGCATTACACGCAACAGTACAATAGGCACTGATGCTTTTTGTTTCCCATGTAGGATTTCCTTGAAAAAGAAAGAAAGGAAGGAAAAAGAGGTAGAAAAGAATAGGGCATTCATTTCATTAAAAGGTATGCAAGGTGAAAATATTTAATGAGAATAGCTGCCCATGAAGATTCATCTGAACAACAAAGCAATTCTTTAGTCTGGGGGGGAAAAAACTTCAAACTGTAATGAAAAATAAATAGGAGCTTGCAAAATGCAATTGTGCCAAAAAGAAAAAGAGCTAGGCATTCTTAAAATCAGTAAGAATGTTGTTTTCCTATGTAGTGTGGTATAGTGGTTAAAATGTTGGACATGGATATGGTTCAAGTCCTCAATCATAGAACTTTCTGAGTGACATGGACAGATATTCTCCCAGCCTTACCTACCTCGATTAATCAAGGGAGACACCACCTCTTCCCCCATATACACCATCTAGAGTCTTTTATTCCAGAGAACTATAGGATGTAAACATTGTAAGTAATAGTAATAGTACAAAAAGCAAATGGAATAAACCACCTTCAGGACTTTTTCACATGATCAGGTGATATCCTACTGATTTTAACACTTGCAGCCCAGTCCTAAATAAGATTTATTTGGGAATGAAGTCCCTGAGTTGTAACAAAGAAAGAAGAGGTAGCACTCTGACAACTACAGGTTAACTCATCACAGGCAGGGCCTTTAGTAACTTGACATTAACCTGCTTCTTACAGCAGAATATGTTTGTGATCCTTGATCTGTCATTGTAGAAATAAGGTAGCAAAATGCTATGTATTGAACTGTTAACCTTATTTTACTTACTTACCTACAAGGCACTTACTAAAAATACTTCCATCAAAGATTTTTCCCATTAGTGGCACCTACATATGCAATACTAAGTGCCAACTCAGATCTCAGACGCATGGTATTTTTATGTAATGGATAACTACTCTGGTTCTAGTGTAAATAATTCTAATACTAAGGATAGAGAACTCTGGATGGATAAGGTCTTGCTTTTTTTACTTGCATATGTCATACTGTAGGGTAATACATATCCAGTCTTTAGTATCATAAGAAGTAATTGCCTGCAAGACATTAAAAGAAACAAAGGAAGTTAAGGAACATGTTGTAAAAGTATTAATACAAAAGTCTTTTTTAATAGAAGCTGGTTCTCCTTCTTCCTGTTCTGTATCAGATCAGTGGGTGTCTGAAACAACAGTGTTAAATGAAATAAATTCAAGTGAAATGTGAAGCTATTTATACATTTTATTAAACCACATGTTGAGATAGACATAATACTGTATGAATAAGAGAGCTAGTTTGGTAAGGCTTTGGAAGCCAACTGGGTGACTTTGACCCAGTTCCCCTCTCTTAGCCCTAGACTGGGAAGTTGAAAAGCACCTAACTACCAACCTGCATTGCACCAGCATGATAGATTATGGTCCACCACCTTCAGTGAAGAGGCCTTCATCCTGCGTGGGTTGATTCTAATTGATAAGATAGGTAAGAGTAAATTACAGAATGTACATTGTGTTAAGAAATACCTAAAGTGACTACTACCCTTTCTTTTATTTTGTTAATGTACAAATGGGTCAGCACTGCCAGGAAGAGGTGAAGGTAAAAAAAAAAAGGGGGTGGTGATAAAAGAATAAGCACTTTTTGTTAAAGAGGAGAAAAACGGTGAGGATGATGATTAGATCTTTATCTCTGACATTTTTATTCGTATAAATATAACCAGAATAAAGTTCTGTGCTGCTTTTTTCCAAGAAGCACAAGAGAAGGAAGTATGAGCTGTGAGTCAGAAATCCCCAGTAAAGTATCACCTAAGATATAACATTTTAACTGCTAGCTAAGAAGTCCACTCACCATAATTCCTACAGAATAATCTTCCCCAACCTGAAGCCTCCAGATGTTTTGGGAGCTTAGATTTAACATACATGGAGGACACCAGTTTACAGAAGATTGCTGTAGACCACTGATATTAAAATCATGAATTCACAGAGAGGTTGGATTCTGATCAAAAGCAAGTCAGGCCAGCAGCAGCAGCATACTTTGTTTAAACATCTTAGTAGGGCTGCCAGACAAGTAAAGTAATTTTAGCCAGTTACACTGACTGGTTCGATCTGTCTACATTTCTATACAAGAGCAATAGTTATAGGATAGTTATTTTTGCATTTATATGTCACAGCAGGCTTCAGCTTGGAGGCAGCATTCCCACTCCTGTCACATACTGGGAAACCTCTTCAAAGATAGAACTTGCCACCTGCCATTTTAGAAATGCTGGTCTTTAGAAAAATGAACCAGTGTAAAATCTGTTGCTTTTTGGTATATCAGACATATTTCAGAACATTGATCAATTGGGCAGAAACTAGGTGGTTGCATCCCTATTTTTAAGAGAACAATGGGTTAAGAAAATGGAGTGGGGGAGAAAGGGGGTGGAAAAAGAAAGATGATAGGCATATACAGTATGTTTGAAAAAGTGGACCTTGTGTTGCAGAAAAAAAGTCTGTGATGGGATATGAGAAAAGTCAGGGACTCCCACCAGAAAGGAAGTCACTGTTTCTCCACTGTTATTTTGTCAATGGTGCTCGGGCCAAGAGAGAAAATTTGGCCTAAACATGCTGAATACATTTTGAAGGTCAACAGCAGCAATCCTAGTTCAAACATAGAACAGGGATTCTTCTAGTGCAGTGTTGTCCAAACTTGGCCACTTTAAGATACATGGCTGGCTGGGGAATTCTGGGAGTTGAAGTCCACTCATCTTAAAGTGGCCAAGTTTGGACAACACTGTTCTAGTGTATCCACCCAGCCGCAGAACTGTTAGGGGAAAAAAATCCTACTACTATTCAAAAGTCACCCTGGCTCTCACACCGCACAAAGATCATCCAAACATATTGGAAACATTGCAACACGGTCTATGCTTCTTGAGATCTTTAGTTTTCCAGTTACTTTTCCATAACTGATTTTTAGGCCAGAATTTGGCTTGATAGCTTCATGTTCTTTTGATCTAACTAACTACAATTCTGTAGGAAATGTTTAATTCTGGTTTTCTTCTCATGATCCAATCCATTAAAGCTGTCTTTACTTCTGTCATCCTATTTCTCAACCTCCTTCTTACTCTTACTAACCTCTTTGTCACTGTCTTCCGTGGATGTCTGTCAGTATCCCAGTCAAGTGGGTTTATTGTTTTTAGTTTAGCAGGTTAGATTAAGCCAGGCATTATGGTTTGTAAAACATAGTTCTACAGTTTGGCATGTCATGCAAGCACAGCCAATTGTGTTTTATTTAATAAACCATGGGTAAAGAAATCAGGGCACAGCTCAGTGTGTGACCTCAGTCATTATATATGAGGATTATGTAATGCTTTGAATTCCCAGGCAATCAGTCTGGGAACATTCAGGCAGGTAAACGTAGTACCTCTCCGCAACTTCTTAATGCAGCTATGTCTTTTGCCAAGATTATGTAACAGTACAAAAAGACACATTTGGGGCTACATTTGTACATCTATACTCTCCAAAGCACTCTTTCGTCTTTGAATGCATAGCACTGCACAGCCCTATTATAGAACCTTTGTTTCTAGCAGTGTTATCAGTAAAACTTAGGATTCCTAAATGTTATATTCTATACATCCCATTAATTTCTTTAGAAAACAGTGTTCCTAATCCAGCAAAGGGACTGTTATTTTTACAAAACCCTTGCATATTTAATTTTCAAGAAATGGAACTACCAAAATCTACCAAAAACCATTTCCTTGGTTTTTGAGCCCCAAAACAAAACTATTTTTCTGTATCATCAGAGACAAAATGGGACAGAAGCTAATCCCTAAAAACTGCATGTCTGTCAGGAATTTGCCAGTGACTTTGGCAACAGATATTTGCCCAACAGCTGTAAAAATGTGGGGTTGTATAGCTTATTCCAAGAGCTCTGTTTCCCCCTTTCTTTCTGTCTGTATCATATTAGCATATATGGAACTTTATGGGCACATCTGCACTATCGTGTTGCCCCAACCTGAGTAGTGGCCACCAATGATTCTGGAGGATAGGAACAGACATCTTCTACTTGCCCCAGCCCATTGTGAATGCGATGACTACCTGTTTCTCTACTCCATGTTGAAAATAGCATTTTCCAGCTTGTGCCAAAATGATAACTGACTTGAATCAATGGTTGCGACACTACAGTTGTCTAATCTGTATTGCATCTAGTTACTCCTGGTGTTCCAGTAGCATAGTGGTTACAACATTCATCTGACATATAGAAGGTCAGTGGTTCAGAACATGGCAGAAACGTTTTGATTATTATTATTACTATTACTATTTTTCTTTGCCTGAGCTACCCATGTTTCTGCCTTAACTCTTTAAAAAGTAATAATAAGTTAACCAGTATACCATTGAAATGCTGGAGCAGCTTTTTTCCTTTTACCCAATATTTGGGGTATTTAGGAACAGGCATGAAAGCCTTCTAACTCTAGTGATAGAAAAACAATGAAACAGTGTGTTGGTGAACTTGTGGGGGGGAAAGCCATAAGGTGAGTAATTCCTGGAAAAAATAGTAATTAAAAATAATAATTCTGCTGGGTTTTGAACCAGTGATTCTCTGCATGTTAGATAAATATTATAATTATTATACTGTTGAGAGACTCTTATAATAGCAGTTGCAACAGAGATTATTGAGCCAAACCAGGGAAAAGGCAAGAAAGGAATTTTTATTTTAAAGCTTTTTGTTGTGCCTGCATATTGGTGCATTTAATTTTGTATAGATAAGTTTAATTTAACTTCATGTGTATATATGTCTGTATATGGACACTTATGCATACACATACACACAGACAGACACCCAAGCACTATGTATATTCAATAAGACCTGCCCACAGGAAGAAATGCAATTGGCCATCGCTTCCCAGCACGGAAGGTCAGAAGGACACAGGAGCTGGAAAATTAAGTGGGGGCCACGGTAGCCTGCAGTCCACTTGGTAAGTAGCTCCCCTACTTTCAATCCAGACCAACTTTTCTTCCGCCACAGAGTCAGCCAGCATCAGCACAGTGTAGGAACAGTTAAGAACATAATGAAGCTCTCTCTCTGATTTCAGAAGGGAAGAAAATAATGGGTGGGGGGGTGGGGTGGAAATCCACTTTTTCCTTAGATGAGAGATAGCCCGATGTGTCCACAATACTAAGCTTGGATATAGGAGACACGGGATCAGAATCCAAAACTATCCAAGACTTAGACCTCAGTTTTGCGGAGTTTTTTCGTCCCTCCCCCACCCCACAGTGGTCCTCATGAACAGAGTTGTAAAGATTGCTGAACTATATACTAAACAGTACATTCACTTGAAGATTAAGGATTTTTTTCACTTCACTTAATACTAGGAGAAAAAGACATTCCTTGCATGTTTATAAATGAAAAACTGGACAAGGAAATATGCTTTTTAACAGGAGATTAAAACAAACACTGAAGCAACCTTAGTAGAGTCATTCTGCTCTGTTATTACGTAACACATATGTTACTGTCCATGGAACCGATGTAAAAATAAATCTATATTAAAAATCTACGCATCAGTTCTCTAAATGGCCTAGCCACACAACCATAGCAGACCGGAAAAAAAAATCTTTTGGTATAACAACTCAGTTTTCTCAACCTGGAACCTTCCAAATACTTGGAATGGCTACTTCCATTACTCCCAGCTGTCATGCCTACTGGTGAGGTGGCTAGGAATTATGGGTGTTGTAGTCCAACTCATATATGGCATGGGATGGGGAAAGCTGCAGCAGCTCCTTCACAAACCTGAGAGAACCAATCTGAGATGATAATTTATTAAAGCCCTCCATTCTCTCTTTTGTGAGTCATTGTGAACTACTGACTTTCAGTCCAGATTGTTTTTCTAGACAGGAGACAGATGAAAAGACTATTTTCAGTGTGTGTGTGTGTGTGTGTGTGTGTGTGTTTAATGTGTAAAATTGACACTCATTGTCTAATTTCAGAGTGTGTGTGTGTGTGTGTGTGTTTAATGTTTAAAACTGTCACTCTCATTGCTGTTTAGCTATTATATTTCTGTGGGTATGAAGTTATATTTATCTTTTGAAGTTACGTTATATTTCTAATTCCTCAGGGCCAAGCCAAAGTGTCTGTGTGTGGCAGAAAATGATGCCAGCTTAAACTGTATTGTCCTCTTTCCTGTGCTCTTCTGCCATAATAATAAAGCTGGCAAACAGGGCTGTCTTCCCTTACTTGTTGGAAGAAGCAACAGAACCAACTACACCCAACCGCCAGAGCCTGTCTCTGTGTCCTGGTTTGAATCAGTCCTCTGGACAGCCCAGGATTAGTGCTCTTTCAAAGGAGTGCTGGACTTGTGCTTATAAAACAGGATGAGCACATTTTCAGGTGTTAAGAGTTGTTCCTGTGTTTGTAAGGAGGCCATAGCAGTACCATGGAAAGCACCAGAGAGCCATTTTGTGGATGACTCTGAGGAAGCCAGATCTTGGGTCTCTCCTGCTACCCAGCCCAAATTGGCCCTCAAGGGCACCCTCAGCTACCAAAGGGTGGGACATGTCCACATTAGCTTGAAGTGACCAATAGGGGACTCCAATTCCTGACAATGACAGCAATCATATAGTCTGCGAAACCAGCCAAATCATCTCCATGGCAAAATTTTATCAGAAGAAGAGAAAAAACGCTTCTTTAAAATTGGAAGGGCTAAGGGCTGCCTCAGGTATGGGCTGGGGAAGAAATGAAGGCAACATTATAGAGTCACGGCCACATGGTGGAGAAAGTGGCTCCTGAGGCATGTTCATGTTGTGGTTAGGGGCCTGTGAGGAAGAACCCTGTTTTAGAATAGCCATCTGAGTAAGAGATTTAAGGCTCATTTGTGTGTATTACAAACAGATTAGGAGGCACAAGGAATTTGGGGTGGCTTTTGTTTTGTTTTTTGGTAGTTCTCAATTATGACAAATCATATCTACATGCACTATGCTTTTCAAAACCGAGCAAGCCTGGCTTACTGTATTTGGGGTCATTAATTGATGCAACTGGCATTCATTTGACAAATAACCCAAGGTTCCACTGACCTTGGCAGCACTCAAGAGTAATCAGCCACAAGGTAAGCATGAAATGTTCCCGAACAATTGCCTTAGGCACTAAGCCATAGCAATGTCATCTTTTTCCTTTTCTTCTTAAATGTACTCTGTGTCTAATTCAGCCAGTATCTTGCTTTGTTTCCTGAGTCCCCCAAGCATTTAGCATTGTCCTGAGTAGCATTCCCAGCTTCTGTCTCAGATGATTATAGCTCTGAAAAGCTGTAATGCAGGTGATCCTATGGTTAGAGTGGGGCAGCTGTCTCAGGCGGCAGATGTTGGGAGCTGTGTGGAGGATGGAGCTGGATGTTCCCAGGAGCCTAGCCAGCTCATCTTAAGCATGACTGCTTCTCTCAGGGCCAGTGGACAACAGTCCCTTCAACAATGTTTTACTGCCCAGTCAGCTTTGGAACATACAATGAGGAAGCAGAGTCACCTTCTTAGCCTTGGGTAACAAAATGTCTTGGCCTGGCCTTAGGAAAAGGTATTTCCTACATGTATGTTCACCACAAGTCAGGAAGTGCAACATTCTGGTAGCTAGAAGTGTGCACTTGACATGTTTTGTGTGGGAGAGGATGGGGCAATGATACCAAGCAGGGGGCATGTCTTGTACATGGGTGGGCTCACACTTTCTATTTAGACTAAACTGGTAGGTCAAAAAGCCATCCTAGAAGAAGGCAAACACTCTGTATTAGTGCCAAAACAAATCATATGGAGAGTTTAATGACAGAGCTGAATTCAACTTGAGGGAGTCAATATTATGCCTATTTTAGGACTTAAACTATCATTTTTGTGTGTTCCCAACCTCAAATGAAACCACATCATTGATCTTCCACAAATATGGCTAGATGGGGTTCCAGTAGCCCTAAAATTGGGCTCATAGGTTATCTGGCCCTAGGGCCTTAGATTGTCCACTTTCACTTAGGGGGAAAGAAAGCTGCCCTGTACAAGTCAAACTATTTATTTGTCCATGGTAACAGCAGAAACAGCAGACATTCCAGAATATCATTGTCTGATCTCTTTAACTACAGGGTTGGACCAGTAGTCTTCTGTACACGAAAACATGTGTTCTTCTACTGATTTATGGTTGCTACCATAGTATGGATCATCAAGTGTTGACTATTATGTAGGAAACAGCCCTCACAAATCCAGTGGTTTTTGTATCCATTTTTTTTTTCATGAAAGAGCATCCATGTCTACCAATGCTGGTGGAAGATTAAACAATGGGCATTCATGTGTGAATCCAGCCAATTTCTCCATATATATCATGTATAATTCCTAATAAAGTTATTGGGAATGATGTATGCAACACATATAAGGATAAATTTTGGATTCCATAAAATGAAGTATATACTTGGGAGAGACACATATATAAAACTGTAATTACTACAAGTGGTTTTTCAGAAAAACCAATATTTTTAAGAACATCATAAAATTTGGACTGAAATCAAAATAGACGTACCTCATCTTATGAAATATTTATTATTTTACTCACTACAGAACTCTACTTCATTTTCTGTAAAGAGAAGGGAAGGAGGAAAGGAAGGAAATCTCTCCTTCAAGTTCTACACTTTTATTTTCAAGAGGAGGCTTATTTTTATTTTTTATTTTTTTATTTTTTTTGCCTTGACACATAAACACCAAATGGCTCCACGACTCAATTCAGTGTGAAAGAGAAACAGAGTAACACATTTTGTTTATTCAAGGAAGCAACATCTGCTGCTCTTTTACTACTCTCCAGCATATGCAAACACAATTTAGGTAACACCACCATGCTTACGTCTTAAGCAGCATACAATTTGTCTGGTGTTTTGCAAATCTGGGGCATTCACACATAGAAGGAAAGAACTTAATACTGGCTCTACCCCAGAACAGGGCAGCCCTTTTACCCTTACTCTCCTCCAACATCCACAGATTGAGGCAGATACTTGAAGAGTATATGAAGAATTGCAGGCCTATTGCTACATGGACAGTTAAGCTGTATAGAAGTGGATCTCTGCATAAGCAGTTCAGAGATGCAGATTGCTTCTAGAAATCTGATGCTAGAGTAATGAATTTAGGAACAAACAATACTACAAAACACTGTGCTTAGATTTAAGGGATTACAGATGGATAGACAATGCAGACAGCCTAATCTAAACTAAACTAAACCTATAAAAGCAAATATGTGTAGTTCAGGGTTGAACTGTGGAGGCCTTGGGGTTCTCTGAGCTTGGTTGTTTTCTTGCAAACTTTTCGTTACCCAGCTAGGTAACATCTTCAGTGCTAGAATGGAATGGGATTTGCTCTCTGTTTGTATACTGTGGCATGCCCTGCCAGTGTTGGGGGGGGGGGGGGTTGTTTTATTTTTTCCCCTGGTAGTTCCTTGATTAGGGTATTGTTTACTGCTTGATTGTATGTCTGGTGATAATCTTGGTGTTAATCTCTGCTTATCTGGGTGATGATTGCTGATGAGATGTTCTGGTCTTTTGTTTTCCTTTCTATTGTCTCTTTTGAATAGTGTGTAGATGTTGTTTATCTCTATGTGCTTGTTGATGGCTGCCTTGTCTGAATACCAAGCTTCCAAGAATTCCCTCACATTTTTGGATTTAGCTTGGTCAGTTTCCCAGTTGAAACTAAGGTTAAGTCTGTCCATGTGTTATGAGATTATGAAGTTTTCATCATGTCTTCTGACTGCTAGTTGGTGTTCATGGATGCACTCTACAAGCCTTATGCCCATCTGTCCTACATAGTGGTTGTTACAGTCCTTACACTGTATGTTGTAGATGACTCCTAACACACCCGACCTAGCCAAATACCCCCAGATCAAAATACCTGGAATCATGGACCGCATCAACCTCTGCCTCACTACCTATTTTCAGTTTGATGGACAAATATACCAACGAATCAGAGGCACACCCATGGGATCACCACTGTCAGGACTCATAGCAGAGATTGTAATGTAATGCCTAGAAATTATAGCACTTCCACACATACAACCTAAAGTATGGATCCGGTATGTAGATGACACCTTTGTTATAATAAAAAAGGAACAACTAGAGAAGACGCATAAAACCATCAACAACATCTTCAAAGGAATAAAAGTCACCAGAGAGGAAGAAAACAACAACACGCTACCCTTTCTGGATATCCTCATCAGCAGAGGAAACAACAGCAAATTAGAAACCCAAGTCTGTCGGAAGACAACCCACACTAATCAAGTACTCCATTACCAAAGTAACAACCCAACCTCCCAAAAGAGAAGTTGTGTAAGAACATTATTCAAACAAGCACAAACGCATTGCTGCAACCCAGAACAGCAGAAAAAGGAAACAGACCACTTATACAACATCTTCCAACAAAATGGATATCCACGCAACTTTATCAAAAAGTGCCTGGCCACTCAACCTACTACAACACAACCAACACAAGCTATGAAAAGGATAACACTGCCATACATCAGAAACGTCTCAGAAACTACCAACAGACTGTTACAACTACATGGCATCTCCGTAACACACAAACCAACTAAAGCCCTCCAAAACTTCTTAAGCAAACCAAAAGACCCAGTAGCCCAAGAAGAAAAAACAGGAGTCAGGGAGATAAATACTGAACTCTAAAATGATTAGTTTTTAAACTGCTTGACTCAGCTAGATGTTGTTATTCTGTGTGTCAGGAATACTAATCTGTAGCACCCCTATAATATTGATCCAGAACTGACGAGAAGGGAAAGGAAATAGCAGTGTTGAGTATACATTTCCAGGCTGAAAGATATCAAGAGAATAGTTTTTGCAAGTCCTTCCTGTTTGAAGAATTCAATTTTTTTGTGAATTTTACATGAAATAGTTTGAAAGGTCTAGATTGATGTATGAATTGGAACTTATCTGTTCAACCAAATCACAATTTCTCTGAATGTTAGGACATACTTCTTGCTATTTTAAAAATATCTAGAGTTATATTTCAATATGTATGTCAAAAGACAATCAGCATTGACTAACATAATGGACTATAAGTTATACAGACTACACATTTGGATAATATCTGGTGAGAGAGATATGTACTTCTGATCTGGCCTTATTTTGATCTATAATAGTTAGGGGGCAAGAGAAAATTTGGAGGGTCGGGTGGGCAGAATCTTTGGTTGTTAAGATTGGTGGATTGTTACTCACTTGATTTGTATAAAAATAAGGGAATAGTGATTAGGCGCTAAGATGAGCATCCCAAACTTGACGAAAATAGGAAGGAAGGCGGCATCCAATCCATCATCTACTGCTTCAAGTCCATGTAATCAAAGATCGATAGAAACTATGCTGCAACAAGGAAAACCAGACCTGGTTTCAAAAGATATGTATTTGCTACTCCAATCAATGCAAGAGACTATGATCCAAAATCATAAAGAGATGAGAAAAGATATGGAGGAAATGAGAAATGACATGAAAAAGGATATGGTGGAGATGAAAGAAGATACACAGAAAATAAAGGCGAAACTAGAGGACTTTCAACAAATGATAGGAAAAAATGAGCAAAGAATTCAGAAAGTGGAGGAGAAGACTGAACAGTTTGATAAGAAAGTTGATGAAACAACATATAGGCTAACCCAAGCAAATAAGGAGCTGGAAAGAACAGTGATAATGTTAGAAACAGAAAAAGCAGCCTTCTATCTAAGATTTCAGAACATAATTGAGGAGAAAGGGGAAGACCTATCTGAGATTATGATAGAGCTTTTAGCAAATGCGTTAAAGATTCAGAAGCAAGAGATAGATCTGGAAATTGATGAAATTTATAGAATCCATACCAATTACGCAAGGAAATATAAACTACCTGGAGAAGTTCATGTCAGGTTTCTGAAAAAAACAACAAGAGAGGAAATCTTGAAGAGGGTTAGAGATGAACCATTGCAATACAAAGGGAAAGAATTGGTGGTTTTGAAGCAAGTCCCAAGAAGAGTAAGGGAGATAAGGAAGCAATATCATTTCTTAACTATATTACTGATAAAAAACAACGTAAACTTTAGATGGTTGACACCCGAGGGATTACTTGTGGATTAGAATGAAAAAAGATATAGATTGGACTCCCCAGACAAAGCAATGGAATTTTATGAAGCACAATTTACTATAGATGAAAGACAGGAGATACAGGGAGAAATAGAACGTAGAAGCCAAGAAAAAATTGCAGTGGAAGGAAAGACTATGCAACCGGAAGCAAGAGCGGAGAGGGAGAAAACGACAGAACGCATAGAAGCAAGATTTAAAGATCAAAGGGAAGTCAGATCGACTAGAAGGATAAGACCTATTTATAAGTGAAGAAATGGAAGAAGAAATTAAGATGTTATCAATGAATATAAATGGACTAAACTCTCCTATGAAAAGAAAAAAGATTTTTCCAAGACTTCAAAGACAAAACTTAGACATAATTTATTTACAAGAGGTACACATCAAAAAGGACCATGTAAAACTATTGGAAAACTCTAAACTAGGGAAACTATACTTTTCATTAGCACATCAAAAGAAAAGAGGTGTGGTGCTATATATTAAGGAAACATTGAATGCTAAACAAATCTTTGTAGATGAAGAGGGGAGAATTTTGATGGTGGAAGCGATAATCAACTAAAAACAGACATTAAAAGTAGCAATTTATGCACCAAATAACAAGCAGGAAGAATTCTATAAGAAACCTCATAAAAAGATATTGGAGGTTGAATATGAGAATATCTGTCTTCTTGGGGACTTTAACGCAATTGTGGATGTTAAAGTGGACAAAAAAGTGTTAAAGTGAATAAAAAGGCAAGGAAAACACTACCCGGAACTTTTTTTAAGATGATAGAAGAACTAGGTATTCAGGATATATGGCAAGAAATAAACCCAGGGAAAAACCAATATATGTTTTACTCCAATAGACATCTATCATGGTCCAGAATAGATATGGTATGGTTCCTGACAGAACTAGGGTTAAACGTACAAGATATCAAGATAGAAACTAGCACCTGGGCTGATCACAATCCAGTAAAAGTTACCTGGAAGGGACAAAGAAAGAGGGTAAGATGGTCTCTGAACCAATCTATAATGAAGGACAAAGACTTCATACAAATGATGGAAAAAGAATTGGATTTCTTTTTTAAAGAGAATAAGAAAGAGGAGACCTCGCTACAAAATCTTTGGGACACAGCAAAAGCATATATTAGAGGGTTGGCTATAACTTACACAGCAAAGAAGAATAGGAAACAGAAACAAAATCAAAAATTGCTAGAAGAAGAATATAAGAGATGTGAAGTAGAATTGCAAAAACAACCATATAGAACATGCCTATAAAGGCAAATGGAAATAATTAAACATAAGCTTAATTTGATGGCGAAAGAAGAATTGGTGCAACAAATTAAAAGGGCAAAACAAAACTTCTTTGAGAATGCAAATAAACCAGGAAGTTGAAGCCTACAAGTTGAAAAAGGAGAGAGAAAAGAAGCTGATAAGTAAACTACAAGATGAGACAGGACAAATGCAACATCAAAAGGGGGCTAAAAAGAAAATAATTCAGGAATACTATAGGAAACAGTATAGATGCAGAGATGGTGTCAGAAGGAAAAATAGTACAATATTTAGAGAAAGCTGCATTGCCTAAAGTACCCCAAATGGTGAAGACTATGTTAAATGAGAGAATAACAATGGCAGAACTTGTAGAGGCGATTAAAAGACAAAAAAATAACAAAACACCAGGACCAGATGGACTTCCAGCAGAACTTTATAAACAGCTGCAAGATATTTTATGTGCGCCAATGTTAGAGGTATGTAATGAGGTAATGTTTAAACCCAAAATGCGAACTACGTGGTAGGAAGCAAATATTACATTGATTCTAAAAGAAGATTCAGATGCAACACAGATAAAGAACTATAGGCCAATATTTTTATTAAATGTGGATTATAAAATATTTGCCTCAATAATAGCTGAAAGACTCAAAAGATTCTTGAATGAATTTGTACATCCAGATCAAAATGGATTTTTGCCGAAATGACAAATTAAAAACAATGTAAGAATAATTTTAAATACGTTGGAATTTTATGAAATCCATTTGGGAAAACAATTGGCAGTGATTTTTTTAGATGCTCAGAAAGCATTTGATAATGTGAATTGGCAGTTTATGATACAGCAACTAAAGTGTATGGATTTTGGTGATGAATTTATAAATATGATTAAGATTATATATAGTATTCAAGTGGCTAAAGTAATGGTAAATGGAGATGCAACAGAGAACTTTTATATAAAGAAGGGTACAAGGCAAGGATGCCCGTTGTCCCCCTTATTATTTATATTAACGTTAGAAGTTCTAAATAGAAATATCAGAGAAAACTCTGGAATAAAAGGGCTAGAAATAAAAAAAGAAGAGTATAAATTGCAAGCCTTTGCAGACGATCTGGTATTTATCTTAGAGGAGCCGCTAGAGTCTGGCCCCAGGCTACTGGAGAAAATAGAAGAATATGGGGAAATAGCAGGACTAAAAATAAATAAAGAGAAAACTAAGATATTAGTGAAAAATCTAACAGTTAAGCAGAAAAATAAATTGATAGGAAAGATGGGTCTCCATGTAGTCAAGAAAGTGGAGTATTTGGGAGTGTACCTCACAGTGAGATGTGCTACAATTAAAGAGGACAACTATACAAAATTACTGCATCAAATCAAAATGGATCTGGAGAAATGGAAAAACCTGCAATTATCACTGCTAGGAAGAATAGCTTCAATCAAAATGAATATATTACCAAAACTGCTTTTTTTGTTTCAAACAGTTCCAATAAAGCTAGATAAAAACTTCTTTGATGAATTAAATAGAATTGTTTTAAAATACATTTGGCAAGGGAAAAAAGCTAGGATAAGATTGAAGCTATTGCAAGGCTCTAAAAACAACGGGGGGCTTGGGCTACCGGACTGGGAGTTGTACTACCAAGCAGCAGTATTAACTTGGGTGAAAGACTGGATAACCTTGAGGCACAAAAGATTATTGGTGCTGGAGGAACATGACCTGCTATTGGGATGGCATGCTTTCCTATGGTATGGGAAAAACACTGTACATAGATACTTCCAAAGATGCTACGTGAGAAATGCTTTACTTAGGACTTGGGAAAAAATAAAGGTAAAAAACTATAGGAAAATGCCAACTTGGTTATCGACTATGGAAGTGTTAACACATCCAAATCTGGTCAATTTGGAAATAATTGTAACATACAAAGATATTTTGAATGAGATAGGGGAATTAAAAGTAGACAGGAACTACAAAATCAAGGGGTAGACTTAGCATGATGGCCATATGCACAGATACAATCCAGACATGTGAAAGATGCAAAGGAATGGGGTTTCTATAAGGAGCCAACATCACTTGATCAAATTCTACTGGCTGCAGAAGAAAAACTGATTAAGAAGCTATATGGCTATTTGTTAAATATCAAAATGGAAGATGAACAAGTGAAAGAAACAATGATTGTCTGGGCTAAAAACTTTGGTTACAATATCGATTTAGATAAATGGCAAAACCTCTGGGAGAGAAACCATAAATTAACGATGGCCACGGCATATAAAGAGAATTTATATAAAATATTTTACAGATGGCACTTGCCACCGGCAAGACTGGCAAAGATGTTCAAAGACACATCCGCCAAGTGTTGGAAATGTAAGCAAATACCAGGCACCTATTATCATATGTGGTGGACATGCACCAAAGCAAAAAAGTTTTGGATACATATACATACTTGGTTAGAAAAAATGATAGAGCAACATATAGACTTAAAACCAGAGATATTTCTACTGGGCGTAATCCTGGGAAATTATGATAAAGCAACTGTATATTTAATATTGCATATATTGACAGCAGCAAGAATTGTATTCGCACAAGATTGGAAAAATGAAGATACCCCTATAGATGAAGGTGTTATTCAGAAAATATTGGACTGTGCGGAGATGGACAGATTGACTTTAAAAATAAAAGATAAAGAGGATACAGAATATTATTTGATATGGGATAGATTTTATCAATGGCTTGATAAAAGAGGTGGAAGTTAGAGTATATATGAGTAATACATGAATCATCTTGATAGCTTAAGCATTATTACAATTGTGGTTAAAAGATGGTAAACGATTTATATTGATAGATGAGCAGGTAGGATTATTAACTATAGAAGCACTACTAGACTATATCAATCTTAGAATTATCGTTATGAGTGGATTAATGATTTATACGAAGAACTACTTTGATACTTTAAATATTGTAAGTAAACCGTCATGATGTGAGATAAATTAATGTTAGGAGCAATGCCCTGACTTATTATTATTATTATTGTTAAAATAGGGTGAATGATTTATGTACCTGAGAAGGGAACCAGCTGACACGATGTTTTTCTGAGTATTGATACATAAATAAAAAATTAATTAATTTTTTTAAAAAAAGACAATCAGCATTCAATTGTCAGAAAGCTACTGACCAGAAAGCTACTGAAAAGTACACATTTTCATAATACAGATTGCTTATCTAAGACAAGTTATATCAATGTCACTGGATGAATTTATTTCTCTCCACCTTTGCTTTCATTCAACTTAAATAGCATATCTTCCATTACTTTGATAAGATTGAGATTTTGATAAGATGTTGTCCATTCACTGAACTTAGACATTTACTATGATCTTTATGCTTATTTTTATAGAGCAGAACCTAATTTGCATAATCATGTCTGACACTTAATAGGTTAATTTCTTTGAAACAGGATTTCATAAACTATTCAAAGGCTTCTGACTGGAGGAACGTATAAACCCGTGTGAATAAGAAAGTACATAAATTGAATGAATGAATGAGCTTAGAAAATTCCTGCCTGAAAGTCTGAAGAGATGCTACCAGACATTAGTGGATCAATACAATGATTCAGCATAAAAGCATCTGTTCATGCTGGTTTTAAGTGGTTCTGTTTCAGTAGTGCGTAGAAAACCCTGCCTGGATTGGTTTAGTCATCTCATAACACCATTACAAGGTAACTTGTTATTGGAGTTGGGCAGTGTACAAACTGAATTAAATAAATAAATATTTAGATATGGCAAGTGGAACAGAGACTGATTAAGTAACTAGCATAAATAAATGTTACATCCTAGGAACCAACTTTGCTGAAGTGTTGCAGATACATTTGAAGTATAAACTGAGCTTCTTTCCAAAAATCAGCGTAACGAAGCAAGGACTCAGCTAAAGTTAGAGCTTGGAGGGTTTTTCATTTTGGAAATCTCTTCCCCTGGAGACCAGGCTGGTACTGATATTATCTGCCTTTCGATGCAGTGAAAAACTAGAATTTAACACTTTACAGTAAATGATAAAGTGACAAACTTTTATCAAGGTTCATTGACCAAGTTAGATATCAAGATGCTTCCCTATAACTTACCCATTGAGAATGCTAGTACCATTAGGAAAGTACACCTTGGTGTGGAACCCTTCCATACTACAAAACTAATCCACATGGTTTTAATACAGCAACCACCCTACCACACCATAGCATTAAACATTGTATGTATGTATGTATGTATGCATGTATTCCTTCTGACCCCAATTCCTCTGAGCTCTCCTTCATCAAATGTTAAAGTATTTGTAGATCAGGACCATAAAATACTTTCTCACTGAGGCCAGTGGCACACTCAATAACTTGTTCCCATCAACATTAGAAATGGGCAGCAGGTAGAGTGCCTCATTAGCATCACATTATATCCCTGCTACTGCAAGAGATTGTGTGTCTAGAGAAGCTTTACTTTAATTTCATAATTGCTTCTAAGTAAAACAATATCTCTCACTCAAATGTGGAATTATTTGCTTTACAGCAAACTGATCCACTCTAAGTTACACTTATGGACTTTAACAGTAACATAGATCTTTGTGGCTTACAAGACACTTTGCTTCAAGTAACTAAATTAGAAATTTTCTGTGCTTACACAGATAAGAACAGGAAGTCTCCTTCCAATAGCATGCACCAAGGGTTACTAATCTGTGCTTCAGTTATCCATCTGTAAAATGTTGTGAAGACAGTTATATTAAGGCTGCAATGCTTAAGGCATTTACTTTAAATTCATATTACTTCTCAATTAATGGAACTTACTCTGTTGTCAGTGGTTTCAGAGTTTCATTTTGAAATAAACTGGTGTCTGTATATTACAAAAGTGAAATGCACAAATCTAAAGTTAACTGTTATTTTCAAAATCATTAGCCATGTCTTCTTGCAATAAATTCCACTATTTTCTCTAGTACTTCAGAAAATATATCATCATCTTTTTTTTTTCATAATTCATATGTTCCTTGGGCAACTTTTTAAATATACACGCATGTGCACACAGTCATATATACACACACATACACACAATCTCTTGAACAAGAGCAGATTATAAGAATTGTTGGGAAAGAAATGAGACAGAACATTTTGTTTTAAAACGTTAAGACCTGGAGATAAAGAGTGAAAGTTTATCCTTACTCCATGACTCTACTTTAGATAATACGAAGCACTTTTGTCCTATTAACTACTGACCAGAAGGAGACACTAGACTAGTTCCATCCTTATTGGGACTCTTCAGGAATAGCTGTCCTCCATACTAGATGTTCTATGTTCAACCCTTTAATGAGATTTGAGCATAAACCTATGCAACATTTACTATGGAGGATACCTACACCTAAAGAGTCCCAGTAAGGATGGAACTGATTGTGTAGTGCCTCCTCCTGGTCAGTGGCTAACACATGTGATAGAGCCAGGTTACGTGAAAGACTGGTTTCTGCTCAGCCAGTATGTACTGGCATGCTCTGGGTCCCTTCAGTTAAATAATGTAATCTATAGGTACCCAGGAAGTATGCCTTCTCTGTTGCAGTGATTGCCCTTTGGAATGAGATTGATTGAATGATTGATTATGAGCCATCAAGTCATTTTCTCCTCCTAGCAACCACACAGATAGATCTTCTCCATTACAATCTATCCCTTAACCTGTTCTTTCAAGTCTTCCAATGATGCACTCTTCACCAGCGTAACTGAGTCCATCCACCTTGCTGTCGGTCGTCCTCGTCTTCTCTTTCCTTCCACCTTTTCCAGCATTAGAGCCTTTTCCAGAGAGCTGGGTCTTCTGCTTGTTAATTTTCTTTCCTGTTTTATTTATTTATTCATTTATTTTAATTTGTATAGCTGCCCATCTCACCTAAGTGACTCTGGGCAGCTCATAACACTTAAAAAAACAACAACCAGATAGAAACAGATTAAAACTGATATTCAAACATACAAAAACCTTCAATAAAACCACATTAAAGCAAAATTAACCATAATCGGCCATGAAGTCCATATTTTTAAATTCAGTTTGTCTGTATATTGTACCAGGATACCATCTTGATTTAGGTTTGTACTTGTTTTTTGTTGTTGTTGTTGTTTTTTACTACAGCACTTGTGAACTGCCCAGAGCCAACTGGAGGCAGGCAGTGCCAAATTACATTAAATAATAGATAAATAAATCACATATAAAGCTATATACATTGCCCCCTGCCCTTTAAGAGGAGGCAGTCTTGAGGCCTCTAGCATGAAGCCCAGACCAATAAAAATCACATAACTCTCAAGAGCATATAGAAAAAAAGGAAGACAATGCATTTTTATTTATTTCACTTCTTCCACATTGCAGTTAAATATTTTCAGCAATGCATCCAATGATGGGATAAGAGTTTTTAAAAGTATAACAATGAAATGTATTGGAGAAAAAATCATTTACACTATTTCAGAAATCATTTATTTATTTGTTTGTTTGATTTTTATCCCTTCATTATTTTTTATAAATAACTCAAGGCGGTAAACATACATAATACTCCTTCCTCCTCCTCTTTTCCCCAAAACAACCCTGTGAGGTGGGTTGGGCTGAGAGAGAGTGACTGGTTAATATACAGATAATAAGCCATGTTGTATGATATGATTTTTTAATAACATTCTTGTGATTCTGAAAGGTTCTGCAAATTTAGGAGTTCCAGTGCATCAATCAGGGGAAAGTTTTCCCACTCCCATATACAGAAAAAATAAATGGGGAAATCCAGAGCAAAACCTGCCTACTAACCATAATTAAGGGGTTAGATATCTCCTAGAATTATCATTCAAAAAGATATTGATGTTAGGATTCCTCATAAAATTCCCAATATCTAATGTTAGAATTTCCAATAAAATTCCAAGAATGAGGCAGGATGAGTGTACAATGAAAGTCTCCTCTGAAAGTACAGGATGAACCAATGTGCTGTATCAGGGTTCCTCAACCTTGGCAACTTTAAGACAGGTGGACTGCAACTCCCAGAATTCCCCAGCCAGCAAGGAAAAGTGGAAATATAAATATAAATATAAACCCCAGTAGTTTCTTTCTGTCTGTAGCATGCCAAAGGGAGCATAAGGTAGTCCTTGAAATGAATGATGCCTTCTCTTAACACATATTACAACAAACTTTTGAATGCCAAAAAGCTGGCATTTCCCCATTGACTCCAAGCACTGCTCATTGAATGAATTGATGTCTGCCTCTAAGAAATGTTTGTAGAAATAGGTAGTTCACCCCCAGACATCCATGTGGGAAGTATGGAACTGTTACAATAGCGTTTTGTATTTGTGTTGAAAGAAGATTAATTTGTATAAAAAGCTACAGCTAGTTTCCAAGGTCCTTATCTATAATGGTTAGTGATAGATAAATTAGTAGAATTTGCTGGCCATCATCTTCACACTACTGCTAGCACAGATAAAAAGATAACAAGGGTCCACAAGGCCAAAGATGGTGAAAGAGGAAGGCAAGATTATGTAGAGTCTGTTTATGCATACTCCTAATTTGGTCCCCCTTAAACCTCAGAAAGTCTCCTGGGCTTCAAAACTAAGCAGGGTCAGCCATGGTTAGTATCTGGACAGAAGATTACCAAGAAATACAAGGATGTCAATTAAACTGGGAAGCTGAAGAACATTCTGGAAAAAGATAAGGACAAATCACTTCTGTGCTTTTGGCATGGATAAGTCTATGATGTTATGAGGAGTCAAGCCCAACTCAACCCTCTTAAGCTCACCACCATGGGTACAAGCCATGAAACTGATCATCTAATATGGATGGTACACTTGGCCTTCAGCTGTTTGGTGACTTGTTCACCCTTTGTGGTAAGCCTATGGTTTGCTTAACAATGGTTTGCTTGAATAATTGGCTGAGTTCATACTGAGCAGAAAATGAAACCCATCTCAGTTTAACATCCTCCAAACCCAGCCACTGCTAACCACAATCGAGTGGTCTCAACTCACTGTCAGCTTACATCCTCAAGATTGGTACATACACCTGCTGAATTCCTACCTACCATGCAGCTGTAATATGCTAGACCTTCATATCAGGCAGCAGTTCAGACGTTCCACTTGCTATAAAGCTAACTGATTGAAACACACTAGATGAAGAAGTGTGACATACGCACAAAGGCTGATAAACCTGTCTTTCTCAGACATGAAGAGAGGTTCCTCTTTCTCTTTCAATATTGTGCAAAGTGTGCTGTATTCCAGCAGCAGGCGAGTGGAAAACATACAGTATTTAAAGGAGCCGACACTTTCCAGAATGTATGTATGTACGTATCTCTCTCCCTCTCGTTTTCCTCTGCCGTCCCCCTCCTCAAACCCTCCACAAAGTGTTAGCGATCGGGCTAGAAAGTGGGTTCTTCGGGAGCTGGTTGGCCAAGCGCCGCTCCGCTCCGTTCTGCCGCCCTGCTTCAAGGTAGACCGCTTTGGCAGTCGTTTTTTGCAACTTTAGTCTTAGACGTGCCCTACGTGTCCTCTGCGCTCCGCTATCTGTTTCTGGCCATTAGCGCGGACGCTGAGGGCCGCTGCTCTGCCCCCGCGAACATCTGCCGCCCGGTTGGGAGGGAAGGCAGGCAGGCGGAACGCGCGGGGGCTGCGCGGGTTGCGTAGCAATCCACGAGCGCTTGAGTCTTTCTTGCATCTGGGAAGGAAGGAAGACGCGTCAAAGGCAGAGCAGAGGATCTGAAAAAGCCGTCTGGTGGATAAAATGCGTGAGAAGAGTGCGAGGACGTCTGAGGGGGGAAAAAACCGAGGTGAAGCAGGTCACGACCGGTTAGCCATATCGAGGCCGCAGTAATCGGGGGACCACGAAACGGCGGCAAGGAATTTTCTGTATCTGTTTGCCGCCGTCTCGCGGTCGCCCGGATCTCTGCAGTCCGGATATGGCAACACTGGTTTTAGGACACTTCCATGTGGCTCTTTAGTGCCAGCTCCTCTCAGACTGGCACCGTGCCTGCCTGCTGTCTGCACAGTCGTCCTCCTTGGGCTGCCAAGTGGACTTCCTTCCGACTCGGCTGGTGCGCAGCACTCTCACTTTCTAGCTTAAGAGCCTGAGGTTCTGCAGTGCCCAGCCTCCATCTCTTGGGCTTTCTCTCCTGACCCCCTTCCCAGCATGCTCGGTGTTCCTACGTTCAGAGAGCCAGTTTGGTGAAGTGGTTAAGGCACCAGGCTAGAAACCAGGAGACCCTGAGTTCTAGTCCCACCAGAGGCAAAAAGCCAGCTGGGTGACCTTGGGCCAGTCACTCTTTCTCAGCCCCAGGAAGGGGGCAATGGCAAATCATTCCTGAAATCTTGCCAAGAAAAAACTGCAGGGACTTGTCCAGGCAGTCACCAGGAGTCAACACTGACTCAAAGGCACAAAGCCTCTTGAATTGCATGCCAGGGGGCTGCATCGGGGTCGTGGCAGGGCAGGGCAGCTTGGCAGCCATCTCTGTTCCCACTGCCATGGTCACAACCCAGCGGCCATCCATGAGGTCAAGGCTCTTTTCTGCACTCTGTGATTGGTCAGCTAGAAGGAGCCTTCTTGGTATTTTGAAGCCAGCTGCGGTGGGAACCAATGCAACACTGCTTCAAGCTGTTTCTTGGGGAGCAAAGCCAGAGTAGAAGTGCCGTCTGTCTCAGAGGAGTGGTATTGAGTGGAAGAGGGTTTTCCGTCTGCATGTTTGCAACACAGCAGAGAGAAAAAAATAGCTTTTAAATAACTTCACAGTAACCACAGGTGAAGCTGAACAGCACCATGGCCATCTCTTTAGGTCATGAGTAAACATTATTAATTTAAGTGCAAAAGAGAAACAGGCTACCATCCTTATAATTTGTTGGCCCCACTATAGGAAGGGCTCTCAGAGCACAATAAAAACCAATACAACCTAACAAAAGTATGATTAAAGCAATCAAATTTGGAGTTTAAAAACACAACAGACTAAAAGGTACCACAGAGATAAACTCCTTAAATCACATTTGGCAGCTCCCAGGTAGATGTTTCAATATGCAGTATGAACAATTTATTATGGAAATATCATAGAATATCCAAATGATTTAATTATCTTTTAGTCGTCAGTCTGGGGTTCAAAACAAACCAAGTCTTTATTATGGTCATAGACCAGCATACTTACCTGGCACGGGAGTTACCGTGATCAGCCTGGGGTTATTTTCTGAACTAAGATTATTTGTTCAGGTCCAAATAAAACTACAGATCTCCAAAGGTATGGAAATTTCAGAGTGTTCCACCTCTGTAGCTTCTTAAAGGTATGGTGTTGATGTCAGCAGCGTTACTTTGAGTTCCCTCCCTAAACATCTAAGTTGTTCCTAGCAAAAGTCCAACTGTGCTTCCTTCTCAATAGGATATACTTTCTAATTTTGACAGTATGGACTTTCAAACTAGACCAAATTAAACTATACCCTCAAGAACACTTTTAGAATTATCTGATTTAAGACAGTTATGCCTGTCTTGTTTTTGCGCACATGTGAATGCTACAGAATTATTTTACAGAATTTACACAACATACAGAACTGTGAAGAACACCTGCATCAGTTCATTTTAAAAACACAAATAGGATAAGACCTAGGAAGGTGTATTGTAACATTGTTCACAGACCCTTTTAAGCAGGAAATAAACACCTTTTCCAGAGAAGTTATCTTCATCAGAGAGATGAAACGGGTTGATCCTTTTCCTGTTCCAAGTCCTCCCACCCCAAATAGTCCATCTCAGAGAGTTTGAAACAGGAACTCTGCAAAAAGAAGAAGAACTTATTATTACCACCATCCCTGCTTCTGTGATCCCAGGTAATCCTTCAGGAGAAGCTTTCCCTGTTTAAAAAGACAGAAGCAATAATTATGGCCAGTTACAGTCAATTCATTCTATAACCTCCCACCTTTTTTTTTTTTTTTTTTTTGGTCCCTTCAAGTCAGGTTTTTGACTCCTAGACTAGTCCCTGCAGTTTTCTTGGCAAGATTTCAGAAGTGGTTTGCCATTGCCAACTTCCTAGGGCTGAGAGAGAGTGACTGGCCCAAGATCACCTACCTGGCTTTGTGCCTAAGGTAAGATTAGAACTCACAGTCACCTGGTTTCTAGCCTGGTGCCTTAACTGCTACACCAGACTGGCTCTTCATTCTATACCAGGGCTATGCAAAACCATTTGTAGGGGCATTTCTTAAAGCACCCCTCCAAATCTGTAGCTTGAAATGTCCAGATGTTGCATCTTCTTGGCAGGCTGGTTTGAAGGGCTGTGTGTGCGTGCAACACTCCCACCAGGATTGTTGCCAGAGTGAAATCACTAGCACTTAGCTTCAGTGGCAGCCCCAGAGGAAGTTTTCTCTGTCCATGCTCAGATGACACAGGGAAGGGCTTGGAGCAGCCCCATTTCAGGGATTCAAGCAGCAGGTTGGTTTTGCAGTAGTTTCCACAAAGGTGTTCAAAGTAAGTTAAAGAACATAGCAGCTATCATAAAAATAAACTTGCATAACAACAGATATTACAAGTTCAATAATAAATAGGTCATTTAAAGCAGATAAAAAGATTAAATGAGCAAAAACTTATGAGTTAAATAATATATGAACATTATATCTGCAGTAAGTAATCCTCCTAACAGTTCATATTAAGAAACCTTGCAATGGGAACCTGTTACATCAAATCAGCAGTGAAAGAGGACAAGGGAAAACACTTTGCATAATGTTTAAGCGTCCGATACCATGAAACAGACCCCAAAGCCATATTTTTTTCCCCAATTGAAGTTTGCCCCACTGACTGGTATCTCACTTACATGCCCAGATAATCATTGTAAAGAACTTCAGAAAAAGAAACCCATCTCTCATCATTTTCTGCGTCTAATATTTACTTTGGCCCTAAAGCAGGACCCACTGTGGCCCTAGAACAATTTCAGTGCCAAGCTACTTCAATCAAAAAGTTGAATAAATTACAGAATACCTTTCAATAAGGCCAGCAAGTTAAGAGAAATAATGTCAGTGGGCTTGTAATTGGAAATAAATTAATTCTATTAAGTTCAGTGGAACTTCCATTCCTGTTAGTTAGGTATTCACATCTATAATCCAAATCCTAATAAAATACTGCCTCCATATCATTTTTGTAAGGGTCAGCTGCTATTGTTTCCTCCATGGGTTGGAAAAATCAGACTTGGCTGGCTGGCTGCAAGATCCTATTCAGGAGAAGGAGGATTTTATGTCATTTATGCTGGGACGCTATTCTTGGAGAATACATATTCTCCCACCACTAACTAATCCTGCCTCAATTTGTCCTTAACTGATTTTTATTATGTAGCATAACAGCTTAATTTATTTCTAGCTTCGTTAATATAAAAACTGCCTACTTGATCTCTTATATTTTCCACTTACAAGGGATCTATGCATTTTACAAAGGGCAAAACAAAGTCATATGTTTCTCATATATGCCTTTGAGAGCATGAACCCATTCACATAAAAGTATGATAATTCCACCCATATAATGAGAAGTTGCATTTGAATGTAGAAGTGCTTTTTTGCGAATTGTCATCTCAGAAAAATACTCAAAAGTTCAAAAACTGCTTTATGTGCTACTAACCTCAGCTTTATCAACCTGAATTAATTAAAAATAACATTAAAATTAAAATGGATTTAATTTCTATTGAAGGATTTGAGAGGAGCAGTTCTACTGTTATCTACATAATTGTAGCAATGGTCGATGATAAACATAACAAACATTTCAGGTATGTCTACCTTCCTACTTACTTTTCCTCTGCTCCACTACCCATTGCTAATGCTTAAGAGTGAGAGAAAGGGACATTTTTAAAACATTAGAAGGGGAAAAAAGTGAACAGGTGATCAAATATAGTAGTTAGATGCACCCATGCCATTGTCAGATTTGCTGGAACAATATCCAATTAAAGCGTAGAGGCAGAGCTGTCAACTAGTTTAGAAGATAATAAAAATAATTCATCTCTTTACTACTATCCCACCATTATTTTAATTGGAGTTAAAATATCCTCAACACACAGTCTACCATCAGAGAGATGAATGGTAGTTCTGAAAAGACTGGGTAAGCTTGAGTAACCATTGAAGAATTTGCCTTCAGTTTAAAAAAAAGAACAAGAAGAGTGAATGAAAAAATTCCCCTGCTATATTGAGAGCATCTCAAATACAATTTGCTCCTCACTAGAACAAGCAGAGCTAATCTCTCAGCTCTCACCAAGGATAGAGAAATTAAAATGCTTGTTCATCTCTTAATTCCTTCCAGGCATGAGCAGAAATTGATCACACAAGTAATTCTTGTAGTTAGGCTTCACAATTTAGAATTTACCTTTTCCCACTTCTTAATTGGATGACACTTTTGAACATTAGCTCTGGGACAGAACCACAATTAATTCATGCTCACTGAAAATCATTTAGTGCACAAAAAGGATAGGTAAATGATTTGGGCCCTGTTATTTCAATTTTTTTTAGAGTGTTGCATCAAGAAAATAACTTGAGCACCTTAACAGAATGGATAAGCTCATTCACAGAAAAGACGATACAGTTTATCAGTTACACATTCTTTTTCCAAGCTTCAGATCATGTGCTCAAACTTCCAAAAAGCAAAAAACTTGCTGTAAAAAGACTGGAAACCCTTTATAGACTTTTTACTGAAAATTGATAAAAATGAATTGCTGATTTTGGAGTTTTTTGATTGAAAAGGTTTGTTTATGGGAAGAAGGGAACTAGGATATACAGTATGGGAGGGTTGAGATGGTAATTACTACGTTTGTAATGGCTGCAAAGAAGATTGGAAGTCCTTCTTTATACATCTTTCTTTTTCTTGCTTTTTTTGTTCTTCACTTTTTCTTTTACCCTTTTATAATCTTTTTCTATTTCTTATTCTATGTTTCTGTAGTTTTTTAAATCTTTGTAAAATCTTCTTTTAATAAAATTATTTTTAAAAAAACTTGCTGTGTAATGGGAGGGGTAGAACTTGCATATTTTGCCTTCAGTGAGCTTTGGAGTTGAGACAGATGTACTATTTTTGCAGCAATAGTGATATTTTTCAGTCTAGCCTACAGCTGTAGTATTATGTAGAGATTTTCCATCCAAGTTTCAACCAGGCCTGATCCTCTTTACCATCTGATAGCAGACAAGGTCAGACAGACACTGCCAACTTCTGAAGTAGGTTTTGAAACATAATTAAATGTATATTTAATGCAAGTGCAAAAACAAAGCAGAATATGTACTTTTGTCTAGGTATAGATTCCAAAAGTATAGCACACAATGACAAAGACAGATTCACTTAGTAAAGTGAGAACTTTCAATTGAATCTCATAAAGTAGCCTTTTTGTAATATTGTGAGTTTCAAGGACTGAATTGCCCACTTCAGGAATTAAGGCAATATTGTTCATAAAGAGGTAAAGTATATTTAGCCATCATGTTGTAGTGGGTGGTTTCTCACCCTGCCAGCAACAGCTAGGAAGCAAGAACTCCAAAACTTACAAGGTGATGATGTTAGAATATGGAATAAATGTTGTTACATGTTACTTAACGAAGAAATTTTTAAAAGTCGTTGGGATGCAGTTTGGCAGCATGTGTTGTTTGTTTGTTATAAACTGTTCCCAAACTATAGCATCTAAAGACTGAAACCTCTGGGGGTAAAGTTCTTCATAATATGATTAAGAAAAGATGGTACTACAGCCACAAGGTACAAGCCTTTCAGCTAAAATCTCATTTGAAAATCATAGGAGGAAAGAAGGAAAAAAAATACAAATAATGTTTAAATTGCATACTAAATAGAATTTAATAGGAAATAACCTAAAGATCAATGAGAAGCATTTGTTCAATATACGCTTAAAGACATTTAAGAGGAAGAGAATAATGAGGCAATGAAATCGTATATGGCTGCAAAATTATCTTTATAAGACAAGGCTGGGAGAGATAATAAGGCAAGGAATAAATCTACCAAAGTAGTAGATAAGATTTCAAATAGACAAATGGATTTAAATGGGTACTAAGAAGAGGCTGTTTTAAACAGCCACCTAAATAGGTTTTGAATTCACAGAGGATGTAACAACTGCCCACGAAGGTATATGAAGCTCTTAATGCTAGCACAGTTCTTTAGGCTTCCAGTTTGCCCAACAAAACTGGTATCTGAAGCATTGGACTTAAAGAACTAGCAGAGTAGTGCTAGTATATCTAGAAGTGGTGGCTTAGAGATGTTGTCAAGCTGGGTAGAGAGAAAAAGATGTATTTTTTTCCAATGGAACTGGAGCACTCATATGAAGCAAGTGAGACCTTGAAAAGCTCTCTAAAGTGTAAGCCAAAGTCATGCCATTAGCTTACAAAAACCTTAAGGCATACGTTGTGAAATGCACAGGTGCAGCAACTACCTGGGCTTCAGTTACATTCACCTATTTCAGATATCTAAAGTTTAGTGATATATAGCAAGATCCAATTGACCTATGTGGAAAAGAAGAGCTTACAGAGAATGTGTCTGTTAGAACCTTGGTGATAATAAAGCTGTTGAGAAATCTATACATAATGCATCTAATAGAAAATGCATTTCTAACATATGCCTTCCAATTATATCCTGTTTAGGAGGCAAATCTATTTCTAAATACAGTTCAAAACATGAATGAATATATAGCCAGAATCTCAGCTTTAGTGAACATATTGGCAACAATATCTAGCATCTTATGTGTCATATAAAGTAAATAGACGAAGATGAAGAAGAATTCTCATATCCTCATAACAGATTACCAGTTAAGGCAAAAATTAATTCTCTGCCATTCTGAGCACACAGCATAACAATTTGGAATATTTATCTCATCTTGAATTACAGATTCAGTAAGGGGACTTTTACATTTTCATGGCTGGGCAGATATATAACCATATACTTAAGAACTGTCTGACATAAACTAAGTCTAGCGACCTCAAGATAATCTACTTCAGCATTGTTTAAAAACTATACCACCCTAAGGATATGTTACTTAATTCTAAGTTTATTTTACCAGTTTGTTTTGACTTCCTAAAAATCGCATCCCATATTTTGTGCTAAATAGAAACTCAGAAAGAATAACAGTGTAATGCAGGGCAAAAGCAAAGACACTTAAATAGTTTGGAAGAAAAATAAGTCTTATCATTTAAGCCTGTTAAGTAGTAAATGGCCAGTACTTCTGGCAGGGCATTTTATCCCACCATGGATATTACATCTATTTCTGTATTATGCAGAAGTATTGTTCCATATAAAGACATTCAGAAGATGAACTAGAAATGACAATGGAAGACCACTTTGTTAAACTTCAAGTCTGCCTCTAATCATGCACATTTAAAGCTGGAGGGACAGTGCTGAACATCCCTCCTGCTTTATATATACAGAGAGAATGCCACCTGGCCAGGAAGAATTGTGATTGGACTATCTGTACCCTAGGAAGAGCTGCAACTGGTCCTATCAGCATTGCACCATCTGTCTGTCTTTCTGTCTGATTGAGTGACAGACTGAGTAGTTGATACCCTGCCTTTCTGCTAGAGCAAGTAACAACATTTTAAAACCAAAGCGGAATATAACTGAAGCACAAATCACTGTAACTAAATCTAACCAGCTCAGAATGAGACACAGCTGGCACACTAGGGATGCTGGGGTATTCCTTCCTTCCTTCCTTCACCCCCATGAATCCATGAAAGTTAGGGATCAAGAAACATCCAAGACTTTATCCCCACTCTTTGAGAGGGAGTGTAATCCCCTCCAAAAGAGGTGGGACCTCAATTCCCAAGTCCACTTTCCTATTTACTAAGAATACCTCCTCCTTGTCTCAATTTAATTTCTGCTTGTTCTGTCATATCTAGAACTTAGGAATGTTCAAGGGTATATCTTTCAAACTGAATGATTACTTCCCCTAGCAGTTTCATGTAGATGTTGAATAACATGGGGACAAGATGGAGCCCTGTGGGACACCATAGGTCAACAACCTAGGTGTTCAACAGTAGTCTCCTAGCATTTTTTTCTGCATGTGGCCTGACAGGACTGCTGTAAAATGGTGCCCCCAAGGTCCAATTCCATCAGGCAGCCCCAAAGAATATCATGGACAATGGCAGCAAAAGCTTTTGAAAAGTCCAAGAAAACTAACAAGGCCACACTGTCTCATCTAGTTTCTGACACAGGTCACCCACCAAGGTGGCCAAAACAGCCTCAGAACCCTATCCCAAAAGCTTGATTGAAATGAATCCTGAAAATTAGTATCATTCAGATGTGCCTGTGGCTGCAAGGCCACCATTTTCTCAGCCCCCTAAGTTCAACTCATCTAGCTCAAGAAGAGACTCCACCAGGTAGTGGAGTGGAATGGAATGGAGTATGACAGCATTCACTCAAAATGGGCAGACTGCTGTATAGAGTATTTGGTAAGTGAAATAGAATTTCTATAGACCACAGCAATTCCAACTCCCCAACCTCCTAGCCTAGCCTGCTGTATCCATGTGTGGCAGACAAAGATGGGGGAGATAAATTCTTCCCTTTTTCTCTTACCCAGGTTTCTCTGATACACACCAACATTGTCATCCAGAATTAAATTCTAATAAAAGCTGTTTTATCAGCAACTAATCTGGTCTTTCAGGATGGAAGTATCAACATCACTGTCAGCTTGACTACTGTGGTTGAGCTGCAACCTGAAAGGAAGAGAGGCCAACCAAGAGCCTGCTTTCTTTTCCCTGCAAAAGCCAAGTTGCAGCCCCCCATAATCTGTGGCTCATTCATGTCCCAGAAGCCACCTGGGCTCGAGCTGTAATTGAATCTGATGCTTTAGTTTAAGGATACTCACATGTGCTGAACATCATCTCCCAGAGTAGATAAGCAACTCCACAAGAGTTCAGTTTCTTGGCTCTCATCCAGCAATTCCAGGGGCTGGTACAAAACCCTTGTAACGCCACCCAAATCAGATGTAAGAAAAAAAATAGAAATACCTCACCATTACACAATAGAGAGGAACAGAAAGGCTTATGCTGCTTCTGTCAAACTTGGCTGCTGACAAACGTAGTCCATTAAACATTTTGGAAAATTTTGCTTCTAATTACATATTTCCTATCACCTAAAAACAAGTGTTCTTTCACTTAAATAAGACAATTCTGTTTTTTTTTCCCCCCAATATGTTGTAATAATCTAGTTTGTGAAAACATATGTTTCAGAATTTCAAAACTCAACACAGGGAGGGAGGGAGGGAGGGAGGGAGGGAGGGAGGAAGGAAGGAAGGAAGGAAGGAAGGAAGGAAGGAAGGAAGGAAGGAAGGAAGGAAGGAAGGAAGGAAGGAAGGAAGGACATATATCAGTATGTTTTTAGTCCTAGAGGGGAAGAGCTGTGTCAAACAAATCCATAAATGTATCATTAGAAACCGCCAGCTTTACTATTTTTTGGAAAAGTAATGTTGAAAAGATTAACGCTGCCAGATCTGAATTGCAAAAGTCCAGATGCCCACTAGATGGCAGCATAGTGTTAGAGCTTTCTGTATCTCTTGGTTGCCATCTAAAGGTCTTCCAAAGTTTTGCCTGATAAGCCTGATATTTCTTTGCCTCTGCTGATGTCCACAAAAACTTTAATTGCAGGGAAGGCAGAAGATAAACTGCATTACTATACCTGTAAATTTTTCAACTAATGATCAAAAGTCTGATCTTGCAAGGTTCTTAGGAACCCTTTATACAAATTAATTATGACTTAAATGTTTTTATTTATTTGTTGGATTTCTCCCCCCGCCCATCTCCCCCACAATAGGGGACTCTGGGCAACTTACAAAAAACATTAAAAACTATACATATATCTAAAACACAAATACATCCAGCATTAAAACAATACTAAAAAAGGAAAATCCAAGAAGATGGAAAATCAGGGCGGGGACAGCCGGCCACTATGGGGCTAGCCATCTCCCTGCTTGAGCTGTTCCCTCCCCAGCCCAGGCCAAGTGGCAGAACCAGGTCTTCAAGGCCCTTCGGAAAGCCAGGAGTGAGGGGGCCAATTGCACTTCCAGGGGCAGAATGTTCCAAAGAGTGGGGGCTACCGCAGACAAGGCCCGCCTTCTGGACCCCGCTAGATGGAGTTCTTTTACTGAGGGGGTCCGAAGCATGCCCTCTCTGTGCGATCGGGTGGGACGGGTTGAAGACATAGGGGAGAGGCGGTCCCTTAGGTAACCTGGCCCCATGCCATGTAGGGCTTTAAAGGTAATAACCAACACCTTGAATTGGACCCGGAAGCAAACTGGTGCCCGATGCAGCTCGCGGAGCAACAGTGTTACATGGGCCCTTCTTGGGGCTCCAAAAATAGCCCGTGCAGCCGCATTCTGGACCAGCTGTAGCTTCCAGATACTCTTCAAGGGTAGCCCCATGTAGAGCGCATTGCAGTAGTCTATCTGGGAGATAACAAGGGCATGAGTGACTGTTCGAAGGGCATCCTGATCCAGGAATTTTTAAATATTTTTAAATGGGAATTGTTTAATGTTTTAAATGGGAATGTTAAAATATTTTGAATAAAATGCGTTGTTGGATCATAGAGCATCTAGTAAAAATGTGGTGAGATTCATACTGCTGAAATTAGCCTATTGTGATTCTGCTGGATAAGAAGGTGTGATGTATTTGTCACAAACATTAATTGAAAACTGATTCTGCAGGGGTGCTTTGAAAAATAGGCATGTGCTCTACAGTGAGACAGGCAGTGACAAATTTGAAATATAAATGAATGAATGAATGAATGAATGTCAACATTTTGGTATATATTATTTATGATTCTATACATTAGCTAGTTTCTTTTTGCCTTACCAAGAAGCCCATCAAAACAGCTTGCCACACATGAAGGAAAGCATTGAGATATAAAATAAAATTAACATGGAATGATAAGTACTTCTTAACTAACTACTCATCAAAATAGGAGTAGAACCTCTGGAAAATAGTACAGAAGCATACAGATGCCAAATGTTCCAGACATCTCTATAAAAAGTCTACCAGCTTCTATCTCCCATTTTTGCCTCTGGCCAACATGGTTCAACAATCAGAGTTGATCTGTGACCAATGAAGTCTCTGTCCCAGATTTGGGACAGATATGAAACTGAAATTCATCTAGATAATCCATTGCACCGGAAATGTCTGAAGCTGGGAAATAAGTCCAGCTGAGTACCGTGGGGCTTATCGCTGTATAAAGATGCATTAGATTGCACTACTAGGCATTGGGTACAACTTTTTCTTGTGCAAGAGAAATAGTTTTGGCAGGGAAGTCATGCTGTCTTTTAGACCTGCTATTATTTGCTTTGAGTGGCTATTTTTCTGATTGCAGATAAATCATCACAAACTGGCAATTTGAAAGAAATGTTCAGTGGAAGTGTACTAGGTAGAACAGAGGACAGTGCAGTGCTGGTAGAGGGATAATTGATTCTGAAAACTTAAAGGCGAGCAGGGGGCCTCAAGGGCTAACAGCACAGATAATTTAAGAAGAATCTGGATGTCAAGTATCTGAAAACAGATGACTGAAAGAGGGTTCATGTGGGAAGGAATTGCTGGGTTGGAAGTGGTAAATTTATTGCAGAAAGGATTTAACCAACTAATCTTCAGTAAAACCAGAAAACCAATATAGTCTTAATGCTTTTGCACCGCCTGCTGCTAATTATTATTAACATTGATCCCATTTCATTCACTTGGAATGTACACTTGTGTAAATCAAATGATCATGGAGAAAAATAAATGTGATATAATGTAGTATCTTTAGTGTCAAAATATGAAACATTGTCAAAATTTGGAGGATATTGCATGAACACCAAATCAGTTAAACACAACTAAGCCCCATTGATTTCAGTGACAATTTGTTTTGGTCCTTCTCTAATGAATTTATAATAACTTACGCCATGTAATATATACATATTAGGTTTAAACACACATACACACCCTGAATCACTCTGTACCTGGCACTCAAATACTCTTAATTTATTCTGTGTATACATATTTAATTGAAAAGGTGCAGAAACACTTCAGTGTGTATATTGAGATGAAAACATGGAGAATGTAAGAATTTGGCCTTTGGCAGTTGAGAAACTACACCTGTTCCTAGGCTATTTTACCTCAGACTGCAGTTGAGAGATCACTTAACAGAAAATATAATATTGAATATGTACCCACAGAAAGATGGTATGTAGAGAAAAGGCTAGTAATTTCCTCCATAAAGTCTAAAACATTTTTAGCCTATGATCCAAGAATTAAAAAATGTGCCACTTTCAGAGTTTGAGTTAACACCCCCCCCCATTTGTTCATTATCAATTCTTTCCTAATTAATCACAAAGCCATTACACTATCATAGTATCATAACATTTTAGAGTTGTAAGGGACCTCAGAGATCATCCAGTCCAACCCCCTGCCCAGTGCAGAAATCCTCATACCACCTTAGGCCCCTTTGGAAGACCTCTCTTCCCATGGGCTATCTTTATAAGAACAGTAGATGAATATATTGGCTTTGTTTCTGCCCCGCCCTGGGTTCATTAGACACCTTGGCTGGACCAGTCCAGTAGGTCCTGCCTCCTTGCAAGGGAGGGAAGGGTAGCGCCAGCAAACTGCAAAGCAGTTGGGGAGTGCTCTAACCATGACACAGGTCTATTAGAATCATCCTCCACCTTTGGATCATGTCCAAAGGCAACACCCAGATCTAGCATGCAACTTCTGGTTATGCTTTGGGCCTCAGTGATTTGAACCACTCTGTGGTGACCGTGGTGGCTATGCAAAGGCAGGTAAAAATCCTTAAGGACTATCAGCCTCATTGATTCCACCAGCAATCTAGTGATGGAATCAAACAGCTCAGCCAAGAATGTCACTACGCAGCAGGGAGGCCCGTACAATGGCAACACCCAACTGCTCCCTAGAGCTCAACTTCAGCCACAAACTCACACCTCATTATCCGTGGAACAGAGCCTCTGAAAGCCACCAAGACTTCCCAGATGACAATTGCTAACCCTGCCCTGGGTTCAAAGCTGACTCCACACGATAAATCCAGTCGGGCACAACTCCGAGCAGGGAATACCCTACTCTGGACCCTCAGATTTTATACCTGAATAATGAAACTCCGTGTGAATCTGGCTTCCTCAGGCATGTATTGCTGCTAGGGGCTTGACAATTTATGCTAAATGTAAATTCTTCTGGGTTGCATCCCATCTTGACCACTGCAATGTGTTTTCAGTGGGGCTGCTCCTGAAAAGTGCCTGAAAATTGCAAATGGTACAAACCATGGCAGTGAAGCTCTAACCCAGCAAGGCTGGCTGGGGAATTCTGGGAGTTGAAGTCCACACCTCTTAAAGTCGCTACGGTTGAGAAACACTGCTCTAACCAACGCAAGGCATGATATATGTATTAAAAGAGATGCTTCCCTGGTGTTCTGTCTGAAGGATTGTCTTTCCTGCTATGAACCTTTAGACTAGCAGGAGAGGCACTTAAAGAAGTATGTGAAGCTCTTCTGTCTGGCATGCAAGATTGTCTTCTCTTGTCACTCCAGGCTATTCAATGCACTCCTCAAGGAGGCCCTGCTCTCATAATATTCCAGAAAAATGGCAAGAGCCCATCTCTTCCACCAAGAGTTTCATGGTTAACTGAACTGATGTCAGTAAGAGGTTTTTGTTTTGTTTTTTGTCTGCGCTCAGTCATTACTGACCCTGCAGTGACTGCCTGGACGAATCCTTGCAGTTTTCAAGGCAATTGTTTTTCGAAAGTGGTTTGCCAGAGCCTCCTTCCTAGAGCAGAGCCCAGCTGGCGAGCACAGGAGGCGGGGTTTCCGTTGCTTCGCACCCTTTTCGGGCGAGCGCGGTTTCGCACTTACCGGCAACTGCTCCCAACTCCTTTTGCAGGCGCTGCCAGCATTTTTCCTCCCACCAGAGTGAGAGTACCCATTTATCTACTCACGTGAGTTTTCGACCTGTTGGGTTGACAGGAGCTGGGGAGGAAACAGGAGCTCACCCTGTTAACGCGAAGGCTGGACTTGAACCGCTGAAGCATCAGCCATTTCTGGCCGGCAACTTTCAGCGTCATTAAGCCGCTGCACCACCGCATCCCCCCAGTAAGAGCTACTCTCATGTTATTTCTGGGTTGAATAGCAAGTTACTTAATTTTTTAAAATTCTTTACAATGTTATATTGTTCTGTTTTATAAGCACATCATTTGTATTTTTAATAGCTGGGAGTGCTTGAATTATTTTACAGACGGAAAGATGCAATCGAAATGTAATGGATTAATTTCCAGCAACCTGCCCTTCTTGTACGGTTTCATAGGCTATGGTTTTTGCGTGTTTTAAGGGAACAATCCCATTCTTCGGGCTTGAAAATGACCACAAAGCTACTATTCTGCCTTTTTCCTAAGAATTGCCTCATTGGCAGATTAATTTCAAGTCATGTCAGATCAGTGTGATCTGTAATTATATCAGATCAGTTGAACTGCCTCAATGCAAGTTAAAATGTTTGCCATCGCAGCCCAAAGCACTAGGAGCTTGTTGGTAGATTTTTCCATTTATGGTAGGAATTTCTTTTGGTAAAAAACACATGTGAGTACAAAGTACTTAATAATACATTGGGTAGAAATTTACCTAATATAATTTGATGACATTTACCTAATATAATCTGATAAAGAGAGAGAGAGCAGAAATTGACTGAAATGCTCAACCTCGTCCCCATAAGTACTTTTCTGTAATAACAAGTTTGCTTGTTATTGAAATTAATTGAATCTACCTTACTCTGGCAATAAATGAATAAAACCTTAAAGTAATTATTGTAAATGTACATAACCATAGCCAGTGTACACTGGCCAAAACTGAAGAAAAATAATTATTCCTGAAATTGTGGCTCCTATTTTTCCTATATTTAATCAATAGAAAAAATGGAAAACAAACTATTGTAGTAAATTGCAATTCCTTATTCTAGACTTCAGTATTTTCAGCCTATATTTTATGTTCCATGAGTAGCTGTCCTCAAACCTTTTTAAAGATGGGCTAAACTGTTCATTTTTGAGAATTCCATTTTACTCTTCCTAACATGTATATGAGTAACTTTTATAATCTAAATACTATGCATCTCATATTTGTTGACTGAGGTACATTCTCTTACCATTTTCCTTTTAATTTTGACTGTTATTTGAAGTTATATATATATAATTTGTTTTGTATTTATATTTCTCAGATGAAAGTTCTGATAGTGCCCTATAGAATCCATAAACCTTGAGCTAAGTAGTTCATTATATATACATATACATATACCATTTTTTTTTTTAATCCATTCAGTCATGTTTGATTCTCAGACTGCCTGGACAAGTCCCTGCAGTTTTCTTGGCAAGATTTCAGAAGTGGTTTGCCATTGCCTGTTTCCCAGGGCTGAGAGAGAGGGACTGGCCCAAGGTCGCCTTGCTGGCTTTGTGCCTAAGGTGGGATTAGAACTCAGGGTCTCCTGCTTTCTAGCCTGATGCCTTAACCCCTACACCAAACTGGCCCTCATATACATATACATATACATATACATATACATATAGCAACATTTTTAAAAATAAAATTAATCAAGAATCTTTTACAGTGAATTGGTACCCCACTAAAATCCAAGCACACACAAAATGGTACTTACTTCAAAGTGGTTGGCTCAATAACCAGGTATTCAGGAATTTTTTCCTAGGGAAGATGAGGGTTAGTCTTTGCTATTTAGAAAAACTAATTTCCCAGCGAGCTACTGGAAAAGAGGAAGGAGGGCAAAAGAAGAAGAGCAGTTTTTTTTTGTTGTTTAGTCATTAAGTCGTGTCCGACTCTTCGTGACCCCATGAACCATATTGCGCCAGGCCTTCCTATCTTTCACTGCCTCCCTGAGTTTGCTCAATTTCATGCTCATTGCTTCAGTGATGCTATCTAGCCATCTCATCCTCTGCCGTCCTCTTCTCCTTTGGCCTTCCATCTTTCCCAGCATCAGGGTCTTTTCCAAAGAGTCCTCTCTTCGCATTAGGTGACCAAAGTATCTGAGCTTGAGCTTCATTATCAATCCTTCCAATGAGCAATCAGAGTTGATTTCCTTTAAGATTGACTGGTTTGACCTCCTAGCAGTCCAGGGGACTCTTAAGAGTCTTCTCCAGCACCACAGTTCAAAGGCATCAATTCTTCGGCGTTCAGCCTTCTTTATGGTCCAGCTCTCACAGCCATACATTACTACTGGAAAAACGATAGCTTTGACTATGCGGATCTTTGTCGGCAAGGTGACGTCTCTGCTTTTTAATATGCTATCTAGGTTTGCCATAGCTTTCCTCCCAAGGAGCAAGCGTCTTTTAATTTCATGGCTGCAGTCTCTGTCTGTGGTGATCTTGGAGCCCAAATAAATGAAGTCTGTTACTGCTTCCATTTCTACCCCTTCTATTTGCCAGGGATTGATGGGTCCAGATGCCATGATCTTAGTTTTTTTAATGTTGAGTTTCAAGCCAGCTTTCGCACTCTCCTCTTTCACCCTCATCAAGAGGCTCTTTAGTTCTTCTTCACTTTCTGCCATTAGGGTGGTATCGTCTGCATATCTGAGGTTATTGATGTTTCTCCCTGCAATCTTAATTCCGGCTTGTGATTCTTCCAGCCTGGCATTTCTCATGATGTACTCTGCATATAGGTTAAATAAGCAGGGTGACAGGATACAGCCTTGTCGTACTCCTTTCCCTATTTGGAACCAATCGGTTGTTCCATGACCGGTTCTAACTGTTGCTTCTTGGCCCGCATACAGATTTCTCAGGAGACAGGTAAGGTGGTCTGGTATCCCCATCTCTTTTAGAATTTGCCACAGTTTGTTGTGATCCACACAATCAAAGGCTTTTGCATAGTCAATGAAGCAGAAGTAGATGCTTTTCTGGAACTCTCGTGCTTTCTCCATGATCCAGCGAATGTTGGCAATTTGATCTCTAGTTCCTCTGCCTCTTCGAAACCCAGCTTGTACATCCGGTAGTTCTCGGTTCACGTACTGCTGAAGCCTAGCTTGTAGGATTTTGAGCATAACCTTGCTAGCATGTGAAATGAGTGCAATTGTGCGATAGTTTGAGCATTCTTTGGCATTGCCCTTCTTTGGAATTGGAACGTAAACTGACCTTTTCCAATCCTGTGGCCACTGTTGCGTTTTCCAAACTTGCTGGCATATTGAGTGCAGCACTTTAACAGCATCGTCTTTTAGTATTTTAAATAACTCAACTGGAATACTGTCATCTCCACTAGCTTTGTTGTTAGCAATGCTTCCTAAGGCCCATTTGACTTCACTCTCTAGGATCTCTGGCTCAGGGTCAGTGACCACACCAGCATGGACATCAGGGACATTAAGATCTTTCTTGTATAGTTCTTCTGTGTATTCTTGCCATCTCTTCTTAATCTCTTCTGCTTCTGTTAGGTCCCTGCCTTTTTTGTCCTTTATCATGCCCATCTTTGCCCTAAATGTTCCTTTGATATCTCCAATTTTCTTGAAGAGATCTCTAGTCTTCCCCATTCTATTGTTTTCTTCAATTTCTTTGCATTGTTCATTTAAGAAGGCCTTCTTATCTCTCCTTGCTATTCTCTGGAAATCTGCATTCAGTTGCTTATATCTTTCCCTTTCACCCTTGCTTTTCGCATTCCTTCTTTCCACAGCTATTTGTAAAGCCTCATCAGACAGCCATTTTGCTTTCTTGCATTTCTTTTTCTTTGGGATGGTTTTAGTTGCTGCCTCTTGTACAATGTTACAGACCTCCGTCCATAGTTCTTCAGGCACTCTGTCTACCAAATCTAATCCTCTAAATCTATTCATCACCTTCACTGTGTACTCACATGGAATATGATCTAAGTCATACCTGAGTGGTCTAGTGGTTTTCCCTACATTCTTCAATTTAAGCCTAAATTTTGCAGTAAGAAGCTCATGATCTGAGCCACAGTCAGCTCCTGGTCTTGTTTTTGCTGTCTGTATAGAGCTTCTCCATCTTTGGCTGCAAAGTATGTAATCAATCTGGTTTCGGTATTGACCATCTGGTGATGTCCATGTGTAGAGTCGTCTCTTGTGTTGTTGGAAAAGGGTGTTTGCTATGACTAGCTTGTTCTCTTGACAGAACTCTATTAGCCTTTGCCCTGCTTCATTTTGTACTCCAAGGCCAAACTTGCCTGTTATTCTGATTACTCCTTGACTTCCTACTTTAGCATTCCAATCCCCTATGATGAAAAGGACATCTTTTTTTGGTGCTAGTTCTAGAAGGTCTTGTAGGTCTTCATAGAACCGGTCAACTTCAGCTTCTTTGGCATCAGTGGTTGGGGCATAGACTTGGATTACTGTGATGTTAAATGGTTTTCCTTGGATACGCACTGAGATCATTCTGTCGTTTTTGAGGTTGTACCCCATTACTGCCTTTCCCACTCTCTTATTGACTATGAGTGCAACTCCATTTCTTCTAAGGGTTTCTTGCCCACAGTAGTAGATATAGTGGTCGCCTGAATTAAATTCACCCATTCCCGTCCATTTCAATTCGCTGATTCCCAAGATGTCGACGTTCAATCTTGTCATCTCATGTTTGACCACATCCAGCTTGCCTTGGTTCATGGATCTTACATTCCACGTACCTATACAATATTGTTCTTTACAGCATCGGACCTTCTTTTCGCTTCCAGATACATCCACAGCTGAACGTCCTTTCGGCTTTGGCCCAGCCGCTTCACTCTTTCTGGAGCTACTTGGAATTGCCCTCCGCTCTTCCCCAGTAGCATATTGGACACCTTCCGACCTGAGGGGCTCATCTTCCAGTGTCATATCTTTTAGCCTTTTAACATTGTCCATGGGGTTTTCTTGGCAAGGATACTGGAGTGGGTTGCCATTTCCTTCTCCAGTGGACCACATTTTGTCAGAACTCTCTGTCATGACCTGTCCGTCTTGGGTGGCCCTGCACGGTATAGCTCATGGCTTCACTGAGTTACACAAGCCCCTTCGCCACGACAAGGCAGTGATCCATGAAGGGGCAGTTTTTTATACATCCTAAATAAGATACCTTACTATTGTTTCCCCCAACAAAATGATTAGCTCCTGTAAATAAAAAGAAAACCCATATAATTCTCAACATATGAGAATACAAAGCATAGAAAAAGACTTGAGTGAAATAGACGTGAGTGAAATGCTTCATCGAAATCTGCCTTGCAGTTTCTCCAAAGTGTTCTTTGCTGTCAAAGAGGCTTCTGCTCTTCTCAGTTCTCCCTGGCAACCTTAGGAATTTCTTTCACCTTTTTTTTTTCCTTTTGGTGGTGGTGTTTTAGAGAGAGAGAGAGAGGGAGGGAGGGAGGGAGGGAAGGAGACAGAGAGAGAGAAAGAAATTTTTGTTGCTTTTTATGGTGTTTTAGAGCTTACTTTACTGCTGAAGGCAGTGGAGCATCTGCAGAGGGGAGATCAAAAAAGTCAATATGGCAGCTGGAACTACACGAAGCTGTGTCCTTTTTTAATGTGTCTCACTTGGGGGACACAGATAAAAAGGGTCAGGACTTCCATTGAGCAGTCATAATCATCATCTTGACTTTTTTGACCCCCCCATGGATGCTCCTGAGGTGGAAATGTTATTGCTGTTGTTTTTTGTCACATGACTTTCCATCACTTTCTCTGAAGGTCCACACTTTCCAATCTGCAAAAGCTCAGTTGGAAGAGCTCCTTGTGACATCACAATCCACCCATGAAAATTTCACTAAAATTGTCCTTCTCTTCAAAAGAAATTTCAAAAATAATTGTTCTTGAATGGCAACTGATAGAAAAAAATGTAGAGGTGTTTTAAAAAATGTTTAAGATTGCAACATACAGGCTCTTTCCTGACATCTCTTACCAAGGTTTATCTTCTCCATTCAAATCAAACTGTATTTCAGATATGAAAAACAATGTTTACATTTCCTACTCCCCAAGTAAGTGAAGAAACAAGAATTTTTAAAAAATGGCAAACCAAGGCGTTGATAGCACCAAAAGTTGTATTAATAGAAAATTCCTCTGGAAAAATCAGGAAATTGTTTTGCGTATCAGGCCACGGTGGCAGATCAGCCTCGTAATCACCCCACAAGTACGAAGCAGATTAGTCATCACAACTCTAAATCTAATGAAGTACTGATCTGTCAGTAACAAGAAAAGCACATCCTTTCTTCCAGATGATTGCCATCATGACCAAAACAAATTACAATTGAGATCATTCCATGTGGAGCCAAATATCAAAAAAGAGTAGATATGCTTGTTGTAAAGGTCGTGAAAATCATGAGCTGCACCAGGTAATGAGTACCTCAGGTCCATCTACTATACATTTAGGCCATTTCCTCACTACTGATGTATTGTGTCTTTTAGCATCACTAACGATCATTGTGGTGATATAAAGTCTGTTTTCATTACTTTAGCACAGCAATAGTTGGACAACATTACAAGATACTATAAACCATTATGAGGAAATGGTGTTAGTTGCCTGAAGATTAGCAGTAAATACCACTCCACAAAATCAAGGAATTTGAAAGCCAGAAGCTTCAGAAATGCCTATCCTCCTCTATGGCAGTATAAATATACTAAAAGTAAAATAATTAAATATTTGGCATCTTTTCATGATCATCAACAACACTCCTCACCAACTTTATCTCATTCTATTGTGAATTCCTCCAGTTAAAGAGATGGTGGTCTTGTTTTCCTAACTCCATTTGGTGCTCCATTCTTAAACTGGCACATTTTAACCATGCTCTACCACTGTCTCTTCTTAGCTCAGTGCTCCCCATTTTCTGGATTGGCAAGGCTGGTCAGAAAAATGGCAACTTTGAAATAGGCACAAGATCCCAAGTCCAAACATCTCCAAGGGTGTTGGATAACAGGACTAGGATCTTGTGCTGGTGGTAAGTTAGCTAATCAGCACCTGCAATAAAATGGTCAGCTGATGTCTTCACATTCTGGCTAGCTGCCTTGCGTTTTTTATGAGCATGTGGAATATAAATTGAAATAATGTATTTTTAAAAACAAAAATAAGGCCAAAGAAGATGGAACTTAGAAGAAACAGACCCTGCTACCTAGGAGAATAACAAAAATATAAGAATTAAAGTATGTGTTATATAGATGAAAACAACTAGGAAGGACGGTTTTATGAGGGTATGAAAAGGAGGAATGGTAATCAAAAGTAATCTTCTCCAACCTGGTGCCCAGCAAATGTCTTGGCCGAAAGGAAACATCTCCTCAAGTTGAACTCTGCACCTGGCAAATTCGTAGATAGGTCCATGTAATTTTGCTGGCACAATACAGAAGTGGTTTGCCATTGCATTTTTTCTAGAATGTTTTACCTTCCAATCTTGCCTTCAGCTCTGTCATTTCCTGGTGATTTCCTATCCAAATGCTAGCTAGGTTTGACCCTATGTATCTTTTTGACATCCTCCAAAGTCATTGTAGTCTTCCACCAATCCCATCATACTGTCCAATTTATCTGGGGTAAGAAGGAAACTGGACTGGGAAAGATAAAGCAAGTAGAAAGAATTCCTAGACCCCACTGCTCTGCCCCTCTTGGTGATATCTAACCATGTAAGCAAAGGCATGGTTATCCATGAAATGTCATCCAAGATACTCTGGTGGCATTCAGAGGTGCTGCTTCACAGATAGCTGGTTGCAGGACCCTATTTGTTAGATTGGGCTGTAGGGATCAGCTGGGACTGTTGCTATTGTACAGTCCTCTCTACTGCATAACAACCTCCCTGACTGAGCTTCTTGATTCTGTGACTAGGTTAGCAATGGAATTTTCCAGGCTTATGGTCCTTGGGGACTTCAAGCTGTCTTCCTTGGGGTGGTGTTCAAGGGGACTCAGGAGTTTGTAGCCACCATGACAGCCATGGGCCTGATCCAGGTAATCAAGGACCCAACACATGACTGTGGTCATACTCTAGATCTACTTTTCTTGTAGGAGCAATTGGAAGGTGATCTGAACTTGGGGGAGACTGCTATCACTCCTCTGTCATGGTCTGATCACTCTCTGTTGGCCCTGGAGTTCTCTGGTACTCTCCCCCTTCCCCCTGCTACAGGCAGGGAGACTGGACCTACTCAATATGCCCAGGTGGACCCAGTAGGGTTCTAAAAGGAGCTTGAGGTTGTCCATGAAGGTCTGATGCAGGACCTTGGTCGTTGCCTAAAATGAGAAGGCTGTGGGGGCTTTGGATTGAAATGCAGCCTCTCTCTTTCCACAGATTTCAAAACTCCCCTTGGTTAACCAAGGAGCTGAGGGTGATGAAATGGTTGAAGAGATGCCTAGAGGACTGCAGGAGGACAACAAGGATGAACCCATGCAAACACAAGCCAAAGCCACTATTAAGGCCTACCTCACAGCAGTAAGGCTGACAAAATGCCAGTATTTCTCCATACTTACTGTATCTGCTGATAGTCACCTGGATGCCCTGTTCAAGGTAACATGGGCTCTCCAAGGGGCAATGGAGGTTTACTGCACTTTGGGCATCCAAGGGATTCAGTGAAGTTTCTGTCTCAGTGTCTGGAGGCTGTGGGGGATTGAATGGGGCAGAACAGGTTTCAACTCTACCTTACCAAGACTGAGTGGCTTTTGATTCAAGGTCCCCCCAATTCTGGGGAATCTCTATCTCCTGTTCTGGATGAGATTGTGCAATTTGGGGGTCATCCTCAACTCACAGCTCCTTTCAAGGAACAGGTAATGGCTGTAACCAGAAGATCCTTTGCAAGGCTTCGCGTACAGGTGAAACTCGAAAAATTAGAATATCGTGCTCATGTTCTTTTATGTCAGTATGGCAACTCAAAAGGTGAAACCAATATATGAGATAGACGCATTACATGCAAAGCAAGATATGTCAAGCCTTACTTTGGTATAATTGTGATGATTATGGCGTACAGCTTATGAAAACCCCAAATTCACAATCTCAGAAAATTAGAATATTACATGACATCAATAACACAAGGATTGGAAATAGAACAATATCGGACCTCTGCAAAGTATAAGCATGCATATGTACTCAGTACTTGGTTTGGGCCCCTTTTGCAGCAATGACTGCCGCAATGCAGCGTGGCATGGATGCTATCAGCCTGTGGCACTGCTGAGGTGTTATGGAAGACCAGGATGCTTCAGTAGCGGCCTTCAGCTCCGCTGCATTGTTCGTTCTCATGTCCCTCATCTTTCTCTTGGCAATGCCCCATAGATTCTCTATGGGGTTCAGGTCAGGTGAGTTTGCTGGCCAATCAAGCACAGTAATCCCATGGTCACTGAACCAGGTTTTGGTACTTTTGGCAGTGTGGGCAGGTGCCAAGTCCTGCTGGAAAATGAAGTCAGCATCCCCATAAAGCTCGTCTGCGGAAGGAAGCATGAAGTGCTCCAAAATCTCCTGGTAGACGGCTGCGTTGACCCTGGACTTAATGAAGCACAGTGGACCAACACCAGCAGATGACATGGCTCCCCAAATCAACACAGACTGTGGAAACTTCACACTAGACTTCAAGCATCGTGCATTGTGTGCCTCTCCATTCTTCCTCCAGACTCTGGGTCCTTGGTTCCCAAATGAGATGCAAAAGTTGCTCTCATCAGAAAAGAGGACTTTGGACCACTGGGCAACAGACCAGTTCTTTTTTTTTTTTTTTTCTGTAGCCCAGGTAAGACGCTTCTGACGTTGTTTGTTGTTCAGGAGCGGCTTGCCAAGAGGAATACGACATTTGAAGCCCATGTCCAGGATCCGTCTGTGTGTGGTGGCTCTTGATGCACTAACTCCAGCCTCAGTCCACTCCTTGTGAAAGTCCCCAACACTTTGGAATGGCCTTTTCCTGACAATCCTCTCCAGGCTGCGGTCATCCCTGCTGCTTGTGCACCTTTTTCTACCACACTTTTCCCTTCCACATAACCTTCTATTGATGTGCTTTGATACAGCACTTTGGGAACATCCAACTTCTTTTGCAATGACCTTTTGGGGCTTTCCCTCCTTATGGAGGGTGTCAATGATGGTTTTCTGCACAACTGTCAGGTCAGCAGTCTTTCCCATGCTTGTGATTCCTACTCAACCAGCCTGAGAGACCATTGAAAGGCTCAGGAATCCTTTGCAGGTGTTATGGATTCATTAGCTGATTAGAGTGGGACACTTTGAGCCTAGAATATTGAACCTTTTCACACTATTCTAATTTTCTGAGATTGTGAATTTGGGGTTTTCATAAGCTGTACGCCATAATCATCACAATTATACCAAAGTAAGGCTTGACGTATCTCGCTTTGCATGTAATGCGTCTATCTCATATATTGGTTTCACCTTTTGAGTTGCCATACTGACATAAATGAACATTTGCACGATATTCTAATTTTTCGAGTTTCACCTGTATTATGCCAATTGTGCCCTTTCCTGGACCAGGAGGCTCTCCTCACTGTTCCCAGGCATGGTGGTCAGAGCATCTATTGGAGCCTGTGAATTCGTTTTGTTGAAATATTTGCATTTTATCTGTGTTGACTTTTTTTTTTAATCTTGGCTGCTGACCATTTTGTATTTGTGTTCTTTTTTTTTGCTTTTTTAATTCCTATTAGCTGCCCAGAGTCACTTGTTTGAAATGGGTGGCCATGTAAATTGAATGAATGAATAAATAAATGTAAGCAAAGAGTATTGGCAGAACTATTATGGGAATTATGGGAACAGTTGTGCATTCTAAAATTGTACTTATTAGTATAGACATTGACAATACTAGCTGTCCTTCAACACATCTGTAAGTACCAGATTGAGGAAGGGGGCAGCAGTTACCTCTTGCATTATGAATCCTGCATTAAGCAAGAGGCTGGACTAAATGATCTCCATGGTAGCCTTCCAGCGCTTAATTCTGTGACCATCTGACACTAGTTCCCACTTTTGTTTTCCCTAATTACTGCTGAAGAGAAAGCCATACCTACCCGATCCATCTGGGAACTGTAGCAAGACTCTCTCAAGTCTCCCCTAATCCCGGTTCCCTGAGATGTGATGAATTCCAAACCCCATAATCCCAGCTCTGCTGCTCGGGATGATGGGAGTTGACATTCAGCACGCCCAGCAAGACAATCTGGTATGCAACCATGCACCTCCTGTCATCGGGGGCCCCTACGAAAAGTTCCGGGTGGTTGGTCTTCGGACTGTGCTTACACCACTGTACCTCCCCTGCATTTGCGAGGCTATTCCAGGGCCGGGCAGCCTTATTATCCCGGTGCTATCGGCTGTTTGTTGACTCTGTTAGCGAGCCTCCAAGAGGGCGCGCAGATGAAGGAAACCTGTAGGAGGGGATGCGCTTTATTTACAGAGCAATTATTGCCTTGCCTGCTTTTCCAGCAGTATCAACTTGCCCTGGTGGCTGCTCGCTGGCGGTAGTAGCAAGAAGCTGGCTTAAACCTGGGGCCAGAGCCGCCTTTCCTACCCCCACCCCACCCCACCCCCCGAGCCGAGGCAAGTAGACTCTATGCGCACGGTTTATGACAAGGAATGGCAGGGAATGACGGGGGAGCGGCAGGCAGGCAGGAGGACCCCTGCCCGACGATCGCGGCATTTGTTTGCAGAGCAGAGACGCCTCCGTGTGAACACTAATGCCACCAGGAGAGGTAAACTGCAAAATGTCCACGGCAAAGCCGCGTGCCACTTCGAAAGCGCGGATTGGATCCGTGCGTGCCTCGGCGGGACACGCGCCTCCACAAACGCTACAATCGCACTGGTGGGCGCGGGTGCGCGCGCGCGCCCAGCAGACGAGTCTGGCGCGAAGTTGGGGCTGTTGCTCTTCGCGCAGGGGGACCCGGGACATGGCCTTTGGGCTCCTCTCATGAGACCCAGGTCTGGAAAAGGAAGGAGGGAAAAGAAATAAATGCCCGTGTCGAGTATCTCGGGGGGCGGGGCAGGCAAGCGGCAGTAGCGCCTAATGGGGAGAGAGATGAGGGGCGAAGCGAGCGATCGAAACGGATGATGGCTGAACAAGAAACGAATGGGCAATTTGCTCGGTGGCGGTGAAGCCCGTGCTTCCGACGCAGCCCGGCTTTCCTTTGGTCCGCGCACTTCTCGGTCGGTGCCCGGTCCACCCGGCGCCCCGCGCAAGCGATTGGAGGCCCTTCGCGTCCGCGCGGATCTGAGGGCATCGGCGATGGCACACGTGGCCCGGAGCCCGCGAGAACAACGGGGGGCTTTGGATTCCTTCCAGTTCCGCCTGGCTTGTTTTCCTTGCTTTGCTCCAGGTTTTACTTCTGGTTGCCTGCGAAGGCTTTCGCTCCTCCCTTTTGAAATCCTATATTAGCTGTGGCCAAAGCAGGGTAAGGAACACAGCTCATTGTTGGCAAGGGCTGATGAGAAACTCGCAGAGAAGGGGAAGCCGCGGCTTCGAGCCTATATGCCCAGCAGCAAGAAGAATTAATCGCCACCGCCACCCGCCACCCGCTCAAGCACAGAGGAAGAACCGGACCGTTGCCTGCTCTATGCTGGGAGATTTCTACTGACTGGGTCCAGCAGCGCGTTGGGAGCGAAGGAAGAAAGCGAGGAGGGCGTGAGGTGAGCGGTGGGCTTTCTCGCGCTCCCTGCACGAATATCGGGGACGAGGACTGGAGGCGAGGCGAGGCGAGACGAGGCAAGGCAAGGCATGCCCGAGGCGGGGGAGGGAAGAGGCTTCCGCGGGAGCTGGTAATCCACTTGTTCTTATATCACAAGCAGCCCTGCAGACTTTAATTCCCAAAGTTGCTGACAAGGAGAGCGGGAAGGTCGGACAGCGCTCTCCCATCTGTAGTTCTTATGTAAGGCTGTTCTGCCACAACACGCGTGGATTGTTTTTATTATCATGTCCGTGGACGAGCGTTGCCAATCAGAAGGAGAGGAATAATCAGTGGGACGAGGGCAGAAAAGAAAGAGAGTCATTGCACGCTCGGGGAGCGCCTAGGTGTGCTGGAGTTGCGGCGGAGGGGAGGGCGCTGCTAGCCGGCGACGTTGCCCAAGGCGCCTTCCCTGCTTCCCAGAGCGGGCGGATTGGGAGGAATCGCTCTGGAAGGAGAAAAGAACCGGCTGGGCTGGAGGGGGGCGGGATGGGTGGAGACCCGGAGAGTCGACTTCCTCAGCAGAGATAGCGGGGAGAGAGAGGGCACCCAAACCTCAGGGGCGGGCGGGCGGGCAGGCAGGCAGGTCGCATGGATGTTGATCCCTTTCTCTGTAAATATTAACTTTCTGAAGGCTGGAAATGGCAGAGCACATGATGGCCATGAACCACGGGCGCTTCCCTGATGGAACCAGTGGGCTTCACCACCACCCGGCGCATCGCATGGGAATGGGACCCTTTCCAACCCATCACCACCAGCAGCAGCAGCAGCCTCACGCCTTCAGTGCCTTGATGAGCGACCATCTACATTACGGAGGGGGAAATATGAACGCAAACAGTGGGATCAGGCATGCCATGGGGCCAGGGAACGTGAACGGGGGACACCCTCCTGGCAGCATGCCACCGACCGCAAGGTTTAATAATTCCCAGTTCATGGCACCGACGGTGGCCCCTCAAGGCGGGCCCTTAACAGCTAGCATGCAGTTGCAGAAGCTGAACAACCAGTACTTCAGTCACCATCCATACCCTCACAACCACTACATGCCGGATTTACTTCCCACCAACCATCAGCTCAACGGAGCAACCCAGCATTTCCGGGACTGCAACCCAAAGCACAGCAGCAGTGGGGGGGGCGGTGGCAGCGGCGTGCCCACTTCCGTGCCCCACGTCCCTGCAGCAATGCTGCCTCCCAATGTCATTGACACTGACTTCATCGATGAGGAGGTCCTGATGTCCTTAGTCATAGAAATGGGCTTGGATCGCATTAAGGAGCTTCCCGAGCTTTGGCTGGGACAGAATGAGTTTGATTTCATGACAGACTTCGTTTGCAAACAGCAGTCCAGCAGAGTGAGCTGCTGACTTTCGTGTAAAACAAAGGACCTTTTTTTTTCCATATGTATGAATGAAAACATTCCCTCTAGAGACAGTATTTCAAAGGCTTGTAGGAGCTTGAGTAACTGGGAAGCAGAGTAAACTATAAGCTTGTATAATTTTTCTTATTTTCTATTTGCTACCACCACTTCTTTATTTTAAGCTTGGACACCCATTTTTGTCCCCCTTTCCTATAATAATTTTTAACTGTATCCATCTTTCATATCCTCAGTGTCTCTCTCTGCTTAATTTCTTCACTGCTAACCTGGCAGTTATTTCAGTGGCTAGATACAAACATTGGCAAAATAATCTTGTGGATATTCTGTAAGTTATGATTTCAAACGAGTAGAACTGCATTCAGATTCTGAGTTAAAAGATTTTTAAAAATGCATTAGTTGATTGCATGAACTTCAGGATAGATTCCTGCACAAATACTGCCCTCTTCCTTTGTTTTGAACTATGCATTGGAGTGATGCTAATTTTTAGTCTGCTAAACTGGAAGCTTAGCAAATGTGGGCCAAACCTTCCCTCTTCAGAAAAAATAATACTGTTACTTAAACTCTGCTGACTGTTCCTCTCCCCCATCTGTACAGACAATAAGGTAGTGTGAATGGAATGGTGGTGGGGTGGTGGGAGGGGAATTCACTGGCTTTTCTTTTATTCTGGTTCTATCTTCAACATGTTTTTATTTTGGTATTGTGCTTACATGGTTTATTCAGTACATGGGGGGGGGGGGGAAACTACTGTGTTGAAAGCTTTTTAGGAAATTTGACAGTATTTTTGTACAAAATTTTTTCTGAGAACATACTTGTTAATTTATTCTATTTTAAGTTGCCAGTGTCAATAAAAAAAAGTTAAATGCTTTAACTTTTCCCTAGATATAGTTCCCAATTCTTTTTCCTAAACTTATTTTTCCTTCCCAACCCTTCAACTCCCCCCCTCCAAATATTTAGTACATATAACCCTTTTAACTTGTTGAGCTGTTGGGTTGTGTGAACATTCTGAAGGAGTATCTACTTGACACCATTGTGTGCTATATGTCATGATCAGTACAGAAGGTAAAAGGATTTAAATCTAATTATGACATCACAGTCTCATAAGTAACATTGTAACATGCCTGTGTGATTTTATCAAAAGTGGAATTTGCCAAGAGGCAACGACTTGTGATTTGCCAACTTACTTGCTATAAATGTAGTTGTCCAGAATTATGATGCATAAAGTATTTATTCTATTTATCTATTAAACTTTAATTTTATAAATACTCTCACAAGTACTCTCAATAAGACTTGGTTCTTCATGCAGATGTATTTCTTACTATGTGAAAGGGCTTCATAAAATAAGCATGTTGTAGTTTTTGTTCCATCTTTTTTGCATCAAGATAAAAGTGCTCTTAGCCATTTTTTGTTTTAAAAACCTACATTGCACTAAAATCATAAGTTTTCATTACAGAGGGATGAAAAGCAGAACACATATTGGTGGAAAATGTTTTGTTAAACAAAATTGAATTAATTGTATTACGGTCTAAAGCTTGGATGCAGATACTGAAAGAATAATTTCTGTATTTTCACATGGAGATAGTAAAATATTTAAATCAATAATATATTTTATTTCACTTTCTCTTGGGGGGAAAAGAAAGGTGTCCCCTACTTGTTGTTATGGGTACAAGATCAGATATTTAACATTACGTTTAACAAGGCTGCAACAATTGAATGCTGACCTGTTATCTCACTTCCCAAATTATTTTTAGATCTTTTAGGTTTTCTGGCAGGCACTTAGAAATCTCCCTCTTATACTTAACAACTTCAAAGCACAAGTGTGAGTTATCATTTTCTAACATTTCTAACCAGATTATGAAGTAGCATGACAAGATAGCAGTTGCTATATTAAACTCCGCTGAACTATGTGTTTGTATCAAGCTGGGAAAAGTTATCTGGTAAAACATCTAAAGCTGCTTCCTTGAATTTACCTGTATTAAGTGAATTCCCCAGCAGCAGCAGCAGCAGCAGCATTTTTCACCCTGCTTTCTCTACCTTCTGCCTACAAGATGGACCCTGGGCTTGTTTGTGTTATCCAGAACAATGTTCTGTCTAATGTCACAGAAATGCTGCTTGATGCCCATTAGAATGAGATAAATTGCTGTTGGATGAGGCGGAGAACTGCATTTGACAGCATTTTCATGTTTTATATGCTTTGATCTTAATATTAAGATCATTCCAAAGTATTCCTATCATGTATCAACAAAACAAGGGATATGGTATCAAGGGCAATTGAGCAAGAAAACACTATTTTGAGTCACATATATTTGGCTTTGCATTTGCTGCTAACTGCATTACTATTATGTTAGGATTTGTTATGTTTGTATACAGCATATTATGTAGCATACACAGCAAAATTAGAGCAGCACTGAAATCTTGCAGCAATTTATTTTAAGATGGTATCAGTAATCTGCAGCAGTAGCTAAGGCTTCACAGAGGTCAAATTTGGTTTTGGCTTATTTGGCCAGGAAAAATCTGCATACCTAAAATGTCCAAGAGACTGTAGTTCTGTAATTACCTAGCCAATCTATTAATAATTTTGGGGTTCAACTAGCTTTTTTTCTAACTAGCTGGAGTACTGTTGAAATAGGGCTTATGAAATAATCAGCTTTGGGATGGCATTAGATGTATGTTGTACAAAGTGGTTTAAAGTTCTTGGGTTCAGTAGTCACTTCTTTGCAGGAAAATATTTCCATTTTAGTTATTCCATAAATAAGTATATTTTGGGCACTAAAAAATCCCTTTTTTCATTGATCTGCACAAAAAGTTGCAATCAGTGGCAGGTGCTACTAAGAGAGAAATACTGATGTCACCTTAATAAATAGTTTAGGGCTTTATTAAGTTATCCCATATATATATCCCATATATATCCCACTACAGGTGTTTTGAAATATCACCGTAAAAATCCTGTTGTCCAAAGCAACTTTTCTGTCCTAGAAAAACTTGAAATACATCTCCATAGATTCCATTTCAACAGTCCTCAGTAATTGTAACACAAATCATTAACTCTATTCTACATAAAAATTGCTAATCAACATTCTGAAATCCTTTTTGACCTGTTCACTTACTTTGAAATGAAATTAGAACTTCATAAATCAAACTGGCAATAATCTCAAATGTCCAGCTTTTGGAAGAAAAAAATCAGGTCTGACGTGCTACATCCATACCACCTGCCGTAAGTGTATTCCAAAATGTTAGAAAACACTTGCCCAAGTTAACCAGTGAGAATGTGAGCAGTGACCAGTTTATTAGCAATTGCCAGGTTATTTTGCAAACAAGGCTGGGAAGGGGGTGCTGGTATTGTATTTTTACTTACGTTGCTTGTAGCACAGGAAACCTGACCTCTGTATTTTGGCTCTTTTTCAAAAAGTTCTAATATGGCACATGAGCTCTCCTGTTCTTTAAGCCATGACCATAAATAGACACAGTGCTTTATTTGCAATGGAGATCAGCAATAAGCCTCTCTGCACCGAAGCAACACAAAAGACACTTGTTAGGAAAATAAATGCTGATTAATGAAACAACATCACTCTCTTGCGGTTGGAGGAAGAACAACAGGCAGAGGCCATTTTTACTGGGGCTGAGAAAGACATCAGATGGCAGTGAGGGATTTGGCAAGAACAGTTAGCTCCTCGCAGCTGTTTATGAGGTGCTCAAGAGAGACACACGAAGGATAAGTTGACATCTATTGTGCACTTTATAGTCTGAATGCCTTTTGTAACTGCAAAAGTCCACTCTGGCACATAAACTGATGTAGGCAGGAAAGGCCAGGCCTTTTAGAGACAAATATTAATCCTTAATCTGTTATGGGTGGCCAGCTCTAAAAGGTAAACACTCCTTGCGGGTGAATGTATTAGGTGCTGGTGCCATCTTGTGGAATGCAGACCGAAAAAAATTGAACGCTTCCCTCCCCTCCTTCACATCCAATAGCCTTTTCTTGGGAAAGAGGATAGTCTGTTTACATGCAGGTGGGCTACAGTAGATTGTGGGGAGGGGTGGCCCTGGATTAACCATTAAGCAAAATAAGCATATGCTTGCAGCACCAAGGGAAGGGGGCCCCACTGAGATTTTTCCCCTAGCTATCATGTCCTTAACTCTTTCACTGCCACGCTCAAGTTTAGTTTTCAATAAATTTTTGTATTTGCATTTTTTCCTTTATACCATTTTCATTAAACATTGCATTAAAAAGAGTTGAAAATTTGCATTTTTTCCCTAGGGCCCTAATTATAAGTAAATAGTATGCTTGTAATGCTTACTGCTATTTAGTGTTAATTTTTTTTTTTTTTTAAAGGTTATGTTTAATATAGTAGTGGAGTCCAGCCTGGGGAATGGCCTGGAAGAAAACTTAGTTTTTAGTCTCTTATTTCACCTTCAGCACTGACTGAGTCTTAATGCTTCCTCAGTTAAGCAATGGACAGGCTGAGGGGTACCACTGTTGGACTGTGCTTAGGTAATCAGTTGGCTTTAAACTGGCCCTGGGGAGTGGGGAAGCTTTGAAGGGTGAGGTAACATCCTGGTGAAAAGGAAGTGTGATATTGATTGATATTTAGCTGAATTCACTATTTGCAAACACTACATTATTTTTTTTCCCAAAAAAGAATTTTCATTGTGATGCTTACTCAGGAATCGCTTTCACAGAATCTTATTCCTTAATAAGTGACAAGTAAAATGTCAGCTTTAAAATGTTTATACTAATGATAACTCTTTAACAAATCCAGAGAATGAGACCAGGCCATTGGGAGACTCAAGAAGGAAGAGAATGGTGACTTTTGAATATCTGCTAAAAAGCAACTTTGTTTCCAATAGATTTTGTGAAGGATACAAGAATGAGAAGTTGTGAATGTGGGACACATTATTATTTGGTAATATTCCTGGGGAAAATTATATAGAAGGAAAGGAAAGAAGTGAAAGAAAACAGAGTGAAAATGGAACAACTGCAGAAAGTATAAGTCCTAAGTCAAAAAGTATTAGAAGATACATTTCTCAACAGAACAAATGGAAAGTGGACTTAAGGAAAGGAGATGTAGAAACTGCTGAGAAGAGAGTGAAAAGAATTGTGTTACAGAACCACAAAATGTGTGGAGCTAAGTAGTATGGAAAAGGATGCTTGATGGAATGAAGTGACAAAAGCTGTGGATGAATGAAAAAATGCATATATGTGAATTATACTTGAAAACCATGAGGATGAAAGCAATTTTTATATTTATATTTATATGGCTGCCCATCTCACCATATAATGTATATGTGGAACCACTCGCAACTAATGTGTCAAAGAGAGCAAGCAAGAGGCCCTTGCCCTATTTTCTTCTTCCCATCCAGATCTGGAACTATCAGATGCTTCTCCTGCTCCTTCCTTCTGTCTGAGGACAGCTGGAGTGTGACCCTTCTACCTTCATTCTTTCTTTGGATCTGGCGAAACCTCCCTCTGCCAACCCTTATCACCTCTCCTTCCTCCTGATCACAGCAGCAAAAAGGAGGATAATCCCATTTATTCTCCTTTTTTATCAGCAGAAACTTCCCATATTTTCCTCAGCTCTGTTTCTCTTACATTGGTCATACTATGTTCTCACTTCCCTCCTCAAAAAAAGCCCTCAGAGCCAGAATTGCTGACTGGTGATTTTGGCTTGGGAGGGCATCACAAATCTGTATTTCTGCCATCTCCCTCCCTCCCTCCCTCTCTCTCTCTCTCTCTCTCTCTTTCTGTCTCTATCTATCTATCATCTATCTATCTATCTATCTATCTATCTATCTATCTATCTATCTATCATGGAAGCTTACCAAAGAGGTCACTGCTGAAGATGTAGCCCTTTTCTTAAAAAAATATAGAGCATTAAAAAATGGCCTGCTATGTGACAGGAAAGTGAAATGACATAGTCTCAGTTTCCTTGTGTAGCTTGAGGAAAAAGTGATTTTCCCATTACAAAGTGGTGCCTTGAAAAAAGACGGGTGTGGTGCCTGCAACAGCTTCAGCACACACATGGCAGGAAGGCTGCGGTGGATCACCTGAAACAAGGAATGGCTGTGCTTTTCTTGTGCTGAAAAGAATGGCATTAAAAAAAAAAGGTCCAAAGGTGGTAGCTGTCTGCAGATCCTGTGCGGCTATTTCTTTACGTGTCAGCAATACAGCTATTTTTTTCCCCCTGACCCAGTTCTAAAGAGCTCGCTGCTTAATGAAACAAAGGAAGGCTATTCTGGTAAGGAGCTCTAACGTGGCCACAAATTCAGCCGTGGGCCTTATTCCACTCTCTTAGCATTCTGTCTTCCTGCCAACATTCTCAGCAGGTCTTCCGGACACATTTCATTCCATCACAGGGTCCCTGCTAGGCAACACAGTGTCAAGGTTGTTTGACCTGATGGCAGCATTGTAGCCAAGTGCTTCTCTTTCCTTTTTCCTGCAGGTATGAATGGCAGCTGTACGTCCCCATAATAGAAAGCAAAAGAGCTGCAAATACCGACATTACTATGTGTACAGCATCGGCTGATGATCTCCGTTTCTTAGTATAGATTTTACCTCCATTAGTTCAATAGCCCTCTAGCTTTTTGCTCCTGTGGGAACATTTGGAATTTGGAGAAATTTTTTCACAGCTTTCCCCCCACTCCAAATACATACAGACATACACACCTAAACAACCAACACAAACACAAACAAGCAAATAGATCAGGAACATGCGAATATCACCAGGATGCAAAAGATTCAAGATACAGATCCTTAGAGATCCCCATGACTTTTACTGAGGAACGGTGTGACAAATCTCTGTATTCAGGTAACGTTCAATAGTGCATCTCAGAAAATCTTATTTTGTTGACTCCATACTGTGAAGCCCAAGTAGTTCACTTACCTTTACTTCCTCAAAATACAACTCAAAACATAAACTCTGTCACACAATAACTTATCTGGTCTGGCTTTCTTCTTTATTGCTTAGTTCTGGAGTCCTTGAGAAGATGGCTTCAGCCAGTAGCCATTTTTATTTTCTAGCTAAATTGTTATCAAAAATATTGATTTACATAAGAAAGAGGGGGTTACTAACAACTTCTAAGCAAGAAGTCAAGAAATATCTATACTCAGGTATATTCTGAACTCAGAACCCTACTCAAGCAGATAGAAAGTATCTAGCTTAGTTAGACTGACTTTATCAATTTTATTTGGAATTCTAGGTGAATGGGTTTTTTTCTGTTGTCTTCCTATTTTGGCATATTTCCCAAATAAAGTTGTTTTTATACCTGGATGAATATATTTGTATATTTAGAGATAGATGATAGAAGAGAGAGAGAGTGAGAGAGAGAGAGATTTGGGTACAAATATGCAGATATATCTTGTATAAATATATATTTGAATGAGGGGAGGACAAAACAAAAACAAAAAAAACAGCCATGCCGTGGTCCTAAGCATCTAGGTTGGTGTTCCAGCAAAATTGCTTTTTCATTTTATTGTGTGTGTGTGTGTACATGTGTACATGTATGTGTGAAGACAGTTACATAGCAAGCCCTAAGAAAGCTGGGTAAGCACACCTGAAATGCTGTGTTTGGCTTTAAGCTAGACCCAGATCCCCAGGATCCAAGAGCAACTCTTCTGCATGAACAGAGTCGAAGCCACAGTTGACTCCATCATGCTGAGATCTAGGACATCTAAAGATCAGCATCTTCTGTTCAGACTGCAAGACAACTGAGCCCAGGACTTGTCCTGTCGCTTTTGAAAGACAGTACAGTACTATACCTAAGACTTCTCCCAAGCATTACAAATGATCAGACAGTGCTTAAACCACCATGTATATTGCTTAACAATACTTAAAATACTTATAATTTTTGGCACACTAAACCCAAAATGGGTTTGGAGTTTACTCTAAGTTTGCATAGCACAAATAAAAGAGAGAGAATCTGGCATAATAAATTAAAAGCCATTGTCATGCCTGTGGGAGATTTGCAGTAACCTGTTAGCAACCACTAGATGTAGCTGGCATTCTGGACAACTTGGATATATAGTTATAAACTGCTTTCTAATATAATTCTGTAAGGGTTTTAAAATGTGATTCATAATCCGATTTCAGGTGCGCAGTTTCATTGACATGCGTCTATGAAAGGCAGTCATGCAATTTTTAGTGACTCTTTCTCAGATTTTAAAAATGGATTGATGGCCAGAAAGATTTGCAGTTGCATTTTTAATTCTTCCCGAACCATAATTTCTATTTCATTTGGGTTTTTTAGGGGAGGGGGGACTTCTAAAAAATTAGAAACCTTTGCTGCTTCTTTTTTTTTTTTTTTTAAATAATACATTTTATTGCAAGTACTCTGGATTCCAAGGTTCTGAAGGGAAGAAAGCTGGCAGATGGGGAAAAAAGACAGGACAGCAATGTCAAAAGAAGCTGCCATTATTTTATGACTCTGGAGTTGAACTCCCACCAGAATCTCCCTTGCTCATCCCCCAAAGGGAGATGTCTGCTGCATGTCTTCCTCATCATTTCCCACCAAAAGCCTAAGAAAGCTTCATAAGAGACCTGCTTGGCTTTGTGAACCAAAATGAAGCCATGATGCTGAATTTGGGAGATGTGATATTAAAATAGCCATGAAGATATTTTGCAAAGGTAACATAGGGTACTATTATTGTTTGTTTGCTGGGTTGGAGGGCTTGGTTTAATTTTTCTTTTTTTAATCAGCTGTCCAGCTGGAGATAACCAGAGACATAAGCAGGAGCAGGATATAAAAGAAGCCTAGGTTTGTATTGTGTGTTGGGAAGGACATGAATTAAGAACGGCCGTCTTGAATCAGGCCAAGACCCACATAGTCTAGTATTTTCTGTCATACTGGAAGTTCACCAGCTGTCTTCTACTGTTGTCTCTCAGCTGGTATGCTGCTCTGATTAAGGAGGTAGCATATAGCTATTGAAACGAACAGATATTAATGCAGCTGAATTCTCCATTCATTTGTCTGGTGTCCTTTTAAACTTGTTTAAAGTAGTGGCCATCACCATATCCAATAGCAACACATTCTAAATATGAGTTGTTAGGGAGAGAAGTATCCTTTTATCAGTCCAGAATCTCATGGTTTTTAGTTTCATTGTGAGAGTGGAAGAAAGACTTCCCATTATCTACATTTTACATAACATACATGATTGCATATATCTGTGACATGTGTCCCTTTGTTCACTTTCACTTTAAGCTAAAAAAGCCCCTAATGGCGTAGTTTTGCCTCAAAACCTATTACAGTGGGTACCAATAAAGTAAAAATTAGATTTTGTTATGTTACTTTGTAGTGTGGGGAAACAGTTGCTTTCACACAAATGCTTATTAAAATGATTTATTAATTATATAGAATCAAAACTAATGTACGTCTAATTTTAATATAAAGGAACGGCAGGGTATCTTATACACAAAAGAAGGTAGAGAAGTATAAAATCAGGGGGGGAAGGAAGGGAGGGGGGAAGGAAGGGAGGGAAAGATTAACTTCCTTGAAACCTTGTGGTAAAATCACCCAAAAAATCCAGATTGCTTGTTTGTATCTGCAGACTGGATCATTGGTTACCCCACTTTTCTGAGACCATATTTTAGACTATGCCAAACTGGACTTTGGTAAGTTATATGCTTTGGTGGAAACTCTGTTGTGTTTCTAATTTTGTAGGCAAGAATGATATAGCAACTTTGTAAGCAGTATATTATATGAAATATTGTGGCCAGATACTTTAGTCAATAAACCTGAGTTGTCTCTTTGTGAGCTGATTTCTCAAGTACTATTGTACCCTGGTAAATTATTCCGATGGTCATTGTCAACATCAATACAATTTTCAGGCTACTATGTAGCTTTTGATAATAGAATAGCTCTTGAAAACACAGGGTTAGCCATCCCTTTACCTAACCTAGCCTTATCACAATAGAATAGAGCAAACAGATGCTTTTTGGTAGAGGATGATGGCTTACACAGGGCACTGTATGCTATGCAGCCTATCCTGGACTCTTGCACTCCTTTCCTACTCTTAAGGGCAGGAAAAGTAGGTTCCCCAATCTTTGGGTCAGTGGGCACACTTGGAATTTTAAGAGAAGCTATTGAAACCCACATAAAATAACTACCATTGGGAGAGATTTCCTTTTACAGTGGCTGCTATGGTGGGCATAGCCAATCACCACATGTCGGTGGACTCACCAGCCTTCTGGAAGGTGAGAATATATTCTGCTGTTTCTTTTAATTCTCCAGGATGGTCTATACAGCCTCAGGGCAAATCTACCCAGCCTTGTTGCCCTAGTATGAGGACAGTCCAACCATTTCCGGAAGACATGTCACCACCTGTATCTCATTGTATACCCACAACAGAGGCAGCCTTAAAGCAGCTTCAGGACCTCTGTTCTGGAGGGGTGTTTTCCCTCTTATCCTGCTTCTATATGCTGAGTTTGGGTAATGTAGGGAGCTTGGATCTGCATGGCCTGAGGTGGCTTGAAATAAAATGTTCTGTGTCAGGAAACATGGCTCAAATTGGTTCTATTGGTTTCTGTGGGATCGCACTCTTGCCTTTGATCCCTGACCTGTTCTTACACCCCACATTTTCATTCTACTGTGTGAAAGACCAAAACCCAACCTCCAGAGCCACTTCTTTTTTTTTTAAATGGGTTGGTGGAAGGGATGACTGGCTGACCTAGAGAGAATAAACCTTGAAATTGACTACCCTGTCCCTGGATTAATGCATATGATTGGAAGTATATTTGGAAGGAGTCTTCTACTTCTGAAGCCTCCCTGGCAGAGAATTCCATTCCCAGTGGCTGCTGCTTCCAGGAGGCCAAGACCCTGACTTCTTCTCCTCACATAATATAGGATAGTTTATAGCAACCATACAGCCAAAACCCATTCTTCAACAGTATTTATCTGGTGGCTGCACAAATTCACATGGCCTCTAGATGGCAGCCAAGAGATACAACAAACTCTAACCTTTTGCTGCCATCTAGTGGTTGATAGGTCAAACAGTTGACCAGTGGTCCTATAGTTTCAAGTAATTAAAAAAAAAAGAAGTGGTCAGTGATACAAAAATGGAAAAAATGCAGTATGTGGTCAGAGCATTGAGCATGCCAGTTGGAGGAAGGTTTTCACATAGCAGATGAGATTGGGTGGGACTGGAATGTCACCAAGAGAACCACCAATCATAGCTATTAGAATGCTGCATGTTAAAGCTGTACAGACAATATCACAACACGGATCAGTTCTGAGTACACATTAAGGGCACAATATGGGGGCAGCAAGATTTAGGACATCATGTTTTTCTGCTGGCTCTGAGACAGAGGGGACTGTGTCAAAGTAGCTGTATGGTTGTGGCCTCAGCTTACCATATTGTGGAGGGGAGGAGGGGAGACAGGCAGGCACATCACCAGAGAAAGCTGTCCCTATCTTCAAAAAGGGCAGGAAGGAAGAGCCAGCAAGTTACAGACCAGTCACTCTGACATAGATATCTAGAAGATTCTAGAGCAGATCATAAGGAGCTCAACCTGTAAGCACCTTGAAAATAATAAAGATTATCAGAGAAGTCAGCATGGATTTGTCAAGAACAAATCTTGCCAGACTAATCTTATCCATTTTTGATCATGTAACTTCCTTAATAGATTTTGGGAATACCGTAGACATAATATGATTCAGCAAAGTATTTAACAAATTACCCTATGACATGATGATCAGCAAGCTAGTTAAATGTGGGCTGGATAGCATGACAATTAAATAGATACATGGTTGGCTCAGAAATTGTACTCAAAGAGTGTTCATCAATGGTTCCCCATCAAACTGAAGTGATATATCAAGCGTTGTGCCGCAAGAATCAGTCCTGTGTTCTTTATTCTTCAGTATTTTCATTAACATTTCAGAGTGCAGGACTCAGAATAATGGATTAACATTACAGGAAGGAAGATTTTAATTTATGTTAGAAAAAAACTTCCTAACAGTAAAAGTACAGTGATACCTCGGGTTACGAACGCCCCTCCTTACGAATTTTTCACGATACGATCAGCTCTGGCCCCAAAAATTTACCTCACCGTGCGACCTCCGCCCCGCGCTATGAACCGGATCTGCAGCCATTTGCCCTGCTGCCACGTGGTCACGGCTTCCTGTGGGTGAGATCGCGGTAGCAAGGAGATGTTCAGTGAGGCTTGTGGTGTGTTTTGTGGCGTTTGGAAGGTTTTTGGTGTGCTTGTCAGCATGGCTCCAAAGAAAATGCAGAGCCGTATGTATTTACATTGAACCCTATGGGGAAATTTGCCTCGTGGCACGACCAAATTCGGAGGGCGGATTAGCCGTATTTACATTGAACCTTATGGGGAAATTTGCCTTGCGGCGCGACCAAATTCGGAGGGTGGAACGGATTAACCGTATTTACATTGAACCTTATGGGAAAATTTGCCTCACGGTGCGACCAAATTGAGTTGCGAGGATCAGAGTCACGGAACAGATTAAATTCGTAACGCGAGGTACCACTGTAGTTTGACAGTGAACCCAGAAAGGTGGCGTGCTTTCTTTCCTTCACTGGATGTGTTCAACTAGGATTTCTGTACTGATATCTGGCCCCTTCCAACTCTCTGAATTTATGATCAATAAAGAATCCACAAACATCAAGGAAGCTCATGTCACCTTAAATCCTAACAAATGTATCCTGGTTTAAACTTTAACGGACCACAATGCATTTCAATAGCCAATGAAATGTGTAAGCATATTTTTGTGTATATCTTCTCCATCTTCTATCTAATGGAGTTCTTTCTGGTCTACATTTCCTCTGCCTAGTTTATATTTCTGTCTCTAATTTGTGAAACATTCAGAAGGCATTACTCATTTCCATAGGCTTGCAACAAGATTGTCCTCTGGGGAAAATTTCCATACCTTCTTTTCCTGTAAATATTCAGAGCCATGTGTTAGAAAAGTAACATCTCTTGTAATGCCTTATTTTTAAAAAATGTTTAGTTATACTTGCAATATTCTTTCTTTAAAAACCCTACAGATACTGAATGCTGTTTTTTATGGATAGCCCCCAACAAAATCATTTTCTGGGTGAAATGTATTGGGCTTATAATCAAACGTTTTGTCAGAACTCTATTATTTTTATTAAGTCAATTCAATGTTTGCAAGCTTTTAACATTATAAGAATCCTTAAACAGTCAAGGCTAAATGGTTTTCAAAAGACAGGAAAAAAGCAGGAGGAGAAGAAATATGGCAACCATAACCATCTCATCTGCTTCAGTTACAGTCTAATATGGAACTCAGGAGTAATATGCAGAGATGCAAGATCACTGCAATTGTGCAAACTGTGGCAACTTTTTGCACAGAAGTGTAAGCTCAATTCACATGTGCAAGCAATGTGTCTCAGGCCTGTACGCTTATCCCATGATTTGCTTCTTTGAAGATGATTGGATGAAAGGGAGTACTAGAATTCTTATTTTCCTTTGGAACTGGAAATATTGTGAATTCTGCATAGAGGCTTGCTGCCACTGGCTTATCTGCATAATTTCACAAGATGTGGAATCTTAATCAGGCACAGTTGACAGAGAACAAAAGGACCTTTGGCAAGCGTATTCCAGCACTCTCCTCAATGTACAGGCACATTGGAACAGAGATAAATGGTTTAGGATACATAGAGGGCAAGCAGCATGGCGATGCACAGTTTGCAGAATTTCTGGCCATATTTGAAATACAGTACATGGATCATTTTCTAACCAATTTCAGCTGTTTTCGTGCAGAGAAATGGAAAACAGCAATAACTGAAAAGAAGGCCAGATTTCCCACTGTGATGAGAGAAATATTTAACCTGTCAGCCCTTTACACCCTTTGCATAGATGTAGAGAGGCTCTCTCAGTGCAAGAAAATTAACTTAGTTAATTTTAAAGTAACATTAACCACTCTTCTAAAATGGTACAGCATGACTGATATAAATAATTATTACTTGGTTTGCTGGGCTTCAGACTTGGACATTTGGCTTCAAAATCCTACTAGTTCATGAAGATGATGTGGCCAGTCTATTTCAGCTTCCCCTTCCTCACATGACTGCTGTGAGATATTTCAGCAACCCATATATGCCACCCTGAGCTCTTTTGAGAAAGCATGTGCTCGAAATGTGATAAATAAATCAGCTTTCACCAGTTCTAAATTTGGTTCATTTTGGCTGATAGTATTCTGTTACACTGCAAGTATTTGATGCAGAAAATATACTCTAATAGTGCTCAACCGTTTGAATAAAGCTTTTTTTTTTTTTAATCTGCTTAACAGTCATTACTGACCCTGCAGTGACCGCCCCCTAGCGGTTTTCAAGGCAATTGCATCTTTCTAGTTTCGGAATTAGACTTTGCCAGAGCCTAATTCCTAGAGCGTCAGCCCAGCTGGCAGCACAGGAGGCGGGATTTCCGTTGCTTCGCGCCCCTTTTTCGGACGAGCGCAGTTTCGCGCTTTTTTACCGGCAACTTGTCCTGTCTCTCTGTTGAGCTGCTGCCAGCATTTTTCCTCCCACCGGAGTGAGAGTGCTCATTTATCTACTCACGTATGTTTTCGATCTGCTGAGTTGGCAGAAGCTGCGGGTATGGAAACAAGAGCTCACCTTGTTAACACGAGGCTGGACTCGAACCGCTGAAGCTTTCAGCCATTTCTGGCCGGCACTTTCAGCGTCATTAAGCCGCTGCGCCACCGCGTCCCCCCTGAATAAAGCTTAGGTTGGGATAAATGTCATCATTTTGGCATCACTGCAGTTCATTTTAGATGCTACAAGGTGATCTCCAAGATCCTTCCCATCCCTTACATTCTAAGATCCAATGGCTCTATAAGAACCTGGAATAGTATCCTGAAGATACAAAAACCACATTTCTAAGCCAAAGGGTTTTCCTTTCCTTATAATTGGGTGCTTCAAATACAACTACCAGTCAAAAGCTGGCTCAAAAGCTGGTTAAATGAAGTATGATTTCCCCCTTGACAGTTAATCCAGTCTTATGGGTTTCCCTAACACACACTAGGCCAGGGCTTGTGTTTGCACAGCACATTAAACTAAACTGTGGTTGGCCACTTCATGATGCAATATGTTATATGAATGGAGTCATTTAATAGCATAGATGAATATTGGGGACACTTGGCAGAAAAGCTTGGAAGTTTCTGTTTGAACAGACTAGATACGTGTCAGGAGTTCAGCCCAACTGGTGGAAACATATTTTAGCAGTAGTAGCATATATGGTATTTCCTCTGCCAGCTTATCTTCACAACAAAGATAAGGGAAGTTAGGCTCAGGCCTAAAGATATCCACTGAAGTTCATATACGTGTGGAGATCTAAAAAGATCTCCTCGGTTCTAGTTTAATATTCGAATCACTGTTATCATACTGACATGAGGCTGAATTAAGGAAAGTTAGGGGTGACCAGAAATGGATTTGGGCATACAAAGACAGTGATCATCATTTGATTCAGACATTCTCCTCCCACTAACCCCCCTTCTCTTCCTCCTCTTCATTATCCTTTAGCTCTATGTGTGATCTTTTGTACCAGCCTTCAGCTGGGCAATCTAACAAAAAATGACATAGATCCCTATGGTTTAATTTACCCACTGTTCTAGAAAAAAGCTCTGGTCCCCATGGTTTTTCAAGACTGATTTGCTGCTATTCTTTTTCCTAATAAATAAAGTTGCAGTACAATCCATTTTAGCTAACCAAGCAAAGCATTTCAGCGGTTTTGTGGCATTTCTTTGACTTGCACTCTACTCTTTGCTCTGTATTTTTCATGTGGTAAAACCACACAATTACATAGCTGACATGTTTACATCATTTGCATCTGTTTATATCATTTGTGTAATGGAAAACACATAAAAAGTCAAATAGTAATTTTGCCCATGACATAAATTGATACAAATGACTTAAATTACATCAAGTGTCCAGACCAGTGTTTCTCAACTTTGGCAACTTTAAGATGTGTGGACTTCAACTCCCACAATTCCCCAGCCAGCTATCTGGGCATTTTATTTAATGATGCTCTAACCTGGCAATACCATTGTAAGGCAATATTTCTGAAAGCAAAATCTACTATGACAGCCTTGCTTCAATATTTTTACTCAAAAGGAGGGAGATTTGTTCCTGCAGCAATAAATGTTTTTAACGCCAAAATTGTATCTCAAAGTTTATATGGAGCTCCAATTTGGATCACATTTGCTAATAAAAACATAGCACAATTGCAGGTGAAATTTTTAATATCTCTTTTAAGTGTCCCAAGCTGTGTTCCAAATTCTGTTATTCTCTTGGAAACTGATCAATGTCCTTTGAAAACAAAGACTTGATTAAGCACTATTAAGTTTTGGTTGCAAATATACTTTTTTTTTAAAAAAAAGGAAAGATTACTTCAGGAAATCCCAAATCCTTTTGTAGATATGTGGCTTAAACAGATGACCCAGAAGATGAGTCAGATTGGCATTGATCCTGATTATTTATTTTTCAGGGGTATATCTTCAGCATTTCATTGTATAAAACAAAGATTATGGGATAATTCAGTATAGGAATTAATGGCTAAAGCCAAAGTATTGTGTTCACCTGTAACCTTTGGAATTAATTACAGATATACTTTTCAGTTCCCTAAATATCTGAATAGCTTATATTTAGGTAAATACAGAATAGCCTTTTCAAAAGCCAAATTAAATATGTTGCCATCAAATATGCTATATGGTAGATTTCAAAATCTCTCAAAGATTTTGTCCCTGTAATGGTACTGATCCTGAAATGGTAGACCATATTTTATTGTATTGTGAATTTTATGATTCTTCAGCAGGAAGTTATCTGGCCTATTTTAAAATCCAAACCAGGAAAAGATACTTCTGAGTATGTAAAAATTTTACTTGCAGATGAAAATCCTGAGATTACAGTGGCAACAGCCAGATTTTTAACTATGGCTATACAAACAAGGTTTTTAGTAACAAATCAAGTTGGGGTTTTAAGTATATTATGTAATATTTATTAAATATTTTATTTGTTAAACTATTTTATTTAATATCAAGTTTAGATTATGTTTATGGAATATGAACAAGAATAAATGCATTAATGAAACCTGGGAAGAAAGAAAGTCATGGGGATTAGAAACTAGGTAGGGAAAACATGCAGGATAGAGCTTCTGGAATTCCCTTCAACTGTTTACCAGCAATGGCCATAGGAGGAGTCAGTATTTTCTGTAGTTTAATGACGTAACATGTTGTGTCTCTCTGTGTGCAATTTGTCCCTAAGGACTAACGAAGATGCATGCATGTGTCTTGCCTGTGTATGTGTGAGAGAAAGGAAGGGGCATTTAATCTGTGTAGGAATATATATGTTGCCTGGGTCTGTGAGGGTCTACTCATGATGTGCAGACTCTCAAGATGGTAAAACTCATGAACAACAGCTTACCTTCTAATGCACAAGCCCTATCGGTTAGGTTTCCATAACACACTGAACCACAAACTAGCCAACCACACTTTAGCCCAGCATGTCCTGCAAATCCAGCCCGTGTGGTCAGTTTACATTTCAGCATGTTGCCTAGACCCTGAAAATTCAATTCATAGCAAACCATGATTAAATGAATCACACATAAGCATCTTGTGTAAACACAATCTCAGTATTTCCACAAGCTGCACTGTAGGAGAAAAGACAAGAGCCAGGTGGAAACAAAAGCCAGGGTCTTGTCCTCACAGAGCAAAAAAGCTTTTTGGGTAGTTAGTAAATTTTTTTATGTGTGTTGGTGTGATAACGTGCACCTGTTGAAATTCCTCCTGCATTTTGTGCAGCTGCTGAAGCCCAACTGAGTGCCTCTTCGTTTTGGCATTTGGGATTGGAAGACTGCTTTCAAACTTGGGAGTGTGTTTGCCGGCTGTCATTTACTCCTCCTCCTCTTCTCTCCCCCTTCTTCCTTTCTATGTGGCCAGAGTCTTCCTTTGGGCCTTCTCTTATCATTTTCTGCATCTTTCTTTTTTTGCCCCTCTAGGTAAGTGTGCCAGATCCTTTTCTTCTTACTGGTAGCTGAGAAAAGTGGGCTGGGGGTGGTCTTTTTAGTATACCGTATCATTTTCTATGCTTTAAATATTGAGCAGATAAAAGCATGGGAGTGCATGAGAAAGACAAGATTGCCTTGCTGAAATTTTCAGTAAAATAAGCAAATACAAAGTTGGTATTTTAGGAGAAAGGGGATTTAAAGTAGAATGCAAAGAATGTAATATGAAAGCCATGAAGTTATTGACAGGGAAACCCAAATCATTATCATTGTTAACTTAAAATATGAGAAGTCCTGTATGTGTTTCTGGTATGGTCTTTTTATTACAACTGAAATATTCTGAATTTGTTATAAATATATCATGCTCAGGTCTTTTCTAACAATTTTTGAAATAAACTGTGGTACTTCAAAGAATTGGTTAGAAAACACTAAGATCTGTTTTTATGTTTGAGAACAAGCTGTAGCAAAGGCTGGATGCTTATGTGTCTCTCTCCCATCACACGTGCACACACACACCCCAGTCTGGGCAAAGCTTACATTTTAATTGGCACCAACTAACTACTAATGTAATCTATTGATTACTTGGGGAATAAGTCCCATTTCATCCCAGTGGGGCTTGCTTCTAAGTAGACAGAATTGTTTTCAAATTTTTGGTGGGATTCTTTGGGTATGTGGTTTGTAAATATAAATAATAAAGTGATCTCTATCATCCTTTCTTGGTTAGGCTGAAAATAGCTTGTGACTTTAGAGCAGGTGCTGTGTGTCTTTCTGGGTGATCTACTGGGTGGAAGGGAATGGAGAGTCAAGATCTAAAAATAGGCAAACTCTTAAACTGTCTTACTGTGAAAAAGTCCTTGTGACAAGGAGAAGGACATTTTGCATAATTCATCTCTACTATAAAGAGGAAGAAAACAAAGTAAAGATGTTAAGGCAACTTGTTGATAAGCTGTTTGGTAACTATTAATATGTGTAAAGTAATTAGGAAGACATTGATATATGAATATATTGTTGCTATGTTAGAAAAAAGTATCACTGAACTTAGAGTAGTCTTCAAAATAAGGATCTTAAACAGGTGTTACTTTAGTAAACAAAGTTCAGCTATATCTCCCTGAAGAGCACATCAGACACATGCTGATAACACTATGGCTCCACAAAGCATATGAGGTATGATGACATCACACTGTGATCAGTAAACAGATGTACAGACTAAAGTGGAACATTGTATTTATTTCATAGCATGTATTTTCTTCCAGCTCCAGAAGGCATCTAAAATAGCTTAAAATCACCAGCAGGCTTTGCAGCAGATAGACCACGGATTCTACACCACTCTCCCTATTATGTCATAAGCATCACCTTTTGTAACTTTACTATAGATGAGATTATATGCATAATGGACAGGCTATAAATAAGTAAATAATGTTCACCACCTGCCATGCATATTCATGATAAGACCCTGTTTAATTTGCATAATTATTATATGCACTCCATATGGTGCTGCCTCAAGATCTCCTTCAGTTGTAGTGCATGTACCATGCCTTTTCTTAATAATAGACAAACCATGGAGTTGAGTTGGATTCATACATTATATTAAGCCATAATGTGGTTTGTTTGAACCTAACCACTTGATTCAACAAGCCATGGCATATCAGTGTATGAAACAGGTCAGTTCTTTATGTCCTCATTTCTGCAGCTTGCCAAGAGCAATTGATTGGGGGTGCTTTCTACTTATCAAGCAAGAAATCACAAGGAAAACTAGACGTTTTCTACCATCTTCTTAATGAAAACTCACAACTGGACTCTTATGAAAAGAAAGATTTCCAGCCTCTTGGTTTAATGAATTTTACAATCATACTTCCTTCCTTTGCTATGCACTATCCAAAATCAGAATTCTGAAGCTGATACATACAAGATAGCAGAACATGTATCACTGCAGTTCTTTGGAAAACAATCAGATGCTTGTTCAGTACCAACCAAGTATGCCAAGAAATTCACTTCCTATTTTTAGCCATTGTACTTCATGCAGTTCAGGTATCTTAAACTGGAAAATACAGTGTAAATGCAACCTGTGATATAATTCCAATGGTCCATGAAGGTTTCTTGCCTGCAAAATCCACAATGCAATTGTGTGTGTGTATAAAATACATACACATCTACCCATATTTCTCTACAGCAAATTGCTATCCTGTTCAATGAGCTTTCTGTCTTACTCAGACATTTTTCAGTCAATATAGTATGATCCAGGATCAGACACATGTCTACTGATGCCTTTTTCCTTGTACTCAATCCAATAGAGTTTGTTCTGAAAAAGATTTCAAACCAGGATAATTATCACCAAATCTTATACTAAGCTGTAGTATTTATATGTGGAAATGATAGAAATCATAATACAACAACAGGCAGTAGTGTTCATCTTTGTTTTACAATCCACACAATGGGAAATGGTAACTAATTGGCCAAATCTAGTTTAGTCACTCAAAATTAATGCAGCATCAAGAGAAAAGGGCTCAAGCATGCAACCAACCCACCTTCTGTTCTAATGCTGCTGCTCTGAATTACCTGAAACTACTTGCATTCAGCATTTCTATTTATTTGAACCTCCTTGTTCACTGAGCATAGCCTAGGGAACTACTACTGTTGTACATATGCAGAAAAGCATGTGTTTCCCTGCAATACACAGATTTTGTAACAGTTTCCAGAAGGGTCATCGCGTTAGTTTGAGAAAACATGCAAACAGCAAAATTAGAATTGTCATCAGCTGCTATTTTCCTATGCAGATTGAAACTCTCCTGCAGCTGCCATCATCCCAGAAAATGGGTCAGGTTAGTTGTTCTTCATTTAAGGCAGTGTAACATACATTTCTTTGGACCAGAGTAACATTTCAAAGTCTTTATAGAATTCATTAATGCAATATATATGTCCATAGCTCACTGATATATCAGGGCATCTATGTTCACTTCTGTTTCAAAACAGGTATGAACTGTTTTAATTCTCTGGCTATTGAAGCCCAAAAGCTGAGAGACCACCTCCTAGTGTTTAATTGGTACTTGACGGGATGAGAAGAAATGTGGTTTTCTGCAGATGCTAAATTTACTGAGTATATCATGCAATTGCCATAAACTGTATAGTTGGTGTGGGCATACAATGCCGCTAGCATGGGTATCAGAAGAATTAGTCTTCTTGTTTCTCACTTTTATAGCAGATCTGAACGAAAGGGAGCAAGTTATTTCAGACATTCTGGAGGAGAAAAGTCCCAGATCAGAGACTTGAACAGCAGACCATACCCTGCTGCTACCATTCCAGACACATACAGATTACAGAGAGAACAGCCATCCAATGGTACATTTTGGTGCAAGGCATTTTTTAATGTGAGTCAGTAATAGCAAGCACCAAAAAAGCAAAACATACAAACTTAAATTACTTTAAAATCAATAACAGAAAAGGAAAAAGATGGAACTGTTGTGAGAGAAGAGCTGCCACGCTGGTCCAAAGAAATATGTGTTACACTGCCTTAAAGTCCCACATCTGGGACTTTTCTCCTCCAGAATGTCTGAAATAACTTGCCCCCTTTCCTTCAGATCTGCTATAAAAGTGAGAACTATTTAGTCTTTTAAAACTATGTGGTTAGTACAGCGTAGTCTACCTCCGATTACATTCAAGAACAGGAAAGAATTTAAGCAGTTGTATGGAAGGGTACTCTGTCCTTTCTTGAAAGACATCAGATCTGCTCCAAGTTGAACTCCAACTGGGGATGTCCAGCTGAGGTGCTAGGGGCACAGTCTGGTGGTGTGATCTGGGATGAGTTGAGTTAGTGACTCTTGAGGAAGTAAACAGGGTTCTCTGTGTTATTAGCTTGGCCACCTGTTGGTTGGACCCAGACCATTCTTGGCTCATTAAGGTGACTAGGAAGGTCACCTATAGTGAGGTCCATATGGTGGTGTTGGCTTCTTTGAGAGAGGGAGTGATCTGGTAGCCATGAAAGAGGGTGTGGTGTGCCCCATCCTCAAGAGCCCCAACTATTTTTGATAAGTGTCATCCTGTCTCCAACCTTCCATAAAAAGGAAAGGTTGTTGAGAAAGAGGTCAGGCTGCAATTACAGAGGACCATGGAGGAAGCAGATTATCTAGACTCAGTTCAGTCAGAGTTCAGGCTGGGTTTTAGTATGAACATCCTTGGTCACTTTTGCTGATGACCTGTGGTGGAGCCAGGATGAGGATGATCTCTCAGCAGCTTTCAATACCATTAACCACTGTATCCTTCTGGACCAACTATGGGGGTTGGGAATTAGCGGCACCATTTTCTGGTAATTTTCTTCCTTCCTTTTTGGTTGGTTCCAGTCAGTGTTGGGGTGGGGGGGCAATTGCTCCCTAGGACTCTCCTTTGTGTAGTGTCACAGACTTCTGTGCTCTTTCCCATCCTGTTTCACATCTACATGAAACCACTGGGTGAGGTCATCCACAGTTTAAGATCCAATGATACCCAGTTGTATCTCTTGAACTCAGGCCAGCCAAGGGAGTCTGTCAAAGTTCTGTCCCAGTGCCTAGAGGCTGTGTGGGTCTGTATGGGGAGAAACTGGCTCCAATTCAATTCTGAGTGGCTGTGGCTGTTGGGACCACCTAGATTGGGGATTTTTCATCTTTACTACTGGATGGGGTTGCACTTACCCAATCAAGAATGCTGCACAACTTGGGGATTATCTTGGACTCACAGCTCCTGCTCAAAGAGCTGGTGGCAGTTGTGGCCAAGAGGGCATTTGCACAACTCTCTTGTGTGCCAGTTGTGCCCTGTCTTGGATCAGTCAGCCCTCCAAACAGTCATGGCTTGAGTATTGCAATGCTGCCCTTGAAGACCACTTGAAAGCTTCAACTGGTCCAGAATGCAGCAGCATGAGCAGTGATGGGCTTGCCTCAGTATGCCCACATGGCACTTTTGTTTCACGAGTGGCACTGGTTGCCAGTGTGCTTCCGGGTGTGATTCAAAGTGCTGGTTATCACCTATAAAGCCCTACATGGCAAATGGCCCAGTTATTTGAGGGACCACCTGTGTCCTATTGTTTCTGCCCATCTGGTACAATCCCACAGAGTGGGTACATTTTAGGTCCCCTCAAATAGTGTCATCTTTTGGGACCCAGGAAGTGCACCTTCTCTGTAGTGGTGCCTGTCCTCTGGCATGACACCCAAAATCCATATGGTTCCCACTTTGATGGCATTCCAGAAAATCTGGCTATTCTTCCAGGCTTTGGGGTAGCGTGAATGGGACTCCCTTTTTTGTGATGTTCTGTGTTTTTATATGTTGTCTGGACTGCCATCTTGCAATTGTTTTGATGCTATTTTTAAAATTTGTTTCATTCTAATTTTGTTATATTTTGTTTTTTTTTTTTATGCTCTTATTTTTTGTAATCCACCCAGAATTGGCTAGAATTGGGCAGCATCAAAATAAGACATCAAATAAGTGCCTTGATGCTTGCCCATAATTGATAATATAGCTGTCTCAAACAGGTTCCCACAGTGTTCATGCTGGGTAGGAATTGGGGGAATTCAAGGGCAGCACATTACCTACTTAGACAAGGCTATGATAAGATTACATCTGCTGGGCTCTTGGGACAGAATGATTTTCATCTTTTCATTGTGATCTTACCTTTTATTACTTATTACTGAGATTATTCACTTGGCATTACCTTAGAAGTGTGGAATATAAATACCTAAATAAGCCTGTATATAAATAACATGTCTATTACCATGTGTGAAAAGTAAGCTAAAACTGTCTACTTTGGCATCGATTGTTTTGCCTCTTGCAATCTTCAAGGTGTTTGCCTAAAACGAAACTCTCTGTGCTTCCAGGAATCCAGCATGGACCATAACCAAAGTCCCAGTGGCCAAGCTCAACAGCAACAATTGCCTTCTGCAGACAACCCTGAAGTTCTGCCTTCTCAGAATGGCTTCGGGAGAGCAAGTGAGACATTGCAACCTCAGTCCCCTGAGCATGCAGCCCAGGCTGAGCCTGAAATAAAGCTGTGTGATATATCTGAGGAGCTGAGCCAACAGCTGGAGGACATTATTAAAACCTACGGGTCAGCTACCAGTCTGGTGGAGGAAGGAAATACGAAATCCACAGACGAACCTGAGAAAGGGGAATCTTTCAATCACGAGGATGGGGACTATGAAGATGGCCATGATGAGGCTGAGAAAGAACAGATCCCTTTGGGGGATGCCTCTGGATTAAAGGAGGCTAGTATTCAGAAAGAACAAAAACTGGAAAAGAAAATCCTGAAAGGATTAGGCAAGTAGTTATTTCTGTAACTGAAATGCAGCACTTAATGTGAGTCATTGCCTATCTCAGGAAAAGCACCACAGTGGTCTCTATAAAATTTCAGCATTTGACATTGATCGCATTCCACTTCTCCACCATTGCAAAAAAAAGCATGATTTTTCTGAAAAGTGGGGACTTGCTTTGTTTTCAAGTGAAATGGTTTGAAAATTAGAAACCCCTTTCAGGCATCAATAAGCATCACAATAATGGAAGTGGGTAGTAATTGATCAATAATGGTGCAGTTTTGTACATTGGACCCCAGATGTGCTAGTCTGTTCATTTTTTAAATTTTTATTTTATCCTGCATTTGCTAGGCCGTCAAGGTATAATGCACATGGGGATCTCCCCTCATTTTATTCCACAACAATAACCCTTTGAAGTAGTAGGCTTCAGAGAGAGTGAGAGCCAAAACTACCCTCTGAGTCCAGTGATGGAGTAAGGACTTGAATCTAGGTCTTCTCAGGCCAACATCCCAGTCTGCCACATTGGCTTTCTCAGTCTTTTGTTGTGTTAAATAGCACAGCCTTCTCCTACGTCATGTCTCCACTATAAAACTATGGATAAGATAGTTATTTCATTTATTTTTATTGATTATTAAATGTATTCCCTGCCTTTCTGCTTATATAGGCACTAAAGGGGCTTATAACAATGTAAGCAAAATGCAGCAGTAAAATGGATATACCACACATACTCACTGATAAGCCGAGAATTTTAGGTGCCAAAATACACCCAAAAAATTGGGTTCAACTTATCCGCAGATGGGCTTATCTGCGAGTATACTATTTTAAAAACCAATTAAAAGCTTGACTATAAAACCGTTTGTCAAGCTACTTTTCTCTACTTTTGCAATATAGTCCATAAATGGACTCCAGTCTTTAATAAAAGCCTCTGTAGATTCCTCTCTCATTAGACATGTCAGTTTTGCCATCTCTACCATGTCCGTAACTTTACATATCCAATCTTCCACATTTGGAGATTTTTTATTTTTCCATTTCTGCACATATAACAACCTTGCCACAGTGATCACATACAACTAGAAGACACCATGCTTTTTACTCAGTTCTTCTTCCATAAACCCTAATAAGTACAGTTCTGGTTTCACTTGAAAAGGGAGTCCTATTGTTTTCACCAATGTCCTGTGGATCACCATCCAAAATTTTTTGACCACTTCACAAGTCCACCACATAGAATAGGTTCCATCCTGTTTTCCACATTTCCAACATGTACTTGAAATGTTCTCATACAGTTTTCATAGTTTCACAGGTGTCAAATGCCATCTATACATCATTTTATAAAAACTTTCTCTTAAATTATTGCACACAGTTTAATTTTGACGGCATTCTATTCCCAAGAGCCAAGTGACCTTCCCCAGCAGTTTCACGTAGATATTAATCAGCATAGGGAACAAGATAGACATGATAGGTTAGTGACAAACTCCCTGCACCATCTTCTGGCCATGCCCTAACCCAAAGGACCAGAATCACTGCAACAGCATTGAAAAATAGGGCCCAGCCCTGTGGGGCAACCTGGAAATATAACATTGTTGACATCTAGGTTTCTGCATTCTTTCAGCTTGCCATCCTACAAAACATAATTATTTTAATTCTGAGACAAAAAGTGGGTATAAAATTGCTGCAGCAATAGAAAAGGAGACCAATGGAGTTCATCATCAGTCGGTGTTCTGTGCACCATCTTCTTGATCTTTCAAAATACAGAAGCATCAAAACCTAATTAGCCACAGTTTTCAGATTAAAATATATTTATACAATCTTAATTTTGTCTGATGCATCCCACTTTGATCATGGCCACTGGATGCCATTTTTCTGTTTTCAGGAAAAGAGGCTACCCTGCTGATGCAACAGTTGACCAAGCTGAATACACCAGAAGAGAAATTGGATGTCTTATTTAAGAAGTATGCTGAACTGGTTAGTATAGCACTTACGGAAATCTGTGGTAGGGGGGAAAACTGCTTAAAAACATGTCCAACGTGATGCAAAATGGCCAGATTGCAACTTGGAAGCAGATACAATATTTTTTTAAGATCCCTGCTGAAGCGTGGAAGAAGCCATCTTAAATTTGTAGAAGGGAAGTTTCTCCCACTCATTTGCCTTTCTCAGCTATATATGACACAGAAGTATCAGCAGTCCTGCTTGACAGGAAGCATCATCAGTATCAAAATACCTCAATATATATCTCTGGGACAAATGGAGGTCCTTTCCCAATGTTTGAAGTGTGTCAGTGTAGAGAGTAAGGGGGGGGGGGGGCGTGACCTTGACAGAAATATGCAAGAACTGTTACCTAGGCAAAGGGAAATGAAACATTATTTAAGTCCTGGGAAGCAAGATTATATTTGGAAGTAACTTGGGCAAACACCTCCCTGATTCACTGGGGTATAAGAAGAACAAACAGACTTGCAAGATCCTGTTATTACAGCTTATCTCAATAAAGTGTAGCTGTGGTCTTTCTGTGGAGTCAGTTTCCTGACCTGTCTATCTAGTGGGGCCGACCATCAGAGTCTGGAAGGGGAGAAACGGGCTCAGATTCAACCCAAGAAAGACAAAGTGGCTGTTAATTCAGAAGCCAAAAGAAACTCTAGACAAGGTTGTGTTCTTCTTGAAAGAACAGGCCCACAATCTGGGGGGCTTTCTGGACTCATAGCTTCTGCTGGAAGAGGCCATGGTCAAGAAGGTCTTTCCTCAGTGTTGGCTAGTGCTCCAGTTGTGGCCATTCCTGAAATGGGAGGCACTGAGTACAGTCACTCATATTGTTGCCTCTCACCTGGATTACCTTAATCCATATTACATGATGACCATCCAGAAACTTCAGCTGGTACAGAATGCACCTGCCTGTGTGATAAGGATCAGACCCATTATCCCCATGTTATACTGTTATGGCAGCCGCCCTGGCAGTTTGCTTTTGAGTACACTGCTAGGGTTAGTTATCTGATACCACCTATTCCAAGTAGAATCTATTCATCCAATCATACAAGCAAAGAGTACTTTCCAAGGGGTTCCCACCTATGGGGACTTCCAACAAAAGGACACCTAGAGGCAGGCCATCCATTCAGGGGCTCCCTCCTATAGAACAGCTTGCCCTCAGAGGCAAGAGAGGCCCCTTCCCTTGTGATCCTCTGAAAGCTTGTTGAAACCTGTTTATTTCAGAATGCCTTTGGGATCTAAAATTTTGTTGCCCTGCATTTGACGCAGCACCATGGTAGAATTACTGCAGTGTGATGTAGTCATTCTTTTTTATTGTATTATTTTATTGTTGTTATGAAGCTTTGCTGACTTGTATATTGTTAACTAACTAGATAAAAGAGGTATTGTAGGAGGAGAGTAATGTTAGTCTATGATGGCAAAAAATCAGGAATCTGTAGCACCTTTCCCAACTAACACATCTTATTAAGTGCTTCTGGCATTTTTATTAAATGTATTAGAGTTGTTAGTTGGACTTTATTATATGCCTTTTAATAAAATGTGTTAGTTGGAAAAGGCATTACCAGATTTCTGAATAAAAGAGGCAAAAATAAATGCTTTCTCCACCATCTATTTCATCTCCTGTCACCCAGCCAGTATTTTGAACACCCCCACATACACCAAACTGAATTGCACATCACTTAATTTTATTTTGAATGGAATTTATGGAAATAATAATTTGGCAATGGAATAATTAACTGAAGAACTGATAACATTTGGAGCAGGATCTGGAATAAAAATGAAGAAATTAATTGGGGTGATCCTTACTCAGCCCTTGATTTCACATTTAATTGTGGTGTGAAAGAAACCAGGCAGACACTTTTTTCCCCTCTACCTGTCCACTGCCATTGCAAATTAGCTAAATAATCTATTTTATTTGGGGTTATTTGAATGAAAATTAGCTTTTTTTGGCCTTCTATGAAATTTAAATAAATTCCAGTGATTATTCCTAAATATCTATGTTAGATACAGAGTGGTATCATATCTATTAAATGCCTAAGAATGGCTTTGTTCTACGTTCTCTTGCTTTGCTTATTTATTCTTGTCCACATACTTTCAGCTGGAAGAACATCGTTCTGAACAAAAAAAGCTGAAGTGTCTACAGAAAAGACAGACACAGCTCATAAAGGAGAAGGACCAATTACAGAGTGAACACAGCAGAGCCATCCTTGCCCGGAGCAAATTGGAGGGCCTTTGTAGGGAACTCCAAAGACACAACAAAACCCTGAAGGTAATGAGAAGAGAAGATCTCTAGGGGAGGTCAGAAGGAAAAGCTAAATTCACTTGGTATCCTTAGCTGATTCACAATAGATTGGCAAGGACCATTAACTCTTAAACATTAAACACTAGTAGCAACAAAGTGGTTTCCTGCTTCTGTCTAAATTATACTTTGGAAACAATTAATATCTACTCCTGTATTATGCCTAATTTAATATTATTTCCTGGATTCCCACTTTCATCTAAAATGACCAAAGCCAGATGTACAGGGATATAACCCAGGCTTATTCCCTTGATGTCTCCAGTGGTAATGTATGGAAACAGGTGCTGTGTTATAATGCTTTTCTTCAGTTTTATGTGCAGTGACGAATTGTGACGTATACCAGTGGCCATGTTGGGTGAGTTTGGTACACCTAAAACAATATAAATTCCTCCAGAAACCCATAAAAATAATGTCAATAAGGCAATAATACAGCCAAAGAAATCGGTCCCAGTCTCACGTAGGCCATTATTACATCACCACTCCTTCCAGCCCTAGGATGCCAAGAATAACACAAATACATGTTCCTGGCTGCAAAATTGGCCCATCTCTGATGTAAGCTAATGTAAAAGCAATTAAGGCAGCATCCAAAGACTGATAAGGCCTGAATTATATAACTGATCCATTTCTGTCCTGGCCCAAGCAGATCAAGTTTTTCAAGCCAAGAGCTTCATTTAGCCTTTGAGCAGCAAATTAGTGGCATTCTTCTTGTAAAAAAGTGTAGCCAGGAGAAATAAATGGGTGAAATCAACTCTCCCTATATTTTTATCAATCTAAATTTGCGTTTGCATTTAATGTTATATTTAATTAAAAACAGTTAACCTGTTTTTCCTTGCGTACTTAATAATTTTTGCCTTGTTTCTCATTGATAACTACAGTTTGGTAGCAGCAACTTTTTAGAGGCTCTCTATATTCAGAGCATTGAGGCATTATACAGAGACCTGATTATATGGCTATATAAGGCCCCAGGCTAGCCCTCTATACTGGAAATGGCTCCCAAAAATACCTCTGGAAGAAGTACGAAAGGACAAGCAAAGTGTTAATGCAAAGAATTTTCTACTCTAGTCTGCTGAAGTGAATAGCATTAGAAGGACAATAGTTTGAACCAGAATGAGAGAGAGGGAAAGTTGGTGGGGGAGGGATGTATTTTTGCAAATGTCCACCAAGATTTCTTTTGAGAAGAAATATTCTTAGAAGGTGCTCAGATAGATCCTTAATCATCCTTGACTGATTTCAAAAAACTAAGATTGGACCTAGCTAGTATTTGGATGGAAGGGCACCAGGAAATCCAGGACCATAAGTTACACTGGGAAGATTAAAAAAAAAAAAATCTTGAAAGAGGGGGATGGCAAACCATTTCCAGAAGGACTACACAGAACTATAAATTTCCCATGAGTTAGATTCATTAATTTAGTCCTAGGCTTCTGGTGTTTTCTTACATTCCTTTTATCCCTACTAGTTTCATTTTAATAGTTAAAAGAAAAAGAAAAAAAAGGCCATACCTTAAGTTTGCTCATTACTGTTGGGATATCAGCTGGTGAAGGGGGATAGAAATCTGCTTTTCTTCTACTTCCTGGATGAGACTGCAATGATGGAGAAACACCATCCAGTTGTTGCATTACAGGAAGAGACTCTTCAGCGGGCAAGAGAAGAAGAAGAAAAGAGGAAAGAGATCACAAATCATTTCCAGGGCACACTGAATGATATCCAGGCACAGATTGAGCAGCAAAGTGAGAGGAACATGAAGTTGTGCCAGGAAAATACTGAGCTGGCTGAGAAACTGAAAAGCATCATTGATCAGTATGAAGTGAGAGAGGAGGTAAGAGCAATGTGGCAAGTAGTCTTTGTTTAGTGTCTGCCTCATACAGGGATCATTCGCAATTATGACAGTGATGAAAAAGTAACTTTGCGACCAGCCCTCGCATTTACGACCTTCACAAGTCTGTAAAGCAAAGGAAAGCTGAAGAAAGATCATAAGCACAGTTGTGGTTTTACTTGACAACCACTTCACTTAACTAACAAGTGGCTGGTGCCAATTGTGGTCACTAAATGAAGACTACCTGTACTACTTCTCTCCAGGATGTTCCACCCAAAGCCAAGAGTTAGATCTGGCCTTGTAGCACTGGAGTAATAGTAACCATCCTTTTATCTCAGAATGTTAGGTGTTGCAGGAATCAAATTATGCAAAATTATGCAAAATCAATCAGGGATTCATTCCCCTTGCAATTTCGGACTGGTAGCTACAATGTCTAAACTGTATTTTGGAACTTCTGGGGGGTTTGCCTGTCTTGTTACAGTTTTGGGATTTTTTTTTCCTCCCTCAAAGAATAGAGCTATTATTGTAGTTTTTATTTTATTGTAGCTATTATTGTAGAATGCAGTTCCTCCATTCACTGCAGCTAACATCCCACAGAACTTTTACTCCAGACTCAGTACTCATAGTTTAATCACTCCTTTTTGCTCTTTAGTTTAAAAAAAAAAAAAAAAGACAATGTATTTAACACTGGGGGTCAGTAAGTTAGCTGAAACCGATGAGATGTTGTTTTATTGCTGATTGGGCTTTGCTCTTGGCTGCCATTATAGGCTTTTATACTGTTGTACTTTGATGTTAATTTTTGTATTGTGCTTTTATGTAATGTTAGCCACCTAGAGTTGCTATGGTGAGATGGGCAGCCATATAAATTGAATGAATAAATAAAATAAACATGGAATGCTACAAATAAATTTCAGCAGCTATAAAGAAGTTATAATGCATAAACTAAGAAATCTCAATGTATGTACTTGATTTTATACACCATTATAACTTCACAATTGTTTTTATTGGGGATATTTAAAATCTTTAAATAATTTAAAAATCTAAATAATCTCTGTCCAACAAGTAGAAGTTTAGAATGCAGTAATAACTTTGAAACACTTTTTGCTATTTTACGTATGTTATTAACAGCACAATTCTGTACTTGTTTACTCAAAAATAAATCCCAGTGAGACTTACTCCCAGATTCATAGAGATTGCAGTCTTAATCATGTACTCTAGCATTTTCCCCTATCTCTGTATCTCTCTCTCTCTCTTTTTTCCTTCCAGCATCTTGATAAAATATTTAAGCACAGGGAACTTCAACAGAAACTGGTAGATGCCAAGTTGGAACAGTCGCAAGAGGTCATGAAGGAAGCTGAAGAACGGCATCAGCGAGAAAAGGAATATGTACTCATTTTTTTAGTTGCTTATGTGTAGCTTGTATTCGTCTCTGAATTTATTAATTATTTATTTATTATTTATAGATTTATATCCTGCCTTTATTTTGTACAACTCAAGGTGGTATATGTAATGTTCCTGCCTCCTATTCTCCCCACAACACCAACTTTCTGAGGTTGGGCTAAGAGAGCATGACTGGCCCCAAGTCACCCAGTGGCTTTCATGCCTAAGGGAGGACTAGAACTCATGGCCTCCCAGTTTCTCACCTCTCTCCTCTGACAGCCAGGATGCTGTAGTGACTACGTTAGCAGACTAAAACTAGGGAGATGCAGTTGCATCCTCAGCCATGGCAGCTCACTCAGTAACTCTTAGCCCAATCTTGTTGTGAGACGCAGGAGTGCTCTGTGCACCAGTCCGAACCTCTAGGAGTCAGAATATAGTTTGAATGAACACACGGGGCTCCCATTCCAGCATTGGGCATATTCACCCTCCCTTAAGTATAAAAAAACAGAAGTATCTGCTGGTCTCATGAAGCAATGAACTCATTTGTCATAGTGACATTTGATGTTTCCACTCAGGAGCTCAAGGTGTACATATAGTCACCTAGTTTGTTCTCCCTGGAGTTTTGTGATTACTATTAGAATGAAATAAGATCTGGCTGGAGATTATTTAACTTCATGACTGAATAATAATTTGAACCCATATTCTTCCTATCCAAGTATTCTAGCTATTCTACTACAGGTAGTCTTGTTTAACGTCCACTTGTTCAGCAACCATTCGAAGTTGCAATGGCACTGAATGAGGGGTACTTATGACGGATCCTTGTGGTTGCAGCCATCGCAGCATCCCACGGTCATGTGATCACCATTTACTGCCAGCTTCCAACAAAGTCAATAGGGAAGCTAACAGGAGGTCGCAAATGGCAAACATGTGACCACAGAATGCTGCAACCATGTGAGATTCACCTAACAACAGCAACTGGGACTGCCAGAACTGCCGCCGTAAGTCAGTGCAGTCACATGACATCGCACCTTATGATCGCACTGCTTAGCGATGGAGTTCCCAGTCCCAATTACTGTCACTGAGGATTACCTGTACATATCTCTGAGCCTCAGGACACTCAAAGAAATAGCCATCAAGACTTGGAGGTTTACAAGTCAGATGAATGCTAGATAGATTAAAGATTTCTAGTTCCATATCTAGAAATTTCTAGTTCCATCTTTTTTCTTCAGTGTGCCATGTTGTATGCCTCCCGTGGGCTCAAACTACATATTCTACCCTTTTGTAGCATTTTGTGCTTCCTGGTTAATGTTCATGTGAGTTGGAGGGAGTTAATCCTGACTTCCTCATTCATTCTGTAGAACAATCCCCATGCCCCAAGATAAAGTATTTACCATCCTTATTACAATGTAGATGCATGCTGAACATATTTTTATTCACCTAGTACAGGACATCTGGTGGCAGTGCTCCACAATGGTTAATGGTTAATGTGTTTCAGTATATATTTGGTTATTTAAAATTGGCTGGCATGTCTTATTTTCAATTCTGTAAATACATATTTAATAGTGTTCACTGCCCAGTGAAACATAGTATAACAGAGATATAGAAATATTTCAAATACATAGCTATAGAATCAGAAATTTCTTACCACTGCCAACTCGTGTGTGTGTGCGTGTGTGTGTGTAGTAGGATGGGGGGGAGAGAAAAAACAAAACGGGAAAAGAAGCTTCCTGAGAATACAGCGATCTCTAGATTTCTACTTATGGTAAGAACAAGCAAGTAAGCAAGTAGATCCATTGTCAAGGTGCCTATTTTTAGATTAAAATATTTCAATAGGTCATGATTCAAAAATTCATTTGAATGTTTAACAAATTTTGCAACAGCATCTATAGCATTATGTGTTCTTTACTGTACACCAAATGAGGGAAACTGATCATTAGATTTTATATCAAAGATCAGAACGCTTTTGCTTTGAAATTGCTTAACCTTGCATTTTACATTAGCAGCAGAATAACTCTGCTGCCTCCTGGTGGCCTCAGTGAAGTTTATTTGCTGCTGGTTTGGTTGATTGGGATACAATCCAACCAGCTTAGTTCTCCTATAATTTAGGATAATTGGGGGGAAAAAAAAGTATTGATCATATTCAAACAATATGTAATGCAATGCTCAAAATTTAAATATCCTTTAGCACAAACTTTTGATCAATAATGTTCAGTTGTAGAAATTCCTTTTCTACATTTTGTTTCAAAATTTGTATTTCCTGGATCTCTCACATACACATTTTAATTTCTCATTGTACAATGGTGTGATCATGTGATACACTCCAAGAAGTAGGTGAGGACAGACTAAAGAAGAGTCAATATAAAAATTAAAATTGATTTTATTTTCATTTACATTAAATTAAGGTTGCATTACTTAAATTTAGTTAACAATTAACCACTCCTGTGAATATAATTTCCTTCAATTCACATGGAAAATTACAGTCTGATGTGAATTTTGGGGGGGGATTTTGGGTGATATAGCCAATAGCTTCCTTGTTACCAGTGGTGAAAGTTACCAAATCTGGGCTGCAGAAATCTAGATGACCACTATGTGGCAGTAGAGAAATATAGAGAACTTTTCTTTGCCATCTAATGGTCATCTGAGGGTTTGCAGCCTGGATCTGGTAGGGTTACCTGTGGTTGCAGCCTTATTCTCAGCACCAGTGATATCTGATTGTTAACAGTTGGATGCAAATAACCTTTGATCTGTTTAAATGGATTGGCACCTTGACTTGTCCTGGAATTAGTGAATTTATACCTTTTGATATTTGCACCAGAGTTTGTTCTAGAGCAAGAACAACAGATATTTGTAAATATGAGTGCTTAATTTTGAAGTGAAGCTCTCTTTCCAAAACTGTTACAGTTTTGCCTTTAATTAAAGCCCCAGTTTGATTAGGGCAGTTTAGCAAGGGTGCAGTGCGAAGGACCTCAGTGCTTCTACTAAACTTAGCCTCAAGCTGTTTAATATTAATTTTTCTCTATTTCTAGGAGCAAACAAGACCGACCAACTGCATTCAGTAGTTGTATATTCTTTATGAGTTGGTTTTCCCTTCCTTCATATTTTATTAATAACAACACCAATATCAGCACGGAACTTTTTTGATTTGGAAAAAAACCCCAGGCTATACAATCAGCCTTTTTTTAAAAAATGCTAATTGAAAATATTGCTTTGAACAGTTGCTTTTATTACAAGTAGCTCCCAGATTTGTCTTGTAAATTAGACATGTCAACTTGAGCTATAGAGTATAACTAAGACCAGAGAGGGCAAAATAAAACTCATTAATGAGCCAGAACAGATTACACATACAAGCAGTTTCTGCCTCATCTGTTCTATTTGGTTATGTCATACAGAGAGCAATCCCAGTTTAAATAGGTGACAGTGCAGCTGTGGCAAAACGTTAAGCAATGTTAAAAAGCAGATAGTTTGCAGGATTAATATTTAGAAACTTAATTTAGACTTCAGAATATTTGGAGATTAGTCATCCCACATTAACTAACTAGTAGTTCCCTTTGCCTTGCTATCACCATCACCACACAACATGGATTTTATTTTAATCTTTGTTGTTTCCCACCAAAGCAAGGAGGATTTAAAAGGACAAAGCTCTGAAAACCACATGAAAAGCCCGTAGGAATGTTTCTCTTAGATTTATAGTGCTTATTTTAAAAGGGGCCATACTACGTAACTAGAACAAAAAGACTTGTTTAAAAAAAACAATTCCATATATTTTTGTGGATCACAGTCATTTCACTAGATGCAAAGTTTTACAAATAGCATACTTGCAAAGGTTTTTTAAATTTAAATGATTCTGATCTTTCAAATGTTGTGTGCATTCTTAAATCCCAAATAGCTACTCAACCAAGCTGCAGAATGGAAACTACAGGCAAAAATGCTGAAGGAACAAGAGACTGTTCTCCAGGCCCAGGTAAAATAAGGCTGTTGATTGTATTATGTACCTTTTCAACTGGTCATGTTCAACATATTAGATGTGTAAAAGTGGACGAAATGTAGCTAAACATATTTATGTTCAAACCCCATTAAAGCATATTCTCTGAAAGTACACAGTAGCTTGCATCAGATTAAATCCTTATGAAATATTAGTATGGAGCAGTCCATAACATTTATTGGAAATATTAGCATGGAGCTTTCTGTTATAATTATCACATGGCAAGAGATAGGAAGAATTAACATTTTTAACTTATGATGGCCAGAAATAGAAAAGTATTGGTTACCAGTGATAGTCAAAGTAGTGTCTGTTTAATTATTTTATCTTCTATCTATAAGAAATAGTGTAGCATGCTTTAGCACAACCTTCCCCAAGTTAATATCTCCATGTGTTAAATTTAATTCCTTTCACTTTCAACTGGTATTGCAGTCTAATTAACCTGAAAATTTGGGTAATTTGGCTTAGTGCTTTTTTTTTCATTACTTCTATTGACCAAGACTATTGATCCTTGTCTTTCTTCCATCTATTCCATGTCATTTTATGAACATTTTCTCTTTAATAAGATTTAAAGGTAGCATACATTACTTTACAAAGAATTCATGAAATTCAGCAAACGCTGTTAGATGTTTATCCTATTTTACCATCCATTTTTATTATTATGGAGTATGTTAAATATATGGAATCAGCAACAGTGACAAGAATGTGATGCTAATCTATGCTAGATCAGGCACAGCAGCACAAGTCAAAGAGGAACCGTCATTATGGGATGTTATAAAACATAAGGGTTGGTTGAGCATTTGGAGCTGGGTTTGTCCATGGTAGGAAAAAATGTGAAAACAAAAATATTTTGTCCTTATTACAAATGTTGTCTCCCAAACTTCATATAGCTAAACCAGTAAGATTATCCTCATCTGTTTAAGCATTTAGGGACATCTTAAGGGCTAGAAATTTGCGATTTTGAACATCAGAAATGGTATAATTGTCAGGAAACTGTTCTTTATGCCATGCTGATTATGTTAGATATTGGATTCCTTTCTCCCAGTAGCAATCATTTGTACCCTAAGTTACATGGGTCAGCAGGGCAGGGACAGGCAATCTACAGCACTCCAGTTTGTTGTTGAAGTGCAAGCAGCCTAGGGAAATGTGAGGAATTCTGGGAGTTGAAGTTCAGCAACTACATCTGGACTGTCACAAGCTGCCATCACTATCTAACTCTACAGAAGATATTCAAGAATGGGAAAGGAAAACTTTCATTAATGAACCTCCTTAATATAACTTCCTTTAGGATTCAAGCCCAGTTTCCCCCACTCCTTACACCATATCCCATTCATGGAATCATAGAATCATAGGATTGGAAGTGTCCCTGGAGGTCTTCTAATCCAACCCCCTGCCCAAGACAGGAGTCCTTATACTATCTTGGACAAATGGTTGTCCAATCTTTTCTTGAATAGCTCCAGCAATGGAGCACCCACAACTCTGGGAGGCAAGCTCTCCCTCTGCTTAATAATTCTCACTGTCAGGAAAGTCCTCCTTATTTCCAGGATGGATTTCTCTCTGATGAGCTTCCACCAATTGTTTCTTGTCCTACCCTCAGATGCTATGGAGAATAAATTGATGCCCTCTTCCCTGTGGCAGCCCTTCAAGTATTGGAAGACTGCTATCGTGTCTCTCCCCTCAGTCTTCTTTTCATTAAACTAAACATACCTAGTTCCTTTAGCCATTCTTCATAGGATTTAGCCTCCAGACCCCTTATTATCTTTGTTGCTCTTATCTGTACTCTTTCTAGGGTCTCAGCATTTTTATTTTTATTTTTTTGGTATTGTGGTGACCAGAACTGGATGTACTATTCCAAATGCGGCCTCACCAGTGCAGTGTGGAGCGGTACTATCACTTCCCTTGATTGTGATACTACCCCTCTGTTGATGCAGCCTAGGACTGTGTTGGCCTCTTTGGCAGCCACAGCACACTGCTGACTCATGCTTAAGCCAGTGGTTCATTGTTCAGGAACATCTTGATTCTCTAGATGGCTTTGGAGATGGCAGAAAAGGATGGAAATTTCTTCTTCCATAAACTCTTTTAAGTTACCTTAGGTTCCAGGCTAAAAGTTGCATCTTCTTATCCTTCTGCAATCTTTTGAGGATCAAGTACTGTTATTGTGCAGTGGTAGGTGTAACTGACCACACTTTTTTCCTGTGGATGCAGCTGACTCTCTATTCTGATCGATTTGAGGAATTTCAGAAAACCCTAACAAAAAGCAATGAGGTGTTTGCCAGCTTCAAGCAAGAAATGGACAAGGTGAGTTATGCGTTACATTTCAACTCTATTTTTTCAGGCTTTCCATGTTGCTAAATGACACCACTGAATGTCTTTCAGATTGATTTAGCTTGGTTTTCAAGACTTTCCAACACATTTTTGTTTATAAAGCTATCACTTCTCTACTGATAATCTGAGGATCTGCTGGGTCCTAAGTTGCTCTGTCATGCTTCCAGATATTTAGATCAGTTCATTTATTAGCACTCATTGTATGAAATGTTTGTTTGTTTGTTTGTTTCTTCAGTGAAGAACATAAAATAGGGCTGTAGCTTGCAGGGCTTTAGAAACCATTCAGCAAATGAGTAATAGGATTGTTCTGTCATGTGTAAACTAGGAGTAGCTGTTATGTAGCCTATGGCTTTCCCCAGCCTCTCCATTGAGTCCTCCAGAGCTCTCCAATGTCACAGCTCTCAAATAGAGTGACAATTGATGGTTCTTCATGTTTTAGAAAGGAATTTTTACTTTAAAAAGGTCCCTTAAGGATAGAAACAAAGTTCTGTCCCTGCCATTTTTGATGCTATCAGTGTATCGCAATTCTGTGGCACTTGGAGATTGCAGCATAATATGAAAATGTCCGTTTTATAGCCATAAAAAGTTCATGTTGTAAACATGAAGGCCCTTTGTATTACTATGAGTTATATTGCAAAGAATGTCACTATAAATGTCATAGCATTAGCCATAATAAAAAGTGTGATTATACACACAACTCCTTTTTTTTTTTTTTTGTTCTATAAAATGCCATCCTTCTAGCTTGCTTGCTTTGTTATCTTCTTGTAAGCATTTTCATTTGGAGAAATGGAAAGACTGTGAAGTGCTTGGATATCATGGCTTGTCAAACTGTGAAAGAAACCATAGTGCTATGAGCCACAGATCATGTTTTTAAAAGTTCAGGAAGGAGTGATCAGATGATAGAATCATTAAGTCATTTAGTTAATAACAGATGAGAATATTATTAATTGAATAGAATTAAATGCTATCAAACGGAAGAACAGATTCTTATGGAAAGTGTTCCATGCTGATGTCAGCCCTACATAGCTGACATCTAAGTACAGCTGATAATTGGCATGTTTAAAGTTTATTTACTGCTTGGAATTATCCACAAAATTGCCATTAAGTTGCCATTGTATTATTCATTTATTTATTTTTATTTTTTTAAGTCAGATGGAAACCATGTATAAATTGGTGATGCTACTGCAACAGCATTCTGAGATCACCAACTTCAACTAGCGTAACAGAAAAAAAATCAAGTGTTACATCTGTATTCATATGCTTATGTTTTGTAATATTACATATAGATTGATATATTTTTTTGATGATCTCCAGAGAGAAGAAAACAGCAAAGATGTTGGCTTTGCAGTACTTGGGCAGTTGTGTGTTTATAAGTATTTATTATGCATCCTTGATTTTCCCTATAGGCATTTTTAACATGCCTAATGTGGATTCATAGATCTTTGCACACAGGTTTGAGCCATTCCATTTTCATAAAGTGACAAGTGATCATATAAATCAAAATGAGGATGAATGTTAGGGCTGGCACCAAAACTCATTTTCATAATCTTTGGATGTGAAAGCATAGATTTGAATCGTAAGATACAAGGGCAGGAAGAAGGTGCCAAAACTCATTTATATAGTCTTTGGATATGAAAGCATAGATCTGAATCCTAAGATACAAGTGCAGGAGAAAGTTTCCCCACCTCTCCTTCTTTCATCACTCTAGAAGAAGCATCTCTACAGCATGAGAGAGCTTCCTAGACAGCGTAAGATGACCCTTTTATTCAAGCCCCAATATATTTGCTTCTGACTTTGTACACTGGTCATTTACATTGTTTCAGTTAGTTGCTTAATTAGTTATTTAGTTTTGTGGTGATAGTTCATCTCTTTTTATTGTTGTAAACCATTTTGTGACCATTAGATGAAGAAAGGTATAAAAATGCAAAAAATGGTAATTATGATATAAAGGAAGACAGCATATAAGAGAAGATGGGGGCCATCTGTCCAGTTTGGATGATTTTCCCCTTCCCTGTATAGCAAGGTTCTCCCACACGTCATCCTGTATGAAGTCATGCCATTGTTCCCCAAAGATTTGGTGAAGCTCAGGTTGTAGAAAGGATGATTAGCTAAATTTTCTAGACTAGCAAGAGCATTGAAAGAAGACCAGTAATTACAGACAGGAAGAAGACATTCTGAACTGAAGCAGGTATACAGAACCAAGGAAAGATAATTTTAAAAAGAGAGACTATTTATGCAATTTAGGCTTTGGTGGGTGGGATAGTTTCTGAAATATTCCCCATCCCTAATATTCTTTTCAGTCCATTCACCCAGATGAGGAATATGGAATAGAACCTCAATATATCCACCAACATCTTTCCATTTTGTTGTTCCCTCTTCATGGTTGGTGTGTCTATCCACACACAAAGTATGCCTGTCCGCTAATGAACTGGTATCCACTAGAAGAATGGATATTTCCCTTTACATGTTTCTCAGTCTCAGAGAATTGAGGAATACTGTATCAAACATAAGCAGCATATGGAGGCAGAAAGGAGGTTTAGCCACATGAGTAAGTACACTTACATGATGCTGGAAATAGCCCCTTAGGTTTGGGGCTAGTAGCTTTGAGAGTAATAATTAGAAACCATCTATTGATCTAGGATTCTCATACAAAATCCATTAAATTAATATGGAAGTTGCATAGAAATTCAATTACCTTACATAGCCCCGAGGAAAGCAATTTAGAAAAAGTCAAATTTAACATTCCTTTTGAATGTTAAACTTCAGATGAATGGAACACATTCATTTTGTTTCCTATGTGCACTTAGATTTTGCCTTTTTTCACAGATGACAAAGAAAATGAAAAAACTGGAAAAGGACACAGCTACCTGGAAAGCAAGGTTTGAGAACTGCAATAAAGCTTTACTAGACATGATTGAAGAGGTGAGAAACAAATTTTAAAATCAATGACATCTAAAAGCCATATAATCTCGCTAATTAAAATGTTCTTAACAATGGAGCTCTGACGCCACTATTACTGAGGTTTCCAGTACTGTACATATTTACTTATTTTATCTGCTTAGTGGCAGTTAAATGAAGTAACATAGTAGAGTTATGTAAGCTCTTGTTGCACATGGGAAACAAAATGACAAAATTAGAGAACATCCCTAAAATCTGGATTCACACTAATTCAGAGACAATCTACCTGTCAGTGTGCATGGTCAACTGGAGTACTTAGTGGCCACTGGGTTATGGTTGTGCAACCCAATTATGTCATTTGCATTTTTCACTGAGCAAGTTAGACAGAACATAAAAGAGACTTTTAAAGCATGATTTAAATGCAGTAATGGAATGTCTTGGGCTGCCTTCGTGCATTGCAGAAGTGAAAGGCTAACAGTTACATGCTATAACTTGCAATTTCCCAATTTCCCCTCCTAACACCCTTTCACATCCTGCCAGCTAAGATTAGCATCTCTGAGAAGTCTTAGCTGGCTCTATAGATTTGCATAAACTGAATGTAAAATCCCAGGGCATCAAAGGCCCAGAAAACCACAAGTTTTGCAGAAATGGCCAAGCCAATGATAGGATCTTGGGGTCACCTTTCAAGCAGTATTTGAGCAAGCAAACAAAAAAGGAGAGTTTTGATCTGGCCATTTAGATTGTCCTGTGTCATGTATCAGCTTGGCAGCTTTCAAATGTTTTGCTTTCTTACTCTATCACAGAAAGCCATGAGGGCCAAGGAATATGAATGCTTTGTAGTGAAAATTCAAAGGCTAGAAAATCTTTGCAGAGCATTGCAGGATGAACGGAATGTATTGTACAAAAAAATAAAAGAAGCACAATTCCCTGAGGACAGCAAAGAAGACGAGGAGGTGGAGGAAGACGAGGAGGAAGAACAGCAGGCTGGAGTGGAGGATAGCCTGGAGAATAAGGCTACAATTACAAGTCAGGCTATTGATGAGCTATCTGTCACCAGTGAAATTACTCCAAAAGATTTGGCTACAGCTTTCATGGTGGCTCATGTGAACATGCCTATGATCACCACCAATGAAGAAAAAGTGGAAGAACTACATGATACCAAAGTATGTGATCCAGTTTGTCCTCCGGAGCTGACATTACCTTCTTCCAAGCCACAAGGCACACAGGATTCCTGTACTGATCCAACATCCATGCCCACAGCACAGGAACCAGAGGGGGACACAGTAGAACTTGGTCTAGATCATCCAGTGTTGAAGCTGCCAAATACCGACATGGAAGGGGTTGATTAGCATGATATAATGACACATTGCTTTTTCCAAAATGGCCTTCTCTAATCCTTCCTTAAACATTTCTTTTTTCATAATAAGATGACTTTACAAGTGTTTTCTGATCTGCTTCAATTTCACAGAACACACCTTGGTTCCATGTTGTTGTATCCCATGATTAGTGCTGGGATTTTAATTTGCCCTGTTTCTTTTTCAGGTAAAGCCAAGAGCTTTCCTAACATTTAGTAGAATTGAGGGTCTTCATTTCCATCAGAACTTTTCAAAAATAGAGAGGTCCTCCTATATCAAGCATACTCTCAATATGCTCCAAATAAATAAAATAAATAGATAGTTGGGAGAGGGAGGAGCTAGGTGTCCGTGAGGCAGCAGAAGCTAGCAAGCCTTAGGGATGAAATTAAAATTAACTTAAAATAGTAAAATCCAATGCCAGGGTAGCAAGCCCTAAACTGCTGATTATTCAGCCAGTATTTCTGTTTCTTATCTTCAAGACTTCAAACAAATTTGCTTGGTTAAATAGTGTTTAAATCTTTGATTTCATTCCCTTTAAATTTAGAAACTTTTTTCACAATCAATTTGTTTAGTTTAGGTTACTTATTTGATCTTTCCATAGAGTGGGATACTAATAATAGGTAAAATTAACATCAACAATCTATCAACAATCTATTAACTGGTACAGAGGTTTATACTCATGTGGAGTTAGTGAGCCAACAAAGAAATAGATACATTGCTGAGAAAAGGGGTCGTGTATTATGTAAATTACTAAGGCTAGAATCTGAAGTTCAGAAATTTGAAACTTAAATTGGTTATCATCAAAAGGATATTTTCAAATACCTGTGCAACTAAGACCTGAGCTCCTTTCTACTACATCTAGCATTTCAAACATAAGGCACCTTGACCCAACAGAAATTCATCTTATAATTTTCTGCTACTTCACCATAGCTGAGCCTTTGGAAATGTTCTGGATTTCTAAAAACAAATTTTTTTGGCTGCTTTAGATTATGCACATTGACTTGGGATCTCTTAAAGAAGTAGAATCACTTATGCTTTCAGATATGGAATGACTGTGTTAACATGGATCCATGTCCATGTTTTAGAATTGCTGTATTTGCATTCAAGATTACATCTTTAGTCATAAAATATGGCTTGAAAAATGAACTAAATTTGAAAATCTTTCAAGATCCAGTGCAGGAACTGGCAGCCTTCAAACTTGGGTGTAGCATTTAATTTTTGCTTTCAAAAATTAGCTGTTCCTTTTGCAGTCAACTTGTAATTGTTTTGGTGTTATAAAATAGGTTATGCAAAATTGCACACCTCTGTTCCTCTACCCTACATTCATATTTTAAGTTTTATATTACAAATAACTCCTCTGTGTGACTTATTTCAAAAACTATACTGTCATTATCCAAACATGCATGATCCCAATCTAGCACCTGAGTTTGTCACTGAATCTCTCTGAATTAAACAATGATTCAATATGCTAACTAGACTATATAATGTTATGTATATCAACTGAATTTACATTTTCTTTAAACACTGGATTACATCTGAGGAATTCTAGCCTAATTTCAATATTAAGATTTTCACTTATAACCTTATTAGTATTTTAAACATTGCCCTAATACAGTTCCTATACTCTAGGTTTTTTTCTTGTTCTTTTATTAGATGAGAGCTAACAAAAGTTGTCACATGTAGAGAGCTCTACAAAAGTTGTCACATGTGAATGTTTTTATGGTGACTATAAACAAATTTGAATTAGGCCTAATAATGATCGGACTCTTCAGAACAGTTGAGAGAGATATCTCAGTAATGTGAAGAACCATCTCAAAAATGGTTGATAATATTTGTCTGAGATCATCTAGCTACATCATTACCTATATTGAAGAGATTCAAATTAGTGATGACTCCCGCACCAATTCTCCTTAAGTAATTCTATTCACAATGCTTCTGGCTGGACCCTGACAGCTTAAATTGTTTGAAGATACGTCTACAACTACTCTATAGGCACAAAATAGAGTAGGAATTCCCTTAGCATTAGGCATTAGAAAATCTATCTGAAGATCTCTGTACCATTATATTGTATTGTGTAATTTATGGTGATTGCACTTTAGGGAGTGGGAGAGCTGGTTAGTCTCCAAACCAATTTAAAAAGGCTAGAAATGACTACAAAGGCAAACAGAAAGGCTACCCACCCAAAACAGGTAGAGTCTGTAAGACAAGCCAAATGAATCATTAATGGATAGCAAGTCTGTACCTGAGATCTTCATTGAACTAACACATCTCATCATGCAGAAATGAGAGGCAGCATTAGCAGGTTTGTAGTGAAATGCAAAGATAAAGATACATTTTGAAAACCATTGCCAGATCCAGATTAATATGTAGATGTTTCTGGGGGTTATCACAAATAGGATTCTGGCTACAAAATGATTTTTGAAGTATCCTGCTTGAGTTGTTCATCTCCTTGTTATCTCATAAATTCTCTTAGTGGTCCTTGTGGAAACATACATAAAATTAATGTACTGTACTTGAAAGCTATCAACAGACAGAATTAGGGTTTCCACATACTCAACTTTTTTTTTTAAATCATAAATATTAAAAGGCTAGTGCACAGATAGCTCTAGTTCAGCAGCAAGTCACAACTTGATCCATTGTACCTACAGTTCAAGAATTTCAAGTAGCCAGGAAAAGCCTGTGCCAAAACTGTTTATCACAACTAATTTTCGGTTCCTAAATAGCATTCGTATTCTGGCAAATACAACATGGAATGATCTTATCATTTTATATAAATTATAAGGGGTTGGTATATTTTAGGTAACTTGGTTACAAATGCTATAGAAAATAATGTAAAATTTGCTATTACTGCTAAGAGAACTCCAGAGACCTTAAAGCTAGGTACAGTGGTACCTCGGGTTACGAACGCTTCTGTTCATGACCAATTCGGGTCACGAACAGCACCGTCCACAAAATTTTGCTTCCGTTCACAAACGCCGCATCGGGTGACGAACAGGATCCGCGGCCATTTTCCCTGCCGTGACACGTGGTCGTGGCTTCCTGTAGGGAGGGGGACTCTCCCTCCAAGCAATAACCGCCTCCCCACCTGCCTTCCTGTCCTCCACGCCAGAAGTCACCTCGAGCAAGGTTAGCGTTCTCTCTCTTCGTACTGTACTGTACTGTACTTTGTGTCACATTTTTGTGGTTTAAAAAAAAAAATACATATGGTTCAGAACGGATTAACCGTATTTACATTGAACCTTATGGGAAAATTTGATTCAGGTTGCGACCAATTTGGGTCGCGACCAGTCGCGGAACGAATTAAGTTCGTGAACCGAGGTACCACTGTATATGATATAGGTAGATAACAGTTGAGGATCAAAAAGGGCTGCTGGGCAGTATTTTAGATCAGTGTTATCCTAGGAAGCTAGAAAGGAATGAGAGGAAGATGTATAGAACAATTCTGACATCATGATTCACAGTCTTCCATTTAAATCCAGACCTCAGTTTCTTGTATGACACATTTTATGCAGCCAGAGCTCCGCGCTCGCTTGTTTCCTTCCAGCATCCATGTTTTTATGCATGCAGTTTTCTTTCCTTCATGTATAGGGGTTTTTTTTCAACATAGCCCACTATTAATGTAGAATGTATCTTCATATAGGACTACTATGAATATTATTTTGAATCCCTGATATGGAAGCAAGCTGAGATTATTCCTCCATGTTCTAGATACCTGCTGCCAGGAGCTAGTGGCCCAAACATCCTGATCTGCCCACCAAAATAATGTACCTTGTTTAAAGGAAGCAACTTTCACAAGCAAGTCTTATAACTTGAATCTCAGAAGTCAAGTGATAGTCTTGATCTGTTTTTTGAGGGGGTGAGGGGTTCAGCAGAAAATTTAATGATTATTTTAAACCCTATTGTCAGTCAAGGAATCTTTATGAAATGTCCCAGCACATTTCCTCTGGAAGAGCCCATTCCCAGTTTTGGGACAGTAAATTCTTGACTGATTAATGTTTGTGTTTACTATTAAAGAAAAGCAGTAGGTACAGCGACAGAGATCAGAAGAAGAGTTTTTACTGAAATGCTCCTAACAGGTATATCTAGGAGGGTATATTCTCCTATAATGCAGAAGGGAATACAAAGTGGGACTTCCCAGAACAGTCTCATTGGGTAGACACAAATCTTGGGACTACTGTCCTTTAAAGATGTTCTACCAAAGGAGACTTTGGTAGAGGCATCACCATTTAATTTTTAATATCAAACTAATGTTGATATGGAGGACCTGTGATGGAATGGAATTATGAAGGCCAGGCTCAGGGAGATAAGCGTGTTCTTAGTTTGGCGGAGGAGCGTGCGAAGTTCAAGAGGATGAGGCTGGCACCTCCCTGAGGAATTCACGGTGTTGTGGCTGGCTGGCTTGGGAGCTAGGTTTCAGTCTGGGGAGATTGATGTCAGGTCTAGCCCAAAGACCTCCAAGAGATGATGCAAATTCAGTTCTACTGTGTTTATTAGCTACAACCTCTAGACAGAAAATCTCCCCAGACTGAATCCTAGCTCCCAAGCCAGCCAGCCACAACACCGTGAATTCCTCGGGGAGGTGCCAGCCTCATCCTCTTGAACTTCGCACACTCCTCCGCCGAACTAAGAACACGCTTATCTCCCTGAGCCTGGCTTTCATAATTCCATTCCATCACAGGACCAGACTGCAGACATCTGCCACTAAAACCATTATATTATTGGTGACTGAAAGGGACCATACGCCCTCCCTGAACAGAGGACTAAGACCCGTTTTATTAAGTAATATACATCTGGATATAGTGTCAGAAATGACACAGCAACCTACGGCTGCATCCTAGAAAGACACAGAGGTAGTCTATGAATCTGTAGGTCTGTTTAAGTAAACCTTTTCTGTGCCATTCCTTTAATTTTGGTATTCACCCCACTCAGAGTTGGTCATCAACTCTCCACTACATGTTTTGTGATGGCTACATTGGCTTTCCTATTGCTGTTGCCAGTAGAAGCATATGTATTCATTTTATTGGCTATGTACTTCAGAAATAGCAATAGCGTCCACTGAAGAAGTCATGAAAGGGGTAATTTTATTCATGATAGAGTCTATGAAACAATCAGGTCCTTGAATCTTGCCACATCAGAGAATCAGAATCAAAAGTAGCCATTCAGGCCGAGTTCAACCTTGTTCAATGCAAGAATCCAAATTAAAGCAGGCATCCAAGACACAACACTGCCACTTGAATGCATTCAGTGAAGGAATGCCCACCACTTTTCAGGGTTCTATTGTTGAACTTCAAGTAATAGATTTTTCCCCTCTATTATTTAATAGAAATCTGCATCCCTTCTAGTTAAACACATTATCCCACATCCTACACTCTGAAACAACAAACAAGGCTTAACCTTTTTTGGTGAGACGTTCTTTCAGTTATTTGAACAGTGATGAATGCTATCAGGTCCCTCTTCTTTTTCTTTCGGGAGGCTAAACCTATCCAACTCTTTCAGTTGCTCTTCAAAGGAAATTACAGTGAGCCAGAGTTCCACTGACAAAGGATGATAGGACTGGGCAAGACCTGTTGTTGGTGTGACTTCTTTCATACCTGTTGCCTTGGCTGTTCAGCTTCCTGAAGGAGCTACTCCAGGTTGATTCCTGGTGGTGTGTAATTCATTGCTGGAGCTCTTGCATGACTGAAATTCTAAAGCCTGCCAGTGTTCTGAGAAGTGACGAATATTGCAAAGGTCTCTCAGAGAGGCCTTCTAACATGATGTGAATCAGAGGGAAGGCTGGGCTGACAAAGCCACTCCGGATCCATCTTTGCAGTTCAACTCTGTTCAGTGCAGAATCTTACCTTAAAGTAAGAACAGGGCCCTGCATGTTCATTTTGAAGACAGTGAAGTGGCCACCCTCAAGTACCTCTGCAGGATGCTTTGCACAGCCCTCCTACACACCACGCTGTGAACCATTATCTGGACTAGTTTAAAACAGCCACAAACACAATCCACCACAATTTATTATTTTAATACAGATAAATCACAACCCCAAAACTTAACACCACACAAAAATGGCATAACCAATTATTTTAAATTTTATCAACATTCATTTGTTATGTACATATTTTTCCCCTGCAAAAGTGCAATCCAAAACTTTTTTTTTCCTTTTGAGGAAAAAAAGGCTTTTTCTGATAAATGCTAACAGGGCAAGCTGGATAGCCTCACAACACTTTGCCCTTGCATACCTCGTACAATTAAATCAGAAGAAAATTAAATTTGCTACATGTCTTCCTATCAAGAGCACACTGACAGAATCACCTGTTGCCTCAAACCTCGCTCTCAGTAATTCACTCACTTAAAATGATCAAATAAGCATCACAGTCTTACAGTCTCAGGTGCGCTTATGTTCTTAAATGTGGTTAACAAAGCCTGTGTTTGATTGTGATCAATTATTCTTTCAGGCTCAACTGTAACACTATAAGATTCTGCTGGTTCTTAGGACCATGTATGTGTTTTCCTTTTTCTTCAGGAAGGGCTGGAAAATGCAGTATTAACATTCATTCATTCATTCATTCATTCGGATTAATATTTATTTATTTATTATTTATTTATTTTGTATGCCGCACATCTCCCCCAATGGGTGATTCTGGGCAGCTCATATTTAATATCTTCATTTTGTTATTTGTATGTGGATGTATTGATACCCACATGGAACAGTTTTCTCCCACAATGCTAGTATAGTGTTATCAAATACGAATGCTGCAGTGAATAAAAGTTTTATCAAGTAAAAGAAAGATGATTTGGACACAGCAAAAGAATTTAATTTAGTGTATCTGTTTAAGGGGAAAAAAATTCCCAGATGTAACACAGATATTATGGTGGAGGCTGTGGAAAGAAATTTCTGCTAGGTGCAGTACAGGGCACATCTCTCTTGCACACCAATTTTGCTGGTGTGACATCTTACCTGAGGCAAGAACGCTGTTCAGGACACAAATAGCAATACGGAGCCACTGTTTACCTGGCAAGCATTCTTCCCATCAGGAAATGGAATGAAAAGTTGCATAACAACGTAGGTTAAGATGCAACACTAGGCCTTGTTCTCTAGGTTGAACATAGGGAAGGAACCAGATTCAATTCATGATCCAGTGGCTGGCCATTCTTACTAGGGCAGTGCAAATCCTTTGAAAGAAAGACTTTTCCTCAGCAAGGTGAAATAGCTATATATGCAAATGCATGTGGAGACAGTTGGTGGCAGTTTCTGAAGCAACTGTGGGAGCTTAGAAAAAGATGCAGCTGCTTTAACATTTCAAAGAAAGCTGCTCTGTTTACTCTCTAGCACACTGTAAAGCACCTCTTTCAAAACATTTGTACAGCCCTATTTTATATGGTTTTGTATTATATAATGCATCAATTAATTCAAATTCCTATATATCAAGGACTGTTATCATTGGGAGGTACTAATGATGATAACCTACCCTAGACAGTTTTGGAAATATGGAAATCAATCTAATATCAGATTGGTTTTAAGAAATTTCTAATATATTTTCTTTAATGAAAAAGACAGGAATGCCTTTATTTGCAAGATTTATATTAGTATGTAAACAGCCCAAAGATGCTTTCTGCTGATGAAACTGAATGCCCTTTTTTGCACAACTCATTCAATTTAGTTTCTACCCTCCCAATTTCTTGATCATGTATCATTTAAGATTAATTGTGATTCTGCAAATTTCCTTTATAAATGGCCATGCACACAACATGCATTTATGGAGATATAATTTGAGCAGATGCCGAAATATAACCAACACATCCCATAGGGTCCAATTTTCATACTGCCAGCTCCAATGAACACATGAAGCTCCCTAGGAGCAAAGACTGTCTCATTTTCTTCAATACTGTGGGATGCTAAATATCTGCAGAGAGACTGTGCATAAGAAACCATCTTTCAAACTCTCTCTCTCTCTCTCAAGACTGTATGCATTTGCACACATAATATTTATTTGGCTTATATATCTTCCTTGGTCTCCACATCTGTAATTTTGGATTTTAACTATAGTGCTGCTACTCTGTTTTTAGTACTACTCACCTTAAACTTTGAATGAGCAACTTGAGGAATACTACCTGCTAACCTAAAGAACTTGATGGCTATGGCTATGAGCTTTTCTGGCAATCTGCACTGAGTAAGTAGAGAGTAGTGATAGCCCCTGTGAAACTAGTTACTGAGTAGAGTCTCACATATTCAACATTGTGTTCTCTGCATGCAGGCTGTGGGGAATGCATGCACATAAATATGAGTTCACAGCCTTTATCATTCCTGTATAGTTTAACGTCAATCAAATATATCAATTAGGAAGGAACTCTATGCCTCAGGCAGTGACATATATACAACTGCCAATGTTCATATCTTTACTTAGTGAAGGGAAAGAGCAATATGATTTGTAATCCAACCCAAATGCTAAATTGTATACAGTATGCAAATTAGAAAACAAACAGTATCTGAAAGGCTTCTATATATATGTCCAATTGAGTTGAAAAGTAAAATATTTTACTACTGTTCACCTCTCTTGAATAATTACAAAAATGTTAAATATTTTTGGAAAGTAGAACCCAAATATTTTAAATTCAAAGGCATAATACTGTGCAAGCTATGAAAACAGTTTGACATTCTTGCAGGGCTGAGAGAAAACATAGTTCATCAGACCACATATCAAGTATTGGATATCCGTTTTATTATGCTTTTGAAGCATGTGTGTCTTTTCATTCATACCTGCCATGATCCCAATGCAGGATTTTCTTTTTAATAGATTATTTTTGCTACACAATGTTTATTATCCAGTACAAAGTTTGGAGTGATTATATCCATTGAAACTCTACAGAACTTGCCCACACTAAATCAACCTTCCCCAAAATAGGCACCCTTCAGATGTGCTGGAACTAGAACTCCAAATTCTGCAAGTTACAGCCCCAACACATTGGAAACTACAAAGCAGAGAAGGCTGCACTTAAGAACTGCAATTATTTCTCCATGTAATTTTTTTCAGGGCTATTTGATGGAGGTTGCATCATGTTGGAGAATTGCCAATCTTCCCCCTCATCTAAATTACTTCTTCCCCCAGAGCTGGTTTGAGCTAAGAAGCATAGAACAGACATCCAAATTATAACTGAATGTTGTATTTGCTACATTTCACAACAACTCTGGAAAAGGAGAGGGGTTTATACTCCCCACTCCTACCCACCACATCATTGCAATAGAATCCAAATTATCACATGCAATATCCAGCAAAACCTAGAATAAAATTATATTGGAAAATCCTATCACAAATCTCTGATGTGACAACTCATTTGCTCCTTAATGCTGATCTACAGAAAACAAATTTATCTACTCTTCTTTGGGATTAATGTTATGATTATAGTTCAATAAAAACATTCCATTTTCAAGTAGATCATTTGTTTCTAAGGTTAAACAATTTGTGCTGAAAAACCAAATACTCAGGCTACCAAGTGTCAAAAGATTGAGCATTCACCTTTAACAAAAAAAAAACTTGCACAAAAACAGATAAAGTAACTACAATACTGATAAAAAGAACAAAAATCACAAGCAATATTTTGTTCTTAAATTTCTTCGGTTTTGATTTTGTATCTCTGAGGAGTGCAAAAACTAATCATTTCAATCATTTCACTTTTAATTTCTCATAAATTAAAAGTTTTAGAAATTATGTAAAAGTGCCATTTCAAAATAGGTACCAAAAAGTGGGTGTAACATGTTTCAATACGACTTAATTCAAGCCAGGATTCAAAAGACATAAACTTAATTCCATGAGCCATGGGGCACAACCCACCTCACATGATAAAATGTATTCAAAACAGCAGGGATGTTCAAAACTATTGAGGTCTGTTATTCAACAAGATAGTGTAAGCCACTACTAAGATCTTTAGCAGCTCTTTAGAACCTTCAACCTATGTATAAACCTTTAATATGCTAAAGCCTGTTCATTAATTCCACCGTGCCTGTTTATACATGAGCCCATATCTGCACACATAATCTTGGAGTATTTCTACACCAATTTTTTTCCAAGTGATATGTGAACAACTAATAAAAACTGTGCTTTAAACATTATTCAGTATTAAGAGAGCACTTTGAAATACTGTAAAGAAAATATTAAATCTTTCAACCTATAGGAAAATTAACTCACAGGTAGGCACGCTGATCTACCATCCTTCATTTAATTTGAACATAGTTTACTATAACTGCACCAAGAGACAAGGGCTAATCACAATGAAAAAATCTGCAACATAAGTTGCAGATACCTCTTCTTGATAAACAGATTTTGTAATGAGATTTGCAGTACTACTGAGCACCCTAAGGCGACTTTAAAATGCTTGAGAAAAGCTGAAATAACACAACTTACTAAAATCTCAAGCTTGTTTTTGTAGAAGTAATTTCCCTGACTGTTTGAATTACAATGTTAGTGGAAACAGTATGATCTGTCAGTGAGAGTAACTATGATTATCAAATATATATCCCAGGAAGACACTATGCAAAAATAAAACAGTTTTAAACAGTGCATTTTCTGACATAGTATTACATTCATTTGTCAATGGTTAAGTTTACCTCAATAAACAGAGCCTCCAGCTATATTAACCAGCACTACTAGTATTACCAAGCCCTGATTTTGCTCCCAGGAATGATGGTAAATTCATCATGAAGCAAAATACGAAGATTATCATCGGACAGAGGTACACACAAGGACAATGTCTTTAAAGGGCTGGCTGTACAACTATCCAGCGCCCTTCCTTGGTTCATCTAAAATGTACAGATAGGATCTGAATACAAACATGAGGTTTGTGGATTAAGATTAAGCAATGGAGAGGTTATGACAATTTGGAATCCTGTAGCGTGCCTCCCCTCCATCATCCATATGCTATATTAGGCCTTGAAATATATTAGAGTGCATGAAAAAAGGTGGTATAATGGGAGTGCTACTTAGCATGGAGCCACTTTCTATGACCCCAACATCTTCAAAATCTGCCAAGAGAATCCCACCCTTCAGAACTGATTCTTAGGGAAGGGTGTAGGCACCACCTTAGGGAAGGGTGTAGGCACCACCTTACTGGAAGGCTGTAGGCACCCCCTTATCATATAAGCAAAACTCCACTCCCATGATGTTGGATTTCACCCTTCATCTGGATAGGCCTACAATTTTCTTTCTTCTACCCATTTATGAAAATCTGTTCTTCTCTCCAACCTACAACTTCTCTGTATCTTGAAGTCGCTCTGTTTTATTTAACAATAAAGGGGAGAAATAGAATGGAATTTTCCCTCCAAGCTGGGTGAATGTAGACAGACTTCCCCACCTGGTACTTTCCCAGATGCGATGGAACCACATCTTTCAGAATACCCAGGCAGCATGATCCCAACACATCTGGAGAGCAGCTAGGGAAATCTAATATTTAGAGAAAGAAAAAAGGGGCCTGATGCCTCATCTCCAGCCTTCACTGAAAATCATGGCAAGAGGACCTCTGTCTGAATGACACACATCTACACAGGAACACATGTACACAATCACGCAAAGCTGCTGCACTTCCTTTCAATTAGAAAAAAAAAAAAAGCCCCCCCTCCCCCTCACAGAGCAGATCTTATAAAAGATATGTAAAATAAATGGAACAATACTCATAAAATAGCTATTACTATGGCAAAGCTTTTGTCAATAAGCCTCCAGAACTTTAAATGAGGAAAATGGCTTCACAAAATGATAGTCCAAATTTCCACAGTGTGGACACTGTTGAACGTTGCTGTATTCTGAGAAATACTGCATCCCAATACGTACATCTATAACAGGTTTCCCACAGTGTTTACAGTTCAGCCGGGCCTGTAAAAGGGGAGAGAGACATAAAAGAGAACACAATTTCAAAAATCTCATAATTGGCTTTCACTGTCCACCAAACCCTATCATGCCTTAGTTTTTTTCCTCACTGAATACATTTTGTGATTAGCCAGGGAGGCCAATTCTTACTACAGTTTGTGCTTGGGAAAGCTTACCTGAAAAACAAAATGGACGTAGGCCCCATCAATATCATGTGTCTGTAGAATCAGCTATTGAATCCGTTACCTAGACAGGATTGCATTTTAAAGATGCCTGTATTTTACGCATAGATTTCCTCTCTAGGTATATCAGGCAAAAATGGAAAGCAAGGATTAAGCCTGGGAGGATTTGATAGCTTTTTATGCATCTTATCTTAAGGTCTGGCCAATAGGACACTGAAGTACTGAAACTGTAGCTCTTTGGGGGCATTTCCAAGAAAGGGAACAGCACTGCAACACCAAGTTTCACCTTTATCTCAATGCACATTGAGATAATTAAAGTGCTATCTTCTCCATATATGGCATACATGCAATTCCACTCTGCATGCTTTTTAATGAAGATGTATATGACACAAATGACATACACACACAATTCTTCTTAAATCATTAGCTGCAGTGCTGGGCTTGTTCCTCATCACTGTGAATTGGAGCCAGTACTGAAGGAAGGGGTGCTGTTGGCAGTGCATTTATGGGCTATGTGCTTTTGGAGGAGAAGCAACATCCACTGGAGGGTCATGAATGCATCCTCATCCATGGAATAGTGTCTAGACAGCTATCACCACATCCTGAAGACTTGCCAAGACCAAACAAAATAATGTATTAAAGTATGAACTCTTCCATAATACTAACCTGACAACAAGGAGAGGCTGCTAGAATGTCATAAGTGTACATGGTTCCCAGCTGATGCCAACTTCCATCCCACCGAGATTTGCACTTTATGCAGATAATTTTGTGAACCCCTTCTAAACAGTCTACACAAACAGCATATAGGTGCATAAGCCTTCCTGTGGAGAAAGATTTTAGAAACAGAAGATTATATCAAATGTGTCACAGAACTTTAACACTTTAACAGAATTGTGAATGGAATTTTTATTAGAAAATGCAAAAAATGAAGCATGCATTCACCAAACATTATGTTTGTAGCTACCTTCTGTCCAAAAACCATTACAGGGGAATGTCTGTTTTATTCAGAAGTTACATTCCTAACTACAAATGCAAATTATTCTTTAATTACTAGCCTAATCTAACGCTGGCTCTTATTGACAGTCCATAGTCAATCAATAGTAGTTAGTTTCTAAATAGAGGATTGTTGGAGTTTAGGTTGTAAAATTTAGTCTTTAAAAATTCAAATTTGATTTTTAATTAAACTACAAATCAACTATATTAAAACTAACATATGATCAGTATGAATAGCTCATTTGTCACATCAGAATGGACAAGACAAACATTCCAACTCCCAGTTCAACTATGAAGCTTAACAAATAACTTTAGAGAATTACTACTCTTTTACAGAGTTACTCTCAGCTGTATATCACATGCTTCAGAGGGGGGATGGGCTCTATGCTACTGTGAGTTCTTAGTAGATTTTTGCTTCATGTGCAAAGCAAAAATACAGACCACAAGTTAATTAGGCGTCTCCACGTATATAATTTCCTTCAAGTTATTATTGCTACATATTTCATAAACTTGTACAGTGTTTATACAAGTGAATTAAATGAAAGCCATACATGATTATCCTTTTTTGGCAAAAGAGAATACAACATCACACAAGTTCTTTATGCAGAGAAGTCAGGAAAAACAGATCCTTCTCAACGGGAAATACTATAAAACAGGACCTTTTCAGACCACAAAGACCCTGCTATAACTGAGTTTCAGGAAAGAGTTCAAACTGCTACAGATGAGTAAATTTGCGCACTCTGCATAGATTCCAGTGGGTAAGCAGGAAAGTGGAATTGTATCTATAGCAACTCTGCTTAACTCATAATGTACAATATGGAAAAACAAACTTCCCATATAAGTTTATAAGGGAAGTTTCCCATTTCATGCAGCTTTTCACCTGGAAAAATATCAGACAGTGTGAAAGAACTATCTCATCAGAGACGGATCATGCCTCGGCCAATTTAGGTATTTATCTGAGTCTCATACGGTGTAATCCAGAGTTTGCTTAGCTATTGTTGGAATAAATCACAGTTCGCAGCGGCTTACAAGCCACACTGGATTCATAAAACACACTACCGCATATATGTATTATATGGTTTGCCTGGTTTTAGCTTAATATTGTGTGAGCCCAATCACTTTATTCTAATCCTTACAGGACAACTAAGAACATGCTCATTATCCTCCCCCCTCTTCTTGTTTATAAATCTTCTCCATTTTTAACTTACAATAATTATGTTTTTTGGGTAAGCAATAGTAAATACTAATCTCCAAGCTAAGCTTGAATTAATTTTCAAAACCCTTTAAACTTCTCATTCCTTAACCCAGTTTATTCTCAACCAAGTTTCATGTGACATTCAAGTCAAGGGAGCTATAGAAATTACCAAGTATAGAATGGAGGCGGGAATCACATGGAAAGGACAATGAAATGTGAGCCTACAGTATTTTCATATTCTTCAAACTCTGATTTGTAGGTACCTGATATGGGAACTTAGAGACTGTCACTCTCCTCTGCCCAACAGCTGGGAAGGGTTATCGACCTCTATAGCCATTTAGTATGAATATGTTCCAGTTCTTCACCTATTCCCACTCCTGCAATTTTTACTTCTCTCCCTGCTAGGTAAGCTGAGAAACTATTTTACACATGATTTTTTGCCTTAAAGCATTGGCAATTATTTTGGGAAATTTCTCAGGCCTCATTATTTTGCTTTTAGATCAAATTTTCCAGGTTTAAGAGTGATTAAAATGGCTTCTTCAAATTCATATAGAAGAAATGTTATGGCTATCATATGTGGACAGCAAGTATTCAGATTACCACTAGATGAAAACAGAGAGAGATAACATTCCAATTCTGCTATCACCTTGTGGGAAACCAGATTTTTGCAGCCCAGATCTGGTAGCATTAAATTATGCTCATATGGGAATTTTTAAAGGACTGTTTAGGAATATGCATTTGGGAACTAAAGCCTATACACCCAGAAGCCCCAAAATCCATAATCAAGCAACTTCAAGGTGGCAAAATGAAAGACAGGAAATTGCTGCTGCATTGTTTATAAAGCCTCTCTTTCAAAGGAGCCAAAAATATACAGTATCACTAGTTTGGTTGTATCCAATGTAATACTGCAGAAAATGTAATAGTTTTGGCAACTACATAAGTATCAGAAAAACTCATACAGTTGTCACAAGGAAAAGCGTAATCTCAGTTGTGAAACAGCTTGTGAAATGAATTACATAATTGCTTATGCAAGAACTTGTGCATCCGTTGCACAAGCAGAATTAAATATTGGCCTGAACATTTCCACAAGGATAATTTTCCACTACCAGAATAACACAACTGGATTATGCAATCTTGACTGGGATATTTCTTTAAGGAAAACTCCAAGCAGGGTGTATGTTTCACTGAAAATTCTGCAGTACTCTTCTTAAAATATGACCACATCTAGAGACACGAACACAATGTTTTGACTCTAATAAACTGGCTACTGCAAATCAACAGCTGATAACAAGAAAATACCTGAACAGAATGGACTTCACAAACTATCATTTATGCAAAAGGTGGCCAGCCTTAATATTGTGGGAGTGCATAGGTTACAAAATGAGTAAGGCTAAGCTCTGGAGGAGGATCTGTGAAGCCTATTTAGGACTTACCCTAGTTTTATGTTTTACCATTTTAAAACAGTAAACTATGTTTTCAATTTTCAGCAATCATACCCAGTGAAGACAACAAAGGAGGGATTTGAAATTGCACGCCGCCTCCTCTTGATTTATGGCTTAGCAATATGTGTGAACCAGGACACTTCAGCTCATTCAATGTGAACCCACCATCAATTTTGCCTCATTTATCTTCTGGTGGGTTGCACAGGGCTATGGATTTGCATTACAAGAATAAGACACAGTCAGTGATGGACTGTGCATTCTCCCCATTTTAGAAATCCCAAACTCTAAACTATGTTTAATCTTAATTTTAGTTAGCAGAAATACATCACTTTTGTAAATTACAATGTTAGGTTGGCTTGTTTCCATTAACCATGTTTACAATTAACAAGCCAGATAATGCTTCACCACCACCTAAGAAAGAAGGAAAGTCAGAAGAGACCAAGACTCAGTATGATTTCTTCTTGTAAAATATGGTTTAGCATCATGTCCAAAACAGTTCACCTTAGTTCAACTGTACTTTGTAATGAATTCCCTTTTTCATCATACAAATTATACATTAAATAATGGCAGAAAGATTAAGAACATATTTTTAAGACACAGTACAATGAAAATACATATAATTTCAAGTGAAGTATACATTTATCATTAGGGCAACTACAAAACTTTAACGATTTAATCACAACTTTATACTGATTTTATTACAAACATAAAACTGCAAAAGTTTTAATTTTTTACACTAATCAGAATAATTCAATACGGTTTTGTTTAAACTTCACTGAAAGTGACAGCATTTGATGTTCTCAGATCTATGCACAATCCAAGTAGCTTTTTAATGACATAATTTATGCAGCATTTCCTTAACTCTTCTCATCTAATCCTTTTCTTCCTCCAAACCCTGGACTGCATGTACCAACAATCTTAGAGAGCTTTCTAATCATAATATGTCTTTGTAACCTGACTGCTTTTGTCTCTACAAACTTCCATCAGAAAACTTTGTAACAGCAAGCTTCAATAATATAAAAGTAATACTACAGCTGGTCTGTACTGAAGCCTTCCCAGCTCTTCAATATATCAATGTTTCTTTCATCTATACATGCTAAGATTTGCAATGAAACATATATATATTATACCCAAACACATTAATCAAATCTCCAACATATGCTTCTTGGAAGCAAATGCAAAAGAAGATAATTTAGAATACAGAAAAAAATACAGATATTTTCCCCCAGCAACTCTTCTTCTGCCTAAATTCTAAATGTAGGCTTGTAAATATAAGCATATTATGGACCAGAAAGATGTGGGCATCTGCCAAAAAGAAAACAAGTTAAATGTCCTAGAGCACTTTTTTACACAATTCTCTGCTACACACATATTCTTTACTACAAGTGTATTTCTTCTGCCAAGCTGTTTTCGCACAGAAGCGACAGCTGAAGTTTTATTAAGCTTTTATTATGCCCTGTTGTACTTACACTAACCTTCACCAATCTGAGCATCTTCAAGTTGTATGAATGTTTTCATACAAACATTTTTCAGCAATAGCCTTGCTGGCTGGGAATTTAAGAAACTGAAGTCCACACATCTGGAAATAGTGCACAGGATGGAAAAAACTAATGTAGGATGCCTTTCTTCCCAAAAATGCAAGATATTAATAGAAATAATAAATTTCAATTATATTATTTAAGAAAATGAAACAAGAATGAAAACAACCTGTACCTTGAAGGTGACAGGGAACATCATACTCAATTTCATCATGTCTTGAGGGGCTAAGAAACAAGGTTCCATCCACCAGTGGAAACTGTTCAAATACAGGCAATGCTCTATGGCATAATGCACAGTTCACAACATTTCGATGACTGGCACTGAGCGCTGCAAGAATGAATTTCCGTAAATCTTCTCCTTGACCCACTTGGGCATCATCCTCCATACGGACATGGAAAGTGTTCAATTTATGCCTAGGTATGTGAGCAAGGAGTTCAGATAGATCAAGCCTTCTCAAAAATTGTACTGGAGCATCAAAATGTCCTGATCTATGTGCTTGTAGCCCAGATGTCCCATAATCAAAGTGAACATTCCTAAACATGCCACTATTGGCCATATTCTTTCTATGAGGTTCTAGATGAATGGCGTTCTTCAAAAATTCTCCTAAGTATCGTGAAGAGCGGGGGCCACTGAAATGGGTTGGGGCAAGAACAGAATAACCTGCTGGAGGAGACTGCCCAGGAGAACCACAGGGAGAACGGACTGCATAGCTACTGCTAGCAGTGCCTTTCTCTTGAGAGTTCTGCCTGTCCATTGAATGCCGTCGCTGGATATCATGGTTTAAACCTTTTTGTGGTTTGTTAGCAGATCTGCACTTTTTAAGATCTTCTGAAGACTCTGATGTTGATCTTCCACTGCTTTTTTCAGACACAGATTTCTTCTTCTTTTCATCTTGCATTCGTTTTACTTGGTACCAATCTGTATCCTTCTTTAAATGGCCTTGCCCACATCGACAAGAACAAAAACGGAAGGCAAGATCATATCCTTTCTTGGTCCACATATTTTGCCGACACTGTTTCTCGTTCCAACTCCTTGCCCTTCCAATGCAATTAAATTGGGCCAAAATGCTGCTCTCCCATTCGTAAAAACACTGAAGATGCATCCAAGTGCTGTAGGGACAATGCTCATTGTTGCAAACAACTTTCTGGTAGTCATCCTTTTCTAGGTCAACAGGCCGTCCAAAGCTACATAACAGTGGTGTAGCACAAGGTGCTTCTGTGGGATGCAGAAGGGATAAACAGATCAGCTGTATGACACAAAATTCACTACTTGCAATCTTTATTTTAGTCTTCTACTGTATAGGAGAGCTATCCTAAATCACAATCCAGGAGTTCTGATGCACATATGTAGTTCCATTTACATTTAAACTATGCTGTGAACTGAGAATCCATACTGTGTATCACTAGCATTTCCCTTTATAAATGAGCAAAGTAAGCCAAATGAATTGACCCTTTATTTGGTTGCTTACAATACCTAAAAGCTCCAGAAGACACTGAGGCATATCATTCAGTATGTTTTGTTTAAAAGACCAAGTTTGGATTTAATGTCATCTGCTTATTTCTTTAGTTTATTACTTACAAAATGGATCAGCCATCTTACTATAGAGTCTTCAGAGCAAATAATAAAAAGAATATAAATTAGAATATTGTTTTCATTTAACACAACAAAATATTTAACATACTGTTGCCTAGATATCTCCGTATTTTTAATAAAACAGTACACAGACCTGATCTGATTTCTAGAAATTGCAAGTTTATATTGTTTTTCATTATTAAGCCAAAAATTAGCCGCATGTGTCATTAGTTTAAAATTAATATTTTATACTATGAAGTTATTAAATTAGGTTGTGATGTGGATGATTCAAAGAATATTAATTTGCTTTTAATTAAGGCAAGCATGCCAACATGTAAAAATCTTTCAAAGCTGTATTTCTTTTAAAAGTTTTGTAACCAGTGTCAAAATTCAAATGGTCTTTGATGTATTTGAAGAACTTCAATAACTGCTGTGGTTGAGAAACACACCTTCTGATTAACAAAGATTTCTAACCCCGAAGCCTTGGTAGGTTAGCTTCTGGGAATTTAAACCTCATATGGAGAAAGAGATATATTTAGACAGAATATTAGGCTACAATTAGGGCTAAATATCTAGTCCTAATTATAATTAGGCTATAATTAAGGCTAAATATCTAGCCCTAATATTTGGGAGTATAACCAGTTCTCTCAAACCCCAAAACAAGAACATAATACCTGAAATCCCACAAGGACCAATTTAAGAAAGCACAGATTTCTGGCAACAATATGTGAAGACCAGAACAATAAAATGAGAATCAATTCTCCACTTATACTTGGAACGTTTTGATCTGAAAACACAGATTTTATTTTTTTATACTTAACTGCTAGTGAATTTCATGACAATAATGACCAAGAACAAATAATTGCCTACACAAGATATTGTGAGGCAATTGAATCTAAAGTAATAATGAATCCTCCTTTCATATGTTTTTGACTGGAAAGAAAGATTTTCCTCTCAAACACTGAAACAACGTCATTTATAAATATATTTAAAAAAAAACAGTGGTGCAAGAATAAAGTCTTATTTGATAACAACTGGAATAGTGACAGAGACTGGACCATTACATTATAATCTCATTTATATATTATGATTGGAATAGAATTCTTTATTAAGATCAAAAGATACTGGCCTGCACTGGAGTTATATAAGTTAATCAAAATCAACTGCCATTAGTGAAGTCAAATGCAACAGAAAAGTCAACCATGCAACATAGAATTTTTATTTCCTTTGCAAGACACACTTATTAACCTACTGAGCCAATGTGAAACAATGATCTAATGAAGAACATTCAAGTCTAAAATGATTTTTTCTTCCAAAATATCATTTTGGATAGCCATCCTCTAGTTTTAAACAATATATGGGAAGAATACAATACTTATCTTACCCTTCAGAAAGCTAGCCAGATAAATTAAGGTATTTAACATCTTTAGAATGATTAAAATCTGCCATTCAGCATTAATATGTTTAGCCAGACAACTGCCTACTTTAATGATTAAAATTAACTGCTTGTAAAATAAGATATCCCATTTATAGAATTAACTGATCCTCATTGCTCTCTCATGCATAAACCATTCACAAAGAGAAATATACAAGCACACACAAACGTCCTTTCTTCCAACAGAAACAGTAAAAAGGGAAAAGACAAGACAAGACAAGAAAAACAGTATGAAAATATGGAAGGGGAAAAGTGGTTCCACTGGAAGGTAAGAGAAAAGGAGGGGAAAAATGAATTGAGATAAAGAACAGGTAACTAGAGAGAGAGAGAAGAAAAAATGAAAACCCTGCTTAGGCATTACAACAAGTAAGGCATTATAACAAGCTATGTGGCAAGTTAATTTCACTTGCCACATAGCACCTCCCAAGCAATAGTCAGACTCATTTTCAAAGGTAGGTAATCTGCAATCATTCACACCATCTTCCTATACCTTCCACTTCCTCTTTCTTATCAGAAGTCTATGGAACATTTAAATACCAGCCCAATAACAAAGCTTCTCCTAGGGGCTTATTAATAGCAGTAAGTTTCTTTGAAGAAGACCTGAAGCCAAGAGCCAGTGCTTCCAAGATCAATTATCAGGAGGAATACCTGGCCGGGATAAATTACCTAAAACAAACAAACATTCTCATTTCAAATTGCATGCTCCCTCCTTCTAATCCAGACACTTTCTTTCGTTCAGGGCATGCTTGTATATGATCTGAAGGTTCCTCAATTATTGACGGTGCGGTCAGGACAACTGGTGCATCGGGCCCTGCTGGCTCCGAGAGGCTTCTAAATCCTCCATCCACAACCCTATCGCACACAACTCCTGGGAAAAGCTACCTCCCATTATTTCCCAGTGAAATCCCTCTGTCCTGGTTCACTCAGGAGGTAGCAAGTGAAAATCCTTCTCCCATCAGTACCTTTAGTAAGTGTCACTGATCCATTAAGAATTCAAGTCTTTATACACATATCCAGGTTAAAGGAAATTAAAAAACACAGACAAAAAAGGAGAAAGAAAAAAAAGAATAAATGAACAAGTATAATGTTTTTGACTCATTTATTTAATTGGGCTCTCTTTATCTAGTTTTAGGATTAGTGTGAACAACAGATCAAGTTTTAGGTCATATTTATGGAGAAATATTGAAAATGCAAAAGGGTTCAGAAATTTTTAAGCAGCACTGTAATTATGAAGTAATTCCAATGGCAGCATATTGTAGATAGGAAAAAAAAGGCAACCTCTACAATCTAACCAACCACCCAGTGTGGGAAGTATCGGAACTTTTGTCCAACATATTTTGAGGGCTGCTGGATGGAGAATCTTCTTTAAGTGTTCAGTTTGCAACTATTAACTGACCATCAAAATAAACTTCAGTCAATTTCAGTACTATCCATTTATTTCAGTGAACTAAGTGTGTAAATTTCAAACTTTCAAGTGTTCATGTTCAATTCTATAAATTGTTGTCACTTACCCTTTGCAATTTTAAAAGTTGCAATAATTGTTAAAATCAGTTGGAATCATCATATTCCTAAAATTTACTATAAGGGAGCAGTTATTACCTGGTAATAGTCTGCTTGTCTCTTAGTCTCCAGCCATTGCCTTTCCATAATCTGTAATTATATAGAATACAGCAGCAAGACCCCATTCCACTAATACCTTGATTCTGACAAAGGGATACCAAAAATTGTCCATTCTATTATTACCTGAACAGGAACAGAAGCACAGTCTCATTACAGGTTGACTTCATCTGTTCATCCCCTATTAAAAAATGGCCACCTATGTGATATACAACATGGCCTACAATCACACAGAATATATAATCCTTATAATCATATAAGAGGAAATGAATGTTAAAGAGAAAACTTAAAACAGTAGCAAAAGGAAGGGGGAAAGACTGCAAAAAGTAGCCCAGCCATACACACACAAAAAGAAAAGCTAATAGATATTCAGAGATTTATAATACAAATTTTGGGAACATTCAGCTCTAATAACCAGAACCTCAGTCAAATCTATGTACAGCAGCCACACACTGAAGCACAACATTGACACAAAAATGGCTAATGAGTAATAGTAGCTAGATGTCAAATTAGGTAAAGCATACTACAGAACTTGACACAGCAAAGTTTTGAATTGGTATCTGAATTGGTATTTTTTCAGAACACTGATATTATCATAGCCAAGCCCACTTCAACTAGCATGGCTTCATCAAGTCACTCAGCAGAATCAAAATGGGCTGCCGCTTGCCTTAGAGTTCTAAAAGGAAATTAGATGTCCTTGAAAAGACAATTAATCTCAAAATGTTTGCTTAGAAGAGTTCACAAATAGAAGCTTATTAAAAGACTCCCTAAACAGGACTTATTAAAATTAGCCCAAGAGCTAAAGCCAACTATTTGAGTCATCTACATGCCTCTCCCATTTTCAGGGAGACAAAACTTGTTCTTCTCTGTTTTCTAAGCTATAGATACAGAACCTGTACCTCCCCAAATATTTCTGAATTGTATCTTTCCACAACTATAGCCAGCCTGGTCAGTGATGAGGGGTAATAAGAGATCTAGCTCAACAACATCAGCACAGCCGCTGCTTCTTCCCTTCTGCTTAGTGATTAGTCATCAAACCATTTAAATACTGCTCAACTTTTGTCTTTTCCTTTAAAGAATTACCAAAGGAAACCAATGCAAGAATACATGTTAGCATTGAGGTTCTCACACCAGAGGTAGTTCTGAGGCACCTAATGTACACATGCACTTATCAATACCACTCAGTGAAGAGGAGGACTGGGAAAATTCGGCCACTAAGAACATTAGACTTCTGCTTTCTTTATAAATCAAATGCTATCAAGCACCAGGTCCCTTCACTAACACCCAAGCCAAGATATCTGTGCTGCTCAGATCTAAGTCATCTTCTCTAATCAGAAGAGTAGGACCACTACAGCTCCATCTGGACCATAGTATGTGCTAAGTTCTTAGTCCATTCAGTCATTTTCCTCACATATCCACTCTAGCCATCAAGATTAATTCTTCCCCTACCATAATCTCTTTCTACTTCCTATCCATGGGTACTGAAAACAAAACAAGGTATCAAGACTTCATGGATTTCCTCTCATCAAATGACAGTCAGGTTTCAGGTTTGGATACAGTACTGAGATGGCACTTGTAGTCCTTGTCAGTGACCTATGCAGAACAGAGATGCAACCATTTCTGCCCCTATAGATCTCTCTGTTGCTTTTGATTCCATCAACTATGGTATCCTTCTGGACTGGCTGCAGGGAGTTGATGTCAGCCCTTCAAGGTAGATCAGACTAGGAATCCAATGTCATGTAAGTCAGTACTACCTTTATTGTAAAGTTACAGCGACAGAATCTTATAAGTCTGAATGCGCTCCCCTACCCACGTTTATCTTCATGAGAACTAGGGAGGATCTTGTCTTTACTCAGTTTACATTCCTGCCCCAGACTCATTTCTCTTTTATCTGACTGTCGTCTTGGTAGTGGCTCTTCCTCCTGTCCATCGAGGCCATTCCCTCTGCCATCTACTGTAGGCGGAACTATAGTTCTCCTTTCTGCACAGCCAGTTCCAGTGGGTGTTTCTGGGGGGAGAGAGACCAATCCCAAAGCCTCTGATTTATGGGGTGTCTCAGAGCTTGAAGCTCTGACCACTGGGAGACATCTTCCATTGGTTCAGGGTCAGGTATCATCAGTATGCTGATGACATTCAACTGTACATCTTGACTCCTGGCTAGCCAAACAATGTTGTCAAGGTCTTACCCTGTAGCCATTGGGGCCTGAATTGTGAAGAATAGCCTCAGATTCAACTCTGGCAAGACTAATTGGCTGTGGGTGCTTAGTCTTCCCAGTTCTGGGGACCTTTCAACCTTGATTCTGAATGCACTGCCCCACTTGGGACTACTGCACAATCTGGGGGTCTTCCTGGATTCTCAACTCCCGTTTGCAGAGTAGCTGGTAGCTGTGGCCAGAAACGCCTTTGCACATGTTCAACTTTTGTCCCAGTTGTGCCTATTTCTGGTTTGAGAGGACCTCCCTATGGTCAGTCATGCTTTGGTCACCTCACCAGTGGACTATTGCAATAGACTTACATGAGGCTGCCCTTTAGGATCACTCAGAAGCTATAGTTGGTCCAGAAAAAGTTAGCATAAGCACTGATGGACAAGCCTCACTATGCCAATGTAACACAGCTGCTATGAGTTGCACTGGATGCCAGTTGGCTTCTGGATACAATTCAAGGTGCCTGTTATTACCTATAAAGTTCTGCTTGGCGCAAGGCCCAGCAATTTCAGGGACCACCTGTCTCCTGCACTGTCGGCCCATGCTGTGTGTTCTAACACAGCCAGTTTGCTTCGAGTCCCATCAATTAAGCAATGCCATCTAGTGGGGCCCAGAAAGTAGAACTTCTCTGTCATAGCATCTACCTTTTAAAACAGCATCTAGCCAGAGATCCACCTTGGTTGTCTTTAAGTAATCTTTAAACCTTGTGTCCCCCCCCCCCCCGCAAGGCCTTGGTTTAAGAGCTGGGTGGGCCCCCTTTGAGTCAGGAGTGATATGGGTAGAGGTTATGCTATCCCTCAGATAAAGGTTGTTTTTATACAATGTTGTTTCTTTTAGTTTGTAAAGCCACCCAGAGTCATTTTGGAATTGGGCAGACTAGACATTCAACAAAGGAATAAACAAAGAAACAGCAAATGCATCCAACATGGTGACATAGATGCAATTCAGCTGCTACATTAAACACTCTTTTCATACACCCATATCATAGTTTAGGTTCCCAAATGTACATACTGGCAATGCACAGTTCAGGGTAGCTGTGCCTTCAGTTTTTGTTTTTTCATCCCTCACCTTCACAAATTCATTCCCATCCACACAACAGTTATGAGAGGCAATTCTGTGCAGCATCTAAATACAATGTATTCTCACTCTCTTTTTTTCTGGAGAAAAATGTACTTTTGCCACAAACACCAAAACAGATAGGCAAGAGAATGCCTATGTTTCTGTGCTAGGTCACATTTGGTAGGTAGGCTTGGTGCTATACTTCAAATGGAGCCAATAACTAATTTAAATAAAATAAAACAATAGTGATTATTCCATATGTATTTACCATATATACTCATAGATAAGAATTTTAGGTGTCAAAATACACCCCAAAAATTGAGTTTCGCTTATCCGCAGATGGCCTTATCTGCAAGTATATACAGTATGTTTTCCCTCAGCCTTTTTAAAGTATCCCATTTATTTTTGCATATAAGCCCATCCACGGATAAACAGATCCTCAAATTTTTAACCAAAATACCATGAAAAATGTGCCACTCATGGATAAGCCAACTGTGAAAATTAAAACATACGAAAATTGTGAGGGCTGGCTTATCCGCAGGTGGTGCATTTTCCATGGTATTTTAGTTAAAAATTTGAGGGTCAGCTTATCTGTGGATGAGTTTATATGCGAGTACATTAATTAATCATTTTCTTCTTCCATCAGGCAAACAATTGCAAAATTGGTAGCTACTTTTGGAGAGGCTCTGGCTAGACATTCAAAGCTTTTGTGGGCACAATGTATGCCCTGTGGCTACAGGCTATGTACCTCTACCCTAGAAAACCATTCCACTGTTGAACCTAATGTCTAGAGTAGCTCTCCGAGTTTATTTTCCAAAGGGTAGAAACACAATCCAACCAACTTCCTGTTCTCTATGATACATTTCAGGAAATGCATAAACCACTTCTGAAATGCCAAGGTCAATCTGTTCCAAGGAAAAGTACAATATTCAGAGCTGAGCCACTCCATTTTACACAAAATAGTTTTGTGGCCAAATTGAAAGTAGATTGTTTTGATTTCAATATCATGAAATTAACACTAAGACCTGATCTGCCAAGATAACAGGGAGCAAACAGAACACAAAGAACAGGGTACAGGTGGTCCACTAGCACAAACTAATTTTTGCACATGGGATTACATGCCATTCTGTTCATGCACACAATGATGGTCAAACCCACTTGCATAATGGCAGAGTTACATAAGTCAGTGCTTACATAACTTGGGGATTGCCTGTATATTAAAGGTTGCAATAAAAATGTGTACAAATGATCATAATAAAATCAAATAATAATACAATGAATATTGAAAGCATGCTTTTGTGTTTTTTATACCAGGCAAACCTTGTGGGCCTGGGTTATTTCGTTGAAAAGCCAAGCAAACTTTAGTTTGATATTTTAAGTTTTGCAATATTGTGAAATAATTAGCAAGTCTTCACAAGCTAACTTTACTCCAAATTATCTCCAAGAACTAATCTGAACATGCTGTTATAGCCATCTCAGAGGTTTGTACTACTTTTGAACTGTATGTGAATATCTAGTTGATATGCCTGTGTATGCTTAAAAATTATTCTGAAGAAGTTTTTTGGAACTCACAGGAGCACTGCTGTTCATTAAAGTACATATGTCATTTATTTTTTCAGGCATTCACATCTTTAAAATTAATGCAATTCAAAAAAAAAAAAAGATTTGTTCCAAATTGTTTCTGAAGCACACACATTTCTATTAGATGACATACTAGCTTTTCATATGCAGGGGAGCTTATGGGAAGGTGGGTTGGGAAGGGAAAATTAAGAGATTATAAACAGCCTAAAGTAGTAGGACTACACAATATGCAGGGAGCTGCACATATAAATTAGATTTTAGCTAATAAAACACAAAATCATAATTTCCAAATAAAGGAATTAAATCACACTATAACTTCATTCTCCTACAAACTATCTTTAGCAGGGACAAGTTAGAGTTTTTAGAAGTATGATCAATTAAATATGGAAAATCAATTACTCTTGAAAATAAATAAATTCCTAGGTTTAAGAAATGTTAATTGTACAATATACCCTTACAGAAGTCATAAGTAATACATTTCATAAAAAGCTAATTATTTGGGACAGCAACATTAAACAAGATAATAAAACTGTTGATCAAGCTTGTCTCTTATTAATTAAACAGGGTGATGTACTGAAACTCTTATTCCAAACCTGATGTACTTGCTAGGTATTCCTATCTACAACTCTCTGTCAAGTAATTAAACAGGATATAATTTATAGTTTACCTTCCAAGTGAACAGGTTCTTCAGATATTAAAGAAATCTACTTGTAGAAAGAGACATGGCCAGAACATACTTCCCCATCTCCTCTGTAAACGTAATAGCTAAAAAAGGCACATTTTTTACTAAAAAAGTTTCTACCAAACCACAAACCATTTTTTAAAATACAAGTCTGTTCTGCAAAAATATAGTAATTTCCTTGACATTCTGAGTCATGGTCTTAGAGATCAAGATATTTGGAAAAACAAATGGATTTCAATCTCCTCCTGATATGTTTTTAATGCATTTCCATTTCAAATATTTTCATGACAATATTTTTACACTTATTTTGTCTATTGTGAAACGTAGCAGCTTCTTGGAGCATGCAATCTGGAATTCTCAGGATTCTACCAAGAGTCTGCAATGTCACACAAGTATTTTGATGACTTCCAGGTATTTTCCAGAGCCATGTTGGCCCCATCTCGGTATATCTTTTTCTATAAAATAACCCAAAAAATTAAACAGAAAAAGTTCCAGTTATGTAAGAGCTGTTACAATAACATATTTTCAAACTGAAAAGAGTTTGAGCACAGCTACTATAGTCAACAACTACTGGAGGATTAGCAAAGAATTCTTGAGTCCCCTTGATTTTTACAAAAGTTAACAGTACATGGAGATTTAATATTTTTTATACCCTCTTTTTTTGTTTTTGTCAGTTAGTGAATAAGGTGCCAATGCCTTGGGAATATATCCTTACTAAGATGTAATAACAGTTATCCATACAGTATTAGACCTCATCCAAATGTGCTGAACATCAGCAATCTGTCCTAAATTTAGTACAAAATATCAGATTGCTATATTTCATCAGTAGCGGGCATTGCACTGGAAGCTATTCTGAAGAGACGGCAGAATTTAAATTTTGTTTTGCTGTAAACAGAAGACTGTGTTTTCAGATGCATCTCCTCTATTTCACCGTAGTATGTAGGCTTCCTGGGAAGAAATGGCAAACTGAAGATGGCCCTGCTAAAAGCAGAGCCAGCAACCTTGGTGGAATGAAGAGCCAGCAAGTAGACCGGCTCTTCATAATTCCTCTCTGGACAAGAAAAAGACTTGAGACTGCCCACAAGTGCTCCAGAGAGTTGCTTCTCACAAGAAGACCGCAAGACAGTGGTCTCCAGCAGGTTCAGAACTCTGGGAGACGAGGGAATAGCCATATCGTTTGCTTGTTAACTGATTTTCAGCTATTAGGAACCTTTGGATCGACAAGTTTTACAGCACTGGGTGAGTTTCCTTCAATCCTTAGCGAAATAAGTTTTAAATAACATTTAAGGACTTTAAAAAAAACCTTTTGGAATAAACAGCAAAAGGGGGATTAACATTTTGATTTTGGAAAGTTACAAATGGACTAAGAGTCCAGATGGATTTGAAATAAGATTTTGGAATTAATGTTAAGAATCCTTCCTATGGTAAAATGCTTTTGTTTTGAATTCTCTTAAAAATACATGACAGGATGAGACTTTAAAGGTTGGACACTAGAGGGAACCAGAAAGAACTAACGATTACAATTAAAGGAGAAGAACACTTAAATTTGACTTACTAATGCAGAATGGAACAAAATATTTTATTGAAAAATATTTTGGAACAATGGACCCAGAAGTTAATTTTAAGAGTGTCTGCCATCATAGACTGTTTAAAAGATGTTATGGAAGAGGAACAAGCTTTACTGGAAAAGACTGAGACTGATGTGAAAGTGGATTTAAAAGTTACAGGCTATAAGAATGATATAGAAAAAGATGCTACACTGGGCATACAAATGAAATTGGCTGATGTTTTAATAATTAAAAGGGATATACAAATAACAAACCAAAAGAGTAATCTGGATAATTTTCATATATTGGATTTAGAAGAGTCTTGTTAAAGCTCTGAAGAATTTTTTGAGAAGGGACAAAGAAAAAATTAAAAGAAATCAAGTTCTAGGACATTATTTGAAGATCAAGATTGTTAAAAGTAAAAGGAAGGAATATAAAGTTAGTTTATTTGATAAAGGTTAAAATAAATATTTTGTTGTCTCAGGTAACCCTTAACGGACTTTTGTTGATCAGGACTGAACAATGAGGCTTTAAGGATTTGTTTATAGATATGAGATGGGATATGGGAAGAAGAGATCATTTGTTGTACTTTAAGAGAAGGTGATATGTTACTAAAATTGTTTCTATTTGATGTGATGAAATGGGAAGTCATTTCTTTACATATTTCTTTTCTTTCTCTTTACTATATTCTTTCTTCTTTCTTTTCTATTTTTCTTTCTATTTTCTTTTTCTTTTCTGCACTTTCTATTTTTTATTATTTTATTATTTTTAGTTTGTATTCATTTTTATCTTTTTAATTGTAATTTTTAATAAAATTGCTATAAAAATATTTCACTGTAGGATGCAGAGACAAAGCACATATTATTCCAAATTATTTGCCCAAGTATTTGTAGTGTTTTGCAATTTCCAGCAAGGAATTTGTATGAAATTAAGAATTCTCTGGTGAAAATTTCTCATAAGTTTTCAAATACCAAAAAAAAAAAAAAAAAAGCCCATTCTTGTGTTCTAATATGTCACACACATAAAACTAACCTGGCAGCTACCAAAAGAAAATAGGGTGCCCTTTCACACATACCAGTCCTTTTAACATTTGCTATTTACATTCTGTGCTCACAAACAGGCACTGAGTTTAAAAAGAAAAAAAATCACCAAGAAGCTAAAGCATTTGAAGGGCTCATAAAGTGGTTAAGGGGTTTGTTTGTTTTTTCCTTTTCCTATTTAACTTATTTCAGTGAAGGGAGTGCAGAGTGGGGAGGACAAAGTTGTTGTTTTTTTAATTTTATTTTAGGTTGTAGGCAATGGCTGGTAGAGTGAGATGATGGCACAGCTGCAGCTTAGCTCTGCTGCCCTGCAAACTATCCTGTTGCAAATATAGAAGTCTTTCATCAGCAGTTTGTTCTATCTTAAAAAAAAGAAATGGCTAGCCATTATAGCTCTGATATCTGAATAAAGCTGAGAGGGGCCACCCCTGACACTAAGCTCAAAACTGTGCTGGACATGAAGAGCTGCTAAGCGTGCACGTGAAGAACACAGTAATTTAAGAAAGATGTGGGGTTTTTACAGTGAGGGAAACACTACAAGCCACGCACATGAAGGAGACCCATCTCCTCAGTAAAGTAATGAAGACAGGTTTGAACATATGACACTTCCTGCCCAGCTGAGTCTGACTACTGAGACCCTAAGATGATCAGAGCACGTTTTCAATCAATTAAAATACGCCGGCTGTGTTAAAACAAAAGTAGCAGATACACAATTTAGCCTGGGCGGGGGCAGGGGGGTTACTTCCTTGCCGTTTTCTGAGCCTTTACTTGGGGTCACTTTTAAGTACAGTACAGTACGCCGGCATAGGCTCTATCCGTCTTCGTAAGGTTGAAAACTCATTTTGAAGGCGGAAGACGCTCCTGTTCAGTGTAACCTCACCGGTTCGCTTTCTGGACACGAACTGTGAGGACATAAATAGTTTCAGTTCCCCAGAAATTAGCTATCGGGGGGCGGGGAAAGGGAGAGGAGGAAATCCGTCAGAATGCCCAGAAACCACATGGTCTCCTCACTAAGTGCACCGTTTGGGGACCCGTGCCTGTGCAGCCGTCTTGGGGGCCACCGTGTCCCTGCAGAACCCTTTGGGGGGAAGGGGCACGTGGACCGGCCGGCTGGCTCTTTTCAGCCCGGCGAGCGTTCGAACTTCCACTCACGAGACCCGGCGGCAGGCCGCGCGCCCGCGCGCGCTTGCAGTCGAACTCAAGCCAAGAAAGAGAAGGGCCGCGCTTCCCTTTGGCTCATCTGCATGCTGGCCCGCTTGGCTTCTCCCATCCTAGGGCTGCTGCGCCATCGAAGGCCCGGCAGCTCCATTGCGAGCAGGGCGCCCGCAGCTCTCCCCATCCGCTAAAGCAGGGAGGAAAAAAAGCCAGCGAGTGAAGTTTCGCGGCTGCACGCTGCACGACTGCTTCCTCGCTCTCCCTCGTCCATCCCGTCCCGCTTCTTCCTACCGTTTTTGGAGTCCCCCGAAGCCGAGCCCATCGCTGCCGCCGCTCCCCCGGAGCCTCCACCACCTCCGGCAGCCGCCACGGGCCCGCTTGCTCCGGCCGCAGCCACGGCGGCCAGGACTCCTCCGGCGCCCGCAGCTCCCGTCGTGGCCAGGGCTCCATTTTCCTGCTCGTCCCCGCTGCTGTTAGCGCGCTTGTTCTTCTTGCCCTTGTTACTCTTCTGGTTCGGCATCGCCAAGGGAGGAGGAGGAGGAGGAGAGGAGGAGGAGCGGGTCGCAGCGGGAAGGCTGAGGAGGCGGCGGTGGCGGAGGCTCTTGGTGGCAGTGCTGCTGCCTCTGGTGCTGCTGCTGCTGCTACCCCCGCCGACCCCCGCCTATTGCAGCTCCATTGTCAGGCGGAGCAGCACACTCGTCCTTCTCTCACGCACCACGGCCCTGTCGCATGCACGCACGCACACACACAGGCGCGCATCCACAGACGCCTCGCCGCGGAAGAAATGCAAGCCAGGGGAAAGGCGTGTCTTGCTTGTTTTGATTCTGCTGCTCCCTCGGCAATGCTCGGCTCCCCGCCCGCTTCCTCCTCCACCCCCTCTCTCGCCTGCCAGGCCTTGGCGACAGTGCTAAGCAAAGAGCAAGTGAAAGGAAGGGAGGAGGAAGGCGCGGCTCAGAGGCTGGACTTGCAACAGCAGCAAGGAGGCGCTTAGCCTCCCATTCGGACTTAGGAGAGCGCCTTTCTTTTCCTGGAGCTGTTGTTTACAACTATGATTGGATTTCCTCCAGATGTGTACCAAGGCCAGGCCCAGCACAGGAATAAGCAAGGGAAGGGAGCCTGGGTAAGAACTCCTAATCCGATTAGTGGCTAATCTCTCAGTGTGGACGTTTCCGTTCTCTCGCCGTGACATGCGGTTAAGCACGTTGGGTTAGGCCGGAAGGTGAGTGCAGTTCGACCAGATCTCTGCTTGTATGCGCGAGTGAGAGAGAGAGAGGCAGGCAGGCAATCTCTACACAAGTTCAGACTAGAAGAATTACTTTGGAATTCCACCCCATTCCATTTGTCAGTGGAAACGGGCCAGCAAGTGAAGTAAGGGGAAGGGAAGACCACGGTGAAAAGATAAGAAACCATGAGAAATGGACTAAGTGGAGTATTCATTAAAACACTTTCAAATAGAAGGAGCATGGAAGTTTAAGGATTGAAATTATGTTTTTCAAATTGATTGATTACTGTATGTTATTATTTTTGAAATGCACGTGTAATTGCGGCCTTACTTGGAAATTGATCTTAAATGTGCATATATTAGCAATGCCACATTTCAACCTATCCATCCCTGTCATGTCATTTGGTGATGGTTTGGCAGTTGTGGGTGGGGCTCAGGAGAAAATAACTACCAAGTCTTTTCTTCATGCAAAGAATGGATTAAAATGGTTTTCCATAATAAAGCACAATCTTTGCAAGATCTGATTTGAGCTTAGCCCTGTTGAAAAGGAGCTGCAAGTTTGGCCATGAAATAACAGTGTTGCCCTGGCTCTATTTCTCAACATTATTCCAATATTTCTTTGAACTGTCAAAGGAGATATGTCATCTTCCTGTGTTTAAACCTTTCCAGAGATACAATGCTGAGTTGTGCTTTGTATTTCTTTAACAAAAAAGGAACGCTGAGGTTGGGTTGGTGTTCTTTCAAAAGTATACAGTAGGCTGATATTTCAGTGTTCAGTGAATGAGTGCAGTTCATCAGCTCTTCTGCCAGCAGCTATAAAGTCTTGTATAACACCTTGTAGTTTAAGCATGGATCTATCTGTCTGTCTATCAATCACATTTATATGGCTGCTCATCTCACACAAAGTAACTCTGGACGATGTACAATAAAATCAACAAAACATTCTACAAAACCAAATTAAAAATCAATTAAACAAAAACAAGATCACAAGAGGGGAATGCATCAAGATGTTACATGTGATGCAACCAAAATATCTATCTGAATGGAGGGCAGCAGCCCACAATGTTGAATAAACCATCTGTTTGTGGTGTCTAATTAGAGAATAAGTTTATATAAGAACTCTAAATCCTGACTTGGGGAGTTTCGTGAACCTTAATCTTTTGCTTTTCATCAAGCTATTTCAATTCAGACTGGGGGTTTTGTTGTCGTTTATTTCACAAATATGGCAGGAAATCTGTTTGCTTTTATAGTTAATTTGAGATTCACTTATGGATTTGCATGGACTGTTTGCATGGTCAGTTTCCAAAACTTACCAGGAAATAAATCTGCAGCTTCAAGAAAAGTGCTTGTGGGGAGGGGGAATTGTCAGATACATTTATTATCAAAGCTCTGATCAAATCTGGTATCTCCTACACTTCTTTTAAAGTTTAAAAAAAGATGAGCTCCATCATGCATGTGGCTGAGCAATCCGTCTTTAAAAGAATGGAGAGAGAGAAGCCAAATGAACCATATCTGGCCTTAGTTACTAATGAATTGGGGACCATGTTTATACCTTTCTCAATGAAATAATGAATTTAATTTATACGGTCACCCATCAGTACATGGCTCTGAGTGGCTAACAATAATTAAAAACAGAATAAAAGCAATATAACAATGTTTTAAATAACATAACTAGCAGCTGGGAAAAATAACCAACAGCACAGTTGGTAATCATTCGTACAGCCCAGCATCGGGGTCACCCACACCAGCAGGGCCCCAGGCTCAATGACAAAACCAGGTCTTTAAGGTCTTGGGAAAGCCAGCAGGGTCAGGGTGATCTCTGGGGTCAGTCTGATCTCTGGGGGAGTGACAGCCCATTTGCCATGCAACAGGCACCCATAACTGCCCACACCACTGCATTCTACACTAGCTAAAGCTTCCAAATACACTTCAACAGCAACCTCATGTAGAGCATGTTGCAGTAATCCAATTGGGAGGTAACTAAGGCATGAGTGGCTATGAGCAGGGCCTCCTGGTCCAGGAAGGGGAGCAATTGATGCACAACATGAAGCTGTGCAAAGGCCCTCCTGTCATACCTGCCACCTGATCTTCAAGCAGGTGCCCTAAATCCAGGAGGACCCCCAAATTGTGGACAGGTTCTGCCTGGGGCAGTGCAGTCCCATCCAGAACAAGAGATGGAAGGTCCTTAGAATCAGGGCATCCTAAAACCCATAGTCAGCTGAGTGGTTCTGATTGTTTATGCAATAAATTCAGACCAGAGTGGCTTTTGGTACGCTCAAATATTTCCAGAAGCATGTCAAAATTCTGTATGTATTATCATCATCAGGTGCACACCCTCTAGAATGCAATAGAAACTTAGCTCCATTAAGTTTAGTGGAGTTTACTCCCAGATAAGAGTGAAAATTTTATATACTAATATGTGATGTATTTAATCTTTGGTGGCTTTTTCACAGATGAAAATCATATTCCATGTTAGGAATCATAAGGTTATACAGTAATTAACGGATACCTTAATTGACTCTAAGGGTCTCTATTTCCACAATAGATGTCTTTCTTGATTTGGCCTGGGACCATTGCTTAAAGATTTCTTGAGCCAAATATTCTCAACCTCTACAGCTTCTTGGTCTAGGACATATGCAAAGAAGAGGTATTTAATATAGTGACAGGTTTAAATTCCCTTACCTATCATTCTAATTCAATTTTTAAAAAATGAGACATCTGATTATTATTGTAGCCATTTTTGAAAAACATCCGAACAGAAATGCACCATTCTGACAATTCATGTAAGTATCATATTGAATATTTTATTTGCTGATGCAATTTACAGTCCTGTTGCAGGTAGTCCTCATTTGGCAACCACAATTGGGACTGGCAACTTGGTCGTTAAGTGAAGCGGTCGCTAAGTAAAACAGTAACTGAGCTTATAATCTTACTTCCGCTTTCCTTTGTTTTACACACCTGCAAAGGTCATAAATGTGGTGATTGGTCATAAAGTTACATTTTCATCATCATCATAACTATGAATGTACACTAAACAAGGCAGTTGCTAAACGAGGACTACCTATATGCTTTGTTTTATAATTGCTTTGTATTGTTTTAACTGTTACTACAAGTCATCTGAAGAACTGTTGTTGGGCAGCATGTAACTAATTAATACAGTAATCGTATGCAGAGAAGTTACTACTATTCTCCTTTGAACCAAGGTCCAGATATCTTAAAGTATTCCTATTATAAATATTAACAGAGCATACCTAAGCAACTTTCTGTGTGTATACTCCAAATACGATAATTCTTGTTGCTGATTCACACTTATCCCAGATATAGAAGAAGGAGGTTGATTAAGGGGTTATATCCGATTTTAGCTGAAGATTACTTGGTGTGCATTCAGATTCTCTGCCCTTGACCTATAACTACTGTATTGTACATAATGATTACTAGTATTGTTTTTTGAACCATGTTCCAAATGCATCTAGAGGCCTTCGCGCGATGCCTGTTTTAAACTAAGCTGATTTCCTCTACCATATGTAGGAAGATCAGAGAAATATGGTTTTGTTGGCTTGAAAAAAGATTGGAAAAAGAAACCTTGAAAACCTACAAGTTTTGAAGAACAAGATGACTTTCTGAATAGTGTGGAACCTCCCTATCTGTTTGCTTGCTTTCCCCCATTCAGACCAATTTTCTTACATTCTGCTGCATCTTACTGTTGTTGCTTCTTTTCATACTTGGGTTGGCAGTGGGGCCCTTGTTGACCAAAAGGTTTCTGAGCAAATGTCAAAACAGCCATGACATCTGATACCAGCCTTGCTGAGGGAATATCCAGATTTTACTAGAAACCACTTTATCCAATGCCCTACCACAAAACTTTCAAACTTGCATATCCACATTAGTTACATGCCGAGAAACCTTGGAACAGTGTTCCAAATTTATACACTAGAAAATAACAGAATATTTCAGGGTATGATAGCTGAGCAAGAGTAAAGGGAGACAGTATTTGCTTCAATTGTTTGTTGGAATAGGAGAAAGTTTCAAAGGACAAGGAAAAAAGGAAATGAAATTTTCAAGACAGGCTGTTATGCCTATCTGAAAAGAAGCAGAATGGCATCACAATTCATTCAAGTACTGCTTTGTTGCTTTTGTAGGAAATTGATGAAGGGAGCTGTTGTTGAACTTGAGCTGTAGTCACATTCTCTATCTCTTAATATAGATCAGTGTTTCTCAACCTTGACAACTTTCAGATGTGTGGACTTCAACTCCCAGAATTCCCCAGCCAGCAAGGAAAGGCTGATATAGATACATACATACCATGGGATCGGAAATTAAACTGGATTATCTCTCTGGACTCTCAACATCTGTATTTCTGAGATTATTATTTTGTCTTTCAACCATTAGTCAGGGACAGAGTGGCTTCAGAGAGCTTGAAGAAAAGCCTTATCCCTCAACCAGGAGAAAAGAACTACTAGGAAACTGTATCCCTGCTTCCTAAGAAGAACATAATAGCAAGAAAAGCCTGGATTGGTCCCATCCAGTGACCAGAGAAAAAAACTGCCTCTCCAATTTTTACTTTTTATCAAGTAGATTCATAGACTCATAAAATGAAGGGGTTGGAAGGAACCTTGGAAACTTGGTCCAATCCCATGTCCAGTGCAGACTCTTTGACTACAGCATCCCTGGCAAATGGCCATCTAGCCTTTAAATCGAGGCAAAGGAACCAGTGAAGGAAAGTCTATCATCTCCCAAAGTTTTGTGAGCCTGACGGTAGAGGCTGAACACCCTCTCCTTGTTTAGTGATCGAGTTCTGTTCCAGCAACCAGGTCGTTAAGCGAAATGGTTGCTAAGTGAACATGTGATTGAGAGAGAGAGAGATGCTGCAAAGATCACTGGTTGCTGCTATCCCATTCAGATAAAGTTCTCTCATACAGCTACGCCAGCATCACTCTCACTCCAGTGTGCATTGTTGTCAGGCATACAAAATGTAGTTGTAAATGCCTTACCAGATTTTACTTTTAAAATAAAGTCAGCAATCTCTTCCTCTGACACTGGTTCCCACTGTGGAAGGGTAAGTAACTTTGATATGATGTTATCTACTGTATTTACAACAGACTGCCCCTGCTCTGGAAAAATTGATTTGAAATATTTTTCCCAGGTCTTAGATGGTGTGCAGCAATCTGAGACTGAGCGAGCAGTGAAAGCCTTGGAAATTAACTTCCAAAAGGTTTTGGAGTCTTTGAGTAGAGAAGCATTTATTAATAATGTCCAGAAATCTTCCTGCTTTCTGTTTCTTCTGGCATATTAGTATCTTATAATTTTTCTTCAGTTCATAATATCTTAAAGGGAGCTGTTGTAAATTAGACTTTCTGTATGCTAAATATAAAGCTCTTACTTTTTTCCTAAGAGTGGCACATTCCACATCAACCAGCTGGAAGTAATACTCAGCCGAGTATTTCTTTGATTTGATGTAGTGGATGGTCCAGATACTAAAGCTTTACTGATTACATTTGTTAGAATATTAAAATAATTTGTTAGAATATTAAAAGAGGTAGTTGCTAAACAAGAAGTGGGTGTATTGTATTTCATCACTTTTGTATACAGTGTTTAAATTCTTTATACATGTATGATAACAATGGTAATAATAATCATGTTAAGCAATCACTTTATTTTGTCCCTCTCTAAGAATATGACAATATCTACTTTGGGATATAGATCAAGGGAACAACAGCAAAGAAGTCTTTACCAGCTGTATTTTTTTTTTTTAAATCCAGGTTGCCTTGAAGAGTTCTTGAAACTCAGAAACTTGCAGTAATTTTGCACAACTTCATTTGGCCTAATAAGGATATTGCCTGTATGGATGTTAATTTGTTTCTCATCACCATCAGAGGTTCTGTGCTGTTTAGGAATCATGTTCCAATTTCTTTTTCTAGGATGTATTAACAGGAGGATAAATGACCTTGCCTTTGCTGAAGGAAGTTCATGAAGGAGCATACAGAGACTGAGTTTGTACATCATGCTAAGTCATGATTCTTTTGGACCACAGTTGGATGGGAGCATGCTTATTTATTTAATTAATTTATATTAAATAATTTATATGGCTGTCCAACCAAACATTGCAACCTTGGGCAGCTTACAACAGGAAACAACTAAGATTAAAAAAAAATAATAATCCGCAACTAACAATAGTAATAAATAATAGGCAACCTGACTCACATTCATACTCTTCCTGATGAGAACTTACCCATCCCAGTTCCAACACCCAGGGAATAGCCACATTTTTAATGTCTTTCTAACCCAACTGAATATGGGGCCCATGGGGGGACACTCCAGATGGCAGAGCTGCTACCAAAAAGGCACACCTTCTGGTTCCCATCATGTGGCCCTGTTTCAAGGAAGGGTTCATGTTAGTAAACTATGGTTTGCAAGTCACAAAAAATTGGGTTCCCAAAATATAATAAGCCAAAACCAAACAAACCACATTATCCTTAATGCAGTATATGAATACAGAGAGTTTATGTCCTAATTCCATTTTCTAAGGGAAAAAAAACAAATCCCTTCTGTACAAAAGTTTTTTTCTGCAACTCTTGGGACCAGTGCTGTAGATTTCTAGACCTGGGAAGAAGAACTACCATTAAGCTTCTGGATGAAATCATTCTGACTCTCTCAGAGATATATTTGCAAGAGAAAATGACAGTTGTACTAACATAGGCTTACTTTAATTTTTAAGGGATGTTAAAACCAGGGAAATCATGTTCCCATTTCACAGACCCAAGGAAATTAAGCACATATCAGTTTTAAATCATATGACTTCTCACATATGTAGGGTATTGTAATTATTTAGGAGTTGGTATTGTGCTTAAATATTATATTACGTTATTTGCCTTACCTTGTAGAATACCATTATTACTTATTCATTTTCTCCTGCTAATACGTGGTTCTCATACACTCTTATACCCTCTTTTTCGACCTAATTGCTCTCTGCTAGCCCAAGCAGCCTCCAAAATACTATTATAATGAAGCATATAAACATATAGCTCTGAAGGATTATATCCTGAAATGCAGGATAAGTCTGTTTTTCTCTTTATTTGTTTGCACTGTCTGATTTTAATGTATATTATTTATTTTAATTCTAAAGGGCATTTTTGCTATTCTGAGCAGCATGTAAACTCAAATCTTTTTGATCAGTAGAAGGGTTATTTATGCATTACAGCTCATTGTGTTCTTCATTTAGTCTTTAAAACGCTTGTACTACATTTTCAAGTCAGTCTCTCACAATAAACCTATGATTTTCCTCCGCAGTTGTGCTGCTTTAGTTCTGTATGCAAGTCCACTGCCCACATGAGGCCAATAAATGTGTCCTCTTCTCTATAACTGAGCACTACTACTCATTCAGAATAACACTCTGTGACTCAGCACAGAATATATAATTCTGAATTATTGGAAGAAAAAAGCTCTAGAACGTTCTGAAAAAGTCCATTCAGATTGGTTATTTGGGAAATGCCCACAAATGTAGGGGACTCCATGTGAGTCAGTGAAAGCTTTGCATCTGTTCTGAATAAGTTGTGAAATATTTATACTAAAAGGCCAGAATATGGATCTATATGTGGATTTTGGTGAGGAGTGAAATGTTCATGTATAAATAAAGGGGACTAAATAAAGTCCTTTTCTCACCAATCCTGTGAATTTTCTTCATCCGTATTATCTGTGGTGAGAATTTGTATTGATTTAATTATTTCTAGAATCTTGAAAGCCTTTGTCTTTTCCATTTGCAGCAGGCTTTTCTTTTTTACCCAACAGGTGATACTGCTTCTCGATGAAGATTGATTGATTTATATGAATTTATGTACTCCCCAGCTCCCTAAACTCAGAGCGGTTTACAATAAAATTAAAAGCTCTGTGTGTGTGTGTAAAATCTTTATATATAAATATGTCTGTGTGAGTATATGTTCATCTATATGTATTAAACATCAGTGCAATAAAAGCAACAGCCCCATGCCGTAGAGTCATAATAGTAATGCTGAAATTCGATTGCCAAATGCCTGGTGCAACAAAACTGTTTTCATGGCTCTGTGAAAAGCAAATAAAAAGAGTGCCTGGCACAGCTCTGGGGTTAAAATGTTCCATAGCAGGAGCCACTTCAAAGAAATACTGCCTTTGGAGCCTTATCCCTTTGATCTCTTCCGTGGGCAGGACCGTAAGCACTCCCTCCCTTCTTGTTTGCAGAGGCTAGGCAGATTCCCCTTGAAAGAGATGGACCATAAGTTATCCCAGAGCCAAGCCATAAAGGGCTCTAGAGTCAAAACCAGTACTTTGAATCAGATGTTTGTTATCAGTACCAGTACTTTGAATCAGATGTTTGCTATCAGACTATAGAATTGGTGCTACATTCAGCGCTGGCTTTAGGCTAAGGCACAGTAGGCACTGGCCTTAAGCGCTCAGGCTTAGCCCCCCCCCCCCCTGCTGCATTGTTCTAAAAATGCAAATCTTTGCATCAGCGGGAGGTGGTGCCATCAGTCAGTGTGGCCTGGGGTGCCATATGCCCTTGAGCCAGCAGTGGTTGTACTGCAGTAGTTGCTCTCACCAGTTAATACCCTCCTTTTCTATCGACTTCAGATTCTGAGAAGTCTTCAGAAGCAGCCCCATGTAGAGTGTATTACTTTACTCCAAATGTATGGTGATGAGGGCCATGGCTTCACAGTGCTGGTAGATATGTGTAGTTTGTGTGGACGTGGGTTTCCCAGACTCGTTAAGTGGTCCATTGTTCTTAGGGTAATTTAATGCCAAAGAACACCTGGAAAATACAGCTCTTAATTGCATTTCTGGACCTTGATCTGTTTTCAAACCCATTATTTTCAGCAAATATTTGCTGAAATATTTTTCATAGCACTGGATGAGAATGGGTTCCCACATCACACTAAACTCTGGGTTGTTTAATTTTGGTTTAGCTTGTCATAAACCCAGCCAGTTTTGCTTAATTTGATAAGCTACGACTAATAAAAATTGGGCTGTAAAGACATCCTGATTTATTAAAAAGCTAAATAACTTTGACCACACCACCTTCTTAATTTAATCAGAAACTTTGCTGCTGTTATTTGCAAGGAGAGAAAAAAGGACAGTTTGGATTTGGATCAATATGGGGACAAAGGGCTAACCCCCTTTCCAGTCTATCATATTAGCTTGTCTCTTTAATGCAAACGTTAAAAATGTGAATATCTAGTTTCACTTTTGGAAATTGTTTTACCTACCATCTGTATATATCTTTGTTAATGACACCACCAGTGCTGAATCTAATATGTCTTATTTCTATTCCAGTGAGGTTCTTCAATTCCCCTTTATATAAAAATTAGTAGGATTTCTCTTAAATCAGTGTTGACTACATAGATACATTGATGTTGCTTTTCTGACAACAGCATGGAAACAGATTACCAGTGCCTCTTACCCAGATGTTTTCCATTTCCCAGTCTTGTCTAAAACTTGTGATTTCCTGATGGGCTTTGATGTAAAATATTGGCCAGTTTAGCTTTGTCAAGATCAGCCAAGATCAAGTACAGTAGATGGTGCTACCTGCCTTATGGGAGGGAGGGAGGGAAGGAATTATTTAGGAAACATCACAGAGCACAACTTTTCACAAATGATATACACAGCATGAAAATGTACAATAATTGTAAATACAACTTCCTACATTGTCTTCAATAGATAAGTGAGATTCCTGACATCCATTATTACATAAAAATTAATAAGATAAAGGAGCATCTGTGTCACTAAAGAAACTGACCAGAGCACTTTTTGAAGTTTTTCTTTTTTTTTTGACAAAAATTAACCTAGCTTATCTGACCTTCAGTATGTTATGATTCCAGCCTCAAGTAGTAGCTAACTTAAACTGGAAAGAGGAGGAGTCACAAGAATACATGTCATATATATGTGTGTGTGTGTCTGTATGTATATATGTATATATTTACAAATGCAAAAATAAAAGACTAATACAAACTAAGAATATAAAAAGTAAAAAAAAGTAAAAGGTTCAGAGAAAAAGAAAAGTTAAAAAAAAAAGATATATAAAGAAATGACTCCCCGCTCCCTCTGGACAAATTTAGACAAATTCAGTAACTCAACACCTTCTCCAATATTTCAATATTTTTTTTTCTTCTTACCATATCTCAACTCTTATTAATAAATGAATTATAAAAATTCATCATTCAGTTCTAGTCAGCAAAAGTCCATTAAGAGCTACCAGAAATAATAACGTATTTTTGCCTTAAATCCATTTTGTACTTCAACTTACCACTTTCTCTGAAAAATAAAGCAAAAGAAATCTCTCCCCAATATTTAAAGCCTCATCATTCAGTCCTAGTCAAAAAAAATTCCATTAATAGCTATCAGAAACCACTACAAAAATATTTTCAGTGAACAAATTGTAAAAACTTGTCATTCAGTCCTAATCAGCAAAAGTCCATTAAGAGCTACCAGAAATAATAACATAAATATTTTAACCTCAATCAAATAAATCCATTTTGTGTTCCAACTTCTCACTTTCTCTAAAAAAGCAAAAGAAATCTCTGCCATCTTATCTGTTATCTATAAACAAATCTTTAAAGCCTCATCATTCAGTTCTGGTTTAAAAAAAAAAGTTCCATTAATAGCTACCAGAAACCATAACATACATATTTTAACCCTAGTCGAATAAATCTACTTCATATTCCTTCCATTTATTTTTAAAAAGCTTGATCTTTAATCCCTTCAAATAACATCCCACAAGTTCTTATCATTTTCTCTTTGTCTCCTTTCAGAAACTTCTTCACAAGTTTAACACAACTTTATTGTAAATCCAAGATAAGAAAGCTTTCCAAATCACCCTTCTGATTTATTATTTGTATGTCCCCTTTAACTATTAAGACAGGTGGTTTCATTTGTAAATCCAATGTGGCATCTTTATCCATATCATTCTTGTAGTCTGGCATTTTTAAATCCATTTTCAGATCCATGTTCAGATCAGCCTCAGTCTCTATTTTGTCCAGCAAAATCTGTTCCTCTTCTATAGCCTCTGTTAAATTCATTTTTATAGCGGCAGACAATCTTAAGAATAATTTCTGGGTTCATGGTTCCCAAATATCCTTGATTTCTTCTATATCAAATAGTATTGCCCCATTGTATTAATGGGTCTCTTCTTTAATTGTAATCTTTAGTTTTCTCTGGTTCCCTCTAGTCAAACTTCAAAGTTCCCTCTTATCATATGTTTATTTTCCGATCAACAAAACTTTCCCATAGGAGGATTTCTTACAATTAATTTCAAAATCTTCATATGTATTTTTATAAAATTTTAAATAATCCACAGAAAATATTCTTTCAAGTCCATCTGGCCCCTTAACTTTCCAAAATCAACATTCTAGTCCCCCTTCTGCTGTTTTTCAAAAGTAAAAAGTTTTTCTTTTTAATCCTTAAACTTACATGAAACTTCTTTCATCAAGGATAGAAGGAAACTCTCCCAACGTAATGAAACTTGCCCTTCTGAAAGTTCTTAACATCCAAAAAATCAATAACAGGCCATTTTCTAAGGTGATTTAAGAGGGGAAGTGGGCAAACCCAGTGTCTGTTTGAAGGCGCCAAACCACAGCTTAGTCAAGATGATTTTCCCCCTGGCTCCCAGAGCTCTAAAACCCACTAGAGATTGCTATTTTACAGTCTCTTCACAGGGAGCCTCTGTATGGAGCAAATTTGTGGATGATCCTAGTCCTTTCCTTAATCCTGAGAGGAGTTCCAAGGAGCCGATCCATTCACCTTCCCACTGCGGCCATCAGCTCCGCTCTTTGCAGAGCTGTCTTCAGTCCACCATTGCTTCCCCAGAAGTGCCACGAGAATACACGTCTCACTAGAAGATGTTCCCATTATAAAAGCAAGGTTATACATGCATGTTTATCATTTGGTGACTGCAACACAGAACACTGGTTTGTATATAGCCTGGTTTATCTGTGGAATAGGACTAAATGTAGAATGGCCTGGCCAGCTCATACTACGTATTGAATGCTTTCTTGAATGTGTGTGCCAGTTAATGACTCCATCTAAACTTATATTCTTACAGCTCAGTATAATGAAAGCACTTGATTCTCAGGTCTCCATAGCCATTTGTTGTTAGAATTATATCCCACAATTTCTTCAGAAGCTCAAGGCAGTGTACGTAATACTCCCTTCTCCCATTTTTCCACAGAACAACTCCTCTATGAAGCATGTTAGACTAAGAGAAAATGACTGGCCTAGAGTGCCCCAGTAAGCTTCCATGGTTGAGAGTAGAATCTGGGTCTTTCCAATGCCAAGCCAACATTTGAGCCCCTACACTATAAACATTTCAAGGAAATATATAGCAAGAATTGCTTTGGTTCAATCTATGTATTGTATTAATCATAATTAAACTGCTGGAATCTTGTTCTTGTTTTTTTCCCTATTTTCTAAAATAAAATTGCAATCAAAATAAATCATAAGAAAAAAATGCATATACTGTGTAATTATTTTTTAACAATCAGAAATGTTTAAGATCTTAAATTTTCAAAAAACTGCCCCTTGAACACCAAGTTTTAACAAAAACATTAGTGAGCTCTCTACCTTTAAACCTCTAGCATTTTAGATAGCTGTCAGTTAAGAGATTCAAAAGACATGAAGTTTCCATAGGAAACTATCTTGTTCTGAAATCAGATACTAATAGCTTTCTCTGGAGCATTACTTCCTTGTTTAGCTGCCTTAATAAATATATCAAGAACTCACATTGTAAACTTCCAAAAAGTTTCCATCTATTTTAAGACACATTGAGAACTCAGATGCTTTTCTTTCATGGTAAGTAATGTCCCTAATCTTGAATCATAGCTTTAATAAGATCACTCCTAACACAGAATGTATTATTTAAATTAATATGTAAATAATTCCAGCATCAAAAATAAATTCTTTCATATGTTTCAAAGCAACATTTCAGATTAAGTATCTTTTGACTCTTTCATATTCTCTACGTCACCATAACAAACCATACTTTCTTTTGCTTGTATACATCAGTCTTGAGAAAGTCAGTACAAGTGTGTACAGAACTGGCAAAGAGGACCCTTACAAAGTAAGAATTCCAGTGCTCAGGTGAGTTACCCCAGACCTAAAGAAACAAACTACACTGCTGAGAATTGTAAACATTTTATTGTAAATACAAAAAATACATATTTTATGAGACCAAATTCTCCTGGTGTACATGAAATATTTTTTTTAATCAAAGGCATCTTTCTCACAGAATGAAATAGCTAAAAATAACTCCTAGATTTCTATGTATTGATTGATGAAGTACTTTACTTTGAAGCCCCTTTGGGGCTTCTAAGGAAGACCAGCTAGCCAGTGAATCAATTAGATGCAAAAAGAACATGCAAAATGCATAGAATGAGAGGATAAGGACTAAAAGTGTACTGTGACACTGTTGTACCATTAGACAGTCTTTAATTCTCAAGTATTTTTTGGGAGAAAGAAATAGTGATTTGCTAGTTTCCTTGATGAATTACAGTAATGAGGAGGGCACTTCAGTTAGCTTGTAAAGAGAGCTAAAAGATCACAGAATGGACTTCTGTAAGAGGGTCTTGTTCAGCTCTACCAATATCACATCCATGTCCTGCATGAGGCAGTCTTCCCATTCTTCTCATTTTATGTCATGTTCTATCTTTCAAGTCTTCATTCCCTGCTGCCTGCCATAGAGGGTTCAGATTGGTATTTCCCACACCCTATTCCACTTCTTTCTCAATCAGGCCAAATAGAAAAGACTGAGCTTGTTTTAACAGCATTTTGGACAATGCTTACTGCTACCTGGAGTGATCTACTCAGTTTGTCTAAGGTAGATCCTTTCCCCAGTAGAGTATCATCATCAAGTGATGGGCCTTATAGAGAAACTCGAATCTCTGAGGAATAGAAGGACTGCACTCCCACTTCTCTTTCTGGCCTCACCCTGAGACAGAGAAATATATGAGTTAGACACAAATGGTCTTTTGAGATTCTCAGATTTGTCAGAGGAGAAACTGGATGGACAATTTCTCAACAGCAAGACTCCCGTTTAGCAATGAAGCACTGTCAAAGAAAATATCTAAATATCCTTTGGGGTATTTCTTTGGAATTTAATTGACATCTGACTTGCAGATTGCTGGAGAGATGATTGTAATAGTGGAAGACAAAACACTTTGTTTTGATCACTTTGTATCTAAGTAAGTGCAAGAACACCACACTACTCATAACAATTTCTCTTAAATTATTTTCTCCTTTGAAAGGGTTTCTATAACAAACTTTCCTCCATTAATGAGAACATGCCAAAAAAAAAAAAAAAAAGCAAGAGAATTCCTCTGCCTGGCACTGTTTTTGTAACTTTCCTCTGAAACACTACAGTTCAGAAAATAATATTTCATATGAGAAACCTGGGTTTCAAGCATCACATTAAAAGACTATATTAAATATTCTGTTTCAGATGAAACTATCGGCTTGAACACTTCGTCTGGCCAGAGTAATTTTGATTCTTGCAGAAAAATCACCACAAGAAAACACAGAATCCCCATAAACTAATCTTTGAAAGTTTCTAGCAGAGTTTAGATTGTTAATATAACTAAAGTATAAGAAATGGAAATTCTCAAAGTTTAACAAAGTTTCAAACATCTAAGAATGCAATTCCCAAGCCCCCAAAAAAGAGGTCCAACAATCTGTTGTAGCAATTGTTTCAGAAAGGAATTCCTTAAAAGGCCTTCAAAGAATTTTTTATATATAATTCTATAAAGATAAATAGGAAGGTATACTTTCATGCAAATGCATCTTGATTATATATATATATATATATATATATATATTTTAATGCCATGTGCTAAGAAAGTAACTAATCCTGAAGTAACAAGATATCAACATTGTCATGAACTCCTTGCAGAAGCAGTTCTCCAGGATAACTAACTATCTTCCGTCGTTTTGCAGCTTTAAGAGTTCCCACTAAAGCTTCAAAAAGGTTGGCACATTTCTCATCAGCAAACAGCACTCCAAACTTCACACTCAATGTCCCATCAGGATCTGGACAAAAGAAAGCATGATGATGAAATGACATACAACACTTCAGCTCCACTAAGCAGTTGGACCTGCAGATTTTCAAAGTTTCTAATTTCATTTAGCTAGGTTATTGTAATTCTAGCCAAGTTCATCATAATGTAAATGTGAAAATATAATCAATATGGTACTTATTAAATAGAAAATACAATACGGAGCACAAATCAGTAAAAATTACTACTAAATCCAAGTCCATTAGATCAAATATTAAATGTTCTGATGGCTTCCTATTTCAATTTTTATAGGGGACTATTAAACAAAGCAAATGAAAAATTGTATCAAATTAATAACTCTCTGCAATGTTATTTTGTGTTTGCTGACACTGCTTAAGAAGGTAGCAAGAGAAATCTTTCACTTTTTGTTAGAGAAAAAAAGCGCATTTTAACACTTTTAAAAATATATTTTCTTCCATTTTTACATTTTTAATTACTGTAAACTGCTGTATGACTATACACTGAATAATACTCATATGAAAATCTTGTATCATTTAGGCCCAAAGTAACTCAGGGTAGTCATGATTAACAATGACTGGATTCATACATCATGTTAGCCATGGTTTGTTGAATAAACCACAATTAGCTGGGTTTACACTACGTATTAGGCTATAAAATATTTTACAAATCTCAATTAGCAGAATATACTAAGCTAAAAGCAACAAAAAAAAACTTTTTTTTTAACCTAATGTGATTAGTGAACATGGATATCACCTGAAATTAAAGCCAATGGAAAAAACAAGATTGCATTTAAATGCCCTTCCCAGAAAGGTACAATAGTATAGTGAATTTATAGCACTGTTACTCAGGCAATAGGCAGTTGATAAAACCCTTCCTTATGCCATTAGGATACTGCCAGTGCAAGAAAGTTTCATCCTAAGGTATAAACACATATCTCTCACCATCTCAATTCCAGTATGTCTAACTATCAGTAGACTTGTACTAGCAGTCTGGACTAGAACCAATATGCCCATAAGAATCCAGTTTTATTTTAAAAGGGGAAAAGCCATTATGAAAGAATTCCAGTGACTTGCTAGGTATCAAATGTAAGTCCTATTTACAGTGAAATCAGTGTTCAACTTATTGTACCTCTTTCTCCCATCCACATTGTACAACAGGTGAGATTACCCTCTTTCCCTCTCTCTCTTGTTTTGGTAACGGACAAATCTGTTATCAGGTTGTTTTCCTTTCCCTGTATAAAACTAACTCTCACAGCATCCCAAGCATTTAAACATTGATTCATGGCCACAGAATTTCACCTCTTTGCCCTCAAATAGAAGTAGGTAGTGTGCTGGGTCAATATGGGGACAAGTAAATTTCCATTACTTAACAGTTTGTATTATATGAAGGAGCTAAAGACTCAAAATTCAAGGGAGAAATTTTGACGCAATCTCTTAATTTGTACTATAGCAGTTAAGTACTACTTTGTTGGTTGAAAGTAATAATATATTTTAAAATAAAAATTAAAAGAGCATCAATAATTGTATAAATGTCCAAAGTCAACTAATCTTTGTCTATAAAATATATTTTAAATTAAGAAAAAAAGGATGCCACAGCATCAACCTGACTGAATCCAGATTTGTACATATCGGCCCAAGAAGAGATGTTAGGCCTGTCATTTCATTGATGGTCATTGGAAGGATGGAATTTGGTCCAAAGGTCCAGCCCTAGGTGCATCACTAGGTGGATTAAAACACCACAGGCTGAACATTAACTGCAGTTCTGATGATGCTCCCTACAATGCATAGGTAACTATTATCCTACTGATAATGTCTCTACCAACAGATGAACCCCAGTCATAGACATCAGTGAGATCACCATGGGATCCCATATTCAATGGATATTTAGAAATTGAGTAGACTAGAAGTTCTCAACCATTAATACAGCAGATACTTAAGCACAGGAAATTGTCTGTAGCAGATACTCTCCACTGGCTTGATTCATCAAACTAAGCCAAAATGTGATTTGGTTTAATATGTTACATAAATTGTGATTTACTTAATAATCCATGAGTAAACAAACCAGTGATAACATGATGTATAAATCTAGCCATCATTTCTCACTGTTGCCAAGTTTCCACAAGCAAGTTGGCATCCCCTCAAAGAGACTGTTGTTCTCCATGAAATTATTGTCTATGTCACAAGTTTGCATTAGTAGATAAGAATATATGGGAAACTTGCCCATCCGCTGCACAATTATCTTTCTATTCTTTCAGGGAGTCTGTGCAGGGCACTTGAAAATAGTTGCAGCTGTACCTAGCATGAAGGTGCTGTTCATAAGAAAGTACATTTTATCATTCTTGGTATCAGTTTTCAGAAGCACAGGGGGCACTTGAAAGAAAATTGGCAGTTGGGCCATTATATATAATGCTGTTAGAACTAAAGATGCATGGCGTTGGCTTAAATAGGGTAAGGGCTCCCATGCTGTTTTTATTATCTATTTAGTATCAGTATTTATATTCCATAGGTATTGGAGAAGTCCCCTAGATTTGGATAACTAAGAAAGCAAACAGCTGGATCATCAAACTAATCAACCCAGAGTTCTCATGAGGTTCAAATTATCCTACTTTGGACACAGTATACAAAGACATACTGTAGGTCTCAAGTCTATAATACTGGGAAGGGTGGAAATAAAGACAGAAAGAGGATGGCCAGCAGCAAAGTGGATGGACTAAATTACAATGGTTATGAGTGCACCATTGAAGGACTTGAAGGACCAGGCTGGGAACAGGAGAAAATCTATGTAGTCACTAAGAGTTGACACCAAGCTGACGGCACGTAGACAATAATTTATATTCTGTAACATCCTTGTCAAACTGCCTTAAAGCAAAAGCCTTAACCACTTCCTTTAATGTTTGAACTGTTGCCAGAAGTTTTCAGAACTCTTTACTGATTTCCATCCAACCTCTTTGTGTTTTAAGAACAAAAGAGGATTTTATTTTTGAGTTTTAAATCTCACTTTTCCATCCAATGGGGCTTTCTCTATGAGGTTTTCCTATACTGCAGATTTCCCCCAACATAATGCCCTCCAGACACATTGGATTAAAGTACATTGAAAATTATGCCAGTTATAGTCTACCACATTTGGATGCTGTTAATTTTCATTCCTTCTATAGCCATTTAGTCATACTTACTTTTGGTCCCCAGCCGTCGAATTTCTTCAACTAACAGGTTGATTTCATGTTCAACATTCATTGTTGCCTACAAATAAATTATTGTTGTCATAGTTATAATTTGTTCCTTTCAGTTTTCTTTCATATTCAGAATACATCAGTTGAGATTTTAAAAGAAGTTTCATGTGCACTTAGGGATACAGTGAATGCACGTGGGAGGGGGGCTCCTTTTTAAGTTTCTTATTCAACAGCTCCCATTCTCAAAGAGACAATTATCTTCTTTATAAAGTGACTTGTGTGTTTAGAAGTCAGATACATTGCTGCAGATTTTGCAAAGGAAAATCTTAAAATGCATGTGGTACTCATATATAAAAAGCATTTGTTGTTGTTCAGTCATTAAGTTGTGTCCAACTCTTCGTGACCCCATGAACCATATCGCGCCAGGCCTTCCTGTCCTTCACTGCCTCCCTGAGTTGGCTCAGTTTCATGCTCATTGCTTCAGTGATGCTATCTAACCATCTCATCCTCTGCTGTCCTCTTCTCCTTTTGCCTTCAATCTTTCCCAGCATCAGGGTCTTTTCCAAAGAGTCCTCTCTTCGCATTAGGTGACCAAAGTATCTGAGCTTGAGCTTGAGTATCAATCCTTCCAATGAGCAGTCAGGGTTGATTTCCTTTAAGATTGACTGGTTTGACCTCCTAGCAGTCTAGGGGACTCTTAAGTCTTCTCCAGCACCATAGTTCAAAGGCATCAATTCTTCGGCGCTCAGCCTTCTTTATGGTCCAGCTCTCACAGCCATACATTACTACTGGGAAAACCATAGCTTTGATTATGCGGATCTTTGTCAGCAAGGTGACGTCTCTGCTTTTTAATATGCTGTCTAGGTTTGCCATAGCTTTCCTCCCAAGGAGCAAGCATCTTTTAATTTCATGGCTGCAGTCTCCGTCTGCGGTGATCTTGGAGCCCAAATAAATGAAGTCTGTTACTGCTTCCATTTCTACCCCTTCTATTTACCAGGAACTGATGGGTCCAGATGCCATGATCTTAGTTTTTTTAATGTTGAGTTTCAGCTTTCACACTCTCCTCTTTCACCCTCATCAAGAGGCTCTTTAGTTCTTCTTCACTTTCTGCCATTAGGGTGGTATCGTATATAATATATATGAGATATAGTATATAAAGTATATAAAATATACTATATATTTATATAATATAATATAATACATAAATATATTATATATATTTATAGTATATAAACTATATAAAATATATAGTATATAAAGCATTTACTTGTGTTAAAAATCATAGCATTTAAAATGCCTTCGTATTAGCAAATGTAGCAAAAGGGGCTGTTGTGTAAATAAATGGCATAACAATTATTTAAAGTATTATATTTAAATGAAAGGAAGATGAACCTGCATTTAAGGGAATTCTTCCCCTTCCCCCCTTAAATGGAGATTAGACAGAAAAATCTTGTCTGCTTCTTCTACTGTATGCAGACCAAATCTAAGATGATGTTTCTGCTTGAAAGTTTAACTCATTTGGGAAAAAGAACTCCCTTGCTTTTCATATAATACACTATATTACCTGTGCAAATGTATTCATGGTAAGCTTAGGTTTATAACAAAACTTAATGCTTTTGACAATATGAGGCACATACATTTACTATAATGTGATAATAAATGCTTGGTTTTTCTCTCAAATGTCTATAGAATTGGCACACAAATTTGGATTTTCTCTTCCTAAGGGAGGATGGTAAATATTTAATCATCCAAATGTTCTTTATCAGTATCTGGAGCCCTTTGATTATTGTAGTTCATTACAGCATTTATATATTGGCTTATATGTGCAATGTTTGCATATCTGCTTCACTATTATCCTTGACAACATACAAAGAAGCAGTTCCAGTCATCATTTCCAAATCTTTTACCAAGTAAAGGGATATTTTAGATATATTTATACACAATTCACAATGAATATAGAATCATGTTTCAGACTATTCAGGTTTATTCTTTCTGACCTTCACTAAAGAAGAGGGCAGTACCATAGATGAATTATACTTCCATTTAATCTGAATTTTTAATGGAGTGATTCCATAAAATTCCTACTCCAGCATTTAAAAATTGGTTACAATGTTGCAAATATTATACCCATACTAAACATGGCACCTTTTACTAAGCTCACCTCTAGTTTGGGATCAGGCTGATACAGCATCAGAATACTAGCTTACGACTGTGTGAGAAGTGCTTTCATCATCTCACCAAACATGTTTTCATTGTCATTTGCCCTGCACTGGAGGAATTACTCAATCTGTGTTGTAAGCACTAAGCAAAAGGCAGTTAAAACATGGAGGAAAGAAAGATCTCCATAATGGGTGAGTGCTAATATTGATGAGGCTAGAGGCAAAGAACAGGGCAAAAGCAAATGTTTCTTCCCAAAACAATGAAATTATAGATGCTGTCATGTGAGCAGATTCTTAGCATTATAAATATTCTACATATTATATTGTTGTTGTTGTTCAGTCATTAAGTCGTGTCCGACTCTTCGTGACCCCATGAACCATATCGCGCCAGGCCTTCCTGTCCTTCACTGCCTCCCTGAGTTGGCTCAGTTTCATGCTCATTGCTTCAGTGATGCTATCTAACCATCTCATCCTCTGCCATCCCCTTCTCATTTTGCCTTCAATCTTTCCCAGCATCAGGGTCTTTTCCAAAGAGTCCTCTCTTCGCATTAGGTGACCAAAGTATCTGAGCTTGAGCTTCAGTATCAATCCTTCCAATGAGCAGTCAGGGTTGATTTCCTTTAAGATTGACTGGTTTGAGCTCCTAGCAGTCCAGGGGACTCTTAAGAGTCTTCTCCAGCACCACAGTTCAAAGGCATCAATTCTTCGGCGCTCAGCCTTCTTCATGGTCCAGCTCTCACAGCCATACATTACTACTGGGAAAACCATAGCTTTGATTATGTGGATCTTTGTCGGCAAGGTGACATATTATATATCAGGTCACAAATACTCCTGTGAGTATCACCTTGCATTTCAGGTCAGCTTACATACAGGATCCATATGTTTCTGAACACGTATGTTTCAGGTAAATATTACATCTTTCAGAACTGACTTTAGAAGTGTGAGGTGACTTCAGCGTTTTTACTTCTCAAAAAATAAGTCTACACAGCACTTTCAACATAATTTCACCATAAACAGAATGAAACGCAAACAACTTGAAAAGCTGCCACCCTTTTATCCAACTCTCTTTCTTCAACAGACCTCTACAGGATAACAGTTATGGAAACCAATGAATAAGGCCCACCTCAAAAGTGGTATAATACCATAAACAAATTGGTATCTAGCATAGCATCCAGACTCTGCCAAAGTACCACCTCTTCTAAATCATCTGCACCAAAGGGCATTGCAAGGGTAGCATTCTAATTGTATAGTTCAAGAAAATAGTTTTTTGCCAACCAATGGCAGTTTCCTGACAGACTGCACAAAATCTGTGCAGGGATCCACCCACATAGGAGAACTGTCCCTGCTTCATATTGCAGCAGTTATCTTGAGAAAATGTCTCTTAATGTTCAGTTAGTCAGAAAAGGTGCAACCAGACTTCTCCTGGTTTCGGCTATCAGAGACTAACACAGCTCTTCTTCTACACGTTTTTCCACTATCACCATAAAAGCTAAGAAGTGGCCTTCTTTTTAAAATAAGAAATGAGGTTCCAATATTAAAATTTTATATGCATGTCTAATGAGAAGGTCATTGAGTTTGATGGGACTTACCCCTAAGAAAGTTGTGCGATTGCAGCCTAAGCAGGCCAACATTGTTAACACAGTGAACACATGTGTTTCCTTTCACTTCAAAGAGGCCAGGTGGCAATTAAGCATGCATCTTATTTCAAACGTTAAAGGGATGTTTTTTGTCTACCTTCACAAAAAGTCATCAGAGCAAGTGTAACTGTGGCTCCTGACTTAGGATGCTGCCTTCTCCCAAATGAGTAAGAATGGCAAGCAAGGATATGCAAGTGCCTGATGGATTTTCAGCATTCTTTTACATTTATTGGAGGAGAGAAAGGAACCTGGGACTTTTCATTCATGGGTTAGGAGTATATTCATTTCTGAATTCTTTTGTTTGCAACTGTATAAATGACTAGGAACTTGTGATGAGTAATTTCCTTCCTGGTGCAATGCACACCCTAATTTGGTTGTGTTTTGTGTGTGTGTGCGCGCGTGCATGTGTGCCTTTGAGTCAGTGTTGACTCCCCTGGATGAGTCCCTGCAGTTTTCTTGGCAAGATTTCAGAAGTGATTTGCCACTGTCTCCTTCCTAGGGCTGAGAGAGAGTGGCTGGCCCAAAGGCACCCAGTTGGCTTCATGCCCAAGGCAGGACTAGAACTCCTGGGCTCCAGCCTAATGCCTTAACCACTGCACAAAACTGTCTCTCTAATTTGGTCATAGGGCCTCTGATTTGAGCTAATGAAACCTTTCAACAAGTTGAGGATTTTCTCTGCACCTTTCTCTCTTTACATTCCCTTCCACAAGATTGACAAAACAGCTTTCACCGGCCAGCCAGGAACTCCCACGCGCCCCTCGGGTTCCCTGCATCCAGAGAGAGCGAAAGGCTGGCAGAGCAGGCGGGCACACGGGAAATGCAACGAGAAGGCTTAAGTTGGATACTTGCAGAGGAGGAAGGAGGGGAGGCGGAGAAGTGTGAACTGTTGGCATCAGACTAATGACAGGGGCTAAGGAAGGGAAAGGGCGCAGGCACGGCCGCCGTGCAAGCGATGGGATAATACCCCGATCCCCAAGCAAGCTTGCTTCTCTGGAAGCAAGTCCACTCGTCTCCGCGGGACTCCCATCCCAGCTGTAAACAACGCACGTCTAGGACTGCAGCCCGCGCGCTGGCATTTGCGCAAAGCTGAATATCAGCAGCGCCGCCGGTTGCTACTGGTTCTTGCGCCTGCCTGGGACAAGCCCTTCGCCCACCAGCAATCGCCGGCGCCTGCCCAGGTGGGCTTTCCGAGAAGCATTCTCGGACCGTGAAGGTGGATCCCCTGCCGTGCCCTTTCCATCCGCGTGGAGGGTCACACGGCGCCGGCGCGGAAGTGCCGGACTGCCGCCACCTCGCCTTGCCTCCGTCTGACAAAGAGCCACGCTCAGCCCCCGGCTCGGAAGCAAGGGCTCTGCGAAGCGGACTTTACTCTGCGGCTCCCCGCAGACCACCGCACCGGGCCACCTTGCGACCTAGCCCTGCCCTTCGCCCACCCGCCCCTTGGCCTCGTGACCGTGGGTGCCGGCTCCAGATCACCTCAATCGGCTTACCCCTCTGCGGGATCCCTCGGGAGGAGGAAGAGAAGGAGCTGCGTTCAGAGCAAAGTGCCGGAGGAAGTGTGGCTCTGAGGGAGCGTCAGGAGGAGGAAAGCTGCGGCCAAACCCCCCACGAGACTGAAAGTGAGCGGAAGAAGAGGTGCCGCCCACACGCCTGTAGCAAACGCTTCTGGGGAGGGCGAGGGGCTAAGAACGAGGCTGGCTGAACAGAAGGCAACTGGCAATAAGCTTCGCTTGCGGGTTGGGGTGGGAAAGCGCCAATACTCCTGCCTTGGATATGGGCTAGGTCACACCTGCGTGCTCATTACCTGATGCAGCAGCATTAAGTGACTTACTTACACGTGTCCATCAACTTCCCATAGATCAGAAAGCAGTGGCAGAATGTTGATACCAGCTAGCTATAATATTTTTTTAAACAGGCTTTTCAATCACCCACCTACCTGGAGTCATTAAATGATGAACATTCATGTCTAGCGAGCCTGATCAATTTCCTATTTTGCCCCAACTTCAGGGCTGCAATCATGTACACAGCATCTTGGGAGTCAAGGCACATCTAGACAGCTAGTTAAATATGGTTTTCTGCAGGCTTCATAAAAGTATGCCAGCATAATTTGGTCATATAGTTTGCCAGTTTCTATTCTGTCTCAGTAAGGGGGACAGCAAATGGCACAGTAGTATCCTAACAGTTTACTGCAGGATACATTAAGGTGCAGTGATTGATGGATTTCAGTCATTTCCCCAAATATGAGCTGGGTCTCCAGAGGAAGTGAGCTTTGACAGATGGTTAGAGCAGTGGATTTATCCATCTGTCAGAACCATTAAATATAGATACCGTTCTAGCAATCTTGGTGGGACCTCTGTCTGACCACTACAGAAAAAAAATGCCCCAACTGACAGGGCAGTTTAGAGGGGACCTGGTCTACACATTCTCCAGTGATCTTGGTGCTGCTTTAGTGACAGCAGATAAACCAGGATCTCTCTAGAATGACCTGCCTGTCAGTTGGGGCATTTGTTGACCCACAGGCCTGAGAGGCAAGCTGCAAGCAGATTGTTAGAGCAGCCCCATTATGGCTAGAGAAAGCAATACTGGAGAACAGGAACTCTCAAAAACAACCTACATCTCATGGGTCTGAGACAGAGGTGCAGGTTGTTTAAAAGAAGCCCTGATCTCCTCTTTCTTTAGCCTTATTGGTGCTGGTGCTGCTGATCTTCTCCTGTGGTCATGTTAGTCCAGTAGCACAAACCAAAACAGCCATGGAAGAAAATCAACAGTGACTGAAAAGGCAGCGTGCTTGTAGCTGCCAAAAGGAGCTGGACATGTTTCAGCTCTTGCCACTTCATCACCATGATTGCTTGACCAAGTGATCCGAATCATGCATATAGCAAGGTTTGTATAGGGAGAAGATGGAAAACACTATATCCCCAATGGAAGAGAAAAACTCAAAGTTAGAGGTCAGAGATGAAAGGAGACATCTCCTTAAAAAGCAGCTAGTGAGACAACTTCAGACTAAATTAGGGGAACATGGTGGCTGTATTCTAAGATTCTTTATGACGGTGAAACTTCCTATTCAGTAAGTACGCATTAGATTACTTTGCACTTCCTGTTGGACTCAACTGCACTATCAATTAGAAGTACATAGGATGCACTGCACCTATTCCCACATATTTTCATCATCCTTCCAAATCAGTGTGCTGCAGGATGAAGGTCTTTTCAATGATGATTATGGACGATAATCTACCGTGTTGGTCCAGCACTGGGTGGTAAATAGACATGTGTTTTTGTTTTTGTTTTTTACTTCCGAGCCTAGGATTGAGAAGGAATAACTGGCCCAAAACTACCCAGCTGGCTTCCTTGCTTAAAGGAGGGCTAGAACCTGAGTCTTCCTGCTCATAGACCAGCACTTTAACCACTATAACACACTGATTCTCTATATATCTCTGTGTTTCTCAAGAAACATATTATGAACCAGTTCAATGACCTAAGTCCTTTGTATTTCCTTATTTCCCCCCCCCTTTTTTTTTTTAATTATCTATCTACTCCTAAATATACTACTTGGCAATATACAAAGGCATGAGATTTTTCATAAATGAAAAAATGAAGAGTATTATTAGTAAACAGGCCCATTAATATCACGAAGAGCTTTACTGAGATCTCCAATTACAACCAAACTAGTATTTTATGTGCTCAGATGAAAAAACAAATATCCACACCTATTTTATTTTATTTAAATTATTTTACTTTAGTAAATATTTAATAGCACAACTAGAAAAAAAAAGAAACAAAAAAATAGAAGATATTTACAAGCTATATAAAATTGAATAAGAATTTTCAAAGTAAAATTAGGTTAGTACTGCATATAAAGAGGAACTTACATCAATTTAGCACTTTAACACTGTTATTAAATCCATAGTAATTAGCAAAGGCAACCAATATGATAAGAATGATGGTAAGAATCATCTTTGACTTGTTCAGTTTCTGAATCTTATATTAGTAACAACTTATAAATAACCCTAAACAGGTACTCTGAATTTTGTGTTATAAATTTGGTCAAGTCTCTGAGTGTTCCACTTTGTATTTGTAATTCCTTTTAAACTATATTATTTACTATTTACTTTGAAGATATTAGAACCAATGAGGATTCCTTCTTTGTTGTATTAAAGATTAAATCTTGCAGTGATTATAAATTATTATCTCTCCACTGATCAATTATTTTGTACCTTCACTTGTATGAAATATATATTTAGTATTAAAGAAAGGAGTGATAAGTCTAAACTTCTATATTTTTTATACTTTTAGTATGCTATTCATAATCAAATGTTCTCTTATAGATTGGGCACTTCTGTATTTATCTAACTAAAGATATTTATGCAAGCCTAAATATTGGGTAACCCAATTGTCTGCTTGTTAAGTATATTCTGTCTTGAATACTGCAGCATGTTCTGTGTGGGGCTACCTTGAAAAACATTGTTGCAGCTGATGCAAAGTGCAGCAGCTAACTTGTAAAGAAGAGTCAGTAAGTATATGATGGTATAACTAAAAATCTGTACAGCTTATTAGCTGCATATCAACTGCACAATTTAAGATGTTGGTATTATCCTTTAAAGCCCTCAGTGGTTTAGGCCTAACTAGCAGTATCTGCAGCAAACCATAATTAATTAATTAATTGTTAAACCAATTTATATAGCTGCCCATCTCACCACAGACAATTCTGGGGCAGCATACAACAAAGCTAAAAACAATCAATAAATACATTAAAAATATATAAAGCAAAATAAAACCAAGAGAATAAAAATATGTTAAAAATAAGGGAGCCACCTCACTAATTCTCCCATCCCCTGGTGTCCCCAGGCCTGCTGGCATAAGCAAGTCTTACGGAACCTCTGGAAGCTCAACAATGACGAGGCCAACCTCACCTCGGGGGGAGAAGATTTCACAGCGTAGGCGCCACATCAGAAAAGGCCCACTGCATGGGGCCTGCCAAATGTAGCTCCCTAGGCAACACGACCTGTAACATGCCCTCTCTGCTGGATCTGGTAGGATGGGCAGATGAAATTGGGGAGAAGTGGTCCCTCAGATAGGCCGGCCTCATGGGCTTTAAAGGTCAACACCAGCACTTTGAATTGGACCCAGAAACAAACTGGTAACCAATGCAGCTCGCGAAGCAGAGGTGTCATGTGTTCTATTAGAAACACGCATAACTGCTCGCACCACTGTATTTTGCACCAGCTGAAGTTTCTGGATACTCTTCAAGGGCAGCCTCATGTAGAGCGCATTGCAGTAGTCTAATTGGGAGGTGACCAGGGCATGAGTGACCATGAGCAGGTCCCTCTGATCTAGGAATGGGCACAACTGACGCACAATACGAAGTTGTATGTGATGGAAAAATAATAAAATAAAGCAGGAAACTCTCCCCCCCCCCCCCGCTTCTCCTGCAGCAAACTCTTTACTCCCCCCTCCCCCTTGCCTCTCCTGTAATCTCTTTTCTCCACTTCCTCCTGCCATTCTTTGCTCATGCAAAACTGGATTAGCTCCAAGCTATTGCATGATCCAAGAGTGACCATGATCATACTGAAACAATGGGAGGGCCATCACCTGTCTGCTTAAGGGCTTGCCCTGGTTCTTATCTTACAATAGAAAACCATTTATCCCCCACTGAACAGGTATCCAAACCTATCCTCGAATCAGATCCCTCAGATTTCCCGCCTCTCAGCCTCAAAAGTGTATAAATTCTATGCTTTTCTATTGTTCAGGGTCCCTCTTTCTTGAAAGCAGGCACCCAATGATCACTGCAATAAACACGGTTCTTCTCCTCAGTGTTGTGCTCCTGTCTTTGGCAAAAAAATTCCATGACATGTGCCAAGGCCCTCCTAGCCACGACTGCCACCTGCTCTTCGAGCAGGAGTTGTGAGTCCAGGAGGACCCCCGATTGCAAACAGGGTCTGTTTGGGGCAATGCCACCCCATCCAGTACCAAAGATGGTAAAATCCTAGAACCAGAGGGGTTCAAAACCCAAAGCCACTCAGTCTTGCCAGGGTTCAGTTGAAGCCTACTATTCCCCATAATGATGCTGAAATGAAGACATGTACATGACATCACCAGACAAATGCCATTACATACTAGTATCCCAATACCTGACACAGGTTGCAGCCTTTGCATGATGACACTATCATGCATGTCATCACTGGCCTCCCTTTTTCCTCCTTGTAGCGGCCCATAGATCTCCCTATCTAAGGTGGGATTTTGCAAGCTGGATCCTGTGGAATCCTGGGGTTCCATGAAGACTTAAATGGGTTCTGTGGGACCGAGAAAAAAGCTCCCCACAAGGACCTAAAGCTTAGGGCTTCTTCCCCATTAATCCCTTGTGTAGAAGGTTATTTTCCTCCATAGTCACTTAGAAAGGTTGCTATGGTCATCCCTGAAGAACAGCATTGAGGCAGGAACAGATAGCTGATCGCATTCAACGGCTGGTTCCCTAGAGAAAGAAAACTAATGTGCTCAGCCATCTATATCTGCCTCAATGCTGTTCTTCTAGCAATTTTTCTAAGTTACAGTGGAAAGAACAGGGCTTGTCCTCTGACATCCACATGCCCCATTCCTCTTGATCAGGGGTTCCAGGATTTTTTTTTTTTTTAAAGAACAGGTTCAACGGTCTGAACAAGTTTGAAAACCCCAAATCTAAGGGACTGCCTCTTCCTTCCTTCCAGCCTGTTTTCCTTCCTTTCTTCTCTGGCTTTTAACTTCTGAAGCAGATGGACCTTTGAAGCTACCCTTGCAGTCAGAGGCCAGCCTTTCTGGCACGTGGAAGAAGACGTTCTCTGAAGCCCCCGGGTTGTGGAACCTACTGCAGGAATTGCCTTTGCCTCTAGGGGCAGCACCCAACCGAGCTTTTAAAAGCTCAAGCTAAGCGTGATCAAGTTTGGTTAGGATTTGAACGAGAAACTGCCAGGCAGTATCAGGACCGTCGGCTAGACTAGGAAGTTGGAAAACATCCCAGAAATCCATGGCAAACCACTTTGGTACCACTGCCAAGTAAACTGCTTGGGTGCATCCATGTAGTCAACAGGAGTCAACATCATCTTGAGGGTGTCACTTTTTATTCTTTCTTTATATTTAGAAATATCTCTAAAGCCACATCTCTTCTGCCACCCTTTTGTTAAGTTTGATTTTAATACCTGCTTTTAATTTTTTATATTCTGTTGACTCTCGCCAGAGTAGAAGACCCATTCATCATCTCCCGCAGGCTGCATAAGGGCATTCTGTTCCTTCATCTTCAGCTGATCACACGAGAAAGCTCGAAAATTTGGGCATCCACACGAGTTACTCAGGAACATTGTAGCAGACCTCCCGACCGTCAGAGGACGGTGCAGCCGTCTCCCTCCCCCAACCTTTCTGCCGTCTGAGAAAGCGGAGCGAAGGGCTAAACCTTCTCTCAGCTTCGCATCCGGGTCCCGTGCGCGAGATCTCGAGCAATCTTTTTTTTTTTCCCTCCTTCTTCTTTTCCGGGAGCGGAGTTAAGTCCGACCGCCCCTGGTTGCGCGCGCCTTCCCCCGAGAGCCTGAGGGAGGGGAAATGGGCGTGGCCAAAGGCACGGAAGAGAAACGTACAGAAACTTTATTAGGAGACTCGAGCGACTCAGCGCCAGGCGCTTTTTTTTTTTTCACTTTGCACGCGCGGCCACGCCCCCTCCCCCTGTCGTCGGGCTTCCTCGGGTTTGGAACGTTCCTCCGCAACTCTTGTGGGAAAACAGGTTCGCTGCGCGAGATCAACAAGCGACAACCGAGGCGGCGAAAGGCACGCGCGCGCGCGCTCTCGCTGCCTTTTTGCGGAAGGCCTCCCCTCCTGCCCGGCCGCTGCTGGCGCGAGGCGGCGGCGGCGGCGGCTTCGCGTGTGTGAGCGCGGCCCCGCTCCCTCCTTCACTCCACCCAGTTGCAGGATCGATCCATCGATCCCCGGGGCAGGGCAGGGTCGGGCTGGTGTAAGATGGAGGGTTTGACGCTGAGCGAAACGGAGCAGCGCTATTACTGCGACCTCTTCTCCTACTGCGACACGGAGAGCACCAAGAAAGTCGCGTCCAACGGGCGGGTCCTGGAGCTTTTCCGCGCCGCGCAGTTACCCAACGAGATAGTCATGCAGGTAAGCCGCTGCCTCTGTCTCCTCCTTCCACCAACTCCGTCTCCTCCTTCCACCTGGCCCCCTTCCCTTCCCTTCCCTTCCCTTCCCCTCCCCAAAGGCGCCCCAGACTGCCATTCTTGACCTCCCGGGGCCTCGGCTGGGGAGGCGTCAACGGGGAATTCCTGCTTCCCCTCGAGGCTGTGAGCTACAGCTGCAGCGGGAGGAACGCTTGGAGAGTGAATTTAAGGAAAAGCGGGTCCATTTCTGAAAATGCACCACCGAGCGAGGCAGTGCAAGCTGGTGGTGTCCCTTCGGTTGCAGCACAAGGCTCGAACACTTTTGCACTTCTGGTTTCCCAGTGCAAGATCAGCACTTACCACAAAACGCAAGGTAAGGCGTTAATTGGTTGGTTTGTTTTTTAAATCCTCTAGTCTGGCCTTCCGCAATAGTAAAAGGAGAAGAAAATTAATTTGGAAACTAACAAGAAGATAGTTATTTCCAGGGAATTTAGAACTGCAAGTAACTATAACTTTTGAGTGGAAGTGGTACTTAAAGACAACATAGAAACAGTATTTGCCTTTTCCTACTTCACTATATTCAGTCTAACTATAAATATGGTAATCACCTCACTTGATTTTGTTGTGCTGGTACTCTGAACTGCAGGGCACAGTTTCATGGAATGGAGCAGATGCTTTCTTAACTTAGGTAGCTATACTTGTTGTGAAGTATACCTTATAGTTAGGTAGGTATATTGTTGTGAAATTAATTTTAGTGCAGCAGTTTTCTTCTTTTTCTAGGATTCTTTCTGGGAGTGTTGAACCATACTAAATATTTTAAAAACAGCTTATCAAATGGCATAATACTGCCTTTCCCAATCTGATATGTGCTGAATTTTTATTTATTCCACTAGCTCACTTCATTAGCTTGCACAAGAATATTCAGTGATTTAGGTTTTGTAAGCATGCAGACATAGATAAGTATGATTTGATCATATCATTCTGTTACTGTCCAAAAGTGTAAGAAGCAGTAGTTTTCATTAACTGATATTAACTCTGAACTGCAGGGCACAGGGTGTCTTCCGCAATATTAAAAGGAGGAGAAAATTAATTTGGAAACTAACAAGAAGATAGTTATTTTTTAGTAACTGTAGATAGTTAGTAATTTTTTACTAACTGTAGAGTGTGACCTTGCTCCCTTCTGAAGTTAGTGAAAATTTAAGGCACTGAAATAGGTTAGTGACAATTACTGCTTTCTAGTCTTTTGGACAGTAAACAGGTTGATTATTTCCTTAACATGAATAAATAAAAAGCAGGCAACATAATTTAGCATGCTGTGGCAGGGCTCTCGTGAGTAGAAACAAATTTATCTATTAAAGATATGGTTAATAGGTATGAGTTGTGTTGCATTGTTTTGATCTATTGAAAGCCTGAACTGTGTATTACAAAACTGTTGCCAACAAACAAGCAGAGTAGATTGTGTTAAGACTGTGCTGCACCTTTTATAAAATGGACATGGCCTTGAATCTTGACGTAACTGGAGTACATCTAAAAGATAAGTTTTTGGCAAAACTTTCTGTATTTGCTTAGGAACACAGTTGTTATGTTAAAAGGAAGTTGAGTTTCAGTTACACTTGAATGAGATCCACATCTACTGTAATTGTTAAAATAGATTCAATTCATTAGTATTCAAATGCATTGTATATTATCTTCTGTTTGTTTTTACTTCCCAGTTTATCACTTTTACCAATATTAAAGCATTTACATCAAAGATAGCAGTAACCACATTCAGCTACCTTTACTGCTATTCATTGTAAAATGTAGTTCCTTTCTTTTGAGAGGGACACCTGTTTTGGTTTCTAACTAAATTTTAAGCAGTGTTTTTCCACTTAGATCTTTTAAGTCCACATATGTAGCCTGATGCCCTCTAGATATTTAGGACTGCAACTACCACAATCCTTTGCCATTGGCCATGCTGTAAAAAGAATAGTATCCAAAGTACCTAATGAGCACTAAGCTGTCTATCCCTATCCAAGGTAGCATCATGTCTCTGAATTTGTTGCCTGATAATGGTGAGATAGCTCACTCAGAGTTCTGCATGATTTCTCATCAGTAGCAGAGATCTTCATGGTTTTCAGATTAATTGGAGCATTTGGTTCATTATTCCTTTTCTATTTGAGTAGACAAGAGCCCCTGGCTTTGAATATTAATAAGTGTGTAAGTGACTATTTGCCATGTATGCCCATATATGAAAATCATGATACATTTAGAAATGTGTATATTGGTCAAAATAGATGCTATTATGATTTTTATACAAATACACATTTCTGCTGTATATAATTGTTTAATGTGGAGAAGTTCTTAAAAGTTTGAAATGGGAAATTGCATACTTTGTAAATCAAAAAACTAACTCATAAGTGGTATAGGTAGGAATTTTATAAAAACATCCCCTGAAAATCTGAATTTCTCCTGTGTTGGCTCAGAATATTGCATTTAGCTTTAACTCACTGCAGTGTAATGTATGTTGCATAAATCTCCAGCAACCTACATAAGTAGTGTTAATTCAGTTCATTTTTAGCTGTATAAGTCTTCAAGTAGTGATTGCTTTGTTGATTGCTATAGTATTTTATATGGTTTTTGCTTGTACTCAAAATGGAGAGAAATCCTAAATACATTTTACTGTTGATATATGGCCAGTTATCTGCTAGGATCCAGTTCTAAATAAGGTGAACAATCAATATATAAACTAAATTCCATTTTTGGAATCTAGTTGAAAAGAAACATGCAGCAGAAGAATGATTAGCAGAGAATGGAATAAATAAGGGAAGCTTGGACTATGCCTCTTTTTAGCCTATCAGTAATGGTTGTGCAAAACAGGAATTAAGAGAAGTAAAAATCAGGTCAAATTAGGTTCCCATCTTTCTATTCAATGAAGGAAATATAGTGGAAACTTAGCAGTTTCATGTGATCATGAAGTTTAATACTTTCTCTTAGAACTTCATAGTTTAAAACTTCATCTGACTAACATTATGGAGTGATTATTGGACAACAGTGTATAAAATAGTATTTAATATTTCTCTGGTGTATATCACAATGTGTAAATTCCATTTTTATGTAAAGGCACTTGGACCTTCATCGTATCTGTCTGTTCATCAGCAAGCTAACTTTCTGAAAACTGAACCAAATCTGGTATGGATGGAGAAGCTGATAAAAGTTCTCAGGTCTCAAAGAAAAACTCCATATCCAGCCAGGAACTGTGGAGAAAAATAACCAGAAAAAAATCCCCCAGTGCATCCTTATAAGACAGGCAGTAAGAAAATGGCTTAGAACAGTGTTGTCCAAACGTGGCCACTTTAAGATGAGTGGACTTCACCTCCCAGAATTCCCCAGCCAGCTGGCTGGGCAATTCTGGGAGTTGAAGTCCACTCATCTTAAAGTGGCCACGTTTGGACAACCCTGGCTTAGAATGTTGCCAGCTTCTCCATTCTAAGCCCCCTTCTTGGTTGCATAAATTAGAACAGAGCTATTGTTAAGGGGGTTGGAGAGAATTCCAGAAGCCATGGATGGTACGCCTGTTCCCTAATTTGTTTAATATATCTTTAAAAGCAAATTTTACCTTAAGAAGGTTCAGATTTGAAGAATTTCTTTTAATGGTATATTTAGAAAATTGGGCAGCTGTATGGGTACATCTGATGCAGTAAGTAGTCACTTAAAATGCTGTATCACGTTTAGCTGCTATTAATTGAACTGGAACTTTATGAGCTGTACTTAAGTAGCACAAGGTTCTCTTGCAATTATTGGGATAAAGTTTCAGTTATTGCTATCTTAAGTTACTCATAACCAAATCTTTTTTTTTTTAATCTAAAGTATAAATATAACTACCCTAAAGTAAGATACAGTTAATGTGTGTGTGTTTTACACACCAACAAAAGAAATTCAAGAATATGAAGAACTTACCTACTATGGGGGGGTTGTCTTTAAAGCATTTATCAAGTGTAACTAATGAGGAAACTTTGAATCAATGCTCAGTGTTTATGTTTAGAGTCAGAAAATCATGGTTGCTTCAGCTTTCAGCCCAAAATATTGTGGGTGTTTATAGGAATGAATTAATCTTACTTAATGTGCCTAATCCTGCAATGCTATTATACATTCATTTGCAGCTTTAGTACAAATTGTGGCAGAGACTAGAACTTACACAAGAAGATAGATTGCTTGTAGTTTATTTTAATATAATGTCGTGACTAATAGAATAAACACCTCTTACAGATAGTTCTTTCTCTGCTGTCTCAGTGGTATTTCATAGCTAAATTAAAGACTCTTCCAAGTTGAATGTGATGCCTGATGACTTAATGGACAAGCCCATGCAATATATATAGATATAGATATAGGCCACAGCAAGAAGTGTATTTTTTTTTAAACTTCTCAATTTAGCCTGTAGCCCAGGTATTCTCTGAAGTTAACAGGTTAGGCAGATGCTGCCAGCTGCTGAGGATATTTCATGGCTAGTGTTCCCATAGTGCTTATAAGCATGGAATTTTAAATAAGTAATTCTTTCCATAAAATACACTTTACTGAGGGATATGAACCTGCTGTTAAGATGGCTTTGTGAAATAATAGTTCTGAAATGAGAGCCACCAGCTGCAGTGGTTAAGGCACCAGGTTAGAAATCGGGACTGTGAGTTCTTGTCCCACCTTAGTCATGAAGCCAGCAGGATGACTTTGAGCTAGTCATTCTCAACTCTAGAAAGCTCTAAGAAGAAGGCAAGGGCAAGCCACTTCCAAAAATGTTGCCAAAAAAACTGCATGGACTTGTCCAGGCAGTCACCAGGTCAGGATTAACTTGAAGACACAAAAACAAAAGTTCTGAAATGTTGATTATGTCTTGTATGCATTATAATACAAATAACGTGACTTTTTCATGTGGTTTTAAAAATACATCCCTTGTCCCTTCATGTTGTTAAATATTACTATTATGAATGGTAATTATGTAGCATCTGTTTGTATGCATATATTCCATCCTTTTTAGGTTGCACTGGAAGAGCATTTTGTTTTGTATGAAATTTATATAGTTTTTATACTATTTATATTTATCTGAGCAAACCATTTGTTGTGTGTTGGAACCTTTTAAAATTAAATTAAATCAAACTACTTCACTTTTATTACTACTATTACAAATCAGGTTTTGGGTACCCAACTTTTGTGCCCAGTATGACAGGTTCCAGAATGCATCATGCCAAATTTTCAGTGAAGTTGCTGAGCAGTAATAGTTCCCGCAGCTAATTGATTTGATGTTGATATTGTCAGTCAGATCGTTACATGTACAGATTGTCTCTGGTGGATGCGCTTGTATAGCATGCTGCAGTCAGAAAGATTTGTGATTAAAAATTGAAGTTGAGATTCTCCGAGGTTAATAAAAATGACTTTTTTTTCCTAGTGGAAACAGCAAAATATGTTGTCATAACTATTATTGGGTATTAATATTCAAACCAGTGAAATTAAAATATTTCACTGAACAGGAATATGAACTATTAAGTACCATAAAATGTACTTAAGTTAAATATTGAACAGAAACTAGGAAATTAGTACCTTAAAATATTTTAGCATTATTGGTGAACAGAATTGTTGCTAAACAAAGGGCCATAGTTTGTAGTGAGCATTTATATTTCTTCAGTCTCTTACAGATGTGCATTCTGTTGCTATTTTTGTGGATTTAATTTTCTTTGAATCAGTGGCTAGTAGAATACGCATTTAAAATTGCCAAATTTTCCACTACGGTTACAAATGCATAACTACACTGTGCAGTGCAGTATGCATATTATCTATGAGGAAACTAATAATAATATGCATCCATGCATTGCAAAATTATATTATTACAATATGTAGCTATTGAGAAATGGCTCAGTAGCATTAAATTTGGATTTTGGAGCTATTTGTTGCTGTGATAGAATACATATATTAATACTAAGCTGCATTGGCAGATGCAGTCTCACATTAGATATTTTGATCTGTCTGTAGATCATGGAACTTTGTGGCGCGACTAGGCTTGGATACTTTGGAAGAAGCCAGTTCTACATTGCTTTGAAACTTGTTGCAGTGGCTCAGTCTGGGTTTCCACTACGAATGGAAAGCTTAAATTCTGGTAAGCCTTGAAATAATACTAAAATCAATTTTAAAATACACTTGTCTGATTCTGGTATATTACTGGGCTGGTTCCTCAAAAATGATTAAGGAACTTACTCATAAAAGAACATCTCATGTATGACTTGTTTTAGTGTTCTTACTATCACAAGAAAGCGGAACAAGTCACAGAGCTCCAACTCTTGAACTACAAAAGAAAGCTGTATTTTAGACTTCTTACTTGTATGTAAAAATATAACTTGTATGGTTAAAATTTTCAGTCAATCTTAGGATTGTCATGCATTTTTAAGTGTAAGGGAAATGCAGAATTTTGTTTTCTGTATAAATAGGAATGTCAGACAACTCAGCTTGATTTTTGTTTTAACTAGTTCTAGAAGTCAGTGCTTATTTATTTTTCCTGTAGTGGGAAATAGGTATAAGTGAGTGAACCTACAGAAGAATGAAATAATAATGCTTAGTAGGATTTCTGTAGTCATTGTCAGTAAGTGTAGGAGCAGAAACTATTATTTTAATTTTGACTAGTAAATTAAAATTTTAGTCAGAGCTGTTGCTAAAATTCTTTAGTTAATACATCATATAATTGCATATTGTATTACTATGAAAATAACTAAGATTGTGACAGTTCAGTTAAGAACCAAAAAAGAACAATTATCTTTAGTATCAGTATTTTCAGAAACATCAGTAGTTCAATATAAATATAAAATTTAAATATTTTTAATAGGGATATATAATTTGTTTTCAAAACTTCCTGAAACTTTAAATACTTCTCTTAAAGTACATGTTTAATACTTTTGTTATTTTTTTATCCAGAAACAAACTTCAAAAGGCAGGCAGAGAAATTTATGTGTGTTCTAATACCCTGGCTGCTCAGGTTATGTGCCTGAGGTGCTTTTGGAATTATTAGTCTGAAAGCCCAGATTGTGATAATTCACTAGATAACAAAAACCTTGCAATGGATTAAATATTCAAAGAGGTGCTTTTTAGGGGGTGGAGGAATAGCAGCAGGACTGCACTTTTTAAACTTGGGGATCTACCATTGAAGTTTGCTGTTAAAGTAAACATCAACAGTTCCATTAACAGATGCAAGCCTTTCCATGAATCTGAGTTGAAACTATTTTGATTCTCTTTCTGAGATTCACCAGCTTAGTTGGTCAAGATTGCTTTAAAATTCTTTAAAGTCATTCTTGGGAAGTTCTAATATTGATACAGTAAGCTCAGGTCTAAATAACGATGTATCTTGTTAAGGTATCATGTCTTACTGTTTAGAAGCAAACACATACAGTGTTGCTTAAAGGTTTGTGGACTCTTTTGAGTTTTCAGTATTTTTGCATAAATATGACGTAAAACGTGATCTGTTCTCCACACAAGGCCTAAAACTAGATAAAGAGAATCCAATTAAATGAGTCAAAAACGTTCATTTATTGAGGAAAATGATCCAAAGCTATATATGTATGTATACTGTATGGAAAGTTGCATTTTGTTACCTCATGGAAGCTGGCCACTGTTCTAGCACTCCTGTATCTGTATTTCTGAGTTAAATGCCTTCTGAAGTTTGTTTCTAGGTTAAAAAAAAAAAAAAAAAGTATTAAGCTTGTACATTAAAGAGAAGTATTTAAAGTTTCAGGAAGTTTTGAAAATAAATTACATATCCCTATTAAAAATATTTAAATTTTATATTTACATTGAGCTACTGATGTTTCTAAGTTTGAAAATACTGATACTAAAGATAATTGTTCTTTTTTGGTTCTTAACTGTCACAATCGTTATTTTCATTTTCAATATGCAATTATATGGCTAAAGAATTTTAGCAACAGCTTTGACTAAAATTATATTTTAATTTACTAGTCAAAAGGATTTTTTAATATAAGTTTCTTAATCCATGTCATCTTATTTTGGCAGTCAAAGACCTCCCCCTGCCCCGATTTGTGATGTCAAAGAACGAGCAAGAATTAAGGCATTCATCCTTGTATTCTTCAGATGCTGATAACTCATCTTCCTATTCAGGTGCAATTCCTCCTCCACCAGGCAGAATACAAGCTAAAAAGGGCTCTGTGAGCCATGATATAGTTCAGCAGCGTCCAGCTACAGATCAACAGGTAATAAAGTATGGAGGCTGACTTGGGTATGCGTGTCTTTCATGCCTGGTTCCGTGATGCAGGTAGTTCCCGGGTTAAGAATGTCCAGTTTAAGGATGACCCGTAGTTAAGAACGGAGCCTATTGTAGCAAAATTGGAGTTAAATACACAGTGGTTTGAGTTCATTACACCATACTACTTATACGGTATTATACAATAGTACTGTTCTGGCTTACATACAAATTTGACTTAAGGACAGACCTTGGGAATGGAACTCGTTCTTAAACTGGGGACTACAAAGAACAATAGTGCAAGCTTGACTGCTTCTAATTTACTTTAGCATTTTTAAGAAATTGTGTGCCAGGCAAAATAGATTCCTTGATCTTATCCTAGAATCTCAAAGTTATTAATGTTTTAAATAGCTATTAACTATTTCATAGATTTTAAATTCCTTCTACTCCATTTCATACATGCATAGAGCTTACTTTATCTCTTCCTTTTTTATTTTATAAAATAAAATATGTTAATATTTTTAGGACCAAACATAGGAGGTTGTATTCAAAATCTTGAATACAAAACTATCCACTAGAACAGATAGTGCTGGCTGAACAGATTCACTTTCCCTTCCTTGCATGTGTGCCCTCCCCAGCTACTCTGGGAAAAGATAAGCTCTTAAATATGGAAGGCTTGGGCCTCATCCCTTCTTTTATTTGAAAATATAATGGTATGGAAGATAATATGGAGATGGATAGACAATTTAAAACAGGAACAGAGATGTGGATTATTATTTCTAGATTCAGTTTTAATTTGAACTATATGAGAAGTTCAGGAATTGCATAATTATTAGTCTAAACAGTTTCTGCTGGACATATCAAGATGCAATTTGTGAAAACAGTAAAATGCTGGATTTAGCAAGGATTAATATTTTGATTTCTAATTTGTAGATTGGTCTTCAGCTTTTCTGGTTTCTCTTTTTTATATATATTATAATATCAAAAACACTTGAATTTTCCCATTTTGTTAAACCAAAGTAGCATGTGAACATGGTAATCGTGTAGATACATAGGAAGCTTCTTTATTGAGGAGTGCTTTTCAGTAGCTTCAATTGTCTTGCCAATCAAAACTCTGGGTGTATAAAAGATCTGATTGTAGCTAATGCTATCTTGATTACTGCAACATGTTTTTGTGAGGCTAACTAGGACAATTGTCCAGAAGCTTCAGTTAATATGGAAAGTAATGATTGTACAGCTTGCTAGAATCTCATCACTTAGCTCTTGAAGACCTTAACTGGATATCTATTTGCTTCTGGACAGTTTAGAGTACCAGGGCTTATAGTTCTAAAATCCCAAATACGATATGCCATCCTCAGGGATATGCCAGGTACTAATCTTTCTGTTGCTTAAGCAATACATTTAACTGTGGCTGGTATGGGTAGACAGACAGGAGTAGTGCCGGGCACAGAGAGAACTGCTCCTGTCTGTGCTCCTGCCCTCTGAAGATGCCGGTCACAGATGCCGGCGAAACGTTAGGAAACAAAACTTCCAGAACACGGCCACACAGCCCGGAAGACCCATACCGGCCATTGTATTCTGGCCGTGAAAGCCTTCGACAATACAATACATTTAACTGCTATTTTAAATGTCATGTTTCCAACTATCCATGAATTTGAGTGATTTAAATAATAACCTTTTGCTACCTCTTTTGTATGAGAGGTTGTAGTCTGTTCTCTGTTGATTTTGATTTGGACACCCAAGAAAGTTCTGTTTCAATTGGCATAAAATTTGTCAAGGTCTAAGGCATTGTAAGGAAGAATTATTAAAAAATTGCAGTCACCTGCATAGAGTTAGGTTGATCCAAATCTCTGTTCTCAAGAACAGTTTGGATATAAAGATTTGCCAGCCTATCATTTACTTGAGTTAATCCAAAGAAATTTGACCTTAACAACATCTGGGAAGAAAAGTAGGTTAAAATTCAAGGAAAAAAGTTAAAATCATTGGCAGTAACTATATATAGAGCTATAGTAATAGGTTCCAACTGCTGAAGTGAAGCAAAATGGATGCCCATATATGCATGTGCAGAGATCTGGGAGCAGCTTCCATGCATTTCTTGTAAACAGCACATCTGTTTTAATTATTTGAGAAAAGATGCTTCCTACATGGTCCCACACAGAAAAATACCTTTTTGGAAGGCTTTGCACAGCCCTAATTCATGTATCCATAGTAATACTAGTTTTGACACAAGTTGTTTATTTTGCTTAGAACAGATTGCTAAATATAGGCAGCCTTTATTTATTACTTTTCATCTGATTGCCTTCAACTGAAAATCTGTCATAGAGATCACAGACCTGTATTAATGTTACACACTTGTTTCTGTATGATAGTGCTGGCACCACAACATGTGATGTATTTCCATTAAAAGTATATAATGTATTGTTACTGCATGTTTTGGAATCCGACATGTCTGGACAAGCTGGGCGTGATCCAAAGATTGTATGAACAGAAAGATATTCTTAAAGGGTATTTCCTGTCACTACCCCCTCCCCTAGAGGTGTGAGAGAGAACAGTTGCAATAAGAGAAAAAATGCTGGAAAAATTGTGATACCTTATCCATTGAGTGCCAGACAGCTTTTGAACTGCAGTGAATGAGAAGGATACTTTCCTGAAGGTTTTATGTCTGCACAACTTTTGAATACAAGCCGCTATCCTTGGTGAATTTTTCATGTACACTGTCAGAACTGTTTTCATCAACAAAGCCAGGATAGAGCAGTTCTCCTTCCCTGTCATACCTTTAACATCTGCTTCAGAGGATTCTCCAATCTTTTGAGCAGATTTTGCTGAAAAGGGGCAAACGAAAGCCTCAGGTGGTAATTAGTTCATGCAGCATGAGTTTTCACCCAGTATGTAATTCCAATGAGTTTGTTTGTTTGTTTTATTCATTTGTTTCCCATAAGGAGAACTAAATTTGGTTCCATAAAAATATTTGATAACGGCTGTTATCTTATTAGTTGCGTCTATCATTGTTTGAAGAAGTATTACTTTTCATCTGATTGCCTTCAACTGAAAATCTGTCATAGAGATCACAGACCTGTATTAATGTTACGCACTTATTTCTATAGGATGGTGCTAGATTCTGTATGATGGGGGGATATTAATTTATTCATGTAATGCTGTACTGTAATCAAAAAGACAGGACCTGTCCTTTTCAAAACTTGTTAATCTATTCTAATAAATAGATAAATATCTACCAAAAAAGTTGAATTTGTCCTTAAGAAATGAAATCCAGCTTCCTATATCCAGTAACTGAAACAGTTTCTGCAGACAAAGTAAGAGAAGGAGTAAAGGAATTCCTTCCCTGAAGCTTTCCATGTATCCTCATATAGGTAGTTCTCTCTTAATGACCCTAACTGGGACTGGCAGTTCTGTCACTAAGCAAAACACCACTTGATCACCCTGCTTAGCGATGACAGTTCTGGCAACGCCTGTTGCGGTTGTTAAGCAAATCAACCATGGTCGTTAACCAAGACATCACATGGCTGTGACGTGACCTCTTGCTAGCTTCCCGATCGATTTTGCTTGTTGAAAGCCAGCTGGGAAGGTCACAAATGGCGATCACGTGTCTGCAGGACACTGCAACTGTCATGTGAGGACTGTTTGTGAGTCATTTTTTTCAGTGCCATCATAACTTTGAAAAGTTGTTAAATGAATGGTCATTAAGCAAGGACTACCTGTAATCTGGTTCAGAGGACACACAAGGAAGGGAAGAAATTGTGTAAACAGAAATCCATTTGTGGGACACTAGATTTCACCCAGGAACAGTGATTTTTAGAAATATGTTTCAGTTGCCTAATCTGGCACTTAATATTTTCCTTTATTTTATTAGGAGTCTACATCTCCAGTTGTTTCACCACAGCAGTCTCCGCCAACTTCTCCACATTCATGGAGGAAGCACAGCCGCCATCCTAGTGGAGGAAATAATGAGCGATCTCTTGCTGGACCAGGGCCTTTCTGGGCTCCATTTAGTGAAGCACAATCAGGTATTCAGAAATGTCTTCTAGTATTGCCTGGGCTTGTGAAATTCTGTTGAGGCAATTTAATACTAGTTAGGGATTCCAGTGATGTGAAGTAGCCTGCCTCTAGAATGGGATGGGCTTCCACGTGATATGCAGAAGTATTACTCTGGCCATACTTTATGTCTTGAATGCACTTTAGGCAGCAGCAACACTGGTGATAATAATCTTTTCCTTCTCTGCACTAATGCAAACTCCCATCATTCATTTTGATCTTCCCTCTGAGATATCAGTGAGACAATCCTCTTTATTGTCTGGTGGCTCTTTATTTTCATAGTATCTCCACAGTATGACCACATGATTCCTGATTCTTTAGTGCTTGTTCAACTCTTTTTGCGCTTTAATAGTTCAATATTACACAAGTACTATATTCTTCTTGGCTGTTTGTGCACTCAGGGAAGCCATATCTTTTGCTCAAAAATTCATGAATGACAATAACCAGTCATGCCACTTTATCATGTGCCAGTCATTTGTTTTATCTAGACCTGCATAATCTTTCCACTGTTTGGAAACCATCCCAGTTTCTGGGTGGGGGGGTGGAAACAGGTGCTCTTGGGATTATCTATATGCGTGAACTGTTTATGACCCTAGAGGATATACCAGGATTAGGGAACTACATCTCTCTGGCTAATTTCAAAGGTGTGGCTTTAAGCAATCAATCATCACACTGTAGGTGTGGGGGATCTGTGCCTTCCTCATGGTCTGTGGAGTAGAGAAGGAATGAGAGAGGAAACAGTAAAAAAAAATGGTGCAGCCACCACTGTGTTTCTAGTGCTGTGGTGTCCTGTCCTTTGTGCAGTACTTGATCCATTGGAAATCAGCCACAACAGTAGCAAGAAGGGTGCCGGGGGAAGATGGGAGGGGCAAGAGTGATGGCAAAGGGAGCCTAAGAACAGACAGTACTCTAGAGCTTTTACTAAGAGTACAGTACATGGGTTTTTTCAAATCAGATTTCCCTTTGCTTATTCATATAGCTATTAAAACAGTTGTACAAATCTGACTGCCAAGGCATTTTAATTTTTAACTAAACAGAATATTAGTTACCCTGCTGCATGGTTACAGAAGGCAATATATCTTTATCACATCAAATACACTTTATAATGGAGGGAAGCCAAGCTCAGTCTTTCATTAGGGTATGCCAAGGGCTGCACTTCAAAAAGTGTATGGATCCAGGACAGAAAATAAATTGGATTTAATTTAAATGAATTACAATTAAATTAAACGTTAATGGCTGTATATTTAATAATTTCTCCTTCTGTCACGTTAAAAATTACATATTTGCAGTGTTCTGAAAATTATTGCAGCAAGGGGGGAACAAGTAACCCACAACCAGAGTTATTACATCCTTGTTTTATACACTGCTTGCGTCCTTTTTTATTTTTATAGAAGTAGTTCTTGTGTTAGCATTATTTTCATATAAAGCATCTTTCTAGTGTCAACATCCATGATCATTTGTAAAATTAAGTATTGAGAACGTAGAAAGTTATGCATTAGATATGCTTATTTTCTTCCAATATTGCTCCTTTCTGCCTCAGTCCACTGTCACCTCTAAAAAAACAGCAAGCAAAAATGAAGTGGCCTCTGGAGATAAGATCTAGTACAGTTATTTGGCTGATTAGAACAACTTATTTTCAGCAGATGATAATAAAACGCCTTGCTTGGTTGGTAAATATTGCAGTTTCAGAAATGTTTGGTCTTTTTTTCAGTTCAACAGATCCAGATTTAAATGTGTAAAAAGAAACTGCAGACTTATTTGTCTCCCCATTCTCCCCTCCCTCCCCAGTTCTCCACAGAGTCAAAGGAACTCTAAATAGGTTGGCCTTTAAATTCAAGTAATATAAAGTTGCAATTTAGCTTCTAAGTAATGGAAAAGATTTCCTAGGTTTTCCTGTGTTAATTCTAAAGAGGAAAAGAGGATTCACATCCTTTCCTTCCTCTACCAAAATACGTACTGATTCTTAAACAAATAGTTGAGCAAACTACAAGAATAATACTTTAGCAAGGTCTTAGTCTGAAAAATTACCTTTGTCAAACTTCTATATCAACATCTGTTTAAGTGTAAATAATACTGCTATTAAAGTCTTGCTAGGTGTTAGCAAAACAGTGCTAATATTTCACTGACATTGAAGTCTAAATATGTATACATTTTATATGTATGTATGTCTCTGTATATGTATAGGCTAGTAGCTGACATCAAAGAGCATACCAGAAGGCAAAAATATTGTATTGAACTACTTTAGTATTTCAAAAAGTGTCTGAAAGAAGGCAGTGGCAAATAATTTCTGTATTGTTCCCAAGAAACCTATATGGGTGTTTTCATCAAGTCTTCAGGAGTCTGCATATCAAACTAATAGTAGGTTTTTTAGTTTTAAAGGATTTTAAAAGTGTGTCTCAGGTGTCTCAAGCTGAAAATGCTGCTGGTCCAAACAATGTTGTTAACAAATGTCGTAACTGTAAATATTACCATTGGATTACATCTGATAGATGATGTTTATCTCATAACACAAAATACATTAAAATAATAGCAGTTGTCTTTCATTGTGCATTTCCTTCCTCTTTACTTGTAACTTTTGGTCACTGTCATATCATACTTCATTTTGTACAGTCAGAATTCCAGACAATTGCTATAAGTAAATGTCTTTTTCAAGCACAAAGACTCTTGGGTGTCTTCCACCCACCTAGCTTCTTTGAGGCATCCACCAAATACCATTCTATATCTTTAAACATATGTTTAGGTTTAGCTTCCTAAACTATACTTCCCTATGTTAACTTTTCAGTTGTTGTGTGTCTACGTGTACAGAGCTACTTCATAAAGCCACCATATAGCTACACAACTGTTCGATAAGTTTAAGGACTTGATTCTGATTTTTTTTCCCTTCTTCCATTAGAGAAAAGCTTGCTCACTTGGAATAACTGCAGTTAGATACAGTGGGACTTTTTTTTTTGGTGATGTGGAAGAATATAGAGATGGCCTTGAAAAAAATATGCAGCAACCATTGGGAAAATATGAACTTAGCCTGGGAAAACAGGAAGATGTGAGAAAGAAACTCAAGATTGCCTTATCTTGACTCTCTTTTGTATTAGAGGGAAGGAAGGAGCAACAGGATTTCAAGATTCTGTTACTGTATTCTATATCAATAGAATAGAATTCTAGTATTTCATGTCCTAGTCTACCTTGAAGCACTGACTAATGAGAAGTCTAGGCTCCAGGTTTAACATACCATGTCTTTTTATCCATGATTCTGTTAGAAATTAGTTAAGTTAGTTTATACTTTCTTGTTAGGCTGGGGATATAGCATCTCACATTTGCAAGATTCGTATGCCACCTACTCAAAGACAACAGGTGGCTTATATCCCCAATATGATAAAAGCAGACATGAAACCACAGTGATAACTATACTGTAAACAGCTTCATATTAACCAGCCCAACAGTCAGCCCCTAATAAAGTGCCATTGCCTTTATGTGGCAGCTCTCTCATCCAAAGGCTCTGTGGGAAATGCACAGTCTACTGCTTTCCTGAGTGACAACACTGAAGGACACAGTCTGACCTCAGCAAGCTGTTCTGGAGCAAGGGACCTGAGTCAAACAGGGACGGGGGCTCTGAAGTTATAGGATCTGCCCTTAAGATAGACACATGCTGCTTCACTAAACAACTGTAGCCCACAAAGGAGAATGTAAAGTATGGTCCAAACCAACAAGGAGAGGTTACATCTTTGCACCACCTTGAAATTTGCAGTTTCCTTGTAATTCTCCCATCTCCACCTCATCTTTCTTAAAGCCACTGAGAAATGATAGGTATCAATCTGTACAGGTTAACAGTGTTCACTATAACCTGTTTTAGTTTGTACATCACGTTATCCTTAATGTAATCTCTTGGGTTTGGATTTAACATAGACCAATTGTGGTTTGTAAATAGGATGATATCTCTTGCATCTGACAAATATATTGACAAATGAATATGGGGGTGGATGGTTTGGGAGATGTGTGATTGTGATTTTCACAATCAGTGTGAAATTCCTGATTTTGATAGAGTCCCAAATGAATATAATTAAGCTAATATATTCTAGTTCATAATTATGAAATAATTAAAGTTCATCCATTGGTGTTTATACCTTTCCTTTTCACAAAGCTTAGAGCGGTGGATATCTTTATTCCATCAGTAATTTCAACTTTGCAGCAGCTGAGTTGAAGTTTACAAGAAAACCAAAATGGGGCTGAGTAGTTTGTAGTTCAATGTGTTGTGGGAACCCAACTACTATCTTAGTATGTTTGTGTGAACCAACCATCACGTTAAACACAATATGCTTTATGTGTTTGGGCATATAATGTGAACACAGTAATTGTATTAACCTATATTTAGAGTGTAGTATGTTGTGTGAACCCAAGCACATAGTTCAAAACCCAGTTCAAATTTGTAGTTGTAGCATATTTTTAAGAGCAATATCCTTATGAGTATTTCCTCGTATATTGCAAATAATAAGATGGGATTCAGATGGTTAGATTGAGGAGGTTTCCAAAATGGCTGCCATTTGTTATTTCGGCACCTGGATTTCTCTATTTCCTATTCCCACCCTGGAATTTCAAGGTGCTCTGCCTAAGACTGGCTTACTTAAATAAATAGGTATCATAGTCTATAAAGCTACTGGCAGATGAGAAGGAGAAGAATAGTAATAATTAGAACACATAATAATGAAGACAAAGTTCTTTTCTCCATGGTCAAGAATAAACTTTCGTTTATGTACCGAAATAACACTTTTTGTAACTTTTTAACTAGGTTTCTCTGGAGAAAATACCTGCATCTGTCTATACTCTAAGGCCTAAAATTAAGAAAGATTGGATTGAAATAGAATTGCTTAGAACGCTTAGGCCTAGATAGTTCTGTTCATCTTCTCACATTATTGTTTGAAAGTTTCGATAAAGACTTCTGTTTCAGCTACAAGAATTATTAATCCAGTAGTCAATACTTGCAGCATTTATTGAGGTTTCATCTCTCTATCAGCACAGGCTAGACTGGATTATTTTTAAAATTCCTTTAGTTCTAGAATTCCAGTCTTCCCTTGTTTCATTTGTGAAAGCATATCATTGTCATTGATACTAGCAAAAAAAGAAAAGAAAAACAAAAAGAGAGAGGAACAACTAAAGAAACTAGAGTAGATGACTTCTGACCTTCTTTGCAACCGATATTAACAAACCCTCTTAACTATTCCAGAAATCCCTTCACCCCCTTATTTAATTCTCATCTTTTTCAATCATTAAATCCATAAATCATTTCACTTTTTTCTTCATTTAACAAAAAGTCCATAAAAGGTTTCCAGTCTTTTAAAAAAGCTTCTCTTTTTTTCTTTATTAGATTTGTTTTTTTTACTTATGAAAAAAATCTTCAGTAAATTTTTTTTAAGATATTGGTAAAAAAAATGCTACTTTTTAAATTTTAAAAAATCAAATTTGAATTGATAAAGCATTTTTATGTAGTACTAGAGGTTTTTTGTTTTTGTTTTTTTTACCATCTTCTTTGAACCCAGATTTTAAATGTCTTTACATGCTTAACTAGGCACTGGAATGGGCTTGATGGTGTATTATTTTTATGGTGCTCCCTATTTTGCAGGGGGTGGGGGCATGTTAGTTAATCCATTTTGGGTAAAGTACAAACCCCAGGCTCAGTGGAACAATCAGTGCAAAACTGGTACACGTTTTGGGTGAATATGGGAACATGTTTCTTGATCTTTGCTTGAAACCCTGATTTGTAATGCTTTTGCCCCTTGTACCCACTTAACTATGGGGATACAAAAACTATGCTTGGTGAAAAAAATGGTGCAAAACTATAGAAAAGTTTGGTTTGGGGTTTGGGTAGAAATCAAATGTGGGGTTTCATAGTTAACACAGCTAGGGAATTTTAGTTTTATTCTACTGAACTAAGGAACTGCCAACAGTATGTCATTAAAAAAAGCTCCAAAGTCTCTTATCTAGTTAATAATGAGAGTCACCCATTGTAGCTGTGGATTGGTTGATCTTTATTACAGAAAGTATCTTGGATCAGGTATTGTTGTGATATTACAGTTTTGTTTATTAGGACTATATCTTGAGCTCACTCGCTCCTCTTGTTACATGTTCAGATTTGGGATGGCCAGTTTGTTACATTCAAATTAGGTATGCTAGAAAATCACAAATTTTAATTTGTCTCCCAGACAGATTTGGAAACCAAGCCATGGTTAGCCATCCTTTGTAGTAATAATGGTTAACACAATTGGCATGTTACTACAGTGAATTATTATGAAATCAGTATGTGAATTAGGAAATCAAGAATGCAGAGGTAATAGGGATATGTGGTTGAGCTCAAATCTCATTTGAACCTATATTATTAGGATCCTGCAAGAAGTTTTCTAGCCCCTGGCTAAGCCATGTTTCAGCTAACTTCTTAAAGTGTTTCAAGACAGACATTTCTTGAATAGGTTGTTTAGTCATTTGAAACTGAAATGCATTCTGATTTTCAGGCTCCTGTAATGCTGGTGATCCAATGTGGTCTGGCCATTCACCTCCACCACATCAAGAAAACTGGGTCAGTTTTGCAGATAACACACCAACCAGTACTATTTTAACCATGCATCCTGCTTCTGTCCAGGTGTGACATTTTATTAGTATTCTTTGATTTGCTTCATTTCGATTAATGTCAGTCATTTTCATATTGTTGCTAAAGATTTGTGCTGTGACTCGCTTCTCTTTTAAGATTAAGCTCTAATTCATTCTTCCTTTCCCGGTATGTAATCTGGCACTGAACATACATCACTGAAGATTCTTGGTCAAGGAATCTTAATTTTAAAACCCATTTGTAAAACCAGCTTTTGGCTTTTCTTTGTGTTTAGATTTTTAAAAACTCTTCTGTGCACACTTTTCATAACATTATGTTGCTTATATGGCTGTTGTCATTTCAATTTTATTTATTTATTATCTATCTATCTATCTATCTATCTATCTATCTATCTATCTATCTATCAATCACATTTATATAGTCACTCATCTCACAATAAATTGACTCTAGGTGGCTTACAATAAAAACCATCAAAAATCCAGATGTTAAAACTACAGTTAAAAGATACAACAATATTATTAATAATGACAGCGGAGAGAATTGATGTTGAAAACAATGCAGCCATCTCATCAAATTGCCATTTCCTTGAGATCCCCAGGCCTGCTGACACAGCCATGTTTTAAGGGACTTCCAGAAGGATGTCGAGGATGGGACCAATCTTACCTTGGGGGAGACAGTGTTTCCACAGGGTGGGTGCCACAGCAGAAAAGACCTGTCTCCTGGGTCCTACTAAATGAAACTTTTGCGGACAGAACCCACAGCATACCTCTTCTGTCGGACCTGATCTGACGGGCAGATGTAATTGGATGGAGGTAGTCCCTCAAATAACCTGGCCCCATTCCATGAAAGACTTTAAAGGTCAAAACCAGTGCCTTGAATTGGACCCAGAAGCAAACTGGCAACCAGTGCAGCTCACGGAGCAGAAGTATAATGTGCTGTTCTAGGGGCACACATAACTACCCGCGCTGCTGCATTTTGCACCAGCTGAAGCTTCTGGATATTCTTCAAGGCAGCCCCATTTAGAGCACATTACAGTAGTCCATTTGGGAGGTGACCAGGGCATGAGTGACTGAGCAGAGGCTCCCTGTCCAGGAATGGGCACAATTGGTGCACAACGTGAAGCAGTGCAAAAGCCTTCCTAGCCACGACTGCGACCTCTTCAAGCAGGAATCGCAATTCTAGGAGGACCCCCAAGTTGAGCACTGGGTCTGTTTGGGGCAGGGCAACCCCATCCACTACCAAAGATGGCATAGTCCCTGAGCCAGAGGGCGCCAAAACCCAGAGCCACTCAGTCTTGCCAGGGTCAGCTGAAACCTCTTGTTCCCCATCCCAGGCCCCCACAGCTTCTAGGCACCAGGACAGGACATCAACAGCATCACTTTAGTCACCAGGGACAGAAAGGTATAGTTGGGTATCATCAACGTACTAATGATATCACATCCCATGGCAGCAGATGGTCTCATCCAGCAGCTTCATATAGATGTCAGATAGGAGAGGGGAGAGCACCAAACCCTGTGGAACCCCACAGAATAGGGGCTGAGGGCAGGATGTCTCCTGTCCAATCACCACCTAATGGAATCAACCACAGAGAGAGGTGGAGAACTAGTACAATATAGTGCTTCCCACCCCCAGTCCCTGGAGCCAATCCAGAAGGATATCATAGTCAATGGTATCAAAGGCTGCTGAGAGGTCAAGCACAGCAAGGATGGATGTATAACCTCCATCCCGCTCCCACCAGAGATAATCTGAAAGCACAACCAAGGCCATTTCCATCCCGTACCCAGGCCTGAATCCCAACTGAAAGGGGTCCAGATAATCCGCTGTGGAATACCTTCTCAATTACCTTTCCCAGAAAGGTGGGGGGCTTAGGTATTGGATGAATGTTGTCCAACATGGTGTGATCCAGCAATGGCTTCTTGAGGCGGGGGCGGACCAATGCCTCCTTAAGACAACCCCCTCACTCAAGGAAGAATTCACCACTAGAGCCCACCCACATGATACCCCCTGGCAGCTTTAGTTAGCCAGGAGGGGCATGGATCTAGAGAGCAGGTGGCCGAGGTCATAGTCATAAGGATCCTTTAAACATTGAAAGAAGTTTTACAGCTCCACCCAACTAGCACCAGGCAGAAGACTACTTTAATAAATAACTGCTGTTTCCTTTTTATAGGCAAATAAATACATAAAATTGTAGATTGTTAATAAAGCTAGAAATTGCTGAAGGAAAATATTTTATTACAGGACCAGACTACAGTACGAACTGTAGCATCAGCTACAACTACAAATGAAATTCGTAGGCAATCGAGTAGTTATGATGATCCTTGGAAAATAACAGATGAACAAAGGCAATATTATGTAAATCAGTTTAAAACTATTCAGCCTGATCTAAATGGATATATTCCAGGTAAGCTTTTTAAGTACATATGATACAATGGATAATTGCATAATCATCTAATATTAGACTGATTTTATAAATTGTAAGTAGTTCAGTTTTCAGTAAAGAGGTTCCTGGCATATCATAAATGAAGGGAGAGTATCTTCTTTGCTTTCCCCTGCACCTTTAAGAAAGATGAACCAGGGAATGAGATTGTGAGGGAAGAAGTCCAAACAATTTCCATTTACCTTCTTTTGGTATTAATCTTCATTAGATCAGAGGTCCTTCTGTTAATAGAGAGAATTCTTTATTCATAGGAAAGCATATTAAGTATTGTGTAACTGCTTTGTGGATTTCTTAACTTTAGTTTTTTGTAATGATTTCCTACAATTACATTTTTGAACTCATTATGATCTCCAGCCCTGAGCCTAGTGTATCTTTAAAACCTCACTAGTATTTGTTTCATAGATAAAGCTTATACTAAATTTAAAATTAAGTTTACAATTCTAGTTCCAAAGTCAAACATTATTAATTTAATATTTTTAGGTTCTGCAGCTAAAGAATTTTTCACAAAATCAAAACTTCCTATTCTTGAACTTTCACACATCTGGTAAGTTGAAGTATAACTACTTGAGCTCATTGAGTCCCAATTGTTTGATAATGAAACTGAAATGCGTATCAACGAACACTATCATTTACATTAAAAACTTTTGTCTTAAAAATAAATGTAGTTTAGAAGTTTAATCATATTTCTGTTAAAGTCAAGGAGTAAGTTTCCATCTGATCTGATCTCATATTACATCTTGTTGTAATTACCAAAGAACCAAACATAAACCTTAGTACTTGTATCCAAATTACAGGTAGTCCTTGTTTAGCAACCACAATTGGGACCAGCAAATCGGTCATTAAGCAAACAGTCACTAAATGAAACAGACTGTTTCAGTCCCAAATCCTTGACTTACGACCACAATTGGGACTGGAATTTCTGTCGCTAAGCGATGCAGTCATAAAGTGAGATGTCACATGACTGCATTGCTTAGTGACAGCAATCCCGGTACTCCTTGTTGCAACTGTTAAATGAATTTCACCAGTTATTAGCCAAGGACCCACCCCAATCCAAGCCATTACAAGCTTGGTCCCTCCTAGCCCTGAGCCTCAGTAAGTACTGCCTCCAACTCCCCCCACTTGCCTATTCCCCCCCCCCCCCGACATCTTTGCCCTTTTGGCTGCCCTGCACCCTGCCTTGCAGGACGGCAAGCAGCTCCAGAACTGCACAGCTCTGGGGATGCTTGCCATGCCCTGGGAAGCTGCAGCCACCCCATCCCAGTCCCAGCCGCAGTTGCTCTCACCACCCTGCACTCAGAGACCCCTGCCGCCCTGTGCTCCACCACCCCAGCTGACCTTCGCTATCTTCTTGCTCCCACCGCTGACAAGGCGTGCCTGCCCTGGCTGCTGGGTCGGGCTGAGGCTGGGCTTCATACTGCAGCTCTGGGGCTGCTTTTTGCAGCCCCAGAGCCACGGTGCACCAAAAAGCCTTTACGACATGCGGCTGGGCTGGGGCTGGACTTCATGTTGCGCTGCAGCTCTGGGGCTGCTTTTTGTTGCAAAAAGCTGCAGTGTGCCAAAAAAACAGCCTGGCCCAGCAGCACCAACCAAAGCCTCAGCCACCCCAGTCACCCTCGCCATCGTGTACTCCGAGGCCCTGCTGCCCTGTGCTCAACTGTCCCAGCTGACCTTCACTGTCTTCTTGCTCCCGCTGCTGATAAAGTGTTGCCCGGCCTGGCTCTTCACAAGGCAGCTGCTGGCCACGTGAGGCTTTCGTCCCCAGGTTGTGCATAGCGATTTCCTCGCCAGACCTGGGGAAGATATTAGCTCCAATCAGTGGGACAAATTAATCATAACTTCATCCTCTTGTTTTCAGTGTGAACTAAATATACTGACATAGTCTGGGCCCAATTATTGTCCAAATAATATTTTTTCTGCACGCCTTCAAGTCAGTCTTAACTGCTGGCAAATGCCTGGACTACTCCCTGCAGTTTTCTTGGCAAGTGTTTCAGAAGTGGTGTGCCATTACCTTCTTCCTAGGGCTGAGAGAGAGGGACTGGCCTGAAGGGACCAGCCGGCTTTATACTTAAGGCAGGACTAGAATTTGCAGTTTCCTGGTTTCTAGCCTGGTGCCTTAATTACTACACCAAACTGGCTCTCCCAAATTTTCATAATTTTCTAACAAACAAAATTATTGATCTTATTTGTGTGGACTGATAAGTCAGAAAGCTGGTTTAGGAAAAATGATCAGCATGTTAAGATGTTACATGCAGTTCTGATCACTCCTGCTAGTCCTCCTTCTAATGAGTATATCTGTATATCCGAATGCTTCCTTTCAAGAATAACTAGAATCAGAAACTCTAGTTTGTTCTTAGCTCCTGGCTCCATCTTCTCTCTAGAACAAGAAGACATGATGGAGTTGCTGATTCATACAACTAGGTAAACAAACAATGAATGGACCTATTTCAGATCTCTGCATCATGCTTACAAACAAAACAACAAAAAACAGCACACTGCTTATTTCTCTGTAAGCTGAGGTTCAGAATTCTTAATTCTTTATTTTTCTATGTGAAACCACCCACTCAGAGCTAATTTTACTGCATTAAAAAAGAATTTCTCTAAAGTTCTGATTATATTTACTTGATACAATTACAACTGCTTATGCATACCCTGGCTTTGGTTCATAAAATGCTGCTCATGTGTATAATGGTTTCTTTGTTCTCGTCATTGAGAATTGCCTTCATATAAGTGAGATAATATATTATTGTTAATCATCACCTCTATTGGTGAGAATGAAAAAATCCTAACCATATCAGAATGTCTAAGCATCAAAGCATTAATGAAATTCTAGTTTGAAGGAACTGCTGATTTTACTCTAGCTTGGTCATATGTAACAATAAAATAACATTAAGATGATTGGGACAAGCACTTAATATTGGAGTCATTGCTTTACACACACACACACACACACACACACACTTAGATTCCATTGACTGTGGAAAGACTTCCCATGCCTGAGAGCAGGAATAAGAATGATGATGCACTCTAAATATTTGGGGCTACAATTTCAGTAATATTGTCCAGTAGCCGTGCTAGCTGGGATTGATAGGAGTTGTAGTCTAGATGGCATCAGTTTGCCTACTATTTTTTTAAGGGACAAGATAGTAGTCCAGTATGATGCACTTTCCATACTATATATCACTGCATGTGTAAAGAGGCAAGTGTTCTGAATGCTTCTTCAAGTAAGATACTCCCTGCACATTCTTTAAAAAAAAAGTCCAGATTTAACCCTTCTCTTTTGCTGTCAGAAAAATAAATATTTGTTAGCTTTTCTTGCATGGAAGAAAATTAGGGTTCTCTTCAAGGTTTCCACAATACTGAATACCATGGCTTTGATTCTCAGCCATGATTATATGAATAGATGGGTTTCTGATCCATCAGAAATTCCTTTTGGCAAAAAGGGATGGAGGCAATTTTTGCCAGTTTGCCTTTCTCAATAATTCTCCTGCATCAACTTGTTTCTAGTTTTGAAGAACTCTTACAATGCTATTTTTCAAGTTTTTTGTTTTTTTTTAAATGGGGGAATGAGTTTTTTGTTTTAAAAAAATGGTCATTGCTCTTCATCCAGTGGGAACATTTCATGAGCTCATGGGTTATCAAGATTCATCTCATTGAGTTTTAAATATGATATACCAGACTGAGAAAGGCTAATGTTTTCTCAGTAAAAGCCATCTTTTAATAGAGTCTGGTATTTGCTAGAACTTCTTCAAATTACTTTTTCTCTATTTGAAAGACTATTGGAAAATACAGAAAAGTTATTTTCACTGAGGTACAATAAAGCCATATAATTTCATTTCAGGGAGCTGTCAGATTTTGATAAAGATGGTGCATTAACACTGGATGAGTTCTGTGCTGCTTTCCATCTAGTGGTTGCTAGGAAGAATGGTTATGACTTGCCGGAAAAACTACCTGAAAGTTTAATGCCCAAGCTGATCGATTTGGAGGACTCAGCAGGTACTTTTTTTTTTTTGCCCTAAATTCGTTGCTAAAGGATTTGTCACACAAAGTATACTGCCTTTACATTGCAATTGTTTTATTTCATTCTCTTGTATGTATGTATGTATTAAACTAGTTTTCTTTTTGAAGCAGGAGTTTCTGTCTTTATATATGTAAAATATATTAGTTTCTCAATAATGCAAATTGATCCTACTTGCATTTACTCAAGCATTCTATTACAGAAAATAAAATGTTTGTTATTCAAATTTCAGTTAATTATTATTTATTGCTAAAGTTTGCACTTACAGCTAGTTTTATTCTCTACCATGTAAATTATATGTGTGTTCAACAGCTAATATGTTGAGGGAAATGTGGATTTTACGTAAGTGACATATTTGCTAGATGTTTGTTTTACTGTGAAAGGTCCTTTGAAGTTTTTTTGGAAACTATTCAGCTTGCTTCAGAATGTTTTATGGATCCTTGTAATGCTACATGTCTGCTTAATGGAGAAAGAAATACCTTTCTCCTGTAGTAATTCTGTGTATTGTGTGTTACAATTTTAGTCAAACAACTGAAAATATAGAAATAAAGAGGATGGTTTGTGTTACTAGTAAAACTATATACACAATACCCCAAGCTAGCAAGTCCTTTTCACAGCCAGGGAATAGCTGTGTGTTTTTGTGATATTTTAGAATTAACACACTTAAGAATTATATCCTAATGCCGTGAAGAAGCTAATCAAGCAGTCTTTTTTTCTGCATAATATTATAATATGTGGCCAAAGGCTATCCTATAAGGAGTGAGAACTTCTGGAACAGGTTTCCATAAGAGACTATTAGTAGAACAGAAAATTTGCACCTTCCCCTATCTTTGCAGAAGTTCCTTGCAATCTCATACAATTTTCTGGACAGTCACCCTGTGATGGTTCTCACACTTGGTAGCCATTAAATATATGAAACTAGAAAGCTGCTGGACTTCCTTTGTCCAGCATTTTTGTTGTTCAAAGAAAATACTATTTTCTTTCAACACATGGAACGTATAAAGTTAAATTATAAGGAAAACTTTTGAAATGGGAAAGTATTAAGTTATTTTGCCTTAGAATTCTGAAATTTCTGCTGTGCTTATATGAAATGGGTTGAATCCAGAAGATGAAATGAACTCTCTTTGTGCGATATAGCTTTTCTGGTTACTTCCCTCTAAAACAGGAGTGTCCAGCTTTTCAGGCTAGTGGGCACATCTCACATATTGGCGTAATCAGTCACAAAGCACAAATTTACAATAAGACAAACTGGTGAGGCTGAAGGAAAAATAACTTACTTGCCCAAGAATTTAAGCACAGAGCGGACAAAACAAAACAGCTACTTTATGGCAGGTAAATTGGTGATGCTGAGAAACATGCAATAGAGGCAAAATCTACATAGTGTATATATCAAAACAAGTAAGGGGAAGGCTTTCATGGCCGGAATACGATGGCTGGTGTGGGTCTTCCGTTTTGTTTCCTAACATTTCGCCAGCAGCTGTGACCGGCATCTTCAGAGGGCAGGAGCAGTTCTCTCTGTGCCCAGGATGATGTGACCCTTTTATGGGTATTTATAGAGATCAGTGAGGGTGCCTGAAGGGGTGAGGGGGGTGGGGGGGTTAACGAGTGGCTGCTTGTTTTGGTGTCAGAATATATGTGTATCTTCCTGGGGGTTAGGCAGGGTTTTTTCTTCTGTTGAGTTGTTAACGAGTGGCTGCTGAGGGTAATTAGCATGTTCATTGTGTGAATTGTTCATGCGTCCTGGTGGTTGAGCTGAGTTCGTTGACCTTTTGCAGGCTGTATTTTTCAGGATTGGTAGCCAGGTTTTGTTGATTTTTAGACTTTCCTCTTTTTTACTGAAACTGTGCTGGTGTTTGTGAATCTCAATGGCTTCCTGGTATAGCTGGTATAGTGGCTGTTGGTGTTGTCCAGTATCTCTGTGTTTTCAAATAGGATTTTGTGTCCAGTGTGCTTGAGACCATGTTCAGCTACTGCAGATTTTTCTGGCTGCTGTAGTCTGCAGTGTCTTTCGTGTTCTTTTATCCTGGTATGGATGCTGCATTTTGTGGTCCCGATGTATACTTGCCCGCAGCTGCATGGTATGCGGTATACTCCTGCGGTGGTGAGGCTGCCCTCTGAAGATGCCGGTCACAGATGCTGGCAAAACGTTAGGAAACAAAACTTCCAGAACACGGCCACACAGCCTGGAAGACCCACACCAGCCAAGTAAGGGGAGTTAGGCAAAAATATAAAATCAGTTAGAAACACTCATATACGCATATACAGAATAATCAAAACATCCTTTCTAGCCCAAAGTCACTTGCTACTAATTTTTAATCCTCTTTTCCCTGACTAGATGGTATAGTTCAAAACAAAACAATGGACTATATAATTACTATTTTATTTTCTGAGAATGTCCATGGGACCTAGAGTAATTAATGGGAATAAAATTAATGTGGTAGGTGGCACTTTGGTTCACAGTATGCTATATTTCTTTAAACATTTTTAGACAGTTTTTTTTATATAGTGGGGCAGAGAGCCGGAGAAATGATAGAACTGCCCACAAACCCTGTGATTCCCCAAGTACCTCATTGGGAACCCAAGTTCTAGAATATTTATAATGGAACAAAATGTGCTTCAACAAGCTGGAGAAATAAAGTAAATTCAGTAAAGTTCTTTGCACGGATGAAGATCTCTGCAATAAGTTGATAAATGTTCATAAATAACATATGTTATAGGCATGCTTCCATAATTATGAAATTGCTACGTGAAAGAAATTATTAGCACACGATTTTTAAGATGTTATCACAATGTTGTTTGGCTTTTATAGTGGTTCCTGTTTCAGAAGTGGGGGATCAGTCTGCTGAGGTAGGTTTTGCAAGTTCCCCAGCAGAAGCACCGCCAAGCAAATCACCATCAATGCCATCACTTAATCAAACGTGGCCTGAACTGAATCAAAGCAGCGAGGTTAGCAAAATATACCTTATTTTCTAGACATTCCTACTTTAAGAACGAATATATAGCACAATATACATGGGGTTACATTCTAAATTTGGTATTGGTTTGAATGTTCCCATGTATAGATAATAACTGGAGAATACATTGGGATTGTACACAAAAGCTCATTTTTCTCCTTTTCTTTCCCTTGTCTTTAAAGAAACGTTTCTGTCAGTGATTTCTGTTCTAAATCCTGCATTAGGTCCTTTGCTGATACATTTCTTGGGGGTGATTTCACATGCCTATAATGTGGAAGAAATATTACCTATGCATAAGGAAGTGATCTCAGGTTTTTTGCTTCTGGAGTGATCTCAGGTTTTTTGTTTTTTGTTTTTGTTTTTTTTGCTCTTAGACCACAGTGAAAAGTAAAAGTGGTGACTTGGACTCTTGGTGACTGTCCATGTTGTTTTCTTTGCAACAGTATGGATGTGATTTGTCATTACTTTCTTTTGACTTCCCAGTCTAGTCTAAAATCTTGGAAAGTTTCTAGTGGTTTCCCATCCAAATGCTAGCCAGGTCTAATCCTGTTTAGCTTTCTGAAATCATCTAAAATTGGCTAGGTTCTATTACCACTTGTGACCTAGACCAGAAAGCATATGCAAGTCTTTTTGCCCATATCTAGTGCAATCAGGGTTCCATTTAAATCAGTCTGGCCATTGACTGGGAATTGTGGTTCAATACATCTGGAGTGTGCTTGTTTGGTAAAGGCTCATTTAAAAAAAAAAAAATTCATTTATGTCTTTTTTAAAATAGTAATTTTATTAAATATTACAATTGCAACAATAATACAAACTAATGCAAACTTAAAAAATAGAAAAAAAATAAAAAAAATAGAAGGTGCAGAAAAGGAAAAAAAAAGAAGAGAAAAAATAAGAATATAGTAAAGAAAAAGTAATATATGAAGAAATGACTTCCCCTTTCATCACAAGTATAAACAATTTTAGTGACTTATAACCTTCCCTTAAAATACAACCAATGATCTCTTCTTCCCATATCCCATCTCATATTTATAAACAAATCCTTAAAGCCTCGTATTTCAGTCCTGATGTCAGCAAAAACCTATTAAAGGTTACCAGAGATAACAACATATCTATTTTAACCTTGATCAAATAAACCAACTTTATATTCCTTCCTTTTACTTTTAATAATCTTGATGTTTAGTCCCTTCAAATAATGTCCTAGAACTTTATTTCTTTTCATTTTTTTCTTTGTCCCTTCCCACAAAATTCTTCAGAGCTTTAACAAGCCTCTTTTGTAAATTCAATATAGGAAAATTACCAAGGTCACTCTCTTGGTTTGTTATTTTTATATCCCTTTTCATTATTAAAACATCAGATGGTTTCTTCTGTATGTCCATTGTAGCATCTTTTCCCATCATCATTCTGGTAGCCTTTCATTTTTAAATCCGCTTTCAGATCATTCTCAATCTTGTCAGGTAAAACCTGTTCCTCTTCCATAACATCTTTTAAACACAGTCTGTCTATAGAGGCAGGCACTCTTAAAATTAACTTCTGGGTCTAGTGTTAAAAAATATCCTTCAATGTGTTCAATGTTAAAATATTTTCATTTATTCTGTATTTATAAGTTGACTTGAATGTTCTCCTTTAATTACATTCTTTAGTTCCTTTTAGTTCACTCTAGTGTCCAATTTTTAGTCTTACCTTATTATGTTTTTTAAAGAATTCAAAACAAAAGCATCTTCCCATGGGAAGGATTCTTATAATTAATTCCAGAATCTTATTTCAAATCCATTTGGATCCTTAGTCCATTTGTAACTTTCCAAAATAAAAGTTCTGATCACTCTTTTGCTGTTTATTCCAAAAAAAAAATTTTTTTTTTAAAGTCCTTAAACTTGTATTTAAAACTTATTTAGCTAAGAATTGAAGGGAAACTCACCGGGTGCTGTAAAACCTGTCAATCCAAAGGTTCCTAATAGCTGAAAAGCAGTTAACAAGCAATTTCCAAAGTGAATAGAAAAGGAAGTATGTGACCCCAGTGTCCTTTTAAAGTCGCTCACCATGGTTTGAGCAAGATGGCTATTCCCTCATCTCCCAGAGCTCTAAACCCACTGGAGACTGCTGTCTTGTGGTCTCCTCGCAAGGAGCAACTGTCTGGAGCACTTGTGGGTGATCTCAGGTCCTCTCCATGTCTGGAGAGGAATTACAAAGAGCCAGTCTACTTGCTTTTAGTGGAGCCATCTTCAGCTTGCCGTATCTTCCCCAGAAGTCCCTTCATTTATGTTTTGAGTGAAATTTTCACTGAATGCTGAATTTCTTCTGGAAGCTGAAATCATCCAAGTGAAATTGGAGAAGGCAGAGATTATCTGGAGCCTTCAGCAGCTTGAACAGTGCTTATATTGCAAAACATATTAGCATGGTAGTAAATATTTGTCTTTTCAAGAATTATTTGCCAATAGCAATTCCAATTAATGTTTGTATATGTGTTTCCATAGTCCATTTGTATTAGAATTCAGAATTACAAAGATCTCCTAGTCCAAAGCAGTGGTCAGTATTAGATGTTTCTGCAGTATCCCAAGCTAGTTTCATTGCCAAATAGCTCTCACCGCTATGAAAATTTTCCTTATATTTAAGCACTTTTGGATCTCTGCTGTTTCCATTATAAATTAAGGTTTGGACCTGTGGTGTAGCAATAGACAATGTGGTGTCTGTGAGCATGTCTACTTATCAGACTCCCTGCCCCAGCTGAATTTATTTTTTAGATTAATTTAATAATAGGTACGCTAGAAGGTAGAGAACATCCTGGAAATGGGCAGCTGAGAACAACTTACCAGTTGCTTCACTCAGTAGCCATTATTTGAGATTGCCCACTGTGTTCTCTCAAAATTCCAAATGTGTCCACTGGTCTTGAAAAGATTGCCTGCCTCTGTTTCAGAACAACAGAGAATAGGAAATGAAGGTCCAACCCTGAAGAGAAAAAACATACAAACCTTCATTGCAACAACAGACTAATTAGATGGCTCAGCAGCCTAAGCAAATAGGAGAAGGAGAGGCAGAATCAGAGAAAGATTTTCAGGCTGTATTATATAATCCAGCAGCTAATGTTCCTTTTCTTTGTTTCAATTACAGAAGGGAGGGGAAAAGTCAGTCCAACCCTAGCCATAACAGATTATTAATTCAAGAGCTTCGGCCTAAGCAGAGGAGAAAATAAAAATGGACCATCAAATGAGCCACAAAATCAGCAGGATGTGCCTAAAAAAAGCTGTGTTTTGTTTTGAGCTTAGGACAAAACATTCTATATGGCCTATGGGTTTTCATTCCTGCTGGTTGAGGAAACACACATTTTGAATGCTTTGCCATGCAGTGCAGAGCCTTGAACAACAGAGAGTTAGAATTCCACCATACAGAGGTATCCTGGGGGATCAGGTACCTGGGAAGTCTGAGTTTGTGCTGGTCAGATGTTGCTCTCCTTTCCAACTCCATTGGAGAGTGTGCTGTTTCCCAACATAGGCAACTAGATTCATATAGCCCCAAAACGTAAGGTCGCAATCTCCAGTAAGCCCTTTGGTCACATTCTTCTGGCCAAAAGCAGTAGAGATGAAACCAGTCTCTGCTGGAGTACTTGTTAGGTTGGAAACATTGGCAGCAGGAAGGAGGGGGGGGGATCCCTATAAAAGAAGTCAATCATAATACCTGGTATAGCCAGAATATTCAAAAGAGCCAATATGTTTTAGGTCAAGCTGGAGCAAAATCTCCAAAACGCAAAGTGTTTTCTTCCAAATTTAAAATATTTAGAATGGCCTGTTTTTGAGCTCATAACATTTTGTTGTCCTTTTTGTACACCCCTAAAAATCAGCTCAAAAAACCACAAACCTATTATTTGTTGGTTAAAATGATCCTATGCAACTCCATTATTTGCTCACCAATTTATTCCTTCCAGTCTTTTTGTCTCAAAAAATGTATTTATTCTTTCTTTTTATCAATTAACTCTATACCCTACTTTTCTATGTGTGTAAACATTCTAGATGGCTTGCAATAATTAAAAATGTGAAATACAAAAAATAATGGTAAAAATCAATACAATTAAAATAAAAATTGAACATTAAAATCAATATAATTAGATCATTACAATAATAGTCAAAAACTTTCCTACAAAACTTCCTTCTTTGATTATTTCCAGGTTTGAACATATTAACTCACTCTTAACAGATCAGAGATATCAACGACTCTGTAAATGGTCTTGCAGAGTTGGGGCCCATTAATATAATACATATCAGAAATTAGCAACCTGAAAATTGCAGCACTACCCATGGCCAAATGCCATAGGATCTTTGCATATGATTGGTAACATGAATGGAGCAATAAGAAAAAGACAGGCATTGTCATGGAAGCATGAAATCCAGTGAAAATTAGAGAGGATTACACAGATCGCAGTCAAGACATTTGATCTATATCAAATTTCATTTCACTGTTTTCTGCTTATCAGCAGAAAGTTATTTGCTGCTTGTTAAATTCTTGACTTTATCCTGGAAAAGTTGGAGGTACTAAGCTGCTTTCTACTTACCAGAAAAGTCTTAGATTATGCAACAGACAGTATACAGTATTAGATAAGATCTGAACATTTAATTCATGCAAGGAAATTTTACAGTTCCAGTAGAATTCCTTGAATTGCTGATTCTGTGCAGCACTGCAGATTGCTTTTGAAATATGCCAAATGAAGTTTAGGAGGCTGCTACTTGAAGAAACATAAATCTAACATTTTTTATTAGTCTTGTTCTGTGGTTCTTTGAATTTTGTCCATTATACCTAATACTGTACTTTTTAAAAAATCCCCTAAATAGTACATTAAATTTCTATATTATTATCTCTGGATGTTTTTTTGTATTTACATTATCTTCCAAATTTTCATATAAAATATACTAGATTTTAGAGTTCTTACTGGTGACAGAACTACATGTACAAATATTACCCACAATAACTACCCTTTGTACACTCTCCCAGCTACATATGGTTTGTTTATCCAGGAGCAACTGTTTCTCTAACTAGGTCCACCTCTTATGGTCAGCCAAACTTTCTCCCAGCTGTGCAGCATAAGCAGCTCTTGATTTGCTGGGAAAACAAATTCATTCCATTTGTTGCAATGTTTTGGTATGTCTAATAGTTAACTCACCATTCCACTAACTGAAAGATATTAACATTTCCTTCCAAGAAGTAATCTTGACTTTTGAATCTTAGACCAAATCCTTCATTGCTTTGATGCCTGATTTTTTTCTATTTTGCCTATGTTTTAGTTTATGCATGAAGAAATTACTGGCAGTTATATATTTCAACAGGGCATGTCTTGTATCCTACTGAAATGATTGCCAGAGCAGTCTTTCCTTTTACATTGAATAGTTTGAATTTATAATTCTTTGCATTATTTCAATTATTAAATAAAAAATTATTTATGTATGAAATGTATTAGAAACATTTTCAGGTATTCCATTGGCAATTTGCTTGTGATTCTCTTAGTATTGTTCTAATATAAAGATAATATTTCTTTATATTTCTGATCTCCTGTGAAGAAATTTATTTCTAATTTTTATTTAAATGAAATATATATATATAAACGAACAAGATTCCAGAAAAGCAAGGAATCTTACATATTTGTAGCAATAGCAACATTGGATGTTTTAAAAGCTTCTGTGTTCTATAGTTGGATTTTATTACTAATTTCTAAATCAATATGCTGACTTTTACTTTCAAATCGATTTGTTTAGTCTGTACAGTATTTCACGTTGCTTTAAAAGATTTTGAAGCCAGAGACTGAAAACTGTTGAAATGTATATTTTGGCTTTTTTTTTCCCTAAGCAAAACAACCGCCATTGCAACCTCTGAACTATGCTAAATCTTCTCCAGGGGTGACTCTATTCTCATGCTGATTTGTCTCTCCTCTGTCTGTTCAGCAGTGGGAGACATTTAGTGAACGCTCTTCAAGCTCACAAACTCTGACCCAATTTGATTCTAACATTGCACCAGCTGATCCTGTAAGTCAATCACTTAGCTTGCTTGTTTGAAATTAATTTTATTAACTCCAATTTTTCATTATTTGTTTTGGTTTTGGTTTTGCATGTTAATGCGTGATTCTAAAGTGGGGAATGCTGACATTTAATAATTTGATCTGCTTGAAAATTCATTAGAGGGTCTTGCCTCTCGCTGCAACTAGAATAGCAGAATGTTTGAAAAGTACAAAAATAAAATTAAGTCTGTTCTTTTCTAATATTTTCCTGTGCTGCAATATTTTGAGATTTTTATTTAACTCTGATTTTTTTAAAATGATGATAAAATATTTTAGCTGTTGTTGTTTTTTTAACTGATAAGTGTGTTGGAAATAAAAAAAAGTAAATATGGTAACTTGCCAAAAGCCACTGTGGACATGGACATCTAGGACCATCTGGTTTTTCTGGATCTAGTACTCTTTCTGTTACACCCAAAAGCTCCTCACATGTATATACCCTTTGTAGATACATCTCATAATTACATGATTTAAGCATTTACTTTTCCCACATGCTTCAGTGTTCATGAAAATGCATGGTTGCCATGGGCACTGTCAGGCAGCAGATACTTCATCATCTTGCACACAAGAAAGCTAGACTAAACATAATAACTCGCCCCCCAAAGAACCAATATTGACCCTCATATTATTTTCTCAGAATTGATGGTTGATGTCAAATGTATATGAGGGAGGACCCACAAGAAATGTTCTGTTGATGACCAAAGTGTATGTTGCAGATTATATAGGAGTAGTCATTTCTGTAAATAGCTTAGCCTAAACATATAAATATTTATACATCATTGTGAGAACCTTGAATTAGGCTCAAGCAGCAACTAACAAGTAGAGAGGTTGCTTTATCAGTAGGATAATGGGGACCTCAAAGAGGCATCACTCACAACTTATGCTGCAACTGTGCTGCTATATTCTCAGCCATCTGTGATTTTTGAATCATCCTCAAGGGCTACCACACATTATAGTATTCCAGCCTTGAATTAGTTCATTAATCACCAAATCCAGGTCTCTCTCCTCCAGGTAGGGACACTACAACTGATTAACACAACAAGCTGATAAAGGGCCCCCCTTGCAATTTGTGTGATATCTGTGTACAGTATCAGTGCTGGATCCAAGACTACCCCAGATTGCCAGCTTGTTCTAAAGAAGAGTGCAGCTCCATCCAGAACTGGTATATCTCCCCAAATCTGAGGTCAAGCACTCAGAATCAGTAGCAGTTCCATTTTGTCTGAATTCAGTTTCAACTTTTTTTTCCCCTCATAAACAGTTGTAGGCCCTTGTTAAAGACTTACATTTTCACTCAAGCCTTCTGTCTTTGAATACTGGATGAATGATTTTTTTTGTTTGCTTGTTTCCGTTCTTCTTTACTTTCACCTCTCCTTTTTACTCTATTTTTATTGTGTGTTTTATCCAGTTTGAGATGCTTTTGTACAGGAAGTGATGATAAATACATGTTATTCACTGTTCTGTGCATAGGGATTAGTGAATTGGGATATAATTTCACATTGTCATTATAAGAGAACAAGTTATTTGTGATTAGTTTCTTCAAACCAGGATAAGTGGTGGGAGGGAAAGAATAAGATGTCAATGGTCAGAAGTTGGTTATTGTGTTCTTATAGAAGCAAACTAGCATGTTCTTGGCCTTCTTGTCCCAGAACTTTGCATCTTACTCATTAAAAAGGCATACATTAAAAAGGGCAAGATAAAAATGTAGTAATAATAATAATAATACTGATTAGTGCTTTCCTCTCAAGGTCTGTCCTCCACAATGCAAGAATCAGTGCCCTGGAGCAGTGATTCTCAAAGTGTGATCTTGGGACCTCCAGGGGTCCCTGAGACCCTTTCGGGGGTTTGCAAAATCAAATAAATGAATATTTTAAAATTTCTCAGTTTTAATTTCTAATACAGTAAATATCGATAGATATAACCCACATAAACCAAAGTTCTTCAGAGTCCTCAATCATTTTTAAGAAAGTAAAGTGGTCCTGAGACCACAATGTTTGAGAACTGTTGCCCTAGAACATCTTTACTCCTTTATTCCATGTTATGTTGTTGCTTAGTAACAAATATTTCCTGAAACATGGAAATATTTATTCTGTTAGTCCCCCAAATTACCAAATTGTAGCTATGCTGCAGGCAGCAAATTTTTGTTTCCCTTATTTTGCTTTGTTTGAACTTTGGTCCTACATGGTTTTTCTGTAGAATCAGAAAAACTTCAGAATCAGTAACAAGCACAATAAAAATATAAGGTTCTTTCACTTTGTGTGGGGGAGGTATATTTCTGCCTGTCTTGTTGATACCTGTCTCCATAAATTATTAGGCATTAAGATGTGCTTCTGAACAAACTACAATTTTGGGGGGCAGAATATTGTATAAAAACTGCTTTGTTTATTTTGCTTTGGTGTTGAGGGCAGTAGATACGTTTTCCAAGTGAGATGCGATGTACCTTTGTGCAATATCAGCAAAAGAGCAGGTACTTACTATGTAAGATCCCAAATGTGTGTGTGATATATGTGCAAAAATTTAATGTTAATTATTGAGTTAGTTAATTATACATGAGATTTATATAGTACCTGTATTGTATGTGGTGTTCTTGTACACAGTCTTTAAATAATAGGTATTAAGCCATAAAGCTCAAGCTATACTTCCTTTCTATAGCACAACAACCCATTTTCTGATAATTCCGTAAATGAAATTAAAGAAAATTTAATCTTTGCTTTGTGGATTTGCCTCTTTCTGATAGTGGCACTATGTAGATAAAATAGTCAGAACAAATGCTTAGCACATACTGCTTCTTAAGAGAATGCATAAACTCTAGCAAAAATTTAGAAAATGGACATCTAGGGAAAAGAAAACCATGGAATACATAACAACAGGAGAAGGGAAGGGAAATAGATACGGGTAATATGCTTAAGAACAGTTTATACATGTAATTTTTTATTCTTAACATTCAGCATAGTTTATTTTAAAGTTTCAAGTTTTAACATAAAATGGTATGTAGCAATCAGTCTATTCAGGATAAAATAATTGGTTCAAATAGTTCCCTTTCAAATCCCTTTCTGTTTTAGGATACTGCTATTGTTCACCCTGTTCCTATTCGAATGACACCAAGCAAAATTCATATGCAAGAAATGGAACTTAAAAGAACTGGAAATGGTAAGATATGCTTGACCCTTATAGAAATATATTTAGAATAATGTTTAATAGCCAAGAATCACTTCCCACAATAATTAGTTATTTGTTAAAAGCCACAAAATTAAGGTGCCAAGGAAAAATTGTAATCATGTTGTTACCCATTTTATATTTCAAAATACGCCATTTTTTATCATAGTGCAGTTGTGAGTGGTTTTGGTTAATTTTTTTTTAAGAAACTGGAAGACTTACCCAATAATGTTTTATGATGAATAGTACATATTGCATTGGAGTACTGTAGTGTACTTTCAAAAGCATGGGAAACTGTTTCACCGTAAAAATTAACAAAGAGTCCTGGAAAACTCTTTGAAGGACAAATTCAGCCAAATGTGGCCTCCATTTTTTACTAATAGTTTTCTTACTAGATTGCCTATTTCAATAGAAACGATGCTTTAGATAGAAATATTGCACAGAAACACTTAAAATGTTTCTGTCTTAAGATTTATACATGCATATGTTCAGAAAGAAATGTACCCTTCCAATTAGTATTCTTCCTTGTTTTCATATTTACTCTTGATTTTGTCTTTAGTTAATTTTATTTCCAACTCTGCTGCCATTTCTTTTTCAAAAATGGATGGATGGGTGGATGGCCTTTGCTACCTGCTGGGGTATAAACTGATAAAAAGTTCCTGATTCACTGTAAAAAGTTTTGAACTCCCTGAAATAACCAATATAAAAAAGAAAGTGCTAGGCAGTGTGTGTGTATGTCACTCTCTGGCCTCTGTATCACGAGATAGTGATCAAGGCTTAAGTGACAGAATGTACAGTGCATGTTTCAGCCAGTGGCAGCATAATTGGTTATCCTCAGTTACACTGTTGTCAAGAATCCAGCTCACCTCTGACATAGTATAGCTCTTAAGTACCTGGGAGGGAGACAAACAGATTCAGTTTGGTACTTGTATGAAATTGAGTTTCCTTTCCAGTATGTTTTCCTAAGAAAATTTTATGTTTGAAAATACATTTTTATATTTTAAAAAAGCACATAATATACCTGATTTTCTGTAATGAGAGCTAGAAAAACAAGACAGCTCAAACCATATAAAAAAGGTACCAAGCAAATGCAAAATCCATCACTGGGAGAACATTTATTAGGAGTAATCAAAATTATATAAAAGCATGTACAAATTCTCCAGATCTCTTCATGAGGCAAGGTTACAAAACAAAGGATGATGAAGAAACAAACTGCAAAAGTTAGGTTAGATACTTTAAGACATGGGAGCTCCTGAAAATACCTTTGCCTTTACATCAAATTTTGCACAATCTTAGTCTCAAATAGCCATGACAAAGTAATTGTCCATCCCTGCACTGAATATTTTCAAATTTCTTTCCAGACCACACAAATCCTACAAGTCCTTTGCTTGTGAAGTCACCTGATCTTGCAGAAGAAAGTAAAATAAGTTCATCGGTAAAATTCACAGGAGGAAATACAGCTGGTAAGTATTGAAAAATACATGGTATTTCAGCTGGCTAAAAAAAAAATTGAACAAGTGTATCTTAGTTTCCTTCTGGCTTAGCAACAGTGTGTTTAGAAAGGTTTTCTAAAATTCAGCAACTGTTTATAAGTGTGGTGTTCTCCTTGAATTGTCTGAGTTGGTTCATGCATTAAATTGCTACAACATAAAGATTAATTGGCTTGTAGTTTTTACATACCCAGAATGTTTTCTCCTAGTACATAGATATGATTTAGTTCAGTAAATATCCAACCCCATATATGGCAAGTGAAAATCTTTCAAGTTTTATGATTCACGCAATCCTTTTAATAGAGATTCATTCGTGCAACACAGCCTTCAAGGAGGTAGACTATGGATTATTTAAATCTAGCATTTTTTATGTGAGATTCTGCCCTCTTAGAGTTATTTACTCATACAGTCATGTGAAAAAGAAAGTACACCTTCTTTGAGTTCTGTGGTTTTACGTATCAGGATACATACAATAAAAATCATCTGGTCCTTAGCAGTTCTCAAAAGTAGGTAAATACAACCTCAGATGAACAACAACACATGACATATTATACCATGTCGTCATTTATTTTACAAAAAGAAAGCCAAAATGGAGAAGTCACATGTGAAAAACTAAGTACACCTTACTGCTTCCATAGGTATAAAGAGCCTAAGTAGCAGCCAGGTGCTGCTAATCAAATGCCCTTGATCAACTTATCATCAGCAATGTGACTATCTCTATAAAAGGCAAAGTTTTAGGAGTTTGCTGGTCTTGAGCACTGAGGTGTGTGTTAACCCAGCGCCAAAGAGTAAAGACATCAGCAATGATCTTAGAGAAGCAATTGTTGCTGCCTATCAATCTGGGAAGGTTTATAAGGCCATTTCCAAACAGTTCCAAAGAGTCCATCATTCTACAGTGAGGAAGATTATTCACAAGTGGAAAACATTCAAGACAGTTGCCAGTCTTCCCAGAAGTGGACGTCCCAGCAAATTCACCCCAAGGACAGTCCATGCAATGCTCAGAGAAATTGCAAAAAATCCAAGGGTTACATATCAGACTCTACAGGCCTCAGTTAGCATGTTAAATGTTAAAGTTCAGGACAGTACAATTAGAAAAAGACTGAACAAGTATTATTTGTTTGGAAGGGTTGCCAGGAGAAAGCCTCTTCTCTCTAAAAAGAACATGGCAGCACAGCTTAGGTTTGCAAAGTTGCATCTGAACAAATCACAAGACTTCTGGAACATTGTCCTTTGGACAGACAAGACCCACATGGAGATGCTTGGCCATAATGCACAGAACCACTTTTGGGGAAAACCAAACAAAGCATATCGGCACAAACATCTCATACCAACCATCAAGCACAATGGTGGAAGGATGATGATTTGGGCTTGTTTTGCAGCCACAGGACCTGGGCACCTTTCAGTCATTGAGTCGACCATGAACTCCTTTGTATACCAAAGTATTCTAGAGTCAAATGTGAGGCCATCTGTCTGACAGCTAAAGCTTGGCCGACATTGGGTCATGCAACAGGATGATGATCCCAGGGACACCAGCAAATCTGCAACAGAATGGCTGAAAAAGAAAAGAATCAAGGTATTGCAAAGGCCCAGTCAAAGTCCAGACCTCAACCCGATTGAAACACTGCGGCGGGACCTCAAGAGAGCTGTGCATAAACAAATGCCTGCAAACCTCAATGAACTGAAGCAATGTTATAAAGAAGAGTGGGCCAAAATTCCTCCACAACGATGTGAGAAACTGATAAAGTCATACAGAAAACAGTTACTTTAAGTTATTGCTGCTAAAGGTGGTTCTACAAGCTGTTGAATCAGTGAATTAGTTTTTCACACATGGCTTCTCCATTTTGGCTTTCTTTTTGTAAAATAAATGATGACATGGTGTAATATGTGTTGTTGTTCATCTGAGGTGTATTTACCTACTTTTGAGAACTGCTAAGGACCAGATGATTTTTATTATACGTATCCTGATACGTAAAACCATAGAACTCAAAGAAGGTGTTCTTTTTCACACGACTGTATATTATGACTTCTTTTATGCCTTAGGAATCCATTATGAGCCGTCTATCTATATACCTACTCTAAAGAGCATACTCTTAGTGTAGTGTTAGGGCTGGACATCAGAGTCCCTAACACTAGGGGGTATAGAAATTTGTCTTATGTTAAATGTTATATCAGTTGGGCTCAATTTATTATTTTTTAAATTCTTAAACTTAAATAATCTAATTCTGTAGATTGAAAATGTGATTCATCAAGGGTAAGATTTTATTTTAATTTATTCCAGCAGATGGTTACAGCAGCTCAGATTCCTTTACTTCAGATGCAGAACATATTGGAAGTACTGTAACTAGACAACGGTAATTTGTTGCTTAAATATTAAAAACATTAAAGCAGAATGCCTTTTGCCTGAACTAGTCACCCTGCAGCCTGTTTGCAGAGCATACTTTAGTCTGGTAATCACTTCATCTTATTCTGTGATGGTGATTCAAGAGTTCGCCATATTGCCTGGTAAGATTGCTCTACAGTTAATGGCATTATTTCTACTTTTCTGCAACATTAATAGAAGAACAAATGGGTTTTTATGTACTACTTTTCTGGTTTATCATTTCATAGAACACGACTTGTAATATTTCAAGCTTTTAGAAGTTAAAACACTCACAGACTGTTTAAGTAATTAAATAACTGAGTTCCAGGCGAAGCCAAATGGAATAATGAAGGTACATAGTTACGCTTCGCAGCGTGTGTCATTCTCCCTCCAGAAATTCCACCTATAATGTCCTCAGCTAAATTGCTGCTCTGGTTCTCTTTGCTATCAATTTTTTAAAAAAAATTGTTCTGCAGATAGTAATACCACACTATATGACTGCTCCTACTAGTTGTGTTCACCTTATTTTATTTGCTTATTAACAACATTGTATCCTGCTTTCATGAAATAAATAATAAGAGAAGTACAATCTCACAGGTGCAAACCAAAAGTAGGGAAATGGTGATGAACTCAAGCATCAGTCCATAAAGTTACACAGTTCTTATAGTGAATAACATCAGTGGAAACAGTCAGGAAAGAAGGAGTCCAATGGAGATGCTATCTCAGCAAAGCAGTCCTCAACCTTTTCTGTTACCTGGCAAAATAACTGCATTCCCATCAACAGCTTGGGCCTCCATCTATTGTTATTTTCAAGTTCCCATCTTCCCTGACCACAGAGTCCTTCATTTCTCCATGATTGTTGAGGAAGGTATAGCACCTGATATAGCCAGTTTCGGCAGGTCAGACAGAAAGATCCTTTTGCTCCACACCTCCCTGAAGTTTTTAATCCAGCCTTTCCTCAACTGGTATTCTCCTGGTCTTTCCAGATACTCTGGGTTGCCTGTTGGTTGAAGTGATGGTCTAGTACACCTTGAAAGGGCACCAGGTTGGGGAACACTGCCTTGATTCTTAACATGTCCTTTTTCAAACATAAATGTATAAACAAAAAAGGTGTAGCTGAACTTTGATGTAATAGCAATTATACCAGATGTATTAGGTGCAATACATAAATTTAAAAATTGGCTCTTTACATTGTATAAGATCAGCATTCCCAGCCAAATTTGTTTTAATCTAGGATGGCAGGATATTAGTTTGCAAGTTAGCATGTTACTTTCCTGATCTTTTAGCCTTTGTAAGTTGCAGTTTGCAATAGAATTTCTGTAGTTCCATTGTTTTTCAGGTCACATTCAGGGACTTCTCCAGATAACCCTGCTCCTCCTCCACCCCCTCCAAGGCCTCATCCCTCCCATTCACGATCATCATCTTTAGATATGAATAGGACCTTTCCAATTACTCCAGGTGGGTGTAGTTGAAATGTTTGTGTTTTTTGTTTTCCTGTTTCTGTTTTTGTTGTTTTGAATTAATACATTTTCAGAAATGCACATGTTGCTTTTGAAATCATTTAGATTATTTTTCTTCAAGTAGTATTCAAGAGACTTGATGAAACTAGTGAAATATGTTTAATATATTGAAACAGATATTACAACTGAAATATTCTTTAAATACTACAAAACTGTTTTCTAATACAGAGAAAAAAATCATTTGTTTTGAAGTACAAAATTAATGATACAGTTTTTAAAAACCTTACAGATTCAAGACTTCACAATTCTAAGATGATTAGTAATGCATACTATTCTTCAAGACCTCCAATTAAAATGTTATTTATTATGTTTCCTCAGAGGTAAATTCCCCAGCTCTTAATATTTCCTAAGCCTACCTGGGTAGTATGGTTTTTAACAGAGGAGTTTATTTAATGTCATATCATTATTATAATTAAATTCTGTAGTCTTAAATTTTTAAAAACCCAGGAATGTTGATATAAATCTCAGAAAAATACCCCAGTATAGTTTAGTGAACCAGGGTTCCCATTTTTTATGGACAATAGGTATATTTGAATTTGGAGAAGATGATGTGAGTGTGTTTTACCATGAGATGTAGTGTTACCATGAGATGTGCTGGCTGCCAGCTTGGCTGGCTTCAAAAAAGGGTTGAGCCAATTTATGGAAGTCATGAGGACCAATGGCTGTTAGTCTTGATGACAGCGTGACTGCCTCTGAAGTCCATCTGCTGGGAGACGAGTGGGCTTCTTTGTGCAGTTGCTTGGCCACTTTAAGAACAGACTGCTAGACTAGGTGGGCCAGGGGGCCACTGTTTATGTACTTACCAAAATAACTGCTTCAGAGTTACAGCCAATCACAGAATATTCATTTACCCGAAGAAAATTAATAAAACCATGTGGAACAGGACATAGGCAGGTGCGACAAAGTTGTCACTGGGCACGTTACAATCTATGGGCGTTATGTTGGTAATCCAGGGATAGTAGTATATATTAGGTTATGAATCACTTAGGTACTTTTTTTTTACAGATTTTGCATGGTATTCAGGGCCCTATAATTGTAATTGCAATTGTGACTTTGTATACATTTCAGAATAGTATATAATGTTAAAACGGTTTAAAGAATTTCTGTCTCTTTGGTACTGTATAGGATTAATAAATAGAAGACTTTGCCTTTTGGCCAAAGTTTTTAAACCTGTTAAACACTGTACATCCTTAAAATGTATGATGGGCTGAAATAGAGCAACAGATACTGCTAAAGTATGACTCTAATTGGCAGCATATCCAAACACCAACTAGACATTTTCCAGAAATTAATATGATTAGTGTATTATTAAGTCAGAAGCTTTTCATTTGTAGGTCAACAGCAGACTGGAGTGATTGCTTACCCCCCTGCAGTGCCTCCAAGACCTCAGCCCTCACAGGTATATTTGGATTTCTATTAAACCTTAGTAACTTAGCAACATCTTCTGGCATTCTTGTTGTGATTGCATTTTCTCTAGGCCCTGAAATACAGTTACCCTCTTCATTACAGAACTCATTACCAAGGCTTAGCAGCATAAAATGCACTTATGCTAGTAATGCCATGAAGCTTTGCCAATGCAAACTTCATACTAGGCCTTTCTTGCAAAAAACAAGCAAGAAATTTGTATTCTCTAAATGAGTTCTCATAGTGTGACTGTGGCCTAACAGAACCATAATTTGATTTAGTTAGGAGTGATTAGATTAAGTGTGTAGTAGCAAACTTTCTTGATCAACATTTGCATTTGTTAAATTTTCAAAAGTTATTTGTTATTATAGGCTGGGAGTCACGTTCATCGACCAGCAGATGCTGATGGTCTAATAGTGCATAACAATACTTCACCTCAACAAATTCCAGAACAGCCAAACTTTGCAGACTTTAGCCATTTTGAGGTTTTTGCTGCATCGAGTGTAAATGAAGATGATGTTGAAGAAATTGAGAAACTTCCAGAAGTTGTACAGGTTAGCATATATCAATATATCTATATCTATATTTGTTTTACAGAAGTATATCTGTACAAATAGAAGTTACTATTTAAAAAAAATTCAGAGATTCTGGTGCTACTTCAGTAGGATGAAAAATTTGTATTAATTTCAACTGTTAGTTCCAGTGCCTTACTGCAGACAGCTGTTAAAAGATAGTGTAGGAATCTGCATTACAGAAATAAAAGCATAAGGATGCTCCAACAAGAATTTTTTATTCATTCTCTTGGATTTCTGCTAGTAAATGTTAAACATGAGATTTTATTGTTTATTAGTAAGGATATGGAAAACATTCCAACCTCAGAACAGCTATTTCAGGTCTTCAGGGGAAGCAATGGCGAACTGAAAATGGCTCCATGAAGAGAGGCCAATAGTCATGGCGGAAAGAGGAGCCGGTGAATGGATCAGCTCCTCGAAATTCCTCTCCAGATTAAGGAGAGAACTAGGATCACCCACAAGTTTGCTCCATACAGAGTCTCTCTGCAAAGAGATCGTAAAATAGCAATTTCCAGTGGGTTTTAGAGCGCTGGGGGCTGAGGAACCATCTTGCCTAAGCTGCAGTTCGGCATCTTCAAAAAGATGCTGGGTTCACCTATTTCCTCTCTTAATCACCTTAGAAAATTGCCTGGTATTGTTTTTTTGGATGTTAAGAACCTTCAGAAGAGCAAGTTTCATTATGCCGGAAGAGTTTCTTTCTATCCTTGGTGAAAGAAGTTTCATGTAAGTTTAAGGATTAAAAAGAAAACGTTTTGCTTTTGAAAAACAGCAAAAGGGGGACTAGAATGTTGATTGTGGAAAGTTAAGGGGCCAGATGGACTTGAAAGAATATTTTCTGTGGGTTGTTTAAAATTTTATAAAAATATATATGAAAATTTTGAAATTAACTGTAAGAAATTCTCCTATGGGAAAGTTTTGTTGATTGGAAAATAAACATGATAGAGGGGACTTTGACTAGAGGGAACCAGAGAAAACTAAAGATTACAATTAAAGAAGAGACCCATTAATACAATGGGGCAATACTATGTGATATAGAAGAAATCAAGGATATTTGGGAACCATGTACCCAGAAATTACTCTTAAGATTGTCTGCCACTATAAAAATGGATTTAACAGAAGCTATAGAAGAGGAACAGATTTTGCTGGACAAAATAGAGACTGAGGCTGAACTGAACATGGATCTGAAAATGGATTTAACAATGCCAGACTACAAGAGTGATATGGAAAAAGATGCCATATTGGATTTACAATTGAAACTGGCTGATGTCTTGATAATTAAAGGGACATACAAATAATAAATCAGAACCAGTGACTTGGAAAGCTTTCTTATCTTGGATTTACAAAAGAGACGTGTTAAACTAGTGAAGAAGTTTCTTGAGAGGAGACAAAGAGAAGATGACAAGAAATCAACTTGTGGGGCATTATTTGTGGGGCAAGCTTTTTAAAAGTAAGCGGAAGGAATATAAAGTGGATTTATTCAACCAGGGTTAAAATACATATGTTGTGGTTTCTGGTAGCTATTAATGGAACTTTCTTTTGACCAGGACTGAATGACAAGGCTTTAATAATTTGTTTATAGATAACAGATAAGATCTTAATGGATATTTGCTGATTAGGACTGAATGACGAGTTTTTACAATTGTTTATTGAACATATATATATTGTGGTTTCTGGTAGTTATTAATGGAATTTTATTTTATGTTTTTTTACTAGGACTGAATGATGAGGCTTTAAAGATTTGTTTATAGACAACAGATAAGATATGGGGAGAAATTTCTTTTGCTTTATTTTTCAGAGAAAGCGATAAGTTGGAATACAAAATGGATTTATTTGCTTAAGATGAAAATACATATGTTATTATTCCTGGTAGCTCTTTATGGACTTTTGCTGATTAGGACTGTATGATGAGTTTTTACAATTTGTTTATTGATAAGAGATGAGATGTGGGAAGAAGAAAAATTTTTAAACTGAAATATTAGAGAAGGTGTTAAGTTACTGAACTTGTTTATACCTATCCAGAGGGAAGGGGGAGTCATTTCATTGTATATCTTTTTTTTAATTTTTATTCTCTTTTTCTTTGCACCTCTTGCATTTTTTTCTTTACTTTTTATATTCTTCTTAGTTTGTATTAGTTTTTTATCTTTGCATTTGTAAACTTTAATAAAAATTATTATTAAAAAAACAGCTATTTCAGATTTTTCAAGCTAAGAACCAAACACCCATATTCTAACAAGTGATCCAAGAGTTATGACTGGCATATTATTTTCTAAACTCTGATTGGTGTGTGAAAGCAATAATAAATTCACAAGCAGCACCACTTTTATGACTGCTGCTGTTAGTTGGGGTAATTGAGTTAGGTGGAGGATGAGTGAGTGAGCATCAGTTATTAACCACACGTTCAAGATAAGAAATAATGTTCTGTCTGTACATTGAAGTGTTTTCTCCATTTGCAAGCATGGCAGGTAAACAAATGCACATTATAGATGTTGCTAATGCATTAACTTAGGTTTCAGATTACTACTGCTAAATGCAGAACTTGTGCATTTGATTTTATGTGTTGAGCTGTGAGGTTGATATCTTGAAATATGAAAGTGCATGTATAGCTACTATTCAAAGCATTCATTTGAGGGTAATTAATGTAATGCCAATTGTCTTTGTTTTTTAATAGCTGCTACGGAAAGACCAGATTCATAGTGCAAAAAGTATGCCCTTGTGTGTATTAGAAATCACACTTTCTTAAGCCAAAGAGAGTAGGGTGTGTTTTTTGGGGGGGGAGTGGAGGGAGGCTCAGTGGTTATTTATGAATTATTTTGAATTCAGTCCAATTGCTAGTACTTACCGTATTTTTCTTATAAGACTATAAGACGATACTTTTTTCTAAAATCCTTACCCTAAAAATTGAAGGGCGTCTTATTCAAGGGAGTCAGCGAGGAGAGAACCGCGCGGTGGCAAAACTGCCCATACTTTGTTTCTGCAGAGAGGCTTCCTCCTATTGCTAGCCTCCAATCACGAGTGAAATAGCTTGTCTCCCAAACAGATTTCCTCCAGTCACGACCCTTATGTAACTGACGTCAGCTGATGCTGAACAAACCAATTAGAGGAAGGCTGTCTGCAGAGACAAGCTATCGGCAGTTTCACTCGTGCTTGAATGTAATCAGTTATGCAAAAGAGCCTGGAAATAGAGCTGCAGAGAGATGGTTTGGACCTCCTCCCACCGAGTGTATCAGGTCAATGTTACCTAATTACTAAATAAAAATGTGTTCTGCACTATCTTTAAAATATTGATTTCTTAATTTGGGGTTGGAAAAATGGGGGTCGTCTTGTACATGGGGGCGTCTTATTGTTGGAAAAATACGGTATATCTTGTTAGACTCAGTGGGCTGACCTTGCTAGTCTTTTTAAAAAATTATCTTTTGGGGCAGTGTTTCTGTAGGTTGAATGGTAGGCCACATACACAGTGGACTACGACACCACTTACTTTTGTGGCCCTAGATTAAAATAGACAAACAAACAAACAATGGAACAGAGATTGAATTCCCATTGTTTTTATGGCAGAACACTCAAAACATTTTAAGTTGCTTGTTCTAGTAGAATACTTTGAGGCATTCCAGGTTTTATTCCATCAAGACCTTGAACTTGGCTTTTTTGTCTTAAGGTCAAAACAAATATATCTTCTCTTTTGTATACATCTGAAATGTGTTTATTTATACTGTTTTTTTTAATACAGAGTAATCACTTCTGATACAGGAATGCTAACTTTGGTAGTTTCAGGGGTCTACAGAAGCTGGCTAGGCTCCGTATCAACCTTCTAATAGTAAAGATTTTACAATTTTAGAGTTTATAATAACATTGCTCCTACACATAGATGTTTTATATAACATTCTAAAGAAATATATACAGTGTTGGTTTCCAGTGTTTTTGATAATAGTACTGTGAACTGTAAAATAAATTTTGGTTAGATTTTAAATAGTAAATAATAAGACAGTTCTAGTTCATAATCCTTATTGGTAGCTTAAATATAAAAATACTCAGTTCAAGTGAATCTCAGATGTATTAAATCCTAAAGCTTAGATATATTCATATAGCTGTTTGGATATTAAAAAAATTTTAAAACAGATATTTATGGAAACATTCTATTTTTCAGGCCTCATTAAGGCCCCCTGGTTGGCTTTTATTTCTAAAGAACATATATTCAACCATCACCATTTTTTAAAACTCCATTAAAAATTATATTACAATAAAATTACACAGAAAAATCTTGAGCCAAATGCTTGACAAAAGGAAGAGGGCAACTATGTTTTGTTAGAGAGGAAATTTAACATTTCCAGCCAATACTACTCTCAAAACTAACAAGATTCAATATGGCTTTACAAATGACAAATATACTTAGCAGTTTTGGTTGGGAGAAGATTACACCCTCCCCAAACAGACTTTTTGATGTTGGGGAAAGATGTTTCTTCTCACAGACTTTTTAGTGTATTTTTATAGTAGGTTGCCATATTTACCAGAAGGAAGTTGACCATGAATATAAGACTACCCCCATTAAGAAAAGTAGACAGAAAAAAATATTTTGAACAGTATGTTTTAGTAGATATGTGTGGTAATACACAATCAGTAAACATTCATACAGATATTACATTACTTGTTCATCTTTTTATCTTATGCTTCATTAGACATTATTAATATTATTTATCTCTTGATTTTATACCTCACGTTATCAATTTTCTTGGGATTGTGCTCTTCTTTATCAGTGTAATTGGCTTCACTCTATTCAACTTTTGTCTTAACTAAAGCATCTTGGTGTTATCTATGGGATTCTCCAGTGGCGTACAGAAATCACAAGTGCATGCACCCTGCCTTTCATACACACAAGGGTGCTCATCCACCTAATTCCCAGTCTATTTGTTATTCGTGCCAAGGTAGTAGAAGCAGAAGTATGTTTCCATCCACTTCGTACCCTGTCCCTACTTTCATTGCTTTATTCTTGTCCAAACTAAGAAGATAATGCTGTTTTAAGTAAACTACTTGAAAAAAGGGGGAACCTGCTTTGTCTGTATATTATCTCGTTTTTCCCCTAGAAGTTCTTTATATTTGTTTATGTATAGCATATTATCTGCCTTGGAGGCTCTATTGAGCAACGTTCTATAGACATTCTGTAAAGTAGCCAAGGCAAGGGCTAGGGCTATGACATGGGCTAGATTTGTTTTATCTAAAACAATGTACAGCTTTTGAAATACATTCAGCACAAGTAAGAGTCTCTACATCTGTATTCTAGCTGCCATGAGTTTGGTTTTAACTAAGTATATGCAAATTTCTGGACAAGGTATTTGAGCTTAGCTGAATTTAAATACCAGGAGTGATATCCTTCCATAAATTTGAAGAGCATTTTCATCGTTAGCCATGATAAATTTCTGGATTATGTCTCCCACTCTTTAGGTAGAAAAGCCCTCTGATTCTGCAGGTTCTCTAAGAGTTGCCAAAGGAGATGGGAGAATAGAAGACAAAACAGTTTCTACTACCCCTGCAAACACGGTATGCAACATACCTACAAGTGAATGTATCTTATGAAATATATTAATGATTTGGAGTCTTTGGTGTTCTCCGAGCTTGGTTGTTTTCTTACAGACATTTCATTACCCAACTAGGTAACATCTTCAGTGGTAGAAGGGAGTGGGGTTTGCTCTCTGTTTATATACAGTAGCTTGCCCTATCAGTGTTGGTGATGAGGGGGCATTGTTTTCTCCTTGGTAATTCCGTCATTAGGCTGTTGTTTACTGCTTGATTGTTTGTCTGGTGTTAATCCTGGTGTTAATCCCTGCTTATCTGGGTGTTGATTGCTGGCTAGGGGGTGTTCTGGCCTTTTTTTTTCCTTTTTAGCTTTTTATTGTCTCTTGAATGTTATGTAAATATTGTTTATCTCTGTGTGCCTGCTGATGGCTGACTTGTCTGAATACCAAGCTTCCAGGAATTCTCTAGCATTTTTGGATTTAGCTTGGTCTAAGATGCTGACAGTTTCCCAGTTGAAACTGTGGTTGAGTCTGTCCATGTGTTGTGAGATTAAGGAGTTTTCATCATGTCTTCTGACTGCTAGTTGGTATTCATGGCTGCGCTCTGCTAGTCTTCTTCCTGTCTGTCCTACATAGTGGCTGTTAAGGTCCTAACACTATATGTGGTCGATGACTCCTGTTTTTTCTTCATGGGCTACTGGGTCTTTTGATTTACTTAAGATGTTTTGGAGGGCTTTAGTTGGTTTGTGTGCTGCGGTGATGCCATGTGGTTATAATAGTCTGTTGGTTGTTTCTGAGACATTTCTGATGTATGGCAGTGTTACCCTTTTCGTACCTTGTGTTGGTTGAGTGGTATATTAATCATTGCACAGAAAGCAATTCATTTGGGTTCATTCTCTTTTCACCATTTATGGATAAAGAACATGGAACTGATAAGCTTTTTTTTTTTTTAAGAACTAAAGAAGCCATGGAAAATCAAGGAATTAGCATAAGGTGCCAGTGGCTGCTGATGTCATTTGCTGCTAATATCTTCAAAGAGTTTTATGAAAATTAGCTGCTGTTTGGTTGTTTGGTCAGGGAATTTAATCCTTTAGTAGTGCCTAACAACACTTCCTTGCACCTAGCAAAGAGTAAGACTACCAAGTGGGATGGCCTCTAAGAAGAGGTCCTATGCTCCTATGCACAGCTATCTTACAACTTGTAAAATTGTCTGTGACCTCTTAAAAAGAGACTTACAGAAAGATCTTTTTAAAACCAATAATTAATTTTATTAATTAGTTTAATCACTGAGGGCAGTGTATGTGTGCTTTCAAGTCAGTCTTGACTTCTGGCAACTGCCTGGACAAGTCCCTGCAGTTTTCTTGGCAAGATTTTGAAAGTACTTTGCCATTGCCTCCTTCCTAGGGCAGAGAGAGAGTGACTGGCCCAAGGTCACCCAGCTGGCTTTGTGCCTAAGGCAGGACTAGAATTCATAGTTTCCTGGTTTCTAGCCTGATGCCTTAACCACTACGCCAAAGTGGCTCTTATAGCTTATTTAATTAGTATTTGTAGTTATTTAGCCAACTAATTTTTCTGAGGACAGGTGAAACTTACTGCAATATGTATTAATGAACTCTGATGACTCTTCTTTTCAGGCCAAAGGCACTACACCTCTAGCACCACCACCAAAGCCTATCCGTAGAAGGCCAAAATCCGAAGATGAGCTGAGACCTGAAGTTGAGGAGCATGCGCAGAAAACAGGTGTCATAGCTGCTGTTCTTGCTTCTCAGCCATCTATTCCTAGGTAACCCAAGATGTGTATGAGTATCTCTGATACTGAGATATTTTCATTTTAAATAGCAAATACATTTATTAAAGAGGCACATAAATGGTCTGTGATGCTTGAATCCTTGAATTGCTAAGAAAGGCAGTGTAAACTAGCTTTAATCTGCATACAAAATTTAATCTGCATACAAACACTAATCCTATTTGGAAAATGGCTACGAAATATTTTGCAAACTACTTTTCAGTATCATGCGTATTAAAATTATATAAAAATCTGTGCGTATGTATGTGAGTAGAGTAGAGTAGAACAGAACAGAACAGAATAGAATAGAATAATAAATCATGCAAATGAATGGATGCACACAAACACTTCTTTCATCACATGGGGCTTTTATTATATGATTGAGAGAAATGCCCAGCTCTTGGGGGCAAGTTTTTTCATTTGCATGCCACGCTTAAAAAAAAAAAAAAGGATTCTAAGGTGTGTCCAAAGGGAGGGCTAAAGATTGGGACCTTTTGTATTTTTTCTAAGTTGCAGTGGTCAAAGTACAGAATAGGTGTTTTCAGTCTTGCAAACTGCTCCCCCCCCCCCCCATATGTGATTTTGCTGCTCAGTTTGGAGGTGTTCTGGGCAGGCAGCAAAATAGGAGCTGGGGGAATGCATATGGCCACTACCCACGCTTACACAGGCAGTCATTATATAAGCTGGTACAATACAGTTTAAGCTATTGTTGGAAACATGCTCAGTGATTTTAAAGCAATAAAGTTGTGAAGACTAAAGAATCTGATCCAATGAAATGTGCAGACAGCAGATTTGTTCTTTCAAACACTTGCAAAAAGCTACTGTATATAAACAGGGAGCAAACCCCACACTCACTCACACTGATGATGTTCCCTAGTTGGGTAATGAAACGTCTGCAAACAACCAACCAAGCTCAGAGAGCACCAAGGACTCCACAGTTCAACCTTGAGCTACATATATTTTCTTCTATTGGAACTTGCAAAGTAGGACAATTCAAAGATGATTTGAGTTGTTCTACATGGGATCTTTTCATGGAAAAAAAAAGTAAATGCATGTAAGCTTTAAATGCTTTAAATAGTAGTTCTGTAATCTGAGAAAACAGAATGCCAAAATTATAAAAAGCATATATTCTTTACAACTGTGCAACTAAACACATTAAAGAGCTAAGGAATTTAATGATGATTGCATTCAGAACAACTTGAGCTTTTAGGGGAAAAAAGTAATCTGCAATTCCTGAAAGCTGTTTCATGAAATATTCCCTCAGATCGGTGGGAAAGGACAAGAAAGCTATTCAGGCATCAATTAGGCGCAATAAGGAGACCAATACTGTTTTGGCCAGACTGAACAGTGAATTGCAGCAACAATTAAAGGTAAGAAAATTGAAAAGTTATTATGGGGTGTTTTCACACTTTACAAACCTACATTTTTATTCAGTACTGTACCTTCTGTTTAGTAAACTTGTAAAGGAAAAGCCCAGTATCCATAGCTCATGCTTTTAATTTGTATTTACTCTTGGAGACTCAGGTACTTCATATAGCTTAAGTTAGCCGTATTCTGCGGAATACCAGAGGCTTCAGAACATGTGGGAAATACTTGAACGAATTACGAGATCCAAAAGATTAGGGGGGAGAAGGGAAAAGAGCTATTCAGTTTGACTAGCCACATAAGTATCCTGTCTATGAATGAAGAGGAAATGTTGACAGATCTGTTCTCAGAAATCTCATTGAAACAGTTGGTGGAACAATCATCATTAGAAGATTTGGACTGCAAGTTCACAGAGAATATAAGCTTTTAATTCTTACTATATTTTTCCAGCAACTTAGCTCTGTAAAAGTGGGTTTTCAGCATTAGTTATATTCAAGATAACAACTCTTAAGACTAACAAATCTCACCATAGACAAACTATGACATGATATGCAGTTTATATATCCAGTTAAGATTTTCTGTCTACCAAATGTAGAAGAAAATTAAGAGCTTTGTTTAAACATGGTTTGGTTCAATATCCCTTTATTGATTTATTTTCTTACTTGCAAAGAAACCATAAGTGTTCCTCACTAAACAAGATTATTGAACAGGATTACTGATTGATGTTCTGTTTTCAAGAAAAATATACAGAATACTGGTTTAGACAGAAATTTTGCATACTGAAACAAAAGTTGTGTCTAAGTTCACTGTTTTACATTACTTGCACAAACACACAATTTTCTGTGTATCACTTAAAATCAGATATATAGATATATATATAGTAATACACTTTCATTGTGGTATCTAAATGGCAAATTTCTCCTTTCTAGGATGTTCTGGAAGAGAGAATTTCACTGGAGGTTCAACTGGAACAGCTTCGACCCTTCTCTCACTTATAAACCAATTGCCGTTAACTGTGAAATAATAACTCTGAAACCGAAAATTGGGTAAAAGGCCTAATCAAAATCCTACATGTTTCACTCAGTGCACTCTTAACTTTTTTTGTGTGTGTGATTGTTTTGTCCTCTGTCCACAGTTGTATTTAAGTAACTTTTTATAATTTTAATACAAAGAATGGAATAAGTGTTTCCTTGAATGTTCAATATATTGGCACTGCCAATCTTCCCATTTTCTTGGGAGGACATAATTTTTAAGTTGGAGCAAGGTTTATACAACTTAAGTGGCCTATATCCCAAACTGGAACTGAATACTTAATGAATTTTCTATATTTCACGTGAAAGATCATGAATAAAAACATCCCGATATCTACCTTTATCACAGAAGCACATATATTTATCATAAATGCCTTTTACACATCTATCTTATTGTGTAAATGGAAATTAGCCAGCTGTGGTCATCACTGATCCCTAAGTCAAAGTTTGCAGTCTTGCAAATCATCAGTAATTTCAGTAGCGTATTTTGTTGAGTAACCCAGCACCTTCCTAGTCCCCCACACATTCTTTTCAACGTTCCATACCAGATAAATTCTGTTGTCCTTGCCTGTTAATGTATTGCGTATGTGACCACAGCTTGACTATTGTTGAAATGTTTGCATTCATGACGTCATTTTGCAGTCTGCACACAAGTGTTTCTCTTCTGTGAAAGGATTGGGTGTTGATCTCAGTCATGCACATTTCCTGAACACCACATGTAGTTGCATGCTTTGCACATTACCCTTTACAAACTGGCACATCCACCAGACTTTACTGTAACACACTTTGTGGTCAAGAAATGTGTCAGTACCTCAACTCTCCCAGCCTTCCCCCTCAACTCCCCACCCCCACCCCAATTTGTGTTTCTTAAAGGGTTGGGTTGTTATTTCTGTTCATGTCTCCAAGCATTATTCTTATGGCTTGTAGACAGGCTTCATTATTAACACAAAGTTTCCTGAGTGTATCCTGCTATTCAGGTTGATGTACTGTATTAGGATTTGTTGTATATTGTATAATACACACCTTTTGATCTCATATGTAAATTTGCATTAATGCTGACTAACAGCAGATATTCTATTTAATGGCTTATTCTGGCTGTGGGATCATAGATGTTAAAATGCATGGAAGTATCTCAGCAGAATCAGAACTAGCAACTGTGTGATTTTTACAACAATAAAACAGCACAATATTTTAATTTGAGTTAATTCAATTTGGCTCAATAACACAGAATTAAGTGGGCTTGTGTACAACTTCTTACTAAATATGGAGTCAGTTATTTTAAGACTAGAACTGGGTGGGTTCATACATTATGCTAGGTTAAAATGAAAAACACGTGTTTAGCATTCTGCGGGAACCAAAGTTCATCTAGTTACAGAATTTCCTACTAGTCTAAGGTCACAGTCCTACATTCACTGATAATATTTGAAAACAAACCTTTTAGTAGAAAATAATGTTAAACATTTAGAAAGAGGCCAAAAAGTCATTAAAAGCATTCACTGTACATGCAAAACAGACAATACATTCAAAATAAACTGTAATGCATCATGGAGTTACCCACATTACGTTTAATGGTTCACTAATCCATTTCTACATGTTGTATGGCATAAAAAGAATATCAAGTCATAGCAAATGTAGTTTATTGTTTTACTAAACATTTTCTTCTGCATGAAACTATGTATATATGAATGAAAGCACTAGAAAGGTAGTTGCACTCCTTAGAAAAATATTAGATTCAGTCATTTAAACAAAACCACTTTATTCTCACAAACTTATTTTGAAGTTCATGAGTACCTGGGTGTAGAGTGTGCCTGCTCTATGGTATCACATGCTCAATCCTGACATTCTCACGTTCAAATCCATAGATTCCAGCTTTTACACAATATTTAGATTGTAGATTTTCTCCAGCACTAATCAGTACAAGGGTTGCAGATGCCTATCCAGTACTCATGCAAGATATGGATGCAAGCATAGTGATAGTGTTTGGAATAATTTCTACTGCAAAATTGAAAATTTCAGGTACAAAGCTTTTACTGTACAAGTAAAGTCCAAAGTCAGGCAAGGTGTATCTTATTGGTGATAAGAGAGTATTCCTTAAAAATTTCTGGTGTCTATTAGTCACATTGATAACCTATGACTCAACCACATTCCTGGTGGTTTACAGTAATAATCCATTGTATATACTTATTTCACACTGATTCTGCTTATAATAAACAATTACTGCAATTAATAGTCATACCAGATCATGAGCAACACATGGAAAATATACAGGTAGTCCTCATTTAGTGACTGCCTCATACAGCAACTGTTTGCAGTTATGATGGTGATGAAAAATAACTTTACGACCAATCCTCTCCTTTACAACCTTTGCAGGTTTGTAAAGCAAAAAAAAGCAGAAGTAAAATCATAAGCACAGTCAGTTTCACTTAGTGACCACTTTGCTTAATGACAGAGTTGTCAGTCCCAATTGTGGTCACTTAATGAGGACTACTTGTATTCAGTTTACATCCTCATTGATACTGCAATAGATTGCTCTTCGTAATGCAGAAAGCCATGCAAACTTGTCTTTATCTGTAGAACAAATCCATTGATGCCTGGGCCCTTGTAAAAGAAAAGCATTCTTGATATCTGTGAAAATAAGCAAAAAAAAAAAAGTTATTAATATTCCTTAAGAATATTTGTTGAGTCAGCATGTGCAGCAGTTAAAAATTAGAATGCACATACATTCCAAAAATGTCTATATTGGCTCACCCCATACTTGGTGATACACAAATATTGTTCAGTGTTCACAAAATGGTTATGGAATGAATAAGACTGGCTGCCTATCTAAGCCTAGATTTGTTATAAGTGGACATTATACTTGCACAAAATGCCTGAAAATTCCAACCTGTACGTATCTATGTATTTATTAAGAGATTTATATGGTTGCCTGCCTTACCTGTCATAACTTTGAGCAGCTTACAACAACCACAAAACATAAAAGAAGCAATAAAAACCAGCATCCAAAGAAATACAACTCCTGGTATCCAAAAACAACACTCCCCAATACTTAAACAATCGCTGAGCTCCATCCTCACTCTGTCCCAACACTTGGGTGAAGAGTCAGCTTTTTAAGGTCTTCTGGAAGACTAGAAGGGTGGGGGCCTCTACTGAGAAGACCAGCTTCCTAGGTCCTGATAGATGACAACATTTAAGGGAAGAGACCTGGAGCACTCCCCATATATGACCTGGCAGTACAGGGAGATATCCTCAGGAAGAAGTGGTTCTGCATATAACCTGGCCCCATGCCATGTACTGTACCATACACAGTTTCAGCCTTCCTATGAGGTTTATTATGAACGTGATATTCCCATGTGGTAGAGCTAGATAAAAGGTTTGTCTTACTCGGCTCCTCCTACCATGCATAGGAGGTTTGTCCAAACTGACCTATCACCACTAATAATTAAATGTAAGACTAACATGAAAGCCTATTTCTTTTTCCATTCTCCCCACCTCCAAAATGAAATATTTTATATTATAAACAGTTGCTCTCAAATACTTGTTCTCACTTTAGGGACTTCTGAATATTTTTAGAAGTGAATTAAGGTTTTTTCCCTGAGATGCACTACTCCAGAATTAGAAACTTAAAGGTGAGGATTTTTAATTTTTGTATGTGTGTGCGCCTTTGAGTCAGTTTTCACTCCTGGTGATTGCCAGGACTAGTCCCTGCAGTGTTCTTGGCAAGATTTTTTGGAAGTGGTTTGCCATTTCCTTCTTCCTAGGGCAGAGTGACTGGCACAAGGTCACCAGTTGGTTTTGTGCCTATGTGGGACTAGAACTCAGTCTCCTGGTTTCTAGCCTGGTGCCTTCACCACTACACCAAACTGGCTCTCTAAAGTTGAGTTTACAGATGTGTATACTTAATTATCTAAAGAAAATGGCATAGGGGACTAAAACACAGAAATGTACTAGCTGGAACTAGATGCTGTTCATCTGGCTTTAAAGGGAACCCCAATTTTAACAGGTTACATGATAGTAAAGATGCATGTGAATTGTCAAGGTACCCGTTACTCTCTCAGCTTCCAAACAGAGGCAGTTCTGCTCTTGTATGTTGATGAAGATTCTCAGTCATCCAGGTGGAATTATCTGGAGGTTGAGTCACAGCAACTGGGCTTCTTTTCTTTTGGTTCGATACTTTCACTGCTTGTCCAAGCAGCTTCTTCAGTCTAGAAAGTTGGTTAGGGGGGACCCCACAGCACTTCCAGGGTGGCTGTGTTTCTCACTGACACGATGGGCTCATTGAAGGGACAATAGGGTAGAGCTTGGAGAAAACCAAACAAACATTGGAGAAACCAAACAGCCTTTACACAAGAGGATGGCCTAGCACAGGAGGAGCAACAACACAGGATCAGAATCAGCAGTTTACCTTCATCTAAAGGAAAAAGAACACTCATCTGAGGACAATGTTCACATTTTGGACAGAGAAGATAGGTGGTTTGAGAGAGGAGTGAAGGAATCCATTTATGCCCAAGTGGAAAATCCTTCCCTCAATAGAGGTGGAGGCCTCAGACACAAATTGTCTCCCATTTTTCATGCTGCTCTTTCATTAGTCCCCAGGAAGATTAAGACCACAAGTTCACCAGGGAGGCAGCACTTAACGACCCACTTGGGGATGGGTGAGGGATTAGGAGCAAGACATCCACATCCCAAAGACTCTACTAATCACATCTCCTATTGTCCCTTCAATGAGCCCATCATGTCAGTGAGAAATGCAGCCACCCTGGAAGACATTTATGGGGTCCCCCCTAACCAACTTTCTAGACTGAAGAAGCTGCTTGGACAAGCAGCGAAAGTATCGAAACGAAAAGAAGCCCAGTTGCCATGACTCAACCTCCAGATTCTGCTCTTGTTCCGAGTCCAGAAGTAACTAATCTAATCCACAAATATTGGCTAAACAGGAAACACATACACCAAGGTGAGTGGGCTTTCCATCCTGTGTTTTGTTTCATGAACTCAAAACAGTGGTTGCTCTATTTGGACTCAGTGGACTCAAACAGTGATTGATCTACTTGTTTCAGAGCCAACAAAAATGCCCAATATGCCATCTTGATATATAGGATTCTAACATGAAGACCTTGGATATTCTGTTTACCCTTCAACCCTACTCTATATCTTTAGAAATGAGAGTCTCCCCTCCAGTGATAAAGCCTGTTACAGGAGGCGTTAAGATTTTATGAATCTCAGTAAGGCTCTTTGGAAGAATTTCCAGTCATTGTCCAAGACTATTTGAAATCTAAATGGATTATATAAATGCCATATGACTTCTAAGTAATACCAAGTCAGGTTAGTGAGATTGCACTCTAAGTTTGTTAATGCTACGTGGCTCATATTTCAACTAAAACCAACAATTATAAGTTGACTTGGAAAATGTCCCAAAGTTGTCATAAATGTCACTGATTTACTCCACTTAAAGGTGATTTCCTAATGTTTTAGTCTTTTTTGCATGACAGTCTACCTAAACATCTTCCTCCCGTTCTTCTCATCAGGCAAGCTGCAACAATAGACACCATTCTCTGAATTGGTGATAAACCATATTTGTGAAATATTTGCTTCATGGAACTTCTTTTACCTTTCTCTTGTTTTTTCCATAGATTTCCCTACTGAGATCTGCCTTTACACTGAAGATTCTCACAAGTCACCTGTTTGAGTCTCAGCTCCATTCCTCTCAATGATTATAATTTGAATGTTACTTTCCTAATTGTTCTAACATCTGTCAGAAGACAAGGGGAACAAGATAGACATTCAACAAGAGAAAAACTTATTATATGTGATTCTTAAGTTTGATATTTTTATCAATATCACCAAACTTCATTTTGCTCCAGCCACAGAAAACTGCCCTTCCTGATTTTGTCCTAAGTTTCCCACACCAAAAAAAAAAAAAAATTTGTAGAAACTTAATATGCCAAAGACTCTGGAAAGTTACATTAATTACACCATGAATTCTAGTAGTGTGATGTTTTTGCTTCACTTACATTAAGAAAAGAATGGCAAGAGTCACTATCATAAGCTGGGTCAGTCACTATCCCTGCCTCCAGACATTACTGCTCAATTCTCCTCCTTGAACCTTCAGTTTTAGCACCCTTTTTTTCAACCTAAACCCAATGAAAGACATTGGTAAACTTCTTTCAGATCTCCTTTGCTGGCATCATCATGCATTAGTTTACCCCTAGTGGTCTTATTTGTTATGGCTTAATTGCTGAAATACAAAGGTGTCTCTGTTGAACGTACATGTTGGGACAACTTTGACTTTAATAATCATGATTACTGAAGGTTACTATTTGCCCTTGTTAGATTTTAAATGCTCATCTTAATTCTGACCTAGTTTGATATCTTTAGAATGGGTGCCTGTGTGGTTATTAACTTCTAGTTGTTTGGTTTGATTCTGGCCCTGCTTCTAAAATGTAGTAGGGATGGGTCCATCTTTAGATGTATTTGATACAAATATGTTTGCGTTCACTGGAATATTTCTGGTTAAGTTACTTTGCTCACAATGTGCAGATTTATAAAAGGGTCAGGCTTTTGTCCTTGAGTCAGAAGTCAGCAAATGTCCTAAGGGGACCGGAATGAGGGTAATGTAAGTATTCATTACATTATTGAGCGGTTATTTTTAACTATCATCAGTTTGATTTGCATTGTTCAGTTGTTTCTTTGTGTCTGGGTACACTTGTTAGTTTGTCTTTTAAATAGACCTCCAGAATTTCAAATAAAGCCTTGAGGGATTTGGATACAATTTACCATCCATTCCAGTGTTCTGCACTCATTTTGATAAATCTGCCATCCCAGCAGCAAATTTTAAGACTTACAGCAGAGAGTGAAAGTGGATTTTTTTTCTCTCTCTCCTGCATCAACAGGGGGAAGAAAAAGAACAGCCACAGGAGGAGGAAAGTGAGGGGACTGGAATTCCTAGCAACTACATGCTAACACCTCTTCCCATGACTTCTACTACACTGCTGATGGAGAAGCCAAAACTGGACTTAGGTCTTTCTGGTCAACGAGGAGTAAAGCAGGAAACCCCATTCCATTTTCTTCACAAAAGCTTTTGACAAGGATTCCTACAGAACAGTTCTGCTCATTTATATTGTATCCTCGTGAATGTAATATAACTTGTTCCTTTTTTTATCCACTCAAAATATTATCATGTCCTCCCTTTCCAAAAGGTTACAGCTTCTGTAATCCTCACCCCTGCCTTTCAAGGAATTAAGCATCTCCTGCCAGCTCCATTCTTCACTGACCAAAGAGACACCACCTAAGTCTCAATCAGCAGTGCCTGCAAGGGGGGTGGGGGAGGAGTAAAAACAAGTCAAGATGGCCATCATGGAAGCATGACCAAAGCCCCATCCCTTTTGTACATGCATCAACATCAGACATGTATACAAAGGAGTGGAGTTTCAATCACACTGTCACATCCACCATTTTGCTCTTTTTTTATCACCACCACCCGCCCCTCCTGCAGATGCTCAAATTCCCAGTTCGTTTCTTATGTGAAAAACTTCACTTCAGAAATTGCATACTCATTGGAGTATTGGGCTGGAGATCACTAAAACAGGAGCTTCTCCTGCTACGTTAAAAATAAAAAAAATAAAAAATTCAAGAATCACTTTCAAAAGCAGTGTTGTATGTTACAAAGAAGAGAGAGCCAGTTTGGTGTAGTGGTTAAGGCACCAGGCTAGAAACTGGAAGACTGGGAATTCTAATCCCACTTTAGGCACAAAGCCAGCTAGGCAACCTTAGGCCAGTCCCTCTTTCTCAGCCCTAGAAAGAAGGCAAGGGCAAAGTACATGTGAAAATCCTGCCAAGAAAATTGCAGGCAATCAAGACTCACCAAAGGCATCACATAGTCTGATACTGAGAATGTCCGTGAGATTTGTAACAATGTTACTGTTTTAATTAAAAACATATTTAAAAAAAAATTCTAAGAATGCATTCAAATTTTGTACTATTTTAGGGTAATGAAAAAGCATACATTTAGAATCTGGAATATCTTCAGTCTGGAGCTGATGAAGCATTATTGTAGCCAAAAACTGATAAGTAACTTTGGGGATTCGTTCAAAGGGCTTATAAGAGATGCTGCGTTGTGAAATAACAAGGATGTCATTGAACAGGAAAAGTCTAAGATCGTGGGTATGTTCATACAACCTGAAAAATTGAAAGAAGATTCGTTTCATTAACGTGTTAATATAATCAATTTATAAGTAATCTAACTTAATCACAGGAGAATATTCAGATGTAGTAAGCTTTCTTTAAAAGTATTATAGTGAAAATGGATTAAAAGTGTATTAAAAAAGAAAAAGCCTATACCTTGAGAAGTACAGTATAACACTATTTCAGTGTGCCCATTTTTTACTATGGTATGTCCTAAGAATCTTTAGCTACTGCTATGGAAAATAATATTTTGAGAATTCAGTTTAGGTAGATATATTTCAATATTTCTTTGTATTTAGGTGATATACAGCTGATGTTTCCAAACCTCATACAGTCTTCTTTTAGCATTTTCAATGAAAAAGTTTTATTTTGCAAAGTGTCAAGGTTTTTTAATTATTAAAACCAAGCATATTTATTTCTTGCCCAACCCAAATCCTAATCACTAGTTTTATTCATGGTTCAAGCAACACACAGACTTCTATTATCTTAGGGATTGACAGTACTGCAAAGTCTAAGCACCTCTGAATTATATAAATGACTTAAATCTTAAAAATGGAAGAACATATCCAGAAACAATGCCGCATGTGCTCTGCTTTTAATTACTTGTTTTACACAAGAAGATTCTATCATCTTTGAAACCTTTTAAAATACATGTACATTTTAAAAAGTTATAAATGCTCATCTGTCCCCATTCTCAAGGCACTGTTTCTACACAGTGCTAGCTCAATCACAGAAGACTATTCATGTTGACAAGATGAATAATTTGCTAATCATTAAAGACATAAGGTGAAGAACACAATATTGTTAGATATGTTGATCATAGGTATGCATGAGTCTGTGTATCATATCCAGGCAGCTTTATCAGCTGCCCCCAAATCCTAAAGCTACCTGTGTGTTATTTTAAAAGAAGCAGGGGAGTCTAAAGTTCTCTGGTTTATATTAACAGCTTAGTTAAATGGATTGTTCAGTGTTGGAAAGTGCTAGAAACACAAAATACTTTGGACTGATACAATAAAATACAAAAGTTAACTAACTTTATCCAATTAAAGTATTTCCTTAGCTGTTCACACTCAACGTTCAGACAGTGAGAACCTTATTAAAAATGCTGATTTGTTGTACATTTTTGGAGTGACAAATGTTAGTGGCACAATTGTCCATAAGGTTTTGCCCAATGATATAGTTATTTTATTTTCAATTGTATTATTGTCATCTTACATTTATTTTTTATCCTTTTATTTATAAATGTATAAACCATTTCAGTCAAGATTACTCTAAGCAGTATACAAAAGCAACAGCTGCAGCTAATGCATTAGTAACAGTAATATACAACAAGAGAAATACAATAGAAGACTAGAGTTTAAATTAGGGTTAATATTTCCGGAGCCAGGAGCTGTACCGCACTCAAGTCCCAAGGGTTTCCAGATCAGCCACATTCTTATGACCTTCCAGAAGGATGGGAGAGTGGAAGCTACCCTTGCCTTAGGGGGCAAGCTGCTCCAGAGTAGGGGAGCCCCTAAAGAGAATGCCCCCTTTCAGGACCCCTTGAGGGATGGGGACCTTCAGCTATCTGTGCAGGCATTCTCTGTGCCCTTGGATTGGGTGGGCAGAATCTCTATGGATAAGCAGTCTCAAAAATAAATACTGTAGGGCTTTACAGGTGTGTTTATACAGGTGTGTTTATGTTTATGTTTATATTATACTATTTTTTTAAACAAAGAATTTATTGCAATCTAAAAAGGAAGGTACGCAACATGACACACATTATTTACACAGTAAATAATTCAACACCATTTAGCATTTATTATCTGTATGGTCTCCATTTAGAAAGAAGAAAGCCTTAAAAAAACAAATGGAGGGGCATTTGTATAAAGCTACTCTACATTTTGTTTATATTATCCCTTAATATTTCTAATGATACATTTACCTGAATGGCATATTCATTCTCTGAGAACAATTTAGCTGGGCCACATCTTGCACCATAATTAGATATCTACTGGGTTTCAGTAACTGCTGTGAATTAGAATATTAAAAAATATGCAGACTGTTACAAAATTGCTTCATTATTATATGTACTTTGCATTTGATTACAATTTTTATAAATCACAGACTTCTAAAATGTTTAAACATCAAGAATACTTTTTGCCATATTGATCAAGATTCTGTTTACTCTTTATTTTTATGCATTTATTTCAATCTATATGGTTACCCATCTCAACATCATGACTATGGGTAGCAAACAGCAATTAAAAAACATAAAACAACAACACTCCAATAAATATGTAAATGGATGCCAAGGCAAAAAACAATCTGATCCAACAATACAACCATCCATGGGCTCTCTCACATATTCCAGTCCCCGTGTCCAGTGGCACAACCAGATCTTCAACAAATGCTTGTTGACAGAAGCTGTGATGCTACCAGCCTTGAAGGAGACAGTGGTGCATCTTCTCCTAAATAGGTCATTTCTTGATCCATCCAGATTTGATCATTTTCATCCTATCTTTTTGGGGGAGAATATGGTGGTGATTCATGGGATCCTAGAGATAATAGATTATCTGGACCTTTTTCAGTTTGAACCCTGACTGCATTGGTTGCAACAACATCATTGGTTGCTCTAGCAGATGATCTCTGTCAAGACTTGGATGGGGAGAAATGTACCCATCTTACTCGTCTTTGACCTCTTGGCAGCTTTTGAAACCATCAACTGTCACATTTTTCTGGACATCTGTGAAGGTTGGGAATGGGAGGAACAGTTATGATTGTTCTACTCTTACTTGAGTGGGCAGTTCAGTCAGTGGTAAGGCAGGAACTTTGGTCAAACCTTTGGATGCTCCAATTCAGGGTGCCACAGGGTTTAGTTTGTTCCTGCATGACCTGGGAGAATCATCCATATTAATATTAACATGCTGATGACACTGCCAGCTCAGACCAAGCTTGAAATGCTATGGAGATCTTGAACTGGTGTCTGGAAATAGTTAGGGTCTGGAATAGGGAGAAACAGATTCAAACTAAACCCTAACAAAATCTAAACCCTAACAATATGAAGCTACATGTGTTTATCAACATCAGGTTGTTAATATCAAACTGAGTGGCTCTTGCTGGGATCATGATCTCCCAGAATAAGCTGATCCTTGAGTTAGGGTTGGGGAAGGATCTTCCTGTGTTGACAACTCCTGCTAAATCAGCACGTGGCAGCTGTGGCAAGGGGACTTGTCCCTCAGCTTTGGTTGACACAACAGTTGTAGCTCTACTTACCCACAATGATTTGGTGTCAGTAACTCACACCCAGACCACCTCACAGCTGAGCTATCATGATGCACTCAACATGGGGCTGCCTTTGAAGATGACTCAAAAGCTACAGAAACCTTATTACTAGTCAAGGACACTAGTTACCATAGAATAACACAATGAGGTACAATGAGTTTGCTTCATTGGTTGCAGTAGGCTTCCAGGCTCAATTCAAAGAGCTGGTTATCACCTATACAGCACAGCATCAGAATATATCACTCTATGATTCTACCCTTCTGGTTTATAAATGTTGTAAAATACATAAATATCCCTCTTTTTTCTCTGAAGGAACTATGTGTAGGAATCTTCTGAATTTTTTTTCCCCATATCAGTCCTATAGGGTAGAACAGGCTGAAAAAGAGCAACTAGCAAAAGTTACCCAATGAGTTCTTTGCTTAAGTGGGATTAGAGCCTAGTTCAAGTCCAATACCTCAGCCACTATCTTCTACTTGCTATAAGTTTTAATTTATTTTCATGGTTTTATTGCTTTGTACACACTGTCCTGTAACTGACACATTCCCACATGGCACTTTTTAATACTTTTTCAGTCAGACTTCCTCATTCATAAAAGGCATTTGCTTTTCTTAGTCATTCTCCCAAAACACATTTCTTTGATTTTTAGTAAATCTATTTGTTTTCTCTTTGTCATTTATTGTTGAACACATAAAACTCATCCTATGGGAACATCTTCTGACTTTATTACACATAAATGCCATGCACTTGCTGTGCAGTTCGGTTCATATAAACAAAGCTGAGTACTTACAGGACCTCCTTGGATGAGCCTTTGTGTACTCAATAGCTGATCGTTTCTGCCCACATTCAGTTTCAACTAGAAAATTTAATATATGGAAAGCAAGTTGGTGCAAGGGATCTATTTTCACAAGTTTTAGAGGGCTGTGCTACATAATGTGAGAAGACATTCTTTTAAAATGTTACGCTTTAAGTTATTTTTTTTTAAAAATGAAGTCAAATTTAGCACAGTGAATCAGTCATATATGTTTGGATTAAATCTTGAGGACCAGCTCTGTTTTGTCATCCCTCAAAGCATTTTTTTCTGAAATGGATCAGCTCAAATTACTGTCTGCTAAGAAAATCTAATTCCCCTCATGCACAATCATTTCAATATTCATATAAAAAGTCACCTGTCTGAAAATACTTGCATAAACCTAGAACACCTAACTAAACTTCTGTGGGAGCAGATTGCCTTCAGACAAGTTCTGATGATTGATGACTTACATGGTAGACTCCCTAGGTAAAAATTAACAGCTGCATGAAGAAAGCATACCAGCAGAACAACTGAGCATTTACACATGTACTGCATTTATTGGGCAGTCATAGATCTATTACAGAATACAAATATGCAAACCCAAAACAGAAACCAAAAAAACTCTCAATGACGTAGGTAAGAGAGGGCAGCTTGCAAAAAAAGGACAATGGCATATGAAAAGTTGTGGACCCATCCCTCCATGTTTTTATAGATGCCCAAAAATAGGCAAACCAGACATGGCACCCATCTAATTGTGTTGCTATCAGAAACCCCAACATACAACTTAGCCAAGAACTCACCAAAAAACTTGGAAATTACATAAATAGGAATGAACATACTATTAATTCACCATTACAGTATCTGCAGAAAATCAAAGCTTAACAACTGAGGAAGATGAAATCATTCCCTTATTTTATGTCACCACACTCTACACACCCCTGGATCCAAAAGAATCCATTGAAGCCTTATTATATGAAGCACCAAACCTAGCCAATCATACAAACATTTTAATACATAGAACCATGAAACTTAAGGACCTTTCCCTATGGACTTACTCTCAGTCTGAGGGACAGATATACAGAACAAACTAATCAGAGGAACCCTTATGGGAATACCTATCTCAGGATTCATAGCAAAAGCCATCATGCAACTTTGGGAAGCAACTGCCCTCCCACACGTACAATCCAAAATGTAGATTCTGTTATGGGTACAAAACATTTGTCATAATCAAAAAAGGTAACATAGAGAACACACGCAACACAATCAATAACATCTTGAACATGAAAAAACTACACTTCCTAGATATTCTTATCAGCAGAGGAAACAATGGCATGTATATCAAAAAACAACACATACAAACCAAGAATTGCACTACCAAAGTGACAATCCAACTGCCAATAAGAAAAGCTGCATAAAAGAATTATTTTCCCATCAGCCACTTCAACTGCTGATTTTCCCATCAGCCACTTCTTTCCCATCAGAACTTCTTTTCCCATCAGCAACTTCAACTTTTACTTCAACTGCTAGACATTAGAGTGGCCCCCAAACCAACAAAATCTCTCCAATCTTAAGCAAACCCAAAGATGCAACAACCTAAGCATACAGAATGGAATTATTTACAACAAACAAGTGAAAAGACTGTGAAAGCCACCATGTAGGACAAACAAGCAGAGGATTAACAGAACACATACTGTACATGAACACCAGTTAGCAGTCAGAAGACATGACGAATGTTCTTTAATTTTAAATTTAATCATTTTTTATTTTAATCTAACACATAGACACATTTAATCACAAATTCAAGTGGGGAACTGTAACCCTTTTAGATCAAGACAAATCCCACAATGCAAGAGAATTCTCAGAAGCCTGGCATTCTGACAGATCAGCCATTAACAAACACATAGAGATAAACCTGGTCTATCACCTATTTAATGGGTGGGAGAATGTTCTAATGGGTAGAAGTTGGTACTAATTCTCCCTGTGATAGGAATTCTGCAGGCTAGTCCCATTGCTTGAAAAAGCTCTCTCTGGTTACTGTATGTCTAAACTTGAATATGGGCACATCTGGAAGGGTCTGCAAAGATGTGAAATGGAACAGCTGTGACTGGAATTTCTCAGCATAGCTTGCTACTTTGAACTCCTATTAGCCACAAAGGAAATACCACACAGTTATTTTGTGCCTGTCTGCTTTTCCTTCTGCAACTTACAGCAGCTCCAGAATGTGACTGAAATTGTGGGAGCCCCACTTCATTAAAGGAGGAGGAGGAGGAGGAGGAGGAACTCCTGTTTTCCAGTCACAATCTAAATTGGGATAATTATACTATTGCATGTAGCATACAATAAATCTCATTCAACTAAAAGGCTGCAAAATAATCATCCTGCTGAAACAAATGTAGAACAGACCTGATCTATATAATCCTTGTGTTGATTCATTTGCTTAATTGCAGTAGTCAAGTCTTCGTGGTCAGTGTGTTCTTGAGGAGTGTAAAGTCTAAGAGCACAGAGGAGAGTGATGTATTCTTCGACCCTCTTAGCAGGGCACAGCAGAAGTTCTTGTAAGCTACACAGCAAACACATACACTTAATATTTTGATTAGAAAAATAGCAGATAAGCACAGTGGTTAAAACAAATTGCCAAGAGATTTAAAATGTAGAGCTAAGTCAACTAACCCATTTGGTAGGAACTACTGTTCTACAACCCATTTAACTCTCTAGAATCTTATCTATAAAATCTGATGCTGTACAGATTGCTATGATCTGAATGCTGGATACATTACTATATTTTACTTTACAATGAAGATTGCTCTAATGTTCAGTGCTGCCATCATCACAACTTTAAAAGACCACAACACCAGATATGCACATTTCATAAATAAAAGATACCAGACAACCTGTGACCCACTGGGTTCATGTTTCAGATATTTCCTTGCTTTAAACAGAACGGCCATGGGCAGGCAAAAAAGCAGTGAAAGCAGGAGCAACTTCCAACTTCTTGCTGGCTTCCTCATTGACTTTCCTTGTGGGAAGTGGCAGGAAGTGTCAGAAATCTTCCTTCCTTCCTTCCTTCCTTCCTTCCTTTCTTCCTTCCTTCCTTCCTTCCTTCCTTCCTTCCTCCCTCCCTCCCTCCCCACACACCCTTCTCAACCCCCACACACCCTCCATGACCTGTGACTTACCCTCGTGACCTTCCTCATGCCACATCCTCACACACCCTCCCCAACCTGTGCCACACCACCCACACCCTCCTGGACCCGCACCCTCAAACACCCTCCCTGACACCGCCTCTCAGACACCCCCCACACTGCACCTCTCACACATCCCCACGCACCCTCCCCATGCAGCCTCGCTGCACCTCTTGCGCACCCCCTCACTCTCTCCCCCACCCAGCAGCAGCCACTTACCTGCCTGCTGGCTTTGGACTTGCAACTTCCTCCCAGCTTCCCCACTAACTTTGCTTGAGAGAAGCTGGCAGGGAGCGTCAGCAATCAGAATTGAGTTTAGACTTCCTGGCGGCTTCCCCACTGACTTGTGGGAAGCTGTCAGGGAATGTTGGAAATGACAATCACATGACTGTGGCTGACCGCAGCGGTGCTGAAGTGACAGCAGCGCAGGGGCGCTGAAGCAGCCACAACTTTGCCAAATTTCAGTCCCACAGGAATAACAGGTCCTGGATTTTGGATGCATTCTATAAGTTAGCCCAATTGAGGTACCTTGGTTCAAAAATTGTTGCCCTATGATGCACCGTTTCACCCAACTGAAGGTTACAAACAGATACAAGAATTTTAGTAGCATATAGATGTGCCAATTGTTTGGCTCCCAGGCTATGACAATCCTTTCCTTGTGTGAAATTGCAGGGTTACCTTCTCATGGTGGTAACAACAGTCCGATCATGTCTTTTCAAGAAAGCACGGAATACTGGAATAGTTTCTCGGCACTGTGGAAGCAAGAGGTTTGGATGATCAGGATGACCGGATTATATATGAAATAGGCCAATTTGTGTTTCGGAGGGGGCGGGGGAAGTATTGCGGATACTGCCAGTTTCTAAAAGTGCTGCATTAGAATCTAGAGCTGTCTCTAAACTGAGCTCTCACAATTTGCAACATCATTCAATCACACATTAGAAGTTTAGCATTCAAGACCCATCAAGGAAAGTGTGTTATACTAAATCTCTCTTCAAGGATATGGTGGTGAAAAAAACAAGGACTCAAATGAAGGCAGGTCACCTGGCGTACAATATAACTATAAGTATGGATGAATTCATACTTTCGTTTCTCTTATTTTTAATTTTCATTATTCTAAGTAGGTCTCAGAGCAAAAATGAGAAGTACATCATTATACAAACCGAAGAATATACCAATGGATAACAGGAACAGATAAATTTCTAGTTCATCGTACCTAACAACTTAAAACAGTTCTGTACTGTAGAGAACTGAATATAGGATATAAATGTAAACATGTTTTTAGTAGCTAGTTACTATTGGTTGAAAGTTTCAAGCAATGCACTCATGGATTGAATGATTTGAATGAATATGATTGATAATGATTTGAATGAACACATACTTCTTTTTATGTAATAAAAACAGATGTATTTCAGCTGGCAGATTTGTTGCCAACATTTAACTTGTTCAACTGAGCTTGTGAAGAATGACAATCAAGCCCACTCTTCTCTGAGTCCCTCTGGAGATACACGCCATCTCTCCAAATACAGCATGGAAACCTGAAGCAGTGGGGAACTTTCATGTACATGTGAAGGTGGGACTCAGCTTGTCTCTGCCTGACTTGAGCGTTATTTTCCAGAAACAACATGTGGGCACCCTTCAGCTTTGCTAAAGCAGAAATCATTTCACATTACCCCAATCTATCAGCACTCTGTCACAGCATAACTCTTCACTTCCTTGGCCAGGCAGTTCGTAAAATGCTTTCTGTCCAAAGGATATCATGTTGTTATGAGCGTTAATTAGAAGTATGTGCATCTGCTACAGGTCAAGACTGTTTCATTAAAGGAAAATTTGTTTTGACAATCAGTAAGAGAAGGTAACATCAAACACGTGTTAAGAAGTGCTGAAGGGAGCTGCAGCAGGAAATGTATTCAGACAGCTGCCTTAATGGACTTCCCAACACATTTTGAGGAAAGTATCTATTTGTGCACCTTTTTTCCCCCCTTAGAGTTTTGTACAATGATATGTGTCCCTCAACTTTTGGATAAGAACTACACCCTCCAACAATCTGCACCCAGATGTGTTGGATTATAAAGCCCATCAATCCCCATCAACACAATGATGAGAACTGAAATTTAACATTTTCTAAGTTGGGTTGGAGAAGGCTGGTTTAGGAACTCTCTGGGTAGGCAGACCAGATAAGAAAAAAAGTCCACTGCCATAAACCATGGTTTGCATGCACCTTTGTGCCAACTTGATGGACATTAAACAGTAATTTGTGCCCCAGCCTATGGTTGTGTATGATTATGATTTGAATGAACACATACTTCTTTTTATGCAATAAAAACAGATTTCAGCTGGCAGATTTGTTGCCAACATTTGATTTAGTTTGAGCTGTTCAATGAGTTAACATTAAGGCCATCCAATTCACAGACATGAATAAGGACAAGACTTTACAATCCTGATTAAGCATCTGATATGGCAGATATTGTTCACATTATACTATTGTGTAAATTGATATCCCATATAGCTAAAACAATCCAAGTGTCAGTTCTGGAGATAAATCTGAAACTAACTTGCCAAAATTGTCCTTTCATCCATTTGATACTGTGTGAAATTGAAATGCCACAATGAATAGCAGCTGGCTTATACTAGGCTAAGGAGATCACAGCTCTGCAAAAACAGGGAGGAGGGCTACACAGTAAAATTGATTAAAATCACTTTATGAAATGTATTATTATTTATTAAACCAACCTATATAGCCACCCATCTCACCACAGGCAAATATGGGCGGCATACAACACAGCTAAAAACAGTCAATAAATACATTAAAAATATAAAAAGCAAAATAAAACAGAGAATAAAAGAATGTTTAAAATAAGGGAGCCACCTCACTAATTCCCAAAACTGACTGAGGTAGGTAATGAGGTAAGTAGGTAAAATAGGTAACGAATGAGAAGAAGGAAGTTATGTTAGTCCAGAAAGATGAAATGAATCACAGGGAAAAAACTAACACTGCTCTCAGGTTAGAAACAAACAGACTAAAAAGAAACAAATAACTCAGTAGCAATAACTTTTTGCCATAATGCATGCTGGCCTCAAGGAGGAGGAACCTGAAAATCCTCCAGGCATGATCACAGGCTGCTTCATACTTATTTTCTGGCTCCGTTGAGATGAGGAGAATTCCAGTTAAACCTGTTGCATGCATGCTAGCCAAACCCAAAGGCTTCCATCATGGCACCATTTGAAAGTTGTAAAAGGAAAATGCCCTTCATGCATTTTAAATGAATTAGCAAGAGTCTCCTAAACCCATAGAGAAGACTAAGCCAGATCGTGCAAGATTGGTGTACTCTTACCTTGTCTATAGTTTTCAGAATTACTGTATAGTTGTTGAAAAAGTTTGCATATGTTTGAAATTGCTGGCCCAACTTAATGAATATGTCTCCTAAGTTTTGGGCAGGGCTCCATTCATTAAGCCTTCGTGTTAACTCAGCTAAAAAGCACCTGTATTTGGAACAGACATAGAAGGGTGTTTCTATCTTTCTATCTGGTTGCAGACAAGTTGGAACAACTGGTGATAACAACTTATGTTTCCACATCTAAGGCATCATCTCCCTCCCAGTTTGCATGAGGCAGGAGCTAAGGGTTACCTTGGATACATTAATGTGTCTGTCTCGTCTCTAGCAGAAGAGAAACCCAGGAAGACTACAGAAGATTATTGACCAAATATTAATTTATCACAAGTAAGTTGCCCAACCATAACTTCTTCTATTCCTAGAGGATAATTTCAGCACATATTAGGTATCCAAGTAGAAATCTGAGGAAGCAGAGAAGGGTAGAATATGGTCTGTCCCTTGAAAAATAGTCCGTCCTTCTAATTACTGCTGTTCCATGCATATTTCACTAAGAAGATCCACTGTGTCTGGTTATTGAAGTCTACCTTATACCAAGTGATTCCATACATCTAGAGTCATGTTAGGTGATTATATATTAGAACCACCTATATATAAACAAGTATCTCAGCTTTCTATAGCCTTTAGCAAATTTGATACTTTACCTGACCTGCATTTTTTAAAAAACATATCTAAGCGTTCAGGCAGTTACCTCTGGGAAATTTTGTTAAATCACCTGCATGAATGGAATGCTTGCCAATCCAGACTTGTCTATAATAGCTGACGTTACATCAGCCAGCAGCACCTGGCCAGCCTAAGCAGAGTCAGGCCTGAATGCCAGAAGGGGGAACTAAGAATTCCAGAGCTGTAGGCGAGATTGGGAACTGGAAAAAAAAAACCCATCTTGGAAGAAAGCAGTGGCAAAGCACTTATGTACTGTTGTCAAGAATATACAGTACATATACATATATGTCTGTGAAATCACTAGGAGATAAGCTCGATTTAAATATTTTTTTAGAACAATAGCACAGTGAAAGTTACCTACCAGAGAAATAATACCAACACAATAAAGTACAGTATGTGGACTTTTTGTTAGCCTCTTCTCATATGGGAACCTATATATTCACTGCTGGATGCTTACCTCCACAATAATTATAACTAGTGCCCTATTTGATCCTGTAGTCTCACATGGCACAAAACCACAATTGAAAGATACTTTATAACGAGACCAGTATTAAATATTTTAAGCTCAATATGTGAACCTAAGATTAAATTTGCTCTTTTATACTTGCTTCTTTATCTCGGTGACTTGCCTCTTTTTCACATTTATCCTCTTCTGAACTTTCCCATGCTTTCTTGTCCTATTATCTAGCTGTTTTCCTTAACCAGTTTCATTATTTCTATCAGGGAATGGTAAAGGAAACATTTTGGAAACATTTTCCTACTATAATCTGTACGTGTTATCCTATTCAGTTCAGTTGCCATTGTATACCAGAATGAAGCACAAATGTTCACTACAAAAAAAGCACAAGAAGAATTCATGGAGGGTTTCAGAAGACATTGTGTCAGATGGTGGTGCACCTGAAGAAGGATTAATAGGTCCAGAACAAATGGCAATGTACATGCCTTGAATGAGTCCCGTGCAATCAAATACCCTCTTCTTGATATCTCCAGGTAGGATGGGAGAGACTCCAGCCTAAAATCTGGGAAAACTTCTGCCAGCCAATTTATGAAAGAGAGGAGTGCTGCTTAACTTTTCCCAAATTTTTCTCCTAAACATTGTAATGCCTCACTCTTTGCCACCCACCGTGGGGGGAAAAAGAGACATTTCATTACCAAACCATAGAATTCTAGGGTTCGAAGGACCATTTAAATGGACTATCGAACCCAACCGCATACTCAGTGCAGAAATCCAGATTAAAGCATCACTAACAGCTAGCTATCCACAGGGAAGGGGAGCTCACCATCTCCATTATTGGTTCTAGTGTTGACCTGCTCTTTACCATTAGGAAGTTTATTCTATGTTCAGTTGGAATCCACCTTTCTGTCTACACTCTAAGATGATAGAGAACAGCCTTTGACTTTTGTGTGTGTGTGTGTCAACCCTCCAGGTATTTGAAAAGTGCTTTCATAACCAGATATCCACATAAAACCTAGTTACTAAGCTAAGCAAACCATTTAGAAAGGCCACTTTGTGAAGAATATTGATGCAAGTGAAGCATTCCTCTTTAAAGTGTTGAGGCAACCCTGTCAAAGGTCAGTGTGGCTGCACTGATGTCTTGCTTTCTCAGGTTATTTGCTTGAACAGACACATTTCTGCAGTGCTGGGACTGCTGCTGAAAGTGAACTGCCTGTATGTGTGGTGACCTGAGAAAGCCCTCAAGGTAGCTGTACCGAGCCTTCCAAAGGATATGACTGCTTTAGTACTGCAAGGAGGGATCCTACACTTTAACCAATGTGTTTTGCACAAATCTTAGTTTCCAGACTCCTAATCATCCTTCCTGAACTTCTCTATACTATCCCAATTTCTCTGAATTGTTCTTAAAGTGTTCAGAAATGAAGGTGCTCAAAACTGGAACCAGCGATAGGGATGGGATCTGACCAGTACAGAAAATAGTGCCCCTACTACTTTCTCTGATTTGGGAGTTGATGCAGTTGCTCCTGATCTGAAATGTCCAGCTTCCTATGCTGTTTTTCACTGAAAACAAACACTTGGAGACGTGTTCTATCTATGATTCTTATTTATGACTCCTTAACAATCCAGATTAGAAAGAAATTAACTGTACCAGAAGAGAGAGATCCAGTTTGATGTAGTGGTTAAGGCATTAGGCTAGAAACTGGGAGACCATGAGTTCTAGTTCTGCCTGAGACACAAAGCCAGCTGGGGACCTTGGGCCAGTCACTCTCTCTCAGCCCCAGGAAGCAGGCAATGGCAAACCAATTCTGAAAAACCTTGCCAAGAAAACTGCAAGGAACTGTCCAGGCAGTCACCAGGTCAACATTGACTCAAAGGTCGGTCAGTTGGTCTGTCTCTATCTATCTATCTATCTATCTATCTATCTATCTATCTATCTATCTATCAACAATCCAGACTAGAAAGAAGTTAACTGTACTGGAAGTCTACCAGTCATTTCAAATTATTATATCCCAAACACCTGGGCAATTTTTAGAACTGGGTTGCTAGTAATTGTTTTGTTTTATCTCTGTAAGCTTTTATATTGAATGATTCAAAATAGTCAGTGAAATATACCTGTTTGCTTGTAAAATGTCCAAGACATCAGAGAAGATTAGCTGAATACTTATATCACTTAGGATGGCCTGATGGGATGCCAATGCTGCTTTTAGTGGCTTAACATAGACATCTTTCACAATTTCCAGAATGTGCACATAGTTTCTCTCACTTAGAAGAAGCTCTCTAGCGAAGCTTTGGCGCTTCTCTATCACATCTTCAGGTTTATCTGTCTAAACATCAAAGAGACAGAAAACTTTTTTTTCAAAAAAATTGTGCTTATTTTAACCATCTAACACTTGATGTGGTGTACTGATTTTTGGTTATGCAACTTAGAGGCTCCTTTTCATATATCCAGCCCTAAAGAGATTCATACATGTTGCTATTATTTCAAAAGCCTCTTCAGATTCAGCCGTACATATGTTTACCTGGGATTAAGCCTTACTAGGCTTTACTGTTGAATAGAAATGTATAGTACTGCTGGTTACTTGTTCTCATAATACAATTCATTCATCTCACAGTGCTACCTCAAGATTAGCCCAACTGATCTGAAGATTTCAATATGCTATTTCACATTTAGATGTTTGTTTGCAATAGCTATTGAAACAACTTTGGTTTGCACAGCACTAGTTAAAATAGGCCACTTTGATCATTAAATTTCCATGCTGGAAATGTATATATTATACATGAGCTCCATTTTGTGAATTATGAAGCAGAATTATTCTTTTTATTCTTTTTAATAAAATTATATATTGCCTTTCTTTCAAAACTAGGATCTAAAATAATTCTAACAATAGCGTCTCAATAAAAATGTCAAGTAATGATCCATTAAAAGACCTAAAATCTCATGACAAACCACCCGTCTTTAATCAAGCTGTTTAACTTTGTCAAAAAACCCCCAAACATATGGAACAGAATAAGGAGAAACTAGGACATTACAGGATTAGTGCAAGCCAAACACTTGATTCTTTTGTACCTTAGGTAGCACATCAAGCCATGATTCTGAAGTGCTTTCAGTCAAGAAATCCTGGTTTCCAGGTTCTCCATTCTTATTACATTTCTTCATCAGGAAAGATGATAGAAATTCCAAGGGGTTTTCCTAAGGAACCATACAGATAAATGCTTAAGAGAATATGCCCATTGTTTCCTTTCATGCAGACACAGCCATTGCCACGTCGACTAGTAAGAGAGGAAGCACAGATTATGTTCCAACCACTTCCTTCCACTTCAATGAATTATGTCATTCTATACTTCTCAAATTTTATACTTTTCATATTCAAATTCATCTTGAATATGTTCTCCCAACATACAAAGAAAGGCAGTGAAAACACATGTAATCAACAACACAATTGTGTTGATACTTCACTGCCACGTGCTCAGAATAGTGGCTACCATGCACTGGCACCACTGATGTGAAGGATCTCCATGTGCTTGGAGAAATGTATTGCAGATCAGCTTCATCCAGCAGTTTAAGGATGCTTTCTTTGTGGCAGCTTCCTTCTGCGCAAGTAGGATATTGGTGACAATTTGATCTAAAAGCAACAACAGTTGAGAACGACTGTTCCCAAGCACACTGTAATGGGGCATTGTATTCACCTTTACAAGGACACAGGGACAGGAATGCACATTTTTGGTTGGTTGCCCAATAAAGAGAATTCTTTTTCATTAGCTTAATTAAAGCTCCCTGCATTGTGTCAAAAAATATAACTCCTAGCATTTCTAATCACTTTCCTGCTTATCACTGTTGTATCTTAAGTCTTGAGAGAAGTAAAACCCTCTCTAAAAATAGAGATATGTGCAAAAAAGGAGAAGACAATGTGTTCTGCTCTCTTTCCACATACAGCTGTGTATAGGTGTTGCTCTGTAGCTATGGCACTAAGTGCATAAATGCCATGGTACTGGAGCACCACAGTGTCCTATGTGAAATCAGGAAACACAGTCCTTTATACCTTTCTATGTAGGATCAACTTATGAAGACAACTGGAAGAAACACTTGATAGATCTGAGATAGTGACTTCTGGTCTACTAAAATGGATGCCATAATCAGTCCCTTGGCCTGTAAACCAAGATGCTGCCAGGCTTTTCCTGTTCTGCTCACATCCCCCTAGAAGCTTTAAGGAAAAGGGGCAGGATGGGACTAGTAAGCAAATTCACAGGGAGATTTATCCCAAATGCTGATCAGGAACATATCTAAGATACAAGAAACAGTACTGCTAGGGGATTGCAGTGGGGGGCCATCTTAGTGATAGCACAGAGCCAGGTTTTGGCTCCTGCCTTTCAGGGCCACCACCAGATCCAGCAGAGGGGGTATGCTGCAGGTCCTGTCAGCTAGGGAGCTACATTTGGCAGGTCCTAGGCGGCAGGCCTTTTCTGCTGTGGCACCCGCTTTATGGAATACCCTCCCCGCCCCCCAAGGGAGGCTGGCTTCATCACTTTTGACCTTCTGAAGGTCCCTCAAAACCTGGTTGTCCCATCAGGCCTGGGGACCCCAGGGGATTGGTGAATTATTGAGGTGGCTCCACTATTATTAACATCTCTTCACCCAGTATTTCTTCTTTTTTAGTTTTGACTTCTATAGTTTTTTAATAATGATGATGATAATTGTTTACTATTTATTAATTTAACTGTTTTTTAGTCTTGTTGTATGCTGCCCAGAGTCACTTGTTTGTGAGATGGGCAGCTATATAAATTTGACAAATAAAATAAAATAAAATAAAATAAAATAAAAATATTACCTCTCTTTCCCAGCAATGGGGAGCACCCACCAAACTGTCTTAAGGATAGCACAACGATGCCAATGGAAGGACACCAAATAACTCCTGAAGTCAAAACTGATGACATTGCAATTTAATTTAATATACTTTAAAAGATTACACTTATCATACGTGATTTCCTCTTGAGAGTTCAACTAATCCATTAGCCAAAGCCTGGATTATTCTTTGGTTGTCTTGAATGTTGGACCAACTCACAGCATTAAACATAATTTGACCTGTATATGAAATGTTAGTTACTTTATGATGCCACAGGCTTGCCATCTAATCATTACATGGTTTTTTTTTTAAAAAAAGGGGGACAGCAGTAGAAAATCCCTTTGTAAGCTAAATTATTTTGTATACTTTGATTACCCAGTTACTTGCATATGCGCACGCACACACACAGACACTCAGAGCTAGATGGCAGCATCTAGCCAAATCTAGCTAACTGCACACAGCTAAGCAGGGTTGAACCTGATGAGTACAGTCAGGACCAGAAATATTGGAACAAGGATAACTGTTTTGGCATTTGACCTCTGTACACCACCACATTGAAGTTGAAAGGAAACACACCCAGATGGGAGCAAAGTCAGGACTTTCAGCTTTAATTCAAGGGGTTTGCACCTCGTTGTGAGGCATCTGTATTTACATTCATAAAGCTGTCTCTTGACTGTAGATGTTGACAATGACAGGCCTACCTCCTTAACAGCGTTCTTGACCTGGCTAGATGTTGTGAAAGGGTTCCTCTTCACCATGAGCAGAATTCTGCAGTCATCCACTTTAGTTGTCTTCCATGGCCTTCCAGGCCTTTTGCTGTTGCTGAGCTTGCCAGTTAAATCCTTCTTTTTCAGGATGTTCCAAACTGTTGTATTGGCCACTCCCAATATTTTTGCTATCTCTCTGATGGGTTTATTTCGTTTTCTCAGCCTAATGATGGCCTCCTTCACTTGCATGGACACCTCTTTGGACCTCATGTTGAGAGTTCCAGTGAACAGCTACCAAATGCAAATGTAACACTCAGAACCACCTCCAGGCCTTTTATCTGCTTGATTGGTCATGGGGTACCCAGGAAACAGGCCACACCTGGTCATGCAGCTGCTTGTCAGCCATTTGTTCCATTACTTATGACCACCAACAATGGGGGGGGGGGGGGCGTATGCCACTGGCTGTACTTCCTGAATGGTTAGTGCCCTACTTTTGTCAAACCCCTTGAATTACAGCTGGAAGTCCTGACTTCACTCCCATCTGGATGTGTTCCCTTTCAGCTTCAATGTGGTGGTGTTCAGAGGTCAAATGCCAAAACAGTTATCCTTGTTCCAATATTACTGGTCCTGACTGTATATGAATGGGAAGCAAGCTGAACAATAAGAAGACTTTACACAAATAGAGAGAGCCAGTTTCGTGTAATGGTTAAGACTTCAGGCTAGAAACCGGGATACTGTGAGTTTTAGTTCCATCTGAGGTACGAAGCCAGCCGGGTGACTTTGGGCCAGCCACATTCTCTCAGCCCTAGGAAGAAGGCAATGGCAAACCACTTCTGAAAAACCTTGCCAACAAAACTGCAGGGACGTGTCCAGTCAGTTGTCAGGAGTTAACACTGACTTGAAGGCACACGCGCGCACACACAAAAGAAAACCCCACAAAAAATCCCTATATATATAATGTGCAGCCCAGGCCAGAAAAGATCATCTATCTTTGTAATAAAAAACTAAGCACCACTGCTAAGGAGGGATGTATTTATTGCACTGGCAAAAATTCTACAATGTACAGTGGAATTCTTATTTCAGATATACATAGAAGGCCAGAATGAGAAAAATTACCAAGAATTTTGCCAGCCATGTTCTTCTGCAAATCAGAAAAGTATGGACTCAGCTTTTTCCTGACCACATTCAGTGCCTCTTCCAATAGCTCGGTGAATCTGAGCCATATCTGCATTTTTACTTCATTGAGGTAGAGGGATGGAGGAGAGCTTGCTTTCTGATTTCCCAGCCATTCACTGAGGACTGTAATAATACAAAAGTCATTTTCCTGCCCATGGACTATTTCTTATGTTCCAGTCCCAAGACAATGTTTATACAGATGAGAAAAACAGAATAGCTAAGACTTTTGGGGAGAGCTAATAATGCTATCAAATAAGAAACTGTTTATTTTGTTTCCTATATTAAAAATCCCTGGAAAATGAAGCAATGCTGTATATAAAAGAGGTGGTTAAATTTGTTTCTTTCCCCTGTCCAAAACCTATTGCTTAGACATCCTGCAGTTTGGTAACATGTGAGAGCACACATGCATAAACAAACAGACAGAGTTGCTTTACAATGGCATTTTATAGTTGATCCAGCAATTTTAATTGTCCTCTTTGTATTGCTAAGGAGATCTAGAAGAACCTGCTGCTACTTGTTTGGATTCTTTGAGGATTCCATTACAAAACACTGTTTGCAACTGTTTATTGTGCCGAGTCAGATCACTGATTCTTTAAACTTGATACAGCAGTTTCTGGTTGGCAGCAGTTCTTTGCCAACAAATGTCATTGCTCACTTGCAATCTATCAGCAATCCCATCCCTTAAAAATCTAAGGTATATATTTATTCTGCTGAGGCTTCCGCTTGGGCCCAGCAGCTTTGGGGAAAATGAGATGGGATGTAGCTGATTTAAAATATGGCTAGCAGTCAAATAACTGATGTAGATCTTCCCAGGTATGTAGGAGTTTTCTTCACTTACTGTGCTGATAAGACCCAGTTACTATTCCAGTAGGAGTCCTGAATAATGCTCCAGTTAGATGAGTCAGTTGAAAAAGGATCTCTTTTCCTGCCTCTGAAAAATGATTACGGTAATCTTTTAAAATGTAGAAGGTAGCATTTGCACAACACTAAACTGAACATCAGCCTAAGCGTGGATTAATCCAGGTGCCTCTTTCTCCTGGAGGTAGGAGAACACATCCTCTGTACTGAGCAATCAGTAGTCTACAAGAAATATGGTGTTACTTTTTTTCCAATTTAACTTTATTGCCTGTCTGAAAGAACAAGGCAAAGGAGATCTGTCCTTCACCAGTTATGTGATCTCACAACATCCCTACCCCCTTCTGGAGTATATTCACAGTGAGATCCTGTGCTACGTCCCATCATGGAAAAAAATTACTTGGAATACTGTTCTAATAAGTGTGTGCCTTTTGTTTTCTCTTCACTCCTGATATTTTATTATCCTTTTGTGCTATTTCTTTTGACTCTGAGCCTGTATCACAAGCTCCATCTTGTATGATAACAATATGGAGGTTAGCAGGTGGGATGAGATTCTCTATAAATGGTCCATGATAATTTTTTATTATTTCACAGGGTGATAAAGACTCTTCCTATAAATGGATGGAGGAGAAAGCTAGGGGATAACAGAAAATTAGATTTCTAGACATTTTTCCTATCACTGAAGATTTCTTTCTTTTTTAATCTGAAAGGGAAAAGAAAGTGATGTGCAAACCATACTTTGGGTCTTTGGCCCTTGATGGCCAGTTCTGGTACAACCGAGGATAGCACAAGTGTTTGCCCAGGAGAAGCGTAAATTAAATGAAGCTAGACTCAGGGGTATCTGGGGGGAGGGGGCAAAAAAGTTGGCAATCCCAACACACTCACACATACACAAAAGGTTTGGGGCTTCAATCACATGGGCTACAGCCAACATCTTGACTTTTTTGACCTGCGTATGCCCCCAGTTATACTGTGGAAATGACTTGAAAGCATGAGTAAGTGGCTATAACCCCCACTTTCTGGCTAATATCTAAAAGGCACAACACAAAAGGAAAAGGGTTTGAGAAGGAAGAGGAAAGAAGCAAAGACATCCATAGTTTGTAGCCACATAATTCACTGTTGCGTAACATCTGGCAGCTTCTTTGAAGCCCAAGCAAGTCAAAAGGGTTTCCTTTCTGATTAGGCCTACTGGAAACAAAGGGAAAGATGCCAACCTTTCTGGGTGGCAAGTTGGACTGACCTGAAGCCGCCAGAGGAACAAAGAGGTCTATGCTTCCACCTTCTTCTGGAGAGACAATGCAACTTTTTAAGTACTTCCAAAACTCTCTCACCTCAGGTTTAAGAACATTTTGGGTGTTGATTTTATAACCTAGATACAATTAAGCAAAGAAAGTATGCATTTAAGGTGAATGGACAATATTCATTGTCCCAACTGCCTTGGACAATAAAAAGATTCTACTATTATACCTCATCAGGAAGTCTGGACCAATTCCATTTTTTTTCCTAAAAGATGTATGCCAGACTCTGCCAGACATCTTCCTAGAAGATGTATGCCAGACATGTCAGACTCTGATTTTCCTGTCTTCACTCATTCAGTTGCAAAAACTCCTATGGCTATTATTTTTTTTTTAAGAAGTTGTAAGATGGACACAGCATCACTGTGGCACTAATGAGTTGAAGCCTATCCCATAAGCTTAGAGTCACAATCATCTTTTCCTAGTTCCTATACTGAATTATCCTGTTTCCCTCTTCCTGCTCTTCTTTGTGTATATTTTTAGATTCTAATCAAACTGAGGCAGGAACCAGTCAAAACCTTTCTTCCTTTGCAAATTTCCATCTGCATAGATGATGATATATAAAGACTATCCCCATTGTTCAGGGCAAAGATCTCTTGTTATACTCAGTATATTCAATTGAGTTTTGTAAGTTTTTAAATCTTGGGCTAGTAGGAAAAAAAAAAAACACCTTTTCTTTGTGCTTTATCCTGATCTAATGCTCTCTTTCTCTCCTACTTTCCCAAACATTCTTTTATTTTATCAGGATCATTCTATATTATTGAGTTTTTAAAAAGTATTAAAATCGAATAAAAATTAAGACTGAGGAAAGGGAAATTAGACTTCTATATGAAATCTTGTTTGTATTTTTTCTAAGTAAGGAGATATGCCTTACGCTGAGCAATGGGAGCAAATCAAGCTACTGGGAAGTGAAGAAATTGGCACATTTTTATACCACTACACACTTATACTGCTAGCCACATAAAGCATACAGTTTCAGAGAAACAAATGGGAAGATTGATGATTGAAAATTAGTTATGGAAGTTATGATTGTCAAATACATCTTGCTATACTTTATGGTCACTGAATTTAGTGGAGGCAATAGGAATTTAGGGAAATATTATTAGGTCAACTCAAAAATAATTAAGTGTGCAAACTTAGGAGATCTTACAATCTCTTAATCAAGCAAGAAACAACCAAAAAAAAAAGTTGTAGGAGGGAAATCTATCACCCTGGAATTTCCTCATAGTCTCCCTTTCAAGTATTGATTAGGCCTAACCCTGCTTAGCTTTTTGAGATCAACCAAGGTCCATTAGGTGCTGCCCCCTAATTGAGGTGAAACAAAAGAACCTAGCTTCATACTAAAATCTTGAAGTTTGGTCAGTTTCAGATCTGGTTTGGGTTTTCTATTCCTCCAGCCCCTAATCACTTCCCCATTATTTTCTTTCTTTCCAACAGATACGTTTTTAAAACCTATACTACAAAAGTAGTCAACGTGGATATATTTGCTGGTTTGTGCAGAGTTTTTCTTGTTGCCAGAAATTAAAAAAACTTCTTTTAATAATCATATTTTATATAGTTATCTCCTTTCTAGAAGAGATTGTTTTCCATAATCAACTGGAAAGGAGGTAAATCAAAACAGCCTGCAGTGTGTTTCCCAATAACTCAGAGTCCTCCTATCAGAGCAAACTAATTTCCACATACTTTAACTTTTCTGTGCAATAGTACAATACCAAATATCCTATGCCCCATTCAAGAATGTTATTCTTTTATCTTAACCCTACCTTGAAGCAAGTTAATCCCTCTGGAATCTCCATCAGTAATTATCCCAATACTTTTTGCTATTTGGCCATCCAAGGCCTTTTCTACAGAATGAATGAGGCTTTCCAGTGTGGTCCCACTATGCTCATATACTACCAGAACCACTCCAAGCTTAACACTGTCCACAACCATCTGAAATAAAATTGAAGAAAAGCAATTAATGAGTAAGAACATAGTTTGTAGAATCAAAAGCAAACATGGATAGTACAGTGAATGAAATCTACCAGTCTAAAGTCATTCTTGTGTTGTAGTATATTTGAAAGTTCCTGCTATTGGATATGACGCATTCATTTATTTGTTTTATGACTACAAATGGAAAAAATTAACATTATATTTATAATATGAATTATTCATGGAAAATGGGGTTGAAAATGATAACTGAAGTCTTCAAGTCCAACCGGCTGGGAGTTGGTTCCACTATTATACTATTACTCTCTGGACACTTTCCTTTCTTAGAATCTGCCTTCCCATAAATAAATTTATCCATTATTCTGAGCCCTATAGTCTATACAGAAGGTCTATTTTTTATTTATTTATTTATTTATTTATTGGTTGGTTGGTTGGTTGGTTGGTTGGTTGATTGATTGATTGATTGATTGATTGATTTTTACAGCCTTTCTAGGTCGCACTACTCCCAACAGATTCAATTAAAACAACCAGTACAATAGGATTGCTATAAAAACCATTAAAATACCCATCATGGTATTCCTATTCAGTTATACTGTTTTCACTTACTTACAAAGAGCCAGGAAGGTGGGAGCCGCACATACCTCTGTGGGGAAAGATTTCTATAAAATGGGGGTCTGTTAAGAAGTCCCGCCACCTTGTCCACTTTTTACTTCAGAAAGGGATGAGGATCTCTACATAGGCTCTCCCATGATGATCAAACCAGGCAGGCAGATTCTATTCCAACAAGGTATCACCCAATGTAACACATTGCTGTGCCATGTAGGGCTTTATAGGTAACAACCAACCCTAGCAACTGAGCCCCAAAACCTACTGATAACCAATGCAATGACTTCAAAGTGGTGCTTTTCTGCAGAAGACTGACTTGCCAACCTTCTAGTCACTGATTTTGTACCACACTAAGTCACATTAACAATTATTTTTAACCACTACTTGTTGCGTAGAAAACTAGAAAAAAGCAAGACTATTGTCTTGAGAATACTCTAGTAACTATGGTTTGTTCTGTCTCTCTTTTAAAGCTACTTTTTCTTTGCACCTCTGATGCTTAGGTAAGGCACCAAACGAATTCAAAGAATAATCCTCCCCACACCCCAGTAAACTATGTATCCCTGTTCATGATAAGCCACAATTGCACTTAGCCAATAAAAAGCTATTGTTGTAAACTATGAAATAATTATTACCTTAAAGAATGGAAACCATTGATGGACTATTTGCAAAATGCAGGTGGGGCAAAGCTTACATGGGGATTTGAAGATTAGATTATAAATGTAATGGGATATGCTTTGACAAAGAATTATTCCTACTTAATGCATTAAAAACTAGCACTTATGACACTTATATTATTCTTAAGACCAGAGATAGATTGGAAGCTATCTATTTTTCATGTCTTTTTTTTCCCTTTACTTTATCTCACCTTTTCTTTTCCTTTTCTTTATAATTTGTATTTTCAATTTTCTTTTTCATTTCTAACTTTTAACTTTGTAATCTTAAAAATTTCAATAAAATACTATTAAAAAAAGCTATTGTTGTAAACTATGGTTTACTCTCCTAAAGCAAACTATTTGTTCAAATTCACATATTACACTAAGCTAAAAATAAATCACATAAAGAATATGAAAGAATGGGAACAAACCCCACTGTTCCATGTATATGCTCAGCTTAAACAACAGAATGCTATTTCTTCCTATTTTAGACTGCATCTTTCAAAGTTCATTAGTCTGACACTAGATGGTCTTTCTCCAATATCAGATGTTTGCTTATGCATTAGAAGAATGCCCACCACAAAGATGAGTCAGGAGGCTCTGTCAATCAGCAAACTGAGTTCAACATACTTATCCAACTAGGAAGACCAGCCTTTAAACTCTTCAGCACAAGGCAGATAAATGATGGAAATGGCTATGCAGAACTAGGTAAGTTCCTTTCTTTCTGTTTTTCATTGCCCCTCCCCAATCTTGGCTCATATATTAAATGAATTGTGAAATATATTTTCATTTTGTTTGGGTCCTTGTCTTCTGTCCTATCTGACCTAGCAAATTTTCTGTTGTTTAATTGGTTGGATCTAATTAGTTCATCTCTGCTCCTCGTATGTACAAAAGACATCTCATTCAGTCCCGTGGAGGAAGACAGGAAAGATACAGATTCCATAAAACAAATTATACCTCATATGCAGGAACGTGGGAGGATATCAAGACCAGGTGTGGATGGAGAGAATGCATCCCATTGGGGTATCCTTGGGAAATAGTCTGACAAAATCTGTGAGGCAAGTTAAGACAGGAACTGCTACAAGTAACACTCCTTCTGTACAAGTAAAAAGTTAGTATTACATCTGGAGTTTTATGATTATATCAAATGTCACATAAATGAAGTTCCACTTGGAAATCTCCCTTCCTTTCCTCCCCCACCCCACCCCATTGGAGTGACTTAGGAGGGGGTGTATTTTTGACATGTTTTAATGAGGGTGATTTAAAAAAAATTAGTTGGGGATATTATGATTGTAAACCATCCAGAGTCTTGGGATTGGGGCAGAATATAAGTCTTTTAAATAAAATAAATAAACAAGGTGAGTGTTGTGGACATATAGATTGGTCAGCAGGACAGTGCTCCAATGCGGTGTTAGAAAGAATCTAGAAAAGGTCACATCTGTTCCTCCAACCAATGGCATCAAGCAGAAGCGGACAGAAGCGAAGGTTGAAGCTTCCATAGTGCTCCCTTTCCTCTTGCTACTCCTACGGTGAACATGGCAGGGGTTATGGCAACGATGGCAAATCCTGCTAGCTCTGGATTTATGGACAAAATAACTCAGTGGTAGAGGACATCAACCCATGGTACAGCCCAGCGGAGGCAGAAAAATGCCTGCCAAAAACTCTGGAGACACACTTGCCAGTCGGTATGGATAGTACTGGAGCAAATAAACCAATATTGGGCCTCATTCATTCTGGGGCAACTTTATAGGTTCTGTATGCAGCAGCAGCAGCAGCAGTAACAACAGTAGCAGTTCTCTGCAAAACAGGACAGGAGCCCTGGGCTTGTGAACCAGAGTTGGACAGACAGGCAAAGCACTTTCTCTTGTCCTGGGTTCCAACTAGATATGGATTTCCCTGTGACTTCTGCTTAAGAAAAAAAAGGCAAACATGGAAGGTCCAAACTGTGACCAACATTATATCACACTTGGCCTTTTAAAACCATCTTTGAAATCAGCTCAGGCAAGTCATCATGCTTGCTATATGATCTCCTTATTTCCTGGAGATGATATGGCTCCTCCCTGAATTTCTCATGCTTCCAGATGGAATGTTTCACCAGTTTAGCAGCAAATCTGCCAGCTTAGATTCCAAATCCACTCCCCTAATATTTCAGACACTGCCTTTTTTTAAATTAGAAGAGAAAAAAGTTGTGCACTCTGCTTCAAAAGGTCATCCCAGGGCTGCATCCAGATTGAAGTCTGCCTCTAACATTACACCAGAAGATTTCCTCTCATGCAACAGGATTTCCTCTGATGTCATCTCCCCCACCCCCTTCACAATTGTGTGAAAGCAGCATATTTGTTCAGGAAGCTTCCCCAAACTCCCAGAACAGATCTGAGGAAAATGCAAATGTGGGGTGCAGCTGTTGCAAAGCCAACAAATCTTTCTGTTCCGGTTGCAGCACTAGATACGACGCTGTCCACTATTATCAATCCTTCCATGGCTGAATCTCAGGAACGGTGCTTGGAAAGGAATACCATACTATTGCCCGCAGCAGCAAAGGTTCCCTGGGTCACCAAGCCACACCACTGGAAACAGAGACTCCAAGGCAAATGTTTCGTGTTAGTCTGTATACAAATCTCAGTAGCCCTCACGAACAAAAGATGCCTCAGAGACGTTTCTTGGCTGACTCAGAATAGATTAGCTGTGGCACAGTGAACAGAGGCCCTATCGTGTCACCAGCTGTATCATCATAGGGCCATTAATCAGTTGTAGCACAGGGCAGGCCATTTTCTCTCTCAGACTGGACATTGTATACATAATTTGCAGCCCAGAAATTGAACCCTGCCAAGGAAAGGAAAGACAAGAAACAGAGGGAAGGGGAGAGGACAAAGAGAGGAAGCATGTTTTTCCTCCTTTCTCTTAGGGAGGGCGAAGCTAAGCTAAGCTATACAATAGGACCAGACAGACCTCTTCAAAGTTTACAGCTTTTAAGAAATACAGCAGGCAAGCAGATGCTGGGAAAAGAGTGCTACAGCCTACAGTTCTATTGCCAAGCTCCCATGTTGGGTTCAGGATGCAAGGAAACCTTGCTTCTGCCCCACAACAGGGGGAATTTTTCTTAATTCAAATGGTGAGTGGGATAAACCAAGGTTTCCTTCCATCCCTCCTCTCTAGCTCTGAATCCCTTGTAGAAGCCTTTGCTGGCCATCTTTTTTCCATATGCAGAAGAGACATTTATTTGAAATGGCATTTACCTTTCTGGTAAAGATTTCGCAGAAGACAAGCTGAACTGCTTCTCATCTTCTAGTCTGAAGCCTGATGCAGATTTACCCTGCTGAGAAATCTATTTGAAAAGTGTATCATTTATGGAAAGCACTCTTTCAATAACAGCACTGAGAGAGAGATATTAAGTGGCATATCTAAGAAGAAGCACAACTCCAAGGATGATAGGTGTACTCTAGAAGAATAAAAAATATATCAGAGCGCTAAATTCCTGCAGGAGGTATAGACTACCTGTTGAAGGATGAGAAGAGGAACAAAGATGACACCATTCACAGAGGCAGAGTAGAAAATACAGGTAGTCCTCGACACACAACCACAGTTGGGACTGGCACTTCCATCACTAAGTAATGAAATCATTAACTGAGTCACACCTGATTTTACGATCTTTGTTGCCATGGTCATTGAGTGAATCACACAGTCGTTAAGTGAATCTGGATTCCCCCATTGACTTGCTTGTCAGAAGCTCCCTGGGAAGATTGCAAATGGCAATCACGTGACCCCGGGATGCTGCAACCATCGTAACTACATGCTGATTACCAAGCACTCAAATTTTGAACATGTGACTGCGGGGACACTGCGACAGTCATAAGTGCGAGGACCATGTAAGTCACTTTTTTTCAGCGCTGTCATAACTTTGAACAATGGTTAAACAAATGGTCATAAGTCAAGGACTATCTGTAAGGAAATCTGTCAAGGTCTATCCTTCCAACCCAGTTCTAAGCCAACTTCTAGGAAGGTTGTTGATTTTTTTTAACAAGCCAAGAAAAATAAGAACAAATCAGTGAGCAACTACAATCCATTTTTTGAACAAGAAGAGAAAAGAAGTTGCTGCACAGTTTTACCCTTTGATCCTTGCTCAGTCATGAAATGCTCTGTGATTTTGGGGTATTAACATCTCTTAGTTTTAGCTGCCTCCAAAGTTGTTGTAAGGATACAATCAGGAGGAGGAGAAATAATGTATTATCATTATCATATTGATATTTCATGTTTTGTATACATTTAAACTGCAATGGATCTTCTTGCATTTTCCTTTTAACGAATCTAACTCTGGGGATGTACAGGTCGGGGGCATGTTAATTTGCTCAGAGCAAAAGAAATAGGTAATATTTTTGATGAATACTGATCCACAAACCATTGACATTTACTTCCTATATTGTTGGATAAATTTTTTAGGAGCTCTCTGTCTTCTACAAAAACTCAGATTGAATTCTTGAAGCCACTTGACTGGCTTCAGGAAAATCAGTTTGCTGCTGTTTAACCACTTAGATCTCAACAAGACTAAAATTGAAAATATCACACCTCATGTTGAGAACTTTAGCAGCGCTTGCTAAAATCCAGTGAGGGCTGTCAAAATACAGAAAATGCTGCTTCTTGGACACAAAATGTTTTTTCTAAGAAGGAAAAAAGGCACTTGGTACAAGCACAGAGGTAGTGTCAGTCGCAGGTGTTGGGGAGTACCAGACAAGATGCTACTACCTCATATAATCTCTGTCTGTTCTCTTGGATTCTTTATCTAGGTTAATTTGCATAGCCATCTAAAGGAGGTAGGGGAAGAGATTTGTTTTCCTATCACTATTATTCAGGCAGAAGAGATAGATGGAAAAGCAGGGACAGCCGAGATGAGATTAACAAGGCCAGGGACTGGCAATGGAGGCCCCAGCGCCAAGGCTTGTTGTTTAGCAGATCCTCAGGCCCCTAAAATTCACCTACTCAGATGCACTGCTCTCCTCAACACATGCTTAAGCACTAAGCACTGTTATTGAACATTATTTTTGGGACAGAGACAAGGCTTTAATAAAGCTCTGCATGCACAGACCAAAAAAAAAAAAATGGTAGACAGTTGGGGGAAGGGAAAAATAATACCTTCATTAATAATTCAGCTGGTAGTCTAGCCTGGTCATGGATAGACTGGGACAAATGTGGTTGAAATCCAGACTTGTAAAATCCAGAGTTCCCTGTTCCACTTAGCCAAGGCGGACGTGCTTTGAATAATTCCTCTGAAAAATAAAATCCCATTCAACTATATTGTGTGTTAGTTTCAAAAGGTGATAATTTATGCTCTATAGTATAACTTGGCTTTTTCATTGCCAAGTTATACTATTAATTTAAAAGTACCTTTTCATTTACAGCCAGTTCTAGATTTTAATAAGCTGTGCAAGATTCCTAAACAGAAGAGAATCTATGTATGAATCAATGGACCACCCACAAGTAGCACATTTTGCTCTTTATAGGCATGCGATGTACTAACAGGCAACTTGCTTTACTAAAAAAAGGCAATCCTTTCATCATATTTAACTGTCATAACAGAAGATTGGCATGAGTTGTTCAATTCTTTCTCCCTGTTCTTTTTATCCCAATGCTTGTGATGGGAACGTCCCATGGGGGTGCAAATAAAGGCTTTGGCCCACAGATTCCTGTCCCAGGTTGGGTGAAAGAAGAGACCGCAGGCTAGGTGCCAAGGCTGCAGCTAAAGGGGGAACTGCTGGCATCCAAAGGAAACTGGCACAGGTGGAGAAGAGAATTTGTAGGCGCAACAAGGGACAGGGAGGAGAAAGGATGACTCATTCTATCAACTGCATTCCACTCCTGCAATTATTTGATATGAAATATAGGAATAATTCATTAGAGTATCTTACATGCAATCGTACATGGAAAATAATTACATTAATTTAAGCAGGTATCCATGTTCTTCAAAGAGAGGAGAGTGCCATCATATTCCTACCACTTTGCTGCATTTGTGAAAAGAGGTTAAACACAGCCAAACCTTCTCCATTTTTCTGTAAAATGTAATTGTATACAAAGCTATTTATTTCAGTATATTTAGTTTAGATTTTAGTCATTGGGGCTTAACTTTCTATGCACTTTTATACATATCAGACATTCTTGGGAACCTAATGAAGCTCATTTCCAGCTATTACAGCCAAAAGTATGGGATCCTCCCTTACTAATAACTGAACCAAAACTTACTTTTGCGTACTGCCAGTCTCTCTCGAATAAATTTCCGTAGACATTTTGCTTGCCATCTTTCTTCTTGCTCTTCTCTTTTTGTTTTAAGATCGCTGGTGGTGCTGTGGAGGTATACAGTTTTCCTAGGAGTTGAATAATCCAGGTTGGTTGCACAGGCAATATAGTATCGCTTCCATGCACCATATTCATTCTTTTCGGGAATATATGGAAGAAACCATCCTAACTTAAGGCATTTTGGCATCCACAGACAGTCCTTTAGTGAAGGAAGTGAAAAAACGCTTTATTTTCAAAGAGAAGTTATTATCAAAGCTTAGCAAATCAAGTAAATAGGGCTTAATTCTTGATGAGATAACATCAGATTTGTAAGAGAAGCAGATCTAAGGGAACAATGTACACAAATACCTGCTTCTCCCTTTTCCTTGATTTTGAAGGTACATGCAACCTGTTTTATTTAAAAGTAATTTAAGGGTCATTCCTTGGATTTTAACTCAGGATCCTCATCACCTTAACTTTAATTGGAAGTGATGACTCTCATATCATAATAGCTAAGTATATGGAAATATAGAAAAGATCTAAAAAACAATAAATAAATAAATAAAGTTGATAAATAATAAAATAAATAGAAAATAAGAGACATGGAAGCAAGACTATATTCTAACAGTTATTCCATATATATGATAATTAGTGAATGGATCTGATAGATGTCACCTGAATATAAAAATAATTATTTCTAGTTACTGTACTGGTAGGATCCCACTTTAAATTTGATGGATTTTAATCATTGCCAACAGGATTGTTTTCCTTCCATATGAAATAAGAAATCTTATATATGTTTGCTCCCTACTTGAGGTATGTTGTAATCTGATTTCGAAAGGACCTCTGTAAAAGACATGAGTAACTTCTAAAGCAGTGGTTAGCAAACATTTTGGTCTCAGGACCCCTTTACATTCTTAAAAATGATTGAGGACCCCAATGAGCTTTGGTTTATGTGGGTTGTATCTATCAATATTTACGGCATTAGAAATTAAAACTGAGAAATTTTAAAATATTTATTTATTTGACTTTGTAGACCCCCTGAAAGGGTCTCAGGGACCCCCAGGGGTCTCCAGACCATACTTTGAGAACTGCTGATCTAAAGCTATTATATGTTCTCTTAATGACCTGTAATAGGAACCCCATGTCTTAAACGCTTGATAGACATTTTCTGAGGGAAAAGCTGTTGTCAGAGGAAAACCATTTAAAAAGTGGCTAAGCCATAATGTGGTTTGCCAGGTTTGGACTTAGCATGCTATGTGAATACAATCCCTGCACAGACTTAAAAGCCGGGTAGCCAAACAGTGCTCAACCCTATTTCTGCATGACTCTTCTCTGTTCCCAGATGCTCCTGTCTGTTATGTTTTTGTCCCCACAGGAAAGAATTGGGAAAATTATCTGCAATAGCTATCAGGGGAAAAAATTCAACATCTCTTTTTTGCAACATCTGTCCACCCTATATCACCATCCTACACACATACAACACAAGCTGGTTTTCCTCCTAATAAAGCAATTACCTATCAATTTATAATATGCAATATAGACATTTTACCAGGCTTATGGCAAGCAGCAAATATTGATTATATATGCATGACTGTCTACTTGGAAAGGAACACACACAAAAAATATTACAGTGTTCTGCATTTCATAATTTTCCCCCAATATATTCACTGTCTTACTTCCAACCTATTCTCTCCAGTCGCCTCTGAGTTATCCATGTATCTAACTTGCCAAGGATTTCTTTTCAGGAGGTGGTGGTGCTTATGAAATTCAAATAAAAGATTAAATGTAAATATATTTCTAGGAGCTGTTGTGGAATTTGTTGAATGTAAATCACACTAATTGCAATAGTGTGCATATCAGATATTAAGTTTATGAGACAGGATTTAACATCCTGATACTGCATCTGAAACTCATTTTTGACCTAGCATGGTTTCTCAACTTAGATCTTCAGATTGTTTTTGATGTATGTATGTATGTATGTATGTATGTATGTATGTATGTAGTAATTTGCAAGATACCTACTTGTCAAATTCTAGGTGGCTTACAGTATTAAGTTCTCATATCTCTGATAATTGGACATGCTTGTTGTTGGGAACTGCAGTCCAACATCATCTAAGGATTCAAGGTTGGAAAAGAAATGGCTGTAATTAAGGAAGATATATCCTTGAAGTAACAGAAATGGGAATCTTCACTAGGAAATGTTGGAAACATTCATGCCATTTTAAATCAATAAGCATAAGAACATTTAACTGGGTGTTTAACTGGGATGACTACAAAGTGGATCTGCATTTCTCAATTTTGAACATGGTAGGACTTATTCAAAGTTGTGAAGGAGGGATGGTAACTTATGGTCTTTGAAAGTTGTTGAACTGCAGCTACCAGGATCTCACCATGGGTCACATAGTTTGGAACAGCTGGGAGTTGAAATTCACCTGGAGGACCATGGTTCTACAACTCTAGCATGTAGGATCTTTCCATTCATATCATTCTAGCATATACGATTTTTCCATTGATGGAATGGCTTTAAATCAGCAAAGGCTATTACAAATCCAGGAGAAAGAAGATTATTTTAGTAAGTTCTCTCTCTCACTTGTAGTTCATTACATCATTCCTTGGAAGAGATTTGGGGTAAATGATTTAGAGGAGTCAGCAGGGACCCAGAATTGGTGAGAATCATCTTGCCTCTTTCTGTTGACAATAAGATTGTCATAAGAGGTAATGAATAAGAGGTAATGTTCCTTGTGGAAATATAAGATTTCTGATTTTTAGAGCCAAACTATGAACCACAGCTACTTATGTCCCTCAAGGTACAGGACAGGAGCAACATCATAGGGTACTGCCTGTAGTGGAAAGGAGTGGCATGTTCATCAGTTTCCCCTCCCTATGGAGTTCCTCCCCTGACAACTTCTCTGATGCTGCTCTAGAAGATACCTCAGTTTCCAGAGTGGACATGGGAGTGGATCAAGGATGGATCAGAGTCGATCAAGGGTCTAGCAGACCAAATTGATTTAAAAAAAAGTCATTGTTGTGTCAGTGGGATTCTTTCATTGCATCAACAATTTTTGTGAAAGACTGAATTTAACATAAATCCTGTATCCCTGTGAAGAGCCAGAGACTTTATAGACAAAGAATACAAATAGATGCCAGGAGGAGGGGGCTACATAATGTCAAAAAGCAAACAACACAACTTGTTACTGTCCCACCTCCACCCATACAGGGTAGAATTTTACATAGGAGTAATGCATGCTAAATAGGGATAGATTTTGAAAGTATACCCATTTTCTGTCATTGTATTGAAAAATTAACATTGGCTCATCTGAGAACAAGGCACACTCTGATACTACCTGTTCAGTTAAAAATTTCCAGTGCCAGTTGACTTGGGCTGCAGCACAAAGATCCTTTGGACTGAGAAATGAGAATATATACAAAGAAATGAAACGTGGCAGCCGAGTGGTGAAATCTACATTGGCCAGTGGGATATTTTCTACAAACCATTTTTCAGCACACCTATGCAACAAGGAAGGAAAACAAAACAAAGCAAGATGAAGCAAATTATCCGATCTAGGGAAATGCCTACATTTATTGCCAGAAGAGGACTGTGACAAATGTGAATTGTGGCTTGTGTTAAATACAAAACCACATCATGTTTTGAGGTTCTAAACATTTATGCCATGATTTTGAGATTCCCCTCCCCTTGTTTTCCTCAATCTACTCAGCTTTTCAAGTTCACTTTCAGGCAGCACCTTCTAAGGCACACCAACATCACTAACTGTTGCTTGTCAGTGTCTGTGAACTGACACATAATTATAACAAAGGAAGCTAGGGGAATTAGTGAGGTGGCTCCCTTATTTTCAACTTCCTTTTATTCTCTGTTTTATTTTGTTTTCTATATTTTTAATGTATTTTACTGTTTTTAGCTTTGTTGTATGCCGCCCAGAGTCGCCTGTGGTGAGATGGGCGGCTATATAAATTGATCAAACAAACAAACAAACAGTGGGCTGTTAATATAGGAAGTTAGTGGGCAGGTTCAACTTCGGGCAAGGCCAGGCCTAATGTTAGGTATCCTGAGGCCAAGATCTTAGACCTTCACCTGATGTTTTTTTCCCATTCTGGCCCACCTTCCCCCCATTTCCTTGAAAGTAGGGCTGTGTGTGGCACAAAATGTATTGTACATCTCCCCTAACTCTTTTGCTACCATCCTTTATGGGATAAGACTTTACCCTGTTGCCAGCATTGAAATAAGATTAAGGTGCCAGTGTCACTGGCTTCCATATTTGGGATGGAGGGAATGCCATCTCATATTTGCATGAGAGAGTAAAATTTGTTTTGTTGCTCCAGGGTTTGGGCAACAACATAAATACATTCTAAGTAAACATCTATTTATGTATTACATGTTAACCATGCCACTATTCTTCTGAGACTTGGAACTGTTTTTTAATATGCTTATGGCTTTATAAATCTGAGGCAATTTTATAAATTACAACTTGACACGGAAGCATTTCTGCAAAATAACTAATACGAAGTTCCATAACCAAAGCCACATTTGAAAAATTGCTTGCCTGCTTGTTCAGACTTAAGGAAAGCATGATATCTACTATGTCTACACCCAGGGTTGTTACTAGCATTTCTAGACTTTTAGCAAATTGTGAATATTATCTAAACCAGAAATGGGCAACCTGTATTTCTGTCTTCTCAAAGTGGCTGCTAAAAGTGACACTTTGGTCCTACACGTGTCAACGGGTGCTCTAAATACATATTTCATGCTGCTCAGGAAGTTATTACTGTACTTCTCTCTAAATAATTAAAAATGTTTTCTCCAAACCACGTTTCACCACATAATTTTGCTATGTGATAAAATTATTAATTTTTAATTAATTCCAATAAACATGCATTTTATAACACCTATGGACAAGCTGAGTTGCCAAGGTCACCACCAGCCCCAGAGACCCACTAAAAGTTGTAGCCACATCACAACTGTTAACTGAACAGGATAGAATTATTAAATGCATAGGAAATAATTATATTAGCAGTGTTAAATTAATTTAAAATAATTTTATAGTATACTTAGTTTTTGCCTTAGCACCAATCACTTTTTGGGGGTGTAGATCCCAAAGGCTGAGCATGCCTTTTGGGCCTCCATATTTGTGCACACACCTTTTACAAGAGCTCAGTACTTCTAAATTGGTTCTGTAGGGCAGATCTCAATGAACACCAGCTGATTATAGGATTGGACTCCACAAAGGGCAAACATTGGTGGGATAAATAATTCATTTTAGAGGAGGAGCCCTTGTATTTTTTTATTTTCACAAAGCATAGTACTAAAAAAAGTGGCTCACTTACTTCAGCTGCGATTTACTGCATTTGCTCAATATCAAGAAGAGAAATTGTTTGCGTTGTTTGTCCGTCCACAAGTCAAACCAGTGGCTTATAAGCCTGATTCTTTCCTGATAAAGCTAAACAAAACCACAAACTTTTTAAAACAATAAAAAAGACAGTTCAATAACATACAAGATTAGACCATTTCACGTACAGTATTGCTAGTAGTTTTTTACTGCAAGGTCATTTTATAACCTGGGGTCCTTAGACACTGGTTAACTTCAATTCTCAGCAGCCCTCAACATTGTGTTGGCCAGTGCTAATGACTTTAGGTACATCTGGAGGGCCACAGATCCTCACATCTGCTGCAAAGTTGCACTCTTGAACAAAATCCTTAACATCAGGTGAAGGTCTGGCTGGCTAGATTGTTCCCTAAAATGGCTGGACCAGGGGCAAGCAACCTTTATGGTCTGGAACACACTGGAATTTTGAAAACAAATCATGGCTACCCTCACAAAATGAGTGTCACTCACAAAACACCCATTTACTTTCTAATGTGCTGCTTTTTTCTCATGTATAGGCAGTGGGCAGACCCTCTTCCAGTCAAGCATCAGACTGGAACCCTCTACCCTTTTTATTTTCTAAGAGAGTGCATCCAGGAAACCTCCCTGGGATCCTAAGATATTATTGAAATAATAATTAACAAAAATATTATTAATAAGTATAATGCTAGGAGACAACATTTAGCTTTGTAGCATGCCACTAGCATCCCATGTTGGTTTATTTTGTAACAGGATTTTTAAAAAATTAAGCCAGGTAGTAGTAGTTCTTTATTATATAACAAATCCAAAATGTACAAACCAGAAAACTAATAAAATTGCTGAAGCTGATATCAATACTACTGATGGATTGAGTGGTTGATTAATTTAAATTTTGAACCTGCCTGATTCCAGACAACTCTGGGTGGCTTACATTTTAAACAAAAAACAATAACAACAACAACAACAACAACAACAAAACAATAAAAGCAGAAAGGAAAATCATTGGGAAAAAAATCCTGAACATCCTGAAGGATACTAGACAGTCAACTCTATAAACTCTATAGGCAAGATAGCAGAATTTGGAGACCTTTAGAGAAATGAAATACTTCTGTTCTGACTACAGACACTGAAGACAGAACAAGTCCTTATAGAGAACACAGTGTAAAAGAAAATGGGCCATGGACAGAGCTGGGGTTTGTATAAGTTTTTCTTATATTTCTTTTCTTGTATAGCTATGAATAGCATATTAAAACATTACAGGCATAGCTCTTCTAAATTTCATTATTTCATTTTGACTTGTATCTAGCTACACAGAAACTGGCTACTTAAGGGAATCCTTCTTAGCAGGCATCTTGAATTTTCTGCCTTCTTGAATTCTCTGCCTTCACTATAATCTGGCTTGATCAAATTCCAAACCCAATAGAACTTGCTTTTGAGCCAGGTATGTCAGGGAGAATAAGGCAAATGCCAAAGCAGGCTGGCTATTTTTAAACCAGGCCACACCATACTTCCTTTTTCAAAGTTACATTTAGTTATTAATCAAGCTAACAAGTCACTTATTTCAGCTAAGACCTTTGATTATTTTGTCATCCAAAATGTGCATTGAATAATGTTGCCCAATACTGACTGGGGAAATTTTCCAGTTTGAGGGAAAGACCATTGGAGCAATTAGGTACCACAACAAACACATAAACATGCCTTTTCCAATAGTTCAAACTATTCTCTATAAACTCTATAATATAGTAAGCATGACCTTGTGTCAGGCAGCTGTAGGTTCTTGTTCCTTTTTTGCCCACCCAAAGGTTTTTGCCTGCCAGTCAGTCTACCTATTTCAGCTGTCTTGCATTCCCCCCCCCCCCACCTGCCCCGCCAAAGGGGTTAGGGTTTTTGATCGATGATTCAGTTACCTCTACAAATGTACGTAGCCATGTCATAATCACAACAAGGATGTTGCTCCAATTGATTACATTTTGGTGAGTAAAACTTTTTGGACATGAGACTGATTTAATAGATTTTTGATTTTAGCAGGCCAAAAAGGAACAAGAGCTGTATTAGGCAGCTGTATTTGTTTCCAGATTTTTGTAAGAGTATAGATACCCCAGGTCAAATGTGCATCAAAACCATCTTTGCAGCAGCAGCTGTTTGCTGCAGGCAGCCCCGATGTTAGCAAGTGCTAAAATAACAAACATGTTCTCTTGGTTGAAGCCAAAAGGTGAGAAGCAGAACTCAATCAGTTTTTATGATGGTTTATTATGATGGTCTTCAGTCATAGGCAGAACTGGGTACCACAATTTCACAGTATGCACATTTCTGCTACAACAAACTGGCATATAGAACACTTTTTTTTCCTGGAAACATTTAAACAACAGTACGAAACAACAAATGACAAATGTTGGTGGACAAATGAGCTATGAAAGCTTTTGAAATAGTAAATTGAAAAGCAGAAGTTCAGCAATTTAAATGTACTACTTGTGTCACTTCAGTAGACATGAACTCACCTGATTGTTAAGCGATTTGTTTTCAATTGGTGTCCAAGAACTGAATCGTGTATGCAGGATTTCCATTGTATGATTCTGATTCGGACTCTTTTTGCCTCTTGTAGGGTATCCTAAGCTTTTCAAATGTCACCATGAAGTGCATATATTGTATAAGCTATAATTATTCAAGTAGTGGTCAGTTTCCTCTGCTGTTAATTCTGCGGTGTACATCAAATAGATTTCTATTAGTGGCTACACAGAAATGGAATAATGGTATAACGTTCTTGCTCAAGAGTAAATGTTGAGTTCTAAATTCAGCTAAAATCTGCATCCTAATCACAAAAGCCACGAAAGCAAGCCAAACGTTTGGATTGTGCCTTTAGTTTCTTCTAGATATTCTGGTGCCCCTCTATCTATTTTTGTAATATTTATCTGGTTCTAAAAGTATAATAGGAGACACAGAAAGTTTGATATTTATGCCATTGATGTTATGGATTATTATTAAAGATGGACTAGGCTTTGATTAAAATGGGGCAAAACTATTAAATAGAGGCAGTTTGTTGTTGCAGGCACCAGGCTAGAAACCAGGAAATCAAGAGTCCTAGTCCTGCCTTAGGTACGATGCCAGCTCTGTGACTCTGGGCAAGTCACTGTCTCAGCCCTAGGAGGAAGGCAATGGTAAACCACTTCCAAACATCTTGCCAAGAAAACTGCAGGGACTAATCCTGGCAGTCACCAGCATCAAAACTGACTTGAAGGCACACACACACACACAAAGCCATAAAAACGTGGATCGATTTGTGTTGTGTATGTTGGCCTTCTACAACTTGACAGATATGGTGGGCCTACAACACCCATCATCCTCCTATCAAAAAGGGCATTAGTTGTACAAGCTGTGGAGAGGTTGTAATGTGCAGATGGGGTTGAAGTATGAATGCTAAGCTGGGGAATGCTACCTCATGGGCAGCCTCTATAGGAACTAGTGATTTTATCAGTATGAACAGATATCCATTTTACATATTTCCCTATATTGTATGACTTTCCTTCCCTCTGTTCTTCATTTTCAAATATTAGTTGAATCTCTGTCAATCCATGTTGAGTGGGACATCAACATCAGGTAATTCACATTACTATGATTTGGCAGCATGAGAAAATGTGGTAATATTTTAATTTATCCTCAGTATTAGTAACTGGACCGAAAGTTGGTACTTCCTGATGTTATCATGTGATCTTTACAAAGAAATCCTTATCTACCTTTACATTTACTTTTAAAATGTTATCATTATTTTCTCTGAAGATATTTCCAAGGCTTATCTTAGATTTTTGAATAGGAATCTTCCCTACTTGTTAAGACATAGCACATTCTCTACAGTTGCACCATCAATCATTAGCAACTGTACAAAAAGGTTTTCAAGATCATCATGGCAAGGGGGAGCATCCCCCTTATGTCAGCCAAGGAACAGCTGCAGGGAACTTCCTTAGGGTCGCCTGGCCAGATGGACCGCTTTGCTTCCCCTAACAGTTATCTTGGGACTAGCAAGTTGTAGAACACTTGGGCCTCTTCCACCACATATGGCAATTCTAGCCCCATCCACTGGCCTTCAGGAAAAAAACCCCATGGATTGCAAGCAAAAACTCCAGGAAGGGAAGAACAATGTCACTTGAAATGCACACACATGCCAGCGTATTGCTTATTGCTAGGTTTTGGTCTTGAAGAATGGAATGCCTTCTTTCTTTCACTCCATCAGTTGTGAATTTCGTCTTTCTAGATCAGGGTTCTCCAAAGTGGTCAATATTGACACCCCAAGGGTTGATGGGACTACCCATGATTGTCGTTATTATTTGTAGTACTATTAGTTAAAGTAGTATTTATTGAATTATTTTCATTTAATGTTTGGGGGTCAATGAACAATCTGAAACTTGTTCATTGAAGGGGTCGATGAGCTGGAGGGTTTGGGGACACCTGTTCTAGACGGTGTACCTGAGAGTGGGGACTCTTCTTTTTTCACTTTAAATGAACTTTTGAGGAACAACTGTTTAAAACATGGGGTGAAAATGCAGGAAAAAAGTCAATGACTACTGTGTGTGTGTGGGAGGGGGGAATCAAACACTAAGCTGTTATAGTTTTTATTAAAACACACACTTTTCCTTTTCAAAAGCTTTGCTGTGCCAAATACAAGGTTTTGTGGTTCAGGGGAAAAAGGCATGACAACACTTCAATACAAGGAAGAGAGGCTAATAGGAGGGATTAAAGCTCAGCAATATAACATGTCATTGGAAAAGCAGAGGCAAAATCTTTCTCCCCCCCTAATGTTCCAGTTTTCAACCTTGTTTTCAGTCTCTCCTTTTGCTAGGTTAACTTTAAAATGTTTTCTTCATAAATTTTATAAAGAAAACAACTGCACTCTGAAATGAATTTGAATGCAATTAGATTCACATGGAAATCTGAGTTAGGAAAAATCCTATTAATCTCTAGAATTATGCTACAAATTAAGCTTTTGTGCATCAATCTCAGGATTAGCACTATGACAGATTTTCTTCCTTTTTAGTCTAATACCAACTTCTGCAGTTTCTGAAACACAGCACACACACTACACCTCCACCCCCCATTATTCTACCCATCCATTCACACATTTGAACAAAATAAGTAATTACAGGGACATTTACTACTTTACCTTAAAAAGCAGTGGATCCTTCCCTTCTGAGAAAAGCCAGAACTGCTCCTGGCTGAAGATCTTCTCCTCATCTCCATAGGAACCAATGTACACAATACAACACACGTTGGGCTTTCAGCCAACACTGGCTAACTCAGGACCAGAGGAAAATATTCTTTGTCCACTTTGAATCTATTTACAAGGGCAGAGTCCCTTGGATTTTAGGGGCACTGTAGCACTGTGTCTATTAACCTGTGTATTTCTTCTGGTGGGGCTTTGATTTTAGGAAAAAAGAGATAAAGCTGCTCCTGGAAAGGGAAACCCAATAAAGAAATACACTTTCATATGTTGTTGCTGGCACAGAAACAAAAGGTGGCAATTCTTACAAGATGCAGAAGTGACATGAAGGAGTGCTGTCTGAAATTTATTTATTTATCGTATTTATCAGGCCACCCTTCTCACAAAACGCAACTCTGGGTGGCGTACAATAAAGAACTACAAATTAGTACTATTTTTAAAAAGCAACAATTAAAAAAAAACAGTATTATGATTAAAAGGCAAGGAGAGAGCAACAGATATTAACAACAACAGAGCCACCTCAGCAGCCCACCATTCCCTTGGGACCCCTAAGCCTGTTGACGCAACCAAGTTTTGAGGGACTTATGGAAAGTCAACAGGCATGGGCCGATTGCAATAACCGCTTTAACTTACTACATCCTTCTTCCTGGCTAAAAAACAGAAGCAAGCATCTGCAAATTCCCTCCACTTCTTCTTTTTCAAACAATACCAGCTTGGATTTAAAAAGCCCCTTGAATGAGTGGACAACTGATAAGTGGAAATGAGACTTTTCCAAATAACAAACCATGAACATAGTTTTTGTATTCTGTGGTAATAGAAGCTGTGGAAAACAACAGGCAACAAAAGCAACTCCTGCAGAGAGGTATGGGAAAGGAGGGATAAATGCGAAGAGTATTTGCCGTTGCTTGGAAAGGGCTGTTCCAGTGAATTTAATGCTCTTTGTAACATCTAAGCAAGGCTACTGACTTTTCTTCACTTCCCTGTCCAGTTACTGCCCCCCCCTCCCAATCTTATTTCCAGTTTTGTTCTCTGCTTCTCTTTTCCCTTCCCAGTGCAGCTCTTTTTCTTGTTCCATTTCCATCCTGCTCTTCTTTTGGGTTGTCTCTGCTAGGAGGGGATTGGCTATGTGCGCTCAAGAATGGGAAGGTGTGTTTTGCCCAGGACTTTTTTTCCCCGTTTTTCTATCAACTCTTCTTAGCAGCTGAGATCATCCTAAATTCAAAGGTGTCCTCTTTCAGTAAATATGGTATACCCTATATTACTAATGCAATCCTATGTATCTCTTACCAGGAAATCTGATTTTCACGATTGGAATACTGGAAAGCTTTTATAGGAAGGTGAAATATAGAAGGTGGGAGGAAAACAACCTTGAGAGTCACCTTAACCACTTCATTTAGATTAAGAATCAGTCAATGTGTTCCTTGGTCAACCTGGACATCTGCTTCCTTTACTGGTTGTCCACATAATGCTTCAAGATGCAGCACACTTTTCATGAAGCCACCGTAACACGAAGAGATTTCACATCTGTAGTGGCAATTTCCGTGAAGATCAAGTATTGGTGTAGAAATCCATATTGTTACTAATTTTAACACACCAGATAGTAATACAAAGTAGGGAGAGATTCAAACTATTTTGCAGAAAACTGAAATAAGTTACCACTTAAGTAACACCTCTGAAACAATTTAACCCTGCCATTACCTATGCTGGTGAGAATTACTGTGGTCCCCATTTATCTGGAAGGCACCAGATCAGTAAAGCTCAGCGAAGTGTTATTAGTGTGAGAATCAAGCTACAATGCTAATCAATCATTAATATGATCTTCATACAAAACCACTCACTTTCACACAGTATGTACCTGGCATCTGGTTTTAACTTCCTCTTCATCAATCATCTGAAAATAATAAAACCATACAGATATAGAAGGCTACTTACCTGTAACGAGAAGTGGAAAATTTGAACAGCATACCTTTATACTTTTATTACTTGAGATAAATATATACGTGCAGCAGAGACCAATGTGAAATCCTTGGTTCTCTCTGAGCTTGTTTGCTTGCAGTCAAAAGTCTGAGGAGGTTTTCTCACTCAAGGTTATTAAATGGTTGAGATCAATTTACAATGGCAAAGTCATTATTTCTAATAACAAGGGTTCCCAAGCGATATATGAAATGTAGAATTGTAATGAAAATGTAGTGCAATTCCTCCCTCGTTTTGAGGGCTGGGTTATCTGCAGGACTGCCTGTCTTCAGTTATTTCTGCTCACCCAACTCAGCCACCCAAGGTAGACATGCTTTAGGTACCCCAAGGCAGAGTCATCTAATGGGACCTAGAGACCATGCCTTCTCTGTTGCGGCATCTGCCTTTGGAATGAGCTTCTCCCCACCCGAGGTGAGGGTGCTCCTGACCCTACTCGTCTTTTGGAAAGCTGTTAAGAGCTGGCTCTTCTCCTGTGCCTTCGGACAAGATGGTAGTTGAGCCCACCTGGTTATGAGAGGGTTTGTTATTTTCAGCCTTGGCTATGTGTGTACTGGTGTAGTTTATTATCCTGGTTTTATATTTGTTAGGTTCTTACTGATGTATGCTGCCCAGACTAATAAATTATGAATTGGGTGGCCAAATAAATAAATAAATAAATAAGTAGGTAGGTAGGTAGGTAGGTAGATGTAAAAAACACTCAATGGTTGCATAAACTCTGTGGAAAACGGTGGTCTTTAGAATTATTTTATTGCTAAAATAAATTAAACATTCATTTAATGGCATCACTGATCATGTGCTGATTGTCTACATTGTGGTAAGGGCAGCAGGCACGCCATACTTCATTATTAACTTAGTCAATGCTAATCTTTTTTTTCTGTTATAAAAATGCACTTTCAAGTTTTCCCACATTTCACAGAGGATAAGGCAACAATACAAAGCATTGTAGCAAGACATGGCCATACTGTACCCTAAGCTTCAAGCCTGACAAGGCTGCAACACTCACATCTGCTAAGAGGAGTGTATGTACATATTAATTATTTTTAACATGTGGCTACAGAAGCAAGGAACAGTCTGCTGGAAATTAAATATGAGAACTTGGATCCCCAAAACAAACAAGAAAGTGGCATGTTTAGCTTGTGCTGGTATTTGGAAGATCTTGAACATCTGCTAAGTGAAGTTTCTGTCTGAAGCAAGGAGTCAAGGAATAGCGTTTAGTAGGTTTGAACTAAGGGTAAAACCCCTTATGCTCTTCTAAGATTACATGCACTTCAGGAGAAGCAAATTTTGAGACAATGGCTGGAGACATTTTAAGAGGCTGCAGTACACACAGAATCTTGTCTTTCATTTTACCCTCAGAAAGGACCCTGAGTGGCAGGTGAGCATAAAAAAATGGACAAATTATATTTCCCAAGAAGCATGCAACTTGGCATCATGGCACTACTTTACTGAAGTTTAGATCACAGCCACAGATAAAAGAAGGGTGAAGGATTGTTTTTTAAAAAATAAATGGTTGTTCTCTGCTATAATCCCAGCATAAGTTCTCCTCTGAATACTGCCATTCCCAAGTTGCTGATGTATTTATTCCTACTTATATCTGCCTTTTCTCTGGGAGCTCAAGGTGGCAGATATGGAAGCCTTCCCACCTTTTATTTCTCACAAAAACAACCCAGTGAGGTAGGCTGAGCTGAGGGCATAAATGGCCCAAAGTCACCCAGGGAGTTTCCATGGCAGAAGGTGGACCTGAGCTGGAAGCTTCCTGGATTTAGTTTAATCTCTTAACTACTACACTGAGTTGCTACTAGGCTATGTCAAATAGGGGGGTTGGAGGGGAAAAGGGGGACTGGTCATTCTTCCAGCTTAGTTCAGAGTGAAAGATTAAACCTTCTTTATGCACATGATAGACCTGGTTCTCACGGCTATCTAAAGTTTTTAAAACTCATGCAAAATCAAAATTATGTTTCTTAATTCAGTTTCATAGCCGAGTATGAGGACTGGGTCTCTACAGCCTTGGTCCAATATTCTGACTTATCCTTTCACTATTATTATCTTTACTAGAAATAACGGGAATAGGGCAACCAGGTTGAGGAAGCGTAGGCATTAGGAAAAATGGCATGAAACAAGCAGGACCAGAATCTTTTTTTTTTAAATCTACATAGTAACAGATACAGAGAGAGAGACCCTACCCCAAGTTATAGTTTATTAAAGCCACGGTGGGCAAAAAAATAACACCTCCCACTATTGTTCAATTCTATATTGAGAGGGGTTTTGAGGGAAACACGTGAAGTCAACACACAATCCAAACATGCAGTAAATCACACTGTTTCTTATCAAACTCTCAATGCTATTCCACATTTGATACAACCAATGTCCATTCAAAGCCACCAAGGTTAATATTGCTCTGGATGTGAAGCCTTGTTATCCAAGCTGTCCTGATGCAAGTAAGCATGTTATTAACTAAATAATAAGGGAATGAGGGAAAGCTACTTGAAATTGACACGATGCATGTGAAAAATTGAACAGGAGGTAAAGCAATCAGGTGGAGTTGGAGGTGTACAAAGACAGGGAAGAGAAAAGAAATGGATAGAAAGAAAGGGGGAAAAAATGACTTTTATAAGAGCATGCTATTTTTTTTAATTGTAAATCATTAAGAAAGGTTAAAAGTTTCTAAAAGGCTAAAAAAGTTAAATTGCATTAAACTGTTCTTAGATTGAGGTGCAGTTGCATCACCCACACTGAATTTTACCCTTTGTATAAAATGAGCTATTACATTTGGATAACTGTTTGGTCAAGACTGGAAATTTCACAAAAAGGATACATAGAAGAATTCAGTTCTTCCAGCTGTAGTAGAAAGAAATATAAAAAGTTGCAATTAACATAGTAATTGTCCAGATAATTTATCAATAATGTTTAATTACACTTATAAAAGAGACTGAGATCCACTGAAAACTCCAACTGAAGGAAGTGGAAGTCAATTTCTGCTCATTCTCCCTCCATTCCCCACAGCAATGTCCCACACTGTTCTGCAGTGTTTCCAAACACTCCAGAACAGCTTTTCGTGAATGAGGGGAAAATCACCTAAATTTGCCTTCTATGCATGAGAGGACTTCTATCCTGGGGAACAGTAGTGGACAACCCATTTAATAATTTTTGTTCTTCAAACAATTGTGACATAGCATTAAACTAATCTTATAATCCACATTAGACCCAACTTTCAACCTTTACTGAATCTCCAAATGTAAATGCAATGATACCATGAAGACAGAATGCAAAACAAATATTTGAATCCTGTCAAAACCTCTTTTGTTGCTTCCAGAGATTGTAGCACTGAAATTTATGAACTTTTAATGGTATTTATAGGGTTTTAGGGAGGGGCTAGGAGACAAAAAGAAGGAATGATAACTTCCGTTTTTAAAATTTATTTTTCTGTTTAACAAAAGGAAAGGCTGCAGTGTTTTTTCTTTATCAACAGAGGGTGGTATAATATTGGAAAAAAGTCTCACCGTCAGTGCATCCTCACTTATGAAGGAAAAGGTTACAGTTCAAAAAGCGTAATTTTGTTATTACCCAAACCCTACAAAAATAATAAAGCCATATATTTTCAAAAAACAAAAAAACAGACCTGAAGCCAGGGGGATTTTTGCACCTCTGTTACAGAGTAGGAGTGTGCAAAATATTTCAATAGAACAATTCTGAAGATGAAACTTCACAAAAGTACTGGATTGAGTGCAGGATGTTTTGAGCATTTTGGGAGAGACAGTTTTGCTCTTGAAATGGGCCACTCTGCAAAATTTAGTGCTCAAACCTGAAACAAACTCTTTGCGAAGTTCTACTATAAACTACCTGTTCCCTGTTTATACTTACATCTGACAATAATCTATCCAGATTAGAGTCACTAGCTAGTTTTCTTTTATCTTCAGGGAGCTCTTCCAACTCTCCATAAAGCTCCAAATTCAACCGGGCCAACTTCTCTTGCATTCCTCTTACATGTTCCATTTGCTCAATGGAACATTCATTTCCTGAAGTAAACAAAGGTACAAAGATGCATTAAGCCAAAGATTTGATAATGATTAAAAGTATCAACTTTCCATCATGTTAATAGACAGGTCAGAACTGCTTGCAGGAGGCTTAAGAAAATGATCAAAGCGCAACAACGCAGCAGTGCTTTACTCTTCAGAAGCGAAGGCAACATTACCTCAGCTTCAAAAGAGTACTTCACTGGAAACAGCGTAGAAGCAAAGTTTCCCTTTGAAGATCTGATAACCCCATAATTTAGCTCCTCTTCACAGTAATTCTTCCTGAACTTGTCCTTCCACAAATCTTGCAACTGGTTTTCTGGTTTCTTTTAGTAATCTCATGCTAAAGATGTGGCATCTCTGGAGATTTTGAAGCTATAGAACATTTTTAAAAAGTGGTTTTGTGGGGTGATGAATAAATATGATTTATTGGATTTACCTCACCACAAACAAGAAGACTCTTGGCAGTTTACCCCTCCCATCAATGCCGTATCATAAAACACCCACAGCAAAAAAGAGAGAAAATAATTACAAATAGTCAGCCAACCCTAAGGTAAGTTTATAACTAATGACACCAACTCAGATCTCAAAAGTTCTCTGTAAAGTTCCACTTTCAATAGCTTACAGAAAACCAAGTGTGGGGGTTGACATAATTTCCAAGGGAAGGCTCTTCCACAGTGCAGGCACACCAAAAGCCAAGCAACCTGTGAGCCTCCGATCCTGTGACTTTGCAGATGTGAGTGACCACCAGCAGGTTCTACTGGGACGTATGGGTCGAGATTAGTTAGAGAGGGTAGTCTTAAAGGTACCTTCATGCTAAGCCATGTAAGGCTTTAAAAGTTAAAACCAACACTTTGAATTGCACTCAGAAACCAAAAGGAGCCACTGCAGGGCCCAGACAACAGGTGTAACATGTTCATGTCAGCATATAACAGCTAACACCTGGGCTGCCACATTGTGGACCAATGGAAGCCCCCAGGTGGTCTTCAGAGGCAGTCCCATGTAGATCATATTGCAGTAGCACAGACCACTGGTGGTGAAGACACACAATATTCATTTTTATATCACTCTTAGTGATAAAAGTTCACTTTGCTACTTTCAGAAATACAATGCAATATGCATAACTTTGCTCATATATCAAGTTTGGTATGCTTATTAAATGGAAAAGTATACTTTAGTCAGAGTCATTTTGTTTCCTGGTGCTTCTTCTATCCTTTGAAGCTCAGTTAAGGGCTGAGCCACCAGCCTTTAAACAAAAAGTCAGCAACAGGCAACTCCACAAGCAAATCAAGAGTTGTATCTCCTCCCTCCCTCCCTCCCTCCCGGCAGTGCCACCTAGGAGCAGAAATGCATCTCACTGTTGCTTTTGCGTTGTACCACATCACTTGTCCTCTACATACAGGAATTGTAGTATTCTGATGCCCTAGATAAAAGCCTTCTTACAAGTCAACAGAAGGTAGAGCTGTGTAATAATTTGAACAAAGGTAAAAAGATGTTTTGGACAGTGCAGGAATGCTTATAGAACACTTCTCTGTAACTCTTTAAAGCAGGGGCATCTTTTTTCCAGGGTCACACACCTCCCTCCAGTTTCAGCATCGTTCCAGGAAAACACACTTGGTTTCATGAATTGCAAGAGGGACTACAAGCATGCCATCACACACTGCTTAGCCACAACAGAAAACATTTGGGAGAAATAAAACAGCTTCTTGTCATATCACGTTCATTATTCTAAAGAAAACATTTCACTGGAATTGTTTTACTCCTTCCAATTTGTTTCAGCTTTCCCAATCTTTCTGGAAGAAATCAGACAGAAAATAATGTACAGGTTCAAGTATCTAGCTATAGCTCATCTCTGGTGGGCAAGACTCATTCCATTCTCTCCACACTTGGATATGTAGCAAATAACATTTGTGTCACATTGGGAGAATAAAGTAATTTAAGTATTTATTATGCTCACCTACATAGTTAGCATGAGTGTAGGCCTGTGAATGAAGCATGCTAAAATATATATGATATGTACCCTACCTTCCAGTTTTAACAGGTGAACAGATAGTTTCTCAGAAACTGGCAGAAAAGCCACAGTGACCATGAACAATATACACTGGATGCCAATTTGGGTTTTTTATCTTTTTCTCCTCCTCCTCTCCTCCTTTACAAAGCACAGACTGCATTCTGAAGGAGGAGTTCAGATTGCCAGTGATATTTTGCAACTTTTTCTACTGTGGCCTTTTTGGGAATGTAACAATGTCCTCTTTTCCAAGCTGCTTTTCTGGTACCCAAGTTCTCTGAAAAGCAAAGTGGAAACTGAAAAGGGTCATAATAAATCATAGTGGGGGATCGGGTCAGATTCTGAATAACAACATTAAACCGGCCAACAAGATGCCAAATAAGGCAAATTATTATTGTGCTGTGTTATCAGCAGTACATATACTAAAAATGGAATACAAAGCACGGTTGCCAGCCTTCAAAATTGTTAAATAACTTTACTGTCTATGTTAGTGTTAATTTTAATCTTGTTTTTTTTTTAACTTTTAAAGTACTCACCACAGTAGAAAAGTGTTACATTAATCCATTAAGTAGTACCATAATACCAACAATATCTTGATCTAAGCAATTTGTTCTGCCTTGAAAAAAGTGTTTAATGAAACATTTCCCAGTTTGTATGACTTCTGTTACAGAACTGGTCATCAGTTATGCTTTCAACATCCTACTCTTTCAACAGTGGTCATGTGAGTATTTCAACATGTATTTATCTATGGGGAGCAGTCACAATAAAAATACCAAATGCTTGCAGTTTTCCAGAATGGAAGTCATTCAGAAGACTCAGAAGTCCTTTCTCCATTTCTTGAACATCTGATACATCTGTGAGAAATGAATGCTGGATTGGAGCTGACTGGGCTCCTTTACCTTCCACTCCTGGTGTTTTGGCTTTCTCTTTCACACCTCTAATAAAAAGACAGAAAAGCTGTCATTTAGTGCCTTCATGTTTATTGCTAATTTGAATGTCCCACCTCCACAAATGCTTTGAAGGAAGACCTGTACTTAGCCCCCTCCCCCAAACATACATAAAAATAACTAATTATAAGAACTGGGGTCATGATTTGTAGGATTAGTTTTTAAACCTTCTAATGAGGAAATCTATTTACCACATTTCTCTACATTTTGCCTTCCCTTATCAAGAGGGCCAATGGAAACTGCTTACATAACTTACAAAGATTCTCAGTCTCTGGGAGGAGCCTTCTCTTCTTGTCTAATTAGTATGGATCAACTATTTCAATTGCTCCACTAAGTGAAGTATTACTTATCCTACTGCGGTGTCTCAACCAACTGCTCTTATTTGTGCTCTCCTATTCTTGCACCATGTAGGTAATGAAGCAGCCTCCCAGCTGATTATTATTGATTATTATCGGAAAATGGTTATTATGGCTGAAGTATTAGCCCTTTGCAGAAATCCAGACAATATTTGTCAGAACATGCAAGCCTTGTTGCAACATCCAGGTCTCTCAATCTTTGGCCTTGTATTGTACAGGAATGTTTGAAGAAAGATTCAGCCTTCAGTGAGAAGGCTGACTTCCTATAATAGCTTTTGGCTCCATGCTTGTGCTTATTTCTTGAGAAAATAATTTAGGAAGAGATATAATGTACAGTTGCCACCTATCTAGACCAGCAAGGATCTACTATCTGATCCTGAAAGAGTAGCAGAATCATTAAGTGTCTCATGAAGAACTTGCTTTTTCACTTTCTTATATTTTGGATAAACTGAGTTATACTATATTTAAGTAGAATCTGTTATTTTGATTATTGTTTTGCAATTGCACTCTATCCATTGATCATGAGATCCCAGACATGTCTGGATATTTGCTATCAAAGTCTTGGATTGTATCCCTGGATATATGCTATCAAAGCCACCAGGACTTTCAAGGGAAAAAAGAGGGCTTTGCATTGAATATCACTACCCCTGAAAGAGAAATACAAGCACATTCAAGGACTGAACTTGAAAGGAATCCACAGTTATTAATATATCTTTAATATGTGTGGATTATTTAACATATCTTTAATATATCTTTGGCAGCCAGGAACTCATCTTTGGAAATGGCTTCTTTGATTGCCTTTAAGTTTTCATTCAGGAATACTTTTATTTGCAGGACATTGTTCAAGCACTTCAAATCCAGAAGGGAACTCATTTTGTTTCCCATTCTTCTTGGGTGTCAAGAAAAAAAAAAGAATAAAACTTATGGGAAATGTTCTGTGGCTTGGATACTCAACAGAACTTGCATTACTGCCTTCATTCTGTAATGTTCATTAGACCTTGAAATGGCAATGCATTTGTTCTAGAACAGTCAGAGACATTTCAGGGCATAACCAAAGAATGCTGACTCTCTTATATGGACATGTCATGTTCCATTCTCTGGCCAAAACATTCCCTGCCAAATCTAAATAAGAAACAGTCATCAGAGCAGCTGAGATATTTCTCAAACCATATTTGAATTGCTCTATAGTTAGTTTGGCTTCTCCCAGTTCTCTGACCAGAGCTAAGCAACTCTGGGAAACATGAAGTCAGGTACAGAAATGTCAAAAACAGCAGGAGACTAAAAAATGTTCATAGCATGCTGCTTCTATTCTTTGTTTCAAAGATTTTTGAAATCCTCTCCTCTGAAATGCTAGTAGCATTTTTTTTTTTCAAATAGTGTTGTGTTGATTGGGTTTTGTGAGAGACTAGGGGCAAAGTTTACTTGAACACAGCTAGAGCTTTGCCTCTTGATCAGGAGTTCCAGGGTTTTAAAACATGTTTTAAAAATTTAAAATAAACTAACAGTTTTCATAGCCTGAAAAGCTTTAAAATCCCTGTTCTAGGGCATCCTTCCTTGGAACCTCTAACAATGCCCACAAGTTGTCTGGTATGTTTATTTTTTGTTCATTTGAAAGAATTGTTCCACTCTTTTTATACTTTCTGAAAAAAATCTGGAAAATTGTAGCATATGGGGCTTAGAAAAGCCCTGAGGAAAAACCTCCTTAATTTCTTTAAATTACAGGGATGTGGAGTCCCTAGTGCTCTCTGAGCTTGGTTGTTTGCTTTGCAGATGTTTCCTTACACCTGGCTTTCTCCTTGGTAATTCCTTGATTAGGGTATTTATTAGGAGAAAATTACATCCCCACCAAAATATAAACAGGAAGCAAATCCTACACTTATTCGCACTGATGATACTACCTAGTTAGATAATGAAATGTCTGCAAGCAAACAACCAAGCTCGGAGAGCACCAAAGACTCCACTGTTCAACGCTGAGCTACATATATTCTTTTCTATTGGAAATACAGGGATGGTAGAAAATGTCCACTATTATCAGTACTAGAGAGCCAATTATGAGGCATACCAAGGAACAGATTTTCCTTGAGGATGGGGATACATGTGGTACATTTATTTTTGTTTTTTTCAGGGGGGAGAGGCTGGAAAGGTTTAATGTAATATTTTTTTCCCTTAAAACCTTGAAAAACCTCAAGAATTGTGTTCCTTATCCCACCCACTTTGAGATGCCATGCAAAGCTCCATGAAGCTCTTGAGTTGATGGAAACTGTGAACCGCTGCCCTAGACCAAAGTATTGACAGAAAGAAGTAATCTCTTCTTTTATTTTTATGCTGACCTTTACAGAGTCCACTAAAAGGCTTCAGGGAGAGCAGTCCCTCTTGTCAGAACAACTCTTGCTTTTTTAACAAAGAGGGTTTAGCTTCCAAAGAATATGGACTGGTCTCAGTGATCAAGAGAGAAGGTAGTTCTATCTCCTATCATGTACCATTTTCACAACTAGTAAAAATCACATTCCATTTTATAAATACAAATGACCCATTTAGTATTTATATATAATACCTGTAGTTAAAGAAATTTGTATGTGTTTAATCAATCTCTTATCATAATATAACCAAAATTAGTTTGGAACCAAATACTGCCTGAGCAGGATTATGATTTCAGAAGGGAGTACTTTCAGGGGCCAGCATCCTTCAACTTGAGTATGACCCATAACCCTCCCAAAACGAAAACGAAAAGGGTAGAAAAGCTCTAGGGACACATCATACCAAGGAGCTCCTGACGGAAGGGGGGAGAGCTTCAAAAGAGGGGCCTCAACAGACAGCTTAGCCTGGCAAGCTAGATGGTTTGTGGGCCAGGTATTCTTCATCCCTTAATCTCTCCCTGCCTGAAAATTGTAAATCCTCAAATTTATCTGCACACTACATATAAAAACTTACCTTTTAAACTTTGGTCTTTGTAAAGGAGCCTGCGATGCAGAATTGGAAAATGCTGTACTTTTGCTAGGAGGCACAGAGTTTTTCTTATTGTTGAGAACCTGACTGACATGAGTTGTGGATGACTTGGGACTCCGCCTTTTGTTTTTTTTTTCCTCCATTTCCACAGATTAATAATCTTTTAATTATGGAGGAAGAGAAAGTAGAAAATATCATTTATGCATTTATGTTTATCATATTATGGTTTTAATGGAAAAATTTGATATACCAGTAATCAGAATATAAATCCCCCAAATAAATCATCACCTCTATACAGCATATTTGAAAGCTACTTTGACCAGCAAAAGAAATGTTATTAACCAAATCCTATGTCTATATATTCAAAAGCCAACAATTCAGAGAACATTTTTCCAAATGAAAATAATAGAACTGAAGCTCCAGACTTCCAAATGGTTATACTTTTGGGACAGACAAGATTTTTATTGACTATGTCCTTCAACTCCTTGAAAAGCAGGATATAAATTGGATAAAAATACATTTAAATAGTCCATCAATTATTATTTCAACTAGAGTAAAGTATGTTACATTACATTTCACTTTTTAAAATGTCTATATGACCACAGAAAAATGGAAGATTCTGTGAATTAATTGTTGGACAGATTTCATAACAACCTATAATTTCTGTAATATCTGCCTGGGAACAAGTCCCACGAACTCACTCACTGAATGAATTTCATAGGATCTGCTACACATGTCTATGGCCTTATTAAAGTGTTGTAAAATCTATTAATACACTGGCAAACAACAGTCTTCAGAATTTAATCTTTAAAGTGGGTCTCATGTATTTCATATTGGACATATTATTCACAGAAAATGTATTAAAATATATGATAATATCCATTAGAACTGTGAGAATTACTGGAAGGTTTGTAACTGATATGAAATGCAAAATGCCAGCCAATATAATCAACTTTGCTTGAAAATCAGGATGAGTATATTCTTAAAGAAAACTCTATTGTTTTTCAGGAGAGAATAGATAGCTGTTTCCGCCCCCTCCCCAAATTCAGCCTCACTGACCTATTTTTATTTGAGACTCGTATCTGTTCAATAGAAGCTTCACTTGGCTACCAAAGTGGTATATATGCATATTTATCACAAGGCTGCTGAAAAGGCTTCAGTGAATTCCTTACCATCTCAAGCACTGTGGGAGTTATAGTACAATTCCATTCAAAATGGCAGGGGTGACCGCAGGGTATGGTCAAAAAAGTCAAGACAATGGCCACACATAGTTATGCAACCCCCAAGTGCTGTTTTATTTTTAATACTGTGCAATTTATGTACTTATTTTATTGTAAGCCACCTAGAGTGAGATGGTTAGCTATATAAATTGGATGAATGAACAGTTCGAGTTTTGACCACATCATCATGGCTGCCATTTTGATTTTTTTGACCATACCCTGCGGACATCCCTGCAAAATAATATTTTAAGGAGGGAAAAATATAGTCCCACAATTTTAAACCTAAAGCTTAATCCCTTCTTCCTCAGCTCTTGTGTATCTTGATGCTCTGGAAATGAGAGCCACCTAGTTCCACCTGCAAAACTATTTTTGAGGATTCCTCTGCTTAGATGGTCCTGTGGCAAATAAGCTCTGACCAGCTCCTGTGGGCCTGGCTTTGATTCCAGTCCCGGAATGGCTTTTGCTACTGTCTCTGATGCAACAAACAACATCCCTCATGTAATCCAGCTGAAACAGAGGCAAAGTAAACTGAAGCATTTGCAAAAAAAATGTCCGTAAAAAAGCCGGACTTGACCGCATGCCTTTTCTCCCATTTAAAATACGAAGTGTTTGGTTAGGTTCGCAAACCCTTTAATCGAAAGAAGGCCGTATTTCAACTAAGTAATGATATAATAAAGTAATAATAATAGTGAAGCTATACCTTGGATCAGTTCTGACTTGAATCTCAAGCCAATCGATGTCCGAGAGCCAAGTCAGTCCCGGGTCTTGTTTATACGCCTCCCACAGCCACGCAAGACGTGTTAACGTCTTGCAAACGCGTGATCCCACACCATTTTCTCAGTTAACCGCGTTTTCTGAGTTGGCAGAAAACGGTTAGCAGTTTGTGCTTCAGCGTGCTATGCACGCGCTGCTAAGATCGGGGGCGGCGAGCAAGGGGTCCTCAAACCTGCCTGCGGTGGGGCGGGGGTGCTCGGTATCTCCCAGGTCAGCCCAGCCCGACCGACCCCCTGACCTGCCGGCACTGGCTTACCTTCCCCAACAGTGGTCCCCTAAAACTCGGCCCCTCTGAGCGGGGCGGCAGAACGAAACTTCCGGGTCGGCTCCAAACAAGAACCCACGTGCACTAGGAGACCACGCCAGGCGAGAGAACCCGGAAGAGGTTGGTCACGTGACTCTTTGTGCTCCTATCGAGAGTGCCCCTTCCCTGCCCCTGAGACCCGCAGCCTTCCACTTTATCCTCCCTCCCTCCCTCCCTCCCTCTCAGGGTTCGAATGTCTGCGGAGGCGCGTGCGGTTCTTTCGTCCGTTGGTCGTTGATCACCTTGTATTTGCTGCTTTTACGCGGGGACGAAGGCTCGTCTGGAGCGCAAAGCACTAGAGTGGTCACGACCCTGTTCCTTTAGCGGGATGCGTTACTGCACGTGCGTTACTGCACAGAGGCGGGAGCCACATTGGGGAACAACGTTGCAGTGAGGCTTGAGTGCACAAGGGATGGGTAGAGATTGCCTCTGTTCCTGCTGGAGGAACGAACGCATTGATCTCCTGGTGCAGTCCCAAACATTATCCCCTTAATTCCTCTTCTCTCCGCCCCCGCATCATTTTTTTTAAGACTGATTAACTTTGATGGCAGAAATATCAAGTGTGTCTGCAAAAGTGTTTCTGCAGTGATGCAGTGAATGGGATACTCATGTACAAGGATTTTTTTCAATTGTAAATTGCCCAGAGTTGCTTGGAGTCTGGCAGTATATACATTTAATAAAAATAAGTTGTTGTTGTTGTTGTTGTTGTAAACCAGTCACTACTTTTAAAAAAGGTCGGTGAGACAAATAAGAACAGATGTGACTTAGTTTGACCCATCTATACTGTCAAGACAGTGAATTACTGATTGCTGAATTTGGAAATATATTGTCTATTTCATATTTATTCTGTTACAGAGTGAAAGGATTTGTACTGGCCAGTGTGTAATTTTGATTGTAATTGTAGTTTTCTGGGAAAATCAGCAGAGTTCTGAACAGAGTTCTAGTATTTGGACTAGTGGCAGATCAGGATGCAAGCAGCTATTTCAATATAGTTACAGAGTCTTGACCTTTTTTTAATGCCGCAGTCATCCTATTCTAAACTGGACATTCTTATTCATTGCTGCTTCTTGCATTCAATAGTTTCCTTAAATGTTTAATCCAGTAATAAGATGAGGGGTAGGTAGAGAGAGTGCAAATGAAACTATTGTAAAATGCATCAGCTATATTGGATTTCAAAATGGGAAATTCTACAACAATCAATACTACATACATCCCGCAAAAGTGGCACAAATGCAATTTTGAACTGAAGTAAATATAGCAAAGATAATTATTCAGCTGTACACATTGTTTCTGTGAGCAAATGTTTATTTAAATTGCTTTAAGTGGAATGGAGTTCAGCTTTTCCCAAGGACTAAACTGGGCAGGAGTAGCTACTGAAACTTTAAACTTGGTGTATTCCTCAATAGAGCTACTGCTTCCTGGCAGTGAGCCACTGGAGAGTAGTGGTTTTTTTCCCAACAACTGTGCTGCTGTGAGTTGCTGCTGAAAAAATGGAGTAGTATTTGTTGTATCAGAGATGAGGTAAACAAACTTTTTCAATCAGTTTTGACTTTTTATTGAAAGGTCTCACTTTTCCAATACACAACAGGAGCAATGAGAATAGTGACACTGACATCTCCCAGGTGGATTGCCCCTTTCAAGGGCCCTCAGTAGTGCAAAGCTACATACGTACATGCATGACCAAATTAAGCCTGTTAAAATACATGCACCACATTTTCTTCTGCAGTACTATAGGCAACTTTATATTTATATACAGTCAGTGCCACTGTACCTTCAGCTGCCCAAAGGTTCTTCCCACCATGTTCCTGCACAAGTGATTGCATTATTCCTCCTGTTGACTGAGAAGCCTGGAAAACACCTTCCTAAGCCACTGATATAGTAGGTATGTGCTATCTCTGAGGGTAATTAGTGGTGTAGAGACACTTACATCAATCACCATGGGATTTCCAGGGATAAAGAGAATTCTGAAAAACAAAGCATTGCGCTTTACCACTGTAACTGGCCTCAAGATCAACAGAGCAGCCAGTGTGATCAATAATCCCTGCACGAGCATCAAGTATGCACTGTTTCTGTTGACATACTGCTTCCTCTTCCTGTAAAGTGCTGAAGGATATGTAGCAGCCACCCCAAGCACTTAAACAGTGCAGAAATCCCATTTCACCAAACCATCCATGATCTGCCAGAGATGTGAAATAAACTCTCTGCAGACTGCTTGATGCCCACAGTCAACTGCACATGTTCTGTAGTCAGACACACCTCAACAACTGGTTCCCACTGTGGTCCTTCCCATGTGGGATTCTCATGGCAGGTGACCAGTCTCCACACTGTTATGGTCCCCTCCTCCACTGAGGCTTGTTAAGTTGCTATTGCCACAGTGGACCTTGGGAATTGTCATATTGAAGTGATGTCTGCATAACAGGAGGTGGAGTCATCAAGCTACAGTGGTTGTTGGGTGCAATTATGTTAATGGTTGAGGGAGCATTTACACAGCAATGCCTCATACTGTTGCACCAACATCTGCTGAACCCCCTCTTCCCATTTTATTGAAAGTGTATAAAGGGGAAGATGATCCCTGGTGCCATGTTTTACTTGCATGGTTGTTCATCTCCTGTGATGGGATATGGGCTGTAGTTACCCATTCCATGCATCTACTCATAGTTTGACAATAATTATATGTGTATATATGTATACAGATGTGCATGGACAATTGCAAACCACTGTATGTATGAACACTTGGAAGAAAACATGTATATGTCCCAGATACGCATTGCCAAGGAACAGCTGGTGAGGGGATTCCTCCCACTCTTGGAGGGAAATCTTGTAGAGAACTAGAGGCAGCCAGAAGGGCAGTGATTGAGGGTAGTGTACTGGAAAGCTTAAAAAGTATTCTTGTTTGCTTCCTTCACTGCAGTCTTTGTGGCCACTACTCCCTCCCCCCCATCTTAAACTGTGTTTTACCAATGCATTGGTTACTGTTATAGTCTTGGTGTGCTGCCAAATGCTGCTTTGAATCTGTGTTATTGTGTTTGTGGTTCTGCCACATTTGCAGAGACAGAACCGAGACATGAATGGGAAAAAAAATAATGGAAATGAGTTTGCTATGTAATAGATCATTTTCCTGCTGTTCAATGAAGGGAGCAAATTTATCAAGGGTTCTAGTGCTCTCACTCCCCCAACCCACTGGAAAGCAGCATGCCATGTTCCAAGGTGCCTCAAGAATTCAGAATTATTCCCTTAAACAGCCTTCTGTCCCATTTCTTTTCTTGTTTTTGAGCAAGATAGACCAAACAAAGGATGAAGAAGTCATCCTACAGTAGGATGCAGGGAATGGGGGCATAGTTTCAGGCCCTTAGGTTACTGACCTTTATGATAAAACATGCATGCAGATAGCCTGCATTCCTACAGCAAAGAAAGCTATAAAACAGGTATATGAAATACATGAGCTGGGACACCACAACATGGCAAACTGAAACCAAAGTCCCTCAAAATGTGGCATAGCAATATGGTTGGTCACTGCCAGGGCCAATGGAGAGGGCGAGAACAGGAGATAAGGAATGTACTGTTGCGAAAACTTTGTAGAATAGTAGTTGATTGATAGCATATTAAAAAGCAGAGACGTCACCTTGCCGACAAAGATCCGCATAGTCAAAGCTATGGTTTTTCCAGTAGTAATGTATGGCTGTGAGAGCTGGACCATAAAGAAGGCTGAACGCCGAAGAATTGATGCCTTTGAACTGTGGTGCTGGAGAAGACTCTTAAGAGTCCCCTGGACTGCTAGGAGGTCAAACCAGTCAATCTTAAAGGAAATCAACTCTGATTGCTCATTGGAAGGATTGATAATGAAGCTCAAGCTCAGATACTTTGGTCACCTAATGCGAAGAGAGGACTCTTTGGAAAAGACCCTGATGCTGGGAAAGATGGAAGGCAAAAGGAGAAGAGGACGGCAGAGGATGAGATGGTTAGATAGCATCACTGAAGCAATGAGCATGAAATTGAGCAAACTCAGGGAGGCAGTGAAAGATAGGAAGGCCTGGCGCGATATGGTTCATGGGGTCACGAAGAGTCGGACACGACTTAACGACTAAACAACAACAGTTGATTGAAAACTGAATGTGGATCAGCAGTGTGATGTGGCTTCAAATAAGAAAAATGCAATTCCACAGAAAGATAATACTATGGTGACTTGTGATGTTACCCAATTATCCTCCCAAAGCAGTTTGGCAATAGTTTCTTGTCTGCCCCATATGAGGGGAACATGAAGATGTTCCTCCCCTGTGCCCTTCTGGATGATAACCTGTCTCTGTCCTTTTGGGCATGAAGACATCAGAGCAGCCCAATCCCCCTCAAAAAAGTGGTTGAAATGTTATATATAGACCATGGATGCCTTGGGTATGAAAAACAGGCCTGGCAACCTTTATTGGTGTAGAGCAGGTAAAACAGCAAATTAACACAAGGAAGGCAAAGGTAATGCCTGCAATCTGGGGGCAGGGACTCACTTTTCCATCAAGGGGTTGGGCTGAACTGTTGTTGTTGTTGTGCCTCCAAATCAGTGTTGACTCCTGGCAACTGCCTGGACAAATCCCTGCAGTTTTCTTGGCAAGATTTTGGAAGTGGTTTGCCCTTGCCTGCTTCCTGGGGCTGAGACAGAATAACAGGCCCAAGGTCACCCAGCTGACTTTGTGCCTACAGCAGGACTAGAACTCATGGTCTCCCAGTTTCCAGCCTGTTGCCTTAACCATTACACCAAACTGGCTGTCTAGGGCTGCACAATATCCAAGGCTTTATGGTGCTCAGCAGCCTGATTTTCTTTGGGGATTGTGGAATTTGGGTTGGGATCACTGAAAAGATCAGGCAAATTGCTACCCAGTTCCCAAAGGCAGCAAGGATTGGTTGTCCTTGTTGTGACACCCCATAACTAGGACTAGCTTCACCAAGGCATATGGCTACAAAATGTATTTTACAACAGTTAACAATAAATTAGTGATAACTAAATGCCAGGAGAATGCGAGAACAGTGTGCTCATTTTTTTCACTTAATTTTCTATGGATCTACTTTCTGATTAATCTATTACTTTCCCAGTGAATTAGTTTACTTTTACAGTCACTTTAAATCAGCTGTCTGTATCTCTCCTCTGGTTTTAAATCTGCTGTCTGTAGTTGTGGACAGCAGTCTGAAGAATTTGGTGGTATAATTTATACACATAGGAGGAACATAGCTCCAGACTTCAGGATGTTGTTGTTTGTTTATTTATTTGCTTATTTACTATACCAGTATCTGGTATGCAGTCTTGAGGAAGCTAATAATAATTCTTTAAACCCTTGAAACCCCAAATAGATATGAAAAGAAAATCCATAAAAATATAACATAGGTGCTGCAGACCCCATCTCCATTTTATAAGGTACCCTTATCCTGTGCAAAAAAAGAAAGTTTTTACACATTTCCTGAAGCACAGGAGGGATGAAGCAGATTACAGTTTGGGAGGGAGTTCTAGAGAATGGAGGTGGTGATGGAAAAAGCTTGCTTCTGAGCCCCCCCTCAGATGACAATCCCGCAGGGATAGAACCTGGAGATTGTTGGCTCTTGATCTCTTTGGACAAGGAGGTAAATGGAATAGGAGGTATCCTCTGAGATAACCAGGACTGGAGCAAGTAGAGCCTTTAAGATAACAACCAGCACTTTGAATCACACTCAGAGGCCTAATGGCAACCAATGGAGTTTCTAAAGTGGGGGAGAGGGGTCACCCAAATATATCAGGGCACACCCGGGCTGATGCATTCTAGCTTTTGGATGTTCTTCAAGGGCACCCCATGTAGAATGCATTAGAGTAATCCAACTGAGAAGTGATTGAAGTATGAGTGACCATGAACAGAGCTTTCCCATCCAAGAACAGTTATAGTTGATACACCAGATAGAACTGTGCAAACCTCCTAGCCACAGCTGCCATTTGCTCTCATAGCTGTGAGTCTAGGAGGACTCCCAAATCGTGGACCATCTCTAGGTGGGGTAGTACAACCCCATTCAGAGAGAAAAGTGCCATTTCTCTGGAACTGTTAGACCCACAAACCATCTTAGAGGGATCCATTCTGAGTCTATTCCTTCTGACCCTAACAGCCTCCAGGCACTGTGTTAGCACTTCCATCACATCATAAATAATGTTGAGTGCCATTTGACCCTTTTTTAGGGGCTCAGAATAATAATTTTTCAGGGCTTCTAAAGTAATTTGGATGACACTGTAACAGTTCAGTGATAATTTGCCAACCACATAGTTGTATGACATAAATGGGAAGCAGCAACCTGCCAATTTTATCCTGTGTGTGCTCTAGATCAGAGAAGAAAGGGAATCTTTTCAGTTGTGCTGTTGTAAAACATTGGTACCTCAGTGCTGGAAATTGGTGGCAGTTTGATGTTGCTAGCCTAAATTTCCAGAAGGGTAGGAGTGAGGTCTGAGGTTGTGCGAGGCCTTTGAGTTGCCTATCCCTGTTCTTGTAATCTATGGCCCCCTAGGCCCTAATGTAATGCTGGTGTATGCCAGATCATCTAATCCAACCATAATGACCATCTGAGCCATTATCTAGGAAGAACTTGTTTATCTGGCATATGTAATTGAAACTTCGTTGGAGAAAATGACAGGTATAATTTTTTTTCCATATGTACTCCCTGGGTTATTAAGTGCAGCACCAAGCTTGACTTGAGGGTGTTGAGAGCTTAATATCCTTTATAAATTATTCCCTCTCCATGGTTAGATGCCCTATGTAACAAACACCTGGTTTTGAATATCTAAACTCAAGATTGGACAGGGATTCTACTATCTACTCTGTAGGTTAACAGTTTTCCTGCCTGAAGTATGGGAGGTAGACATGCATACACAAGTTTGCAGAAATACCTACAGTAGGAACAGAGCTTTTTAGTGATTACAGCTAAAGTACATCAGCATTTTTCTTTTGTGTGTGCCTTATTGCTTATAATTGTATTTCATGACACTGAGAAATTTACCCAGAGTGACAGAAAATCCTTGTAATTTAACAACTACTAACATGGAGCACAAGAAAAATAGGAATAGAAAATATTAGTATGGCTATTTTAGCTTTGTCACTATTAAGATATTGACCCCTTCATGATCTTTTAAGAAATTGGTTTCCCATGTTTTACTCTACAGACTCTGGTGAATGTACCATGGTTAATCACTTAGAGAGGAGGTAGGTGGTGAAATAACTTTTGCAAGCAGGAGAAAAATGTATATCTGTAAACAGAATAAATGGCAGTAAAGAAGCCTGAATTATAGTATGTTTTTTCCCTGATTTATCAGCTGCAAAAATGTTCATTTGAAACTGCACACTTCATGTCAGTTTACATATTTTACGAAAGCCTTGATGGCATTGGAGAATAGTTCTACAGTTTGTAGCAGATTTGATAAATGAGTAGCCATAATGCCTCATGCCTCTGCACCAAGTCTACCATGACGCGAAATCCTGCATGAAAATTATTTAGCATGTCTTTCCCTCTTGCTTCTCACTGGGCAAAACTGGTCTCTTACCAATCTTCTACCGGTTGCTGAAATTCTCAATCATTTCTTTAGTTCTCTTCATTCTGTAAAAGCTCTTAAGCAAGTATGGTTAATATGAGAAGTGAGCTGACACAATTCTAGGCCACCCAAGAGATTCAAATATTTTTATGAATGGGTTCTTTACCTCCAGAAGACATGAACACACTAACTTTTCAGGAGCCACAGCTTCATTTCTAACAGGTCTCTCCTCTGTAGATACTTGTTTTCCTTCCAGATATATCTGCCAGATGGTTTGACAAGACTCAAAGAGATTTTGCTTAAAATGCCCTTCTTTTCAGCAAGCTGAGCAGCTGCCAGAAATATGTGATTGGTATGGGATCCAGCTTTTTAGAGATACCCCCAAAACTTCTTTGATTTATTAAAAAAAAACCCAATTATCAACCAAGAATATATATAGGTTGCCATATATGGCCATCAGTCCAAATGAGCACTAGGTGGCACGGATGGCTGATATTAGAATGCCACCTGACTAAGAGATCAAAACAGACATCAGTATTGACTGTTCTGGGCACACAATCTACCACAATTTAGCTTCCAGGGCTCTAGTGCTATGGAAATAAGCCTTATCGAATAGTTACCTTTGACTAGGAATGAAGGTAAATGAAAGAGCCGGTATGATATAGTGGTTAAGGTGTTGGACCAGGAGGGGGGCACTAGGGTTCTAGTCTGCTGTCAACCATGGAAGTTCACTGTGTGGCTTTGGGCCAGTCATTCTCTCTAAATGCAAACTACCTCGCAGGGTTGTTGTTGTAGGGAATAATAGGAGGGAATACTAGGTGCTGTGCCTTCCACTCCTGACTGAAAAATGGGATATAAATGTAATAAATCAATGCATGCTGCAAGAAAAAAAGTATCAGGAAACCCATCTTTAAACTGCCACAGCAATGCCGTTAGAGGCTCAGCCCATTTTTCCAGAGTCCCAAAAAAGGTCCAGTCCACATGTATACTCTTTTCTCCTATCCTAGGGTAAGAGCGGTGCCTGTGAAAAAGAATGGGAGTTTGAGACCGAAATAAGCCCACGACTTTCCCGGCCCTTAAAATGGGTGAACAGGTGGCAGCTGTAAAGGGGTGGCTCCCCAGGGGAGCTCCCACCGACAGAAGAGGCGGTTCATTTCGGGGGGAAAGAGTCCAAGAAGATTCCTTGGGAGGGAGAATGAACGGAGCAGAGGGTGCGCTTCGCGGACCTCCAGCGGCAGAAAGAGTTAAAGCGAAGACGGAGAGAGAGGCGCTCCACCTTCAGCTGGCTGGCGGGCAAGGAGTAACTCGGGCAGGGAGAGCCACAGGTAGGCGGCGGCCTTGATTGTTGCTATTGGGATTGCTTAAAGAAAGCTCTCTCGCCAGGTTTCTGGTGAGTCGAATCGTCCTGCGCTCCCCTCCCCTGCTTTTCGTTTTCCGGGTGCGGAAGGGCGGCTGTTTCGGAAAGGCGAGAAGCGGGATCCCAGGTGACCGGGCGAGGGTGCCCTTCTTCCTCCAAGCGCCTTCGGGGTCCGCCGAGCAGAGCCCCTTCCCCCCGAGCCTGCTTCCTCGCTGACTTCCACGAACATCTGCTCTCCCTCTGGTCCTTCCGTTCAGAGCAGCCCGGCAGCGGAGCAGCCCCCGGATTCCGCGCCCCGCCGAGCTCCGCTCTTGCAGCGCCCCTTCGGCTCAGCGGCCGGCGGGCAGACGGGCGAGCCAGCTCTTCCCTCCGCTCGCTTCGACGCAATGTACCTGTGGCGACTTCCCCGCGGGCCCGCCGCCGACGGGGCTTACGGCCGCAGCTCCCCGCGCGCGAGCGCTTTGCTCCGGCCTTTTTAATAACAAGGAGAAGGAGAAGGAGAAGGAGAAGAAGAAAAAGACTGGTTGGGAAGCTCGGCCTTCTCTTGGAAGGGAACCCAGCCCGAAGCGTTTCCTTGGGTTGGATGCGGGTTGCTTTCCGCCCAGCGAAGCGGAAGCCCGACGATGCCTTTTCCTCTGAGGACCGTGTCTCCCCTCAAGCTGTGCCGCTTGGAAGAGGGCGCTGCCGCCGCTCCGAGGGACAAAGAGGGGCACGCCAGGCGGAGCGGCGCGGGGCTCCTCTTCGGCTCCTTGGAAGAAGTCTGCTCCCGCTCGCTGGTCTCCCTCCTCTGGCAGCTCTCTGACCTTTCCCGCTGCGCCAGCGACATCTTCGGCGGGATCCAGAGCGAAGCGGACAGCCTCGGGTGCCGGAGTGCCCGGCTCCAGCGCCGGCTGGACTCCCTCAAAGCCCTCGTCGGTTGTCTGGACCACCGCAAAGTCAAAGTCCGTAAGTCTCTCGCTGCTGCTGCTGCTGCTGCTGCCGCCGCCGCCGCCGCCGCCGCCGTGCTGCGTTTGGCGGACGAGCCAGACGGACGGGTTGGCTGGAGGTCCCCTCGCAGCGGCCGCTGGGGGGGGGGGGGGGGTGCAGCGCGGGAGGGAAGGAAGGGAGATTTGGGGCGGCCTAAATGTTTGATGTTCGCAAAGGTCCCTCACTATCCGTTGGAGCAACGGAAGACCCAACCCCCACTTTCGAGTCGAAACGGTGGCGGGTCCTCTTGGCGTCCAAGCCGAAGTTTGGTCTGGACAAGAGTCTCAGCCCCGCGCGATGGTTCTGAGCGGGTTGCAGGGAAGAGTTTAGCGGCGATTGCCATAGGTACAGGCTCCGCGGGTTGGGTGACATTGTTGAAATGCTGCTTTGCCTCTCCCAAACTGGGATCCTAGAGTCAGACGCTCAAAACAAAGCCTCAGGTCTCTTCCTTCTCTAGGCAGGGGTTGGCCAGACAGTTGCCCACTTAGAAACCCTCCGTGACAATGCACAAGACATGTCTTTGGCGTGCATGTGGTGAAATACAGATATGTGTTCATCAGATGGGATTATTTTCTTCTGGATTGCATGCTTAAAATTTCAGGGGTGTGTGAAGCAGGCTTGGCACGAGTCTCAGGCTGTAGAAGTTTTCTCAAGATAAGGGAAACCCTTCTACATCTGTGCTTCTTTCTGCTTGTTTTTATAAATAGGACAGTAAAGGAAAAACATGGAAGGGAACACTAATAACTTAAGCTGAAAATTTATTTCTGGTACTCTCTGAATTTCTTTGGGAATTGTCTCCTCCATAGGCCCCTTGATTAACCAAAGACTGAGTATTATACACTTTTTTGGAAAATAACACATATAAGTTTATAGACGCCCTAATGAAAGGGGTTTCTTGTTATTATAAAAATCTATTGATATCCTGCATAAATGTCATTCAAACAGAGAATGGCTTTGGATGATACTGATGGACACTTGAATCATCAAAGTCTCATTGAAGTCATTGAGGAGATCAGGGTATTGGAACTTGGTATTTTCAAAAGCAAGTTTAAATTCAATATTTTTTCCTGTGAACAACATTGTTCTTATATCCAGGCTATTTTTTTTATAGATTTGGCTTTAGTATTGGATGCACAAAGGATACCTTCAGGACGAAAAAGCTTTTACAACTTCATTTCGTTTGAAAAGAAAAGGACAATCTTGCTATAGATGTTGATGCATAAGGACATAAATCCAACATCCATAGTTTGTTAATACGGTTACTGTATTAGGGTGCATCAAAATGGCACAGAAGTGTCTCCCGCTAGAGAAAGCTGTAGAATATCCTTTAAATGCTACTGCAGAATATTTGAAGGCCTAGCTGGATCTAGAGGAAGTTTTTACTTATGAGCATATATTGAGATCTGCAACTGACACTTTTGGGGGAACTCTCTCCTTCATAGATGGGATAGTGGTTGGTAAAGATGGTATCGTTTATGGTGGCAGTGATATCTGCTGCTGGCAAATTAGCCCAGCATCTGGCCCTTATCTTTTAGAGAGCAGCTGAAGTCTGGTCTCCTGAGCCTTTAAAGCTAATTAAAGCAAAATTTGTTTTTACTGATTTCATCAGGAGTGGATGTCATTGGTTATTTACATTACATAACAATCTGCTGTTTCTGTTGTTTTATCCTTTTAAAATTGGAATTGTAATCCGCTTTGACAACTGTTCAAAGTGTGATAAGAATATTTTGAAATGAATGAAATACATCTTTCTTTAAAATGTCTTTGCCTGAAAACTGTGAAGATTTTTCTTAGGGGAGAGTTCTATAACTGTTGCTGACTTACATCACAGTATGCCTTTCCTTAATTTTCCCATGGAAAAGATAATTCTAGTCTGGTATCTTTGTATAACCTTAACGCCTTTTAAAGTTAGACAAAGATATCTAATCCTCAAGGGTTATCTTTCAGGGAGAATACTGAATCAACAAGGCACAAAAGTGATTTGACTTTAGCTTTAAAAACATACTTTCACTGCAGCTGTATCCCAATTCCTGGGAATAAGCGGTAGTGAGTACAGTGTGTTTGATTTCTGTTCATGCTTACGAAAGCATTGCTTTAACTCTTTCCATTTTATTATATTTCATCAATCTAGGCATGTAAGTCCTTTAATTTTTGTACAATATGTTCCTTTTTGTTCACCCCCGCTATTCCATCAAATTTTATTTACAATCTGTTCTAGTAAAGTAACTTGTTTTTATTTATAGTATGTGTACAGCTTATCCAGAGATCCCAGGCTAAACAGACATTTGCTGTCACATGACCTGTTCATTCTGAATTAAAAGGCTTCCATGTAAATATTATACAAATAATTGGATAATTGGATTTGAACTTTAGGCACTGGGATCCCAAGTTTGACTGTTTAAGGTGTATGGAAGCAAAGCCAGATGAGGCATGCTTCCTCCCTTCTGTCTTTTCCTTATCACAGGCCCTGTCATCCAAGGTTCAGAAGAATGACATGATTTTCCCTTTGTAAACTACATCCTTTTCCCAGAAACCTTGTCAACTCTTGTATGGAGTGTTTGGAATTTCCTGCTGGCTCTCTGCAGTGAAATGTTCTTCCGACCTCTCCTCTTTTTCACTTTTGCAGTTTGTCCCACTCTGCACAAAACAAGGCGTACAATGTATGAAGTACAGACAACTCAGCAGAGTAGAGAAGCTTGTTTGTCAGCATTTCTGATGGGTATCAGTTTTCAGCTTTAATTTGGCACATTGGCCTTAGGAGAGTAATTGGGCTTTTTGTTTGCTTACACTAAACTTTTTGTTTCAATTCATATTTTTTTCTTAAAAATAAAACCCGTTTTTAAATTCTGTTTACAGTAGATTGTTCTAGTGATTTAATTTTTTTATAATACATCAATTTACAATATCTTAAGCTTATTCTTTCAACACTACCTTCTGTTTAGGATTGGATCGTAAATAATCTTTTGAGAATTCAGTAGAAATTTCCATTGAAGAGGTAGGGAGCTCTGCATATTTTCCCCCAGCTTGCATTAAGGATTGCACAGATTTATAGAGCAGCTTTTCAGACGGTGCATTAGCCCAAGAGTTTTCAATTTTTTTCAGGCCATAGAACCAGTTAGTTAAAAATATTTCCCTGGAAACCCTGATCAAAAAGCAAAATTTTAGTGGTAGAAGACTGGTTGTATTCAAATGAACTTTTGCGGGGGTTTTGCCCTTATTCTCTCATGAAACATCATCAAATTCTCACAGAACCCTAGTGTTTTCCAGAACATAGTTCAAATAACCCTGCATTAGGTAACCAATGTCGTTGTGCTGATTGTAGCATTTTAAGTTTCTTGATAATGTACAAGAAATAATAAGCAACCACCTTAGCATATTAAGATGAGCTAATAATTTATGCATATAGTTTAAGATGAGTATACAATTCGTGCATATGATTTCAAAACTAAAATAGAATTTTTGCTATGCTGAGTTGTTTAATTCTACTTTATTTGCCCTCTTGATTACTTAGCAAAAATATATAACAATTTCTATAAAATTATTCTCTATTGTATCGTCAACTTGTGCTTGCTAGTTTTTTCTTTCATGGTTGTAATATAAGTCCTATACTGTAAAGGATGTCTAGAGATTAATATTTCTGGAAATTATGACGCCACAGAGAATTTTTTCCCAGTTTTTTTCAGAAGAAATGTTGGGAACAATTGAAACATATGCAGTATTTCTTTTAATATTATCCTTAGTGATCTGAGTTCTCTTGTTGTTTTAAAAATATTCAATGCAATATGCATAACTTTGCTCATACAATTATCATGTTTGGCATGCTTATTACATGCAAAAATATAATTTAGTCACACAATAATTATGTTTACTAATTGAATTTACTTTAATATCTTTTGAAGACTTTAATTTGGTGTTTCTTGATGCTGCTTCTATTCTTTGAAGCTAAGTCAAGGCAGATCCACAACCTCTAAATGAAAAAACAGCAACAGACAGGCCCATATTCAGGCACTGAACCTTTCTTCCTCCCTTCCTCCCTCCCTCCCTCCCTCCCAAAGGCTGTGCCACCTGGGGTAGAAGTGCATATTGCCTTTGCATTTAAGAGTCATGCTGTGCCACTTGTCCTCTGCATACAGGAATTGTATTGCTCTGGCACTCTGAATAAAAGTCTTCCTATTACAAATTAATAGAAAATAGGATTGTGTAACATTGTGAATATAAAGGCAAAAATATGCTTCAGAGCGTGCGGGTTGCTTACATAGCACCTCTTTGCACTCTTAAGCAGGAGTGGCTTCAGGACATCAGGATCACTGCCCTCCACAATTGCGCTGTGGATCCAGGGAAGAACACTTTGCTTTTTGGAGTTCCAGAGAGGGGCAGTATACCTACCATTACATATGCCGAAGCATCTTTTTGTTTTTGAATCTCAAGCAGTGCACAGCCCTAATAAAATATGTTTGGAATATAAACGAGAGCAATATATGAGCACCCTGTTTTATTGCATTCATTATTCCAAACAAAACATCTCATTGGAGTTTCTTCATCTTTCCAAAATTTTTCAATTTTTGAAATTTTCAAACTTTTTATTTTTTTGTTTTTTTCCGTAAGCCTTCATATCTTCATACGTATCTAATTTATAGGTTTGAACTGCTCTGTTATACAAAGTCATTTTGAATCATAAACTTAGAGTTCAGTTTTATAGATTTTTGCAAAATTTGATTTACAGCATCTACCATCAGTGAACAAATTGTATGTATTTACCTTACTTAATAAAAGGTCTTAGAAATCCCCTTAGAAATAAACATGAATACATCCACAGACATTCTTATTTGACCTTGGGTATTTTTTTATAGTTGAGAGATGGAAGGTGAAATTGTAGACATTGCTGAAAGCCAGTTAACATCGTATAAGATATAGCAGTTATAGCTAGAACAATTTATGGTTAGAATAGTTATAGATATGCTAGCATCCTATTTGTTTATTCAGAGGATTTGTTAGCCATTAAAACAAAAAATTGTTTGTATTGTTTCCTTAAGAATAATGAAGTGAGCTTGAGTTCCCTTTCAGAAATTGGAAGTAATTTTGGAATGAAATCTACAAAAGGTATCATATGATCTGAGAATTTAAAGATTTTTAAATCAAACTCTCTTTCCTGAAAAGCTTTGCAAGCCACTTAGAGGTTGTTTGACCGAAGCAGCATGAAAATTATAGTAATAAAAATAAAATCGAAATGAAATGAAACGTTTTCCTTGTATTTGAAGCTTGAAAACTAGCATTTTGCAGGATGCTAAGACAGCGTGCTTCTTCTGGATATGTACAAAGGCTGTGCTAAAGGTTAATGGTTCTACTTTTTGGTTCTCGTGAGACATAATTTTATAAAAACATTGGAGGCAATGTGGAAGAGATTCTTTGTAGGAATTGATAATTCCTTTCCCATTTATTCTGGTGATTCATACAGTTGGATGACTGCAGCTCATGTCTCCTCTGCAGCCATCCAGTGTTAGGAAGGAAATACTGTGCAATACAACTTGTGACTGTTTTTGTTTTGTTTGGGGTCAGCTGTTTCCGTGGGGGAACATCTCATTTGGCTCACTCACCTCCTGCTGTAACAAAGAAAAATACTGTGAAAGGGCTTTCCTGTATATTAAAAAAAGAAACATATGAATGGAAGAATCTTCTCCTCCATGACCATCCTTCACAGCACTTCCTGTCTTGAAAGAATTTGCTTATAAAACATTTATTCAATACTGTAGTCACTTCTATGGTATCTACAACACAGCAGGATTGTTCTAGCAGTTTTATTTTTCTTCTGTACCTATGCTGTTCCTCAAATGAATATCATAGATGTCTTGCCCAGTTGTCTGACGAAACATTGCCTTTCTTGTTAAGATGATGTCTGAGCCATTGGAGCTTTTTAGATGCCAGATAAGAAAGGGAAAACAGCCTTATATGATTCTCAGGACAGTTTCAGCTGTTTTATTCTTATATCTTTACTAAAAGCCTAAGATCCTATCTCTCAAAATCTATAGCTCGGATCAAAATCTTTCTCTCCCTTCACTTTATCACAAAATTACCTGTAAAGCCATCAAATTGCATTCAAATACTTTATTGCAAACTCTAGAAGCAAAGGTTCACTGGAATTAATAAGTTGCAGCTATCATTCTGTAATTTAACAGAGAATGATAAATAGCAATACTCTGTTTAGCCTTTACAGTATTAATGGCAAACTTTATAAAAAGCAAGAAGAATGCAGAAGGATTCATTAAAACAAGAACCCTTTCCAAACAGAAACTGTACAAATCTTTGCTTCGCTGAAGCAAAATCTATTTGAATAAGTGATGAATTTGCACATAAATAATTTTTGTCTGAAATCTGAATTTTTTTTGTGTGTATGACACAGACCAAACTTCAGTTTTAAAATTAATCCTGTTATTACCAAAGCTTCTCATAATCTTCAAAAGAGTAGCTACATTGAAAAAACAATGAGCAATAACCAGATATACCTACAAGAAATCTGCCTTATTTCTGGCTAACAATCTGTTATTTCTATGCAAAAGCATCTGGCATGACTTTAAAAGAACCCTTTGAATTTTTTTTTTAAAGCAAATAATATCAACTGGGAGAGAGGAAAAATAACAGTAATTAACATCCTTTCTCTTCTGCAGTCCTGGAAAAAATACAATTGTGAAGCTTGTGTCTGTTTTAGCATGTGGAAGTCCCCTATTGCAGCCATTGATTAAACTCTTGCCTATTATGGTAATCACAATAATTTAACCTTCTCGCAAAGCTATTTGCAGTTTTAGAAACCTGTCTGTTATATACAAAAGTGCACTTAAAGTCCCTTCCAGTATAGGATTTATTATTTATTTAAAACATTTTGTTTTCTCGTTATTAAAGCCAGTCTCTTTTAGAGGTCACGCTAATAGGTGTTTGGCATTTTATACCATTGGTGCCCCTCTTTTCCATCCCATTTCGCAGCTGTATCTTGGACACAGCAATGTATTGTAGAACAGTAGTCTGTGCACTTACTCAATTACATCAGTTTTTCATTTCCCATAACTAACATGTAAAATTTAGAGAGGAGAAAATCTAAATATTGTAAGCTTGAAACCAAAGTTACTGTTAAAAGCCATTCCTTTATTTTACATTTGGTCAGTGAATATTTATTAATTAGTTGTTATAAAAAGTGTGTGACCTTTTTGGTTGCTATTGGCAAACCAGGTTACTAATTATAGCATTAATTAATGGGTGTAGGACTGTAGACTTGCAAGTCAGGCATAACAGGTATGGCTTTACTTTCTGCCATGTCTTATTTGGGGAGGGGATTAATTTCAAATGAAAATGCTGTGTTTCTTAGAAATTAATACTATTATACAGTAGTATGGTACTTAAATGTAATCTGATATATGAACACATTGGCTATATTGACAAGTACCATTATTCCATTCTCTTTTAGTTTTGTAGTCATTTTTGGCCATGGAGAGATGTTTTACACAATCAAATGCAAAAACATATATATATTACTTTCTGAAATTTCAGAATGGCAAGGAATCCCAGTAGTGGTCATCTTATGCCATATTCCTGGTCTCATTTAAAAGAAGGAAAATGGAAATGATATGGCAATATGAAGGTATAGTGCATTGGAAAAAAAAGTAACTCCTAATTAAGGAAAAATTTATCTGCCTCCCATTTATCCATCTTAAATGGATAAGAAGACCTAGTCCTCAGTGTTCCTCCTGTTTTAAAATATGCTATCACCTTAGATCCTCCAATTACTTACTTACTGAAAGACTCATAGCTGCCAAGTATATCAACCAGTAATAAAGGAAAAATTGCATGTAACTGTGTAAATATTTTTCTTTGAGTAGTTGAAGAAATGTCACCTCTATTTAGGTATACAGTAAATATACCTGTATTTAGGTATATAGTATATTAAGGTTCAGAGTTGCTGGGAGTCAGGCAGCACATACATTTAAAAATAATAATAATATTGAAATGTATATGCGGTAGATTCAGACTAATCCTATATAGTACATTCATTGAATGCAGTTGACTAAAGTTAATCATGACAAACTTCGTTGATTTCAGTGCTTCTGTTCTATACATAAAGAAATCTGGATCCAACCAATAAATGTAAAAAAGAAATTGTCTTCAGCTGGAAAAAAAAGATTCCTCTTCATCTGCACTAGTTATAATTTATTTTGCATAAATGTTTTTTTTATTGAACTACTACGTGTTACAATTTGGCATCTCTCCCATTTTCAGCATGGACTAGCAGTGGCTTTAGTAACAGATAGGTGTTGTTTATTTATTCATTTATTCATTTGTTCAATTTATATAGCTGCCCTTCTCACAACAGTGACTCAGGGCAGCTTACAACATTTGTTTAGAGGAAGTTCATGAGGATCTGAGAAAGTGATTCTGTGCTGTTTTTTCAGCTTATTGATATATAGTGAAGAAAATGATCAAATCAAGTCTGCTTGTATCCTTTTCACTAATTGGAAATCATACTACACTGTAATGAAGGAAACTTTTAAACAGTCAGCTGATGATAACGTGAATATAGTGCGGAAAACTCAGTTCTTCTCTTAATTCTTACATAGATATCTCCATCACTCTATTCTGTTTCATGGTAAGCAATATTATATAACGTGCAGAAAGGGTTAAGATCGTAAGCCAAAGAAATTAAGGGCATGAAATACAAAAAGAAAAGGAAATTTAGCTAAATCTTTTTACACCAGCACCATTCACTGTGCTTCTCCATGCATTTCTGCCATTGTCAATGATTCTCTTCCACCATACATATGTTGCTTCATACATTGTCTTTATTTAAAATTCTCGCCTTTTTTTTATGATCCCATCAACTCCAGCAGTGACTGGTGGTCTTCAGCTTCCTCTTGACCCATTTACTCTTCCTTCCTTCCTTCCTTTATTTATTTATTCTGTATGTGTGATTTGATCCTTAGTCATTCTTTCTAGAAGATCAAGCCAACTCAGTGTAATTCTTTTGTACTGGTCACCACTTTTGTATTTAAGCCACATTCATTCAACATTCATCCCACTCCATTTAGCTTACTTATATGTTTCTCCTAACATTCACAACTCTCACTTCCTTATAACAATGTGGGCAAAAATATGTTATTTTATACTTCTACTTTGTCTTTTTTCATTAATCAATTGCATGCTATCCATTACATTTCTATCTGCATTTGTGCATCTCAATCCCATTAATTCTTTAGCCCCCAGATGGCCCAGTCATTTTCTCTGTAGTCTCATCTGATTCCCACCCATCCTTTCACATTTCCTAATAGAATAATATTTTCCCCCTGGATTGCATTCATTCAGAATGTTGTACAGTTTTTCCCAAAGATCATCTCAGGCTCTTTTATTATCACCATTCACTTGAGGATAACATCCAACTATCACCAGCTTGTGGAATTTTAACTTTTTCATGCATCCACACAATGTAGATGACACAATTCATACATTTTGACAGTCGTTTTGGCCCTTTCGTTTACAGTTAAGTCTACACTTTCACTTCACTCCATATATCAACTCAGCTGCAAGGATTAGACCACCTTCATTCAGACTGAATACATCCTTCCCTTTTTCCTAGTTTCACAGAGGCACAACATATCTATTTTTCTTTTTTTCATTTCGTTTCTTAATTTATGCTATTTACCATAAATTACATTCCCAGTTGCAGTCTTCCATATGGCATGATTATGACCAGATGGATTCATGGCCTCTGTTACCCATCATTGTTTTGGTCAATTGAAGCATTCAGATAGTACTTTTTAGTAATTTATTTATTTGATGTATATTCTATCTTTATTTATACAACTCAAATTGACATTTATAATGCTCCCTCCTCCTATTTTCCCCATAACAGTTGTGAGATGAGATGGGCTAAGAGAAGGTGACTGGCTCAAGGTCACCCAATTGCTTCCATGCCTAAGAGAGGGTTGTAGTCTCCTGCAGGTTAACCTACCTGCCTTAGCTTGCCTGTGTCAAATTCCCTGCTAGTGGTAACAAGTGGTGGTCAGTTTTGGCACATTTTGGCCAATATGCCCAATTTATCCTGAAGCATATGCATACTATTTTATGCAAGCTAGGATCTGTAGTCTAGAAAACACCTTGCAAACCAGTATACTTGCATTGTACCAAGTTGGAGGTTCATGCAATGTTCTGGCACTCTTTAGTCTCCATTTTGTTCATATTCTTTATTCTTCATATTCTGCATTTTTTCATATGCTTCATTTGATGAGTATTTTTTTATGAGAATGATTTCCAGACTTGAAAAGTGGTAGTATGCAAAATTGACTAAAACTCATACAGAATTAATTTGATCTATGATTGAAAATGTGTACTGTAAACAATTAACAAACTGCTCTGAAAAGTATCCATTAGGCTTGTTCTAGTTAAGTGTGGCACATTGCCAGTTTGTGAAGGAGTGGCTCAATTGAGCCCTGTTTTTTGTTGCTCCACCTGTTAGGATAAGCACACCAATGAATATGAAGGCAGGTGCAGCTGGGGATGTAGCAAGAATGGAAGAACAATGCAGATATCCCGTGTTCTCATCCAGATTTCTCTCTCTATCATGTGAATGTCTTGTGATTCATAGCACAAGAACCACCAAAGGAGAGAGAGGAGAGATGTGCACATCTCCTGTTCTTTGCATTACCAGTTTAAACACCCATACTGTATTGGGAAGTTGGTGAGGGACCTTTATTGTTGCCTCATGGGACTCATCTGCACAGAAGCACTACCGTATGACTAAATTTAGTTGGATTAAGCTTACTCTGTGGTATCACGCTAGAATTAAAATTGCCTTGTTCATGGGCTTAACACAGAAACAAAATATAGTTCTTATTTTCAAAATATTTAAAGACCATTGCTCAGCAACACAATTTTAATGATATTGTACATTATATTCTTCATATAAATTCTTTTTTCTATAAGCTTGGTTGTTGTTGTTGCATTTAATTTAAGCAGTGGGGAAAAACATATGCCAAATAATCATATATACAGTATATTAATGATGGGCTTGGGAAACAGATGAAAGATGTGATGGGGAAAAAAGTAGCTAGAGCAACAGCTTTGCAAATAATAGGACCAGCACCCCACCCACTTTCCCAGGCATACACTTTAGAATAATTAGCACATATACAACACAACCTGTCAGGCAGGCTTTGTTAAAATAATGCTAATCAGAGAAAGTTAAAGTGAAACTTCTATCCTTCCAATTGTGATTTCATCCCTCTGCCGTGTTCTTGTGATAAAGGTTACAAATAAGTTTTTTTCTGCTTTTTAACTAGGGTATAAATACATGCTGCAACTTCTTTGCTAATTTGATTTCACTTTAAATTATTTGTATAAATCATGCAATATACCTTCACAGTCTTTTATAACAGTCTTACTGTTAAGTCCACTGACTGGATATTTAAAAGCAGTAATCAAAGGATATCTAGTTTATAGTGGGAAGGTCTTTATTTTAAAACATTTATATGCCACCTTTCACCAGTGTCATAAATCAAATTTAGTAAAGCAGTCAGTTAATAAGAAAAACATTTGTTTTAATTTGGGTAAAAAGAGTTAGTTGCTCTAGGGAAAACATAGGAATTTTAATGGTTTCTTTGTTCAAAAGAGTATCAGCAGAAAACTGTAAAAAAAGAAAAAGAAAAACACATTTAAACTTGCTGAACTAGTTGTAAAAATTTCTAACATCTGTTCATAGAGAAGTTAGTATGATGTATTCAATTGACTGATGTTTATCACTGAAAAGCACCTTAGAAATTTTGTAAATAAACACTACAGTTAACACTAACCACCAACCCTAATAGACTGAACACAGGTTGTCCTCGACTTACTACCATTTGTTCAGTGACCATTCAAAGTTACGACGGTGCTGAACGAATGGTGGTTACAACTGGTCCTTGGAGTTACGGCTGCCCTGGAACCCCTGTGGTAACATGATCGCGATCTGGGTGCTTGGCAACTGGTTGCCAAGTACCCCACGATCACGTGATCACCATTTGCAACCTTCCCTGCTGGCTTCCTCAGAAAGTCAATGGGGAAGCTGGCAGGGAAGGTCGCAGGTCGCTGGGGTAAGTCTTCCCCACCCACGCACTCTCCCCAGTCCCTCTGTGCTTGCGCTGTGCAGGCCACTTGCGCACCCTTGCACAACCTCCCTGACATGCACTGCACCCCCACGCACCCTCCCTGACTCTCATGGTGCCTCTTGTGCACCCCATGCACCCTCTCTGACCCATGTGGTACTTCTTGTGTACCTAGCACACCCTCCCCAATCCATGCGGCGCCTCTTGTGTATCCCGCACACCCTCCCCAACCCGCACAGTGCCTCTTGTGCACTGCTGTGCACCCCCATGCACCCTCGCCGACCTGTGCAGCACCTGTCATGCACTTTTGTGCACCCTCCCTAACCCTTCCCCACATCCCGTCACTTCCTCCCCCACCCAGCAGCAGCCACTTACCTGCTTGCTGGCCTGGGACTTGCAACTTCCTGTCAGCTTTCCCACTGATTTTGGTTATGGGAAGCCTGCAGGAAGCTGCCTCTCCTAATGACCATGGGATTCAGTTAACAATGGCAACCAGGACCGCATGGTTTAGCAAAGGAAATTCTAATCCCAGTTGTCATAAGTTAAGGACTACCTATATTCATGATGATACCAGAAGTCTGAGTGACTTAATGTCCAGAGAGTTAATTTTGGGAAGATATCTAAGATGGATTGCTTTTAATACTTGCTCCCCTTTAGTCTCTTCTACCATTTGAGGCTTGCTTAGGGTTATGTGAGTTGGACTGGGTATTAATTATAAATAGAATATCCCCATTAATATCTGTCAGATGAAAATTAGTTAAATGTTTCTTATTTCTTGATTTATACTATATTGTCAGTCAACAAAACCCACCAAGGAAGAATACAGCAACTGTAAAACAATACTATGCAAAAAAAAATCATCTTAAAACATTAGAAACAGGAATTAATTAAAACGATTAAATGAATCCCGTAGATTGTAGTGAATTTGTTACAATACAGTTTTTGTATCCAACTCCAGCTGAATGCTTTTGACATTTGAAATCTAGTCTAGATATGATTATTCGTTGTTCCAGCATTAATTGAAAGTACAGTTGAGGTGGCTGGAAATGTTCGCCCTGGGAAACATTTAAAGGGATTTCTTTTTTAATCTGACAAAGATAGATCAATGGCAGATTTTTCATTTTTATTCCTCTCGTAGGACTAGTAAATGTTTGATACTAGGTGTAGATATTTATGTGAATTAAAAAAACAACAACTGCTAAATATAAACCCAGCTTTGAGATCAAATTTTAAACATAGGTGTAGCCCAGCATTATTCCTTCATGTAAAATATTGGGTAGTCAATGACATTTCATTGCTAGGTATTAATTAATGGTGAAGAAATTTCAACATTGAAAGCTGCACCTGGTAATTCTGTCACAGGCTTCAAATATTTATCTAATTTATTATTCTTATCCTATTGCTAATCTAGCATATTTTTACCACCTATTGAAAAGTGGAGATATTTTTCAATCTATTCTTGACATTAGAGTTTGCATGTTCAATGGGTTTTTTTTCAGACATGCTTCAGAATGGTATCTTATGAAATGCTGCATGAGAAGGGCCTGGTGTGAAGAGAGATAAGTCACTTGGGAAAGAAGGATTGAGCTTTAATACAATCCCATCTGGCAATCAGCAAACAAACAGGCAACATAAAACAAATTGAAAAGTCCAAAGGTTCACTGAGCCTTTTAGAAACGGTGGGACTGAGTATAACTCCTGATTTGACAAGTCAACTGTAGGATCTCCTTTGCAAAAATGTTAATATCTAGATACAAGCACTAGGAATACACATTTTACCAGTTGTAATTTTAAAGGCATTGGTAAACAATTTAAGTACTAAACATGATATTTTAATTATTCATATAGATGACAAACTAAATAATATTGCTTTCAAGGAAGGAGGTGTATATTTGAGTGAGAACATCTACTACACACATAAGCTGGTGGATAAGACAGTTGTTTATGGTATGTTCAAGCAAGTTTTATCACTATATGAGAACTTATAAGTAACAGTAATTTGTAACTTACTGTTAAAGCGCAGAAAGGATAACATAAGGAAAAGTCATAACGATGTTTCTAACTCCAGTTGTACGCTCTGAGCTTGCCAGATCATTCAAAAGTTAATATATCTAGTTCAGAGAAGTACAGTTGTACAGTACACAGTTTTTAATGATTATTTTTACATATTAACTATGTTTATTTTTATAGTTCTAATGACAATACATTACTTACATATTTGATCTAATATGTAATAAGATTGTGCAAAGCATTCAAAAAGTGTACTTTGTGAAGCACATTGGCATGAGCAAAGCACCTCTCCTTGAAGGCTTGGCGTGGCTGCTTTGAAGATTTTCCTCAGTATCTGGATTTACAGGTGAAACTCGAAAAATTAGAATATCGTGCAAATGTTCATTTATGTCAGTATGGCAACTCAAAAGGTGAAACCAATATATGAGATAGACGCATTACATGCAAAGCGAGATATGTCAAGCCTTACTTTGGTATAATTGTGATGATTATGGCATACAGCTTATGAAAACCCCAAATTCACAATCTCAGAAAATTAGAATATTACATGACATCAATAACCCAAGGATTGGAAATAGAACAATATCGGACCTCTGCAAAGTATAAGCATGCATATGTACTCAGTACTTGGTTTGGGCCCCTTTTGCAGCAATGACTGCCACAATGCGGCATGGCATGGATGCTATCAGCCTGTGGCACTGCTGAGGTGTTATGGAAGACCAGGATGCTTCAATAGCGGCCTTCAGCTCCGCTGCATTGTTCGGTCTCACGTCCCTCATCTTTCTCTTGGCAATGCCCCATAGATTCTCTATGGGGTTCAGGTCAGGTGAGTTTGCTGGCCAATCAAGCACAGTAATCCCATGGTCATTGAAGCAGGTTTTGGTACTTTTGGCAGTGTGGGCAGGTGCCAAGTCCTGCTGGAAAATGAAGTCAGCATCCCCATAAAGCTTGTCTGCGGAAGGAAGCATGAAGTGCTCCAAAATCTCCTGGTAGACGGCTGCGTTGACCCTGGACTTAATGAAGCACAGTGGACCAACACCAGCAGATGACATGGCTCCCCAAATCAACACAGACTGGGGAAACTTCACACTGGACTTCAAGCATCGTGCATTGTGTGCCTCTCCATTCTTCCTCCAGACTCTGGGTCCTTGGTTCCCAAATGAGATGCAAAAGTTGCTCTCATCAGAAAAGAGGACTTTGGACCACTGGGCAACAGACCAGTTCTTTTTTTTTTTTTTCTGTAACCCAGGTAAGACGCTTCTGACGTTGTTTGTTGTTCAGGAGCGGCTTGACAAGAGGAATACGACATTTGAAACCCATGTGCAGGATCCATCTGTGTGTGGTGGCTGTTGATGCACTAACTCCAGCCTCAGTCCACTCCCTGTGAAAGTCCCCAACACTTTTGAATGGCCTTTTCCTGACAATCCTCTCCAGGCTGCGGTCATCCCTGCTGCTTGTGCACCTTTTTCTACCACACTTTTCCCTTCCACATAACCTTCTATTGATGTCCTTTGATACAGCACTTTGGGAACATCCAACTTCTTTTGCAATTACCTTTTGGGGCTTTCCCTCCTTATGGAGGGTGTCAATGATGGTTTTCTGCACAACTGTCAGGTCAGCAGTCTTTCCCATGCTTGTGATTCCTACTCAACCAGCCTGAGAGACCATTGAAAGGCTCAGGAACCCTTTGCAGGTGTTATGGATTCATTAGCTGATTAGAGTGGGACACTTTGAGCCTAGAATATTGAACCTTTTCACACTATTCTAATTTTCTGAGATTGTGAATTTGGGGTTTTCATAAGCTGTATGCCATAATCATCACAATTATACCAAAGTAAGGCTTGACATATCTCGCTTCGCATGTAATGCATCTATCTCATATATTGGTTTCACCTTTTGAGTTGCCATACTGACATAAATGAACATTTGCACGATATTCTAATTTTTCGAGTTTCACCTGTATGTGCACAGAAAATACTTCCCCTGGGACTGCACACAGGCAGACAGTGGAGGAAAGCCATGGGAGCAGTTGTATCAAGCCTTTCACAGGACATGGCTGCTTTAATGCTTTGAGGAAGGGGTTTCATTTGTATGAATATGACTAAGAAGTTCTCCTTTTGAATACTTGGCACAGCCCTAATGTAATGTAATTTCTATGTGGTCTCTTTAAAAAAAATAGAGATTGTTATTATTGTCAGTCTATAATGTATAATTTTACCTATAGGACATTCAAGTGGCTAGTAGTCAAAAGCAGAACAAATTATAGTTATAATCCCCCAAACGGCTTAATAATTATTGATGCCATAGAGAAAGCCTGGTTGGTGAGAATCAGTATGGTATAATTCTATAAGGATTAAGGTGCTAGATTAGGAGCAGGAAGATCCAAGTTCTATTCTCCCTTAAGACACAAAAGCTAACTGGGTTACCCTGAACCAGTCACTCCTTCTCAGTCCTAGATAGTGCCAAGTTCTGCTACAGGCCGACTGAAAAAAACAAAGTGTGACAAAAGTCACATCATATATTGATATCTTTGGTATGTGAACTGAAATGAGCACAGTGCAGAACAAGTAGATCCTGCAACTAAATGGGACAAACACTAGGAACAATAACAACAACAGAAGGACAGTTTGAAGAGGGTTGGATGTAGACTTAGATGACTCACTGAAATAATTTAGGCTTATTCCATTGCCTTTAGTGGGTCTGATCTAAATATGACTAAACGTGGATTCAGTTCAAAGCTGTAATTTCTTTAATCTCGGAAGAACATGCGGCCATTTGATTAATATTGAATTTGCTTGTTTTTAACCACCTAGTTCAGATTAATTAAAAGTTATATTGATTCAACTATTCTTTAAATGCTAATATAAATAAAGAGAAATTCTAGTACAGGTAGTTCTCACTTACCAACTGACTTGTTTAACGACTGTTCAAAGTTACAACAGTATAAAAAAATAGCTTTGCAACCAATCCTCGCGTTTACGACCATTGCAGCATCCCATAGTCACATGATTGCCATTTGTGTGCTTTGCAACTGGCTTGCGACAAGCAGAGTTAACAGAGAAGGCACAAGAAAAAATGGAAGTTGCAGTCAAGTCATGAAGTTTCACTTAATGATTGTGATGATTCGCTTAATGACCAAAGGGGAAGTGAGGTCGTAAGCCCAGCGTGGTCATATGATGTTTTGCTTAGTGACCATGGCACTTAGCAACAGAGTTGCTGGTCCCAATTCTGGTTGCTAAGCGAGGACTACCTGTAGAGTCAATGAATGACATATAGTTTTGTAATAGAACAAACAGGAAGTTCCAGATTTAGGGCCCAGTCTCTTCAAGTAGCAGTGGCATCCACAAGGGATTGCACAATCGTGATACAAGCCCTGCCCCTTTTGTACTATACTGGCTTGTGATGTTGTACCCATGTACAATGGGGCAGCACTTGCATCATGAAGGCTCAGCACTACCTTCATAATCATTTTGATTTAATCATTCAGATCCTGTGGATACTGCTGTCAGGTAGTTGGCTAGATGCCATTAAGTTGGGCCCATTTTCCTAGGACTGAATGGACAAATGCCCCTCATTTTGACCTGTCCCTGCAGTTTTTGTAGGGATACTCAAATGATATTCCTGCTTTAATCAATCCTCCTTAGCAGCTGCCAGGTATATATATATATTTTAATCTATAAACTGCTTGCGCCATGTGCCAAGGTATGCAGGTTTCTCTTGCTGATCATCGCCTCGTGGGAAGAGTCAGCCTTAGTTTCTTCTGGGATCAATTGATTGGTTCTAATTGCAGTCCCTGGGGCTCTAAGCAACTACTTCCAAAACCTTTACTTATCTATTTGTTTATTTATATCTGTTTACAGTATATGGCCTCCCATCTCACCATTGCGACTCTGGGGGGCAAACAAGAATATAATACAACATACATTTTTAAAAAAATAAAATGCCAGTTTTTATTTGAAGATGTCTGTTTTCTCTCTCACACCACCCCTGCAACACAAGGTCCATCATTCTCGATTCTTAATCCTATACAACAAAGCTCCACTTTATTGTGGTCAGCTGTGAATTTGAGTGGAGCTGGAAAAATTCTGCCTGAAACCTTAGAAAGGGATTGCTCTACTAAGCTTGATGGGCCAGCGGTCTGATTCAGAATAAAGCCTCTCCCTCCCAGAAGCTTTTACCCATATAAACTAAATAGTTGTACAATATTTTAAGAGACATTTAAATATATATAAGTAGAAAACACTTAAATGAACTTTATCTACAGTTTTTCAGTATCTAAATAGCAGGGTTTTTTTAAGGGCATAGAGCCAAATTATTTCCCTAATTTTACCCATATGTTCTTTCATATTTAGCAATCCACAAATCCAGTTGCTATTCCACTAGGAGCCAGTGGTTTTCTTGTTAGACAATATGATCACCTTTCCTGAATTATAATGGTTATGTTGTTTGAAGAATAAGTACAGAAGCCTATTCTTTAGCACAGAAGTTATAATTTGTAATTTTTCAAACTTGGATCCACAAACCCTGAGGTTCTGTGAGAACATGATGGGGTTCTATGAGAGACTAAGGGCTGCTGCTGCTGCTGCTGCTGCTGCTGCTGCTGCTGCTATTATTATTATTATTATTATTATTATTATTATTATTATTATTATTAGTTTAATTTACATAAATAAATTAAAACAAGCACTTCATTTTATTGCCATTTTTCTACCACTAGAGGTTTGCCTCTTGATCAGGGAGTCCAAGAAATTATTATTTTTTGAGTGAGAGGTTCTTCGTCCTGGAAAAGTTTGAAAGCCTCTGCTCTAGCACTCTGATTGTCAAGACAAATTAGATGAAGCCTGTGTCTCCAAAGCTCTCATTCTGCTTGATTGTTTGGAAAAGGGGCATGACCTTTGAATTTGTGCTGAGTTATGGGGAAAATAGGGAATGGCTAGAATAATTTCTTTTATTTCTTTTACTTTTAGTAACAGCACATTTTTAAAGAGCAAACTGTTGATAGCAATCCTAACCTGAGCCAAAATAAGATCTAAACTTCTTTGAATCAGTTATTTAAGATATTTAAAATATGAATTTTTAACTGAAAACCCCTCTGCTGCCTGTGCTATGCCAAACTTTGTCCTCTGAGCTGGGTTTTGGAGTAGCTCCCCCAATGACATCATTATGGATTTATTCCAATTAATTCTAGATACAGATAATTGCCCAAAGTTAATTTGGTATGTATTGGGACTATCTGGTGATTTAGATCAGAAACACAAAGTATAGTATAATTAATTAAGATATTGATTTTTTACTTCCTTTTTTCATATCAGGATATCTCTGGTGTCTGTATTTTGACAAATTGACAAGTAGAACTTCCAAAATTATATTTAAACATTAAAAGCTTCCATTGTCTAGTACCCCATGATAAAGGGAGAAAGAAAAATCAGAAAGCAGGTAATTAATACACAGTATGGAATAGGGAGCTCCAGTAAAGAATGAATCCACTCAGCAGTGGATTCAGTGAAACTAAAAACATTTTAAAGTCACTAACAGGAACTGCCAATTAATATGACTAAAAGATTTTTTTAACATAGAAAAATAGGACTGCTTAATATGAGATACGTATTTAATAATATATATTCTCTCCTGTGTTTGGAATGCATGCAGTCTAGATAGCTTCAGTAATAAAATTGACATTTATTAAAATGCCCAGATAAAAGGGCAATAATAATCTTACAATCAAGGTTCAAACATGAAATAAATACCTATATAATAGCGGATTTTAATTTGACTTTACTATAAATTACATTCATGTTCATGAATTGATGATGAAAATATTTCTCTAAATCTCTAGACCCACAATGAATTAAAAAATTGTAAGCTCTCCATTAAATGTCTTATACCAGTTAGAAAGCAAACTGTATTTTCTTAGCTTTTTTTTTTTTTAAACCCAGTATAAATTATGTTTTCCTATCTCAAGTCCTGTTTATGGGCAGATGACTTTGAAGACAAGATGCTGCTCATAATAGTAGATGCTATTCAGTCATAGAAGAGCTTTCTTGTAATATGCCTTATGACTTTTCTAATGCCAAACATTTAGCATAGGCTATTATACATAGCCTATTACTGTGTATAAAAAATTTGCACGGGGAGAATAGGTTTGTGACAGTAAATTACAATCTCCACATTATGCAGGAGTTACAACACACTGCACATACATTTTTGTATATATAAGGGGGATCTTAAACCACTTTTTCATTTGTGTGTACTGTATGTGGGAATGTTGCAGATATTTATGTGTGACTTTGAGACTTGCATATGTACGGTATATATGCATGTTTAAGTCTGAACTTCTGTGTATTAAAATTAAGGGAAAGGGGGGAAAGTTACTGTAAAGGGCACTGAATACTATTTACATTTTAAAACATAAAACAGTGTTGATATTATTTTGCATTACTATCATTGTAATATGTCAGCATGTTCAAGCTGATTCCTAAAAAAGCCTTGATTACATATCTCAGTCATCAAAACTGATTTTACCATTCACACATAATAATAGTTCATATTAAAAGTATTCACATATTTATAAAAGCAACCTGAATTGCTAGTGCCATAAAAGTTTAAATCACATAAATCCCCGGTCATGCATCAGGTTAAGCTTAATGTAATTGTAACCAGAGAGAGGAGAAACTCAGTTCACAACACAAGCTTGAGCTCACATGAATGCCTTTGTGTGTACAGCTGTACACCCAAGGTTTCCTCACTGCAGACATAATTACTGAATGTGCCATTGACGATTAGATTCACTTGTATGACTTCAGAGGAGTAGGTCTCGTTGTAGGATGAGTTTCTTCCCTTTTGAGGATGACTGCGTAGAGAAATAATGCACTCTGGTTTTGGCTTAGCATAAAACACAAATTTATCCCTAGAAAGAAACTATGGTTTACAAGCACAGTTGTTGCATTTACACATCACACTAAGTCAAAAGCAAATCACACTATGGCTTAGTTTGATGTGGAACTCGACAAGTAGAAATAAAACTGAATAATAATAGTAATCCTTTATGATGCGTGCTTATAATAAAAGTTGATTGTGCAGCACTCTTTCTTTCCTTAACTGCTTCTCCGTGATTTCTTTACTGTGAATATTTAATTTCCTAGTTCCAAGTGTGTTGCCTTGGAGGTACGTGAGTTGAACTTATTCTCCTCAATCCCAGTGAGATTTCTCCTATTAGTGACATTCTTTCACATATGATATTATGGTATATAAAAAATAAGCTTGATGGGTTTCAGCTTACTAATGAAAATATAAATTGATTCTCAAAAAAGTGGCTTATTTGAAATCCTACTTAATCTGATACTTTAAGCTTTTTTGGCTAAATTTTTTTTCTGGGTCATGATTAAGCTTGCATGAGCTTCATTTATATTAAAATATATCCTTGTAGGAAATGATGGAAGAATCCTTTCTGAGTTACGAATCGTGAAAGACCTGTTTCCAAATCATATTAGAGAAAGATTTAATTTCTGCCCAGCTCAAAGAATATTAAGAAATTTAATTTTGAACGTCCACATAAGTTAACATGAAGATCTGTTTCTGTGAAGAACTCAGTATTAGAAAGAAAGCCTGGGAGTTGTACCAAAGCAGAAATTTGTAGGGCATTCCTATGTTTGAGTTCTGATGAGTAAACAGCTATAGGATTTAATAAAACTGCTTTGCCTGAAACGTGTATCTCTTGGTCATGATGGCTGTGCTCATAGAACTGCTGAGTAATGAAACATAATGAGTGTGAAGAGCAGCACAGGAATACACTTACTTTCATCAGTCTGAAGATTGAAAGTATGGTATAGCTGCATAATTGGTATGGCATAATAGCATTTATTAAAGGGGGAGAGGGAGAGTGACATACAGTAACTTAAAGCTTAGTATATACATTTGCATTTCTCATTGCTTTTATTTGTGTATTATATGAGAATATAGGCAGACATGTTGCAAACATCTATAAATGCATTTAAATACACTTGGCTCCAAGGGCAAATAACATCAGAAGCATAATAGATAAGCATTCTATTACTTCAGAATAATTGAAATATGGGGATGCATTCCTGCTGCGAGGATATTTTAATATTAAATGAAGTAAATAGATTTGAAATTGACTTTTAAAATCATGCATCGCCATATCATTTCCACTCAGAGATGGAATGTTTGTTTATTTTATTTATTTATCAACTTATATACCACTCCACTCCACTATGTGGCTTATTTATTTAGGCTTATTTAGCGAAGAAAAAAATCTCATTTTTATAGTTGTCTCTATTTGGCTCATGGCAACAGTACTGCAGTGATAACTCCCTATTTGTTTCATTCAGAACTCTGTTATTGGTTACTGTATTTTTTATTAACTTTATAAACTATATTATCCCAACCTTTCCCAGCACAAAGAACAATATATCTGTGACAACCAGTCTCCAAGATGTGTTGAATAGGCTAATCCATAAATTCTAGGATCTTAATGAGATACTTTCTTTTAAACTACTAATCAGAGTTAACATTGTAAAGAAGCTAATTATTTAAATGCGGTCAGTCCTGAGAGGTAATAAATTATTTCTTTGTTTTAGTGCTAACTGGCTATTGGTCTTTTATTTCAAGACAGATTTTACCACCTTTAAAAAGAATATATAGTTACAGATCTTTCTGTGTTTCTTAGGATCTGTTTTGTCTGCTGCTACAGTGAGCAAAAGTGCCTTGAATTTTTAAAAGCATGATTTGTAATCTTTAACTACACATGACTACATAGGAATAAATTCAGCTGAACTCACTGCTTTTGAATATGAATCTTTAAAATTGAGATGTAAGAGCCCTTGGATAGGTAGGCAACTTTTAGCCATGTTGGTGGTAGGATAATCTTTCCCTTAACAGTTACTACAGGCAGAATGGTTTTATATCTCCTCTCCCCCAAGTTATCTTGATCACTACCAAGAGGTAGTTGATGACTGAGATAAGAAAAGGAGGAAATGAGCAGGATTTTCCAAGATTCTGCAGGCTGAAAGCCTGAGTTTTATATAAAAATACCCTAAAGAAGATACTGACATCTGAAAGTTCTTTCATTAGAATGAAACAGATTCTTTCCAAGGCAACTATATGGTGTCTGGAGCAGGGAGAAGATAGGAAACACGAAGACCTGGTTGGTTATAGAATGAGATGAATGTTGCCTGCCAGTTATAATAAATTTCAGTCATGCTTGAACTGGGATTCAGAATGTTTAAGGGATATGCATTTAAATAAATCCATATGGATTTTTAGGTATTAAATTGCAGTTAATAGGTATCCTCAATATAAAGGGGATTGATTATGAGTTCATTTGGGATTTATCAGAATTGATATTGTAGTAAGGATTTTTTTTCCTTTACGTTCTTAAGATTCCAAAGGCCAAATCATTACCAATACTAAAGATATTAATAAAAAATTGCTGATTTTTTTAAAAAAAGACTGATATACTTGTATATGTCAGGTTTAGCCCAAGGAACTCCAAGAGACAATGCAAAATCAGTTCAACTATGTTTATTAGCTACAGCCTCTAGCAAGAATCTTCCCAGACTGAAACCCCAGCTCCCAAGCGAGCCAGCCACAACCCCGTGAATTCCTCAGGGAGGTGCCAGCCTCATCCTCTTGTAGTTCCCATGCTCTTTTGGTGAACTAAGAAAACACTTATCTCCCTGATCCTGGCCTTCATAATTCCATTCCATCACAGTATAAACCCAACAATAGAAACGGTTAACAGATATTCAGATAGGTAAAACCTATGAACATTATCTTTAACAGATGTAGAATAACTTGATTTCTCTTTTTCAGAATCAGAAGTATTAAAAACAGTAAGTGGCCCGGGCCCAATGGCTTAACGGGAATTTTGTAAGGAGTTTAAAGAAATTCTGATCCTGGAATTTTTTTAATTAGCAATTTTTTGCACCAAGAACATTCTTTCCATCAACATGAGAAAATTCAAAATAACTTTAATCCTCAAACCAGGTAAAGATTTACGAAAAGTGTCCTTTTATAGGCCTATATCTCTACGTAATATAGATTATAAATTATACACTAAGATTTTAGCTAATCATCTCAAATTAATTTTAGGAAAAATTATACATCCTGTTCAAGCAAGATTTATCCCCAAAAGGAATATATCAGACCCGCTTAGGAAATTGTTGAATATCATTAACCATTGTAAAATTAATACATTATCTCTATCATTATGCTAACTAGACTTTTCAAAACTTCTGAAAGCAATTTTTAAAGCAAACATTGGAAAACATTGAGTTTATTGATTATTTCTTCAGCTTGATAGGTCAAATTTATAATCATACTTTTGCTCAGATAAGAATTAATAGCTATGATTCAGAGCAATGTATACTCTCAAGAGGCACAAAACAGGGTTGGCCTTTATCACCACTGTTATTTGATCTTGTTATAGAAACAAGGTAGCATTTTGTGATAACAAGGAAATAAAGGAAATAAAAATAGGAGAAATAAGTTATTTGTTAAACTTGTTTGCTGGTGACATGATTCTGGCTCTCTCAAATCCTGAGCATTCTGCAAAAATTTAGAGGGAAAGGGAATAGCCTTGAAGGGTAGGAGGAAGTGCTGTTACCAAGGCAACAATCACATACAGGGCTTGAGCCCATTACAAGAAACTAGTTTGAGTAAATGTCTCAAACAGGCTCCTCCTTAGTTCACATAAAGATAAAGCGAGGGAGTGGGAAAGCACATTCAGGTTTGTAAGATTCTGTTACTATAATTGTCACAGTAAAAGTAGTCCTGAACTATATGGCATTGATTTCTTAGTCTGGTCTATGTTATAGGGTTCTATAGACTAGAATTTGCAGAGGTAACAAGCTTAGTAGTGAATTTTCACTAAGTTTAAGATAATGTTCTTTCACACACCGAAAGTGCAGAAACAGGTATCTAGTAAATTAAATATACTAGTGGCACATAAATCTTTCAAATATTTAGGAATTCATGTTACTAAAAATATTAATAAATTATTCAAAAATAACCGTCCTATTTAGAAAAAAGTAGAAAAAAAAAGAAATGAAAAGATGGCCCAAGAAATATTTGAATACACTGGGTCAAATTGTAGCCATTAAAATGATGGCCTTTCAAAATTAAATGTCTTATTCCAAGTTTTACCAGCTCAAATTTCAGAAAAAAACTTTATCAATACGGCAGAGAATTTATTTTTTGTTTTAATGCTGGAAGATCAAGAGTCTATAGGAAAATTCTTTATAGGTTACAGAGACAGGGAGGATGGGGTTTCCCTTCTTTAAAATGGCATTATTAAGCAGTTAATTTGGGACATGTGATTTCATTCACACTGGAAGACAGAGCAAAACAATGGATTCAGATAGAAGATGTACAAGAGTTAGATACATGAGTAAAATGTTCTTTTTTCCAAAGGATCTTATAAAGGTAAGCATCATAAAGAACATACATTTCAGGTTTGGAGAAAGAGAAGTCCAGAATGATAAAGGGCATCTGCCCATTAACCCCCTTATGATGCATCCTGATTTTTATGATACTTCTGGGACAGTTCCTTCCAAGCTATTGAGATAATGCAGTTTATATAGAATAAGAGATTTTTATGACAACAATTTGTTATTCAGTAAGTAAGAGATAGAATCTAAAGTAGGCCATCAGGCATCTTTGTTGATGTGAGAGCTAGAGCGAAAGGGGTTAAGCACGTGCTCTTATCCCCAGAGCAGAGAGGAAGAGATAAGAGAATGAGACTGGCACCTCCCTAAGGAATGCAGGATGTTTGTGGGGTGACCCTGGGAATTGCTCTCACTCTGAGAAGATTTCTGTAACGGGAGTGAAGCCAATAAACCTTGCTGGATTGAATCTGTACTGTCTCCTGGAGTTTCATGGGCTAATCCTGACAGTTAACATTGTTTCAACTTAAATCTTTTTTTAATTATAAAGTGGTCAGGAAAGAGCAAATTGTTCTTTGACTAATTTTGAGAAATTAATAATTAATTATCACTCACAACTGAAAGGAACAATTTCCAGAATATACAAGATGCTGTTGGAGATAGGTGATCCCCCTACTGGATTGTGGGAGGTGTGGTATATAGATTGGGGTAATACATAGATGACACTTAACCCACAATAATGCACATATCTAGTAATTATTCAGTAAAATATTGGAGGGGATGTTAAAAGAAGGATACATTTTTTCATATGTGGTTGACCTGTGAAAAAGTTGCATCATTGTGGCAGAAAATTTTCTAGGAAGCAATTCTATAATTAAACAAAAAGTAGAATGTGTTCCTTAGTTGGGATTATTGTATATATTCTTACTCTTAGCTGCTAAATCTATAATAAGTCAACAATGAAAGGTTTTAGACAATTTAACAATTAAAAATAGCTATAGTTGCAAAAACCATGGATAAAATTCAAATTTTAAACTCACTGAGGGCCAAATCACAATGTTGTTGATTCTGGAATGCTTATATATTATATAGCAATAAAGTGTAATAATGTTGTGGTAATTAAATATTCCAAATGTTGTGAACTCATGTTCTTTATTTATTTATTCAATTTATTGGAGTAATACTGTATATAAATAAAACAAATAAGCCTTTTGAAAAAAGTTATCTGAGAGGCAATGTTGGCTGAATACAATACAATCTTTTAGTCTTACGTCAATCACCATAAGTGACATTGTGCTGAGGACAGAATGGCTAGAGGTGTGTTTCTGTTGATCATATTTAATATGATCAACATGTTGAACATATTTAAAATGAAAAACCTGATATGTTCAGCCAATGAAAGAATTTCCTAGACAACTAGGACTGTGAAATAGTTGGATTAAGAGTCATTTCAACAGCTGAATCTCAAAGTTGTGTTACTAACCATCTGAGAGATGCTTAGAGGTAAAGAAAAAAAAAAAACTGAGAGGGTTGAGAGACCACCAAGGATAGATCAGCAAAAGACTTGGTAGAGAGAAAGTATATTAGACAGACAAATCAAGTCTCAAAGAAAAGAATTTGAAAAGTCATTATCAGTATCAGAAGGCCAGTAGGATGCAGCTTAATTTGGGAACAAGTCACACTATTTTCCAGGTCAGAAAGAGATGCTGACCTGAAAGAAGTTCTGTAAGAAACTTCAGTTGGGTATCTTCTGGATCTGGAGACTAATTACACCTATAACTTCATCTCTTCTTACCCCTTTATCTCAGTCAGTGAACTTGAAAATCAGTTCAGGTACTGCCATCTGTATTATACCCTTAGTTGTGGAAACTGAAGCAAAGAATTCTTTCAGTTTTCCTTAATTTTGCTGTCCTTTTTTACAACACCTTTAATGCTGGCTCAACAGTTTCCTTGGTGGGTTAATTTTATTTTCTGTCTTAATGGGATTTACTACATAATCTTCAAAGGAAACATGGTTATGTTTCATTTCTTTTCCTCAATTCTAGGTACCTTTTATTCTCCTTTTTCTGAGCAAGACTTCTGTTTTTTGAAGGAAGCTTTTCTGCTGTAATAGTGGTGTTCACTTGGGCTTCATAGCATTTTTCCTAGCCTGAAGTATATATTCCTAAAGTAACTGTGTGTTTTTTTTCTTTCCCAAATGTTATATTTTACTACACTTAGTAACCAAACTACATAGTTAGGGATTCAGTCTTTATTGATCTGGCAATATATTCAGATTATTGGTAGAAGAAACTAAGGCAGCATAGCTGACTAAGCTCTGTGGAATCTACAGTTGTCATATTTTCTTCAATTTTTCCTTCCTAGCTGCCATTTGCAATTATACTAGGAGTCACTACACATTTTAGTGGGTTTACACATTTTATCAAGTCATAGTTTGGTTTAACCAGGCTGTGTTGAGCAAACTATAGTGGATCATACCTACTGCTAACCCATAAACTTTCAAACTAGAATGATCAGGTTCATATCTCATCTAAGTCTAAACTAAATAAACCACATCATGGTTTACAACAGTGAGTGAATGCAGCTATTAAATATTAACAGGGAATTGGTTTGGCATAGCACGGGGAGAATTACAAACTTTTAATTCTGAAACGAACTTTGTTTCTTCTATGTATTTTTTCTCCTGGCTGTTAAACTCTGGAAGAGTAAGGTATCTAATTGCATAACTGCAAAAGCAGGAAAATGACAGAGAAACAATAACAGTATTTTTACAAATGCCAGTAGATTTCTGCCTCTGTTGAATACTTCTCTCTTATTCAATTGGTATTTCAAGATTACTGCCTGAAAATTGCTGCGGGTTGACTGGTTCCGAATGTTTTAAGACGAGAACATTAGCCTTTAAATCAGTACATAAACTGCCTTTTAAAAAGAAATGAATGAGCTTGTGAAATAGCGTATTGGAAGCTTAAAATAGGTTCTTGTCTATTAGAGGCCCATCTAATTCAGAAGGAGCATCAACATAACTGTCACGATTTTCATTTTACAAAGAGCACGAAATCTTGGCAAAAGTATAAAAACTTTCTGTGGCTTGCCTGGCTTGTAGCCTAGTACTAAATCTTTGCTTCATAGATTCGCTACTAAAGACAGGAAACTGAGTAATAAATAAAATGTTATTCAGGTTGACTGTCATGACGATGGGACACACCTTCAAGTCCACGTGATTTAGATGAAGAATGGATATGGAACAACACATTCTAAAACAGTGGTTGCATTTTAAATTTAGTATAGGCTAGCCAGGTAGTTCTTTAAATTTTATTATAATATAGTATTTTCATTTGTTTTGCCACTTTCTTACATCATGTAGCCACTGTCGCAGTTTATCTGTCAGAATAAAGGTCTACTAAATTATTTGGCAGTATGGACTTCACAGACAAAATATGAACTAGAAGAATTCTAGAAATTTTTCTTATCTAAATTAGGCTAATTTTCATCGGGTAATTTGTATTAAAATCAGTTTCCATCAGAAACTTTTCCAACAAAAAATGCATATTTTGTTCATATTTGCTAGGGATAATTGCCTACAAAAATTAATTAAATGTTGAAATTGCCAAATCTGCCTAATATTTTATAGAACATTTGTCCCTTTGAGGTGGAAGGTTCTTTGGAATTTGCACTAGTAAAGAGACAAACTGCTGTTAAGTTTAAAAGTTTAAAAGTTATTAAAGCTCTGACATGTTAATAAAGCTTTCATCAGAGAAATATATAGAAAACCAGAGGAGTCTGCTTTCTGTAAAGAGAACATAGTTTCAATTTAAATGTAATATTTAGATAAGGAATTAAAAGTAGATTCTATGTAGGAAGTTCAAGAAATGGAAAAATAATAAGCTTCCAATCTAGGAATAGTTTGCATAAGGGATCAGAAAATTGTCTGTCTGTCTGTCTGTTTCTTTCTTTCTTTCTTTCTTTCTTTCTTTCTTTCTTTCTTTCTTTCTTTCTTTCTTTCTTTCTTTCTCACAGGAATGTGAAGGCTGCATGCATGAGCAACTGAATGAAGTGGATAAAATTGTGTTAAAAATATGTTGACCAACAATATTGTTGGAATTAAAACCCAATCCAACTGATCAAGCACCTGACTGGGAAAAGATTGATTTAAATTACTTCCAACAGGCAGTATCCTCTCAGCTAGACAGCACTGGATGGCATTTGTAGTCATAGTAACCTCTTAATGAAGAGTTGTTGTTGAACATCTTTTTGAGACTAAATTACTTCCCACTGATAAAGCCCACCTGTGATTTACAATTAGCCTAATGAGTACTACCAAATGGAAATCCTTGTGCTTCAAACCAGTCTAAGTTCGGACACCACCACCAGTCTGGTAGGGCTGAGAGCTAATTTCAGGGATCCTGTCAAGCAGATGATAGCCATCTGAAAAATCTAGCACCTATGGTAGAGTAAACCTCGAATGCCAGAGTATGCTGCTGAGTTTCAGGTATTAGGTAAGAATGTGGGTTGGAATGAAAGAGGTTTGATTGATCAGTTCAAAGAAGAACTGTCAGATGCAATGGGGATGAGTTCATTTATCAAGGGATCCCAGACACTGTGACAGCTCTAATCCTGATTCGCTTGGATTTCAATCAAAGACTTGAACTGCATCAGAGAATGGGTGGGAAGGGAAGATGCCTCTTTGATCCCTGCCATCTCCCTTCCACTCTAAAAACAGAGACTTTGAGAGTTGAATGCATATAGCTGGGAGCCACCACAGCTCCTCTGTCTTCCCAAGAATGATTGCATCACACACAAGCCCTATGTCTGTTTTATAGAAACCTGGACATTTGAATGTAACTGCCCAGATAACCCCCCCCCTTTTTTTTTTGAGTAATGCAAAAGCTTTTGCAAGCCTTAAATACTCTAAATCATACTTTCCCAGGAAACAAGATGGTTTCAGACAATATCCTGTATACTAGGTTTTGGAGCAGTAGGCCAGAGTAGAACATGCAAGTTGGGAAGGGCTGTAAGGAAAGACATATTTTGGCATACACAGCAAAGTATTATATTGCTTGTTTTCTAAGCTTGGGATGTAAAAAAAAATTAAATTTAAAGTCTAGCTAATGTGGAATAAAATGCAATACTTATTTATTGTGTGTGATTGAAACTATATTTCTGTGAATGCAACCTAAAATTATATGTTCCTTTTTTGCAGCAACTTTGCAGACTCATATTTAGTTTGAATTAAATAGTATTCCATTATTTTTTCATACCAACTGTTGACAAGCTTGATTGATGCATTATGTGCAATCAAATCGGTATTGATTCTTAGTGACTACATAAACAGACTTCTCAAGTATGATCTGTCCCCAGTCTGGCTCTTAAGGTGTCCATCACCACTGTAATCATTCATCTTATTTCATTCCTTCATTCCTTCATTCCTTCAATTTGTATGACCACCCATCTCAACAAGTGACTTTGCTGCTTATCCTTTTATTCTCTTTCTTTCCACTATTCCCAGCACTATGGACTTCCCAAGGGAGCTGGGTCATCCCATAATGTGTCTAAAATATAATAATTTGAACCTGGTTATTTGCACCTTGATGAGAACTCTGGACTGATTTATTCTATGATCATGTCATACAAAATGCCCTCAAATATTCTCAAGTCATGGGATGTAAACAATGTAAACATGTAATGCTTGTAAATAATTTATCACCAGGTACTAAAGATTATCAGCAGCAAAGAATGCTTCACCTAAGATTGGACAAGAAGTCGGCTTAGTCTTTATGGAACTTATTGGAACTCCCTCTTTGTGTCAGTTGTTCTGCTTAGATCCATTTGAGCAGAGTTACCTTTTGGGGGAAAACACTTAATTGAGGATCTCTGTCTTGTCTCTGTCACCTGTTAGTATCTTACCAACTTTTCCTAGCAGTAGACCCAGCCCTTAATTCTCCCTTTTGCTACTGTCATAGCCCTTTCTATTGCATTTAATATCCTTGCAAGGCTGTTGGCAATGTAATATCTAAAGTGAAAAAGGTTATTACAATTATGCAGTTTATCACAGTTTAGCAGTTTAACTTTTTAAAATAATGTTTGATTTTGATTTTGTTTCTCTCTTGTTACCTCCCAAGGAATGAAGTGGGCTTCTATGTGAGTGTGTTTAAATAGCTTGGTGTTGCATGGTTTAGATTGATATACTTGTCCAGAAACAATTTGACCTTGGGGCAAAATATGTGCCCTGTTAGTATTTTGTAGGAATAAATGACAGCCATTAATACATACAGGAAAAAAAGTAAAGGGATGCACCTCTTGCTCTGGGGGGTTAAAATATTTTCTGTACTTATTCAGCCATTAACAAAGAAGCCTGCTATTTCCTGCAGAGCCCCATTTTGAATTATATAGCTGACAGTGGAGCATCTTCAGAAGCGCCTCTCCCACCGCTCGAAGTAACCAGGCAGGAAAGGTCAGAGTAGACCCTCTAGCCATAATTGTGCAGACATCCTGTTCACCATTCACAGCCATCTGCAAATCCTGTGACTTCTGGGAGGGTAAAGAATACTCCCAAATGATGAACCTGCTTTTTCTGGTGGAATGCAGTCCCATCCAGAACAAGCTTCACCTTAATCCCAGAGTCCAATTTTCTCTTTACTAACAGCATCTCCATCTTGTCTGAATTCAGTTTCTTATTCTCCCTTATCCAGACCATTATCAAGACTGTTCAGTGTTCAAGGGTAGTGGTTGCTTCCTTGGAGATGAAAGACAGTGAGCAGCATAGCTAGGTGTTATTAGCATACTCCAAAGCTCTGAAGGATCTCCCCCAATGGTTTCATGTACAGTAGATGTTTGTAGTGGATGAGCCAACACTCCTCCCTGCCATTCAATTACTCACCATAGCCTTTTTGGTTGATAGCTGATTCCCAGACATGGCAACAGTGTCCTCATCTAAGCACACATGCAAAGGTTAGGAACAGGTAGACAGGCAAAGAGCCAAGTCTTACTTGCCCAGGTAAGACAAAGGGAATCATCTCAGCCCCTTTCTTTTCTAAAGATGAAAAAGGTGCTTGGCTACAACCCAAGCCTGGAAATGGGAGGAAGAGAGAGGACTCTGTAGCAAGAAGAGCAAGAAGGTACTGGAAGGGAGGCTAAAAGAAGTGGGACTCTAGCATCTCCCCTGAGTCTCAAAAACTAAGCTTGGAAAAGCTGAAAGCAACTCAAGGTAACACTGAATCAGGAAGAGAACTTTGGTCAGGATTTTATGTTTTATTGTAATGGGTGTTTTAATGCTTTAATGCAGTGTTTCTCAACCTTGGCAACTTTAAAACGTGTGGACGTCAACTCCCAGAATGTCTCTGAGATTTTACTATTTGCCATTAATGTCTCTAGTCTCATGTTCTCTGCAAATGCTTAGTGATTTGTATGCTGTTTGTTTTTAATGCTTCTTGGAACCTATTGACCTCAGGGTGCTTCCAAGCATGCAGTGAACTATCGCATGATCTGCTCAGCACTCTTACTTCTCCTTTGTACAATTCTGTGGGAGGTTAAAAAAAAGATGCTGTGTGTGATTTTAGCAGTGCTATAGGATTTTCTCTATAAGTAATTGTTTTCACAGTAGGCTGCTTAAAGTAGAGGAGAAACGTTTACATCTTCTCTTTCCTTATTTTTAAAAGTAAGTTTAATTTCTAGTTAAACATAATTTAGAGTTAAACTTGTTATATTGTTCTGATTGGTGGGGGGCACAGTGGCTTTTCCCTAGCACACATCTCAAGCTCATGCTACAATTACAGGAAGTGGCACTATAGATGTTCACTTTTATCATTGCTGAATTTCTATGATTTGCTAATAGGGGCTGTGGGGTTTCTATCCATCCTACACACTGAGATTAAAATACTCTATGCAGAGAGGTAGTGGCAGAGAAAGTACCTTCATGTTGCTGTACCAAGGTGGATAGTCCAGCCAGCTTGTGTAAAACCCAAAGGATAAGTAGGAGAGGAGGGGGAAAACACTTCTTTGTCCATTCTATTGGCCCAGCCCCTGCCTTTGAGTCAATATTAAACAGCATAGGAGATAGAACTCTGCGGAGCACCATAGATCGTTGACCTAGGTGTTGAACTGGACAGTCCTATTCTTTGGGCAGATCCCAGCACAAAGGACAAGAACCACCGCAAAATAGTGCCCCCAAGGCTCATCCTCTTTAGTATGTTCTTCTTGCGTGTGTGTGCTGGACCATCCCTGGAAATAGTTGACTGCCCAACAAGATACTCTCAATTATAGTTCTGATTTGCACCAAAGAGCCTAGTTGCCAATAGCCTACCATGCGGTTTGCAAAGGAGGCAGAAAATAGAGCTTTCTACTGTACAGGTTTTCAAAGAATTAGCAGTATTACTGTTTGATAACAAAAAAAAAAAAAGCTTGCGACATCTTCACGACTAATAAAATGATTGCAAACCACAAAAGCTTATTTCATTGTACAACCAAATAGGTTAATCTTTAAGGAGCCATAAGAAGCATTATTTTTTTGTGTTCCTTTTCAGGAGAAATAGCAAATAGTGGTTTGCTTCAACTAGGTCAGAAGACAGAGAATTGTTGTATTTGAGGAAGGAAGAGATGCCAAATGCATCATTTGTATGTCAGGTCATGGAATATGTCTGAGTTAGTAGGTGGCCAATCCTCCCAGATGATGTTAGAGAACAGTGGCTGAGAAAATATGAGAAAGCAATCATGGGTGCCTGCTTGGGTCACTAGGATGATTGTATTAGTTACATTATTGCTGTTTGTCCTTGAAGATTCTGCTTCATGCAGAAGATTTAGTAAAACTGTTATTTACAGTTACTGATTAAAACAGTAAACCATTTACAGTAACTGTCACACTTTTTCTCTTTCTGTCTGCAAATTCTGCTTTTTTATACATAAAGCAAAAGGACAGAGTTTCTGTTTTCACAAAAGTAGAAGTTAACATTTGGTTGAATCAACTTCGATCATTTTAGAAATAGTTCAGATCTACCTGATGTATGCCAAGAGTCTAGGAAATTGCAAAACCCCTCTGGAATCACTAAGAGAAACTTTATGGAGAAAAGGAGGTTCTGGTTTTCAATGAGGCAAATTCCACTGGACATGGAATTTTCCCATTGGATGTGGGAAAAGTGCCTGTCAACACTGAAAGGAATACTTTTTCACAGGGTAAATATGGCACATTAATTCAGTAGATAGAATCTAGGCAAGAAAATTCTGAAATCTGTATCACAGCCTTTTTTTAGTTTGTTGCTGTTATTCAGTATAGGCTTATTTGGAAAGGCTTATACATTTGGAAAAGCATAATCTTTGCTTTAAGAAATTTCTAATTAAGAAATGAAGCAAGGGAGAACTTCATTTCTTAATTAGATTACATTCTATGACTACAATATCCCTGTTGTATTACAATGCTTTAGTATGTGTACAGATAGATTTTGTAGTTTGAAAAGCTAATGTCTGTTTCTTGGAAAGCTAATAATCACTACACTCTTATGGTTGTTATTTTATGTATTTTTATTTTTGGACCCTAGTCCTAATACTGAATTAAATCCATAAATCTGTGCTGATAGTTGTGTAATGAAAATGGGATCAACGCAAAACAAAAGCTGTACCAAAAAATCAACAGAAATGTACCATATTGTTAACATATGATAAATTTACTCCTTAAAAAGGTGTCTTTCACAATTTATACAGTTATTTGTAGACCACACACTTCCCAAGGACTTGGAGAGTTTACAGGGTAAATAATAATACTCAATAAATCAATTAACAGTCCAAACCAATCTAACAAACTAGACACCTATCATCAGCACCCAAATGTTCAGGGGAAGACAAGGAAATTGGGTGCATTCCTTATTTCGGGAGGGAAGATGTTCCAAAGATGGGGCAGCCAATGAGAAGGTGCATCATGATCAAGCTCTTGCCCTCTTGTGGGGATCCTTTCTCTCAAAAACCATATGGGTCAGGCTGAGTCCAGGCACAAAGGACAGTCTTTACTTTATTTACAGTTGTGTGAAAAATAAAGTACACCCTCTTTGAGTTCTATGGTTTTACATATCAGGACATAATAAAAATCATCCGGTCCTTAGCAGTTCTCAAAAGTAGGTAAATACAACCTCAGATGAACAACAACACGTGATATATTACACCATGTCATCATTTATTTTACAAAAAGAAAGCCAAAATGGAGAAGCCATGTGTGAAAAACTAAGTACACTTTATGATTCAATAGCTTGTAGAACCACCTTTAGCAGCAATAACTTGAAGAAACCGTTTTCTGTATGACTTTATCACTCTCTCACATCGTTGTGGAGGAATTTTGGCCCACTCTTCTTTACAACATTGCTTCAGTTCATTGAGGTTTGCAGGCATTTGTTTATGCACAGCTCTCTTGTGGTCCCGCCACAGCATTTCAGTTGGGTTGAGGTCTGGACTTTGACTGGGCCATTGCAACACTTTGATTCTTTTCTTTTTCAGCCATTCTGTTGTACATTTGCTGGTGTGCTTGGGATCATTGTCCTGTTGCATGATCCAATGTCTGCCAAGCTCTAGCTGTTGGACAGATGGCCTCACATTTGACTCTAGAATACTTTGGTATACAGAGGAGTTCATGGTCGACTCAATGACTGCAAGGTGCCCAGGTCCTGTGGCTGCAAAACAAGCCCAAATCATCGCCCCTCCACCACCGTGCTTGATGGTTGGTATGAGATGTTTGTGCTGATACGCTGTGTTTGGTTTTCGCCAAACGTGGCGCTGTGCATTATGGCCAAACATCTCCACTTGGGTCTTGTCTGTCCAAAGGACAGTGTTCCAGAAGTCTTGTGATTTGTTCAGATGCAACTTTGCAAACCTAAGCTGTGCTGCCATGTTCTTTTTAGAGAGAAGAGGCTTTCTCCTGGCAACCCTTCCAAACAAACCATACTTGTTCAGTCTTTTTCTAATTGTACTGTCATGAACTTTAACATTTAACATGCTAACTGAGGCCTATAGAGTCTGAGATGTAACTCTTGGATTTTTTGCAATTTCTCTGAGCATTGCACGGTCTGACCTTGGGGTGAATTTGCTGGGACATCCACTCCTGGGAAGATTGGCAACTGTCTTGAATGTTTTCCACTTGTGAATAATCTTTCTCACTGTAGAATGATGGACTTTAAATTGTTTGGAAATGGCCTTACAACTCTTCCCAGATTTATGGGCAGCAACAATTGCTTCTCTAAGGTCATTGCTGATGTCTTTACTCTTTGGCATTTTGTTAACACACACCTCAATGCTCAAGACCAGCAAACTCCTAAAATTTCAGCTTTTATAGAGGTAGTCACACTTGCTGATGATCCATTGATCAAGGGTATTTGATTAGCAGCATCTGCCTCCTACTTAGCCTCTTCATACCTATGAAAGCAGTAAAGGTGTACTTAGTTTTTCACACATGGCTTCTCCATTTTGGCTTTCTTTTTGTAAAATAAATGATGACATGGTGTAATATGTCACATGTTGTTGTTCATCTGAGGTTGTATTTACCTACTTTTGAGAACTGCTAAGGACCAGATGATTTTTATCATGTCCTGATACGTAAAACCATAGAACTCAAAGAGGGTGTACTTTCTTTTTCAGACGACTGTATATATCAAATTTGTCACAGCCCATCTCATTAAAAGCAACTGTGGGCGGTTTACAAAGCAGCCTTATTGGTATCCAGGTACCAAGTCATGCAGGGCTTTAAAGATGATAATCAGCACCTTTTAATTAGAACTGGAAGCAACTGATAACCAGTAGAATGATGGCTGCATAAGAATAGTGCTGCTGAATGATGCTGCAATCCCCAATAAACAAATGAGCCATGGAATTTTGGACCAGTTGAAGCTTCCAGGTCTTCTTCAAAGACAACCCAATGTAAACTGTGTTAGTCTATGTTCAAGAGAATGAAAGCATGAGTCACTTTTGCTAGGACATCCTGCTTCCGAAAGTCTCATAACTGACACACCAGCTAGAGCTGGGCGAAGGCTCCCTAGTCATGATTTCTATCTTGTTTACCTGGAACCATGAGTCTAGAAGAGCTCCTAAATCATGGTCCTGCTCTTTCAGTGAGAGTGCCAGTTTCTCCAGACAAAGGTGTAGCCAGGATCAGGACAGATGGACCTTTGACAAACAGTAGGTCCATTTTTGTGGAGGTTTACTCTGAGTTTGTTTTGACCTATCCAGGTCCTTAAAGACACCAGGTACTGGGCCATGTCTTTGACAGCATCTATTCTCTGGCCTGAGTTGATGATGTAGAACTTGGTATCATGCTGATGATACTGCATCCCAAACTGGTAGATGTTCTCCTCAAGTGGCTTCATGTAGATATTAAACAGCATGGGAGAGAGGAAGCCATGCAGAATTCCACACTGGATGAGCTGCAATTGTAACTGTTCTTTTCCCACAGACACCAATGGGAACAGTCTGCATAGGAAGGAGCAAAACCCCTGCAACCCAGTGCCTCCCAGCCCCAACCCTTGCAAGCAGTCCAGAAGGATATCATAATTAATGTTATTAAGAAATTTAAAAGGATCATGAGAGGCACACTCTCTCCCTGTCAGCCCTTCAAGGTAGTCCAGACAGGAAGCCTAAACCACGAGTACTAATACTACCTTTATTGCAAGGTCACAATAACAGAATCTTGCAAGTCTGAAAGCACTTCTCCCCTCCCCTGCCTTTACTTTCCAGAGAACTAGGGAGGGTCCCTTCTGAGACACTTTCTCTACCCCCATCCCTCCTTTGGAGTCAGATTTCATTTATCAGACTGTTGTCTAGGCTGTGGCTCTTCCTCCTGTCTCCCAAGGTTATTCTCACAGCCCATTATACTCCCAACAAAGACCATCCACTAGGGTGACTAAAGCTGTCTCTTTCCCATGCCCAGATCTGAATTCAGACTGCTAGGAGTCCAGAAAAACCATTTCCTCTAGAATCCTCTACAGATGAGTCCTCACCGCCTTCACTCTGATGTTCCCTAGAAAAGGGAAGACAATGATTGTTTAAAGTGGCAGGATCAAGAGATGGTATCTTTAAGAGAAGGTGTACCACTGTCTTCTGTGAGATGGCCAGCACCCCCAGCCCGGTTAATAAAGCATTAATTACCTTCTGAATCCTGTCATATGTGCCCCTCCCAGCTGCACAGATGAACCAATGGGACATGAATCAAGCTCATAACTGGCTTACTTTTTTAAGTGAAAGTAAATGATAAAATGAACATTAATCAGAACAATTACAGGCACTCATCATTCAGTAGTAACACAAGGAGGTTTAGTAGCCTCCTTAAGTCCTTGATGCTTTGGTAAGGAGAGAATTTAGAATTAGCCTGAGGGTCTCACAGTAATTCTAGATATAGACCAAAGCTAAATGAGTTTCTGGATTCTTATATTAATTTATTCCAAATGGAAAAATGGTATGAGTTGTATCAAAATGCTTTTAAGTCTGACAATTTTTGCCACAAAAGTCATGTTTAACTTAATGTCTTGGAATTTTATTTGCATCATATTTAAGGGTGGAAAACATATTTCCTTTTTAGTCAAAACAGAAGTTGATAATGACTAGATAAATGTTAGAGAGAAGTTAATTATTTAAATGTTGCACATTATTTTTGAAAACTTCCTTGCAATAGTAACATAGTGTAATATAATTATCAAAGAAGCAAGAAGAAATACTGTGGAGTATGGGGGACAATCATTTTATTGTTCATGACTTATAGAACAGTTTGCCTGAATTAATTTGCCAGGTTGCATATATTGAAGTTTTCACATTTTTCCTAGGCAACAAGGACATAATAGAAGGCTGATATGGAAAGATAAATGTATGGCCCCATTTATTCAATGGACTGAAGACCTGATTGCACTTGCTATTTATGAGTGGATTGCCTATAGATGTAAAGACAAGTATCATGAAATATGGGATTCATTTATACAAAATACACTGGGTTAAAAAAAACATGATAGTCATATAACTTTATTAGAAATATATATGTACTTGAATAAAATTTGTATTAGCTAAGCATATAAAGAATTGTAACTGTTTACTTATTGTAATGATATATTAACATTTTTCTTTTTCTTTTTCTTTTTTTCCCCTTTTTATAAGTTATAAGATCGGACATATTTGAGAAACAGTAAACTGAAGACCTTTAAGTAATCTTGGACAGTTTGTTTTGGATAAAGTTCCCCATCTATATTTTATTGAACTCTTCTGTCAAGTTGTCCGTCTTTCTGGCATGATAGCTTTTGCTTGCTGTTGCAAAAAAGATCCTCGTTTTTTATGGTGGCTTTTTAAGAAGTGTAGATAGCTGTCCTCTTTATTTTGATAACCGAAAAATATTATCCAAGTAACTTTGTGGGAATGGAAATGTCTTTGCAGGCACTTAACTATTTTCAAGAACTAGAGTTATGCTGTAATATAAATGTCATTCAGAAATCTTATTCACCCATGTAGTTTAATGAACAGCATGTTGTTTAAGGTGTTTCATAATATGTTGCATATATTATTTATTTATAGCTAATCACTATTAAGTTTGAGACATTCAGTTTTTTCAGTGTGAATTTGGGCTATGGATTCTGCATCCTGAGGTACATTTTGAGTAACACATGTATTTTCATATTTATCCTATAAAATAGTAGGGTAAATATGTGACTATGCCTATTATTTATCTACCTTTGTAATTAATATTTCAAGCAACTGAGTAATTCAGTGTTGACTATGATAAGTGCATGTTACCTGAGTTATATTAGGATTTTTTTAATATATACACATACATATATGTATATGTATATACATATACATATACATACACACACACATTGTTTTTCTAATTTTGTAGAAATCCAGTCACCATAATTACTTTATATGATCTGAAACTGTCTGTCAAAAATAAATTAATCCTAATACCACAGAAATATTCGAATAGTTCTCAAGGCTTTTTAAAATGAATATTCATACTTGGAGCAGAAATTCCTGGCACATAGAGGTTATATATCTATCTTCTGTGATCCCCATGATTTGGAGCAGGACAGCTTTGCTAAATTAATGCAGCACATTCCATAGTTTCTGTTTTCATTGTATCAGTTACAAATGGTTTCCTGACTGTACTAAACTTTAGAAAATGTGGTACTGTTCTAAGCTTTTAAAAAATGATTTTTCAGCATGAGTGAATAATCCCAACAAGCAGATTTATTTTCTTTAAAACCCTTCATTCTCCAAGATGCATTATTCTTCATATGCTTATAATATTCCGGCTCATATTTTTAGGCTGCAAATATTAGCCTATGTGGTGATAACTCAAGAATACCATCATTCAAATTAAACATTGATAATGGGGAAAATGTAGAGAGCCAATCGGGGTAGCGATGAAGGTATCAGGCTAGAAACTGGGAGACCGGGAGTTCTAGTCCCGCCCTAGGCACAAAGCCAGCTAGGTGCCCTTGGGCCAGTCGCTCTTTCTCAGCCGTAGGAAGTAGGCAAGGGCAAACCACTTCTGAAATCTTGCCAAGAAAACTGCAGGGACTTGTCCAAGCAGCCACCAGGGTCAAGACTGACTTGAAGGCACCAAAAAAAAAAAGGGGGAGGGGATGTTCTTTGTAAGTTATATGTGCTTGAAAAAGTAAGTAGTTGAAGAAACCATTATAATTTAAGAGATGTGTGTATTCCTTCCCATTGTATCATCACAGCAAACTTGTCAGGTAGGATAGGAGATGGAGAACAACTAGCCCAAAGTTACCCAATGAAATTGATTGTTGAGTAGAGGTTTGAATATATAAGTCTTTCTAAACTGACATTCTAATCATGATATTTTACTGCCTCTCATAATTAAAGTGTACATGGAGAATGGCATTGAGGGATTTAAAAGAGCTTCAGATAAATCCTCCAATTATGGCCAAAAACTATTATGCATAACTAAATTGAATCTCCAGAAAAGATATGCCAAGGATATCTGCTCCTGTCTTTGTTGAAGGACTTTTCAGAAGCTACAAACAAGTCTGCTTGTTTGTTTAACAAGTCTGCTTGTTTGTTTCCTTCAGTCTCATGGTGCATGCTAATCCAGAACTTCTTAATCTGGTTTATAGCTCATTTAATGAGAATTTACTGATTGCTAAGTAACTGTCATATTATTGCTACTCTTCTTCTGTAAATTTATGTTTGCTGAGTTCATATAAAACAATAAGCACAAACTGCTGAGAATTCCTGCTTACTAGGAACGATGAAGATATGATAAACCACAGCTTACAGTTCTGAGGGAATGCAGCTTTTAGAGCCTAGAGATTCCTACAACGTTGCCAGTAAGATCTGGAGTTAAAGATTTATAAAGGAAATAGTTTCTAGAAGCTGGAAAGGAAATGGTTTCTCCCTAAATTTCAAGAAACCCTCCCAACAAAGTACAGTATTTAATTGGCTGCCTTATAATTCTTTTTTTCAGTATTTTTCTTGGCTTCCTTATGCTCTATAGTGGGAAGGACTCTAGTTCTGTTTGTTTCTTTGCATTCATTTCTTGCCAGGTATTTGGATACAAAATAAAAGCAGTCATTGTAGGAGAAAGAATGTTCCCCAGCATAATAGAGCTAACTGCCTCTGAGTTTCTCAAAAAACAAGGTTGGCTCTCTTTGTTTAAAGAAAATTGTGGGGCGAAACATAGATCAGAATATTAGTAGACATTTAAACATTATGTTGGTGATGATATGAAACTAGAAATACTAATGCTGTCTTCCTGTATATATTACCTTGTTATATGGCTGTTTGGTGAATTACTTTACTTTGTTATTAAACAAAATGAAATACTTTCAAAATATGTTAGCATATGAAAAAGGAAGCTTTTTGATTCATGATTATAGAATGGGAAACTAGACCTGAATATATAATTTATATTGGCCTATATTTACCTTTATCAGCTTTTCCTCATTTATTCTCAAATAAATGTAGAACAGAATAAACAAACTTGTCTGTAGTTGGACAGTGGCTGTTGTTTTAAACTTTTTCTACTGATAGCCCAATATTTATTGTTATGCTGTATATAGAGTGAGAACTTGCACAGTAGACTGTTTTTGAATATTGTAGGAGTGAATGATTTCATGATAGCCTCACCAAATTATTTAAGCCATGAAGTTAAAAATATATATTCTAGCTGTGATCTGTTATTTCTGTGCCTGCTACATTCTCTCCACCCCTTCTCTGTTTTCCCTTAATATGAAAATGCCATTTTAATCAAAAGGCTCTAGAATTCTACATTCTGGTTCTAAGCTGTACTCTGAACCTACTTAAGAACTGCTTAAGAAAAGACGGCTTGAAATGGACTGTTTGCACTGCTGCAGAAACACAGGCTAAAGGCAGCTGGCGTCTTCAAGAACAGAGATGTATGGTATAGTCGATTGGATTCACAAATACATGTCACATGTCTGGCTGCGGTATCAGAAGTTGTAAATATGTGTCAGTGGATCATCTCACCTGACTTAGGACATTGTGTTTCTCAGTGGAGTTGATTCAGCCATCTCACTGTAGATCAGATAGACCTACCGTAATCAGATGAGACAGGGATGTTTGTGCATATTTGTGCATGTCTGAACCATCGTTTTCCCATATTGAATAGATGGGAGGGGGTATTCTACTTTCAAGAAAGCATGATCATTGATAAATGGTTTGTTAAAACTTATTTGCACTTAGTATTATGTAATCCCCCCTATACATTGTAACTCTATTTTTTATTTCTATTTTGTTCAATTGTTGTAAGAAGTTTTCTAATTCTCTTAGATGTACCTATTTTCTAATTGGATGCCCCCAATCCTGTGGATTGAATCAGTGTGATGTTTTGATCTCAGACTAATTGAAAACCATGGCTAATTGGGGAGAAAAGACAAGAATTTCCCTGGCTTAGTTTAAAATATAATATGAGGAGATTATATTGTTTTCTTTACTGTTCTTCAAAGAATGGCTTTAGTGGTAGGACCTCTGTATTCCATGAATTGAACAAGAGCTTTTGATTAATAAAACTTTCCCCATTCACGTTTATAAGCAGGCAAAAACATTGAAAGACTTTTAATGTGTAAAGGTCAATGCTATTTTTATATGAGGATTTTGTCTTTATATGAAGTAATGTCTCTGATTGTTAAGAAGTAATTCTTGGTAGTAAGTGAGAAAAAATAACTGAAAATGTTAATTTCTTTCTCTAGTCATCTTTTTTTCCCCCTTCACGCTTGTACCTTATTAGAATTAGTGGTTATTGATTTATATCTGTCTCTGCCACCATACCAGTGTCTTCCACCTTGGTATACATGTTTATTGGTTGAGCTACTTGCTGTCATCATACTACAAATGAAAACAGAACTCAGAATTTTGTGTGAAAATAAGAAACAACCTAACTTAGTAAACTTTGTCCCTGCAACCAAATTCTTTCTTAATCACTACTGTAGGTTTTCTGCATTTTAATTTTAACAAGCAAAAGAAATTTGAGATGAGCTGCTAAATCGTTTTTGATTGTGAATAAATTGCAAAAGGAGAACAAAGAGTTTTCAACTTAAGCACTTCAGTACCTCCAATCAGTATTTCATTGCAGTTCTACAAAGAAGGACAAAGAGACAGAATAATGCTAGTTTCCTAAGGCAGATGGGTGGACTCCCTAATAAGCAGATGCCAAGGACGCATCAAGCTTCTTGTTTTATAGGTCTTAGTATACTGTACCCAATATGTATATATTTTTAGCAATATTTGAGTATGGAGTAGAAAAGATCCAAAATACTGACCAATGTAGCATTGTAGGTTACTTTTTTTTAGCAGCAAACCAAGCTACTGCTAGTGCAGTAGCAGATTGTCACCATGCATAAATGGTTTTCTGCTTAAGTACTGAACACTTCTGTCTATGTTTAGGGATTAACAGGTATTGATTGTATGATCATAAATCATAAAGTTCATGAATAAATATTCAAACATCTAGTTATAAAGAAGTCTCTTAAAATGGGGTTGCGTTATGTAACTTAAACAGTAGGTTCAAAATATAACACTTTTAGTGTCACATAGAGAATATTTGTGGGGCATTCGGATATGTGTGTTTCTTCCATTTTCAATTATTAACTCAATATTGTTATGTTTGTAATATTTGTTGCCATTTGTAGCTTTCTTCTTGTTCGGTTACTGTGTGTATTTTGATTTGGTTTGGTTTGATTGTAACTGCTATTGAACATAAACATGAAAAAAAATAAAGCTAAATACAGCTACTGAAGGAGCACTATTGTTGTGTGAAATGGGAAGACAGCTGACTGAAGGGCAGATGGAAAGCAACTTTTGGGGTCTATTGGATGATCAAAGGCCAGTCATTTATTTTTATTCATTTATTTAGGCCAGAATGGAGATATCTAAAGAAGTTGGCAGTAATGTGTGGAAAACTTTGACACTCTGGACATAGTAACAAAGTTGAAAAAGACTTTTGCTAGGATTGGAGGAGGAAGATCTAAAATCAGCTTGAATAGAATAATGATGAATAATCATATAATATAATCATATAATACAATAATGCTGAACATAAGCTTTAAGAGGATGTAAGAATTCTTAACCATTAGTATTAACAGCTATTAATAGCTAGGCCTTCTTGAATGAGTACTATATTTTTAAGTTGCTAATTACTTACATCTTGTGAGAAAGCTTATAAAGAAGATGAAGAGAATCTATAGCTATCATTTTATTTTTTCAAGTATAAATGACAAAGAGACTAGCATTAAAGGGCCAAAATAAGATTTGTTTGTTTTTTCTCTGTAATTATATTGTTTGCAAGATCTAGAATAATTTCTTGAAACTGTAATACTCTTTGCAAGAAAACAGGATGCTTTAATTCAAGGATTCCATTAAAAAAAAAAAAATTGACGCCTCCTCCCATCCAAATGTCCATTAAATTTGTCTCCTATTCTGTATACATGTAAAGGGATGTATCAGGTTTCCATCTCCCCTTTCCCTAATGATCTGCCATAGTTGTTCTCATCAGCCCACCCAACCATAGTCTTCTCATAGTACATTCATCAACCTTTGCAGTGTTTCCTCTCTTTTTTCCCATTAGCCCACTCAGTGCCCAATCTTTCCACTGCACATCTGCCAATCTTTGCAGCACTGCTTCTATCCCCCCCTCTATCAGCCTGCCCACCCCATTGATCATCCAGGTCTGTTGGATGTTAATCTGAAAAATATTACATTTTTAATGCTAATGTTTTTTCTAAATCTCTCACATTCTTATGCATCCTTTGGAATTTTTTTACACACCCTAGGAGGGCACATTCTGAGTTTTGGGAACCCTTGGTTTAACTGCTGCTGTCAAATAAAATATGTTATCTTTTTAAAGAAACACATTGTCAGCAAACTATCCCCTCCCATTTCAAAATTATTCTATAGGTTGTCATTGCATGTTGTGTTCTGTATAGTGTCTAATTTTGAATATCTTGTTTGTGTATAAATATAATTGTCTCTTGTTTATTCTAAGGTATGTGAATATTTACAACATTTTTTAAAAAGTCCTTCTTAAGAAAACAAAATTAAAATTTTGCTAGACACCATGGCTAAATCCATTGTCCATGTGTGTGCATTAACATAGTGGGATTTTCCCTTTTCTCCTTTCTGCATCTCAAAGTAAACCTTTCAAAACCTTTTCTGAGGACTCCCAGGAGGTGTTTATATAGTAATTGAAACAGTTGGCTAGTGACATTGTTGGGATTCAATCCTTTACCTGTTTTGCCTTTCACACAGGAGATGAAAATTGGCAGATTATCTGAATTAATTCATTTTCTTTGGGAACAATTTGTTTTCCTTTTTTAGAAAAGAAATTTTCCCATACTCAAACTTTCCTCTAAAAGAAGAGAATACAGTAGTTATTTGTGGTTAAAACACTGTAGAATAGCTTGCCACAAAAGATTTCTTTTCTATGAAGCCACAACCTCATCCATACCCAAGCCTGAAAAACACATGGGGACATAATATACTAACTCATCAGAGTTTTCAATGTGGCACTTTCTTTTTGGAGTATTGCTGAAAAAAATCTCTACTGGAATGAAAAAATCCCCAAGAGGAATCAGATCAAATGTAATTACTAGGCTGGTTTGGTTGAAGTGGTTTGGAATCAACTTCTTGTTGAGGACAAGGTCACTGGCAGGAAATATTTTTTTAAAAATAATATACATTCCATATTACTACTACAAATACATGTTTTCAAATCTACCTCTGCTGAAATTACAGAAATAGAGGACAGATACTGACTTGCTTGTGGATTCTCTTCTGCAAATGCCTCCTTAATCCTGCAAATTCCACTCAGCCCCACCAGCCAGACTCGCTTCTACTGTACATTTACAGCCTAATCAGGGGTAGAGGAGATGGGGGAGTTAGATTGCCTAGGGTGCCAGGTATAGGTCTCTCTGCCATAAACTCAGCTATTTTATTTAGCAGTGGAGACAAATATTGCAAACATTTCACTAGTAAAGCAGCAGGAAGGGCAAGCATTTATTATTACAACCTTAGTTCCCACTTAGCAAATGGTATATGTTATGGCCCCATATGTGGGCTACAAAAATTCAGATGACCAGTAGATACAAACTGTGGGTTCACAATTGGTTAACACAGTCAAAGGTATCCTACACACAACTGAAAAAGAACTGCCTGTGGCTGTGTTTCATGCTGTGCTTTTTGGAGGCAATAGTTATGCTTGTTCATTGATAACTCATATGGCTTGTGTCATATCAATGTTTCTCTGTATTCAAGACAGAATCTATAAAAAAGATAATAAATGGAGGATTCTTTTTGAGAAAATGTTTAGTAGCCCTACATGTCTATACAGATGTTGGATATGAATGATCATGTCCATGCACAACAGATTATTTTTATGGACATTGATAGATTAGATGCACAATTATCTATTCATACTGTGAACTGAGCCGCAAAGGCAAAAAGAGAAACTAGAAAGTTGAACAAATGAAGGGAAATCCTGAAGAGATTCCTTGCTTCCAGCATCATTTGTTCCTGCTGACCTTGTAAACATGGGAACAGAGAAATACACCTTTCCCACAAATTCAGTTTTGCAAATTCCCACCACATCCTGCAGGATTATTTGAGCCCTGGGTGCAGTTCTATCTTTAAGAAGGTTTTAGAAAAATGCAGTGCTAGTTTTTAAACAATGGGTGTTTGGAATAACTGAAATGTTGTGAGTGAAGGCAGAACTTGTTCAATGCTTAGGAAATACTCTTTTAAAAAGGGCTGTTATAGCAAAAGAAACTCCTACCTATGTTAACTAAGTTATTGATTATGTTATGTGGAGCTAACATTTTACCTTCTGTGTGTTCCCTTTCACTTTTTCCTATCATATAAAAAATACATATTTTTTTTAACAGTCTGTACCGGCATTGATCTGGAAGAGATTTGATTAATGTATTGGTCTTTCTGGAATACAACAGACATCAGAGAAAGGCAGCATTGTCTAGATCAGTGATGGAGAACCTATGACACGTGTCAAGGGTGACACACCAGCGTTCACCAACACCCAACAACTATTCTCTCTGTTTGAATTACCAAAGAAACTGAGTTTGTTTTACTCGTATTTCATTTTTGTAATTATTTGACGTTTCTTTATATAATACATAGTACTATGCATGATTGGACTGCATTATTTTTTAAATAAATGAATATGTAAAGAATTGTTTCTCTTTTGTTTGGGGGGGGGTGACATGCCAGCAGAGTCAAGTTAGGCATTTTCTGAATTTTGACAAGCCGAGCCCAAAAGATTCGCCATCACTGGTCTAGATTAAGGACACAGTCTAAAAAAAAAAAAAAAATTAATGGCCAGTGTTTTGACAAACAGTCAGTTTTAACTAAATTATTCCTTTCCAGACCAATGGTGTACAATACAGATTTGGAACATTATTTCTATATTCTCCACTGTTATTATGCTTATGGCCTTATTTACTGCTCATGTTTCTAAGGTTGCTTAGTTGACAACCTTTTAGACACTTGGAGTAGTAAGGCAGTATTAATTATTTTACACTGCCATCTTGTGGTTAGTAATATAAGGTCTATACAAACTGAATGTCACTTCTGACATTAGCATATTTTTAAATATTTATAATGATAGTTTTGATACAAGCAACTTGTTAAGATAACAAGCTAGCACTCTAATCTTGATTAGATCTGTTGTATGCCATTTGCATTCTCATTTTGCTTTGTAGATTGACACAATGGAAAAAGAAGGAAACCCTTTCTTCTTTCCTTCCTATTCCTGTATGCAGCTCTAGTCTACTAACAGGGTTTGTAACAAATGACAGTGTGAATAATTGTTCATATTCTCAACAATTGCCTGGAATAGCTATTTATTACAATTTTAAAGAGAATAAATAGAAGTTAAGAAATAGTTGCATAGGACTGTTTAATTACAAAGGTGGACACACCGGAATATCAAGATTTTGCCAGGGCTATGAACTTTGATGTGAACTCTTAAATTTCTAGTTGTTCTGTATATTTTTTTTCATAAAACAGTGTCTGAAGAAGTATGAATGTTGGTAATGTTGGTTAAGAATTCAGCATTTACAGACGATTACAGCATCTGAATGACACAGTAAGCCATAAGAATTGCTTATTAATTTAATGGCTGAGTGATTTAATGGGAAACAGCTATCCGCAGTTTCTTTCCAGCCTACTGATTTTTCTGCAGGGTTCCTGCAGACACAACTAACTAGAAAATGTCTGCATGGTTTGTTTTAATTTACTTCTGAGTATGTTTTCTGGTTAGCAGGGCCAAAAGTATCCTACACATAACTCAAAATGAATTACATAGCTGTTCATAGCTGTGTTGTTTGAAGCCAACAATTAAGCTTGTTTTAACTGCTGTATGCTGCTTATTTTATTTTTAATTATGGATTTTCATGTATTTTGAAGGCTATTTCCTTGCAGAAAGATGTTAATAAATACTACTTTTAAAACTCCCTTAGTGTATAACAGTTGTGAATGTTTGAAAATTCACAAGTTGCTACACTGATTCATTAAAAATTAAATTATAAGAATAGCAAGGATTAAATTATGATGAGCACAGTTCCAAAAGCACAGAGTAGTCAAATATATATGGGATTCTGCCATTTTTTACTATCCTTACTTTGTTAAACTCAAAATTAGGGTTCCAGATCCACTTCCTTGGCCAGCTGGCTGAAGGCAACTACTTCCACCCACAAGGACAGTCATTTCTTCTCCCAATCAAGAAAAAAAGTTTCAAAGAGCAATTGACAGAGAAATTTATAACTGTTCTGCCAAGCAACAGCTTAAAACATTGCTTCCTACCTTTTTCTTTATGCAGATCACTAACATCATCTAGATCTTGTGAGGATCACCAGGGCTTGGCAACTTGGTGCCCGTGGTCATCATGGCAGATCCCCAGATATGTCTGCAGAGCAACAGCATTAAATATAATGTATTTTTTAAAAAAAAAATTGATTAAAATTATATCTGAACACCACATTTACAGTATAACGTTCTTGTGAGATTTTGGACAATGACATTAAAATCTTGCAAGAATTCATGCCGGAAGATCAACATCTGGCAAGATTTGGTGATCTTTTATGATGACAAGTCAGGAACCATTGAACTAAAGAATCCTTCCTTCCCCCTTGCAGTTCTCAGAATTTGAAAAAGGTAAGAATTGTGGGGCTTCAGAGACTGCTTTGAGATGAGGTCACTACCTACAGAAACCTCTTAACTGCTTGCTTCTTTCTCTGTCACTTTCGAGGAAAGAAAGGTGGGAAGCATGCTTCCAAGCCTCAATTCCCTATCAATATTTGGCTTGAGCAGAACCTAGAGATGAGATGATCTCTATTCTCTTGGAATCCTCAGAGCTGGAAGCAAAGTATTTTGCTAGTCTCTAGAGAACAAGTCATTCTCGTCCTGATGAGTATGCCAAGTGTGTTTGCTATTCACTATCACACTTTAGAAGGTTTTGACTTAAACAAACCTTCAAAGTATAATATAAAAAATTAAATTAAAAAATGGTATTTGAACTTTTTCAGATTTTTTTCTAAAAATTTCTATTTCATAGGCATGATTTTACCAGCCAAAATGTAGCATTCTCTTAGTTTTGGCAAAGTCTGATCCCAGGAAAAATTGATTGATGTCTGAGCAGAAGAGAAAGAAGGTCCTCCTAATTTCCGTCATTCTTTTCTGCCTGTGAGGAAAAAGAGATATTAATTTATGTACTATTGTCTCTCAATTTTCTTTTTCTTTTTATATTTTGAATGAACTGCTTTATTTATAAACAATTCTTTAAAAAAAATTAAAAATAGGCAATTTCAGTCAATTCAGAACAAGAAACTTTATTAGGAGACTGGTAAATTCGCCTTCATTTTTGTCTTCCTTTTTATTCAGATGCTTAAAAGAAAATAAGCTTTCCTGATTTTTGTTTTTGTTGAGAAATTGTTATTTCTCAATTCTTAGGTAAGGACTCCTTTTCCAAAAGAGGAAACATTTCTTCTACCTTATCAGGACAACCTGTCTCTAAGTAGTCCTTCAGATCTTCCAAGCGTGTACCCATCACTGCTGTAATTGAGTCCATCTATCTTGCTGCTGGTCATCCTCTTTTTCTCTTCCTTCCACCTTTCCCAGGATTATAGACATCTCACGAGAGCTAATTCTTCACATAATGTTATTATAATTATCATAATTTTTGTTATGTTTAGTTCACTTTACCACTATAATATATTTAGGTTTTTATTGTGTTATCACTATTCAGTGTAGATTTTTTTCTTTTGTATTTTAGTATTTGAACTTAAAAAAAAAGTTATATGAATACTGGTCATGTGCTAAGCCAGTGAAGAGTGGGTTTCTCAGTAATGGGTCAATCAAGCTTTTGAAAAATACTCTTTTTCAGCTTCTTCCATATTGACAATCCTTCTAGAATGCCTCTTTGCTTAGCTTTGTCTAAAACTAATCAGAATGTGCTCCATCTTTTGCTTTCTTTATTGCTATTTTATAACAGTAGTCTTTGGAGACCAGCAGTTGGTTATTCACCCACATTCTCTGTTGGGCAATCTTACTTTCCCAGCCAAGCAATAAAGCTTGATTCATTTCTCTTCCCAGCATTTCTATAGAAAATAGAATTGACTCCCAGAGAAAAGAAGCCCCATATCACTGCTTTTGTGAAAGCCTTGGTGACCTCAGCAAGACAAAATTCCTGTAAACCAAAGAGAATTTTTCCTGCTTTTTTCCAGATGGAGCCAAACCTGCCTCTTGCACCAAAAGACCAAGCATCGAGAAGGGCAGGAAAATATGTTTTGGAGCTTTGCCATGTTGTAGTCGTTCTGTCTTGGGTTCTTTTTAGGGATGTCCACAAGGTATGGTAAAAAAAAAATCCAGGTGGTAGTCATGATGCATGTACAAAAAGGTTAAAAAAACAGACGGAGCTTCAATTGCACTCTCATGGCCACCATCTTAATTTTTATGAGCTTACCCTGCAGACCTTCCTGGCTCTTTTTATTTTGTGGCCACATCCACATTCCAGCTAATCTCTGGACTGGTTCCACAGGACTTTTAGGAAACAACCTTTTGGACCCTGTATTCTGTCTCTGGGAAGATTTTTATCGCCATATTTGGGCCTCTTATTATACAACCTCGGGTGTCTTGAAGTGAATGCTTATGCTTGCTTCTTCCTCTTTTTCTGGCTTTGTTTCTTTTTCTTCCAGATGCTCCCTAATAGCAAGAGATGAGCTATCTTTAGCAAGACCATTATGGGGGAGAGACAAGTGAAACCTGCATGTTGTAGTGAGAATGCTATTGGGATCCTGCATATTTAGTGTTCTTTTAAAATAATTTTTATTAAAAGAAGATTTTGCAAAGACAGAAACACAGAAGGAGAAATAGAAAAAGATTATAAAAGGGTAAAAGAAAAAGTGAATAACAAAAAAGCAAGAAAAAAATATTTAAAGAAGTGACTTCTGATCTTCTTTGCAGCAGTTACAAACATAATAATTACCATCTCCAGCATATTGCATATCATACAGGTAATCCTCAACATGACAATAGGGACCAGAAAATTCATCGTTAAGCAGTGCCATCGTTAAGCAAAACATCACGTGACCGCACCCAATTTTACAACCTTTTTTGCCGTGATTGTTAAGCAAATCCAGCTTCCCCTATTGACTTTGCTTGTTGGAAGCCTCCTGGGAAGTTCACAAATGGCGATCCCATGACCCCGGGATGCTGCAACTGTCATAAATACATGTTGGTTGCCAAGCACCTGAATTTTAGCCATGTGATTGTGGGGACGGTGCAATGGTCATAAGTGCAAGGACTGTTCATAAGTCACTTTTTTCAGCACTGCCATAACTTCGAAAGGTTGATAAACAAATGGTCATAAGTTGAGGACTACCTGTAGCTCCCTTCTTCCCATAAACAAACCTTTTTAATCAATAATCCCAAAATCAGCAGTTCATTTTTCATGTATTTTCAGCAAAAAGACTATAAAGGTTTCCAGTCTTTTATAAAAGTAATTGTAGTTCCTTCCTTGATCAAACAAGTCAATTTAGCCATTTCTGCAAATTCAGCTATCTTCACAATCCACTCCTCCATTATTGGTATTTCTGTAGTCTTCCATCTTAAATGGTGGATCAGTTCTCAAAACAGGTATTGTCTGAAACAGGAATAATATTCTAGGTAACACATTCATTTTTACCACAGAAATTCTTCCCAACAATGACAATTGTAATTTTTCCAACCCTAATAAATCCTCGTTAATTTCATTCCATACTTTAACATCATTATTTTGAAATAACATACAATTCATGTTAGTTAAAATGATACCCTAATATTTCACTTTTTTCTCAAAACCAGTTTTCACAGACGATTCTTTTTGGTCTTCCATCTTCATATTCTTTGTCAGTATCTTTGTTTTTTTCTCATTAATTTTAAATCCAACCAACGCACCTGCATATTTAGTTTTAATATTTAAAAAGAAAAGCACATAATGGAGCTCCCCACTCCTTAATTAACATAGGTAGTTTGACTTTATTTGAATTCTAGTCTTGTTCTCCTCTGCAAGGCAAGGCACAAGATAGTTTAGGAAGCCTAAGGAATGCCAAAGTACATTATTTATTTTATTTATTTATATATCAAATTTGTCACCACCCATCTCATTGAAATGTGTCTGGGTGATTTACAGCAGAGATAAAATTCATTAAAATACAATATAAAAACAATCCTAATAATAAATAGCTTCCAAGAAAGATGGAGAGTTGGCGAATAATTCAGGTAGTGTTGTCAGGGTGCTAACCATCCCCAGGGACAGTTAGAGCTCATGTCAACCCACGCAAGCTGGCAGAGCCAGGTCTTTAGTCCTTTCCAGAAAGCTAAGAGGGTAGGGGCCCACCACACCTCTGGGGGGAGAATAATCCAAAGGGAAAGGGCAATGGCAGAGAAGGTTCTCCTCCTGGGCCCCGCCGGCCAACATTCTCTCATTGATGGGGTCTGCAACATGCCCTCTCTGCCTGACCAGGTGGGATGGGTTGATGTAATGGGGATGAGATGGTCCCACAGGTATAAAGGTGATAGCCAACACCTTGAATTGGACCAGGAAGCAAACTGGCACCAAATACAGCTCCTGCAGCAAAAGTGCCATCCTAGGGGCACCTAATATCATCTGCATGGCTGCATTTTGAACCAGCTGTAGCTTCTGTATACTCTTCAAGGGTAGCCCAATGTAGAGCACATTGCAATAGTCTAGCCAAGAGGTGACCAGGGCGTCAGGGACTGACCAGAGAGCCTCCTGATCCAAGAAGGAGCATAACTGGCGTACCACACAAAGATGGGCAAAGGACCTCCTGGTCACGATTGCCTCAAGCAGCAGTCACGAGTCCAGGAGGACCCCCAGATTATACACTGGGTCTGTCTGGGGCAGTGCAACCCCATCCAAAACAAAGATGTTAAATCCTTGGATACAGATGGAGGGGCCTCCAATCCACAGCTGCTCCATCTTACCAGGGTTCAGTTGAAGCCTGTTGTTCCCCATCCAGATCCCCACAGCCTCCAGGCACAGTGAAAGGGTGGTTACAGTATCACTCAAGTCACCTGGGACAGAGATGTATAGCTGGGTATCATCTGCATATAGATGATACCTCATCCCATGGTGGCGGATGATTTCACCCAGTGGTTTCATGTAAAGAAGCGGAGAGAGTACTGAACCCTGCAGCACCCCATAATGAAAGGGCCATGGGCTGGATCTCTCGCTTCCAATCAACACCGATTGGGATTGACCTTGGAGAAGGAAGAGAACCGGTGCAGAACTGCATTGCCCACTCCCAACTCCCTAAGTCGACCCAAAAGGATACCATGGTCGATGGTACTGAAAGCCACTGAGAGTTCAAGAAGAGCAAGGATGGATGCACCACCCCCATCCTTCTCCTGCCAGAGATCATCCATGAGTGTGACCAATGCTGTTTCTGTCTCAAATCCAGGCCTAAAACCTAACTGGAAGGGGTCCAGATAATCCATTTCCTCCACGATCCTCTGGAGCTGCAACACCACCACCACCTCTAAAAAGGGGAGGTGGGAGACTGGACAAAAATTGTCCAGTATGGTGGGATCCAGTGATGGCTTCTTGACGAGGGGATGCACCAGCTCCTCTTTAAAGCTAGCCGATTTTACAAACCTAAATAGAATTAGACCTGGTTCATATTTGGATGGGAGACCATAAGAAAATATCAGTGGGGAGACAAGACTGGGAAATCAAAGAAACCAACCTGGAATAAGAGAGTGGCAAAACGCTTCTGTATCGCTGGATTGGGTTGGATTATACACTCAGATTGCAGTAATACCTCTTGGGGGTAGTTGTTAAAGAACTCAGTGTTATTCATTTCAGTTCTGTATGTTTTGTGTTACTATGTTCACCTTTCCAGCAAATTTAAATTCTCCAAATTTGCAAGCTTTTGCCCCCCATCTGCTTCTGTTGCGTAGGAAATTACTTTGTGAGGTATTTTTGAAACTCTGACATACAAACACTCAAACATAACAATTGCTTCATATATATGAACAGATATAACAACCCTGCCTGATCAGAATAAATTGGGATGGTTTCATTCTGCTCCATTAAGTATTACAGCAAATTGACACTAAGCTCTAAAATATGTGAGACCTCAATACTTGTGTGTAGAATTCTCAGTTGTCATAAAATTAGTGTATACCACTGTACAATATCCAGCTGGGAAACCAAGATTGATATTATTTGAACATATTTGACTGAAAATCTAGTTTCTGGCCAGAGTTCTGAAATGTAACTAGAAAGCTGAAATCCCCATTTTCCCATTTCCTTTATATTCACTTAATCTGCAGCCTACTAGATACTATAATTCATACTTCCTGATGTATTGCTTGCTATGGTCAGTATAGTTGTATGAATTGTATGGCTGAAGTTATACTAGTGGTTGCAATTATGCATATATTTGTCATACAGTATATTTTCTTTTGCGCTGGCATGCGAGAGAGAAGAAGAAACAGTCTGATGTGCATGTGCTATTCTTCAAAGCTAATTCAATATAAATACAACCTATTCAATTATTTACTAAAGACAGTTGGCTAATCTATTGTTCAAGGAGCCAAAAGTCAGCTGATTCATAAGTAACCTGATACAATACTTAGCTGTTTGCTTCCCCGACAGAAGGTTGAAAGTTATCTTTTCATTATGAGTCACACAGCCATAACTTTTCGGGGAGAAAGGGCTATTTAAAATGCTTTGAAAGTCCTGCTTAGCTAGTTTTTCTTTAAGAAAGTATGCTTCTGCGTGCTGAAGCAACAACATGGCTTAGGGTACATCATTTATTCAGTAACTGGGGGCACACTCCATTCTTTATCCTTTGCTAATTTTACCACATCAGAATAGCGGGCAGGGTTTTGCAGTTCTGGAAATAACCCTGTGCAAGTGGGTTTCCAAAGATTTCTGCAGAACAGACTCTGATGCTCCCAGAGTATGTGGACCCAGAAATGTGTCTTCCATTTTTTAATACATCTTCAGGAGCTACCCCTTTGGACTACCGTTCTATCAGTCCTTAACATGCAAATGTTATCGCCAAGATCCTTAAAAGCGCAGACAGAAAACGCTCTGGACCTTGCTGTCCTTGTTTTTGCTGTTGTACCTTTGATCGTTCCCCCCACAATGTAAGGAATACCCAGCAGTGGACCCTGATGAGTGGTTTACATTTGTTTAGTTGCTTTATTAGCAAAATCCTAATCTAGTGATGAATCCTGAAATGGATTAAAATATAGTTTAGTGAAGCATATAACCATATATAAGGCTAAAAAACCATAAACAAACTAGAGGAATACATAATACTGATGGTAAGAACTGAGCAGAAAAACAGTTGGAGTTGACTATTAAAAACTTACTCCTTATTTACAATTCCTGTTCACCCCACCAATAGAAGTAACACTAAAACAAGCAACAATTTTATATATCTAATGCATGTCTGGTATTAAAAAAAAAATTACAGTAAGTGTTACTCAGTTACTGAGTTTTTTATCCCCCCCCCCCCTTGTGTAAATCAACTTAGATGCCGCTGCGTTATTTTACTTCTGTGTTTCCTGCTCTGAAGTTTGAACTGTTGTTAGCTCCGTGCCCTGGAAGGGAGGAGTTTACTGTCTCTATAGCTGCGCCTTTAGAAGCGGAAGCCTATCATATTTCACCCTAATCCTCACTGATAGCTATAGCCAAGCTTATTGTCGAAGAGGATCCCTTTGGAGATCCTTCTCTGAGCTCGTTCATTAAAGGCGGAAGCTTGATGGCTGTGCTTTGCAATCGGAATGCCTTTTCCGCCCGGAAAAGAGAGAGCTGCGGTAATTTATATCCTCGCCGGGCAACTTGTTAACCGCGTGTGTTTCTTTCTGAGCGAAGGAGCCGTTGGCTTTTCTCCGCAATAGGAGAGGAGACTGGATTGCAAGCTTATTACTGGAGACGGATATCGGAGAGAGGAGATGGACTTTGGATGAAAGCTGGGAAAAGCCAAAATCTGTGCCTGTCGAGATTGTGCTTCTAGTCTGTCCTTATCTGCTTTCCTGAAGGTGGTTTTCAGGGTGTCAGTCTGTTTTTCTTGTCTCCATTGTGTGGTGCTTGGCAGCTTGGAAAGTACTGTGGGCAAAAGCAGAATTGTATGGCCACTTGCTTTCATGCTGGATGGAGATCTAAAAAAGGACAAGTGTGTTACTTACTTGAAAACACATACGCACGCCGACTGATAGTAAAGGAAAAGGAACGGGAGAAGTCTTAAAAGAGAGTTCGTAATTGTTGCGTGTTGCAGTTGCTTTTTTTTAGAGAAAATGAAACAGGAGAGTTCCTCAAAATCACTGCGGTTTAAATCTAATCCAGGGTCCCTTTCACGTGCTGTAAGCTGGATAAACTTTTCGACGCTGTCCAAGCAAACAAAAAGGTTATTTCGCAGTGATGGTGAACTCACAGCCATATGTGGGCAGCAAGTGGAAGAGGATGAGAGCTGGATCTACAGACCACAGCACAGAAATGGTGATAACTGTTTTTATACTTAATGCAGATCTCATCATTTTAATTATTGTTTGTAAGATTGATTGATCCCATCCCCTTTTGCATCCCCCCCCCCAAGCGTCTCTGTTGACCTTCCGGATTCTGGGGCAAGCGTCTCTGCAACCTGCTGTTTTGTTGTATTCTTACAAAATCATTCTTCCTAAGAGGCCAGCCTGTGAAAACTGGGGTTCTTATCGTTGTGCTTTTTAACATAGCCGTTTATTGTGACAAAGGATTTCTCTGACACTGCTTGAGGCGAAGGGCACTGAAATTTAATGGACTTAAAGATGGAAGACAGGGAAATGTTAATTACAGAAACATATTCTTCAGATATTTTTGGAGACATAATGAGTGCGTATAATAGAGATATATGTATAGCAGAGGTGTATGTAAAGCAAATGGTAAGGGTTTTTTTCTTCACCTGTAGAAGGGGTTTAACATTTCCTGGAAGGTGGGGGCCTAAGGAACATTTATTTATATATTTATGTTGTATTCTAATAAGTAATGTGCTATACAAAAGTCTTTATAATCTGATTGGAGTTTTTGGCTTAGCATCAAAGGGTTTGATTCATGTGAGATTCACTGCCTGCTTAAATGTCTGTGATACTTATGTTGTGCTCTGGCATGGGCTTTTAGCTATAGTTGTTTCTAGGAGGGAAGAATGGTGATTCATCATCCTTTCTGAAATCTACACAGACACCTCCTTGAAGTCAGCAGGAGTTGAGCTTGACCTGAAAGAGTCTTTACCTTTGCTCTTCTTCCCAACCCCTTCTTCCTTAACAATGGCTGTTTCATTTTTTTTTTCTGCAAATCAAACATGTTTTCTACTTGTGAGTAATTACATGCCTCATTGCCCGTCTCTATTTAAACACGAGCAGGACTTGGTTTTACTGCATGTTAAACTAATAATTATCTTTTGGGCCAATCTTGAAAGAACCCCTATCATAATAATCCAATGAGTTAACTATTGTGGCATCAGAATTTATACAAAAATACAAAAATTATAGCAAATGATAATATTTTGAAAACTGTACTTCTAGTTAGTTTATATTTTATTGAAAATGGAATAATCCATTTTTGTACAGTGAGAGAATAATCATCAGTCACAAAGACATTTTGAAAGAGCACTTTGTGTAAAACAACGCATGATAGCTTCAAACTCCTTAGCGTGGGAAAGATGAGGATGGGTATGTATCTATTGTTTTAAGGCACTTGACTAGAAAACTTACTTGTACGTGAGTTGTTACTTGGATGCTGAATTTGTTTTGTTTCCTTGTATGGCTTCCTGCTGTGGTTCTAGAGATCTTACAGTAAAAGTAAATGGCACCACAGTATTCAATTTCTGCTATATTCTATTGGGTCTTTCCAGGGTGTATTTTCTCCTCCTGTTTTGAAGCTCTGTTTACAAGAGATGAGACTAAAAGATAGTCAGAGGGGGTGGGAAAGAGAGACTAGACTAGACTAGATTAGACTACTGTAAATCAGTCCTGAATTTTTAGGACTTGATTCCTGACATTAGTCAAAGCCTTGGATGTCATTTGTAGAGGTAATAAAAACAGCTTAGTAAGAAAGCACTTACTAAACTGCCCTCTTAAATCCAAATATGTTAAGTCAGCCAAACTTCAGAAATCATATACCAAATTGTAAACTGAATTTAAAAATGGAAAATTTAGAATTCTGGCAGATGTTTGGTCAAATCTTTTAAAAGAACTGGTAAACTTGTAAAAAAAAGTTTGGTGACTGACAGTAAAGCAATTCATTCATAAAATAGAAACTTCTGGAAGATAAGGTTAATATTAGGTTAATATTCTAACCCTAATCCTTGTATATTCAGTACAAGGCAGCTCATAATAAGAACCAGGTACTCACAGCATTAGGATTTTTTTAATGTTTAGTCTTCTAAAAGTAAATATTAATGACTGGCTAAAAGGTTATATTGGGCAATCTTGGCACCATTTCCATGGTCAGTTTTTGAAGTCCATGTTTGTTTCCTTTATGGATATTTTAAATTCAGCATATGTTGAAAATATCCATGACCACACCTGGAGTTTGCCATGCCCTGTGCACTGATTCATCTCCAGAAAACTGATATGGATGAGTAATATTACTATATTTCCTCTGATGATTACTTTATAAGGTCTGTCTATGAGCTCAGAGATTTATGGTAGAAGAGCTCTAAATGTTAGAAATGCTCAGAAGGCTTCCATTGGGATTCCAGTTGTAATAATTTTCCAGTCAAGCAGACTAACCTTCAGGCTAGAAATGGGAGATTACAAAATAGCCCCAGGTAAGAATATCAGGTCTGAGTAATGTGAATAAAGGAAATGTATGATGATTTCTTTTTTGAAAAATAACTAAGAAATCAAGATTCCTTTCCCTGAATCCAGATTTGAAACAGTGTGGTAATATAACAGACTTGGATCAGAAAACCCCTAAGCATAAAGTTCAGTTATTCATAAAATTATCCAATGGATTATTTTTCAACCTTAATCTTTGAGATTTCTTCTAAGAAACATTACCAGAGATTAGCATGACTTAAGGATAATTTACTTATAGAATACAGTGTAAAAACAGAAATAACTATAACCTTATTCCCGTTAGAATAAGGGCTGGTATGCCAATTCTTGAAATTAACCCATTAATATTTCCCAATAGTTCCTTTTCCCAATGCTGTTCATTATAAGATCTTTATTCTTGGAATGTCTAAACTGCAAGCTGAACTTCTTAAAATTATGAAGTAAATGAAGAAGAGGCCAATACCATCCTTTGTGAAACATCCTTTCATATGTAACATTTGAATGTGGCTAAGAAAAGCCAAGTTGTCCTTAGTAATTTGTAACCCATTTTGTTTCCAAGAGTATCTGAAAACTAAAGTGAAGTATATATTTCAGCAATCCTGTGGTTTAAACCTAACATGTAGAATAGACACTAGAAAGATGCTGGCAAGACAGTGTTCTTTTTTGTTTCGTTTTGTTTGTTTCCTAGCTGTTATTCTGTTAAATCATCAGGTTTACATGAAGTTGGATTGAAATAAATTTGGATTGTGTGTAACGCTAAAAGTAAGAATACAAGGAGAGGACATTTAACCAAATGTGCTACAAGCTGCAATACTGCATGTGTGCTACCCAGATGTTAGCTTATTTCCTTGAGTTTTGTTGCTTCAGTATTTGAAAATGTTTAAAGCCTTTTTTGGTTGGTGGCTGACTTTTTTTAAATCTGAAAGGGATGACCAATCTGGCAAAACAAATGTATTTATGTGATATATTATATATCAATATATAATGTATTGTTCATTTATGATTTATGTTCTCTTCTGTTAATTACATTCTCATTAGATTTTTTTGCAAGGGCTAGTTTTCCCTTTAATGAGAGTTCACATACTCAGCCAGTGAAGGGATGGAAGAAAGATGTGGGAATGAACATACTTCATTGATTTTGGGGGTAGGGGGGTAGCATTATTGTATACTTGACTTATGTAAAATAAAGAAGCCTATTGTACAGAGCACAGTAAGGGGTAGAATGAGAAGACTATTTTCCCTTGTAATTGGACAGCATCTGTAAAAACCTGAATTATTTGTAATGGTAGGGAATGGCAGTTTTTTTTTTTAAGTTATTTTTATTGTGATGATTAAAGTTTGAGTAATGGGGTATGATTGTTTCAAAACACTTGAAGTGGTCCACATGTACCCCTGATTTTAGTTAGCATATGTTGGAATTACTATATAAAGTGTACTGTTGAAGATTGCTTTAAGCACTCATGTTTGGCTTGTGGATATCATATGTGACAATTTTTATTTTGTATACAATAGTATACAAAATAGATAGTATTCCTGTGTCAGGAAGAACATATAACATAAGAACCGAGAACTATTAAAATAGTTTAATGGATTTAAGTAGCTCCTGCCTAGTAAGATGTTACATTCACTTTTAAATTTGTGTTCTGGATCTGGGCTTATTACACATACAAATGGGATGAGTTTGATCTGTTGATCTTGAAAAAACTGACAAGATCCTTGGGGCTGTGAATTCAGTCATCTCTATGTTAGATCTGTGTTCCTCTTGGTTAGCTAAGGCTTCCCGGGAGATGGCTAGGTGTAGGCAGTGGTAATATATCCTTAAGAGAAGGGGTGGTCTTGCTGATGTTGAAGGAGGCAGTAGCTTACCCTGTTCTCAAAAAGCCATTGCTGGACCCAACTATATTGGGCAATTTTTCATCCTGTCTCCTTTCCTTTTTTAGGGAAGTTTGTTGTCATACTGCAGCTTCAGAGACCCCTAGAGGAAGCACATTGTCTGGACCCTTTTCAGTTGGGTTTCAGACAGCATAGATCATGCTTATGGATGACCTCTGGGGGTGGGGGTGGGGGCTGGAATGGGAGTGGTAATCCATCCTGGCCTACTTTGATGCCTCAGCAATCATGGTATCATTTGGACTGGCTCAGGGGTTGGGAGTAAGGTATGATGTTATGGCAGTTCTCCTTCCTTTAGGGTCAGTTCCAGTCAGTTGATTGGAGGGGAGAGATCTAGCCCCAGACCCCTTCTTTGTGGGGTCCCTCAGGACTCAATGCTCTCCCCATTACTGTTCAACATCTACATGAAGCTGCTAAGTGAGGTCATTTGCTGGCATAAGGTGAAGTATTATCAGTAGCCTGATGATACTCAGCTATACATCTTTACTCCAACCCACCATGTGATGCAGTTGGGTTTTTTTCTGAGTGCCTGGAGCTGTGGGGAGTCTGGATGAGGACGTACAGGCATTAGTTCAACCCTAGCAAGACCAAGTGGCTTTGGGTTCTAGGATTGCCCAATCTGGAGATTTTCCATCTTTAATTCTTAATGGGATTGTAGAGTCTCAGACAGAACTGGTATGCAGTTTGGGCATTTTCCTGGATTCAAGCCTTCTGTTTGAAGAACAGGTGGTGGCTGTGGCCAGGGGTTTTTTTGCACAAATCCATCTGGTGTGCCAGTTGTGCCCTTTCCCAGATTGGCACTGTTCATGGTCACTCATGCTTTGGTCACCTCCCAAGTGGATTACTGCAACGCTCTGTATGTGGGATTGCCCTTAAAGATCACTCAGAAGCTGCAATTGGTCCAGACTGTCGCAGTGCAAGCACTTATGGGCACACCTCTGTATAACTGTGTCACACCGCTGCTCTCTGAGCTGCACTGATTTCCAGTAGGCTATTGGAAGGTGCTGGTTGTCACCTCTAAAATCCTTTATGGCATGGAACCAGGTTGTATGTAGGACTTCTCCTCTCTAATTGTTTCTGCCTATCCCACTAGATGTGACAGGATGGGCATGTTCCAGGTCCTATCAAACAGTGCCATGTGTGGGATCCAGGAAGGAGAGGGACCTTCTCTATTGCAGCACATGCCCTTTGGAATACCAGATCCCATGAGATTTGCATGGCCCTGACGTGCTAGCATTTTGTAAGTCCTTAATGACCTGGGTTGTTCCCTTGGGCATGGGGTCTGGAGGTTGGATGAGCCTATCAGTGTGATTCTATGTTTTCTTGTGGTTTAAGTTGTGTTTATTCCGGGCCACCATTGTTTTATTATTAATTGTTTTTGTTTCTGTTTTGGCTTTTAACACTATGTTTGCTGACTAGAGTGTCAGTTACAAGATTGGCAGCTATATAAATTGATTTAAATAAATGAATGAATGAATGAATGGCCAGAGAAGCACAGAGAAGGAAACTTGGTCTTTTCATGCAACTGTTATATTTTGACAGTGTGACCTTATTAGGTTTTTTTCCTACAATAGTTTTACTATATTGTGCTAATCAAATGCTTACATCATCAGATCAAGGCAGCTTAGAGGGTTCCAAAGGTCTGGTTTGATTTTAGTGATATTTTTTGCATGCTACTTGCTTCAGTATGATTTCTGAAGGTCAGTTTGAATTAAATGTTCATTTAGGAGTTTATAAGAGCACAGATTCTAGAAATGTATGTGATGGCATATATACTGTTGAAATGGCCATATGAACTAGCTTTTCAGGGAATAGAGAGTTCTGAAAGATGGAGGGGAAAGCTGTGGAAATTTTGAAGTATAAAAATTGAAATGTGAGGTTTACTTCTCAAAAGAAGCTCCTATTCATTAAATTTCTGCACTGATCAGAGAGTTAGACATGATGGCCTAAATCAGGGGCCCTCAAACTTTTTAAACGGGGCCAGTTCACAGTACCTCAGAATGTTGGGGGGGCCGGGCTATTTATTTATTTATTATTAAACTTGTATGCCACCCATCTCCCCCAACGGGTGACTGGGCGGCTCACAATAGTTTGAAAAAAACATGAATGAATTCTTATGCACACATTTTATTTGTAGTACAAAAAAAAAAAACAGGAAAAAAACAATACAATAATTAAAATAAAGAACAATTTTAACCAACATAAACCCCACCCTGCATTGGTGGTCAGTGTCAGTAAATGTTATCCTCCCCCCATCCCAGCCCCCCCACCCCCTGCCCCCCGCATTATTGGTCAGTGCCAGTGGCCATTCTCCTACTTGAGGGGCAACCACACAGTCCAAATGGAGAAAGTAATAGGGCGCCCTGGATCCCACCCATCACCCTGCACAGAGGATCCCTACCGCGGAGTATGAGGAAATATGAGTTGAAGTGCCACTTTTTAAACCCTCCCCCCCCCTTGTCTTGGTGCCACAATTCTTTATCACCTGGTGGTGACCTCGTTCCTTCCTCCCACTCATAACATAGCTCCGGCCTAAATTGCCCATATAAGGTTAAGTACCTCTGCGTCCCAAAGCACTATCCCAATTACAACCATTAACTAACATCCCCCCTCCCTAGTCAGGAATGGCAGAATCCAATCAAGCAAACACCCATTGACTGCTACAGCTTTTTAAATTGACATTTGGTTGATGCAGGTTCTGACAGTAACTTTGGGGACTGAGCATAACTACTGAATGAATGGTTGTTAAGCGATGACTACCTGTACAAAGAATTTGAGATGATGGAACAGGTCTGGGCAAGGAAGAGGAGTTTGGATATAAATGCAAGGAACAGAAGAGAAGAAAAAGTGAAACAGAAACTGAGTACAATGCTTTCTGCGGTCCTGATAATTTGCAAAGAAGTAGGCTGACCTGATTTCCAAAAATAAAAACTTGGATATACGAATATTAAAAATGTATACATGTATACAAATCTACAAGTCAGTTTCCCCAGTCACAGGCAAAAATTACCAGAAAAAAAAGGACACAAAGATGTTTAGAAGAGCTTCTCTGGAATAAAGCAACTTTAAGTAGTTCCAAACATTCCTGTTCCCTGTTGTGCTTTTACACTCTGTGAAAAATTATTTTCAGGCCAAATTAATTTAATAAGTGACTAACAATCAGTTGACCACTCTCTCCATCATAAGGCTATCAGACCTGATCTGCAAAAATCCATTCGTTGTCAACAAAGAGATACAGAAAACACTAACTTTGCTTCTTATTCTGGATTTCTGCAGACTAGTACTAATCAAGCAGCCAGTAAAATGGATAATGGAATAGCTTCATTCCCACGTTCCCTTCCACCATAAGGTACCCCAAGACTTGAGGAGTAATGAAAAGACATCATTTCTTTGGCTACTTGTTCCCATCCTGTTCTGCCTGCTCTACCTTGAGCCCTCCCATTAGTTCGAGGATGCCTTCCCCAAAATCAGGACTGTCCCTGTAAAACTGGAATTGAATCTTGGAAATAAGTTTCAGGCACTGATAGTGCCTTCTGTTGACTAAAACCTAGCCATGGCAGCAGGTTATTGGGAATATTTTAATGACATTCCGAATGAAATCCATTGTGTGGGTAAAACAGGAAGGAACATAAAATGCAAACCCGAAGCACCATGAGAAGGGGCTCCTGCCATTCTCCAAATAGGGCACCTGTACTCATGAGAGCTGGGGAAGACCAGATGGTTTCTGAAGGATTGCAAGGGGTGGGCAATTGGGGGAAAGAATGAGACAAGCAGCTTGGAGAATGACATACCGAGAGGAGGAGAGCCGCAAGACGGCCCGGTATACCTGTAATGTAGACTAGTCTGTCTCTGCAATCTCTCTCCTCGTGCATCGCCTACAGCTCCCAACACAGCCCCGACAGACAGCAGCGGCGGCCAATCAGGCGGGTGGGCCAGATAAATGACCCTGGCAGGCCGTATCTGGCCTGCGGGCCGTAGTTTGAGAACCCCTGGCCTAAATAATCCCTTCCAGCTCTATGATTCAATGAAATCTATTTTCTAAATGTATATTGTTTTCATTTGGGGGAACTTTCTGTGGGATTGAACAATCTGTGAACAGCTTTGGGACTGAGTGATAAATTGAATGTCCAAAGAAGACCTTTCCACATACAGATTTTGGGGATTCTTGGATGGTTAGATTGATTTAATGTATGTCCATGCTAAAACCCCTCTGTAGTGTGTACATTATTATCTTTTTCAGTAAACGTAATTGCAAAACTCTTTAGAGATAGAGAGATTCTTTCTCTTTTTGGGTTTGTTTATCCTTTACTTAGAATTGGAATCATTTTTAGAAGGTAATTCAATCCAATAGTGTGTTTGTCACTGACCTTAATGGGTCAGTACAAGCTGCTATGAAATTTGGGTTTCTCTAAAATAGTGGGTGGTGATTATGTATTTCCAGTAGGCTGTTGGAAGGTGCTCTAAAACCCTTCGTGGCATGGGACCAGGTTGTATGTAGGACTTCTCCTCTCTAATTGTTTCTGCCTATCCCACTAGATGTGACAGGATGGGCATGTTCCAGGTCCTATCAAACTGTGCCGTGTGTGGGATCCAGGAAGGAGAGGGACCTTCTCTATTGCAGCACATGCCCTTTGGAATACCAGATCCCATGAGATTTGCATGGCCCTGACGTGCTAGCATTTTGTAAGTCCTTAATGACCTGGGTTGTTCCTTTGGGCATGGGGTCTGGGGGTTGGATGAGCCTATCAGTGTGATTCTATGTTTTCATACTATGATTATGTATGATAAAGCAGGAAGTTCTGACAAATGGAGGGGAAAGATGTGGAAATACTGGCTTTGTAAAGGCATAACCGTGCTGCTAACCTCTTATGGCTTGGTCCTCTGGTTCTGTTATCAAAAGTCTCTCCCAGTGTTAATTTCTTTATTATTCCTTTTTACATTGAATTCTATTTTGAAATAAAAAACTTCCTTTGTAGCCGCAATGAAAATTAAATAGGAATCTCATTAATTGCAGGATACCAGAGCTGAGTTTGTGTGGTAATACAGAACGATCTTACCATACCAAGAGCACTCCTCAATATGTATGTTCAAAACGTACTGTTTTGGGTATGGAATATCCTGCCACTCCTGAAGTTTAGTAGAAGTTAATCCTCCAATTCTCCAGGGATCCTGTATGGTGTAGTGGTTAAGGTACCAGGCTAGAAACCGGGAGACCATGAGTTCTAGTCCCACCTTAGGCACAAAGCCAGCAGGTTAACCTTGGGCCAGTCCTTCCCTCTCAACCCTAGGAAGCAGGCAATGGCAAACCACTTCCAAAATCTTGCCAAAAAAACCTGCAGGGACTTGAGCATGCAGTTGCCAAAAGCTGACTCTTGACATCAAATATATAAATATATAATCCACCAAACTAAAGTGGTTCCCTTATCAAATTCAGATCACTCCCGGTTGACCTTGGAATTCCCTTCAGCCACTCCTCACCACAGTGAGGAAGGACCTAACCATTTGCTATTCCCCAGGCACCTGATACACCCTGTTGGGTTTCAGAGGGAAATGGAACCTGAGGCTCTGGTGTATGGTTCAGTGGAGGCCTTGGTCCCTGCCTGGAATGAGGAGATGGTGGCAGCCATGAATCAGGTTGTTCCTGTGAGGACTCTCTCAGTCCCTAAGTCCTGGAAAGCCCCTTAGTTTTCAAAGGATTTCCATGAAGTGGCAGAAGAGATGCCTAGAATGCCACTGAAGGAAAATGAAGAGTGAACCTGAGTAAGCACAGGAAGATTACCTTGAGTAATTAAATGTTATCATTTTTCCACTCTTACTGCAACTGCAGATAGTCAGCTGGTGGCCCTATATAAGAACCTCTGCAAAAACACTATGTGAAGACTTTTCTAGGCATCTCTCAGATAAAGTTGTTTGGATCCATTCTTAGTTGGACTCCAGTTTGCAAGTCCTTTGGAGTTCACTGAGTGTCCTGGGTCAGTCTCTTCCTCAGGACTGCCAGCACACTGAGACACAGTCCAGCATAACCATCTGGAAAGAGTTCAAGCCTGTTGGTCCTGAAGGAATAGACAAAGACCTTGAGGCTATAAGGGCAGCTACCTTGTTAATACTATTCCTAATACTAGGAATCTATATTCCTCCTGTTGGTTAAGGCCTCCTGGGAGATGATGTATGGCTGAATCTAGGTGGTGGTAGATGGATCTTTGAGGGAAGGAGTGGTTTCTCCAGTTTTTAAAAAGGCAGAGTCCACACACACACCCCTTCCATTCCAGGATCCACTGACACTAGATAAATTTTGTCTTGTCTCCAGCCTTCCTTAGGGAAGGTTGTTGGGAAGGTGGTCAGCAGCTCCAGAGTGTCCTGAAGGAAACAAACATGTTTCAGACTTGGGGTACAGTACTGAGACAGCTTTGATTACATTTACAAATGACCTCTAACAGGATTGGGGTTTGTTTGTTTGTTTGTTTGTGAATGAATGAATGAATGAATGAATGAATGAATGAATGAATGTTATCTGACTGCCTGAAACCAACCAGACTTTAGGCAGCTTATAGAATTTAAGTATTCAAAGCAAATATAAATCAGAAGAAATTAAAATGGTGACTAAAAATGCAAAGCTAACAATTATAAACTTGTGAAAGTGCTGTAGCTATGTAACAGTTAATCCCCAAGGCTCTCCAGGAGAGTTATATTTTCATCTGCTTCAGGAAGACCATGAAGGTGGGGGGCATATGTACTTTAGATAGCAAGCTACTCCATAAAAGGGAAGCTGCTACGAAGAATGCCCATCATTGGGCTCCCTTAGAACATACCTCCTAGTAGGTGGGAAGTCTTAGCAGGCACTTGTCTGGGTAGGATGAGCAGACACTATTGGGGAAAGGTGGTTTCTAAGATACCCAGGCCCTGAGCCATCTAGGAAGGGGGAGATGTATCTGCCCAGGCCTTTTTTGTTGTCTTAGCACTTTCTATACCATTAATCATATTATCCTGGATTCAAGGGTTAGGAATGACAGGCATGGTCTTGAAGTGCTGCTTCTCCTTCCTCTGAGGCCGATTCCAGTCAGTGTTGGTAGTAGGAGAGAGATCTAGAGCTAGACCCTTTACGCTTTCTTTGTTCTTATTTAACATCTATATGAGTGAAGTCTGAGTGAAATCATTCACTGGGTACAATCAGGTATCATCAGCTGATGATACTCAGCTATACATCTCTATCCTGAGTCAAGCAAGTGATGTCACCAAGGTTCTTTTCCAGTGTATGGAAGCTGCTGGGGGAAGAGGCGAATGGGAAGAACAGGATTTATTTTAACCGAAGCAAGACCAAGTGGCTGTAGATTTTTGGGGTCTTCTGGTTCTGGGGATCTTCCATCTTTAGTTCTGGATGTGGTTGCACTTCCAGACAGTGGATGTACAATTTGGAGGTTCTCTTGGACTCTTAGCTGGAAGAGCAGGTGGCAGTTGTGGCCAAGAGGGCCAAATCCAACCTCTGTGCCAGTTACTGGATCAGGAAGCCCTATGCACAGTCACTCATGCCCTGGCCAACTTTCATTTGGACTACTGCAGTTTACTACATGGGCTGTGCTTGAAGACCATCCAGAAGCTGCAGTTGGTCCACAGTGCAGTGGTGCAGATAGTTATGGGTGCATCCCAATACACCCAAGAAGCACTACTATTTTGAGAGTTGCACTGGCTACCTGTAGGCTTCTAGGTGCAATTCAAGTTGCACCTACCTATAAAGCCCTCATGGCACAGGAACAGGTTATTTGTGGGATTGCCTGTCTCTGATTGTCTTTGCCCATCCCACAGACCTAGCAGGGTAAGTATGCTCTGAGTCCCTTCTATGAAATAGTGTCATCTAGCAGGACCCAGGAAGTGTGCCTTCTCTGTTGCAGTACCTGCCTTTTGGAACAGCATATCTCTAGAGATTCAAATGGCTCGGATCCTGTTGGCCATCCATAAGTCCTTGAAAACCTGTTTTTTCATGGCATTGGGCCAGAGTGTTGGATGAGCTTGACTTGTAACAGGTTGAGGTTGGAATATGTTGTGGTTTGGCTTTGGTTGTATGGTATTGTGGTATGTCTTTGTGTTCTTTTGTTACTGGTTCTTTCTTTTTCTTTTTTTAATCCTGTGTTAGCCACCCAGAGTTGCTATTCATGATTTGGGGCCTTATGGATTAAATCATATCAAAGAAAGAAAGAACTATCAGCAATTCCTGATTTCCTGGTTTAATCAAACATTATGATAGGTCTTGTTCTTATCTTTCTTCTCTTAATGTACTACTGGTACAATCTTTAAATGGCAGTTTACTTTATGTCTGAGCTGTGATTTAAACTTTAACAACAATCCTGGCATATAAACTGAATTTAAATTACACTTTGCGTTATAAATAAGTTTAAGTTACAGTTTCTTAGTTCAGATATAAGAGAATTTTGTTATTTCAGAAATAACATTACAATGCACAAGAGAACAGAGGACAGTATTTTTATTAAAATAACATAATTATATCTTAGTCATGTTTCTAACATTAGATTGGGACAGAAATATCCATGATTCAGCGTTTCTGGCCTGGGGAGAGGGTGCTGCTCTGTTAAGATGCTCCAAAAATAGGCCCCACTTCTTTGAAGCGCAGAAATGGGGACAGTTTGTCTTAGAAGTTGTGCAGTGATTGATCTCTGCCACCTTTCTAATTCATAGTTGGCACAGAGGACTGATGGGTGTTTGGCAGCCATGTGGTTTAGGCAGATGGAAATCCTTCTGCTGTAAAATTTGCAATAGTGTAGGAAATGTTTTGCATTGCCTTCCCCCTCCCCTTCTCTCTCTCTCTCCCTCCCTCTCTCTCTCTCTCTCTCACACACTCACACACGCACACAGACTGTAATGCTAGCAATTGCTTAAAATTCCAAAGTAATAGCTACTTCTGGTTTGCTATGTGATGCCATAATCACATGGATAGTTTAGATAATTATGTTGTATTGACAACGAATGTTAACTTGGACATGCTAAAACTATAGGCTAGATTTATGGTGGTTTGCAAGAGTATAATTTCATTTGATTTAAACTGTTATAGTGAGTTAAATTTGGAATTTGCCTGGAAAAGATAAGCAAACTATAGAATCAATATTAGTATAGTGCTACTTTTCTATCCTTTTTTGAAATAGCCACATTAATACTGCTTTTCTCTCTGTAATTTATTTAAATTTCACGTTTATGTTTTATGTTTTAATTACATTTATTTAATTATAGATGGAATGAGTCATTAAACTTGTAGCAGATTTCAACATTCTGGGAAAGCTACTTGTAACTTGGGTTAGTGGGTGCTTTCTTTGTTTCATTCATACAGCCTTAAAGAATTGTCACATAATTGGCCAATTCTGAACTATGTCTCTTTTAAGTAATAATCATACAGACATAATTTCTGATCTATACTGTACTGTAGGTATTCTACTTTTTTGCTGAGTTCCTAGCTTAATATTTTATGAAACTCAGTGCTTGCCTATTTGGAAAAGTAGTTCGTCATAGAGATGGATGAGGCTTTAAACTGGAGCCAGCAGTTGTGACAAATAGCGGACAGACTTTGGATGCAGAAGTTTCTAATTATTTTCCTCACTGAGTTCTAAATTGCTTCTAATTACTAGCCTCCCCTGTGAGTTACCAAACCTATTTATCTGGTAGCTGCTGCCTATGATGGTTACTGCATATTTTTGTTTCTCCTTGTTTGATGGTAGGAACTAAGTAGGTCAATTTCCCATTGTTTTACTTTTTTCCTCTTTTCCTGTTCTTCCTTCCTCTTCCCCTCTTCATGAATCAGAATCTCTTTGAATTTTCTGAACTCCAGTTTCTAGGGAAGACTGACAATGAAGAGAAGGAAAAAGGAAGGGTGGGCCAAATTTTTCTTCTAATTGGTGTGGATGAAGAAGCAAGTATCTTGGAATCCGCTTGGTTCAAACAATGGTTTTAAACGAAAGGGTGGCCTTTTTAAAATATCTGACTAAAATCCAAATCAAGGAAGAACTAAGATATTGCAATGTTCAGGTCATTTTTAAGTGAGCGTTCTACGCAACTAAAATTGGTATTATGGACCAATGAATTATGAAACTCAACATCGTTTTTCTCCAGAACATTGGCCTTTTATTAATCCCAATTCAGAAGTGCTTGGGAGAATCATTTTTCTAGCCTAGATAAAATCCAGATGAAATTTAATATAATATGTTGCAATAGGTTATCCACTTATCTCTGATGCTTTGGTTTGAAAAATGTGATGGCCATTTTTTTTTTATTATTCCAACATGTTATCATTGGTAGGAACTCAAAACCACCCTAGTAGAAAAAATTATTAGATTCCTGAAGGTTCATCCCTTCCCCGGGATGTTTTCCAACCGACACACACACACGTGTGCGTGTGTGTGTGTGTGTGTGTAATATATATATTTGCTGAATAAGGTTTTATTGGGAACAGTTATCCCAATATATTAAGTTGTTTGGGACAAGAAGGCTATGCAGATGCCTATAGATATGATCTGTGTACAACAAATGTGTTATTTATTATATCACTAAAACTTGGGAACATTATTATTTCTCTTCATAGAAAGACTGTGTTGCTCATCTACTTCAATGTACATTCTGCATGTGGGAATTTAATTCTGCACCCGAGTAGTAACACAGTTCAATACACTGGTCTGTTTGGTTAATAAGATTATTTGTGCACATGTTTGTTTTCAGGAAGGAAAGTACATTGAAAACCTTGCCACTGAGATATGAATTGAATGTTATTCTGCTTGGTTAAAATAACTTTATCTGTGGCAGATTTCAGTATATCCAGCAAATTGCAAATCAGTTTTGGCTATTTAAGTAATTTGTTACTTAAATAGCTAGTTATTTGTTCATATTCTGAATAAATGCTTTGTATAGTGTTACTTTAATTTAATTTTATGACATGTACATTCCATCGATTCACAACTGAAACAAAAGAATATGTTGCTTGCATTATTTAAAATATTAAAAAGTAATACAACACGACTGCAGCAGTTAGTAGCAGGCTCAGATATTAAAGCCTGACCAGAGAAATCAGTACCTGTCTGAGTAAAATATTTTAGTAGCAACAGAGGAGTAGAGGCAGGAATTAATTCCCAGCGGTAACGTTCGTTTGGGTGCAGCCATGGAGAAGGCTTTTACCCGCTTGTTATAATCAGTCTAGCCTCAACTAGATTTCATTTGGCATGTAAGCCATTTTATTCTCCCCCATCGAGCCTTAAGAAAAACTGTCCTTTAGGGCATCTGAACCCATATAGGGTAACAATAATTTCACAGGGAAGGAACATTGAAGAAAGACTTAGTAAAAATGAACTTCTAAGGTTGAACAGGACTGAAAAGGTTGCCAGGTGCTTTACAAGTATAAAGTACAGTGCAAAATTTATATAGAGTCAGGTACCCAGCCTGACTATTTAAGCACAATTCCACATACCAAATGCTGAGCAAAACAGGAAGTCGTACAGAACATTTTTGTAACTCAGAAAAGTTACCAGGTGGAATCACAAACCCATAATCCTTTGAATTATAACTGAATAACCAGCCCATTTAAACATTAGGAATATGAAATTGTTTATATGTTTAAAATGAACATAAACACTTCATGCTTTTTCTTTGCTAATAATTGCCACATTATACGGTTACTAACTTTGTGAAAGCTGGGTGTGTTGGTTTTGCTAATGCGCAGTTATGGTTCATTATTAAACGCACAGTGATGTGTGCCTCTTCACCTTGGGTTAAGGAATCATACTTTCAAATTGGCAGGCTGATCTAATGATTACCAACTTAAATAATGTTCCCCTGCTGGAGCACAACTCGTTGGAGCCCAGTAATAAACTTTGCCTGATTAGCTGCACCTGCTGACATCCCCAGGGCAAAGCAAATACTTGATTGTCAGTGGTATAAATCTCAAATGATGGCTGTTGTCTCTTTTCTTTATTTCTTCCTTGTTCGCCTGTCTTGACAGAATGAGTCGTCTCCTTTTGGTTTGATGTGGGCCAACAAAGATTTTTTTTAATCTGCCTCTGAAATACAGAGAGTTTAATGCACCCCATCTATTTTAAGTCATGCATTTAGCAGTTGCTTGAATTGCTACTTGATGTTTATTCTTCAAATTCTCTACTTTTTCCCTTTATGACAGTTTTACTTAAGCTGTCTTATTGCAAAATGATAATTTTTTTTCTTATATCTGCCGTGCTTTACTTGGAGAACAGCTGTGTTTCAATAGCTTCATTTATCTGCAGCTAAGACCCCCCCCCCCATATCTATGTTGATTTTACAAATCCGAGTAGTCAACCATGGTATGACTAAGTTTATTAGCATCTATTGCCACCACAACATAACAACATGTACCTTGAAACTCTGCAATATTAAGTATAAAAGCACTTCCAGGAAGCCCCCTGGAAAGGTTGCAAATGACTATCATGTGACCCCAGGACGCTGCCACTGTCATAAATACATGCCAGTTGCCAAACGTCTAAATTTTGATCATGTGACCATGGGGGACGCTGAAATAGTCATAAGTGTGAGGACTGGTCATAAGTCACTTTTTTTCAGTTGTAAGTCGAGGACTACCTGTACAAGCAACTTCTGTCTAAGATATTATAGGATAATTAGAATGCACAGAAGTACATAACAGATAGTCCTCGCTTAACAACCATAATAGGTACCGGAAAATTCATTGTTAAGCAGGGCGGTTGTTAAGCGAGTCGTGCCTGATTTAACAACCTTTTTTCCAGTAGTCATTAAGTGAATCACCGTGACCATTAAGCAAATCACAAAGTCATTAAACAAATCACACAGTTCCCCATTGATTTTGCTTGACAGAAGCCGGCTGGGAAGGTCACAAATGATGATCACATGACCCCAGGACACTGCAACTGTCATAAGTACGAGCTGGTTGCCACGCACCTAGATCATGATCATGTGACCACAGGGGTGCTGCAACAGTTGTAAGTGCGAGGACCGGTCGTAAGTCTCTTTGTTCAGCACTGTTGTAACTTCAAATGGTCACTAAGCAAATGGTTAAGTGAGGACTACCTGTAAATCAGAAGTAAAATTTAGAATAAAACTGATATCCCAGATTGAGTTGTTGAGCATACTTAACATGTTATCTCATCCCAGTTTTTGGAAAACAGATTCATATATATCTTTAAAAGCTTGCCACTGGCTTCTTATATACCCATGTTTACACAGATGTGTATACTAAGCACTTTGTTTGGTATTGTAATGTATACTTGTTGCTTTCAAGTAGCCCTGAAATTCTGTACAGTAATGAATCACATGCTGTAGAATTGCTTCATCTGATATATAACATAAAAGAATAAGTGGAAGTCTACCCTGTATTGTGTGTGTAGCTGGTGTGAAAGGAACCAAGTGCATTGGGAAATTACAAAAAATTAAATAGAACCGTTACAATTTGGTGCATAACCTTCATTTAACATATAAATAAATGAAGGTTATGTGCCAAATTATAACAGTTCTATTTATAAATAGAAAGAATAAACTACAGCATTTTATTCCAGGAGTGTGATAATCTACTGCAGCCTCAGAACATTAGAATAGCATTGAAATAGCCCTGCTGGAACACACAAAGCCCATCCTAGTCCAGCATTTTGTATCTCACAGTGGCCAACCAAATGCCCCTGGATTGCTCCTGCCATTGTTCCCCTGCTTGGAGGCACACTGGCTCATAACCGAAATTAGTAGACTTCATTACATCTTGGGGTAGTGAATTCCACAGGGTAATTATGCACTGTGTGAAGAACTGCTTCCTTTTTTCTGTTCTAAATCTCCTTCCAGTTACCTTCATTAGTTGGCACTTACCTGCTGTTTTGCAATATCTGAGAAAAAACTTCACTTTGTCCATTTTCTCCATGCAATGCATGATTTTATAACTTCTAGTGTGTCTCCACTTTTAACATACTTTTTTTCTAAGATGAAGAATCACAGGTGTTCCAATCTTTTCTCCCCATTTTGGTTCCTCTCTACTTCACTTTTTCCACCTCTATTATATCATTTTTCAAATGTAGCTAACAGAACTGTACACAGTACTCCTAGCACCATACATCTGTATAAGGGTATTACAATGTTGGCAATTTTATTTTCAGGCCCTTTCCTAATGAAGCCTACAGTGGAATTTTCCTTTTTCATTCCTGCTGCACACTGAGTCAAAATCTTTACTCAGCTGTCCACTATGACCTTAGCATTTTTTTCCTGGCTAGTTGCAGTCAGCTCATACCCCATGAGTTTGAGCCCTGATTTGTATCAATTTACACCTACTTAAATTGAACCTCGTTTGCCATTATTTTAACTGTTCACTTACTTTATAGAGATCCTTCTGGTATTTTTCACAAGTAGTTCTCACCACTCTGAAGAGTTGGTAATATTCACAAATTTGGCCAGATCACTACCAAGTCAAGATAATTTATGAGCCAGTAAGAAAGTGGTAAGCATTCAGATCTTATTTAGTAAGGTGTTTATTCTTCAGCAGCTGGTCTGTACTGTTTAACCCCTTGCCATAATTAGTGTTAATATGTATATTTCTGGGTTTTTTTTTCACTGCTGCTGTTCTTAATTGTTTTTGTTTGTCCGCTATTTTATTATGAGGCAGTTTTTTAATGCAATAAACATCACATATGCTTTTTTAATCCAACTAACTTTTTTTCCTGAAGACTACACTACTTGTTAGTAATTAGTTTTAATCTATTTTTCTTCCTTCTGACGTTTAAATATAGTACATTTCAGAAACGTGCATTGCCATGCATTGTAACACACACTAAAATTTTCTTGAACTTGGCAGCAACAGAAGTACTTTTTATTTTACATGTACAGGTAGTCCCCAGTTTAAGAACGAGTTCTGTTCCCAAGATCTGCCCTTAAGTCAAATTTGTATGTAAGCTGGAATAGTATTATTGTATAATACTGTATAAGTAGTATGGTGTAATGAACTGGAACTATTGTGTATTTAACTCGATTTTTGCTGCAGTAGGCTCCGTTCTTAACTATGGGTCATCTGTAAACCATGCATTCTTAACCCGGGGACTACCTGTATAACAATACAGTTATTTTTGGTAAATAACAAAAACGCAGGGCATATCCTCTCACTGCAAAACAGAACACAGTGAGGGATGGGAAACTATTACAGATTATTTTCTTATTAATTCCCTTTCCCTTCCATTCTAAACTCTTTCATAGATTTGTCTTCAGTACCAGTTGGGATATTTGGGGAAATTTATTTAAAAAGAGAGCTTACAGATTCCTCTCTTGACCTGTTGCAAATTTATGAGGCATTGCCCTTTGTATGCCCTCAAGTTTTTATTTGAGTTGCTCTTGAGTCTAACTTGATTCATGGCTAGGATTGGCTTCATGCAGAGTCTTACTATGGTTTAACTGATTCTTTTTGTTTAGAAAGTGATAAGGAGTGCCAGACTAAGAGGTCACTTTAGAACATTCAGTCTGAGGTAATATTGAATTAAATTGTACTAATTCATCCATGTGTATGTAGTTACACCATCTTTTGAACTGATTGCTCCCCATATTTACCCTGCAGTTGTAAAAGTTAGATTAGATGCAACATGTTCAAAACAATTCAGAAATTCTACATATGGAATGAGTTTTTAAAAAGTATTTATTTCTCATTATGAAATGTCATCCTACTGGTAAAGTTATACACAGCTTCGAGAACATATAAATACTTGCTAGGCAGCCAGGATATGAATAAAACAAATCAGTAAAATCTACTTGGAGAAACCTCCAGTCAAAATGCAATTTATGGCCATTCCTTGCCTTTTGTAGCAGTGGAACTTCCAGGTACAGTGTAAGACTCCAAACACTTACTTGTTATGGAGAGCCCATCTAGTAGTTCCAATACATCCCTCATTGCTTTCTCCTGCAGCTCAGAAAGGAACAACCATATGTGATAGATCTACATAATCTTCTCCCTTTCCTGCACTAAAATTCCCATTAAAAAAGTTGCCAGGTACAAGACCCTATTTCTTAAGTTGGGCTCTAGGGATCAGTTGGGACTGTTGCTGTTGTACCAGCCTCCCTGCTGCATATAGCTCCTTGACTCTCTGGCCAGGTTGACAGTGGGATTCCCCAGACTTATGGTCTCGGGGGGCTTCAGCTTGCCTTTTCTGGGGACAGGGTCTGGGGTAGCTTGGGAGTTCGTGGCCACCATGACAGCCATGGGTCTGTCCCAGGTCATCCAGGGCCCAACGCACAATAATGGTCATATGCCTGACCTGGTTTTCTTGTCAGAGCAGTGGCAAAGTGTTCTGGATATGGGGGAAATACTAGTTTCTCCCCTGTCATGGTCAGATCACTTCCTGGTGAGTAATATGTGTCATGGCCCAGGACTCAGACACTGACTCTGACTCTGAAGAAGAGGCTCCAGCAGGACCTGTGGAATGTCAGCCTCAGGAGACACAAAGCCAAGAATTACCTGAGGCTGATGAAACACAGCACCACCTTAACAGCTGGAGCAGTCAGCTGAGTATGATGTCAGGCCTCCCAGCCCCTACACCTGGTGAGTAGAGTGAAGAGCAGAGCAAAGACTTTGTATGAGGCTCCTTGCCAAGCAAGGGAGTAAATCCCTTGAATAAAGACAGCTGGCCGCAGCCTGATTTAAGAGGCAGCTCTGACCCATGATCCCTTGCTGGAAGCAACTGTCTGATCTCCAGCTTTTGTGTGATGTTCTTGTGGATTCTGTTTGTGAAAACTCTGACCCTTGGACTGGCTGACTAACCTGATTTGGCTCTCTGAACTTTGGACTGGATTTTGATTATTCTTCTGCATGTTCCTGTTGAAAGCGAAACCACTCAGGCAGGCTTCCTTTTTCAGAGACTCTGTTTTGATTTACATTCTTTTTCTTGTTTGCTGTTATCTCTTCAGCCTTGAGTAAATTGCTTTCCTCACCTAGCAACTATGTGTGTGTGAGTTTGAGACCTGAAACAGGACATGTACTAAGCATCTGATGGATAAATTCACTCAGATTCACTTTGTCTTGGACTCTGGCCTTGGTGCAGGGCTACCGGAGGCTATGGGGACTGAGTCTTGCATGATTATCTGGAAAGAGTTTGATCCTGTTGAGCCTGAGGGAAGCGAACAGGGTTCTTGTGGCTGTTAGTTCAGCCACCTCTGTTTTAGATCCATGCCCCTCCTGGCTGGTTAAGGCTGCCAGGGAGGGGTTGTGTGATTGGGTTTGGGTGGTGGTTAATTCCTCCTTGAGGGAACGGTTGCCTGTTGGCTCTCAAGGGGCCATTGCTTGACCCAATTAGTCTATACAATTTTTATCCAGTCTCCAACCTTCTCTATTTTAGAGCATATTGTGGAAGGTGGTTGCACTGTAGCTTCAAAGGACTCTGGATGAAATGGATTATCTGGACCCCTTTTAGTTGGGATTCAGGCCGGGGTATGGGACTGAGACGGGAGCAGGAGGGGGGAGTGTGTCAATCCTTGCTCTTCTTGACCTCTCAATGGCTTTCAATACCATCAATCATGGTATCCTTCTCCACTGGCTCTGGGAGTTGGGGGTGGGTTAGATGGTGTGCTGCTTCTCTTCCTTCCTCCAAAGCTGGCATTGACAGGAAAGAGGTCCACCCTGCAGCCCCTGCTCTGTTGGGTGCTGCAGGCTTGGTTCTTTCTCCCCTCCTGTTTAAGATTTACATGAGGTCACTGGGTGAGATCATCTGACGGTTTGGGAAATAACATTCTGTTTCCTTCATACTGGAGTTCAAGTTGACTCTTACTGTCAGTCCTTTCTCATTTTGTTTCTCCACACCCACCTTGTCTCTGCTTCCTTTTGTCTTTTTTAAAGTAACTGCTAGCTGGCAAAGACTGTCTTGAACCCATTTTCTGTCAAAGTGCTCGTCTAGCCTTTTGAAGCTCTTGGACATGTTGAAGGCCAAAGTTTTTGTGATCCATATGCATTTAGGAAAATATTTTGTCACTTATTAAGTGACAGTGTCAGGAGCACTGATTTCCTGGATGCTTTTTCACCTAGCATCTCCACCCACCACACACCTACTTACGACAGACAAGTCGATGTGTTTGTTTATAATGTGTGTATACAAATGAGTGCTTGCCTATCTAAGATTATGGAGGCCTGAAGTTGATGTGATTTCAGAAGACTAGTCTTGTAGGCAGACATGTAGTCTTCCTGACTTAAAAAATCCCAGTTTAGTTGTCCATTTCTGCTTCCCTTGCCTAGATAGATGGGAAACATAAAATAATACATCATCCAAAATATGAACAGATTGGTGAAGAAGAGATCAGTCTTAAACATTTTCTGGAAATAGTCACCCTGTGGTTTTTTGATGCCAGAGTTGTCACACTGATTATTTGTAATCAGTTATGTGGGATAGATCTGAATAATTTAAAAGTCCATAAAGCAAAACCAGATTCAGGGCTTCATTAAAGGTGTGCTTAGTACTGGGAAGCATTGAGTAAACTGCATGAACTTCACTTGGTGATATGACCAAGGAGGGTGGAAAGTTTAGAATGGAAGTTTGCCAGCACTCTGAGGGGCTACCCAGGTGCTCTCGCATAGGGATGCATTGGGGGAAATTCTGAGGAATGATTTCTTGGCAGCCCCTGGCCTGATCCAGCCTATTTTCAAACTCAGACTTTCTTTTTTCCAGGTTTTCTCCCGTTCTGTTCAGTTTTCAGAGTTATGCTGATGACAGACAGACAAGACTCTGAGCCCTTTTACATAATTTCTTCCAACATCTTACTGGGTTGGAAATAAAACAAAACTTCAGGACTGGTCAGGCAGTCATCAGGAGTCAAAACTGACTTGAAGGCAAGATACATATAGCCATATTAGGGAATTGTTAGGAAAAAAAATCAGTATTTAAAATTTAAATATTTTAAAAGATATAATTTTAAAAATAGAAAAAATCAACATGTAGCCTATACATATTGTAAGTTGAATCAGGTTTTTATATATGAAGTATTGGTTTAATCAGTGTAATCTATTAAAACAATATTTTATTTATTATTTACAGTGATACAAATATGATTACTTATAACATTCATGTGAACTATTGTTTGAAACCTAGAAGGCTTCGTTTGCTGTATTAGATCTGAACTTATTTTGTGACAGCTTATTAGATAACTCTTTAAAAAGCTTTAATTTATTTTGTAGATTCATATTATTTTGATAATTTGATTTCCCCCCTTTCTTCATCCTATTAGGAAAACACAAGTCTAAATAAATCCAATGACAACCAAGGGAAAATGTTTTTACATATTTGTAAGTCCTGTCAAATTTAACAGCAGTTAATTTTTAAAAAATGTTTGTTGGCTTAAATGTCTGAATCATGGAACAATACCTTAGAAAGAGAAGTTTTAAATAGAAGATCAGTCTAAAGATTTTTTTTCCTAAGGTTCCTTTTAAACACATTAATGTAAACATGTTTCAGACCAGTTTCTCTGTTTCAGATTTCTTGGTTATTCTGATATACATTTTGATGCATATTTTTATGGATTGTGCCTTCATCCAAAAAAATAATATTAGGGCTGTGTACAAGTTTGTAGTGGATGGCCAAGCCCTCCCTCCATGTTCATTGCCTGCCAACCTCTCAGGCTAGACACGAAGAGCATGGTTCAGACAACCTTGAACTAGATTGAAGCATTGTTGGGAATGTGTAGATGAAACGTGATTCCTCTCTGTTTTCTTCTGATAGAAAACTTTTTGGTGGTTTTAAATCCAAGCCTCAAGAGACAAAAAGAGCTTTGGGGAACCAGAAGAAAGAGTAGCTGGAATCCTCAGGGATCATCTGAAGATCAGATCCAGGAATAACTAGGACGGGGAAATCTGTTACATGCAATAATTACCTCAGAAGAAAGGAAAAAGGGAGCTAAAATGTAAGATTGCTATTTACAAGAATCAGGTAACATCCAGGAGAAGCAAGCAGAAGTTGCTTGCTTGAGAGACCCTTCATCTGGGAGGAATAAGGAATATTATTAGTGAAGAATTTGTACCTTTGATTCACTTTAATGTGGGTGCTGATTGTAATCTTTGTCTCTGATAACAATTGTCTCTGAAGTTTATTGTATTTGTGTGGGCTCAATTATTGTATGTCTGTATATATCTTTGGCTCTTTGAACAACATATCCCACCCACCTTGGATCTGTCCCAATTTATATTCTGCTTGCTGACTTTTTTAGTAGATTCTTTTAGGATGCTATTTGGTTTATCAGCTCTGTATTACTTATTCCATCCATCCTTCTTTTTGCATGTGACTACCTAAGTTAAAAAGGAAAAGTTACGTTTTTGTTTTTCTTACTTTTTATGAAGTTCATTTGGAACTATATTCTGTGCTGTGGGTCCAATTCTTAAAGGAGAGGAGGCTGCATTCCCTAGCTACATGCCTCAAAAACATGCAAGCACCAGGAAGTGGCTCTATGGAATTCATTTCAGCTTTATAATTTTTCCCCTTTTTACTCACAAGTAAGGCATAGCCTGTGGGAATCCTATCTCTCTTCCTTGCTGGAGTTAAGAGGTAGGATGTCAGGTAAAGGCCTCTCCCAAGAAGAGAGGTGGTGGCAGCAGTAACTACCAAGCAGCTACACCAAGGTGTATAAAACCCAGAGGACTTCTGGGAAGGAAGGGTTGAGACCTCCTACCTTTTATGCTGCTTGAAGAGCAGGTTGCAGCTGTGGCCAGGAAGGCCTTTACATGGTGCACCAGTTGTGCCGTTTCCTAGTTCAGGGGGACCCTTTGGACAGTCACTCATGCCCCAGTCACCTTGTGGCTTGACTACTGCAACATGCTGTACATGGGGCTGCTCTTGAAGATCACCTGGAAGCTTCAACTAGTCCTGAAGGCAGCAGCGCAGGCAGTGATGGGAATGCCCCAGTAAGGCCATGTAACACCTCTGCTTTGTGAGCTGCTCTGGTTGCCAGTTTGCTTCTGGGTGCGATCAGGGTGCTGATTCTTACCTATAAAGCCCTACAGAGCATAAAGCCTGGTTATTTGAGGGACCATCTGCCTCCCATAGTATTTGCCCAGCCAATTTGATCTTGCAAAGTTGGTGCACTCTGGGTTCCTTTGATTAAACAATGTCATCTATTGGGACCTGAGAAGTGTGCCTTCTCTCTAGCAGCACCTGCTTTCTGGAATGGGATTCCCCTGAGATCCAAATGTGCCTCATTCTGCTGTTGTTTAGAAGAGCAGTGAAGACCTGGCTCTTCACCCAGGCCTTTGGTGAGGGAGAGGGAGACCCCTTCATCCAATCCAGTCTGTCGCACTTGCCATCTTTCATCTTCTATTGTAATTTTTTTGTTTGATTGTTGTGAGCTGCCCAGAGTCATTGAGTGTTGGGCGGCATACAAGTTTAACAAATTATATTATTATTTACATTATTATTGTTGGTTGCACAGTCAGCCAGATGTTTAGACTGGATTTGGCATTATTACTACTACTATTATTCTAGGGGTCAGTCCTTCCACTACAATGTTGATAACATAGGGTTAAAAAGAACACTAGGAATTTAGAGAGTGATTCACCAGTCACTGATGCTATTTTTCCCAATTCCTTTCAGTGGATTGTTGTTGCTTGTTTCTATTTGTTTGTTTTCCTTGCTGTAACAGATGGCTAGGTAAAACAAGGCTCAGTGGCACTAATTACTCCGTGTTCCAAAAATTCCTTGAATGCTCGACTAACCTATATTCCCAGTCCCCACCTTCTTTTACTGAGGACTGTAACTAGACTGAATATTCCCATTTTCTGCATTATATGGTGGAACAGGGTTCCTCAATCTCGGCGACTTGAAGATTCAACTCCCCAAATTCCCTAGCCAGCATGTCTGCTTATTTCAACACTCAAGGCTGTTTATAACAATCAAGATACAACATTATTAAGCCATATGTTACCTGAACTTTTCAATATAGCCCAATTTTAGGTTTATTTAAGTTTTTCTGTTCATCACTTTTATTATGTTACCTCTTTATCCTCACCCTATATGGAGAGGCAGAAAAAGATTATCTTACATATAGTAACTTAAAGTGTTTCACACTATTAGGCTTCACACATGTTCCCAGATACTATTTCTAGGCACATTTATTAATGTATTGTTATTTCTCTTCCAGGTAATTAATGAATGCATTATAAAAGGGTAGAAACCTGTGGTTCTCATTCAAACATTTATTCCCGCACTGGTGTGTGTTGTTGTACGTGTGCAAATTATAATCATTTGAATAATTTCCCAGGGAAGCAAAACAGCAAACAATACATACCTTTTCTTCTCTTAGAAAGGCATTGAAACTACAAAGAATTGTATTATTGCATTTAGATACTATTTCTTGGATAAAGCCTCACAGTTATGGTCTGTCCTTCCCATTATAAAAAAGGAGAGTGCTGAACAACATGCATAGATAATAAAGATGCTTGAAGTATATCAAATATAACAGCTATGTTTGTTTGTCCAGTAAGGCAGAAATATGATTGGCCAAACTTTTGATTAACCATGAGCTATACTCCCTGTGTTTTCCAAATATGGCCTAAATAAACCACTTGAAGGAGGTCCCATGGCTTGTTTACGCATTCTTGTTGGCAAGACACCCCAACTCAAGTGTGATTGAGCAGCATGCGGCAACATTATAATGTTATGTGAATGAAGTCAAATTTGCTCCTCATTCTTCATATGAAGCACATAACACCCGCATATCTCTTAATCTAATTTCTGATGATTATAGTACTAATCCCTACATCAAATTTCCAGTGCAACCCAAATGTTTTTCTGTCCTAATTGCTGCAATGGTCCCAAGGCTCAACAATGCAGCTCTGTCATATATATTTTTCTATCACCCTCTCCCTCTCCCTCTCTGGAACTACATTAATTTCATAACTCATGCAATCTTGGAGGGTGTCTGCTGTGAAAAGCTGATGTTTATGCAGATGGGATATAGAAAAAGAGGCTTATGTTAACAGGATTTTATTTACATATCCTGATACATATCCTTGGTTAAATTCCATTTTTAAAATCAGACTTGTGAAATAGACCTGTGATGTACTCTTTTACCGTGATTTTTATTTGCTTTTTCTCAGTAGTTAAATGAACAGTGCTGTCTTGGAAACAGAGGAGTGCATGTGTATGTGTAGCTTCATCTTTATTAGTAATTACTTAATTTTACTTACTTTTACTTTACTTTACTTTAATTTACTTACTTTTAATTACTTAACTTAATTACTTTATTAGTAGTAGCGGGGAGGGGGAAATTTAGAGGTCAGAATAGTTATTCTAATTAGATACGATATGTGTCATATTTATTTAGAAGCAAGATTAACTATGAAAATTTGTTGAAGGTCCTATAACATATTTGCAATCCAGTCTGTGTTCATAGCTGTGCATCCTTGGCATGTAGTTACAATTAAACATATTTCCTGGTTTGTTGCATGCATATGTAAATGCTGGTGTGTTTTGAAAAGTTGCACACTTTCCAGAGTGCTTGAAGATTAACAGATTGTAATCCAGACTGATTACCCAAAAGTTAAGGAGAGACAGAATTTATGGCTCAGAGATGCAGCTAAGGTAAATGAAAGGTGACTTGTTTTTTACTTAACACTGACCAGGTCACGAGTGTGAATTGTTTTCAGAAGAAAAAAACGCTGACAAAGGAGAAAACAAATGCATTCAACTTGTAGTGTGCTAGGCGTGGCCGAAGAGGCACAATTCCCTTTTCCTTTCTCTTGTCTTTTTTTGTAGTAGCGGGGAGGGGGAAATAGGGAGGTGTCAGCAGTGTTGGTGAGGAATCAGTGGGTTGGGCAACAGCTTCCTAGAGCAGCAGATCTGGCGTGCAGCCAGCTTCTCCGGCTGAGTGCTTGGATGGGGGGAACTGGGGAACAGCTGTACCTAGCACTGGTGTGTTGCACTCTCTGCAAGCAGGACTTTTCCATTTCCTTCCATGGAACAGCCTCAGAATGTTTTGTCTAAAAGGTAAGGGGGGTTGGCAGTGATGTGGCTTCCTTTTGTACAGCCAGTCGGGCTGTGCTGCTGTTTGGGGTGGGGGAATAACCCTTCTGGAGCATAGTCGAGCAAATTCTCAGAAGTTTATGGGAAGTTTAATCTCTGGTTTTAGGTCTTGAGTCAGAGAACAGCCCAAGCCATCTCACCCTTTGTCCTTTATGATCTGAGAGAAGGCTTATTTCTGCTCAGAATGCATGTAATCTTTTCCTGTACAAAAGAACAGGCTTGTTCTGTAGGTTGTAAATTGCTGACCCTATCAAGTATTTGCAGATACATTGTTTGGGTCATTTGAATTTTCGGAAGGGTTTATTGAATGAAGCATGTACACTGGCTAAGCGGCTAAATAGAATTCGTCAGACAATACCTTTATTTAACTGTTCTCAAAACAGCGTGGCCTAATTGTACTGGGGAGTGGGGGTGGGTAGGAGATAAAATTTATTCAAGTTACATAAATGCAAACTAATGTACCGGGGGTCTTTTCAGGGTGTATCACAAACCAAAACATGGTGCTTATGAGTATGTGGGGTGGGTGGGGGTTTATGCACAAAAAAATTACCCCAGTGTTCTATTTCTGTAAACTTTTTTTTAATTGAAAATGAGCATTTCTTTTCAAAGGTAAGGAAAAGATGAATGAACTGTGTTCTCCTGTGAGGCATTGTGTTTATATTTACTTTTATTTGCTATTTCTGCTCTTTGACTAATCGTTAAAGCAAAGAGCTGCTTAATCGTGTATTCTTTGTTGGAATAAAGGTAAGTCAAACTAATATGCGTATAGTATACTTCAAAGAATTCTACACTGATACATCAGAGTTAGAATTCATAAGATAATAAGCTATTATTCTGTTTTAGGCTGTTGTACCAGGACTGTCTGTGTCATATACAATGGTGAGAAATATATATTTTCAATAAGAAAATAATTGTTGCAGCTTATTATGGGTGAGTTTTCAAATGCCTAATTCATCCCTGTGTGTACTGTAAACAAGAACATTGCTAACATTTCTTAAGTTCAAATCTGATTAGGATGTTAATACTACCGATCTCCCTCTCTGCAGCTTGGATAAAGTGTTTTTAACTGATTATCTTGAAGCACTGTATCATCTCAATGGACCGCTTACTTATCTGATACTGAATTTGTGTTTGTAGTTTAGATTTTAAAAGAACTGAGAGAGAAGAGGAGAAAACACAAATGCTTTTAACTGGTCTGACCTAAATTTCCCAGTCACACCCAAAGCTTTGTATGGGATTTTGCATTAAAAGAGTTTATTATGGAATGCTCTTGTGAACAACTTTGGGCCTTCCAGGCCACCTCGAATATTTGAAATAAATACATTCATATTGAGGGGTAGGGGTACACAAAGGTTGCATTTCTGTTGGGCAGCTTAAGAAAATTATAGACAGGCCAAGAAGTTGGAGTTTTCAGAAATAGGTGGGCTGCAAAAAGAGGAGGAAAGTGAGATTCTCTTGCAGTTGCAGTATATGAACTATTGAGAGCCAGGATGGTGTCACGGTAAATGCATTATGCTAGAACTGGGTAACTTTGAAACAATCACTGTTTCTTAGCCCAACCCACCACATGGAGTGGTTGTTGTGGACAAGGTACTGTATATGCCACCTTGAGATGTGGAGTAAAGGTGGAATATAAATCTAACAAATATAAAAACAAGTGTTTTCTTTTTACACATTGATCATGGTTGTAATATCATATTCTGGTTTTTTTAAGGATTCCAGTAGGTGGAATACCACTCCTCACTGTCCTCCTCCTTCTCATTGTTATCTAGAAAAATACTCTAATATGTATGAAATTACAATGGGGTGACTTTTTCATATAGTATTGGTCTTGTGAACACTTTCATATACAGTAGCAAGAATTTTGTGGGGAAAAACTGATGGGCAAAGATTTGTGGGAGGATATATTTTGAAATTCTTCCAAACATTAGCACTCAACACAGGTAAATCAAAAATAATATTTTTTCATATTTTGTAAAAATAAAATAAAAGCGAATGGAAAGGTCAGTGAAAACTAATGGCAGACTGGTTTACCTGCTGTATGTTTGCTGTTGTGTTTTGCCTACTAGTGCAAGTAAAGAGTTAGCCAGATTTCTTCCAAATGATTTCTAAAGCCCAACAGCAGCTACTAATAAAGCCCCCCACTTTGGGTGGGTCCAAGATATTTGTATTGGATTTAGCTTGCTCAGAACATGTTCAGAATTCTTTGCATGCACAGATGATACAGAAAGGAAGAGCCTTGTGATTTAACCCTTACTGAGTAAATTAGGCCTAATTTTGTGTTAGCATGGAATCTTTTCTGTTTCATGAGGTAAAACTTTTATATAAAGTTTATTATTATTATTTTAACCTGCCTTTATATATAACTCAAGGCGGCAAGCATACCTAATACCCCTGCCTCCTGTTTCTCCAACAATAACAGCCCTGTGTGGTGGGCTGGGCTGGGCTGGGCTGAGAGAGAGTGACTGGCCCAAAGTCACCCAGCCAGTTTTCATGCCTAAGGGCAGTGTTGTCCAAACTTGGCCACTTTAAGATGAGTGGACTCATCTTAAAGTGGCCAAGTTTGGACAACACTGCCTAAGGGGGTCATAGTCTCCTGGTTTCTACACCAGCACCTTAACCACCACACCAAACTGGCTCTTTAGAAACAATGCAGTATGTGTATTATGTTCGATAACAGCAACAATTTCTATAATACTTGCATGACTTTTGTTCTCTTAACTGTTGTTGGCCTCCTTTCAATGGCTCCTAGCTATTTGATTTAATGTAACTGACTTATTTATTTACAGCTTAAGGTATAACAAGATCAGAAGGAAATGCTGGAAGGCATGAATGGGAGATGGGTTGTTTTTGGTTTCTTCAATGTCACAATATATTCTTTGGAAAATACACTGATTCCACACACACACCCCGCCCAGAGTTTGATTAAGTTTTTATTTATTTATTTTCCTATAAATGTAGCATTGCAGTTTTCTGTAAGTAAGAATATGTTTCTTGAGCCTATGTTTATGATTAGTATCCAGTGCAGAAATGTCAGTTGTTACTTCCGATTTTGTTTAAATTATGATGGAAGAGGGGCTTAAGGGACATTTGAATCAACTTCAAATGAAGCAATTGCTATTCACTGAATACAGATTAAAATTGGTTAGTGGTAGATGACAGTTCAGCCTTCATCCACACGCCCCTATCAGTATGCCCCCATGGTGGTGGTGGTGGTGGTGGTGGTGGTGGTGTTGAGGCTGGAAGATTTGCTGTGCTGACGTGGGGCGCTGGTTGCTACTTGAGGAACAGGGAAGGGGAAGGAAATATTTCCAAGGAGAGCAGCTACTTGGCGATGCTGCTGTGAGAGTCTCAGTGGTGCTCTCCAACATGCATAGAGTTACGGGAGAGGAGCAGGGAAGTGGAAGATCTGTGATTGGGGAGGAGAGAGAGGTGGGCCTCATGAAGGAGAATCTCCTACCTCTTCCCTGCTCCTAACTTCTGGGATAGGAGCAGCAGAAAAGCTGCTTGTCAGTGTGGAAGAGAGCAGGCAGGCAGGCAGGAGAAGAACAAGGCAAGGAACACTAGTAGAGACTACAGTTTGGAATGGCAACCTTGTGGAAGCTATTCCACAAGAATGATATTCCCGGACTAAAAAAACTGAGACAATTTAGTATTTCTGGCAGGTTTCAGTCTCTCTGGCAGCCAAAGCAGAAATAGCCAGGGAGGCACAGAGACCATGGCTGGATGGAAGGGCAGTGCTCTTATGGCATATCAGTTGGAACTTTGCAGATCATTGACTCTTTCTCCATACTACATAGATGTTTGCTTGGGAGCCTTCCTTCTGTTTTCCAGTTGATAAGACAACGTTCGTACCAGATTACCTTGATCTAGCTTCAGCCTATCTTGGCAGTGGGTTGGCACTAAGATGAAACCTCTGCTGTGAAGTGATGTTCTCCATAAAAGGGAAGTGGACTATCTCGGAACTGGACCTAGGAGGCTCTGAAGATGAGCCCACGGTAAATTGGCAGCATTTCCATATCAGAGAAGGGTTGTGCATTCAGGTTTTAACTACTTGCATTCTAAGCTCAAGCTAAACCCTAGTAGCAAGTTATTTATTTATTTGGCATCACCAATGTATGGAACTGGAGTGACACAAACAGAAAGCCTCACGTTCAGTGCTTTAACAGCTTGAAGAAAGAAAATTGTAATAGGACAAATACAGACAAAAGCAATTGCATGCAGCAAGTCTGCTTTTCTCTTTCAGTCTCAAGAAAAAACAAGATACTTTTTTGGGTGGGGGGAGATAATGAGAAAAGAAAGGGGTAGTACTATAAGTTATCCTAGAAGCTTTTCCACCCTACTGGATAGCAAGACATTGATAACAGAGATGGGCTGTGTGGGACCAAGAATATAAAAGTGCAGCCATGCACATGAGAGTTGTTCATTTGCCTGAAGTTATGAGGTCTTGGAACTGTGTAAGATGGAAACATTCTGCGCATCCTTCTCCTTGTTCTTCTCAATTTCTTTTATTAAATGAGAAGATCTGATTTCCATGTGATCTGTGAGTTTGCTTTACTGTCATGTGGAGAAGTGTTCTTATGTTCAAATGCACCTGAATACATTCCCTTTTAGATGTCGTAAAAGCATTAGGAACAGTAAAGACTAGCTTGGGCAAGATGTAGACAAAGGGTTCAGAACCAATATGTGTAGTTCAGTCCTCATTCTTGTTTGAGAAAAATTCATGAGTAGATTCATTTTATTATGCAGTATGCACTGTGCACAGTTTCATTTTTTGACATAGCCTTATTTTCTTAAAGATGAGTCTTGATTTACATTTGGCACAGAACTTAGCAGAGGAAATTAACTTTTGTCTTGTGACAGGTGGCCAAATTATTTTATTGAGGGAAGGTATCCCCAAAACAAGATGACACATGTTTGCATAAAATATATGTATGCTAATTAATGTATGGGTTCAAAGTCAAAAATAATTAGTGTGATACAAGTACCATATACCTCTCCATAATGGGGATTCTGTGACCAGGAGATTGGTACGCCTGCCTGTTTAGTATGCTTTTTAGATATTAACTGCTGACGGACAGCTTCAAGGTCACTTGGAGGATGTCCTTCAGTTTTCATAATGTTTATAGTATCTATGCTGCAGATAAGTAGTTGAGAAACATAGTGACTGCTTTATTGTTAGCATCTTAACCATCTCAACAGTTGCTCTCGTTAGCTGTTTAATTACTCTTTGGATATTACAGCTGTAGTTTCAAATTGCTGATGAACTGAATGTGTATATTTTTATCACACAAGCACGGTAATTTTTAAATACAGTTTTCAGATACATAATTCTATACATTGACCATATTATAATGCAGTGTCCCAACCTGGTGCCCTCCATTATATTAGGTTGGCAACTCCCAGAACTCCCAGCCAGGATGGTTTTAGTGTGTTATTGTTTGAACTGGAATGCAGGGGATTTCAGGATATTGGGATTTAAGAGTGAGTTGCATTGTTGTTTTGGTTAAATTAGGGTTTTTGAGAGGGTAAGAGATAGGATTTTTTTTTTTTTTTAAGGTAAAAATATTACTGGTTTCCAAAATTACTTTCAAGCAAGATCAGATTGGCTAATATCTGGCTGAATCATTGCATGGTATCATCATATAAGAATAATGAGAACAAGAGTAAATTCGGTATGTAACACTGTGGGTGAACTCTGAAAATATTTTGCATAGTCTTATTTATTGTACAGCTGTGAATTTGGTGAAGGGGGGTAGGTGAAATATTTTCTGCTAATAATAGAATGTTAAAGACCATCTCTGAAAAATCCTGGGCATGTGCTTATTGCACTCCAGAGGAAAGGTCTGGGCTAGAAATGCCAATTTATCTTCTCTTTCTTTTTTTTAAAAAAAGCCATCAGTGGTTTGTTCACCAGTTGTCTCTTATGTAGTGTACATATAAGGACATTCCTTGAATTCTTTTCCTGGCAATGTTCTTAGCAAATATGTAAAGTTTGGAATCAGAAACAGATTTTTGGGAAGGTGTCTAAGTGAGCTAGACACTTTGAACTGAAGGATGCATTAATCTGTTTCTCTTAGGAAAGAAAATAAAAATATGTAGTTACTTTTATAATGTGCTTCTACAAACATAGTTTGAATTTGAGGCCACACTTTGATTAGGTTGGTCTTAATCTAGTTTCGCTTCTGTTAAACACTGTCCTTAACTTTAATTGAGGAAGATCAATTTATAACAGTAATAGCAGATAATGTATTTTGGATAACTTATGGGGAAAAGTATTTGGTGTTGGCCATATATAGGGCAAAGATGTACCACCTTCTGGTGGTCAAAGACTCTCCTTGACAATTTTTTAGCTGGAGAACAGTGTTTACAGACTGGATGGAGGTTAGGAAAATTGCTTTCAGAATTTTCTTTGTTTTCTACTTCATACCTTGAAATAGGAAGAAAATGTAAGGTCTTCACAAAAATGTGCCCTTCATTTACTCATTTCAAGTACCTCATCATTAAGGTGTGTGTTTGAGATTTTATCTTAAATGTCATGTTACAGAAGGTACTTTTTTGAACAGTAGCAACCCTTATTCTAGCAACAAACCCAGTCTTTCAAAATAAAAGCAATGCCTACAGAATAACCCTTGGTCCTCAGAGGCTTTATGTATGTCCAGTCATATGTGTGTGCCTGACCTAGGGCATATATTTTAAGGCTGTGTGAGATGTGTCAAGAAATGCTTTGCAAAGAATATTAGGGCAGGTTAATCACCTGCATCAAAGCAGCCACATCTTTTGCAGGGTTGCTTCAAAAATTGTCCCTAGTTTTTGGCATGAATGTACAATAGACAACTGGAACTACCAGGGAATGTGCATGCACAACATTAAAAGACAACTAGGAGCAGCTTTTGAAATAGCAAGACCTGCAAAGGACGTGGCTGCTTTAAAAGTGCTTCATTTACTCATTTCAAGTACTGAATAGTAGTACTTCATTTGCACCAATACCCTCTGTCAGAAGTGCTTTGCACAGTCCTAATACATTTTATATTGATAAAACAACAGCTTTACAAAGTATTTATAGATTGTATATTATACTTTGGCAAAGAGCTGAACCGCGTTATTATTAATTTTTATTGTTTTATATGTTATACGTCACCTAGAGTCGTTTGGAAGATTAAGGCAGTTTCTAAATTGAACAAATAACTGAATTAAAAAAAATAAACATAATGGGAGATTTATAATGTTATTTTTTAGCGTGATATCTTAATTTGGGACATTTTGCATTTATTTTTTATTTGGATAATCAATATACGTTTAATCAAACAGAGTTCATAGTTTCTGTAATCTGTGCAACCATAGACAATAAAGTTAGACAAGCCACTGGTACAACCCACTGCTGCAGCTCATATTTTCAACATGGGTTTCAAATGAAAACCAAGGCCAGATGGCTACAGTCTTGTCTACAAGAGTAGTGCTGCACTTTGCCGACTACGTTGACTTGCCATCGTCATCAAAATGGGAAACCAGAGATCTTTCCATTATGGTGCTGCTGGATTGGGGAAAGCTAATATAATATGAAGTGGGCTAAACTATATAATGAATGCTATCAAAATACAAAAGGTTTCTTTCAGCAACATGTGATTTCTAGCGGCAAACCTGTAAACATCAGTGGGGATTTCTTCTGCATAGTCATGTATAGGATTGCATTTTTAGTTACCATATGTTCTCATCAGAGGAAACGCCAGAGAACTATGTACAACTGTTCTCAAGTGTAAGTATGGAAAGAATTTTTAATGCAAAATGGTATGTGAAATTGCATACACATTATTTAATATGAAGGTCTACTTATCTATTATTGTATATATAGAAAACAATAGCCTGCTTATATATTCATTGTATTAATAAAACAATGGCAAATAAAGTGTGTGTTTTAAATCCACTTGCATAGATAATATATTGTATCCTGTTAGTAACCCTAATATTCTTGGTGTTTAATTCTAAAGCATTAATAAACTGAGATCAGCATTAGCACAGATAATAAAGCTAGTGCCATAGTATGCATCTGAAGGAAATATGTTGTTTTGGAACTTTCAATCTTTTAAGAAGTTGTTGAGGGCCAGTGAAAAATTGGATATTGCTTCCCCCCCCCCCCCCCCATTGGACTGGTTACACACTAATCCATAATTTTAATGTAACTGAATTAGCAGGCTGACATGGCTAATCTTGTCCCAATTGTATCTGAATTCCTAGTTACAGAATAGTGAACTGTAAAATTGGTGCTTTTCATGGATGCAAAGAATGCTTTGCTCTTCTAGTACTAGGGTGTGCCAGCTCTAGCAGTTTTGTCATTCTATTGTTGCTTTAGATTAGAGACATTTCTTTTTATTTATTTTTGGCAGCAACCTTTAGTCCCCTGTTTTTCAGATGCAGCAGCAGCTGCATGGAAAAAGCTAAAATCCTCCAGTATTGTGCAAGATAAATGGCTTTTGTGTCAATATCAGCAACAACCTGTTTGGAAGAATGAAAATACATGTTTCTTGTCAACTGTATTCTAAAATGTCAAGACATGCAATCCCAGGTTTAACAAGTGGAACAAGATATAACCTTGAAAGGTGAAACTTGAAGAAAAACAGTCTCCATGCCGGGCAAACCTTTTATTCCGTTTAATTTACAAAGTGATATATTCCATTGTTAATAACATTGTTGACTTCCTGTAAAATCCTAGGGTAGAATAAAAGCCTGAACTTTTAAAAACCTGAAATTTACTTGAAAAACCTTAGTTTACTTGTGGGGTAGGTTTGGTGCTTTGATCTAGGTCTCTGAGTCATCATTTTCACTATCAGTGTGTTGAATTTAATCCCAGTATCAATTCTTGCTTGTTAAACAGAAATCTATCTTTTTCCTCAGAAACACTGGCAAATAAGTACAGAACTTGAGGTCCTAGGACTATATGTGATCCATTGAATCCTTAAGAGATTTCCAAAAGTGATTATAAAATTGACCCTTTTAATATGAGAGAAGCAAGAATTATTTACTGAATGACTGGACATTAATATATTAACTATACATCCTCTCCTCATTTAGCAACTGCAATCCATTTCAGCGACTTTGTCGTTAAGTGAAATGGTCGCTAAGTGAACACATGACAGAGAGAGATGCTGCGAAGATTGCTGGTTGCTGCCATCTCGTTTTGATAAAGTTCTCTCATGCGGCTACACCAGCATTACTCTCTCTCTCTGGTGTGCATTGTTGTCAGGCACAGAAATTTACACTTAAGTGCACACATTGGTCAGGAAATGATTTTTTTACTACCATTTACCACTGTTTATTACCATCATATTTGCAAACTGTTGCTAACCAAGGTAGTTGCTAAATGAGGAGTGGCTGAATTAACTTTTACTTAGATTTTAATGTAATAGAAACAAATTTATTTTGTGTCCTATTACTCCTTGACCTAAAAAAAAAATGTGCATTCCAGGTTTAGAAGAACTTATTTTAAATAAGCTCTTAAGATTGGCCATCTGTGTGTGCAATTGTACATTCAGAGGTTGATAAATAATCTCGGATAAAGCTTAAGTCATGTAGCATCAGAGTTCAGCTGGAACTTGAGGTATCTTAAAATGGGCCTCTGTTGTAACTTGCAGGACTGTTGCTGGTGTTCCTTGGGCTCCAGTTTGAGACTGGTTATGGGAACATACCCAGTTAGTCAAATCAATTCAAACGGAACATAAGCATTTTATTGGTTTATGTCATGAGATATTTGCTCATAAAAGTGAGCTGATTGTAGCAAAACTAGGAAGGCAAGAATTCTAATGTTGTGGGATCATTCCTCCTTTTATTTGAAAAGTTTATGGGGAGATCATCACCACATTTACCAGGTGATGGTAACTACAGTATTTGCCTATGCAGATCCAAAAGTAGGTAGCTTGATAGAAACAAATGTCAGGCAAATTAAGATGAAGATGGACGTGTTCCACTGTAGTTCAGCAGAATGAAGATCAGACATATAACCATCCAAGAAAACTTGGAAATGAATGGCTTTGTAAAGTTGCAGATACCTTGCAGCCAAGTAAAAACACATTGTGTCCTGTACTAAAGCTGTTTTATATAACTGAGTTTAGAAGTAGATAAGTGATATTTTGGGGAAAGTATCATGCAATAAACAAGTGATTTTAATATAAACGTGTGCTATAAATAATAGCGCCTCCAGTAGTATTGTGAGTTCCTAGTATGGATATTTATTCTTTTAAAGCAAATTTGGAATGAGTGAAATAATAAGGGAAGTTTAAAAAAAAGAGTGAATAATTGCTAATACCATCCAAGTATTTACCATAGTTTTATATCATAAGATTATCCTCCTCCTATTTGGGGATCATAATTAGACACTTTAAAAAGAAGGAATAATTCATTTTTTGCATCTTTATGCCACATGCTGATTCTTTTAACATCATTGCTTATTTTACTCATTAAACATGGGCGTCCCGTTCTCAGAAGGGTTTGTGAGGAATACCCTCCCCCACACACATACGAGATCTCTAAGGCAAAGAAAGCTTTTGTTGCAAAATTCTCTGAGTTTATGCTGTTGGTTTTGTATTTTACAATGAGTGAGTGGATTATTCAGGTGGCATATGTGTTTTATATTCTTTTTTCCAATGATACTGATTTCCTGTGGTTGTCTGTGATTGTCAAGTATTTACAATGTTCCTGTAATGTAAATTCTAATGAATTAAATCATCCTTCAGCCACCTGGTTACCTCTAGAAGTATTGAAGTTTAGTTCCCATTATCCAGCCTATATGGATACCAGGAAGACCTCAGATGGCAGAAGGCTGATTTTACGAGTATATTTTAGTGGTCATTCTTTCTTGTCACTGATACATTGGTCTATTTAAAACAAATGCTATTTTTTCCAAGGGTCTTTTTGAGAGGTGAGTAGAGTGTACTACCCTTGATTTTATGGATCCAATAAGATCCATAAAATCAAGTGACAGAGGCAGAATTCTTACTGAAACCTATCTAGGCCAAAGAAAAGAAAGATAAAGATGTCCTCAATTAATGTTCAACACCTGGCGATTACCTCAAATCATCCATTCAGTTTTCTTGGCAAGCTACAGTAAACAAATGTATAAATACATTGGGGGGGGGGGTGCTACCAGCATTTCAAACCCAAATTTGGGGAGGTTGCAGCTAATGGCAGTGGGTGGGGGTGGTTGAATTAAATAAGTGAAAAGATACTTAGCTTTTCCCCAGTGCCCCAAAGCAAAAATAAAAACAAAGATACCAGTACAAGTGTTCTTTATTTCTGATCCTGATAGCAGGTGCAGAACTGACAGCAAATGGACACAGTAGATCAATATGGAATTATGGCATGCTTTAATGCTGTGTTAATTGTTGTACTATCTATGCCCCTTGACCTCAGGGCTACGATTGGTCTCTGCACATCTGCTTCCAGCCTTGTATAAGCTGAAGTCACATCAGCATGCATATACAATTGTTATTTTATTGGCATGGTTGAATGTTGTTTGCTTGTTTATATTGGGAAGACAGTACAGCAGTAGAAAGAAACTTGGAAACAGTCGTTGGAAAAATTGGGAGAGATTCAGTTGAGCCCACAGTGGAGTAGGTCAGTGAGCATGCTAGAAAAGCTGGCTGGGCCTTGTTGCTTATAAGGGTGTCTAGTGAGCAAACAGGCTTTAAGATGAGGAGGAATTTTATATGTTAACTGGAAATGTGGCTGCCCTGTATGTCGCTCACTGCATATTATATGCACTAGTATATAGCAGCATTATATTTGGTTGAAATTGAAATCTTTATATCCTAATCATATCATAAATAAAAGTTCTTGGAAATAAAATGAAGTAGGGTTAGGCTTCCTGTAGCTTGTTTCCTTGTGGCTATTACACGTTACTCTGAAAACTAAATATATAACCACAGCTTATCAGTATAAACAAAGATCTTGGCCACTTGAAGTTGTGTGGACTTCAACTCCCAGAATTCCCCAGCACACACATCTTCAAGTAGCCAAGGTTGAGAAACACTGGCCTAGGCTTTAGCAGTAAGTGCAGGACAGAATGATAGCCATAGTCTAGCAAAATGTTCCTTAATATCCTTTTTGCTTGTCCACAGTGCTATACAAACTTAACTAACTAGATTGATTGCTGGCAGTTGGCTGGTTTGGTACATAGTCAACAGTATTTGATTTCCTAGTTTCAGATATTTATTCAGTATAGAATTGACTTGCTAGGGCCAAAGACTTTGTAATAAAATATCTGTCATTAATTTGAGATTGTTCTGCTTTGATAATAGTGTGTCAATTGCCTTAACTAAAATAGTGTAATTGCTTTATGTTTGAAAGACAGAGAACGACATTGATTAAGCAATGCAAATGTTATAAATTAAAAGCATTTATTCTTTCATTGTAACAGTGACAAATGGATACTAATATGTTTGTTGTTTGTTCCTGGTCCCTGTTTTGTGGCTTTTCTCATGTCTGTCTGTTTAACATCTCTGTAATGCCACCTTAATGCTTACTTTTAACAGATGCTGCTTTATTGACTTCCTTAACATAATATGTTGAGAAGACAGAATGAATGGCTGCTCTTTGTTTGTTTCTTTAAACCATTTGTTTATGAATGCCTAGGGAAATAATTGGTGGTAGCGGTGGGAACCAATGTGTATATAAGATGGACCCTGACACAATTCATGCACCAAAGGAATCAATGAGAGCTATGAAGTGCTCCTCTCCATTTTTTCTGGAGGAAGAACTGGGCTGGAAGCATTCCATTCCATTCCATTCCTTTGTGTGTTTGTCTGTGTCTCTTGTGTGTGTTTCCTTTGGCTTGCCTCTTGAGAAGAATTTGCCACTGACACATCCTAACCTTCATTGAGTAAATGGAAGCCTTCTGGTGGAAGTGACATGATATTCTTCATTCTCTCCCTCTTTTTTATGTAGTTTCATGAGCTTCTGCTGTCCATTAACAATGATAGGCATTTTGTGAGTTCATTGTGAGAGTATAGTGCATGAATGTTGATATCTCTGATAATCCTAATAGTGGGAACAAGGCAGTGCATGGATTTAGCCCCTCAACCAGTATTAAAGTCTGCCATTTATGATGGGATAGAAAAATCTAGGAAAAGTGAATCCTACATTCCTAAATTGAACTTGGACTTTTAATCTCCAGAACCCAGAATTCCATAGATTGTAGCATGCATCAAGAGTATCTCTCTGGTTAGGTACAATAGGCTTGTCTTGATGCATTGTGAAATAAATACAGAAATGAAATACGAGGATGGTAAAATAGCAGGCTAATACTTGGTATGTTTTCTTACAACTGCAAATGAAACTTTGGTAAGCTTTTTGTGGTGCAGAAGTAACCCTGGTACTTTTTTAAATAGTTACATGGTGGTACTGAGGTTACCTTTCCCAGGAACATTTCTTGCAGTGGAAGTAAAGAAAACAGCAAAAATTGCACTAGGAGAAAAGATTGGCAATTGATAACAAAAGTCTTCTAAGACATGAAAAGTTCTTCCATACACGTATTCCAGATCCAATAGTATCAGAAAAGATCCTCAGGCCTTTTATGGTTATCAAAAAAAATTAAGTTTTTTATTTCTCTGTCTTTTTTTTTTCTTGTCTCCATGGTAAATAATGGCCCATTGTAGTTCTTACATGACCTCATTACTTTCTAGAACTAGACTGTCTGGATATGTCAGTCATTTATATGAGTAATTAACTTCTGCAATACATTTTGGGTTTGTCTTTTCCAAGAAGTCTGCTATCTCATTTTATCTAATCTATTGACACAACCTATTAGAAGATCTAAGAGGATTGGATACAGTAAGCTATTAGTTCAACACAGGACAAAAGTGGCTCATCTTAATTTGTCTAATTAGCATCTTATATGTGGACCAGCTGCCTTTTTGAACAAAACCACATGATCAGACCATTTTATTAATTGCATATTAATTCTTGTATGTGTCTTAACCATATGGGGGACCTTTCCGGATGCACTGTAGCAAATCCATTATGAGAACAGGGCAAGCTGAAGACAACTGTATCTTCAGAGAACAGAACATAGGAGCCATGAAAGATGCTTGTATCATCCTAAATACAACCCATCTGTGTTCCTTCTGCTCTTTGTTATTCATATTAACACATTTAAGGACAAAACTAAACAATTTTAATGTGTGCTCAGTAACTGCATTTCTGGGACTTGGGACCCTGCTCTTTAAGAACAAAGCTCATCTCTTCCCTTTACCACACATTTCCTAAATTCATAAATTGATTATATTGATAAATAGTATGCTCAGGATTATGTGTTTTTAAAATTTGTGATGCAATGAAAATTTATACAAATTTTACCTAATTTTTCTATGTATACTGGTAGTGCCTGGGTTAAGAACACCCAGTTTACAGACAACCCATAGTTAAGAACAGAGTCTATTGTAGCAAAATTTGAGTTAAATACACAATGATTCACGTTAAATACACAATGGTTTGAGTTAATTACACAATTTTACTTATACAGTATTATACAATATTGTTCCAGCTTACATATAAATTCAGTTTAAGGATAGACCTTGGGAAAGGAACTCATTCTTAAACTGGGGGGTACCTGTACATACAGGATGTACCAAACGCCAGACTCCATAGAAAGTTTATTATATAAATTACATTAAATGTTCAATGGTTGCCATTTTCTTCTAAACACTTCCCTACTTATTTGATGCATGACCTTTGAACATTCCTAAGTACAGTAACATTTTTTCTGAAAAAATAATACGATTATTAAAACATATTATGATTGGCCTATGGGGCTTGGCTTTTGGTATACCTTCTATGTCTTTGTGTTCATGCATGTGTGATTATTGACTCACAATGATCTTTGGCAGAGACATAGAAAAAATTGGTTGGAATAGAATGTTATATTCCATTATAGTGACTAGCAAAAATAATTGATTTTCACATTTTAAAAAAGCTAAAATAGTCTGTAAAATCATAGCTTTACTAAAAAAAAAATAATTCAGTAGTCATATATATAACAAACTAAGCAATTTCTCAAATTAAAATGATGGGTTAAATAAAAATATTTTAATCTGGCACTGAAAAAAGGTTTGCTTGTTTATTTATCAAACTTATATCCCACCTCAATTACAGGACTCTTGACAGAATAAAAATATACAATAAAATATAAAAACATAGAGATAAAAGAAATAAAACCCAAACATCATGCATGGCCTCAGGCCTCCAGAGCTCTCTGGAAAAGCTCTGTCTTCAGCTTTTTTCTGGAAAGCAGACAGTGTTGGAGATAGACAGATCTCTAATGAAGGTCATTCCAGAGGGCTGTCCCCTTGACTGAAAAATGGCTCTGGGCTCTGTGGGAAGACAACCACCTGTTTCTCCCAGCATGATCAAAGTGGTTCTCTAGTGGGAAGATGTGGTCCTGCAAGTAAACAGGTGCCAAGCCATGAAGAGCTTGATAGGTGAAAATCAGCACTTTAAATTGCACCCAGAAGCAAATAGGAAGCCAGTGTAGGACCCACAAAACAGGTGTAATATGTGCCCACCTGTGAACCCTTGGTCCACTGCATTTTGTACCAACTGAAGCTTCTGGGTGGTCTTTAAAGTTAGCCCCATGTAAAACATGTTGCAGTAGTCTAGTCAGGTGGTGATGAGATTACGAATCACTGAGGACAGGTCCTCTCGTCTCAAGTAAGACTGCAACTGGCACACCAGCCAAAGCTGGAGAAAAGGCCTGTGGGAATGACCTCCACTTGCTGATCTAGCGGGAGCTGTGAATCCAGGAGGACCCCCAAATCATGGATCTGCTCCTTCAGGGGCAGTGCAATCCCATCCAGAGACAACCTCTCTTGATTTAATAGTACAATAAGGAAAGACCAATAAATACTTCGTATTGTAGCTCTCTTCGTTACTGAAGATACAGGTCAGATACTGATGCCTGAACTAACTTTTTAGGAGGAAAATACAGTCGTTAACTTAAGAGTAGAGTAGAGAGTTAATACAGTAAGTTAACTCTCATGAATTAATCATGAATGAAAAGGAAAAAAGAGGGTAAAAATAAAGGGCAGTTTTCTTAATGATGTCAGATGCAAAGTGGTTTCCTTCAAAATATGTGTTTTGGACCAGTGCTGTCTGCTGATTATAAATGACTTGGAGGTAGAGGTGGTGATGGCCAAACTTGGTGATAGCACCATGTATGGAAGGTGGTGTGATAAAAGGTGATTATGTGAAGAACTTTAAAAGGGTCTCTTCTAACTCGATAAAAAGACTAAAAATAGCAAATGTAGTGCATTGCTAGCATTGCAAAGTGATGCACATTCAGTAATAATAATCAATTTGCAATCATAATAAGTAGCTCTGAGTAGTCAGCAACATATGGAAAGAAATCAGTGTGCATAGCTAATTGAAAACACTGGTCTCCCAAAATTTGGATTTATCTATCCATAGAATCTATTTCTATGGTTTTATAGAATTTTATAGCATTTCAATTTTATGAGATACCTAAATCAAAATAAACTTTTAGTAATATGGACTGAATTTGTTACAGTACACAATTCCATACAGTGATATATATTGTGTGGACCTTTTTTTTTCATACTTAAAGTTTAATTAATGTTTAATTACTTAATGTGTAGCTGTTCATAACTAATTAATGATACTTTAGAAAGCTAGAACCTCCATGATGTTTTTAAATGTCTGGCTTATTTATCTGTATTATATAGTCCTGTGTGCTGTTTTGACTGATCTAAAAAAAGCTAAGCCGGACTGATCTAATTAGTAATTGGACAGGAGACAGGAAATCAACATGGATGTTTTCATGTGATCGGGAGTCATGTTCTGGTGGTCTCCCATCCACATACTAATTTACTTTTCTTAAATAAAGCTTAGCTGTACGTGGAATAGCGTGTATCGTTCTGATCATCACACCTTAAAAAGAATGCAGTAGAAAACGTATCAGGTTTTGAGATGGCTGTGGGATTTGAAAAGAGAACAGTAACTATTGGCTTCCTACAGATGGCAGCATTTTACATTTTTCCAGATTTTTCGAATCTCTTGTACTGTTTTGGGAAGTAGCTAATTATGCTTTCCCCATCACTACCATCTGTTCTGATTTTTTTTCATTACAGAAAAATGACTATAACAGGTTACCCATATGTTAGCTTCTTTTCAATGTCCTTAAAATCATTCTTGAGCAGAACATCTTTACAGCACATAAATGCTGCAAAGTTCTATGGCTGCCTTATCAAAAGAAGCAGTATTACATTGATCTCAAAGCTTCCATTCTCATATCATGATATTCATGGAACATTTAATCTCATTTTATGGGGCTAATAAAACTTGAAGAACTGCCCATCAGAGACATTGCCTGATTCCTAGAGAGAGAGGGACTGGCCCAAGGTCATCCATCTAGCTTTGTGCCCAAGGCAGGACTAGAACTCAGGGTCTCCTGGTTTTTAGCCTGATGCCTTAACCACTACACCAAACTGGCTCTCTTCTCTCTTTAGTTTACTGGAATAGAATTAAGGTAATGATATTCTATTCCAGAAATACCCTATGACACGATTCATACTGAGTGCAATTAAGACTGATGTATTAGGAATGGGAAAGGTCATCTTGTTAAATTATAAAATGGTCAAAATAGCTGATGTTTTCAAGGAGAAGACAGATCAGTTGGCCAAGAGCTGGATCTGACCTAATATATTTGTTCTCCCTGTTTTGGAAGACATAATTTTGATTGTCAAGACACTTAGAATTTTTAAAATGACCAAGCTCTTTAAGAAATTTCTTTGAGTGCCTTAACTGAATGTTCTTGGCATTGCAGGCGGTTTGCATGCTGTCTCTCCATTCCAGAACCAGCTTGCTCAGAGCCATAGAAGACAGTTAATCTTCATTTTTAGCTGCCAATTCTAGGTTAATGATTGAGATAGCAGTTCTGCTGCAGAAGTTGGTATCTCTTAGTCTGTGCTTTCAGCTATGATAACTGTGTTAAATAAGTGCCAGGAAGCTTGCAAGCAGAACACTGAGTAAATAAGCAGAGCACTGAGCAGATGGTAACCCATGGTATGGTATTGAAATACTTAAGCAAATTCAGAGGTGGAATTGAGCTATCAACGGGTAACTAGAAGCAGAACTGACTTGTTGCTATTCAGACTTGGAGGAATCATTTATTGCATTAAAAAATAAAGGCTTTTGTGCAGCACTTTTTCTATCTCTTCAGAGATACATTATTTATTCACATTTTTAGTTCACAGAGTATATTCTCTGTGTCTGTGTATTTGTAGAAGGAGCTATGTAAAAGCATCTAGTATTTTTTCAACAATAAATCTTGAAAGTAATGGGTATTTTAATGTATGTCATATCTGTTTTGTCCTACATTTATTTTTTCAAAATAATTTTGAGTCCTATTTACAATTCTGAAATTTGTGTTTCTGTTTTATATGTTTTGCAAAAAATTATATGAGTCGATTATATGTATCTATAAAATACATATATACATTTATAGATACATATTTGTGGTACAGAATGAAGGTCCTGGATAGACTTTAAGTAATTGAGGACTTTGGTTCTTTGTGATTCAGATGCTCTAAATGTAGATAGAGGAGCATCAAGCTTGTTCATATTGACGCATGATAAGCTTACAGTCTGGGGCTTCTATCGGTTGGGCTTTCCTAAGGGGGTTGGTAATTTATTTGTATTGATTGTAACATTGACTGTTTACACTTTAATCTCATTTTCTTCTTTTAAGGTCGTTTCTTCCTTGACCTTACAGTAGATTACAGTAGAAATGTATGTAGCTGTTCTGTATGCTGCTGACCTGCATATTAATTTATTGGCTACATTATGAAGTATTTCATTAATATATTTTTGTGTGTATTTTATACTTTTTTTTAAATACTGCTGATTTGGGAAATCATTTGTTGTAGTGGCTAGAGAACACATTGGAACCAATTTTTAGATTTAAATACTCAACTGAAACTTGGGAACAGGCCATAGTGTGCTTTTTTAAATTATTTTTTTGAAGATAACATTTATGGCAATTCCATAATTTATTCTTTGAAGTTAAGATTGATTGATGAATGCCTACAATATACTATGTGTTGAGTCACAGTAGAAGTACATAACCCAAATTTTAGGATTATATGTCCCATAATTCCTGAACGTGACATACAGGATTTGACTTATGGAAGTCGTAATTCTAACTCTTGGGGCATACGTTTGCATATCAGCATCACAGAACTAAAAATAATTCTATGGAACTGTGAATATTTTACTAAAATTTTATAAATCAGATGAGATTTGGTAAGCAATAAATTTAATTTTGGTACTCTGTGCGTGTCTTTTAGGTGAGGATGGGTATGAGACAATCTTTGACATATCACTCCCAGGGGAGTGTGCTATTCTGCACAGTTACATAGTGAATGTTGGACTGAATTATTTCTGTCCTGTTTCACACTAGAGAAATTCTGATCAAGGACATTACTATTTTTATTCCTCATTCCCCCCCCCCCCCATACTTTCCTTTGTTTCAGCAACGTGAATTGGCCACACAGAATAGGATCCTCACAAATATTAATGTCTTATTCTCTTATAAGGATAATATGAGAACAATGTCTGGTTTTGATGTGCTTGTGCTTGTAGTCTATGATGGCAGAGAAAATGAATCAGAATTAAATTAAAACCCCTGTTCAGTAAGTTTTATTATTTATGGTAAAATAAGATAATTATAAGAAGCTCCCCATTTACTTTCTGTTCTTTGTCTCTCATCATATCCATCCTGTTGTCAGTCTCCTACTCAGGGTTTCTAATCTACTGGGGAGGCTGCCATGAATTTCTTTTAAGCAGTTACCTAGTTTATAATCTTCTTTGCAAAGATGCTTTTATATGTGGCTCTTGCTTTGGGTTACATGGTGCACAGGTTGTTGAGTTTTTTGTTTTTGCTTTTAACAGCTGTTGTAAGGAAAATGTGACTTACTTTCTGATTCTTCCCTAGATCCCCAGTTTAATTAATTATCACTTCTTAGGAGCCAAGGAAGTATTAAGATGCATGAAGGCTGAGGCTGCCTAGTTGAAAGAGACTATTGTGAGTTGAGTTCAGTTCAAGATGGGAGGGCAGCTGAATTCATTGCTTCTCAGGAGTGTTTTTGTGAGAGGAACTCACTTTTGTTCTCAAGGATAATGCTAGGGGATGGCTAAGTCTGGATGGCTTGAAAAGAAAAAAGAATGCCTCATAATTTATAAATTATTTATCATTAGTTCTTATAGAAGTATTTGATAGCAACACTGAAGTAAAATGGTTGATTAGATTAATAGCCTGAATATCAGTGGGAGGGGGTTTAATTCCTTTTTCATGTTTTGTTTGTTTCCTTCTTAGATATTTATTATGGGATCTAATTGGAATTGATAAGTATTGTTTCTTAACATTTCTCTTTGAGTAGGCAATACAGTATGCTACATCAGAGAGAGGATTCAGTGGTTTAAAATGAGGCCCCAAAAGATTTACTTTTTACTTTTATCTGTTTGAGTTGGAAAGCATCAAGCCATGTTAGTCTATGGTAACCACAGCTTAACCAAGCCACGGCTACCATAGGGCCCGGTGGCAGCACTCCATGCATCTGATGAAGTGAGCCTTTTAATAAAATGTGTTAGTTTGAAAAACTACTACCAGACTTCTTCTGATTGTAGGAGTACTGGGAAAGGGTTATCCTTTAAAGCCCTTAACATTTATGTATTATATTTTAATATGGCCAATACGTTGTTCAAAACTTTATATAAATCTCCATTAGACTGCATTAGTTTTTATTAATTACATTTTTATTATAACCATCCTCCAATGAATTCCCAGTCATCAACATAAATTCTGTTTCCTGTGGTGAAATAGGTTGGACTGAGAAATAGTGACTTGTCCAAGGTCATCTAGTGGACTTCATGGTTGAGTGAAGATTGAATTTTCCAAGTCCTTCATCACACAGAATATTTCAAATGTTAATATAATGAATAAGCATTAACCTACACACCTCATTTTGTGCTGCCCTGAGTTCCAATCAAAAATAATATGTCTGTTCAAGCATCCGTTTATATAATATGGAATATTTACATAAAGTAAGAATATACTTAAAGATTATTGCTAATAAAATGTGGGAAAGTAAATGTTTTCAGTTCTACAGAAGACTGAAAAAAGTCACTTTAGAAATGTATGTTCAAACAGCAAAATAATGAAACAGAGCATGTGGAGATTACATGCTTCATTCCTAGTACATTTAAATTATCACTTATGCCATTCTTGATATCTGTAATTGGTGAAAAACTTAAACATAGCAATATTGACTCTTATAATAAACACATTGTGATAATTAAAACTGAGAACAGTTCAGTTATTATTTTGGTTCAGCTCATTAGCAATTCAGTAGCATTGCACATTTGATTAAATGTTGATTTAATAGTCAAATAAGATTTGGTAATGGCAGTATATATCTATCAATATTAAAATTCTTGATCCACTGCATCATTTTTGCTGAAGTAGAATAATTGGATAATCATCTGTTTAAATTTTTGTGAACATCTTTCCTTTAATTTTTGCAAGCTTCTTGGAGTTCTTGGCTTATCCTAAAATATTCAGATTGTGTGGAGAGTGTACCAAAGTAGAAAAAACTCTTATTTGAGCGCTTTCCTTTCCAAAACCTGGAAAGCTGCAGGGTTAATAACAGGATTGTGAAGGAGGTACACGTGGACATATCTTCATTTTCCTCTTAACACCATTCTAAATCTTGAGGAAGGATTTTGCAATACTGTATGGCTAAGAAATAACTATGCCTCTAGTGACTCTTTTGGAAAAAGTTTTGCTATCTTTTTTTAAAAGACATTTTTCCTAAAATGTAGCAAAGCTAACTGTTCTGACAGTTAACCATTGGACATTGAGATGTGTGTGTTGTTCATGCTCACCAGAGGAACTGGTCATCATTTGATACATGCTCTACCTATCTTACATTGTTTTCAACTCTTACGTGTGATTTTGTAAATATTCACGCCTCATTTAGTGCAAATATTAATTTAGTTGCTTCATGTTAGCATTGTATAGTAACTGTGGAAAGAAAGCTAGTCGCCAAGAATTCCTTCATGAGGAAAATGAAGGTTTCCAGGTTTTGGAAAGGAAAGTGCTCAAATAGAGTTTTTCCTACTTTGGTACACTCTCAGCACAATTCATGGAAAATTGAATGTAAAAAAAATTAAACATGAAGCTTCTAAGCAAATAAATCTTAATTGATAAGATAAGCATTGAATATTAAAAATCCCTTTTTCATAATTCAATAATATTTTCATTATTCTGTCGGTCTTGTACTACTTGCCTCCCTGCTAAGATGGCAATGTATTTAAGCCTTTGCACTGCTTACTATTTTTATTCTGCTACTTTTAAGAGAAGTTCTTTCCTGAAGGTAATTAATCAGAGAACGTGCACTGTCTACCCGTTTACATTGCTATAGTGAAACAAAGTTGGTTGAAGCACAAAAGGGGAAAACTATTTTCAACATTTAGTAAATGTTTGTATCCTTTGGAATATGTAACACATAAATGCCAAATAATACTACTGCAATTTCTTCCAGTTCCCTCCTAGAATAATTGTACGTAGGGAGCCTTTACTTGCACATACGCTACCCCAAAGCTTTGAGTCTATGTGGCCTCTCTTGGAAAGGACTGAGGTGGCCCCTGCTGTTAGTGTTTCTTTGGGGAAATGAGAATTCCTTTCAGTGTCAAGCCAAGACATTGCTTAGTCTTCCTTTGAAAGGGCAGTCTGACTTCTTGAATCTCAGCATTGTGCTACAGGCATGCCTTGCTGAGCACATTAATAGCATGCTTAGCATTGTTCTCTGCAAAAATTGTGCATCACTGCAAAGAGAGAAAAGAGATTATGCTTTCAATTAAAAAATCCTTCACTTATCACAGGAATATTATTTAAAATAAGCCATATATTAAAGCCATATATGGGAATTGTAACTTGACGTTGGTTTTAACAAATCTGTGAGTGAGTGAGTGAGTGAGTGAGTGAGTGAGTGAGTGAATGAATGAATGAATGAATGAATGAATGGAAAGATGGAGTGTACATTGGTATTTATTTGTTGTCAGACTTGTATGTGATAGAAATTGGTAGTTAAATGTAAGATTGGAAGGCAGGATGATTTAAAGGAAATCCTCTGCATTTTAGTAACAGCCCAAAAGAGCAAAATATAAGGATAAAGGGGAAGGGACCTTATGATTTATAAATACACACAAAAAAACCCAGGTCTACAGACATTTTAGGGCAGAGCTGGAAACATGCTGATTATGAAGATTGTCCTTGATAGGAAAAGAAGGAGATGGGTTTAGAAAACAACTGAGCATCTCACGGTCCCAGGCAATAAAAAATCATATTCCCAACAGGCTAGGATGAGAAAAATCTTGCCCATTAAAGCATCTACCTCATATTCTGTCCTGTAAAGGATTTTGAAGATCCCATTAAGGTAATGCCAAGGGAAATGATGTACAATTATTGTACTCATCCTTGTGAAGTACAGTCTGCAGAGGAAGGAGGAACTGTTGGTTTCATGAAAGAAGTGGGGTGGGGGGAGAGAAAAGGAGAATCTGTGAATGAGCATTGAAGCAGAAATCTCCATCTTGCTTCCATGCAAACATGAACAAAGATTGGCTCCCCCCACTCTCTCCTCACATTGTAACTGGCTGTTGCAGGCACAGCATTATGTTTCCGATGGAGGCTTTCAGGTTCAAGGACTGTTAATGGTTTCTAATTGGTAGACGTTCACTGCAACGGGGAGCTTGCTTTTAAAAGAAGAAACAAAGGAGGGGTGGCAGGAGGATGAACAAAGTTAGTAGGAATTGTAAGAACTGTTGGGGAAGCTCTGGAATTTAGTTTCTGCATGATCCCTCTTGCTCTCTATGGAATCCTGGAGTGAGCAAGGCATTTCCTACTGAAATGGGGGTGCTTATCAATACAAAGCTCAAAGCCTTAATACAGTTTTTCAAGAAAAAGAGTAAGTAGGCATGTTTTTTTTTAATCTGTTTAGATTTTTGGCAGAAGCATTACAAAAACATTAAGTAGCCTGCTCTTGTTTCTCCAACTGTACATAGTGTTGTTTAGTTTACTGTATTTTGATATTGTGTAGAGGCAGCTTATTAAACAGTGCCCTAAGCACCTGCTGTAGCCTTTGTTGTGCTTGCAAAGTTTTGAATTGCCACTTGCTCATTTTCTTTTGTGTGCCTGAATTACCATGGAAAAAGGAGAAATGCTTTCTGCTGCAACCCAGCAATAGTAGTGCTGAAAGAAACTTAATACAAGCGAGAGTTTACTGTATGGATATGTTTAACCAGCTAAAGTCTTGTAGAGCCCTTAGCTCCACGCTCATGCAGAACCACTGCAGGATCCCTTTGCTTTGCTTTGCTTTGTTGCTCTACCCAAACTTGTAATAGATATTTCAAGGGTTTCAATCTAGCATGATGCTCAAGCAGACGATGACATTTATTTAAGACAACAAATTGTTCTGAGTTTAACTTGCTAGTGGTATGCATATGTATATTTTTAACAAAGCTATTCTGTGTTTAACTCAAAAGGAAACTTAGTGGCAAGAGTAATGCTCTTAGCATTTGTGTGGCAAGCCTAATTTAATTCTGTATTCGGCATCTGCGACTTTCTCTCTGACTTGTTTTCTCTCTCACGGTTATTTCGGTTATTTGGTACAGTCTTCATTATCGGTTAAGACTGAAAGTGATTGACGTGTCAGGTAGATGGGTCACCTTTCTGTTCATTATTTTGGGGGCCTGTGCTTTCTTTAGAAAGACTAGAGAAAGCAGTCATGCATTGTGTCAGCATGATCTACCTTGCTGCATGAGATGCTCCTTGTAATATATAGTGCAATAAATGAAGATGACCTTAGAATTCCTCAAGCAGATCTTGCTGACTCCCATCAGTAGGATGTGCATGAAGAACTCTAAGGGCAAACCGGTCATATTCATATGCTTGCAAAAATATTGGAGCCACCCTGAAAGGGAGGACTTTTTCTGTAAGGTGAATTATCACAGTTGGTTAATTTGTTGTGGAAAAACGTGGACAGGTTTCCCACTAATGGCGGTGTTATTCACCTGTATAACTTCTCAGCATACATTCCATTATAGTGACGCAGTCGTTTGTGCTTTGTTCATAAAGTGCAATAAGAAACAGCTGCTCAGTTCTGAGTGCGCCTCTAAGAGGAATACCATCCAACATTTGGTCAAGTGAATTAGCTCCTTTTCTGATTTCGAGGGGTTGATAATTTTCAAAAGTCAGGACTTTGTAAAATTTTATTCATTTGTTTGAGTACATATATACACACACGCATGCATACATACATACATAAACACACATTATGATTAGCCATTTATTTAATAACGTCTTCACATTAAAAATCACAGTTTGTATCCACTTTTGGATTTTTGTGAGGGGCACACCTACACTTTTTTAGTACCGTGTGCAGCCCTGGAGTCTCAGATTGTGCTCCTCTATTTTAGCATACCATGAAGATAAAGAAAGCACTTCAAGAAAGTGTAGTATCACCCAACGAAACACAAAATTCCAGAACTCATCCTATATGAAGACCATATGGATGCAGAATTCAGGCTACTCATTACTGTATTTAGACAAGAAAATGTAGTATTTCTAAATCATTATATAAGCAGCATCCTTTTAGTTTCTTCTTTGATCTTTATCATACTATTGCCTTCCATAAGCTCTTTATATAATCCATCTCCATCAGATAGTTAAGAAACAGAAAAGAGAACAATGTTCTGTTTCTGTGGCAGGGCTGGATGGAAATCTCATTTGAGCTTTGTTTTCCTGGCTCTAGCTGGCAGTCATATTGGCTGAATTCTAATAACTATGGGCTGTCCAGAACCTCTTTTTTGGGGCGGGGGGAGGAGGAGGGTGGAGCTAAATGTCCTACATCCTTTTAAAATGCTGAGATATAGAAAAGGATGGAGCTGCTTTGCCTCCCAAACCATTCCCCTGAAGGTTCTGTCCCCATCTTCTCACCTGCCTGTTCTAACTAGGAAAAAAATATATTTTTTCTTCCAAATTTCACATTGGGAAAATTAATCATTGAAGTATTTCTGCCTCAGGTCCTGCTGGAAGAAATTGGTAAGGATCCTGCAGTCTTTCACAGCACAGAAGCCCTTATACTTACAACTGCCCTGCTGGCATCTTCTAGAGGGAGGTGCAAATATTGTTCCTAGCACACTTGAGCAGTGTGGGAACAGGTTATCTGGAGGATTTAATTATCCGTTTAATTCTCTCTCAGCTTGCTGTGTTCAATATTGGAAGCACTGCTGTGCGTCTCACACTTTTAGGAGATGATTGGGATGAGGCAGGCAAACTTCTGACTCAGGGGCATCTTTAGCTTGGGAAGCCCTCATGGAAGTTCCCTTTCATTTAGCCTTCAGACAAGCTGTTCTTTACAGACGTTTTAAGGTGGACTAATTTTTTTTCTACCTGTTTTAACATTACATTCATCTGCCCTTGTAATATGCTACTCTTTTGGATCATTTTGTAATTATTTATTAATTATATTTATAAACACTGAATCCTTAAGGACCCTAGTGGTTTACAAGATAAAATACACAAGAAACATTATACAATAAAAGCACACAAATAAAAGGTCCACATACCAATAAAAACATAGAATAAAATGAAATTACCAAAGCCAAATTGTAACCAAACCAAGATAGAATCAGCTCAAATGTCCTCTGGATGTTTTGAGCAGCTTCCAAAAGTCAGACAGGGTGGGAGTCAGAGCCTTCTTCCTGGGTCAGAGCCTTCTTTCTGTTTGTGGAATTCCTTGCTCAGGCAGAACGATCTAAATACTCCCCTCTAGTATTTTAGCAAGTTATTCCAGAAGTTTTTTTTACATCTGTCCTGGGTTATATTTTCCTTCTCCAGGGAAGCAGATGACTAGACATGCACAGACATGCAGAGACAACCTGGGAGGGACCACAGAACAGCTGTGCTAAGACTTCCAGAGGAGCTGGCCACCTCAATACTTCGCTTGCACTAATACATTTTGCAACATATCCTTTCAAATTACAACCCTACTCCATTAGGCTTGTACAACACTATTGCACATCTCCTGAGATCAGAATGGGCCTTACTATACTATGTTTTTGGAAGGGTGTTAAGGCCTGGCTCTTCCAAAGGGCCTTGGGAAATGATTCGAGCGTTTCATTTGAGGTGTGTTATTGCCTGCTGCTGATTGTGCTGATGTCATGTTTTGTTGTTTGTTACTGTATTGTATTCATGGTAGGTTTTTTTTTTTTTTTTACTATATCTGGAAATTGTAAGACACTCAGTCACCTTCAGCTAGAATTGCATATTAGCTGCCCCAAATAAACACACAAGAAAATAAAATATAAAATATTTTTTTAAACATCACATGAATGTTTTACACCGTGTTTTGACTGTTGAACTATGTTGTAGCAAACCATATAAAACTTTTCTACAGGGAAAATAGAGTGAGCAGTTAAAATGGCTCCCTTCTTTTCTACAAGTTTCTCAAGTGATGTTATTCTTTTATTAACTTTTAATGTTTAACACAGCATTAAATTATCTTTGTCTTTCTGCTCTTTTATAGCTGTCTCCAATCTAGATGAAGAGAGTAGATGGACAGTTCATTACACTGCACCCTGGCATCAGCAGGAGAATGTCTTTTTACCATCCACAAGGCCACCCTGCGTGGAGGAGCTGCATCGTCAAGCCAAGTTGAATCTGAAGTCCGTATTGAGAGGTAGGAACTTTACAAATATATGTCCAGTCAGTAAGATTACACCTATGCCAATTTTTGTATCCTTAAGGGCTCATTTATCTTTTCAAAGTCCCTAGGTTCTCCAGATTCACCACCAAAATTCATCAACAAACTCATTTGTTTTCACTAATGTGTTTGGGGGACAAAACAGGTTTGTTATGCCACTTTGAAGCCTAATGCACAAATGTTGTCTTTAATCCCTCTCCAGAACCTGGGAAATGAGAATTTCCTGTCTTAGAATAACCAGTAAAGAACGAATTCAGAATATAGAAAAGGCACAGGTTGCTCAGGAACTCTTATGAGAAATGACTAATTCAAATTGGTTCACTTCTAGCCTGATATTTATTAAATTAAATGTATTGACGTCACAGAATTAAGAAGAATGGTAGCCACTAAAGTATCCCAAGAGTGAGAAGATGGTCTGAAATATCCAGAGAAAATAATACGTATTACTTCACTATCAAGAACATAACCTGACAGCAGTTCTTTCAAGTAGCTGAAAGTAGATGTTCCTAGATTTATGTTAACCATAGTCACTATGGATGCAAATATAATAGTGAACCATAGTAAAGGATAGAATTTAATTAATAAATTATAATTATGCAGTATTTAAACATATACTTCAGCTAATCCTGATATATTTTGGTAGGCCTTGGTGACAAAGACAAAAATCATACTTGCTCCCAAACCTTGTCCGTCCTTCCTTCCTTCCTTCCTTCCTTGGGCAGTAAGAATCTCAAGTATTTACAAAATGATTAGAGGAATATTACACCATGCCATATTTTTTTCTATAGTAAAAGTTTGCCTGGAGAAGTAGCTATTTAAATTAGACTGGTTGGAATCACCAAACTGCCTCTGCTCACTGTTTTTTTTTTTAATTATTGTTAAATAGTAAAAAAATGTACATTGAATAGTGATTATACAGTAAAGGGAAAAAAACTAAATATTTTGTAATAGTTAAATAAACATAGCAGAAAGAATAAACAAAAAGAAAATAGCCATGTAAGTATAAATATCTATATGAAATTAATTCAGTTGTTAAGTTTATCATTAAATCTGGATCATATAGTGCTGCTTGAGTTCCGTTGCACTGAAGTACACAAAGTTTCTCAGTAGCAGCATTCAAATTCTCTTGTCTAGCTCTGTCTAGCTGTAGAGTTTGTTTTGTATGTGAATATTAAAAGCATGAAGTTAGAATATTAGGCACTACTGTTTAAAAAATTCATTGCAGGCAAGGTTGTTTGAATAGTTTAATTAATTTTTAGTATAAGGGGAGAAGTTAGTAACCTGATATAAAATATTTAATATAAAAATATTAACTGTCTTGCTTCTAGAAGTATTCAGTTGTATATTTTTTTACTTGTTTCAGTGCTCAATATTAAATGACATAAAGTCTTATAGATTTTAGCTGGATCAACTGCTGCCCTAAACCCAGTATGGAAAATGTGTTCCTAAGTGAAAATCTCTGTGCTCTGTAATTTCTCACCTCACATGATAAGAGTTGCTCTCAAAAGTGCTTGACAAGAATAGAAATGCTCAAACACTTGTTGCTTGGAGTGAAGTGTAGCAGAATGGGAAAATAATATGTGGTTCTTCAGCTGCAGTCAGAAAAAATGGAATACTTCCATACAGAGTTTTTAATGCTGCAATCAAATGGTATTGTGCAGCAATTCCACATTTCCTCCTCAGTGGATTTTCTCTAGAAAGAAGAACAATAACAAATTATTGGCGGGGAAATAGGAGGGTTAACAATGGAGGGCACAAACAATATCTGGACCTTCATAAAATGTTGTGAATGTGGTAGGATGTTAGAGGTGCATATATTGTTTAACTCTCTTCACTGCTATTTACTATATTTAGAGAAAAATGTTACATCTCCACATCTGTCAAAGGTGCTCTTTTAAAAGTTACAACCTTCTTGTATGCTATTCCTTACTTTGTATTTGATTGTGAGTTTAGTATGTATAGAGGTTAGAAGGTTGTAGAGTGCATCCATATTTCACAGACAGACTTCAAATCCCATATGGGTACTTCCCTCTTGCTCCTCTTCTGCCCCTATGCCTGTGTCCCAAGGATTCCTCTAGAGGGTCCCCAGCTCTCCAGAAGTAATCTGGGGTTGCAGGTGGAAATGATAAGAAGATTCTGTTCTGTTGCTGGATGCTATTCCATGAACAGAAAGAAACTCTGGAGGTAGAGTCTACAAACTGAGCTGAACATCTGGTGACTTCATGGACATGAATGTCAAGTGTTCTTGGCAATGGTATGTAAAAGGTCTTCCAGGATGCTTTTTCAAATCTGAGTTTACTACCTACAGTTCTGGAATTACCTGGTGGACTTCCATCCCAGTGAGATCCAGGAATCAGCCAAGGTCAGCTAGGAGCTTCTAACTGTTAATTTTTATGACTAACTCTGGAATATGTGTGCTTATTTTTATTTATTTATATGTCACATTTATATAGCTGCCCATCTCACATAAAGCAACTCTGTCAAATGTCAAATTACTTTTGTGTGTAACAGTGTATTGATTGCTATTTTCTACTCCTAATTCAAGCACAGCTGCAGTGTGACTTTTTTAATTTGCTTATTCAGCATTGAAGACAAGCTACTCTAATGCTGTAAACAAAAGGTAGAATAGAAGAAAATGATTCCTCTGTGCTGATCATCCAAATTGAAAGTACAATACATGTCCACAATTAAATACTTCCTTTCTCTCATTCTCCCAACCAGAGAATTTCAAGGAAGTGACTGGAAAACAACAGTTGGCATGAGTGGAAAACCCAAGAGCCATAACGGGGGCACAAAGCTGAACAGCCTTTGCAAATGATATTTGTTAACAGGCTGTCACTAGGGAGTGCTCAAGGTGATCCTCTCCATTTGTCTTTGGCTAATTTAGATATCTACACCGCTGTAGCCTCTCAGCATTAATGGATAATAAGGAGTGATTGCCTCAGTCATGCCTACTGACCTCTACATTGTGAAAATAAATGTAGTTAATTGTTGTTTGCATATATGTAATGTGCAACGCACACTTCCCAACATTTGTTGCTCAGAACATAACATGAATCATCCTATACCCAGTCCTCTCTGGATGACATTTGACAAGTCAATGCATATTAAGGAACTGAAACTATGATGAACCTTGAAACAAATGCTTTTGGTCCAGCAACACGCCCCCATTGTCATCTAGATATTATGCATACTAAAGAAATAAATCTTGTTCCTGAACCTTCCTCTTTGGCTATCTCTACAAATCCCCACCCATCCATTGTTCAGTTTCCTTCTCTGACCAGTTGATGGAATTTATGGCGATAGTTGCATTCAGTGGCCTTTCTCTGCCTGCCCTTGTCTTAGGCCAGGATTCAAAGAATTCAGCAGATGGTTTAGTGCTTTCTTGGAATGCTGGAGATGCAAGACCTGTCTCTACAGTACTTTATGCTAATTAGCTTAATTTATTTATTTTATTTAATTGATTTATAGGGCTGCCCATGTCAAATTCATTACTCTGAGTGGCTAACAATAAAAAGTAAATAAAAACAAATACATATACAAAAAAAAAAAAAACAGCAGCCAGGAAAAATCACAAAACAGCCATTAACGTTTGAAACAGTTGTAACATTTATTCTTTCACCATAATTGGGTTACATCCAACATTGCACTAATAGACTTCCATTCATGCAGTGGAATGTCATATGTCTCAGGCTTCCAGATTTGCTCCAAGGTATGCTCCAATTCTCTGGAATAGATTTGAAGGGGTTCTAGATGCAAAGAGTACTGGATCGGCAGCACTACATGTTCTTCTTATGACGATTATAATTGAGTACAGCTCATTGTCCCCAAAATGGGGATCTTCCCATGAATACACTTGGTCCTAAGAACCAAGAAGATGGCCAGTGGATGAATAAGCCACCCTTCATGCTTAAAAGTACATATGAATTTAGGATCTATATAAACAGTTTGCTGCAGTGAATGTGGATAGTGAGTTCAGTGTTTGAGAGGAGATTGCATCTTGTCATCCTGACCCAAAAGCTAATGGTAAAACAGATCTTGAAGAGTTCTGAGCAAGGTATCTGGATGTTATTTTGGGCCTTTTTTATCTGTTCGGGGAAAAGTAGCCACGTTTGTGTGCTTGGTTAGTATGTGTCTATGTAGTGCCTTTGTACCGAGCTGCTGAGAATTAAGTTATAACTATTATACGTCCTTGTCAAAAATGTAAAATTCAACTAGCCTTTTGTTTTGGCAATCTGCTTTGGGAACGCATTTGTTGGAATTCCTGACTCAGTTAAAAAAGAAAGAGGTTTTCTTTTTTCAAAACTGCAGTGAAGTATACTGTGGATAAAGTTCATGAACCTGCTTTATATTCCAGGCTGGGATTTCTTTTCAGCAACAGCCCAAGTGCTGCAGTTAGCATCTTTTAAAAACTAAGCTTGATATGAAACAGTCCTTGTGGCATATCATTTCTCCTGCTGATAGGCTTTTTTTCAAGTCTACAGAAATCAGTCCTGTTCCACTTGATGCAAACTTCATTGGCTGAGGTTTGCCATATTTAGACTGTTAGACAGAAATAGATCCTTATCAGAATTGAAAGAGTTTGCTTTTAAAATCCTCTTGTGATCCAGATTGCTGTTGCAATTATATCAGCCATCAGCTGCTTTGTGCTCCTGTATCCATTGTTAATGGATTTTGAAACCATTTTACAAACATTTATATTAATTTCCAACATTCATATAAAACAGAAGTGTAAGCTGTGATTTGAGAGGCTTTCAGATATACAGCTCATATGCAACAATGCCTTTAGCAGAGTAGTCTGATTTGCTTTCTTGTCTCACAAATCTGCATTAATGAATTAACTGGAAAACACTGAAGAGATTAGTGCTGACTAATCGTGTGATACAGTGTCCCATCCAAAGCTGAAGATGGGGAAAAAGTTTATGCATGATCTAAAAGCTATCTGCATATGGGGACCCAACACTTTTCAACAACTACCGACCAGTCGCCAACCTTCCCTTTTTGAGGAAGGTTATTGAGAATGTGGTCGGTCTGCAGCTGATGAGAAACCTGGCAGAAACAGGGGATGTAGACCCCTTTCAGTCAGGTTTTAGGCAGTCAGATCTAGTACTGAGACAGCCTTGGTCTTGCTTGTCGATGACTGGTGGCAGAGCCAGGATGGTGCTTGGGTATTCATTCTTGTGCTCCTAGATCTCTCAGCGGCTTTTGATACCATGGACCAAGGTATCCTTCTGAGCCAGCTCTATGGGTTGGGGATTGGGGGCACCATTTTATGGTGGTTTTCTTCCTTTCTCTGGGACCAGTTCCAGTCGGTGTTGTTGGGAGGGAAAGATCACTCCCTAGGCCCCTATTATGTGGAGTGCCTCAGGGCTCAAGTCTCTCTCTCCTTTTCAACACATACACGAAACTGCTGGGTGAAGTCATCCACTGGTTTGGGGTTTGGAATCATCAGTATGCTGATGATAGCCAATTACATCTTTCGATCCTGGGCCAGTTCCCATTGAAGGTCAGGAAGGCCCAGAACCTGGAGATGGTGATCCTGGAGCAAGAAATCAAAAGAAGGCCCTGCTCAGAGGAACGTAAAGGATAACCAGTATTATGGGGAGAAATATGTTCAGACAGAATTTAGAAGCTATTGCTAATCAGTTTAAAAAATAGGGTAGACAGCAATGAGCTAGACAGATTAATTCAGAATTTGCCAGCTTCATGGGTTCAATTGCATTGTCATGATAAAAAAATGTATATCTGTATATAAGCAGAGATGGGAAATCTGTCATTGGCTACCTTTCCTTGAGGAATATCTGTAAAGCATAATGGATGGGCCCAAAATGTGGGGCACATCACAAGGCCATTTCTTTCCCTATTTACTCATTTTTCTGGTACTTTCCTCCCTTTTTTTGGTTTGCTCAGTGGGAAAGGAAGGTTAAAGAACAGGAAGCTGCTTTTTACAGAGGGCTGAACCGTTGACTTGAGGAAAAGGCAAGTGGCAGCACATAAAAGAGCATGGCAGATCTTGAAAAACCTAACCAAGGCTGGACTGACTTGGGCCGTAGATGGGAGATCACCAAGAACTGAAATCCCAGCACTGTGAAATCTGGGAATTTGAAAAAAAAAAACCTGGAAAAAGGGCATGGCAAACCAATGCCGTGTTACTATCAAGAAAACAACATGCATTTGTCCTTGTCACCAGAAGTTACTGATCTACCTGAAGAAGTATTTACAAAGAACTCAAGTAGTTCATTCTACTATAAAGATTTGTCTTGGTTTAATCATTCAGCATTCAAAAGGTTTATTTTAAAGGTCTACTGTAAAAATAAAATAAAAATGATCACACATACTTCAGCACTAATTGACAGCTTAATTGCCTGTGCTCAGTTTACTAAAAAAATGCCCTCTATAGATTTAATGGAGAGTTCCTTAAAACGATGGACATTTAAAAAAAGTAAATAATCACAGAAGACAGGAGTGGTAATCTGGCATTGTTCCCCTGGACTACCTGTCTGTAGAAGAAATAATGAAATCTCTCATGCACTTTACGGCTTATGCTGTACCTGCTGTTAAAAACATTCCATGTGTGAGAAGTGAAATAGCTTCTTCCTCAAAAACATGATATTTGAATTAATATGAAATAAAGTTTTTACTGCCTAGTAGCTCTGCTATTAAAATGGCAAGGAAAATAGTCACCATAGTTAAAAGAAAATATTATCAGATCCCTGTTCAGTGAAAAACTAAACATGTTACCAAGAGACTGGGGATTGAGTTTGTGATTTATACTGTGGTTTGCGCTATTAGAGCAAAACTTCTCAATGTTGTATAAATGTAGTACCAGATATACCATAGCTGTATGAAAACTTAGGTTATGATATGTGAATTGTGTAAGCACATTTTCAAGATTTGATCTTGCAGCCTTTTCCCATGCAGATAAAAGGAAAATGACTAGCTTTTCTGCATTATTATTTATTCATTTGTATTTATATGGCCACCATCTCAACATCATGACTCTGGGTGGCTAACAGCAGTTAAAAAAAACAATGTCACAACAGCATCACAGTATCACAATAAATTCTGTAGCCCATATGAACAGACACTAAATATTCCACATAGTTCCAGATACATGAGAATGGGGGAAAGTGAAAACTTTGGCTAATGTGCTACATATATTGTGGAATCCCAGTATGTATGCAAAACAACAGTTCAGAATTTTGCCAAGTGAACAAACTTTCTTTGAAATAGAATGAATTGGGACAAACAACAATTACAAGGGAAAAAATACAAGTGGGGTGCTTTTTAAAAACAGGTTTTACAGTTCTGTAGGTGGCTTCCAGAACCGCGTAATCTTCATAATCTATGTAATAAAAGATTCTGCCAGTGTATCCTTTGCTGCTTGCAATATGCTCTTTGTGAACAAAGGCAGGCTTTGAAGGGCTTGCTAGAAGTTTTGAGTTTCCTGTATTATTTAAGTGAGATAAGTAACTAGGTAACATGATGAATTCAGGGGATGATAGATACTGATGAGAAAACAATCAAGCTTGTTATCTGGCATAATCCTGCACCTTTAATTTAATTGGGAAGTTTGGCATTATACTCTGTTGAGAACACTGCAATTAACATCTTTGTCAGATGGAATTCAGTTGCTGGTCTCAGTCAAAATGGTTTTATGTTTCAAGGAATTGGCTTACAGCATATTTGAATTTGCTTTTCTTTAAATCCCTCTGCTTGCTTGCCTGCTTTTTTGAAAGAATACAGAAACCAGATAATGGAGTGTATGAATAAACTGAGATTAGAAAAATCCCAAATTTGATTTGGTTGAAATTTTATAGGAGACTTGTGTGTGTGTTGAGAGAGAAAGGAAGAAATTATTTTCTTGTTTTTACCATTGTTAATAGGTATTACCATTTGGGAACTTGGTGCTTTTTTTGGGGGGGGGGGGGGGGAACATATAGGCCAGAATGCAAAAGTGTCTACAAGTTCCAGGAATCATGCCATAGGTTCTTCCACCTTAGTAAGGTGTTACAATGTTATAACACATCTAAAGGTAGTTCTCATTTAACAACCATTGGTTTAACAACAGTTTGAAGTTATGATGGCCTTGAAAAAAGTGCTTTACAACCTGTACTTGCACTTATGACCATCATAAACTGTCGCACCAACTCCTGTGGTCACGTGATCGTGATTTGTGACCTTTTTTTACAATGGTTTTTAAACGAATCACATGGTTTCTAAGTGAATCATGTCATTAAGCGAATTCCAGCCAAAATGTCCATTGGGGAAGCTGGATTTGCTTAACGACCATGTGATTTGCTTAACAGTCCTGGTGATTCGCTTAATGACCATTGTGAAAATGGTCATAAAATTGAGTCCAGTCATGTGGTGTCTCACTTAACAGCCAGTTTTCCAGTCCCTATTGTCATTAAGCAAGGACTACCTGTACAAAAAGTGCAAAGCCTGCATTGTGACAAACTTTGCAGATGCCTCTGCCAGCATATTTATTTCACTTCTGTATCAACAATGTAATCCTGATAACTATCAAATGTAATTGGAGAAGTTTCTACTTTGAATGATCCCACATATCTTTAAAGAACAGAGTAGTTCTTCATGTTCATACTCATTTTAAATTACATCTAAAGTGAGGCACTGTGTGTTTTGTAGTAAAAATTTAAACTAGGATAAATCCATGATTTCATATCTTGGCTTGTTAATTAACCAAAACTAAACCACAACTAGAATATCCCTGATTTCAGATATTATAAGATTTGGATTAATATATTGGGAGTTTGTGGCAGTGTGACTGCCTCTGAAAGCCATCTGCTGGTAGACTAGGAGACTTCCTTGTATAGTTTGTTGGTCCCTGTGAGAAGAGACCTGGATTGGATGGGCCAAAGGTCTGATCCAGCAGGCACTGCTTATGTTCTTATGATTCTTTAACAATAAACAACAGCAATAACCAATTTTTGATATAACAATAAGTTATATCAGAAAAAAGAAGGAAAGTGGTCTGTTCAGTACATACCAATCCAGCAAGCTCTGGCCACAAATCTGTAGACTTTTTGTTTTATTATAATTAAATTAAAAGCGATAAATATACCTGTGACATAGAGTTCTAAAAGAATAGTCTGATTGTTACTTCTGGCTTTTTTTGTTTTGTTAATTTTATTTTACTTCAAATATAACATACCTATATTATTTTACATACCTTAAGGTGAACATCCTGAAGGATCACTGATTGCTCTTCCTAGTAGACCTAATCTGACTCCGGGTTGAATTTTGTATCCATATGTCCAAAGTGTCAAGAGTTCTTTAAGCCTACCAGTGCTAATCCCAAGAAAATCGTGTTCCAAAGATTGATCCCCATGGTAGATGCAGTGCCAGGAAATTGCAACCCCACCGTGCTCTATTTAATATTTTGCCTGGCTTCTTCAGACAAGGTGTGGTGCTTGTATATGGCAGCTCAGCAGACCCTTTTTGAAGGTTGACTGTTAATGTTCCAGATAATTTGCAATTGACAAGTCATCCCACCTTCGTATTTGTGGGACTGTTAATGGTGCTAGATATTTAATGCTTTAAAAACTTTATTCAGACTCCACAATCTCTTACTGAAGTATTAACTCTCCTGACCCTAACAACTTTTTGCAGCTTTTATTTTACTTTTTTAAAAAAAAGGGGGGGGGGGAGACTCAATGAAAACATTTTCTTAATGTTGTGATTTTAATACTACAGTACAGGTCTTTTATTTTATTTGGGGTGGGGCCCTACATTGGATTGATACAATATTTTTTCTTCAACAGAAGTTTTAACTGTTGAATCTATGTATCTAGATATGAATGAACGTATCAAAATACATAATGCTTCTATAGCGCTTTTTTTGGAAACCTGCTATAATCACTTTATGGCCCATATTGTAGTGAAAAAATTAATTTTTCAGACTTTGAAAAGTAATATTTCTTCCTACCTACCCCTTTCCAAAACCTGGAAAGGTAAAAGAAGCAGTTGGATTAGGCAGATCAGCACGCTCATCCAAATCTTGACGGTTTTATTTTCCCTTATGTTCCGGCGTCTGTCATTCTTCAGCAATGTTTCACTGAATATCAATTAAGAAAGGAGGCAGAGATTGAAAAGTAATTATACAAAGGAGGAGATTTTAGCCAGTTTTAATGTAAACAAGTTGTTGATTGGAATGTATGTGAAAAGATAATTCAGTTCTAGTCAGTTTTTCCATCTTAGCAATTCCTGTGTATTCTGAAAAATACCAGATTAAATATTAGTTGGAATGAATGATGTTGTTGTTATGGTTGCTTGCACAGTCAACCACATGTTTAGACTGGATTTGGCATTTTTATTATCACCACCACCACCACCACCATTATTATTATTATTATTATTATTATTATTATTCACAACAACGTGAAATCATAGCTGCCAGTTCTTTAGCTGGTGTTGGCCTCATTTGCATCGAGTTCTTTCCAGGAACCCAGGATGTTGCAATGTATTGGCATACTATGTGTGCGGATCCAAGCAGTGTGGCCTTTTGTAATGAACAGATAGAAATTTTGTCTATTATTATTATTGCTTTGTTCTCTTGCATTACTACTGAGGGGAAAATGTCACAGTAGCTTTCCTTTCCCACATGCAGAGAAGTTAGTTCAATAGTCTGTGCCAAAGCTGATTAGCAGATGGTGCCTTACGAGTGAGTAATATCCTACTCAGGTTTTAAACATATTATGAACATCTACTAGACTCAAGAATGAAAATCCCTCCTTCCCTTCTTGCACTAATAACCTTTATCTTAGCCACCTGCTCATCTAGACTACACTTTACATTTTTGTTGATCTATTTAACCAATTCTGTTTCAGGCATATATGCAAGCTTGTTACATATACTTGAAATAATTTTATCTTTTCATTATTTTTGTTTTAAATATATTTTGGTAGTAATTTGCCTATGTCCAGTAGATATTCTCGAAATATCAGCATGGATTGCTACATAAATCCTGACTGTATTTCATACAATTGGAAAGATGGGCTTGAAAATATATGCTTTGTACCATCTCAGGCAGTAGGTAGAATAGGAGTGGGAAGAGTGGCCTTGCCCATCTTCAGAATTCGCAAATCCAGAACATATTAATTAACAAAACATACTCAAATGTGCTTGACATATGGAATGTATCCTTCATTCTATGCAAAAGATTTAAGTCTCCTTTATGCAAAGCTTATTATTTTTAATTTGCAGAGCAGAGAAAGAATTTGCAATAGCTGAGGGTGAGGTGTTTTAGTCTCATACCTCTGGCCTGTTATGCCACATGGGGATCATAGTAACACCTGCGTAAACCAGTGACTTTCTAAAATTATACATCTGTATCTATAGATATGGAGAGCCAGTTTGATGTAGTGGTTAAGGCATCGGGCTAGAAACCAGGAGACTGTGAGTTCTAGTCCTGCTTTAGGCACAAAGCCAGCTGGGTGACCATGGGCCAGTCCCCTCCCTCAGCCCTTGGAAGGAGGCAATGGCAAACCACTTCTGAAAAACCTTGCCAAGAAAACTGTAGGGACTTGTCCAGGGAGTCACCAGGAGTCAACACTGACTCAAAGGCACACACACACATCTATAGATACAGATACATAGATAGGAAAATAAAGCCATTAGGCTCCTATTCTCTGATGACCTTCTTTTTCAAATGGACATTTCCCATGAAAGAGTTACAGATGAGTAAGTTCTCCTTGGGACCATTTTCTCGTTTGGAATTTATGTGTAAAGCAACAACAGTTATATCTTTTTTTCTTACATTTCCTCCACCACGTACAGAATGTGACAAACTTCGGAGAGATGGCTATAGAAGTTCTCAGTACTATTCTCAGGGTCCAACATTTTCATCCTCATTGAACACAGTCTATGGAAGTTACCAAGAGGACTATGAAGAAATTGAACAAAAGGTGAGACAGCAGACACTTGAAAAGATAATGGAGAACATTGCAGAGATTTTTACAAGTCAAATAAATGCACAAGATACAGATGTAGGCTGTTCCATATTTGAAAATGATAACCTAACTTTTAAAATGTACTGGTCTTGCTTGAGTTCTGTAGAATGGTTTAATTTGCAGAGGAAAATTACAGTGCAAACACAAGCTTCAAACAAAAACTCTGATTTAAAAGCTTCAAACAAAAACTCTGATTTAAAAACTGGTTAGGTTAGGTTTTTCTGCTTTTATGAATGAGTAGAAAGTAGGACCGTTGTCCCCTTGTAAATACCCTGGCTTTGTAGTGTTCACATGGTCCCATAGAAGTTGCCATAAATAAATGACAAGACCACTCCTGTATTGGCTTTTCCTTGTTTGCACTTTGATATGCTCACTGTGGATATAATGTGATTCTCTTCTTTGTTCTATTACTTGTTTGCATTGTTTGTGTCACAATGAGCTGATAACACCATCTCTTTGTTACACCTGCCCCTTATGCAGCATTTAGTTAGTTCATTTATATGTCATGTCCTCCCAAACAACTAGCCAGCCTGTGGCAGTTAATAAAAGAACAATGAGAAGCATCAAGGCCAAAATAAACTCATCCAAGGTAATCTACAGTCGTCATAAAATTATCAAAACCATAAACAAGCAAAAAAGCACATTACATCAAGCTATAGTGATGGCACCTCCCTCGAAAGATCTGAGTGATCTTTCCCAGCAATTTCATAGATATTAAAGGCCAGGATCCAATCCAATCCAATCAAACCTTTATTGTGGTCATAGACCAGCATAAGGAGGGTGGGATACACTCATTTTAAAAAGCACAGAGCATACATCAGGGTAAAAAAAATCTAAAATAAATTGCGAAAAGCTAGAAGATATTTTCTCTCAGTTGCCTGACAACTCATAGCATCAAGCCACAAATAATCAGCAAATGGAAGAAATGCCTCTGCCTTTAGAGCCCCAGCTCCTTTTCAGTTTTCATACATAAAGATAAACAGATTGACCCACCCAGTGGACTTCAGAGGATGGTTACATGTTCTCAACCATTGATGTTTGTCAAGTATTACCGCATAGGTGTTTGATCCTGAGCAGATGTTGCCTGTGGCTGAGATGTGTTGTCTTTGTTGTTGTTAATGATAAGCCACTTGTCCCTAGAAGATAAGGTTGCTAGTTACCCTTAGTCATAGTCTATGATAGTCATATGTGAGAAGCACTTAGAGACCTCAGTGAAGAAAAATGGGTTGATTATCTGTAACTGTGGCTCTTCGAGAGATCAACTGTGCATTCACACAACCCACCCACCTTCCCCTCTTTAGTGACTATCCTGGATAAATGCTGGTGGTTCTTGTGACTGCTGTCTTGTCTCAGGGAACTGAGGGGAAGTAGAAGAGAAACCTCAAGCATGAACCGTAAAACTACTTTCCTGCCAAAAATTTCCTCTCTCTTGGAAAATTCCCAACAAAGACTCTGTGAATGCACAGATGAATATTCAAAGAGCCAACTACAGGTAAGCAACCTGTTCACCTTGTAAGACCTTAGGTCAGTGTTGTCCAAACTTGGCCACTTTAAGATGAGTGGACTTCAACTCCCAGAATTCCCCAGCCAGCATGGCTGGCTGGGGAATTCTGGGAGTTGAAGTCCACTCATCTTAAAGTGGCCAAGTTTGGACAACACTGCCTTATGTAATACACAGTGTAGTAATTTTGCTTGAAAGTTGCAGTAAACAGAATGGGTCTGTCTTCTAAGAAAAATATTGCAAAGCTTTTTACTATAAAAATATTTTAACTTTTTATTTTTAGGTAATTTTTCATTAAAGGCATATCACCACATTCCACTAATAATAGTACTTATAAATAAAATTTTAAAATCTAATTAATATGCCACATAGTATACTTGTCATGCTAGCTTATATATTATAAATCAGTACAGGGGCTTTGGCACAAAACAGTAGGTTAAAATACTGAATGGAAGGCAGGGGTAGGATCTTAGTTCCAAAACCCCAAAACATTATTTTGAATTTTGTTTTCAGCTTCAAGCGTTAATTTTACAGAAGGCAAATCATTAACTCATCCCTCCCTTCCCTCTCCCTTTAGCCAGCTTGCCCATTCTAGCAACCTTCTCTGTGTATCAGTTAACATTCCCTCCCCAAACGTGTGTGTGTTGCTCAGCTCCCACAGCTGCATGCTTTCCAACCTCCAAATTCCTGGCTTTCTGCTTTGTTCACAAATAGTTCTATTCATGTTGTACCTCTATTTCTCCTCATTCGATCTGCAACCAAAGGTAAAGACCAGGTCATTGTCCCGGGTGGATGTGGGCATGTATATTGCGGCAGCTCAGCAAGAACAACAGACAGGCCAGGAAGGTCATTTTATTTTGATGACTACCTGGGGAGGAGGTGTAAATCAAGAAATTCAGTGTGGAGAGGAATAGAGAGTGTTAATGTTCTGCAGAACCTTCCACCATAAAGTGGGTAACAACCTCTTGTTGGCCAAGAGCCATAGTTTACATTTGGGGATGGTTGAAGGCTGCAAAATAGATGGGGCCGCATCGCATGTGGGCAGAGGTGATTTCATGATCTGTTTAGTAAGTTTTCATTTTTAACTCTCATATGCCCATTTTGGAGCTTAGACTACAATTTTCATGTATTTTCCTCTTCAAAATAGGTAGAACTTGGGCCACCAGCTTTTAGCCTGGACCACAAAAAGAGGAGTTAGGCTGCCTGCAGCTCTGATGCTGCAGGTTATCCACCCCTGATATAAATGTTGGGCTGCTGTTCTCTATATCCTTTTAGTTAGCTTAGTACTGGTTAAAGGCTTAATAATCAAATGCTGTATACCAGTATCTCTTTCTGAGGAGGTACCTGACATAAGTGCAGCTGACTGAAAATTGTATGGCACGTACTGGTTGATATAACAATGGCAGCCATGTTCATAGAAACTCAAATCTATAGTACCTATGAACTGATAAATAATTTTCATATAATAAATATTCTGCATATGTTTTACCACATTTAAATGGAAATCTGTGAAATCACTTTATTGCTCTATTAACCTACCAACAGTATAAATTTAAGGTCTGTAGAAAAAATGCATTTTGTTGTGTTTTGCACCAGTGCATAACAGGTGGTGAATTGTCACCTCTTTATTGGAACAAGATCACCTTGTTTAATCAGTGTAAATTACGGTTCTTTTCTGAAAAAAATTCATGATTGTTTTGAAAAACAGAGGTAGGCCACCAGTAGTTCAGGAATGGTGTTATGAAAGAGCACTCACTACTCAAGACCCTTTTCTGCTTGTCAGAGAAGAAAACAGGGACTATTTGTTTGACTGATACAAGCATATTTGTATATTCCTATGAGTTTTGCATTGTCATTGTGTGCAGATATGTAACCCTTGGCACAGGTTGAGGTGTTCCTTGCAGAGCCCCGATTCAAGGAAAGACTTTGTTGCTGATTGCTAATTTAAGCACAGTTCCTACTTGTGAACACACTGAATTAGCTGATCCAAGTGATATTCTTTTTTTCTCTGTACCTCTCTTGCATTCATTATATGTTTTGTGGAAAAAGTGTGTTTGCATATAACAGCTTCTCTCTATTTTTAAAATCATGTGTACAGCTGTGATGTGTATACTGTGTCTGTTATATCTTTTTATATGTGTGTGTGTTTTCATTATTTTCTCTTTGCCACTCATTTGCTTTCTTTTTCTCTCTCACTCAACAGTCTAGTCTGTTAGGCTGCCTCCCTCAGTCTTGCTTAAGTGCCTGCTGTTGTTTGATGCCATGGACGATCAAGGTATCAAGCCCCCCCCCAGAATCATCCAGCTGTAATACCTGCAGCTTGATGTTGTTGTCACATTCGAGTATCCTCTTCTGAACTGTACTCTTAGTTTAAAATTTCTTTCTTCTGCTTTACTTCATGTCATGGGGAAAAACACTTTGCAGTAACACTAACTTCTCTTTTCCTCTTTCATATGTTATGTTATTTCTTGGCAAATTTAAACCTTCATTTTTTTGCTCTCCTGGTTTTTTTCTAATGGGCATTGTGGAGAGTTACTTTCAGAAAGGGTTGTACATTTTGTCATAAAACTGAATTGCCAAACTAACTCAAATACAAAACTTCCTTAAAACTTTTAATTTAGGAATGAACAGTGACAAATTCTTAGGGTCTTCCTAACTCTTGCATCTTACAGAAAGGACATACGCAGCTCCCAAGTCTTCTTTTTGGCAGTCCCTGAATTCTCTGAATGCAGTTGCCAGAAATCAACATGTTTTCCTGTCATTTTGAGACTTGAATGGCCCACATTGTAATGTAAACTATAAAAAGGCGTAAAGTTTTTTTCTTAAAAAAAAAAATCTGAAGTCCTTAGCCATCCAAAATTGTTCAGCATGGCTTCTGACCGCCAAAAGGTTGTCTATCCGTACCTTGTGAATTCCAGCACAAAAAGATGGCTTCCTGCAGTGGAGGGGTCATGGGCAAAAAATTATTTTGTTGTTGTTTTATACAGTTGTTGTGCTCTGATTGTAGATTTCACAGAAGAAAAGGTGGTGAGGAAGCTGTCTCTCAAACCTTTTCTAAACTGGTAATTTCTAAGAAAAAACATTGGTGTCAGTGATAAGAACAGCCCTGCTGGATTAAGTCAGTGCTCATTCTAATACATCATTATGTTTCTCACAGTGGTCAGCTATAGGATGCTCATACCAGAAAATGGAGACATATCTCTCTTCTATCATTGCAGAAGACTTATCAGTATGTGGAAGCGTACTGCCACCTTTCAATGGGAAATATATTGCCCCCACTGAATCTTAAGACTAATAGTCTTTGGTAGACACATCCTCCATGAATTTATTCAGTCCCCCTTAAAGACAATCGTTGAATTCTGTGGTAATGAATGAAGAAGCAGAGGACCACCAACCGGCTGGATTCATGACCGATTAACATACAGGTCCCTCCCAAATCCTTTAAAATAGCCAAGCTTGTGCTGTTGTTTGGAATAGATTTTTTTTTAAATTGAGCAGCTTTAAACTCTGAAAAAGAAGAATACAATGGCACTTAAACGTTTGTGAATTCTTTTGAGCTTTCAATATTTCTGCATAAATATGACCTCTCTTTATCTCGTTTTAGGACTTGTGTGGAGAACAGATCATGTTTTAGGTCATATTTATGCAGGAACATTGAAAATTCAAAAGGGTTTATGAACTTTTAAGCACCATTGTACAAAGATAAATAGGACTTTGATATATATGGTATGTAAGTTATATTGACATGGTTGCATTATGCAATGACTTTGGCATCAGAGAAGTTTTGATTTATAGTGATCCCCAATTAGAATATAGTTCTGTATGCTATAACACAATCCTTTCTTTGATTAGAGTATGCAAGACAGATGCACTTGGAAATCCATATCAAGAAAAGAAACTACTAGTATATGAGATCCTAAAGACAATTCTGTCTATATGTAAGAGAAAGTTTCTGAGTCTAGGTTGATTCCTAGTGACTTGAGAGTCCAAGTAGCTTTGCTGAATATGGACTTGGTTTGTTATTCCCTTCTGGGAAATGCTTCAGCTTCCAAGTCTAGCATAAAGCCCTGGGATTTCCTGGTGGTTTTCCATCCAAATATTAAGCATGTCTGATGCTGTTTACCTTTTTTTAGATCAGCTGAGGTTGGCTAGGTACTTTAGGTAAAAATGCATGTTGTTCAGTTGGGCATGCTCCGGTTGAATGTCCGTAGTGTTGCTGTGTAAGGGAATTAAATTATTAACTATGCATTATGAAATTAAATACAGGTAGTCCCCAGGTTAAGAACGCCCGGTTTAAGGATGACCCACAGTTAGGAACGGAGCCTATTGTAGCAAAATTCAAGTTAAATACACAATGATTCGAGTTAAATACACAGTGGTTCGAGTTCATTACACAATACTACTTATACAGTATTATACAATAATACTGTTCTGGTTTACATATAAATTTGATTTAAGGACAGACTTTGGGAATGGAACTCATTCTTAAACTGGGGACTACCTGTAAATGCAAAATACACAATTTCTTGAATAGAATGGTTCCACTTTTGCATTTTCTTTAGTTTCTGGAGTTTTTCTACCCATTAATGTGTAGAATTTCTGTGTAATGATTATGGACCTCTTCCTATTAGATTAGCTTAGCTGAAATATTCACTTACTTGTGAGCACTGGATTGATTGGTTACAAGACCCTGGAAACAGAAGCTAAATCTAGACTTCTTTTATGTTGTAATGATAGGGGATGAATGGGGTACTTTGATCCTACAGAAGGATTCCTGATACTAAGAAGTCCTTCATCTAGTTTCATTTCTTCCAATAATCTTATATTGGATTTAAATTTCAGTCTCCCAAAATATTAAGAATTCTAGAATTAAAGTTTTAGGTCATTTAATAATAGATAATGCCAGTGCACTACTTTAACTGCTACAAACCATCTACGTTTACATTTCATTCTCAGCTGAGATAGTACCGAAACTTTGTTTCTCAGCAATGTTCGGATTGGAATGACCTGCAAAAAACATTCCTATTCGCTAATCCTAGGACCGCAGGTGGGATTTGGTGTGCTAAAAGAAGTGGCTGCTTTGACTGAGTCAAAATACTTTACTGCACTAAAATATTGAGAAAATATTGAGACAATTTTATTAGAAGAGATCAGTTCTTGTTTAACTGATCAATGACAAATAACCAAATGAGAAATTGATTTTTTTTTTTTTTTTTTTGGTATGTCAATGTTTTGGTATTTTCTGTGGATCCATCATAAATTTCCCTCTAATTATGCCATCAGTCTTATTATATTAAGTATTATAAGTGCTCTTAAACAGTGTTTGTTTATAGCTGTGCAATACCCCCCATCCCCAGCAAAAGGAAAGTTCAGTATTTTATATATGCAGTTTTGTTTCTTGTCATGTTTTTAAAACGTTCTTGTGACTGTCTGAAGGCAGCTGTGTTCTTGAATACAATTCAGGGTCATCATCTCATGACAGTTACTAATTCTGACATTGTTAATCAACCACATAAAAAATAGGTTATTGTGGCTTATTACACAGTAGCACAATACTTGGAAGTATCATTCCCTTCTCAGTGAGCCTAGGAGAGAAGAAACATCCCCTTGGACTATTATTGCAAAACAAATAAAAATCCATTCTACTATTGGTTTATTAGTTTATTTAGTTTATATTTCTGTCTTGCATTCAAAAATGAAGGGTTTCTTATTCTTATAATTGTATCATTTATTCTTTTCAGCCAGCTATACATCTTCAAAACTAGCTTTGGCCCCAGAAAATAAAAAATCAGTTTATCATAATGCTACTCTGGAAGTAGTAATTCATGATTTATTATCAAGACGTTTGTATGACTAAGATGCTCTTTGCTTTAGTGCAGCTTCATAATGTGCATCTTTTATGTTACTAAGGCGTCTATCATATTTCAGGAAAACACATTTCTAAGAGATTAAAGAAATGGATGTAGCATTTAATGTACAGATAGCCCTCACTTAATGACAGTAATTGGGACCAGAATTTCTGTTGCTAAGCAGTGTGGTCATAAAACACAACATCATAGCAACGTCAATCCCAGCAGTCCACAGTTGCCGTTGTTAAGCAAGGACTGTATGGGTCATTAAGAGAAGACCTCAGGACTTCCAACTTCCTGCTGGCTTCCCCACTGACTTTGCTTGTGGGAAGCCGGCAGGGAAGGTCACCAATCACATGACCACGGGACACTGCAGTGATCAGAAATCTTTCTTTCTTACTTACTGGGAGCTCGTGAAAACTGCCATACATACATCAGTTTAGTATTCTGTTTTAGCATCACAGTTGTGATGATTTATGATGAAATGTTCATAAATAGGCAGGACTCTAAGAGGGTATCAGTATTTACGTTCTCATTGCAGTCATTCTCATCTTTTGACAGAGTTTTAACCCAAACTGACACAAAAAATAAGCTGCATTCCTTGGTTCGCAGTTTGTCTATTGGCATTTATTATAAAAATTCCCTGTAAATGTATCCACTTTAACATATTTTTGAGACAGATTTTGGATCTATTCTCACTTTTCTTATAATTATGAATACTTTGATTTAGTCAAATGAATGTTACAGTGAGCATTTATTAGCTCTTAAGAATGTATTGACTGTTGGGAATAATAAAAATTGCACAGTACTTTCACTTTTACACAGAGGAATATCTTTTGAAGTGTTCACTTCATAATCTGTGACATTCTACAACTTCCTTTCTATCTCCCAAGATCTTTGCTGTTGTGAGGAAAAAATTGAGTATTTGATTCCATGATTAAATCCAAAACAGTGGCTTTTCTGAAAGAATTCATATATCACTGTTGCTGAAGTTAAAGCAAATCAAATGACAAAAATAATAAGAAAGCCCCAAATGAGTTTGCTTTAAAATGCCTTCCAGAAAGTGAAAATATTGCAGAAAAATTAACGTTTAACGTATTGCTTATAGATTAGTAGACTGGCAGTTGTCTGCGTCTTTAAGTGGGAATGTAGAATACTCTAATGTACTAATGGAATGAATGGTTACATACTTGATTACTTTCTTACTAAATGGTTTTAGTAAGGAATCGAACCATGAATTACTCAAGTTCTTGCCTTAGTTATTAAATATCTTCTTTCACAGAACTGTCATAAAAAAATTAAGACAGGCTTCAAAAACATTTTTAATATTCTGTCATGATATCTTGTTCACATGAGAACTAAGTAATGTTTTGTTTAAAATAGACTCATATGTAGCTCGAAAAATGACTAAATTATCTTTTGCTGCAATGTTTTTTTTAAACGAATTGTATAAGATCCCTGCAATTAATGTTATACTGCTATTTATAGTGTTCAACTCCTTCTCCTGAAGAGGAGAAGCTTATTCCTATCAAAAGACCCAAAACACCAACTCCTGATGAATTCTCTGATATCAACACTCAGACCAATTGGACCAAATCACTTCCATTGCCAACACCGGAGGAAAAGATGCGACAACAGGCTCAAGCAGTCCCAACTGATGTCGTACCTATTAATGTAACTGGTAGGCTTTTAATTTTGTGGATTTATGGTATGAATTTGTAATTTGAAATCTATCTCTTTATGATATTTAGAGCAAAATCATACCTTTATTGGAAGTACTGATTATATTAAATAATGGTAACAGATGATAAGCATTGGTAAGAGAATACTTTCAGCATCATGGCCTTTTAACAGATCAATAACAGATGTCTCCCCTCCAAAACTCATGCTGAATGATGAAATATATGCTGAGATTTTATACTACCAAAGTTGCTGTAATCTCTTTTTCTCCAGTGACTTTTTTCATAACAACATTTTCTTAAGATGTTAGCTTTTTAAAATGCTTAATTTTTTTAAATATCTAGTTCATTTCATACATTACCAAATGTTTCCTAGTAGCATATATATCATTATGGAATAGTATTTTTGGTACCTAAAGTGATGAGTAAGGCTTAACCACTTGAGATAACACTCCGGTGGGAGGAAAAATGCTGGCAGCGCCTTGCACAGAGAGACGGGACCAGTTGCCGGTAAGCTCGCCCGAAAAGGGCGCGAAGCAACGGAAATACCGCCTCCTGCGCTCGCCAGCTGGGCTCTGCTCTAGGAAGGAGGCTCTGGCAAACCACTTCCGAAAAACAATTGCCTTGAAAACTGCAAGGACTCGTCCAAGCATGAAAAATGCAAGGACTCGTCCAGGCAGTCACTGCAGGGTCAGTAATGACTGAGCGCAGACAAAAAAAAAGATTCTTCTCTGAGGAACACAAAACAAAATAATTAGCAAGCTTTCATTTTCTCCGGAATTATTAAGCAAGCGGGAAAGCAGGAAGAAATAAAAAGGTGACCAGTAAAGCCCTAAAGTCAATTTATCAAGAGTCTGAAAACGTCTATAGAAGGAGATTGCAGGCACAGCTGAATTAGGCTTTTTTTTTTTTAATATGATGATATGTTAGGTTACTTCAAGAAGTTGGTACAAAAAAACAACCAATCACTATTTCCCTGTTTTCAAAGGAAAAAAAAAAAGGCTTGTAGCTATTTAGGGCTGTTTCTGATCCTTAGAAAACATGCAGGTTCCTTCTCAGAAGCAGAAGAAAAAAGAAACATGACTAAAGGAGGGAAGTGAATTGAATTCTTGTTCCTTTAGTAAGGGAGATTCATCATTCTTACTCCACCTGGGTTTTGTTCTTTCCTGCCTAAAAAGGAGCCTCAGACTCAAGGCATCATTTCTGAATTGCAACCCCATGCTAATCTACAATATCAGTTAAGCCAACTGACTTTTTCATTAATAATCAATTAACAGGTGCTTCCTTTTTCCAATGTGGTGACTAATATCTGCTTAACTTTATTATTAGTCTTACTTTAATAGAGATTTTTAATATAATTCAGTGATCAGAGTTCAGTAAGAAACATGTGACAGAAAGTAATAGATAAAACAGAATGCTGTGGTCTCTAGAAAAACAGAAAAGAGTTTGTGTAATAAATGGGGTTTTTTCCCCCCCTGATAGTTTCTGCCTTCTTGAAAATGTATGGCTATATTCAGTTGGAGCTTCTTTGCTGATGGAGCAATGTCCTCCACTGAATGGGATTCCCCTCAGCCATGCAGTCTGTGCACGCCTTCCAAATCTGCTCTGGAAATTTAGGGATCCTTCCAGATTTGAGGAGCACATGAGATCAAGAGGAAAAAAGAATTTGGAGCAATCCTGTTGTGTTAGCAGAAATATACTCCCACAGTGATGGGTACAGACAAGACAAAAAGAGAAAAATGTATTTGATGTTAGTCAAACATTTAGCAGGGAAGATGCCTGCAGTTTAATCCCATTTGACCCACAAAAGTACATAATGTTGGACACAGGGATAGAAAAAAACGGATCAGAGATTAATGTAATAGAAATGCTAAAACAGAAAGACTTCAACACACTGAAGTGTACTTTGTCATGCTTTAGGGGTATTTATGTCTGAGTAAATACCTATAAGATTGCACTATAAATGTTTCCTCCCTAATATTTACTTTCTCAGTAAAAGAAAAGGATATAATTTATGTTTCGGGTTTGGGCCATTCTTTAGATTCAGTGAGATACGAGGATTAGGTCACAAGAGTCCATTGATTCTCCTTGCATAGAAATATTATATTTATGTCAGTCTAGGCCAGCCACAATGGATTTTATTACAATAAAATATTAATATTTCTGAACTAGTATTAACTTCAGATGTCCTATTTAGAAATTAAAACCCTGTAAATAAAATTAATTAATAACAAACATGATATTTCACCTGGCTGCAGAACATAATGCCTTCCCACCTTTGGTCTCATCTGTCAGTGCTCTTCTAGTAAGACAGATTTTAGTACTAAAAAACCTGATAGGAACCCTGAAAGCACTGAAGTCTTGTGTTAACAGGACAAGCTGCTGACTTGTTATCAGGTTTGGGAGTGGATTTAGTTTCTTGAATAAGGAGGAGCTCAACTTGCTTTGGACAGGATAACTGCACTCTTCCAGGGACCAGCAGCGTATGCTTTTCTTAACACTTGTGTTGTATGTCGCTGGATGTGGTCTTAACCCAAATACCTGGAAAGGTAGCAGGAGCTGGTGATGGTTGTCGCAAGTAAAAGATAAAGTGCTTCATTCTACAAATGCGCTTACGTATCACTGGCTTCATTGGGTTGCTCCTCAATTAGCAGCTATGTGTAAATGTAAATTGCAACAAAAAGATGGCTAAAAAGTTCATATTAAGAAATCATGGAATGCAAATTTATGATAACAAACCATTTTCACCCACAATTTTCCTAAAAGGTTTAATTTGGAGGGTGTGTATAGGCACGCTCAAGTAGCAGCTTACCAAATAGTCTGCCTGAACATTTGATAAAACAGCCACTTACAACATCCTTCTAATTAGCGATCGGAAATTGAAGACTGAATGAGAACTCTGGTGAAAGAGGAACAGTAAAATGAGCCTTACAACTGTGGTTGTACATGGTTATTATCTAATCCTCTGAATATTCTCTCTGGTTTGCAAAGTCTGCCACTGATACAAATTGGGATGAGGTATAGACAGCTGTAGTACTACTTCTATGAGAATAGGGAGACTTTTGACCCTTCTTCCAAGAGCCAGTGCTTCAGCCTGAATTTAATGGCTAACAACTTTGGAACATCTGAGGAATTTCTGTCGTTTGTGCAAGGAGGGATGGAGTAGTGCTGTTCAAAGAACAGTAATGTAAGAGGCTCCCTGGTATGCTGAACAGAGCAGGGTTGATGGTCTGAAACCCTTAATCTGTTAAACTCCCAATGGTCCTTTACTCCTAATATTAGAGAGGTTCCAGTTAACAGGAACAGGATGTCTTTGGGCTCAAATATCAGCTTCTCAAAACCCCAACCTTTGGTCTATGCAACTGAAGATGAAACAGTTATCTCTTTGTCTGCTGCTATATTCCAGAAAATATTTATGTGCATTGTTAAATATCTTTTGAGTCAGTTGTATATCCCATGTTTTCCTTAAATCTGATCTGATGAATTGACCTTGTCTAGGGAGGATCCATAAACAGCACATTCTAGCATATGCTAAAGATACTTTTCAGTGAGAAATAACTTGACTAGTCAGAAATGTAAAGTATGGAACAATTCAAATACTGGTATTTTTTCCTTTGCTACAGTGAAGGCAAGGTGAAAGAACTTTCTATAGTTTTCTGAAACTTTTAAATCAGATCTTTAGAGGATGCAAACAAAAACCAAAAATGCGAAGTATATTTGAATGGGGGGAAACCGTGATTTGGACTCTAAAATGTGTACTATTGAATGTTTTGCAATCTATCTGAAAGAATAAAAGCATGAGAAGAATACAAATATGGCAAATAACAATCAGTCAGGTTATTAACTCACTGAAAAAAAAATGAAATATTTATAGCTATCCAACCTGGAGCATTACTGTTGGGTCCAGTTACGATACAGCACATAGTCAGCTATAAGGCTTACTTCTGTTACATGCAACATAAATAGTCTTACATTTCTTAAACCTCATTTCGATTCAAGGGGTTCAGCAAAAATGCATCCTAGCATCCATTGGTGATGGATTAAACATAGATGAGATTTCAAGTGGAAGAGTAATTCATTATAATAATAGTTCGTTTATTGATACAGAGTAATGCTACTATTGGTATGGTTACCTGGGAATGATCAGTGAGAGAAAGTCTATAATCTTTTTGATCAGAGATAGCTGTTTTGATAAAAACATTTCTAATTTCATCAGTAGGCATACCCATATTTTTTTTTTCAAATGTAAAAAGAATCATACAGATATAAGTCATTTTTAGCAACATATAATTATATCTGTTTTGGAATTACAGTATATGTCTCTCTAACTGTTTTCCAAAACCATTTTCACTTGAAAATCTATTTTTGGTTGCACCAGTTTGGTTTGGCTTGGGATGCTATGTAAATTCAACCACTATGGTTTACAAGTCTTTATTTATGACTTACAGTATTTTGTGAACCCAGCAAGTTTTAATACATTCTACAAAACATGGCTAGGTGCAAGGGTCAGCAACTTTTTTGAGTGCCAACACGTGATGGCTCAGGCATCCTTCTTGCCAACTCTAGATCATCCAAAATCTCATGAGGTCAAATCTCTCAAGGTTTTGGTTATCTCACCAAGATTTCATGCATATATGCATTTGGTATTTTACATTTTAAGCCTTAAAGTTACAGAATGCTGTATCTGTTCCTGCTTTGTATGACAGTGCTAACATCATATATTAATGCCTTTTCTTCATTTCTACTATAAGCAAGTGGAAGAAAGTGCATGATGTCAGCGTGCTTGAAAGTAACGGTGCTTTGCTTGTTCTACTATACATCAGGGGAGACTTTTGACCGCCAAGCCAGCATACGGAGGTCTCTAATTTACACAGACACTGTGGTAAGGCGGCCGAAGAAAGTGAGAAGGAGAAAGACTATTACAGGAGTCCCTGACAACATCCAAAGAGAGCTAGGTATGGCTCATCAGAACTGTATTCCATTTCAATTAATTGTTGCTTACCGTAACTAAACTCATAACATTTACTTGCGCTCATGAAACCAATACAGTCTGATAGCCTGTTAAAAGTTCCAAATGAATGTATGACTGGTCCCAAAGGAAGAATAGCTAATGCATCCTTTGTATTATTATTTTTCTCCTACCAAGAAATTAAAATTCCCTTTTCATGCAGGAAATGCTTATGGCTAGGATTTGCTGCAAAGAAATGTAATAAAACAGATTCAGATTTACTGTCGCTCGTAGACTAGAGATATTTAATAGTAACCATTCTGCTAATTTTCAAGGCCACTTCACACATCATAGTTTTCCTCCACAAAATTTCCCATTTCAAGTTGTGTGTTGAATTAATACATACCTGTTTGTTCTATATGGTAAGAACTGGGTAAGAAAACTTCAACGTGGAAATTAGAGTTGTTACTGAAGACGTACTAAGTACACTAATATCATTTGCCAGTTTTACCGCTGCCTATACATTTCTCCACATTCTACTATCTCATGAGGACCATTTTGTTATAGTTATTCCACCAGCTATGTCTACCTTTTTAAAAGTAAAGCCATAAAAGAAGCAATGTTGATATATTTCATTGCCATAATGTTTATTTAAGGGTAGTGTTTAAAAGCAGAAGTCTGTGTGACATTTGGCAAATGATGGCTGGCAAAAAAGTGGAGTGTTTCCTTTTTTGTTGTTTTTCCCAGCATCCTCTACTTTTTTTTACTTGGCGTGCCCAGTTGCTTTCCTGCAAAAATCAGGCAGAAACAACACTTTAACCACAATTTCCACAACACAAGTTCTCTTCTACATTTTCCTCTTCTGCAAGTACTTTTGTTTAACTATCAGGGGAAAATTTTCAAATATTTAGGTTGCTTATAGTTCAAAGGAGTGTTTCATAATGCCATTGTATAAGCAGATTTTCCTTTGTATAATTTGAATAAAATCCAGCACGTGTATAAGCTAGTACTGTTGAGAAATTGAAAGAAACAATTAAAAATAGCTGAACTTAGAAGTATTGCTTGAAGTAGAACATTAGGAAATAATATATATTGGATCTACATCACATAGGCTGTAAAATAATAAGGCTTTTAAAATAGGATGAAGATCCAAGTATAGTGAAGGCAAATAATTTGATTTCTTATTTATTTATTTAATCAATTTATATAGCAGCCCATCTCAACAAGTGACTTATGCTTTGTAGGATCTGGATAACTCACTTGAGCACACTTTAAGTTTTAAAATTGTCTGATTGGATGGCAAATGGCTTGGCTGCTTTTGAAATCATCTTGGAAGTTATAAAGGTTATATATACTGTAAACAAGAAGAATATGGTTCAGAGTTGGGATTTATAAACATTGTAGTATGATTACCTTCAGGGAAAATAACATAATTTGAGTGATGCCAACAGTGAAGTTGGATACAACCAGAGTGCTCACATTGAAATTTAATTTAAAATATTTGTAGATGATAAAGCATTACGTGATTTGGGCTCTCAGACTGACCTTTGCAGTAGCTTTACGCTTCATGAAAAGTACAACTGCACATATGTCAGAACTGGAGTTTCTAGCAATTAAAAAAATAAGAGAAGATAGTTATTATTGTATTTTCAGAAGAAATAGGTGCTAAATGATGGTCAGTGAGGTGAATATGAGCAAACAACTAAAACATAGTGTAATTATAGCTATGTCCAAATTGTGCACAATAGGAATTTTACTTCTGTTTGTCTCTCTCGAGCTATAGGTCCTCAAACTGTATCACATTTCATTTTAAAGTGCTACTAATTTCAACAGAACTAAAGTTCAGGAAATCCAATCCTCCTTTCACACACAGTTAGCTACAGTGATTTTATAAATGAGAGCCTGTGATCATAATGTAGAGTTTTGAATGTGAAACACTACCTTTTTATTATTCTTTCCCTCTTCCGTTTAGTTTCTCTGTGGAGTCCTCGGTGCTCTCTGAGCTTGGTTGTTTCCTTGCAGATGTTTCATTCACTGATGTTACCTAGTCGGGTAACGAAACATCTGCAAGCAAACAACTGAGCTCAGAGAGCACTGGGGACCCCACAGTTCAACCCTGAGTTACATATATTGTCTTCTATTGGTAGTTTCTCTGTGCTAGCAACTGTTTAGTTTTTTGATGAATACTTCTAATCCATTCAGAATATGCACTGCATATTTCATTGGAAAAAGGATAGCTTGTAATTGCCGTTTTCCAAGATACAGGCCCAGCGATCCATCCTGAACGTCCAAGACCTACCACAATGAAAGCAGAGTGGCCCACTCCATTTTTCTTCCTGCATAGCAGGGCTTTTTAAAGCAAATTTTTAAATTGCACAGGGTTATACAATTCTGTTTTCCATGTGTGTACACATGTCTGCCTCTTATTTGTAGTGCCTATGGAGAGAGATCTCTGCATCCTTAGGACCAGGAACTGAGACATAAGGATGTTATTTTCAAATGTCAAGAATTAATGTAATGAACTCCAATTAAATGGAGTTTATTTGGAGAAATGTATGTTAAAATTAAAAAGAAAATAAATGCACATAGTATAAATATGTTGTACTTAATCATTTGGAATCAGTACTTGTAAGACATGTAAGAAAAGAACTCTTTATGTGTGCATTGCCTAGAGTGATGAACAGCAAATTACAGTGAATGTAATTTCATGTTCAGTCAAGATGACAACTTATGAATGTAGAAACTGAGAGCGTGATTCAATCCTCAGGTGTTGCCAGAAAAAAAAAATTCAAAATTCATACACTAATCAGGAAACTTTAGCTACAATTATAGCTAAAGCATAATTGTAATTATTAACTTCAGAAGAGTTAGATCAAAGCCCTTCTTTAATCCAGGATTCTGTTCCTCACACTGGCCAATTCGATGCCTGCGAGATGCTCACAGGCTGGAAGATATACCCCCTTTCCACCTTCCCTCCCTACAACTGGCATTTGTATGCTTGAGTAGAATGAGTTTTCAATGCTAATAGCTTTTGATTGCCCTCTCCCATAGAAATTTATCCAACCCTCTTCTAAAGACCTCTCAGTCTAGTAGCCATTACCATGCTATCTAGCTATGAGTTCAACATGTTAATTATATGATGTTCAGCAGAGGTAAACAACCTGATGTCCTCCAGATACTTTGGGCTTAGGTTCCCATAAGACCTGTACCCATTACTCGCAGGATATCATGTTATCTTCTAAATTATAGCAATGGTGAATTACTATTATTTTTGCTGATTATCATATGCTATGCAAGGTTTTCATACTGCATTCCTATGATCAGACAGCTTTTTCTATGGTGAAATTTTCATACAGTTCCTATTTGGAATTTGTATATGAAAACAGTTTCAGGAATGAGTGGAATTAGTTTACCCTGGACATTCTGGATTAATTTTATCCTCTGGGAGTTAGTTGAGTGGAGCATACAATCTCTCTTTGGTATTCCTACAATGTACTAATTCCTCCCTGCCCCCTGGCCTAGCCCTCAAGTTAAATCTATTGTTGGAACAAGGTTATAGCATTTTATCTCTCTTTTCTAATTCTGTATCACAACATATAAATGGCACATCATTGTTGTACTCAAATGCATTTAGAACCAGGATATCACTGGAGTACATACTGAACCTTAATGACATTGCTTTATTCAGCTGCATAGAAGATTTCAATTAATATTTTAAGTTTTTTTAAATTCATTTAATACAGCTAAATATATTTTAGTTCATTCTAATTTTGATTTAAAAAAAATCATTATTAGGATTTGAGTGTTCCTCTGTCATGGAGCACAGAATTCCTAAATAAATATTGTACAATTTAAGTAGAAAATGATGAAGTAAAATGGTTTTTAATGAATTTCATGGGATCTATTCTTGTTTGTGAGTGGAAAACATTGAGGTAAGAGTTTAGAAAGTACAGTGGTTGGAAAACCGCTTATTTTTGATACTTTCTCTCCTGAGCATATCACAACACAAAATGGTCCATTTTCAGTTCTGCTAAATTCAACAATAGTGCCAGCTGGTATGATTTAAAATGTATTTGAACTGAAGCACACAAGGAACCTACTAGACTGCTGTTGATTGTCTTTATGGGCTAATTGATAATAGCTATTTTTATCTTTTTTTAAAAAAATCCTAATATAACACATACATAATATATAGTGCAATTATAAACAGACTAAGATTCTTTTATTAGGAACAACTGAACATATTAGAACCTGTATGGTAAAAACTAAGTATGACTTCTGTACATACTTTTTATTAATGAACACAGTTTAAATGCAATTATAACAGTGTGCTATATATTCATTTTTGTAACAGTTTTGTTTTAATTTCAACAGTTGGCAATGGCAAATGTGACATCCGTGGCCATTCATTATGTGTCCCTGATCATTATTCTACACTAGGAAGACTTGAGAGCTATCAGTCTTCTATGCAGCAGTGTGACACCAAAGACTCCAGCTGTCAGACAGAAGAAGTCAAAGTGGTGCCACCTTCAGTTAGGCGAATACGTGCACAGAAAGGTCAAGGAATTGCAGCCCAGATGTCACAGCTGTCCAGTTCTTCTGGAAACATGTCTGTGATGAGTGACTCTGCTGGGGTAGTGTTTGCTTCTCGCCTAAATAATGACCTGGGCTTTCACAGTCTACCTCGGTCTGGAGCAAGAGTATCCCTACATTTACTTGAACGTAGGCATAGCCTCTCCAAGTCAACAGAAAGTGGACCTTTGTCACATCAGATAGGTGTGTTGCAAGAGTATGAAAGAATAAATGATAAGAGAAATGACTGTAGGATAAGTGTGCTACAGAGGCCAAAATCTCAAGAAGTAAACTCTGAGAATGGAAAAGCAGAAAGCACAGCATGTATGATCTCTCCACATGTTGCATATTCCACCAGCATCATACCAAATGCTTCCCTGTCATCCTCTTCAGATGTAATTGTTATTCACACAGCACAGAGTTCCAAGGCGATAGATAGTAAAATGAAGAACTCCTCTTTGTATCCAAAGCCTAGAGACAATCTTGTTGCCAACAGTACAATAAACACAAAACAGCAACGTCATTCTTCTAGTGGCGCCTGGAGTGACACCAGCTCAACACATCACTCACAGTCCTCAGATACCACTATCTCATCCAATGGTGTAATGATGCTTGCTTTTGGAGATGCAGGAGTGTCTCTTTGTGATACAGGAACTACAGAAAGTATCCCCCAAAGTGTGACCTATAACTATAGGAACAATCACAGTTTTCCAAGCCATTCTCAGGACATGAACGGTAGAAGTGAATCAAGCTATACTGTGGACAAAATACAGGACAAAGTGAAACAAAATGCAAAGCACTGTGGATTCAAGCATTGTGGAAATGACACCACCTTATACATGTCAAACTGTGCCATCCCAGGTTGCTCCAGCCCTGGCAGCCTTGAAAGAGTCTTAGCCAAAGAAGACTCACACTCTTTATATTCTGTGGACAATGATGTCTGTAACCCTTCTATGCATATGGATTCAGATCTCCAGTCTGATAAAAGCTGCAATGAAAATGGTTTTGGAAACCCCAGGCATAGTGTCATTAATGTGTTTGCTGAAACTGAGAATAAATCTCTGGGAGATTTTGCAAGTTCCAGTGACAAGTCACTCTCACGTAACATTTCCTTAAAAAAGGCAAAAAAACCACCTCTCCCACCATCAAGAACAGATTCTCTTAGAAGAATCCCCAAGAATAGACCTCAGTCCAGTGGGCAAGTCCTGGATGATAAGCTGATAGCCAGCCTTCAACATTCCTTGCAATTGAACCTCCAATGCAAAAATGGTAGCTCACCATCACAAAGTCCCTGCAGTGATTATGATGATCCTTGGGTGCTGAGGTCTCGTAGCCAGAGCTCTGTGAGTGCCAGTAGCAGCATGATGTCTGCCACAGGATTGAACATGTATTCCATCTGCGCTGTCACACCATCCCAGAGTGACACAAGTAGCATCAAATCAGAATATACTGACCAGTGGTGTTACTACAATGACTGTTCTGGGATTCCAGATGACCATTTAAAATCCACAGCAATTCATTCCTCTAATACTGCACCAAAGCTAATTGATGTTAATGTTAGTCACCTTAGTGATGGGTCAAGGGCTTCTTTACCGCATGTGCCCCCTGGAGTGGCCAGAGCAAAAGCCACTTCTCCAGAAAAATCACAGAGAGTTACATCACCATCTAGTGGGTATTCTAGCCAATCCAACACACCCACAGCACTTACACCAGTGCCTGTCATTCTAAAATCTATGTCAACAGGAAATGCAAAGTCCAAGATGAAGCCTAAAGTGCCTGAAAGGAAATCATCTCTACTATCTTCAGTTTCAATGTCTTCCTCTTCCACATCTCTATCATCCAATACATCTGCTGAAGGGACTGTGAGTCTGAAGAAACCTGACCCTACCACAAGCTTCCCTCTGGTTACATCATCATCACTAATGTCTTCTGACTCCAATGACCCTCTTCTTCCTCCCCCACCACCTCCCCTAACAGATGTCACTGATCTTCCTCATCCACCTGGATCTCCAAGTTTTCCACCTCCTCCCCCAGATGCTGTCAAAAATGAATCCTTTCCTCAGAACATTGCATGGTTTAATAATCAAGATACTTCAAGTCAGTTTTCTAATTCATTACTTCCTGCTTCATCTCATCTCCTTCCACCCCCTTTCCCTTCTTCACTTGCTCCACCAGCACCACCCTTGGATCCCAAATTCATGAAAGATGTCCATAAACCTATATCATATTCTTTCAAGAAACATAATTTGGAAGCTTCTTGCAACAATGCAGTAAAACAGCCCTTACATAAGGATGATTTCCCTAGGCCTCCAATGCCACTAATAACTACTGAAGCTCTCCAAATGGTACAGCTGAGGTCAGTGAAGAAAGCTATGATGTCAGAAGTTCAGCAGTCAGCAGAGTCTGCTTCCAAAGCAAATCTTCAGGAAAAAAATCAGGATTCTTTTTCTGCTGAGTTGCCCTTCAAATCCCATTTGTCAGGAGGATACAATGACATCCTGGATGAAGGTGAAGTTAAAGCCCAGAGAGCTTCTGCTTACAGCCCAAATAGCAGAAGGTCTGAACCCACCAGTGCTAAAATGCCCAGAAGTTCAGTCAACCTAGTTAACTCCTTTGCCAGAGATTCACAACCAGACACTGCTGAAGCTTTGGTACAGAACCAAGATCCTCATTGTAATCTTGCACATTCATCCCTTCAGGAACAATCTGGATTTCTCAGCAAGCCTCAGGATATATTGCCAAACAAGAAGCCACCACCTGTTTCAAAGAAACCCAAACTGTTCCTAATTGTGCCACCCCCACAGCCTGATGTTACAACAGAGAAAATAGCTGTAGTGGGTGAAACAGCAAAAAGCATTCCAAGTACAACTACGAAGGATGCTGAAATTGCACAGTACAGCCAGGTTAACGATTATCCTACAGATGGGTTCTGTTCCTATGAAATGGACTCTAGCAATCTTGTCCCAGAGGGAGGAGCTGCAAGTCCTATCTCCTGTGAACTCAGGGTCTCTTTTCTGCAGCCCCGGCAGGAGGAGACGGCTTGCTTATATGAACGAAGCAGTCCAGACAGAAATGTAGACAGCATCTCTGGAGCAGAGAAGCACTTTTCTCAAGGGGATGAAAGTTGTAAGTCTTTTCCATTGTGTTCTCTCTTTTCACCTAGGCTGTTAGTGACCAACCACACCTGGAATTATGTGGTGTGTGGAGAGTCACATCATAAGAATCATCTATGTAATTTCATACCAATCTTAAGGAGAATCAGAAAGCTTGGAATACTATGTGTAATGAAATAGTGTAGTGAAATAGACACTATGTATCTTGCCAAATTCTTTTTTAAAAACCCTATTAAATAGGATTTTATTGGCTTTTTCCCTATTCTAAAAATTCTTGTGTAGGTTTTAAATTAAGGTAATAATGGTTGTCTTTACTGGGGGAAGAGGATCCCCCAAAACTTCCAACAGGGTTTCATTTTCTTTATAAGCCAGTAAAAGCCTTTCATAGACACTAATTACTGAGAACGTTATTAAAATATAGTTTTGATGGTTGTACAATTGTGGAAAATTAACAGACTATATTTGTTCCTTTGTCATTCTGTCAGCTATTGAACTAGATTACATTTTTGCTCAGATATTTTAAAGCTTTTTTCACACTTGTATTTTAGCTGAAGTGACTGAAGCAGATGCTGCAAACAGCTTATTGCTACAGAGCCCTAGCTATGGGGAAGGCAGTGAGAGGATGGCAGTGCCAAGTCGACCAAGGACGACTGAGGATCTTTTTGCAGCCATTCACAGGTACTCCTTAAATTGTCTCTTTTTATGTTATTCCATTTGGTGTCCTTTGTAGTTTCTTTAGTATACTTATTTCATCATAATGTTTGTTCTTGCTGTTTGAATTAATACATTCATGTCCCACACTCCTTATATGTAGGAGTAATACCTTTCATTGCTTTACAGTAATGTTTCATTCATTTTAAAATTTAACTTTCCTAGCAACGGAATCATGTTTTATTACATGATCAGCCATGGTCTCTTCTTGGTACCAGGTGACTCCTTGTTTGATTGTGCTCTTGTCTCAGTCTACATGATTTAACATGTACTGTTGTTTTTTCTGTGTATCTTTTTGTTTTCATCCCCTCTGCCTTCCATCTCTTTTTACTCCTGGTGCAGTTTGGGACAGAGACTCAACTCCAATGCTTCATGGCAAGCTTGGCTTAAACTGGCAAGTAAATGCGATATAACCATCATATGGGAAAACATATGACGATAGCCAGAATAGAGATGGCCATAATCTAGTTGAAGATGACATGCTACTTTATCAACCGAAATGTGCAATACCGACAAACCCTACTCTAACCCGATTCTCCCTTGATTTAAAAAGGGAGATTGATCATAGTTCCACATTTCAGTGATTTGAATTAATGAAAATCTTGGCTTGGTTTTGAGAGAGTTATTGTTCCCTCAAACAATATTGCAAACACATCTGCAGGGCTTCAGATTGAGGAAGACTGGGTGAAGTCAGTGTAAATGTTCTTTTTGCAAAAAGGTTATTTGGTGATAAATTTTTAGAAACCAACACTCTTTTAGAAAAGCTTCAGCAGAACTTCAGGAGGGAAAATATTACTGATTTGTAGTACCTAGCACAAAGCACTGGTTCCATCTAGCGGTCATGTATTGCAATTTATTGAAGAGGTTTCAGAATATAATTGAAAGTGGCTGCAGAACTCACACTTCCCAGATTTTTACTGAGTTTATTTATATGCACAAGAACGACAACTCTGCAGTGATTCAAGGCACAAAGATTTTCTTATTATGTCCTAGTGTGGTGTCATGTTCTGTTGACTTTCACAGAATACTGTAGTAAACAAATCCATCGTAGTGATCACTTCAAATCATGTCCAACTTATATTTGGCAATCAATGGTGTCTACAGGAGGAAGGGCGGGTGGGGGCCAATTTGATGAAAGCAGTGTCATTATGCAAGCCCCACCCTTTTACACATGCATCATGTCATCACATGCAGAGCCCAAAGGGGTGAAGCTAGCAGCATAATACTGCAACACAGCTTTCATCAATCCGGCGGCGGCGGCAGCAAGATGCTGCTGTTTGCAGTGTTAAAGCATTACAGCAAGAACAATTTTGCTGCTGGGACTATACAATTTCACGATAAATAGTTATTTGGATTAAATAATAATTGGCACAATCATCAGTTTTCTTCTTAATTCTGTAAATGAGTGAACTGCGTAGAGAGAAAATTGAGGGTACCTGGCAAAAAAAGAAAACATAACTGTAATGTGATGAAGGAAAAAGAGCAAGTGAAACATTCCCGTTGACATTCCAAGTTCTTAGGTACATAAAATAGCTCTTCAGATGTATATAATCAGAATAGCATTCAGCCTCATAGGATAAAAACAAAAACTAAGTATGTGTGAGAGATACCACACAAAAGTGAGTAGGGGTGCTCTTTTATCACCACTGCATCTTCCAAGATGTTATTGTTTAGGCTCCTTCGTATTACGTATTGTACACTCCATCGGTTGCCATATGTTAACTGATGCCATAACATCAATTATAATCAGTTATATTATAGTTTTTCATTCTGTTACTCACAAACTTTATACATGCTTGCAGAGGAGGCTTCCTATCAGACGAGTGAAAGAACAATATGTAATAAAGAGATAAGGAAAAAGAAAAACATTTTCATAAATGCTTTTAAATTCCATTATTTTGTATTCTTAAGCTGTTTAATTTTCTGAATGCTGCTCTTATGGGGGTCTGTATTGCACAGTTATATAAAACAATATGTGCTTTTTAGTTAATTTGCGTAAAACAGAAATAGAGAAGAGTCTTTTGCATTAATGTTGATCTCCGTATTATAACATAGTACTATATATTTTTTTATCTGTGACTGTATCACTGTTCAATTTTTTAATCTGTATTTCCAGTCTTTTCTGATTCTATATTAACAAATTGTTTTTCCTATCAAATTGAATATGGAAAAAGGACATTTTTTTCTGTTTCTCTTAACTTTTCTTGCTGATGTGTACTTCTGCAAGTGCTTAAAATATACAACCTAGTTTTTTTCAGGGGCAGAATATATAATCAGAAATATGCTGGTTAGAACCTATAATTACAGTATTGTGTTTCCAGAAACCATAGTAGGACTTTCTCCTCCTCCACTCTGCTATAGCTCTCCCTCCCCCCACCCTACTTTTTTTTTCCTGGAGGCTAAGTCACTTTGAATCTGAATTGGGAGTGAATCACTACCCTACTCTTATGTCACATGGGCACTGCTTCCGGTAAGGGAATCATACTAGTGGGTTCCACACACTGTGTTTAATTAAACGCAAACAGTAATCCAAGTCTAGTGGAGCAGAGGCCAGAAACTATGCCATACTTATTCCAAGAAACATTTCTGAGTTAAAGATGTTAGTATAGTTGGATGGCATTTACACATACTTGATATTACAGTTTGTATTGGAACACAACTCAGATGATCACATATTTGTTCCCTGTTTTAAACTATCTGTTCTGGGTTTTTTCCTTCTACGCATCCTTTTCACCGTGTGCCCATAAATGTAGTTATTTGAGTGGTGTTGCTAAATACCACTCCTGTATTTAGCAATGATAACACTGTGTCCAATTTGCTAATTGCTGTTTGATAGGCAAGTGACGTGCTTGTTGGATTGATAGTTTCCCACAGAGCATATAAATTTTATTTAGATTTCATTAATTCCTTTCCCTTTGACAATTTCATTGGGAAATACTTATTAGTGCATATTTTGTAAGCTGTACTCAATTTGGAAGAGGATATTCGATTGGACATATGTTTCATTAAAAATAATGTTTAGCAAGATTCAAAAATTTGTTTTACAGAATATCAACAAAAGAAATATTTTAAATTGCATGAAAATTTGTTTAGTTTAGTCTTGTGCCAGGGAATTAAAAAAATATTTTGTCTGAAATATAGTGTATAATTCCTTTTTTTCCAAACATATCTTTCCTCTAAGTTTTGTAACAGCAGTTACTCATCTGCTTGCTTGGTAACAAGTACAGGTAGTCCTCATTTACCGACCACATTTGGGACCAGCAATTGGTCATTAAGCAAAGCAGTCACTAAGTGAAAACATGATTGTGCTTACAATCTTGCTTACCTTTGCTTTATAGACCTGCAAAGGTTGTAAACATGAGGATTGATTGCAAAGTTACTTTTTCATCACTATTGTAATCACAAACAGTCACTGTCCGAGGCAGTCGCTAAACAAGGACTATCTGTATCACCTTTTTCATATTAGGATGTAAAACAGGAAGTTCTTGTATAAGAGGCTAATAACTTTTTCCTGTCTTTTCCAACTCACAATCACAGATCCAAAAGGAAAGTCCTTGGCCGCAAAGATTCTGAGGATGATCGCACTCGAAATCATTCTCCATCACCCCCAATTACACCTACTGGTTCTTCCCCAAACCTGCCTTTCCTTAGGCAGGCAGGATCAATTCAGAGAAATATTCGCAAGAGCAGCACAAGCAACGACAACTTCAAAGCACTACTTCTTAAAAAAGGGAGCCGTTCAGACACCAGCTCTCGTATGTCAGCAGCAGAGATGCTAAAGAATACAGACCCAAGATTTCAAAGAGCTAAAGTGGATTCTGCCGGGGATCTGGGTGAGAGTACAATGGGTTCTCCGACCAAGAGCAGAAGGCCCCAGGAAGAATGGGCCAAGAGTGAAGGCCTGATGCCAAGGAGTCTGTCTTTTTCCAACACCAGATATGGCAGATCTCGAACCCCACCCTCTGCTGCAAGTAGCAAGTACAGTGTTCGAAACCGGATCCAGAGTAGCCCTATGACTGTTATCAGTGAGGGAGATGTAGAAGCAGCTGAATCTGCAGAAAACAGAACTCACCGGTCATTAGACGAGGAACAACTTGATGTGTTTGAGAGTGATGATATGGATATTAATGAAAATAGAGGCTCTACTGAGGATGCCAACCTGCACAAGGACTTGATATCTTAATGGGTAACACAGAATGCCCTTCACTTTTTTTATATTGGTATTTAAACTAAAAAAGTTTAAACGAGGTTTAAGAGGCTAGACTTTCAGAAGGCATATGTAACAAGTAAGGCACTGAGCCTAAGTACAATTTAGAGTGTGTTTGTGTATGGATACTGTTTAGGTGCTGCAGTATTGATATTCTGCTCGGCTTAATTGGACCGACTTTTTTGTTTGAAAGAAACTAGTAACCAGACCTCTCCATTAAAGCCTTAATAACAATAATAATAGTAATGACAGTTCTTGGATTCTAGATTGAGCATGCTTTTTTTTTCTTTTTTGAGGGTGTAAAAAACTAAGTAAGCCTGCAAAAAAAAAAATGGGAAGCTTCTGTGGTACAGGTGGCAGTAACTTGTTAAGTATTATATTTATGAAACCTAGTAAACTTTCAGCAGGGACCACTAGAAAGAAATATGCAGCCTATTTGTTAGCAGGACTGGCATTGTCCCACTGCTGCTTCTGATGTGATCTGGTCTCCTCTGATGATTTAACCATATCATAATAATATAACAAGAGTCGGGATTAAATTTTGAAAATTCCAACTGGAAAAAACACCATCGTGATACAGAAGTGACTGCTGCGCAGCCACATTAACAACCCATCTGCTTGGTTTTCAGAAACCATTCTATGTGGTTTCTCTGAATAAAGTTTGAGGTATGCTTTTGGAGACCTAAAATAAATATTGCAAGGTTGTAATGAGGACGTACAGAGATTCAGGTGAAACCGATTAAGCAAACAGCAATTAATGTTTCAATTTTAAAGGAAGTGCAACATTTGAGAACTTACACCATGGAACTGTGAAGAGTACTTTTTCCTTTTCAGTTAATCTGTGTAGAATTGCATTGTTATCAGCTTTTGTATATCAAAAGGGAGAAGAGCTTTGAATAACACACCACTTGAAAGATCCAACAGTAACTAACTTTTTGTTACCAAAGAGTGCACTACAATTACTTTTACTTTTTAGGAATAGCCAGCATTTCCTTGTTCTGAGGAAATAATGTTACTCATTTAGAAGACTTTATTAAGTTTATTAAGAATTTATCATTGATTTAAAAAATAACATTTTCTTCCTTGTAAAGAAAGCTACAGACAAAATAACTGCAGTTTTGCTCACAGTTTTGTAAAGAAGCATTTAATTTTTGAAAAGGAATTTTGCATAAGTTGATAGTCTGTAAGGTTTTTATAATATTTGTACATAATGGAAGTTCTTAAGGTAATTTTTGTTTTCTCAGAGTTTGTAATTTCTACATTTTTAGATGTTCAGAAAAATCCTGTATGTAGATAATTTATTTTGATGAAAAACACTTGACTCCTTTTTTGCCTTCCATCTCTATATTGTTAATACTGTAAATTTCAGGGGTCTTCACTCAACTGAAGAAGGAGATGGAGACAATGCTATGATTCTGCTTTAATAAACAAGGCTGCCATTTGTCATCTTGCGTCTTGAGTTAATGACTGTTTCATTTCCATACATTTCTTTAAATGAACATTAGCAAAGGATCATAACGGGAAATCCAGAGACTATCATTATAATGTAGTTATCAGATGGTGTTTATCTCTTACATGTTTATTGATTTTTCTCTTAAGAGATAATCCACATAATCAGAAAGATCCAAAAGAAAAAAGAGAACATTCCATGCGTTTCACTTCTGACTTTTTGTGGGGAGAGTGGCTTTGACATTTGCAGCAATGCTCATAATTTCTGAAAGCACGGTGGTTGCTATGAGGGTTCATCAGCATGGTATGGTTTTTTAAACCACATTTTAATTTCAGAATTTCACCTAGATAAAATTAACCATCTCCAAATTATCTGTGCACCTTGTTCTGCCTATCTGACTGTAAACTCTATTCCTGTTTAGAGGATAGCTTATGTTACTGTGTTCCAACTCAGCAAGGTGCATTCAGCTCTCAGAATGTTTAGAATTGTTTCCAACATTTGTACACATGGGGTTATGAAACACCTACCTACAGTACATATTCTCATTAACCAGGGACAGTGAAGAGGGAGGGAACAGAGGTTGAAGAAAGCAGAAAGTGTGTAGGGCATAAAAGTATACCCCATCACACTTCACCAACTGATATCAAAGGAATAAGGTGAGTTTGTAATAAACCATGTTAAAAGGAACTAGTTATGTGGATTCTGTGTCACACTATCCAAAATAGGAAAACTACAACTTAATCCAAAATAAGGCTCACAACCTCATAAACTGTTTTACTGAAATCTAGCCAATGGCACTGGCAGCTCTGTATGGTAAACATACACAGAAGAGTTAGGACCAGAGGGTTTGGCTATTGAGCAGATGCAGCAAGCTGTGTGCGCATGTGCATGCATGTGTCCATGCGTGTGTATGTGTGTATGTATATGAATGAATGAAGTGGGTGGGCTGAGGTTCTTGGTCACAACCAGTAGAGTAAGTAATGATAATAGAAACAAGCACTTCTTAATTCTATGTATAAATATGTATTGAAAAGACTCAATTATTCTTTAATGTAAGTATGTGCAAAATGTTATTCCAGAAACTGAATGTTCCAGGAAACCCCAAAATGTTCTCTTCTTCCTCCAAACCATAATGTCCCTAGGTTTGTCTGGCAGTTTTCTACAAGTTAACTTTCCAGAACTTCACAAACCACTTAACATGCTGGTAGCTTTACTTCAGGAAAACTGCTGGATTCCATCCAGACATCTGGATCAGCTTGGTCTTGGGGAAATCTTAACATTCTGGAATTCCATGGAATGTTCTGAACAGAACATTTTTTGATGTACTTATTTGCATGTCCATGCCAGCCATACACAGGACTACAGATATAATGTGTATTGAAACATTACATGCTTGCAACACTAACTTCTTCAAATTATCCAGTAAGTTTATACGTTATCTTGTCAGTCCCTAATGTTCGTTTTCATTCTATTTTTTTCCTTGTGCTTCAACCAATGCATATGTACAAAACCTATTAAACCAAGATGTTTTTACAAAATAGCATACTCACCAAATAAGCATTTGTTTTTAATAGCATATATAGTTAATTTGAAAACATAACATCATATATTCTTAGTAAAGCTATAAATATGTGGTTTTAAAAGGCAGAGTTGAATATGTATTTATTAGTAAACCATTTAATTGCTTACAAACAACGCCTAATTTCAGACTCACCTCTTCTGCTTAGTACTAAAAGCACCTTAAGTGTTTGGTATGGTCAAGCCAACTGTAAGAGGGCATGACATTTTAAAAGCAAGACTTTTATGGTTTGCCACAGTTTAAGAGATGAATGTTTAAAGGAATATCTTCTCTATTAATCATGACATAAAATTAATATTTCATACATTTTTCAGTTTGCTATTCCCTAGAATATACACAAGCATGAGGAAGAAACAGTATACAACAGCATTTCATTTAGAAGTAACAATACAATTAGTTGTTTTCCATATTAATTATACTGAATAAAATACAGGATAACTGGGAGATACATGTTATGCCTTTTAGCTAAAGTATAAGGATTGAGCTCTACTTTAATCCAGTTTTTAAAAAAGGGTATAGCATCTTACAAACTTTCATAGATAAAAATACATAGTTTAAAATGCAGTATAGGTGATGGAAATCATACATTAATTATGCATTAATCTATGAGTCTGGAAGCCCACATCATCATCTGACCAAATTGTGTTACTTGTCATTATAGCAACGTGGAGCAGCCATATTGCAGGTTTCCATGATAGAAAAAAACTGCATGCTATATGGAAAACAACAGTATTGCCTAAATTTCTATGCTGCTTTAAAATGGATTTTTTTTTATTTTGCTACAATATGGCTAATAATAGGAGGGTAATAGTAATAATAGGAACCACAGAATAAGAAGCCAAAGTATACCTTGAAAGTGTGACAAATCTCTCTCTTCTATGAACTTTACTGAACTTTCTACAAAAGCAGTAGTGCTTATGCAAACGTTTTCCACTAAACTGGAAGCTTAATCTGGGGAGTGAGTAAATTTGAAAGGCAGGTAGGGCAACCTAGAGTCTCCATGAATCCCATAGCTGTTTCTGGAGTCCCCAAGATTGTATTCATTAGGAGGCAAACTGCTAAATAGCATTACTTTGCTGCTGATCTTTGCTGCAAAATCAAACGTAAAGACCTTTGGTAGGATTGATGCACTAATTAAATAAAAAACCACCTCAAATATTCCCTCCTTTCAAAGAGAAGGGAAAGAGGCAGAAACTTATGTCCCTGCTTCATCATCCAACCCCCATCATACCTCTTGATCCTTGGCTATTGGGGGAAAAAAATTAAAAGGCACAACTCTTGAACTACCAAAAAAAGAGGTTACCTGTCCCTCTCCTAAGGTAACCCAGAAGGCCCTACATGCTCCCCCCTTTAGCCAAATGACAGTGTCTTTGGACCCTTTTGAAAACATTACCTAAAAGATAACAGAGCTAGTGTCAACTTCAAGCACTGGGCTGAAGATTTTTAAACATTGCTGAATTTGGGGGGCAGTTTTTAGGGTGAGAATGAGAGCAACTTGCTTCAGAGTGGCCTCCAATTCCCTATCACTTCCTTAAAACTACTGTGGTCCTTAGTTCTTTGAACATTGCCCATGCTTGTTCTAAATAATTATTGAATATATAGGTAGTCCTCGTTTAGTGACTGCAATTGGTTCCAGTGACTCAGTCATTAAGTGAAGCAGTCACTAAATGAAAATTACATGACTGTGACTTCTTATGATTTTACTTCAGCTTTCCTTTTCCCCACTACCTCGCTCTTTGTAATACTCACCCCAGCGCTGGAATAATTAGCAAGAAGAGAATTAATGTTTGTATTTACATTCATTGGAGAGGAAGGGATGACAAGAGAGTAAGCAGGCACACAATGTGGAATACACATTGAAAGGAATGCGCTAGTGCCAGCTGTTTGCTTACTGCACTTGGGGCTACCACTGGCTTAGGAAGCAAACAAAAGCCTTCAGTGTGAAACTGATTCGGGTCTTGTCAGTTTCAGATAGCTGGGCTAGCAGGCTGGAGGGTTCTAATCAACTAATTAAGGTAACAGATGACCTTGATTACTTTAGGTTAGCACCTTTTGGGGATGTGCTGCAGATGGAGAAAAGCATCTCAGGAAAGATAGCTTGTTTAAGCAATCTCTCCACCCTGCAAAGGGGCAAAAAAAGATGGGGAGGGGAACAAGTCAGGCAAAGGACAAGGCAATACTGTACCAACTGACTGTAATGGTGAACACATGACAGAGAGAAACCCTGTGAAGGTCATAAACGCAGGCATTGGTTACAAAGTTACTTTTTCATCACTGTGGTAACTGTGAACAGTCGCTGTCTGAGGCAGTCACTGAATGAGGACTACTTGTATTTCAGAACTAAGAAGGGAATATCCTCAATTGGAAAACAAGCTTCCAGTTGATTGTTACAATTAGATGCCACAATGTATGTAAATGATCATTCACATGCTATAAACATTCAAGAATATTCAAGCCTGAAGCAGTAATTTATACTTAGATTCAACTGACATTGGTTTGTGTTTTGCTTTTGGTGAAAATATTTGTGAACTCTTGAGAGCCATAGTGGAGGGAATTTATCACTCCAGCTCACTGTAGTTCAATACTGTTGTTTTCCATATAGCATGCAGTTTTTTTATAGCATATAAGGCTATATAGCATCAATACTGTTTTCCATATAGCATAGAAATTTAGGCAATGGTAGAAGCAAAGAAATACGTTAGAAAATATACAAAAACACAGCTTTCATGTAAGGAAAACTACATTAAGTAGGCATTTAAAAGTTAATACTGTAATCTGTATTGCTGTACTAATATTTTAGCTTTTTCTGATAAGCCAAACTTCATTATGTCTGTTCAGCAATTTAAATGGACTATCATAACCAGCACTATAATAGACCTTTTCTTGAAATGCTCTTCCATCCCGCTTCAAACTTTCAGCAAGTGCCTGGATTTCATCTTGATTTCTTTTTGCTTTAGCAAATCCTCCAAATGATCTGTTAAGAACAGAAATATACGTATCTTGGGAAAGCAGTACCTAGGCCAACCATACAAAGTCAACACTCAAAGCTAGCGTTAATGGAACACTTTCCCCGGAATAGTCAATTTAAGTATTGCTTTGTTTTTAAAAAGTGTTATTCCTAGTTACCTATTGTCTGTCCTTTGTTTAATCTGTGTTGTTCCGCTAAGGGCATCCATCCATATGCTACAAAAGGAACAAACCAATATTGCCTCATGATGCTTTCATATGAACGTGGGAGTGCTGAGCTAATATAAATCAGCTCTGAACACAACCAGCAATGAAACTCATGGGCCAGAGCAGTAACAGGTGGGCCAGTTCCAAAGACGGTTTTAAGAGAAAGAAGAACTGGGAAGGTGCAAATGTAGATTCCTGTAATGGCATGTAAAATACCTTTCCTAGTGTACAGATTTCATCCACAGAATACTGTTTTCATCCCCAATTTCTTTTTAGGATTATTAGTTGCAGAATCATTAGATCTTAAGCAAAGTTGCTCAGAATTTGAGAAACTCTGTATATTATCTGAGAACGTTTTCAAACTTTTGATTTTAGTGGGTTTTTTAAAAATCCCAGAATATTTTAAACTATATACAACATATTTTATTTACCACAAGGTGGCAGACAACAGTTATTAACAGACAGCGGTAAATTGCTTTCAGCCCTGATATAGTTCATTACGCCCAATTAACTGTTGTGTACAAGAGTTATCTTTCACCCCAAACATCAGCATATTGAGATTGCTAAGTAGAAAGGGGGAAAAAAACCTCCTTTCTTTCATACATCCCAACTGGCCAGTTAATAATTTGCAGCAGATATGGAATATTTAGACATTTGAGGGAATATTTAGACATTTGAACAGGGACTGTGTTAAATGTGTATGTCAGGTTTAGCCCAGGAAACTCCAGGAGACAATACAGATTCAATCCAGCAAGGTTTATTGGCTTCACTCCCATTACAGAATCTTCTCAGACTGAGAGCAATTCCCAGGGTCAGACTACAAACATCCTTAGCATTCCTCAGGGAGGGGCCAGTCTCATTCTCTTATCTCTTGTCCGCTCCTCTGGGGATGAGAGTCCATGTTTCACACCTCTGCTCCACACTCCCACAGTATAGATTTAAATTTTTTTTTTTATTAAACTTCAAAAACATGGCTATCGACATTTCCTTTAAATATGAGTGACGTGCAGAGACCTAGTCTAATCCAAACAAACAGCACTAACTATGAGTACTAACACTACTTCTATTAGTAGTCCCTAAGGACTCCACTACTTTTATTGTAAGGTTACAGTAACAGAACCTTGCAAGAGATGAATGTACATCTCTCCCCCCTTGTCTTTACACTCCAAGAAACTAGGGAGGGTCCCTTTGGAAAGGCCAACATTTACCTGACAAACACCGTAATTCCTGGCTTGGTTTCGATGAAGACATCTGCTTCTGAAGGCTTGGGTGGGTTTGCCTGGTACTGAGATGGTAAATAAAAGGCAACTGTTGTGATGGACTCACTGAACGGGCCAGCCCCTGGCTGGACATAGCATGTCACTGGAGCTGTCATAGCTATTTTTGTTCCTGCAAAAGGCAGGAATACAAGTGTTATTAGCCCTACCAAGAAGCACATTAAAGACACTGCTGAACATTAAGGAATAAGTCCTAAAATTAGGATGCTAAATTCCTGACATTTCTCTTAACTCATACATTAAATAATACTATCATTAGCCAAAAATAATGATTAAAATAGTTTAATTCTGGGAAAACGTATAGCTCAATATTAACTACATAGGAAATAAATATAACCCAATGTCTAGCCTTAAGCTAACTCAATCAAAACAGCAAATATATCTACTATGCTTTCTGGGCAGAAATCCAATTAACCTACAAATGAGGTAATTTTATTTGGAAATATTTAAAAATGCACCTGACAACTATTGTGGAAGAATGGTTCCAATGCAATTATTAAATATTTTTGCAATCTGTAAAGAAACATTTAAAGGATTGAGGCAATTTGTCCATACTATAGGTTGCAAAATGAATGTCCTCAGAATGATTACTTTTCTAGCAGCTGTATCTTATCTTTATACTGTACGTTTATATATATTTCTTCTAGTGCGATTTGCACAGTGAGGCATCATAACATAGAATAACCAACATTCCAAATTACTGTCTGAAAGTATCAAATGCTCTGCTGAGAATGAAGCATTTACACATCTTCCAACTGCACAAGATATTTCAATATGTTTATTAGGGTTACTAGATCTGGGTTGCGGAAGCCAAGTGGCCATTAGATGGCAACAAAGAGATATAGATAATCTTTTCCTCTCATGCAGAGTTTTGGATCTGGTAGTCCTAATAACTACGCAAATAAGAAACAAATATATGTGATTTACTGCATGGGAGAACTGATATGGCTGATTAAGAGATAAATACCCATTTTAACTAGAATCATCCATTTCAGGGTCCACTATGAAGGTTTCAGATAGGTGTGCAAACTCCTAGTCTTGGTTATTTTCTCCAATATCCTGATAACAGTATTTCCTGTTAAAGCTCTCAAAAAGTTTCAGTCAATACTTTTGTCATGAATCACTGGAATTTACCATTCAAGTACGCATCTGGAAAAAAAAATTCTACCCAAATTCAAGAAGACGTTGTATTACAAAATTGTGTACCCTGGATGCTTAATATAAACAGGTTCATTCAATTCAGCAACTTACAGGGCTAGAAATGTATTTTGCTTTAGTGAAAGCTACGATTAAGCTCTTTAAAATCTTAATCATTTAAAATTGACCATAAGGGCTGCATATAAGAACTTACTTATTCTTTATCCCTGTTTCAAAATATCTATCAAAAATATTTGCATATGCTTTTAATTCCAAAAAATAAAGAGAACAACTTCTAATAAAAGATTTTAGAATATGCACATGGGACATCTAAGAAGCCAAAACATTTTGGGAAATGATGAAATGTGTGTGCCTGGCATTTATTTTTTCCTTGTCAAAGAAAGAGGAACAACTGCAAGAAAATATGATGCATAAATTGGCCCCAATACCTCCTGTATATTACCTTTTTCATTCTTGCCCTTAATATAGTTAAAGAGCTTCATGAAGCCAGTATTGATGGCTGCATCCCAGTCTATGGTTTTAAGAGATGTGCATACCCATTTGGCAGGTTCATACTGTCGAATTTCATAATCAGATGCCTTAAAAAAAAAAAATGACAAATCATGACATTGTTACATAATAATTTGCATACTATAAACTCTGAAGGAATTCATTAAAGTGCGATTAGAACAGAAATTAAGCTGTAGTTTGTTAGGTAGTGCAAGGGTTATTGTGTTGGTTTAAGACTGGGGAGACCCACATTTAACCATAAAGCTCATTCAGTAACTTTGAGTCAGCCATACTGCCTCACTGTGTTGTGAGAATAAATGTGTTAGCTAGAGCTCATTGGAAGAAAAGTGGAATGTAAATGTAGCAAATAAACAGTTAAACAAATAAAGGATAGAACATCTTCAGATGGGGGCATTGTACTGATAGATGGACTATTTAAAACCACTTTTCCAACTTTATTTCAAAAGTGTTTACTACTGCTATCCTGCAGTCTGATCTTACACTACACCCTTGCTCAGAATACAGCCCAATTAGGTATTATGGCTGTGCAGACATCAAAAACTATTTGAAAGAAGTGCTTTGCAAATGCTGTGAGCATATGCACCGCACTTCTCTGCTAGTCATTAAAGCAGCCCAACTTTTTCCAGGCTTCTGCCCAAGGCTGAAAAAAGAGCTGCTTTAAGGAATTCTTAAAGCATCATGACTCTTACGGCATCAGCTCTATTGAGAAAAACTGCTGCTTTCATGAGTCAGAGGTGTTCTGCTCATGCAAAGACTTGAATCATTTCTTCAAACTTTTTCAAAAGCATGCATGGCCCTATTGGACATTACTCACGGATGCATTTAATGCTGTGATATTTTAAAAATTAGAAGTAGCTATGAAAGGTTGTGATTCAAGCAAAGAAATGAGGGTGAGCTACTATCTTCCTCTACCATTAGCCATGTGCTCAGTCAAAATCCCACCTAGCTGCTTTTCCTGCTTCAAAGGGAAAACACACTCTTCTTTGTGGTAGAAAGGCTTAGAAAAAATTATTTTGAGTGGGAAAGAATTACTACAGGGGAAAGAATTAAAGATAGAAGAGATCTATCCTTCTCCATCCCAGTGTCAGCTCTCTGTTTTTTAAAAAAGGGAGAATATTGCATAGATTTGCTCTTTACTTTGACAGTAATCCCAAGTGATACTCATAGGGTTGAAGCACCTTCCAAACTGTAGAGGCCATAGTTCCCAGAACTGCAGCCAAACAAGGCTACCCTGGCTGCAATTCTGGGTTTTGCCCTCCATGTACCTGACAGGTGCCAGGTTAGGACAGGCTGGTCTCCTGACAGATATCTAAATAGAGTACAGACAGTCCTCGGCTTATGTCCATTTGTTCAGCGACCATTCAAAGTTACAGTGGTGCTGAAAAAAGGATGTATGACTGATCCTCGAAGTTCTGGCCATCATAGCATCCCTGTAGTCATGTGAACACGGCTCACAATTATGACGTTGCAGGGAGCTGCAGTCATGTAACTGCCTTATGCAACCTTCTCTGCCGGCTTCCCACAAGCACAGTCAATGGGGAAGCCGGCAGGGAAGGTCGCAAGTTGGTCCCGTAAGTCACCCTGGCTTGCTTGTGCTGCATCCTTCACCCCATGGCCTTCCTGCGCTCATGTGGTGCCACAGTACCCCCCTCCCCCGGCCTCCCCCAACTCACATGCAGCTTGTGCCAGGCCTCTGAGGCCTCCTCCACCCCCCACCCCCTCTGCTGCAGCATCCCCGTGCTCCTTACCTGGAACTCCTGCCACTTCCCACTTAATGACCCACGTATTTTGGGGTTATGATGGCAACAGGGATTCCTGGGATTGTCGTCGCTAGGCAATGTGGTCACATGATGTCACACTTTATGATCGCATCACTTAGCAACAGCAATTCCAGTCCCAATTGCTGTCATAACCTGAGGACTACCTGTAGCTTAAGCCTGGATGGTTAATACCTGAAATCCAATTTTTCTTTAATAATAACTGAATCCAAGTATGAAGACTGATTGATTTCCTAATTCACTATTTTTTAACATTTCACTGTTAATTTGATTCAAGATGAGTAGACAAAGTTAATTTGACTCTCATAATCACAAGCTGATGAAGCTAGCAATTGAAATATACTTCGACACTTTGTTGAAGCATTGCCCTCCACCTGCTCTAAGAACAGCAGGCTAGCTTTCAGTACCAAGAATAGGGCAGAAGAAGCACACAGCTCTAACACCCAGCACCTTGCTCCACCTGCTCCTACATCATACGAATAGATGGACACAGATGCACTTGTATTGCCAGTTGAACCATAGACCTGGGCTGGCTGTCTCTGCCGGCTCAACCACCCTGAGTCTTTTTCAGGGATGTGGTCAGTCTTTCTTTGGAAGAAAGTGACTGACACGACTTACATGAGAAGGCAGCCCAGGAAATCAATATGCAAGGACTGCTGCTGCCAAAGTCCACACTCAGGATGGTGGAACAACTGGGAAGCTCAGGAAGTATGGCCAATGAGAGTGCAACTGGAGCTTCCTATCTAAGGAGACCACCTCACATTACTTAATGATAGGGCTGCTCCCAAGGAGGATCTAATTTATGCACTGCATAATGTGAATACATACAAAAGAGAGGAGGGCAGAATATAGGGTGTGGAATATCACCAGGGGCAGGGGGATAGGTGGGAGGGAGTGTAGAGAGCCAATAAAACTAGACAGAAACAATGATGATCACATAAACAAAACACATTTCATGCCAGGAAACAGTGAAAGTGTTGGAAAGAAGCTCAGGCTAAATCCTCCCTAATTCACTAGTCTGTCTCCTGATTTGGCCTACCTCAAAGGGCTGTCAAGGGGTGGGGGCTATATGAAATTAAGTTGGAAATTCATATTGTCCCTTTAATATTGCTTTTTCTGGGATATTCACATCTACAACAGCATACATCCTGTCATAACTTATGCAAAGTTAGCACCAATGATGCAGATTTTATGGCATGGCTACACTGAACTAGTGGCAGTTGTCCTAGAAAACTCTTTTTTTTTTAATTATTTTACTGTATTGTATTATTATAAAACATAAGTAGTTCATTATATTATTTGGGTACAGTAGTGTGTATACAGTATTGACTAGAGATTATTAACACTCTAAGATTTAGATAATTTAAACCTTTTAAGATAAAGATGTTTATATCACTAAACTAAAATGTTACTAAAATGTCAGTGTTGACAAGCATAAGGTTATTTAAATTTTACATCCAAAGCTAAATGTGGCATTCATAAACAACTGCAAAATATATCAAACTATTTGTTATACAATAAAGGTTTCTGTGTTAAGCTTAATACTAAGGTCTCCATTGTGTTGTTACTTACTCTTTGTACATATTAAAGAAAAAAAGAAAAAGAGACAAAACAAAATAAACAACAGCAAAAAGTTAAAAAAAAAAAAGCTATTCAGTTTCCAACTTCCCCCTTTTTGTGCCTCTACCAATTTGCAGTGTTTATATGCATTCAGACCCCCTTAGAAGTGTGCTAGGAAATTTTTGCCATCTATTGTTCCAAAGCACACATTATGGATTTAGCACCTACAATCTCTTTGGGGTATTTAGAAGCATCTGGATCCTTTATGTGGCCTGCAAATACCTCAAGACAACCTTGAGAATCGTTCCGGCTAATTCTTGAATGAGGTAGGTTTCTCTGAACCGAGGCTGGAAATGGAAACATTGGTCACCTGATTTGGTAATGCAGTCCACTTAGGCATCTCCAAGCCAGTGGAGAAAAGGGCTTGCTTTATAGTCTTCAACATCCTATATAAACAAAAGGAACAGAGTTATAGGAGTTCTTCTATATTCTGGGTTAAACCTGTAGGTTAATACAGCTTTTGGCAGAGGATCTGCAAAGGATATTCGCTTCTAAGTTTTTAGTAACCGCAACATAAACAAAACATTTTATTCTCATCTCTTCAACTTATTAAGCTGATGAAATGAAGAAAACCTACGGATAAGGGAACAAGGAAAGGAATTTTGAGTAACAAGACTGTAAGCAAATATGTCTGCAGAAACAGCTAAACTGACTTGTTTGATTAAGGAGGGAACTACAGTTACTTTTATAAAAGACTGGAAACCCTTTATGGCCTTTTTGCTGAAAATGGATAAAAATGAACTGGTGATTTTAGGATTTATTGATTAAAAAGGTTTGCTTATGAGAAGAAGGGAACCATGATATTTAATATAGACAGGTGGAGATGGTAATTACTGCATTTGTAACTGCTGCAAAGAAGATCAGAAGTCGCTTCCTTAGATACTTTTTCTTTTCCTTTTATCTTTCACTTTTTCTTTTACTCCTTTATATTTTCTTTATTTTTCTACTTTTTCTTTTATGTTTCTGTAATTTTTTAAGCCTATGTAAAATCCTCTCATAATAAAAATTACTTTAAAAAAACTGTAAGCACAGATATGGCCTGAAAACAACTTCCTGGGTTGAGGTTTGCTCTGAGACACCCTGTTCTTTTAACTGTACTTGCATACTGTCCTTCCCAGCCCTGTTGATTAATTTGCACCCATCTCCCTTGGTAGAACCCTCAAGGCTGAAGTCCCACTCCTGAATATGTATTTACCATTCCTTAAGTTGGTAACTTTTGCATTCAATCACAGAAGCGCTTGTGCTTCAGAATGGGCCCCGATTCAACCGGTGTAGCATTTATTCTGCGTGCCACTGAGAAGCAGGGCAAAACTCCTTTTGATTCAAGGAACAGAGTCCCAATCCCGGAGTGCTTCACAACTGCAGTGCATCCTGCCTAGTTCGCTTTACTCCTTCAGCAGATGGGTAACCTGACCCCTTTCGGATTTCTGGGAGTTCACATGGGACAGCAGGACCAAGGGGGAAAGGCCTATGGGAGGTGTAGTTCAAAACAGGGGGAACCAGACTGGCTACCCCTACCTTTCGCCCAAACTCACCTTTCAGTTAGCCTCTTCTCTGGTCCCCAACCAGGAGCTTGCAGAAGGCAACAGCGTTTTGGGGCATAACCTTTCTAACCAAGAGAGTCGCGGGGCGGGGCGGGGCGGGGCGGGGCGGCCCGGCTCAGGATGGAGAGAACAATTATCCTCCTCACCCCCGAAAAATAGTAGAAAGCATCTGCTGGTCATGGCGGGGGCGGGGGTGGGGATACGGAGAATTTGGCTTTCTGATTGGTTGCGAATGGGCGGTATCTGCGCACGTGGGGGGCTTTAAGGGACCCTAGGCTGGCTGTTTTGCTGGATGGAGAAAGGGGCGGGAAACAGCTTTTTTTTTTTTTTTCCTTTGGTGGCGCTTGGTGTGGGATGTCGCTTGTGGTGGCACGGTCTCTCGGGGAAAGAAAGAGTGAGCTCATGGCCTCTTGTCATATGCCCAAAGGGGGAAGGGAGGGGAGGGGAGGGGAGGGGAGGGGGAGATGAAAAGGACTCTTTGAAGCAGAAGGCATTATGTTTCTCTCGCCTGCTCACTCCCACAGCGCTGCATTTCTTTTCGCTGAGGAAATACTGTATTTCGACGGGGCGGGGGTAGCTTTCCCCTCGGCCAAGGGCGTTTCTCGCATTCGAAGATGCGGAGGAAACTTGGGCACGCGAAGCTGCGCCCTCCCCGTGTTAAAGTACAAACTGGATGTTCATTCCATAGCTTCGTTTTGGATTGCAGGAGAACTTTCTGAAATGCGCTTGACCCCTTGCATGGCAAAACCGAGGAGCAAGCAAGGGTTACTATTAGGGTTTGATAGGGTCCCCTAAGGAAACCTTGCCAAGTCTTACAAGACTTCATTGTTTTTGTAAGAATGCCAAATTCTTCTTGTGCGATTTTGGGTAAGAACACAGGCAATTCACAAAATTTCAGGGTAAGTACACTGAACTACTGTAAGGTTTCAGAATAAGAACTCTGAAATCCGAGAGTTTGGTGTGCATGATTTTTTTTTCATCTGAATCATTGTGCAAATAATGCACCTGGCATCTGAAAAGGTTGCTGACTGCAGATTGATGGTGTACATTCTTTCACAAGTTTCACTTGCACAAAAGCTCATTGTTAGGACTGCCAGTAATAATAATTATATTGTGTTACAACTTTAGATTGCGTCTGCATAAATCAATATAGGTATAAAAGTTTCTTACCTGTACAACTCCATCCTCCCAAATGTCACAAGAAGTGTCGCTAAACTTTCAGGCAGGATTAGTAGTACCATGGTAATGGTGCCATTTCTCACATCAATGATCTAGCCAACAGATGATGATGATGGCTGGGCCTATCTGGTCAGCTCCACATGGACAACCAACTGTATGGAAGAGCTTATGTTCTCAATGTATATAAGAACTGGCCTTTTAGATATCCTAGCAAAGTGCCATTTAGGAAGTACTGTTGACTGCATTAGAATATAAGGATTAGTGCATCACTAGTTCTCAGGCTTACCTGTGTCTCAAATACTATATATTGTGCACATCAGTATATCCATATGTTTTGACCTTATCTAACATTCAGAACCTTCTCTATAATTGCCTACGTTCTTTGGAATGTACCCCCTCTTGAGCTTGGAAATACTCACCTTTGAACAAGTTTTTAAATATTAATAGTTTTAATTTATTTTCAAAGTACTTAGTTTTAACTTGGCTTTATGGTTTATCTTTTTACTGTGAGCTGCCAAGAGAGCTTGGTAATCACTGATATATAAAGAAAGGATGGGATAGACAGTAAACTTTTATTAGGCTAAGAAAATAAAGACAGTCTGAAAACTGTTGGTTTGCAATATTTATTATGCTGATGCACGATCTATCCAACTAGAAAGGCAATGTCAGTCAGGTGACTTGAATTTAAAAAAGATTGGCCTATTAAATTCCTACTTGTTTCTTAACAATTTCTACTAAAAATAAATGTAACATAGCTATAGTAACAGTATTAGAGCGGTGATACTGATGCAATTATTTAATTAAAAACTTATAATGCTAATTCAGCATGATGATGTTAATTCATTACTTAGTGTAGTTTGCACTGATCTGTCCTGAAATGATTACTTTATCTGGATGACAACTGACTTTTGAAATAAATATGAATAAAGCATACACATCAACTACAGTAACAATTAATTTACCAAGAAATTATTTGGCTCTGTTTCTACTAATATGCTTATGTAAAATGATTGTTATCAAATAAACACTAAGCTTGCCCCTATTGATGGATGTTACTTTAAAACATTGCTGTGCCTGTTATGAAAACTATGCAACTAAGCATTCGCATAGATATGTTCTTGATTAATATAGCTATGTTAATTGTTCTTAACTTTCTTCCTTCCTTAGGTTCATATCTAAAACTATGATTTTAAAAGACAGCTTAAATAAATAAACATATCCTCCTTCATAAGCAGTTGAAAATGTCAGATAAGTTATCACATGTATCTTCACAATTACTTAGGTTCTTTATATATACATACATATAGTGACAGAATCACAAAGTGATCTACCTGAAATAAAAAAAAAATCAAAAAGGTTTTTAAAATACTTTATTGTTTTTAACTTAGCCATATTTAACCTTATCTTATATCCAGAATTAAAAGGTTACAGGATTTGTTTTATTTAAAAGTAGAAAAAACATGAAATCATTCTGTACACAGTGCAGAGCACCACCACATTGGTGTATAAATATCTTATTGTGCCTTCCAATAATTAAATCTCTATGTGTTCCACCTTTCTGAACACTAGAAAGACTGCACATTTAACGTGTAGATGTTCAGAGACCTCACTTTTCAGATACATTTCAACAGTCATATAGTCTGCAGTATTTTGAGTATGTAAAATTGTTGATTATTTGTTGAATTCATAAAACGTCTAAGAAGTTTTAATGCATTACAAATGTTAAAGCCCTTTCAATTATGTATATGTGTAATTCCAGTCTAGTTGCTTTTCAGCACAACTGTTGCAATCCAGCTCACTTCAATTTCACCTTCTAAAACAACTATATATCATTTACTCCAGGAATTTCCTAGTTACGGTGTTAATTTTATAATTTCCTTCATCCAGTACAGTTGTCGGTGAGCTATTTCAATATCTGTTCAATTTAAAATTTATGCTGTTAAAATTAATCACTTGAAGCTCCGTTGTGCTTGTAATGATTGCCTTGCTTTGAGTTTTTCTCGCTTTGTTTTTTAAAAACATAATAGAGTGAGAACCCTGACCAAAGGGATTTATGTGTGCTTATTGTTGTTTGGTTTCTTCATAAGGAGGCACTGGCTCCTGAAAGAGCTGAACATGGTCCTCTTCCATGGATGCCTTCATGGTGGCCTCCTCATATGACGGAGGCAAGCACACAGCGAGAAAGGCAGTTTCAGGCAGGAGAGTGGAATATTGGAAGCTCTGCTCATTGTTCCAGGGCAGCACAGAGAGAAAATCTGTCACCTCATGCTCTGGAAGGGACTCTGGGAGGTCAATGCTGAAGATCTGAGCCTGAGGATTGCGACGTTGGCAACGTCTGTAGAGGAAGAGCAACAGGAATGCCAGGAACAGCATTACCGTAGCTGGTAATATGATGCATAGGAATGGCTCTATATCTTCTTTGGTCGAACTTACTTTATGCTGACTCTAGTAGAAACCAAGACAAGAATATATATCAGGCCTTTGCTAATTTAATCTTATGTACATCCTGCCCTTCATAAAAATGTCTCAAGGCAGATAACAGCAGTATCAAAAAAGCCCAAACCCAATGAAACAAGTAAATCAGCAAAGCATAAACACAGATATAATAAAATCTGCTGTTTTGCACAGTGTGCACAACTGAGCAATTATACTGTCACAATGAGTCCTCCAAACAGGACCTTGCACTTACAGAAAATGCCTCTACCGAAGGGTGACCCATCCTTCCATCCCTCCTCTTCAAACCTCTGATACATAGGTTGGCATTTAGGACTGTCCCCTATCACTCAGGAAAAGCTCATTATGGAAGTCCAGAGGCTGTTCGAAAATAGCAAGTGGAAAGACACTCTAGCTTCCCTTTCTACTATCAATAATTCTCTCCATCAAAACCCCAAATAATCAACTATCTAATATTTGTTCCTGCCAGTAGGAACAATCCTTGACTGGAGTTCTTTTAATAACACCTCAGAAAGTGGGAAGTAAGAGGAGGAATATCCCACAGCACCACCTCTTATCCCATTTTACAGCATCCTTGAACATCTATAGCAACATTTTTAGAACTCCAGGGGTTAAAATGCCCCACTTTGCCCTTGTGCCACTGGGAAAACCTCCACTGAATCAGAAAGCTTCCCTGGATGGAAGGAAATAAGGATCCAAACCAATATGTTTACCTGCCTTATGTTGCCTATACCGCTATCAGTAGGATGGGTCAGTCCATCTTACTGTTTGTCTCTATGGCTATCAGTGGGATGATTTAACAACTCAGTGCCTTGGATTTTATTTAAGCCTGATGTCTTTGTATGTCCCCTTTCCCAAAGCAAGTACAGCATGTTTCTGGCAAGCTATTAAAGTTTTGTTCACCTTCTTCCCCAGTATGATTTCAGGAGTAGCTGTTCAGTGGACATTGGGAGATGATAATGCAGGATGCTTTGAGGTGGGCACATGGATGCAGCTGGTGCATTATACATCCTTGTTTTAACTAAATAAATTGGTGAAAAAGGTTTTGGTCGCATCCCAACATTAAACCCCAGTGCTTCCTGCCATCCTGCTAGCTGATTTTGGCTTTAGAGTTAGCAATGGTGTAAAATATGAAGAAGAACACAACTGATACTTTCCAAATCTATTTACAATTCTTATCGAATCATATAAACATATTATCTTGTAACTTAATTTATCCTCATCCCTGCTCTCAATTAACCATGCTAGGAATAATTACAAGCAGAGGTTTTCCCCATCATTCTAAATTATTTATTCCTTCATTTAAGTGCCCTCTAATACTTTCATAAGGCTTTGGGACTTAAAAAAATAAAAACAAATGTGACAGCTGATGAATGCTGGTAAAGCAGCTACTAGTTTTGCTCCTAAGTAAATCACAGTTTTAGTTACATATCCACTGTGATTTTGGTAGGGTGCTTAAATTACTTTAAGAGACATCCTTTAGTACTCATTTCTTTTAAATTTATCTACTTGTCCCACTTTAAGAAATGTATGTTAACAGCCAAAGGGGGATTTTTTGTTAAATGATCATTTAAGCATGATAAAAGTGTCTCTGTTTGTGAAACGTATATATGGAGATGGGAACCATCCTGGACAGAATTGCAGAATTTAATTTAATAGAATACGAGCTATCACTTACTTATTTTATTATTTGTATTGTGAAAACAATGTAAACTATTAAAAGAGCAATAGTGAATTGCCTCAATAGATTTGACAAGGCTGTGAATATTGCCTTTATTTTTCATCTTGTTTTTGCTAAATTTTGATAGTTTTGCATGGAACGCATACTTACATTTAATCTTATTTCAAACAATTGCAGAGAAAAAGGCCCATGTTTGCTTTTTGAATGCTTCACTTCCTTCTATTAAAACACATAGGAACTATTATATAAGCATCAGTTTCATGACAGAGTCATGCTAGATAGCAAATAATAATTTCTAGTCATAGACATCGGGGCCAAATGACAACACAGACTCAGCCTCTTTTACACTTGCATTACAATATTGGGCATATACAAGGACATACATACATATGCATCATTTTGACAATTGTTAATTTGTTGATGTGGTAAGTATATATTTATATGTATGCTACGGTATATATTAATGGTGTATGTTCCCTATATGAATAGATTTTTTTCTGTGGCTTGAATTCTCTATAGTTTTTCTGTGTTAAGCTTTACACCAGAACTTCACAATAAATCAGAGTTCTTCAAATGCTTAACCCTTTATTTAGCACTTGGCTTGACTTGACAGAAGACTCTCACACAGATTGGAACCTTTATTGCTGATAAGAATAAAGTCATACATGCAATAGTTGATTTGCCCACTGCTGTGCAAAGATGTCAGAGCCTTTTTTTATATTTATGTTCCAGAGTTTAAATTCCAGACATTTTCCTTCCACTCTTCCAAGTTAATGGATACTTGGCCAGTCTTTTGATGTCTTTCAGAAACATCTGAAATATGTATACGTATCACTTCTCTTTTCATCACATTTCCTTCAAACCACAGGCTCGATTGATGCCACATGGACTACTCTCCACAAGTCCATTACCACTGGTGCAAGAATAACCCTAGGCACTATGAAATCAGGTCGTCATCGAATTGACAAGCAGGTATGGCTCTGGATGGAGCAAGGACAGCAATAAGTACAGGAAAAGAAGACGGCTTACAATAACTGGTATGTGCAGAAGACCAATGAAAACTGGCAAAAGTGTGTTGCTGCAAGAAGAACGGCAAAGAAAGCTGTCACAGAGGCCAAAGCCAATCACTACCAGGACTTATATGAACAACTGGACATGAAGGCAAGAAAAACATCTATTGACTAGTGAAAATGCACACCAAGGCAGCAAAAGACGTTGAACACTACATGTGTTGTAAAGGATAAAAATGGACGGCAACTGTAAGATACGCTCAAAATCCTGAAACATCTGCCAATTCCTGATGACTCAGCTCATGCTGGCCCAGTCCTGCGTATTACACCTGAAGAGATTACCAAAACTATCAGCAGCATGAAGAATTTGAAAGCACCTAGCCCGAACAATCTACCAGCAGTCTGGAAGCTGAAAGAACTTTGCAGCACAGCAGCTGACCGGCTGACAAACTTCTTCAATGTCACTGTGGACTCTGGCCATGTGCCTGCTGAATGGACCATGAGTATCACTGTTCCCCTCTTTAAGAACAAAGGCGACCTGGCAGACCGCTTCAACTACTGACTAATCTGCCTCCTGTCGCACACAATAAAAAATTTTGGGCAGATCCTCAACCAGCGCCTTTTGACATCATTGAGATCAGTATCAATCAGTGTAGTTTTGTCAAATGCTTGAGTACCACTGGCACCATTTTCCCAGCTCACATGCTCTTGGAGAAGCATAGAGAAAAGAAGAAGTCATCACACCTGGCTTTCCTTGACCTAAAAAAAGCTTTTGCCCGTGTTCCATATCAGCTGATATGGTATGCACTACTAACCATACCATATCTGGTATGAGATGGTACTACACCTGAGCAAGGTGTGCCCAAGCTACTCATAAAATGGGTCTAGATGCTTTATGTTAATACCAGCAGCTGAGTGAGATGCGCTGCCAGCCTTTTCAGCAGCTTTCCAGTGAAAGTTGGCATGCACCAAGGCTTGGCATTATCACCATTACTGTTCATTCTCATCATCGATACCATCATGCAAGACCTGCATCACAGTGCCCTTTGGGCCTTGCTCTATTCTGACAATGTCCTGCTTGCAGCTACCACCAGGGAAGAACTGCAGTGCTGTGTTCAGACATGGAACAACCATCTTAGCCAATTTGGTTTGTGCCTCAATATCAAGAAGACTGAGCATATAGAGACTACTTTGAGCACCTCCACCATCCATCCAGGTTAATGGCAAAGATCTAGTGAAGACAAACTCCTTCCATTATTTAGGATCCCATCTGCAAAGTGACAGCGGCATTAATGAGGAAGTGTGTGCAAGGGTGAATGCAACATGGTTGCAGTGGAAGGAGATCACTGGAGTGCTCTGCGATAGGCGCATGCCAATTCACCTAAAATTGAAAGTATATAGAACGATGTCTGCCCAGTAGCTCTGTATGGCACTGACTGCTGACCATCCACCAAGAGTGCTGAGTGCCCTTTACATGCCATGGAGATGTGCATGCTCCATTGGTCATTAGGCGTCTCCCTTCTCGACCACATCAGCAATGATTGGCAGCAGATAGGTGTTTCACCAATAACAGAGAAAATGCAGGAAAAACTCCTACAATGGTATGGGCATGTTCTACGAGAAGCACCCTACACCATCACCTGCACTGCCTACCACTTTAACACCTACGGCAAACACCTGCCTGGAAGGCCAAAGCAAAGATAGTAGGACGCAATTAACATTGACATGAAAATCATCCAGTTGGACCTAGTTGCTGTGTTCGATCACGTGAAATGGCATTCTTTGATCCGAAAAGCAGATCCCGTACCTGTGGGAAAATGCTAGGATGAAGAATCACTTCTCTTTAGCCTGGGAATAAATAATTCTCACCTCACCATTTTCACCTTTATACAAGAAGTGTATCATGTAAACAAGACTTTAGCTTACTGTGGTGTTAAGCTGTGGCATTGTTTAAATAGAGAAAATGTAACTAGGAAGGAAAAGGGAAATAAAAAATTGACATTGCTCTTTAATTGTATACTCAGTGCATATTTAATGGTACATAATATTGCAGATTTGGTTATAGTGAATATCAAATACTGCAAATTTTTTTAGAGTCCCGTTTGTACTGCCATTAAAATAAATGCTTTGTAACAGGAAATGTAAACTGCAAACATTTTATATTTGGTTCCATTTTAGTATCATTTGAAGCCTAATGGTATAATGTAAATAGGATGTATTCCAAATTATACTTAAGTGTATCTTGTATGCTCTGGTTTTTATATCTCATCAGGGAAAGGAGAAATTAATCAATATTTCCAAATGCAAGAGCAATGAAAGCATTTGTTGCAGATTTTCAGTATGAATCATCAGTTATCTTTAAATATTCTATGATTTGTAGAAGAAGAAATGTGTGTTGTAGATTGCTTGTTTATTTAAAATGTTGATTTTGCAGTGGAGTTTTTATCTGGAGAGTTGAAGGCGGTTTGAAAGAATGATCATACTGCAGAGTGCAAACATTTATTCTGCTTGAATCCTTTGGTAAACCTTTGGTACTGGTTTCATCAATCTGCAAAACAGCATCTCTTTCAAATAAGTTCTATTAAAAGATTTGCCTGATTCGCCCTGGATCTCCTTGTATGGAACAAACATTACCATTTTACAGTGCTCTTTGTTTACACCTGGCCATGCTGCCCATCTTATGTATTTTGGTTGACAAAAATAGAAAAAGAAATCAGATAAGACTGATACTATTTTTGCAAAAAGATATAGGATTGCCTGATTCAGTAATAAGTAGGCACAGCATTAGAAACCTACATACTGTATAATACTAAGAAAAACCTGTTGATTTGTATGAGGTTCTAACATTTGCCTAAACAGTATTCCAAAGTTAATGAATGGGAATGATACATGTTCATAGCCAAATTTACAAATTCACCACTGCCCAATAGGGTCTTGAATGTTCTCCTATGCACATTTATGAACATATGAGTGTTCTTTTGAAGTTTAAACAAAAACAGAGAAAAAGAAAAAAAAAACTGGTTGATTACTGAGAATGGAGTTTAGATCATTGTGGTAATGATACAGAAGTCACAAGCTATTTCAATCATGAACAGAAACAATTTGAATATATGGTATGAAATTTAAATATACTATATGTAGATATGAATCACTATATGCAGATTCAAAACATGTTGACGCTAGCATTAAGTAATGTTATGAAAATATAAATGAATAATCACAGATCTTCCATCAGAGACCAAACTCGCTCAGCATCAGCTGCAACACTACTTTTTTTTAGTATAGTAACAGTTTAGACATTCAGATGAATGCAGTCAGATTTTGAGCATAATCGAACAATGAAAAAATATATGCATGCGTGAACAACTCTATGAAATCATGCAAATATGAAGAGTCATGCTTATCCTGAGCTGATATCAACACAAAAAAAATATTGCAATCATTTACTGTCATGTTACTGCCATACCCTTCTGCTCTTATCACAATAATTTATTCTGTCTAACTAGCAGTCCTAGAATCATTTAGAAGGAATAAGTTCCATTCAACATTCCAGTGAACTCAGTGGGACTTACTTCAGAGTAGACATGCAGAGAATTACATTGCCAGCCTGCTATTAATTTTATTTTTGACATAGTACGGCTAGGCTCTTATTTTAAGAACCAGACTAAATTACTTTGCAGATTAAACAATACTGAGAAAAATAATTCATTCCATATGACCCTCAAAATTGTCTTCTTGTGTTGAGGGTAGTCTTTAATTTCTGATATATTTCCCATTCCTTCCCCCTTCATCACTTCACAACACTGCGAGAAGTAATATGCACAATTTAGGAAACCAGACTTGCTGAATATCACTTACTCTAACATCAGTGAAAGGGTCTGCAGAGACCAGGTGAAAGAAAGATTGAGAATGAGATAGGTTTGAAATAAAATGACACATTCAAAAGCAGCCACAATCTCCATTTGCAGTTAAGGTCAGTTTTGAAGTAAATATTTACATCCCTTTCTGTAAACATTTTTCTTCTCAGTTGGTGAAACAGAGGAACAACGGCACGGAGGACAGTACAATTTACATAAAATAAGGCATTTCCCCCATGTCTATTCCACAAACCCTTTGTTATCCTGAAACTAGAAATCGTGAAAGAACAGAAGTTAGTTGCAAGGAATACAAAGAGGAGGGATGGTACAAACCTGTAGCTCTGTTTCCACCAATGGCACGCCTGGTTCACTGGTTAACCAGTCATAGTTTCCCCTGTCAGCGTGTCCAAATTTCTTCCAGCTACCACTGCCCAGAAGCCACCTCATACTTTCATGGATGTGCGGGTCTGTTCCTTGTTCTTCTTCTTCTTCAGTGGTGGTCTTCTTTTTGGTTATTTTTAATACTGTCCCTCCCCCCCACACACACTTTTTTTCCTTGATACTAGGCCTAGCTAGGAACGCCTAAGCTGAAAACCATGCTGATATTTTCTCCTGTTACTGGCAGCATAGAGGGAAAGGGTAGAGCAGTGACCAAGTGAATCTCAGACGCTATTTTGTCTTCTAACTCAATCTCTCTGGATTTGCTTCAGTGGCCTACATTACCAGGGAAGCTGGCATCAGGTATCAGGGAAGAGATAGTGTTCTGATTGGATGGCCGCCTGCATTAGGATTATTAAAGGGGCATTTCCATGACAATCTGAGTGCACATGGTCCTAACTCTTGGATAAATAGTTGTCTACATTTATAGCTTTAAATATATACACAATAAATAAATAAATAAATTGGGTGTGGAGGGGAAGGGAGCACCAATGTTAAAGAGAGATAACAAAATGCTTACTTCTCCCTAAGGGTTAAGGAAATATTTCCACTCGGATGCAATGTAAATAGCAAAAGCAGTTGCTGTTAGGCAGGCAAGGGCATAGCTGAAAGCTGTTCTGAATTATTTAGAGGTATTAGAATGTAGATGTTAATGATAAATCCGAAAAGAGCTACTGCTAGAAAAGGCTTTGGCCACTGAGAATATATGATTGCTTTCAGTGACACATCTATCACACTTAATTCTGCTCTTTAATCATCTGTAGCTTTTTTTTTAACAGTTAAGTATCATTAGGTTTCAATAATTTAATTTAATTATTCAAAGCAAAAAACTCCAAAATGGTTTTCATACTCTACTTATAGCAAGACTGTGTTGAGAGAGTAGTAAGATGTTAGCATGATCACCTGATGGTTCTTATCTTTCTTTTAGCTCTCCCTTGGCTTTTTTCTGAACTTAACTTTGTTCAGGAAGGAATTGATAAAACTGTAACTATAAGAAATTATGTTCTAGATGTTATTAGCAAACAGAAAGCAAAGAAAATCATCAAGTCCATCTGGTATCCGTGCAAGGAATTCAAATGTAAAATTGCTAAGGTGTTAAAGATATGTGACATAGTACATATGATATCTACTATATAGCTAAGATTAAAGTCTTGAAGATTAATGTCCCCCTTTTTAAATGCATGTGTTGGCCCTGAAGACCAGAAATGGCTAATATAATGCATTTAAAAAGGGGGAGGAGGAATATACAGCTTGGGAGATCTTTGAAACTACAAATAGCTAATTTATCATATGTTCCAGGTAATTTGGTGGGAAATGTTAAAGGCAAAATTATCAATCATACAGCAATAACATTTTCCTGCAGAAGACTTGGCAGATCTTCTGGAAATGTTTATCCAGCCTTAGCAAACTTTAGAAATATTTGAGAATGCCAACAAGAATGGGGGTGGGGTTGATCCAGCATATATTGTTTACACTGGACACTTCACGCCATCATATTCTCCACTCTTGACCTCTAAAAACAACTTGGCATTGGCCTGTGACTGTCTTCACTTCACCTTGAAATACTGAAGGATAATGTAAAGAAACACTTTAATGGCCCTGTCCCAAGGTACAGATGGCCCGGGAGGAATAACCACCACCCCTGCCAGTCTACACAAAAGAAAATAAAATAAATTTCTTGCACCACATGATGTATTTGGTGCACATAGTATGCATCTGCCTCATTGCATGCAATGAGAGGGGAGCTAGAAAGATGCCAAACCATATTTTCACTTAATAAACCTCTGAAATAGTAGCTTGTGGCTGAAACCCAGGATCAGGAAGGTTAGAGTTCCCACTAATGGGATAATGAACATATTTAAAATGTTGCAAAAGGAAAGTCCAGGGTTGCCCCAGTTTCAGATAAAATGGAGCAAAACTGAAAAAAAGGCTATTTGTTTTCATCCTGAACCAGCATTGCAAATTGTTGCAAAGACTCTGCAAGGTCTCTTAAGACTTTTCAACAAATAATTCCATCACCAAAGATTTCTGGCCAAACTGATAAAAGAAGTATATGCTTAGGATTGGTGAGTGGTTAAAGAAGTAGAGAATAAGAATGAATTATTAGTTCTCCCAAAGGAATTCTCCCAATAGACATAATGTCCCATAAGAATCTCTATTGTTCATGAAAGATGTGGAGTTAGGGAGAAGCAATGAGATAGTCAAATGTGAAGGCAACACCACATTATGGATAGTTAAACAAAAAGGAGCAACAAAGATCTCCAAAATTATCACTCCAATGTAGATGAAGATTCTCAGTCATCCAGGTGGGATTATCTGGAGGTTGAGTCATGGCAGCTGGACTTCTTTTCTTTTGGTTTGATACGTTTTGCTACTTGTCCAAGCGGCTTCTTCAGTCTGGAAAGTTGGTTGGGGGGGGCCCATAAATGGCTTCCAGCGTGGCTGCGTTTCTCACTACCATGATAGGCTCTACTAATCACATCTCCTATTGTCCCTTCAGTGAGCCCATCATGGTAGTGAGAAATGCAGCCACCCTGGAAGCCATTTATGCCTCCCCCCCAACCAACTTTCTAGACTGAAGAAGCCGCTTGGACAAGCAGCGAAACGTATCAAACCAAAAGAAAAGAAGTCCAGTTGCCATGACTCAACCTCCAGATATCACTCCAATATAGGGAAAACAGATGTTATCTATGTAAATATGCATTAAATTATGCACCCAGGAGCAAAAAAAATTCCCTTTTTTATATAGATACTAGAGGTATAGTACCTGAAGTATCAAAGCATTGCTAAAGCTTTAGGGACAGTCTTCATAGCTGCCATCAAACTGTAATTTTGGGACAGAAGGAAAAAATAACATATGAATATTATTTTAGCTGAAATGAATTGAATTAAATTTAAGTTTTGGCATGGCTTGAACCATTTCTTCATTCTTCCTGTGCCTATTTATAGAGTGTGGCCTTTAAGTCCTAAAAAGGTTGTGTATCTCTGCTATATATGCTGATGGGGGTCTCAGCTAGTAATTGACTGACCCTGAAATCATCTTGGAGTTGAGGTAATGTAAGCTCTCTAGTAATGATTATCAGGGACTGAATCAAAAACAAAACTTTGTTTTTAGAGTCTTAACACACATCTCTGATGTATTTGGAATATAGTAATGCATCTGGAATATTGTGTATAGTTATGCTTACAACATTCCAAAATAAGATTTTATAACTTTGGAGAAGGCACTGAAAGAATCAATCAGTGTCATCAAGAGTCTGGAGTAATTTGCACACGGGGACAGGCAAAACATGTGAGGGATGGTAATTTAGAGAAAGGGAAGTTAAAATACATGATAGAGAAAACTTGATGTTTTTCTTCCTCTCATAATTCTAGAGTGCAAGGCCATCTTTTAAAGTTGAAGGGTATTTAGGACAAATAAAAAATTTCATCACAAAACTTATAGTTAAAAGGTGGATTTCATTAGTATAAGAATAGAGATTCTGCCCTACTTGGATGGCTTTAACAGATTTTTAAAAATCACAGAGGGTAAAGGTTAATGACGGCTACTGGTCACAATAGATATTACCTGCAATATCTCTCTATACCAGTTGCTGGGGCATATGAGCAGAAAGATGTTGCTTAACTTATCATTTCTGGTTCGCTACTGCAGGACAAGAAAGACAAACTAGATGGACAGTCTCATCCACACAACTCTTATTGACTGAATGTTCCAGAAATGAAGCTGGCCTATGATGGGTCTCGCCTCTGGCCTTGCTGAAGATCGAAATTGCTTGAACAAAGAAAATACAGAGTAAACCAAGGAATCACCAAGCAATTTGTACAGCTTATATACAAATTAGATGCTGAAAGCAGAGTTGTTGTTCTTCAGATTCTTTAAAGTATGTCCTGCCAAACTCAAACTGTTATCCTATAGTTGCTAGCTTCTAGTTCACTGACTTTTCTTTTCTTTTCTTTTGAATGTCTCTGCATTTTCATTTAAAGAGGGCTGTTTGAGTGGCACAGGGAGATAGCTTATATTACCAAATTAATACAATTCCACCATTTTATTATTGGATTAAACAACATGTTAGCCACCCCATCTTTCTGTCCTGGTGTGTGTGCCTTATTTTCTTTTGTATATTCTCACCAAAATCCACATTAGTAACAGCAAACCTGTTTTTCCTTCACTCAATCATTTACTTGATGTTTCTTCACAATTTACAAAGGCATGCTAATCACGCTGTTCATGCTGGGAAAACAGTCAGCATGTAGCATTTATCATCCCATTAAACCATACACTGGATCTATTAGCCCATTCTTGTTTTCTTAGTCATGAGAAAGAGAAATATTACTTTCGTTAGTGCCTGGGGGAGATCACTGTAATTCATCCATCGACCACAAAGGAAGGTGCTCCTCTTCTTTTTCCCAGTGAACTTCAAAACATAATTTACAATTTAATATAAAGGCCATAAGCAACTATATCATAATAAATAATTAATCTGCTGCTGAGCTGGGCATTCTGCACTCCCCAGCAGTAGAGGAAGATGCCAAAGTACTTTGTTTTCCCCCATTACTGGGACTTTGTTATCGCTCATGTTTGCTACCATCCAACTAGCTAACTAGCTGTTTATCACAGTACCATTCTCCTGTACACTTGCAGAAGGAGCTCTCAATGAGGATGGAAATAGGCTATCTGCAGATATCAGAAGGGTAGGCCTCTGAGTAGCTGTTTGGGGAACAACAATGGGAGAAAGTTCTTGTCCTTACATTCTTTTGATAGAGCCTTCTGAAAAGTCTTTGATTTGATCCATTGTAGTCTTAGTATCTGGCCACCTTTATGGTGATAGAGATAGAATGGCCCAGTCACTGTTTGTCTTGGATGGAGATTCAGTGCAATTGATGATATGGAAAGTCTTTATTCCTACCTATTATTCTTTCCTCTGAGAGTCTTTCCTCACTTGAAACTAAGTGTGGCACAAACATACCCTCACCTCTTCTTCTTTTTTCTCATGATAAAAAAAATCATTTGATTCCCCAGTCCATACCTGGGTGACCTTAAATTGTCCTTAGCTGTGCCAATGTTTAAAAAAGTGTTTGCTCCTTATTCTGACACAGATCTACCATGAATACAATCTTATACACTTCACCAACCATTCTGCTGTTGACACGATCAGGTGACTCAGGAGTAGGAAAGAACACTTCAGGGTGATGTGGCATATCCTTTCCCTTCTGGTCTCTGAGCAGTGTCTTCCAAGGCCATTCAGTGTGGGAAAGTGGGAGAGTGAACTCTAAAATCAGGCTCTCCACCTATACTTGCCATGAGCCAATCTCCAGGTGAGAAACCTGCATCATCCTGAACAGCGGAAGTCCAACAATGGCAACAGGGGTGCTGTACAATGAAATAGGGGAGGAAAAGCTAACTCCCACTCTTTCTCTGCTGCTTCATGGCACAACTATCCCTGTGCTTGTCAGCTGTTGTTTGGGCTTCCTTTGAATATACCAATGCAAAAAACTTGTGCAAAACCAGAGTGATTTTTGACAGATGACTAAACTATCATCTGTCAACACTTCCAGCTCCCGTTTATTAAGAAGAATAATTTTCGGTGGGGATTTTCCTGCCTGCCTGTTTGCCTGGAAGAGAAGGCAAACAGATCAGGGGAGTCCCTGACCTTGACATGCTCTGTACATAAATGACTCCATTTGTTGTTAGCATGCTTGTGGAAGAATAGGGATCACTAGTGGGTGTAGTTTTTGGCTGGCTCAGAGACTGATGGATAACAGCCCCAAGCAAGAGTCCTGGAAACTTGTCAAGCATCTCTGTTTCCTCTCTTTGCCAGAGAAGCAGTGAAGCAGTGACCCGGGTAATGTTTGCATTTCACATGGGATGAGATTATTGAGTTTGGAAACTAAATTCATATATTCTCTGTTGTTTTTTGTCTAGATGGGACCTGTCCCTTGGCAAATAGTAAACACACCATATGTCCTCCCGTGCTAGATACAGGAAGAGAGTATGTAGGTACTAGCTATATAGGTACTTGCAACTGAAAGTTATAAACAGACTAAGGGCCCAGATAAAATTGGAATATTGAAGATTTTGCAATAAAAATTTGGAATTAATTATAGAGAACAAACAGCTTCTTGTGGGAAATTAGATTCTGTTTTGGTTTTTACAAGACATAACAAAGATAAGCAATTTCATGATTTCAAAAACTGGACATTAGTGGGGACTTTTTAGGTAGAGGAAAGATTTACAAGCCTGTAAAATATTGTAAAACTTTATAACAATAAAAATACTGAAGGAGACTTTTGAAAAATGGAATCAAAAAATTGTAGCCACAATATCAACAATGTCAATAATGATGTTTGCTTCTATGGATAAAATATGTCCAAAAGATGTTATTGAAGAAATGACAGATGTAGAACAAATTTTATCTGAGATGATAGAGATGGTATCAAAAGTGGATTTACAACTGACAGGCCAAGAGAATGACTTAGAAAAGGATGTTTCACTGGATCTACAAAAGAAACTGCCTGAGGTTTTAACATTTACAAGGGAAGTACAAATGACAAACCAAGAGGGTGACCTGAATAATTTTTTCCTATTGGATTTACAAAAGAGACTTGTTAAGAAGAACTCTGTCTGACAAAGAAGAAATGAAGAGAAATCAAATCCTATGATAATATTTGAATGAACTAAAGTTTAAGAATGTTAGAAGTAAAAGGAATGAATATAAAGTTGGTTTATTTGATCAAAGTTAAAACAAGATATGTTGTTACTTCTGGCAACCCTTTATTGACTTTCCACTGACACCAAAACTGAGAAGACGATGTTTTATGGATTTGTTTATGGATAAGAGATGGGATATGGGATGAAGAGAGAAATGTTTGTAACCTTAGAACGGGTTTATACTTGTTGTCATGATGGCTGAAAGACATTTCTTTATATATTTCTTTTCGCTTTCTTTATTATATTATTTTCTCTTTCTTCTCTCTTTTTTCTTGCACTTTTTACTTCTTCTATTCTCTTTTCTTTCTTTAAGTTTACTTTGTATTAGATTTTACTGTTATAATCAAAATTCTTAATAAAAATAATTTTAAAAATCCACTCTCACCCCTAAGAGTGGTATGTGTCTTCCTCAATCTTGGGTCCTCTACCAGAGGCCTGGGAGTTCTGAGGGTTCTGTGCAGCATCTTAGCTGCTCCTAGCACTTCACTCTTCTGGACAGAGAGCTCTGATGTTGTTCCTGGGATCTGTTGGAGCCTCTCTCTCAGCTTAAGAGTCACAACCTCTAGTGCTCCTACCACCACTGGGACCACTTTGGCCTTTACTTTCCACATCCTCTCTAGTTCTTCCTTCAAGCCCTCTATAACAATGTTTTATCTAAAGACTTCAGGGAGTTTTGGCCTCATAACAACATAGATTTTTCCAGTATGGTCTTATCCTGCATGTCTATCAATAATCGAAAACCTTTACGTAGCTGACAGAATAAGCAACTACTGCTATCCATGGTATTCTTAAAAATCCTCTCTAGGACCAAACTTCAAATATGCCAATACTTTTTTTATCTGACTTCTTCCAAGTCCAGCTTTCACTCCATAGAGTGTTGCAGGAAAAACCATTGCCATGAAAAATTCTAATCTTTGTTGATAGAGACACATCACAGCATCTGAATATCCTTTCCAAGGCCTTCATTGCAGCCATACCAAGTGCTGATTTGCAGCATATTTCTTGACTGCTGGATCCTTTGCTGTTGATGATTGAGCCTAAAAGGCAGAAGCTATGCACTACGTCAGTGTCTTCATTGTCAGTTCTGAGGCTGGCTGCTGTATCTGTTGTCATTAGTTTAGTCATTTGTTTACCTTTTTTTTCACTGTGCATGTTGACTTTGAAAATTAGGGCTTGCAGTTACTACATTTTCAGCTATCAGAATAGTGCCATCACTGAAAAGCAGGTTGATATTTCTCCCTCCAATTTAAAATCCACTCATCTTCTTCCAGTTCAGCTTCCCTCAGTACATATTCTACATATAAATTGAATAAGTTGAGAGAGAATATACAGCCTTGTCTTACTGTTTTGCCAACCTGGAACCAATCTGTTTCACCTGACTGTGTCTTCCTGCCCTATGTATAGATTTTGCATAAGAACAATGAGATGTTCTGGTATACCCATTTCTAATAGAAGAGAATATCTGAGGCTAAATGTTGAACTGTGAAGTTCTTGGTTCTCTGTCACCTTGGTTGTTTGCTTGCTGACATGCCACTGAGGAAGTTACCTAGTTGGGTTATGAAACATTTGCAAGCAAACAACCAAGCTCAGAGAGCACCAAGAACTCCATACCTGTTTCCCTAAGGACATTCCACAACTTTTCATCATCAGTGTGGTCAAGGCCTTTCTGTAGCACATGGTGGCTTCTTGGCATTCTCCATCTGGAATCCATTTAAGAATATTAGAGAATAGAGAATAGAAATGGTTGAATGGGATGGTATGACAGAAAATTGCATGAGAATTTTGAGCAGTGATGGGACCCCGATCACATGTGAGCAGGGCATGATTATCTTGGTTTGGGGTAGATTGAGTTTTCTGTGTTACTAACACACTAATCTATTGTATGGTTTCCATTATGATGTTGGTATTCCCCATCTAAAAATACTGGGGAAGCGTACAACTGAATTTTGGCACAAGTTTGGGAATTGTAGCCATAAGGTTTTCAGGAAAGCAAAAAAGGGATGGGAGGCTTTTGCAGCTTTGGACCACAGATGCTACCTTTGAAATACATTATTGCCCTAAATTGCTAAACCCAAAGATCATTAAAAAAAAACTTCTTTGCTAACTTCAACTGCCTCCTGGATGAGGATACTGCTGCCTCATTCATACACCAGTGTTTACCTTCCTTTTACCCCCTGCACCATGTTGTTCAATCTGCTACACAGCAGGGTCAGTCCTGATTGTGGTAATGGGCAATATGTTTGACTTTACAACTAATAGCTTTTCTATCTAAAAAGAGTTTTCCGTGTAAAAATCCTAAGTCAAAAGGCTCTCCTGGTCCAAATCTGACTTCAGGATGAAGAACCATTAGAAAAGAGAACAGAACCCTTTTTGTTGCTCTTCAACTGTTACCATCTGCACAGTGGATGGAACAGGTACATAGGATACCCTCATTACAGTTGTGTCACTGAGAAGCAGCCTATTTACAGGTTGAGTGAAGCAGAGCTGTAGGTAAGTAAAAGCCTCTGGAGTAACAAGGTGATTCTGAGATAGTATTTAGAGAACAGCAGATGCAGAAATAGCCCTGAAGAGAATCTGAGAATGTTTTCCTCCTTTCTTTACTGACTCAAGATTAAGGAGCTGAGTGGTTTTGTTAAATCTTGCTGATGAAAGTCTGTATGTGGTAGCCTTTCCCCACTGGGAAGACTTCAAGTCCCAGAGTACCCAGGCAGTCTGACTGTTGCTGAGAATTCTGGGAGTTAAAGTCCAGATATCTGGAGGGCACAAAGAGAATAAGAGGTTGCTACATAATCTGAAATGTCCTCATGCTGAATACATCCAGTGCAGAATAGAACTTTTATACTATTTCCTAGACAGTGAAGTAAATAGGCGTGCTCATCCTTCTGACTTTTAGCATTAGCAGTGTGCACTCTGGTGTAACATTCTTCTTTGGATTGGGAGCAGCAGAGGCACCCACCCCGTCTCAAACTCTTCTGGAGGGCAACTGAAGAGTGACACCTAGTTTTGGATTTTTTTAGTTTGTTAGGTTTCTATCTTTTTTCCTGTACCGAGGATGTTTTAATGGTTTGCATACTCCATGAAGTCCTGTGGGGTTGCAGCAGAGTATTAAACAAACAAACAAACGAATGAACGAACAAACAGATGTTGTCTCTTGTTGCAGATGGATCTATTTCAAGGCTTTCATATTTCTGCATCTCCATGGATGACATAAGACGACCGCATCCTTGAATTAAGAAGGGGAGTGAAGAATTCCACTGGCACAGCTGGAATTTGGGGGGAGAGGAAGAGCTTTAGTTTTAATGATCGATGTGGTTTTAGCTACATGACTAACATCTGGTTGATGCAATATATTTGCTTCAGCTATTAGGTAATATAAACAAACAAACAAACAAACAAACAAAGTCAGTTAGTCAGTCAGTCCTGGACTAGCCACTGCCTTAGAGAGACGAAAACCCTCAGCCCGCTACCTCTGAGAGTATTCTCATTAGCCCAGCTCCCCTACTTTCGAATAAGAAATGAATGTCAGTACCAAAACTGGCCAAGGATTGCATCTGTGTCCTTGCGGAAATGTAGAAGAGGAGAGGGACTCACCCACTAAGTATCCTGGAAAGGTACCTTTAATTTTCTGGAGATGTACCTGGCTAACTGCATGTGTTTCCCTATAAAAGGAAACACTCAGCTTGGGGCTGGAAACCTGGGTGCTACATTGCATCATGGGGAGACACCTTTCCATTCGTCTCCTGTCTGGACCAGGAGTACACCTTATCATGTTGTTATCCCAATTATGCTTTCTAGTAGTGAATCCTGCTCTCTGAAGAGCATGTTCCTAATGACAGAAATGCATTTCATAATAAAGACTATGCTTTGGGATATTATTAGTGCAAACATGTCCAGCTAGACACCCTCCAGACATGGCGAATTACAACTGATATGATTCCCAGCCGTCTCTCGCAACTTTGTAGAGTGAAGTGAGTTACAGTCCTACGTATCCTGGGAAGCACCAGCACAGGGAAGACTGTGTATATTCAATCACAAATGGTGTATTTTTAATTGCTTTGGTGTTGCTTTGTTTTTGCATATATCCTTGTTTCTTTCCTTCTTCTAGACAATGAATTCCCACACCTCCAGACAGAAGTTTGCCTCAGTTGTGAATAGCCTGCCAACATTCACAACACTGCAGCCTCCCTGCCAGTCTAGGACCAAGACGATTGCACTGTTGCTCCCTACCTGTCCTGGAGCCATTAGGAAGTTTTGCCACCTTATTTTTTTTTTTAAAAAATACTTTTTATTGAAGAGTTTAATGATACTAAAGAATAATGCAAACTGAAATCAGAAAGAAAAAAGAAAATAGAAAGAAAAGAAATACAAAGTGCAAAAAGAAAAAAAAAGAAAAAGGAAGAGAAAAGAGTATTTAAAGAAATGACTCCCGATCTTCCTTGCCACAAGTGCAGGCAAATTTAATATTTCCCCACCCCCTATAAGATTACATACATAATTCACTTCTTCCCATACCCGCCCATTTATCCATTTGCAAAATCCAAAAATTGTTGTCATTTCTGTCCAAGTATCGGCAAAAAGTCTATAAAGGGTTTCCAGAATTTTATAGGAATATTTCTTATTTCTATAAAAATAAGTCAAGTCAACTTTATATATATATATATTTTTGCTTCTGACAATCTTGATCTTTAATTCATCAAGTTGCTGTCATAGGATTGAATCTCCATTCAAACTTTCTTTCTCCCATCTCAGAGATTTCTTCAAGGTTTTAGAAACCCTCTGTTATAAATCCAATGAAAAATCCTTGCCTGGGTCATTTTTCATCTGTTGGCTTATCATTTGTACTTCCACTCTGCCTGTTATCTCTGTCTCATAACCCACATTTTTTTTATTTTCCAATATTTTTACATCAGCTGGAATTTGTTTCACCTCTTCCGCCTGTCGATCTATAACTTCTTCCTTGTTATTCTCTTTCCCATCTTTTCTTTCTTCTTTAGAGTCTTCTCAAAAAAATGCATTAGCAGGTGCAGAAATTATTGCTGTCAATTTAAGTATAAGTTTCTTTTCCTATTCTTCAAAAACCCTTTGAAATGTCTCAAGTGTCATACCTTTATCTGTCATTTTATAAATTTCACTGCTCCTCTTGGTTCAAAAATAAAATATAGGTCTCTGTCTCTCTCTCTCTTCCTTTTTCTTGCCTGGAACTTTAGACCCATCTAGTGTACCATATCTATAATCAAAAAGTCTCAAATGTCTTTGCTTTTTATTTTCTAATTTCAACCAATCATCTCTTTCCTAATAGACTAAACAATTTATGTTCCCACAAAGATATTGTTTTATTTAGTTTGTCTTAAGTCTTGCTGCTATCACAACATGACTTTACTAAGTATCTGAAACAGGTCTGTGCTGTCCATACAACTACCTCAGCTGAAATTCCAGCTCTACCGAATGTCATCCACTGTGTGAAAATCCTCCTCCAAAAGGCATACACGATGCTCTGGTTACTCCATGCCCTGCTGTAGTTGCATGTGGATGATGAGAGGCAGTCAATGGCATGCAAATACATGCTTTGGAAGTGATTAATAGGCTGTTGTCACACTGGGGCAAGAAGGCTGTGTGGACTTGCTCTAAATGCCAGAACAGCATTTGAGTTTGAATAGATGCCTTCTCTCAGGTATGAGGTCCAGCTCAGGAGATTCCCACAACCCCTCTCCCCCTAAAGTTTTGTTCTTTTATAAAACAAAGGCAGAAATCTCAGGACACAAAGTGAGAGGTTTCCATCCCTGTGCTGGGAAAACAAGTTGAGTGTACTATCTCCTCAACAGTTCTGATAAACGGCTGAAATAACCCTAAGAAGCCAATAGATGCCCAGGGACAAAATAGTGAAAGAGGTTATCTCCAAGGATTTGGTAACTGCTGTAGTTAGACATTGTGCTAAGTTTCTTTTGTCTGGCTATGTTAGAAACATTATAATCTCATTCCTATAACTCTGTACAGGTAGGACATTCCATGTAATTTCAAACTGAGTTCAGGATTTACTTTTCTCTTATTCAATTTCTTGGAAGAAAGCCATCACTAATTATTATGGACTACCATCATCTCATGGTCTACCAAAGACCTTGTATGCATTTTTATAAACCAGGCTTCATATACTGTTTCTTTGAGCTATTTTTTTCAAAATAAAATTTGATTTTTGCTTCTCTCTTATGAGATTGATTTCTTTCCAGAGGGGAGGAAAGCTGAAACCACTGGTCACAAATCTATATGCTACAAAGTCAGAAGGCTGCATCATAGACATTATTTTTATATTTTGTTTGCCAAAAAGGCAGCACAGATTGTGGTAATCTAATCTCTTTTACAGAGAGGGGTTAGGGAAAGGATGCCAAGTGAGAAGCTCCCTGGAAGATAAGTGGTGGCAGCAGTAACTACAGAGTAGCCACACAAGGACAGAAGGCGGGTCCAGCATATGTCATCCCAGTGGGCTTCTGGGAGAGAAGATTTTATGAGATATGACCAAGATTTTATGGGTTATGGATATATTTAAGACATATCTCTGATCATTCTTACAGGTAAATTCTACACCTGTGTCTTTCAGAAATGTCCATTATCAATAGTCACAAGCTGCTAACATCATAGGATCCTTTTGTCAGCATAAATAAGAGCTGACTATCAAGTACTTTGTCCAATTGCTTAGATGTTTCCTGTATTATTTTTTTCCTAAATGCACTAGCTTGCTTTTTTCCCCAGGTTGAATGCATTTTGTTAATTCCTGCCATTTGTCTAATCCCTTTAGGTTTGTTTCTAATTATTTTTCTATGCTTCACTATGTGTACAGGTCTCCCTCTGAGTTTCTATTATATATGGATTAAGTTAGTATGCTTATAAGTATTTTTAGTGGCAACAGTTCACAAAACAGGATGCAACCTGATCCTTATATGACCTCAGTATGAACCCTCTTTCACAAAACTATGATTTCTGTTTTATACAGACACACTATCCTTTCTACTGTGAAATAGAATAGTAAAAGCTATTCACCTTCACCTGATTTTTCCTCACAATAGAATTTTCTATTTGATTTATCAAACACTTTAATCAAGTCCAAATGTAATTATCAATTTAAAAAACAACAACAACCACTTCTTTTATATAGTCATTTTGGAATCCATATCTCTAGAATCATCAATAGGACTTTATCAAGTTGGCTGTGGTGTATCATTAAAAAGAGCAACAAAAACAGGAATAAAATCAATCAATAAAATGAAAGTATAAAATGTAGACATAGGAGGAAAAAACCTTGCAATAATAACTGAAAGAGCAGATTAAGTCACATATCTCCCATCTCAACATTCATTCAAATAAAAATGCTTTCCCCTCCCCCCCCATTTTTTTAAGGATTACAAGTCATAAAGAAGTTGGCCTATCTAATGAAAGAAGGTTCCCATCACCCCTGTAGACCCTTCACCTCCATTCCTGCAGCTAAAGTACACTGAGTTATGGTGTAACCATGCCATTACTAGAGCCTTGTGGCTCAGCTGCTCTTAACTACCTATTTACAGGTGATCAAAAAAGGGAGGAAGTTTGTTTAGGTCTCTTGACAGGTGCAAAACATGCTGAAGGCAGCTGCCAGAGTTAGTGTGATAGAGAATACTGCTGTCAACAAGCTTTGCTGTTTCTTCTGGACAAGCTGAATGAAGCCATTGGTTACCGAGTGAAGTTATTTGTCGGGTTCATGCAATATCTCGAGCCATAAACCAGCCAGGCCAGCTGGGATTCCATAACACAATAAGCTACAACAAAAAGTGAAAATTATCCAAGCTTAGACAGTTGTATGAACGCAGCTGTTGGGTCTTATAAATGATTTGAGTAAGTATATTGTGTGAACAGGTTTTTCATGTTTTTCTCTTTGCACATATTCACTCTGGTTACAGTCTTGTCAAGAGTCTTTACAACTAAGTTGGAACAACCATGGGGCTGCAAGAAGATCTTTAAAAAATGTTTTAAGGCCATAGAACAGTTTTTTTTAACAATTTTAAAAACAGGGTTTTTTTTTTTTAACAATAATTTCCTTTTCCTTCTTAAAGACATTATCTGAGGTGTCCCCCCCCCTCACACACACACACACAAAAAAGACTGAAGTATTAACCTGTTGTACCCGTCCTCCCCAACAAATTGGCTGCCAGCAGTTGTGGTATCACCAGATAATTTGTATATTTTAAAAATAGGATTGGATAGGCTCATGGGGGATCTTAAGGCTTTCAGAACTAGTCTGCAAAAGTTTGGACAGTCTTTGTTGCCATCTAGTGGTTGTCTGGATTTTTGCAGCTCAAAACTGGTAGATCTAATTAAGCTATCAATGAATATTAACCTCCTGAGTACCTTAAATACCAGTTGCTGGGCAGAAGTAGGGGCTATTGCTCTCCATTCTAGGCTGGTGAGCTTCCCACATGCATCCAGCTGGCCATTAGCACTAAGTAGGCCTAACCATACTTAGCTTCTAAACCTAAACAGATGGGCCTGGTGCTGCCACCTGCTGGAGCATTCTGTGAATTACCACCGCTAATAAGGCCATGCTTAGTATTTCTTTGTTTCCTTTTTCTTTCATGTTACTGTTTACCATTCCCTTTGCCCACCCCACAGAGAAGGCTTCCACACAGTCACTTGACAACATCATCCGGCACTCCCTGTGGCCATACATTATAACTGCAGACAGGCTTTATATTACCATAGTGATGGCCAACTGATGTTGTAAGTCAGGGTTCCTTAACCTTGGCAACTTTAAAACGGGTGGACTTCAACTCCCAGAATTCTGGAAGTTGAAGTCCACCCGTCTTAAAGTTGCCAAGGTTGAGAAACCCTGTTGTAAGTCACTGGTGTGGAGATGCTTCATGAGCATATGTATATATGCCCATCTCAGAATAATATTCTATGACTCTGACTTTGACTGCATTTTGAAAGCTCTCTCAAACGTTTAAAGGATGCTCAGTGATATATCTGGCTGGGTATATGATGGCTAAATGGATTTGGGGAGGACCCTGTGCTGCTGCTAATTTATGTGACAATTTTTTAAGCCATTGAACTAAAGGCCCTTTAAACTGCTTTGAGTAAAAATTTAAAAAAGCAACAACTCATTGCTGATGAAAGGGAAATGGAGGAAAGAAACAAGTGCACTTTCTGACAGATGTCTCCTGCCATTTAAGACATTGCCTAATGCTGTTTGTGTAGCATCCTAGCTAATTATTAACTGAGCCAGGCTTACAACACACTGAAACATAAAGTAATCATATTTGCTGGGTTTGCAGAACAGTAAGCCACAACCCAGCAAATCACATTTTCAGTTACTGCCTTGTGCAAAGCTAGCTATATCCAGCTACTCTGTTATTTTCTCCTTAATGGGTTTTGTTAGGCATACCATATCCAGCCTGCACAAACTCAGATGACTGCTAGGTGGCAGGAAAAAGATGATTTTCCTGGGTCTCACTACCTATTGCCCATCCAGATTTTTACAGCTGAGACACAGTTGGCATATTTTGGGTAGAAGAAAAACAGGTAGAAGAAGAAGAAGGAAAACAAATGAAAGTTACAAGTGGAACACAATGTCTGAACCCTCAGTACAAAGTTGTGATCAAAGCAAAGAGACTGTAGAATAACCTTGTAAATGATTTTGTGACAAATCTGAGAAAGGTGGGATGGGTACACTTATGAATATGTTGCCCAGCGGCTCGAGACTCAAGGCCCTGTGGCTGCCAGCCCTTTGCTCAGGCTACTGGAACATCATTTTCCTTTCTAAGATCAACAAGGGACAATAAGCATGTGGTCTCTACATCCAAGAGAAAGTTTTTTGAATTGAGGTATGCATTATTAAAGAGGGCATTTGTTGCCAGGCTCCTGGGAATTCTAGCTGCTGATTTAATTTAGCAAAATCAGAGGTGGAAAAATTGGCATGATGCAGAAAACAAAGAAATAGGTATTATCACTTTGGGGGACAGTTCACAACAGCACACTTTGTCAAGAAAGGTGTTGTGGCACTTTCTTCTATATAACTATTTTCACCCCACTCATGAGAATCTCAGGTAACACAAATGCTCATTATTCAACCGTCATGGGATATATGTTTACTTAGAAGTAAATAGTTCTGAATTCAGTAGGGCTAATTCCCAACTAGGATTGCAATTAAACTTGCCATGGGGCTTGACCTACCCAACTAGGACAGCCTGATGTGAAGATGTGACTTGTTTTTACAAAGTCCAACAATGTTCTTGATTTAGAAACAAAAAAGTTTTGTTTTTTTTACTGTCTCTTATAAAGAATAAAAAAGGCCTTCTGCACCTCTGATTATAACAGTTCCTGGCAACCACATTGAACTTGGCAAAGTAACTAATGGTTTAGGCCAGAAATTTTCAACCAGGGCCACAGGGCCCCCTGGGGGCCTTAGGATATTTCAAGGGGGCCACAGGTGAAAAACATGTAAAGCAAAGTGTATTATACTGCAAATACTGTCTTGTTGATGCTAGAAAATGCACCAGTTGTTGTCCCATGTCTGGATCTGGTAATGGGACTTGGACAAGGGGGCCACAGGAGAAAAACAAGGTTGGAAGGGGGCCACAGATGAAAAAAGATTGAGAAACACTGTTTAGACCACTTGCATTTTTGGCTCCAGTCTGGAAATGGCAAAAGGTTAGTTTGCAAGCTAACTACATAACTTCATTACCTTTTAAAAATTATTATTACATAATCTCCAGAATAATTCTCTTTTGTTTTTATTTTGGTTTGGCCTTTGTTAATCTCCACAGAAGCTTGCTTCTTTATTAGTCTCACAGCAAACAGTATGCAATGATTTTGTCCCTGGAGGTCACCGATGAAATGTCTCACTAAGCTTGTAAGGGCAGTTTGGCAGGCTCAGTTTATAATCCCTTTCTGCATTACATGGTTTATTGTGACTTCTGAATAACAATCACCATAGGAGACTTAAGCAGAGCTTTGAAAATGAAAAGTTCCTCAGCCTTGTCCTTGTGTGGCCTGTTCCATCACATTCAGACTATGAGTGTGGAAATTTAAGATCATTTTGCCAGCTTAGATCTGTTAACTTTGAGCTTGGTTTACAGAACGTTCGTTATGCCAGCACTCTAACCAAGGCCAACCTGAAATACTTGCCTATTCTGAATGTAATCAGCTGGCCTCCTCGAACTGTATTTCTGAGGTAGTCTCATCACTGAATACTGCCGGTGATATCTCCTTGTCATTAGCAGATTGAGACAATGCAGCCATTGTCAGCTCGTGTCATTTTACAAACACGGAGTACAGAGATGTAGATGTTTCTCCTGCATCCACTAAGCCAGTGTTTGTCAAACTTGACAACCTTAAGATGTGTGGACTTCAAGTCCCAGAATTCCCCAGCCAGCCATGGCTGGCTGGGGAATTCTGGGATTTGAAGTCCACACATCTTAAAGTTGTCAAGTTTGACAAACACTGCTCTAAACCGTTCTCCTATCTTATCCCATTGCTAGTGTGGCAGTAAGAAAGTTCAGCTGGTTTGAGTATATGGAATCAAGGGAGTTGCCGCCTTATCCTTTTCATCAGGTCTTGAATTAGAGTCTCCCTTCCAAACTTTACCCTCGGGACTCCTTGTACCTCTCTGCTTAACACTGCTTCATTTCTAGTATTTGAACTCCAATTTGTCTATTGCCTTTGGATACAATTTGCCAATTTGATCTTATTTATAACTTCATCTTCTGACTATCTATGCTGTGCCTGGTATATGAAGAATAAGAATCATCGTTTCCTCAATCATCTAAACCCTCATCTAAAAACAAGCTATGAAGTTATTTTAGATGGAACACATTAAAACACTGCTGTAAAGAGTCCCCAGAAAGAGCTGAATGATAGATGAGAGGAACACTTGCGTTACATTATTTACATACAGGTGAAACTCGAAAAATTAGAATATCGTGCAAATGTTCATTTATGTCAGTATGGCAACTCAAAAGGTGAAACCAATATATGAGATAGACGCATTACATGCAAAGCGAGATATGTCAAGCCTTACTTTGGTATAATTGTGATGGTTATGGCGTACAGCTTATGAAAACCCCAAATTCACAATCTCAGAAAATTAGAATATTACATGACATCAATAACACAAGGATTGGAAATAGAACAATATCGGACCTCTGCAAAGTATAAGCATGCATATCTACTCAGTACTTGGTTTGGGCCCCTTTTGCAGCAATGACTGCTGCAATGTGGCATAGCATGGATGCTATCAGCCTGTGGCACTGCTGAGGTGTTATGGAAGACCAGGATGCTTCAATAGCGGCCTTCAGCTCCTCTGCATTGTTCGGTCTCTTGTCCCTCATCTTTCTCTTGGCAATGCCCCATAGATTCTCTATGGGGTTCAGGTCAGGCGAGTTTACTGGCCAATCAAGCACAGTAATCCCATGGTCATTGAACCAGGTTTTGGTACTTTTGGCAGTGTGGGCAGGTGCCAAGTCCTGCTGGAAAATGAAGTCAGCATCCCCATAAAGCTTGTCTGCGGAAGGAAGCATGAAGTGCTCCAAAATCTCCTGGTAGACGGCTGTGTTGACCCTGGACTTAATGAAGCACAGTAGACCAACACCAGCAGATGACATGGCTCCCCAAATCAACACAGACTGTGGAAACTTCACACTGGACTTCAAGCATCGTGCATTGTGTGCCTCTCCATTCTTCCTCCAGACTCTGGGTCCTTGGTTCCCAAATGAGATGCAAAAGTTGCTCTCATCAGAAAAGAGGACTTTGGACCACTGGGCAACAGACCAGTTCTTTTTTTCTGTAGCCCAGGTAAGACGCTTCTGACGTTGTTTGTTGTTCAGGAGCGGCTTGACAAGAGGAATACGACATTTGAAGCCCATGTCCAGGATCCGTCTGTGTGTGGTGGCTCTTGATGCACTAACTCCAGCCTCAGTCCACTCCCTGTGAAAATCCCCAACACTTTTGAATGGCCTTTTCCTGACAATCCTCTTCAGGCTGCGGTCATCCCTGCTGCTTGTGCACCTTTTTCTACCACACTTTTCCCTTCCACATAACCTTCTATTGATGTGCTTTTATGCAGCACTTTGGGAACATCCAACTTCTTTTGCAATGACCTTTTGGGGCTTTCCCTCCTTATGGAGGGTGTCAATGATGGTTTTCTGCACAACTGTCAGGTCAGCAGTCTTTCCCATGCTTGTGATTCCTACTGAACCAGCCTGAGAGACCATTGAAAGGCTCGGGAACCCTTTGCAGGTGTTATGGATTCATTAGCTGATTAGAGTGGGACACTTTGAGCCTAGAATATTGAACCTTTTCACACTATTCTAATTTTCTGAGATTGTGAATTTGGGGTTTTCATAAGCTGTACGCCATAATCATCACAATTCTACCAAAGTAAGGCTTGACATATCTCGCTTTGCATGTAATGCGTCTATCTCATATATTGGTTTCACCTTTTGAGTTGCCATGCTGACATAAATGAACATTTGCACGATATTCTAATTTTTCAAGTTTCACCTGTACATACATCAACTTTTCTTGGTTTGGGTACTGTTCAAATATGTGGACTTCAGCTCCCAGACTTCTCCAGCCAGCATGACCATCATTGAGAAGTCAAGAAGGCTTCATAAGACAGAATAGGGATCAAAGCTCAGTGATAGAATATATGTATGGAAGTTTGTTTTTATTTATTTATTAAGCAAATTTGTAAAGCCCCCCCCCCCCCCATCTATCTGATGAAACTCTGGGTGACAAATATACCATATAATAAATAAACAAAACCTGGGTCAAGACCCTCTCATTAAAAACACAAACACGTTCCCGTCTTGTTTTACAGGGAAGCCCCTATCCTGCATACATGCATGGGAGATTTGGAGGGCAAGAATATGACTTCAGCCACTCATATGACCTGCCAACATGTCATGCAGCCCATGAAGCAGGCTGGCAGCCATGCCTGCAAGTTGCGTAATGTGATGGTTATGGCTGAAGCAGGATAAGTGTCTCACTTTAGCCAGTGCCAACACCAAGTGTCATGAGCCATCATCATTGTTGAAATTCTGTGTGGTGGAGACCAGAAGGGATCAAGACTGCCTGCATGGCCAAAAATTGGGCAGAGACCTCTCTCTATTGTGTCATCTGCTGACTCCCTACCAAAGAGTAACATACTGTATCATGCAGATAGAAGACTTGTGTCAGAAGATGGAAAACACCACATCAGTTTTCTTAGAAAAACTTGGTTAGCTGGTCTTCGATGCAGGCTGAAGATACAAGGAAAGCCAGCTAACCCTTCAGGAAAAATTAGCCAGACATCCTTAGGTCAAAATGAGAGGGATGTGTAGATGTAGCTGTAGTAAGCTAGGCAAATACATGGAGACGAGTCTTTCTGTGTGTATTCTTACAATGTTGGATGACTTGTGATTGTTAGGAAGCTGCCAATTAGTACCAGCATTTCCTGCTAAGAAGAAATATTATGAAATATCTGCAGCAATGTGGGATGGAGCTGTTCTCCATTGGTGGACTCCTGAGCTTCCCTCCCCCTGCCAAGTGGTAAGACCCCATAATGCCTAGCTACTATGCCCCCCCCTCCTGCCAGCCAGGAGTGATTCAGGAGGGATGGGAGGAGGGGGTAGCATGGCATCCCCTGCTTAGTTCATAGTCACAACTTGGATTGTTTTTTCCTTGCAGTGAAAGGAAAAACGAGGAAACCAGCAGGGCAGGAGGACCATTTTTCCATAATAGGTGCTAAGGATTAGTGGCTTCATTGTGATAATCATTAGAAATGTGTCATTAAAAGAAAATGTACAAAGCAAGCCTTATTGATGTTAAATAGTGGGAGGTTTTCTTCTTTTATCAAGTAATACAGGGTAGAACAAGGCATTGCTTTTCTCTCCTCTCCCCCCCACTCCCCACCCACCCCTAGCAACTTCTTGCTTCATGAGCTCACTGATGCTGCTGAAGGAGACATAACCTTGAGGATTTTATTTTTACAAAAAGGGGGAATTTGAACTATTAAATATTTAATCAGTGCTATTTCCATCACAAAATATCTGATCTGAAGCCAGCAAATGAAGGAAGCACAAATGCTCTTTGTCTAGTTGGAAAGGAAACCTGAGACAATACCTTCCACTTCACAGACTATGGTTCTGAGAGGGCGCTGAGACATCTCCAGGAGGGGAACAGAATCACCGCGAGTAGCTTTGGACTTTTAGAGGAGACAACTGGGTAAAACTGTATTGATTTTGTAACATAAGGCAGCAGACTAGATTATCATAATTACTTTGGGTCTTGAAAAATATATGAAGGAGCTGTAAAATAAAATGTAAGGAAGGTCAGCAATCAAATAGGAAATCTGCCAGCAGAAAGTAAAATGTTGTGTCATCTTGCAGCCTTCTTGAGTTGTTCAGTAAGGCAAATGATCTATCAGAAATGATAGTAATCCGGTTTATGAAAGCAGGAGAAAATACAAAAAGGACAACGAGCAAACACCTGCTCCCCTCACCCCATGGCATCGATTACCCTAAATTTATTTATTTAAAAGACCTATGCAGTACCCACCTCATGTATCATAACTCTGGGTGGCTTACAAACAATAACACAGTAAAAAGCATTACAATCCTCTGTCTGTAGAGCCTCAATAGAAGGCTTGCAGATGTGGTGGACCAGAACTTCCAGAATTCCCAGGAAATATGGTCAAAGTCCAGGCTGCCTAGGAATACCTAGAAGCTGTTGGCAAACACCTCAGAAAGCCGCCAGGTGGAGGACGTTATTGTACTTGATGCAGAGAAAGGTTACTTGCATCTTTAGCCTTGAATACATTACATGAAAAATACAACAGCCAGCCTAGAGGGTGGGCATTAACATTTTGTCCCCACTACAGTCCTGATTGGAAGGGATCCTAATAAGGAATGCTCTAACTTATATCAAGAGCAGCATTGTCGTAGGGACAAAGAGTTTATGTGTTACTCGCCCCCACTAATACCATGGTTGTGATTTGACTTGGGCCCGCTTCTGTGTTCTATTTATTTAAAAAAAAAGTTTAGCTTTTTATGCCAAGCTATAAAGGGGCATCATTTCACATCCAGGCTGGGTTCATTATATCACATAAGATAGCTGGTTTAGCTTTAGCCTAATGCACTGTATGCACCAAGCTATTATACATTGTAAATCATGGTTTATGGCCTGTCATGATACAAATCTAAATGTAGCTAATTGTGATTCAGTAAATGAATAGTGATTAAACAAACAATGACACGGTATGATTTGTGAACCCAGCCTCACTTTTGGTCCAAATGCATGGAGCTTTTAGGACTTTTTCATTTCTCTCTCTCTCTCATGCTTCACAAGAGATAGTCACTTGCCCTGAATATTTTTTAAAATGAAACATAAAATTACCTTATACATTTGTAGTATGTACAACAAAAGGCAACATTACAATAATATAAAAATAAATCAATATCAAACAATAGAATTAGATCCTGAATTAATGTCTCCAGAACCAATCCCGAAAGACCCTCCAGAAAAGCCAGGTTTTTATAGTTTTGTGGAAGGCTATAAGATTGGGGACCATCTTTGCCTTGAAGGGAAAGCTGTTCCATAGGAGGTATTCAGTACAGCGATCTCCTTCAGTGAATAAGAAGAACCAGAGTGCTGGTGGTGTGATGATTAGTTGGAATAGGATCAAGGAAATTCCTGCTCATGTTAACCTTAGTTACTCAGGCCCCTAAACCAGGTGGTAATCCTTTATATTTGTATACCAAAAATCCATTTTACAAGTTGGAACATGCAGATAGGTGTGGAAAGAAGGACATGAAGTGACTGAAACCGTTTAATTCCTCTGTCGCCTGTTTTCTTCCCTGTATAATATAGATCCTGTTCCCAGGCCTGGGAGTAGTGTGTCTGTGAAGCCCATATCATGTTTTCTAACTGGTTGCTGTTTGTCACAGAAAGCTAGGGTAATTAATTCATCAAGGAAGTTCTTATACTTTCACCTTATGCAGTACCACAAGGCAATGGCTATCAGGAAATTATGGATGGTCAAGTAAGTAGGGGTAATGTATGCTATTTAGAAAGTAGTATAGACCTTGACTATGCGTCTGTCTTTTGTAATAGTCAGAAATGAGTCTTATTTCACATGATGGACATATATTGGGAGAGGTAGCATACTGTATCTACATGGTTCAAGGCCTGATTATCTCCAAAACCACCAACTACAAAGTGAATCTGCCTATCTGGTAAGATCTGGAGAGAAGCCTGGCTGAGGTCCCATTTCCAAGAGAATCCCACCTACAGGGACCCCATAGCAGGACCTTCTCAATGGTGGTACCTCTCTAATGGACCAGCTTCCCCTCACATATAAGAGAAATCCATTAGGGAGGAGGTAATTCATATATAAGAACTACTCCCTCCCTAATTAATTTCTTTAATGAAGTAAGAACACAGCTCTGGGAGAGAGCATTTAGGGGATGTTAGATGTTGGTATTTACTCAAGTTGGTCAGTGCTATTATAATCTATACTGTTGGATATTGTTTTGTTGCTTTTAACCTTCCAGATTTTTTTATGCCGTTGGGAATATAGCAGCATAGAAGTGTTAGTAAGTAAGTAAATAAATAAATAACTTCCAACATATTCCCACTGTTCTCTTAGTGAAGAAAATCTGAAGTAGGGATTTCGGCCCACACATATAGGATTCCCACCTGATCTAAGAGACTGAGTAATTATTATTCTAAATTAGATGGCTACATCATTGATATAGGATGAGTAGAGTGCAGCAGGTTATTCCATGAGAGCTTCTCCTGGAACACTTGAAAGGCTTTAGGGAGTCCAGCGCTACTTCACCTCAACTGCAAAGATTGAGTGAACCACTACAGAGCAGTAAAGAGAGTTTTCTACACCTCTTTACTGCCATCTAGTGATTATTTGGCTTTTGGTAGTACAAGGTTGATAATCCTACCAGGACTCAACAACAGGGAAGTGAGGCAAAGTTGGGGTTCCTCACAGGGCAATCAAGCATAGATCCACTGTTTCTGTTTAATTGCTCAGGGGACTGAACATCTCAATGAGGGTTTTTTTCCCCAGCAATTGTTGTTGTTCAGTCGTTAAGTCGTGTCCAACTCTTCGTGACCCATGAACCATATCGCGCCAGGCCATCCTGTCCTTCACTGCCTCCCTGAGTTGGCTCAGTTTCATACTCGTTGCTTCAGTGATGCTATCTAACCATCTCATTGTCTGCCATCCCCTTCTCCTTTTGCCTTCAATCTTTCCCAGCATCAGGGTCTTTTCCAAAGAGTCCTCTCTTCGCATTAGGTGACCAAAGTATCTGAGCTTGAGCTTCAGTATCAATCCTTCCAATGAGCAGTCAGGGTTGATTTCCTTTAAGATTGACTGGTTTGACCTCCTAGCAGTCCAGGAGACTCTTAAGTCTTCTCCAGGACCACAGTTCAAAGGCATCAATTCTTCAGTGCTCAGCCTTCTTTATGGTCCAGCTCTCACAGCCATACATTACTACTGAAAAAACCATAGCTTTGACTATGCGGATCTTTGTCGGCAAGGTGATGTCTCTGCTTTTTAATATGCTATCTAGATTTGCCATAGCTTTCCTCCCAAGGAGCAAGCGTCTTTTAATTTCATCGCTGCAGTCTCCATCTGCGGTGATCTTGGAGCCCAAATAAATGAAGTCTGTTACTGCTTCCATTTCTACCCCTTCTATTTGCCAGGAACTGATGGGTCCAGATGCCATGATCTTAGTTTTTTTAATGTTGAGTTTCAAGCCAGCTTTCACACTCTCCTCTTTCACCCTCATCAAGAGACTCTTTAGTTCTTCACTTTCTGCCATTATTCCCAGCAATAGTTATTACTATTAAGTAAAGAGCAAATATAGTTCACCATACTTTCTGAAAGTAAGCAAGAATCTTCTGACAACAAAATGGCATTATCTAACTTACACTGAGCCTTAATGCTGGGATTTAGGATGCTCCTACTTGCCAAAAGCTCCATAAGGTTATTAAACATAATTTGATTCATAATCTGTTAATCTTTAGGTAAGATGTTAATAGATAGTGGTAAGCAGCTATTATTCATATGACATTGCTAAAGGAGTTGGGCAAAACAGGTGGCAATTCAATTGTGTCTAGTATGAGAAATTGGCAGTATTGTATTCTGTTTGTCCCCTCCCATAATAAACTCCCATAAAAACTCCCCTCCCATAATAAACAAAATAATCTGTTTCTGGAAGTCTCCACATCTGTCCACTTAATTTCTTTTATAATTACAAACTGAATTGAACGAGGATAGCTTATGGGCCAAACTAGAAAGGACTACAGGGGGTTGTAGAACATAGTCATTAAATCCCCTTTGGGCAGGTAGACAGCATCCCAAGTGACAGCGGGGAGGGGCGCTACAGCCAGTTGGTGCTTGGGCAGCATATTCCGTCCTTCCGGGCCTTAGCCGTGAGTTTTGTCAGAGTGCCTGACATTTTTTCCTGCTTCTCTTGACCCTCTGCCTCATTATTTTGGAGGTCTGATTAGACAGAGCTTGGCCTCTGTTTGGGTTCTTAACAGGTTTTTTGGATTTGCACAACACAGCTGAGTAGGAAAGGGTTGTTTGACTCACAATTGCCCTGCTATTGTTTAAAACTGCCCCTAGTGCCATGCTGCACTCTTAACTGCTCCAGTTAGGGGTATTGTTCAATTCTAGCCAATGTGTCCCTTTGCATTTAACTTTCAAATCTATTAAAATGCAAATAACAAACACTATAATGGGATCATAGTAATAAAGGAGAGGCAATTTAACTCTTTCCTCTCTTTCCAGCCCCTAATCCAGGAATGGGCAACTCATGCCCTACGTGCAGCCACTCTCTTGCACCTCAAGATTGCACCGCTGCATTTCAACCACAGGAATTGACTAGATAACAGTCTTTATTACTTGTAACCAATAGATTCAGCTCATTACACTAGAAATCATGTGGTAATAAATACATAATAGGTCTAATGGACATTTTATTGTCTAATTTCTTTCCTTGGGTAGGACTGTTAAGTTTATTATCCAGTGATCAGAAGGTCACTTCACAGTAAGCCCAACTAAAGTCACCAGAGCGATGGAGACAACAGGAAAAAGGATGACCTATAGCAATATTTGCTATATATTTTGCAATATTTCTATCTATCATCCATCCATCCATCCATCCATCCATCCATCCATCCATCCATCCATCCATCTATCTATCTATCTATCTATCTATCTATCTATCTATCTATCTCCGCCCTTTGAAATATCCTGCCCCCAGAGTTGAGATTGGCACCTTCACTCCTGGCCTTCCAGAGGGATTTGAAGACCTGGCTTTGCCACTTGACCCAGGGTGAGGAGGGAAGACATCAAGTGTGGGGATGGCTAGTCCCTTAGAAGCCTGTCGTCTGCAGCTCTGGAAACCATCAGCCTCTTGGATGTTTTTTGGTAATGCTTTGTATAGTTTTTATGTTTTCTGTAATTTTATATATATTTATTGTTTTTAATGGATCATGTGAACTGCCCAGAGTCCCCCATTAGGGGGGGATGGGTGGAGATAAATCTAACTAACTAACTAACTAACTAAATATCCTCTAGGTTGGATCAACTCATAGCACTTTCTGTAGCACTGCAGAGCCAAAGACACTGCCAGAGAAAATAACATAAACTTCTCTGCCATGCAACACCTGATGAATATGGAAGGGCTGGCCAAAATAGCTGCCGTACCACTGTCTGACAGCTGCCAGTGTTGCTGCTTCTCTGAGTGGGCAGCAATCTCTTTGAAGATCTGCCACCTACAGGCAAGAGACAGAGCAAATCCGATCCTCTCTGAGAAGACAGAGCCAAATATCTGAAGGAACAGGAACGAAAAAGTTCTTTGGCCCAGCCTTCTTCTCTGAAAGGGATTTAACCATTTCCTATCAGCTCAATTGTTGCAATAATTGAAAATCTGAGATTCTAAACCGATTAAGAGGGCTATGTTCATATACGGAGTCTCTCAGACAGAGTCATTAATGAAAATAAAACCGCTTGCTAGTGCACTTGGAATATTTACAGTTGAAATCTTCACTCAGCCTTTAAAGTTGAATTAAGGAAACAACAACAACAAAAACTTGCCAACAATTCAACAACTTTCTGATAGCATTTAGATTTGGCATGATCCTATTTTCAGAATGACAACTGTGGGTAGTCAAGTCAGTTGTCTCAACAGGACAAAAAACAGAATTGTTCCAAAATTAAGAGACGCAACAATTATGTTATTCAGTAGCATTTTTGTACTGTATTATTGATATTCCAAGTAAATAAATAAAATCTCCACACTTGGCAAATGCTTTAGTTTTTGTAGTTACTTTATTCTACAACACAAGCAACACAAATAATTATGATTTGTTTTAAAATATCCTCCTTTAAGAATTCCCTTTGAACAAAATATACACAAAATACATTTTGCAAAGTGGCTTATGATGAACTGTTCTTAAACATAGACACAAGAAAAACTGTTCAGATATGTCCCTCCCTCTCCCGCCCCCCCCCCCCCCCCACATATACCAAAAGAAGAAGAGGGCCTAGGGGAGTCATTTTTATTTTAAGAGCACAAAGAAAGCTATGGCAGGATCCAGACAATTTGTCAACAGGTATTCCTCATAGACTTTCAGTGGCCACCATAAAACAAATGCAAAGACAACAAACTGAGGACCCACTGAGGGTCTCAATACATCCTGGACCTGTAGTTCTTTACACCCAACCTTTTTTCAAGGCTTTAAGTGCTTAGAGCAGTGCTTCTCAACCTTAGCAACTTTAAGATAGGTGGACTTCAACTCCCAGAATTCCCCAGCCAGCCAATTCTGGGAGTTGAAGTCTACCTGTCTTAAAGCTGCTAAGGTTGAGAAACACTGGCTTAGAGAATTATGTTGACCAAAGACTATGCACATTCAAGAGTAAAAGTTGGACGGAAAGTGGCCCCAAATGTCTTTGTCCCCTTCAGAATAGTTTGGATTCCTGTCCTTTCATGCCCACCAAATGGTACAAGCCTAATTGTGGCAAACATCACATTTGATTTTTATTTTTTTAACAAATTGGATCTTTGGTATAAGAGAGCAGATGCTCCTTTGGGGGTTGTACTTTACTGTTTGGCATAGGATCTGTCTGGGAAAAGTGATCATTGCAGGAACTGGTTAAGATAATCAATAAATTGCTCAAAGACTGAAGTTCCTAGAGCAACTTTCCCTTCAGTTAAGGCAGAGCATTTTCTCTCAGAATTGTATGCTACAAAACAAAACTCACCGGCTGCCATCACAGACAACAACTCTGCATATACAACAGTATTGTGTGAAGGTTCTCACTCCTATACCTTCTGTTGCTGCTGACAGCATTTTCTCCTATTTCTGCCTCCAAATCAGGGGAAGCTGCTAGTAGGAGAGTATTTAGAGTATGGGTATCAGGGCCCACCATAAATTGCACTATCCTTTATGGATGTAAACAAATAAAATGGATACAGAGCATCGATACATTCTGTGACTGCCCTCTGATTCCTGTAATGTGCAAATTCCATCCTAGATCCCATAATCACAACCCAATCTTTGCATAGTGAAATGGTGCAAGTTTCTGCCCTGAAGAATGCCCTTTCCCCTGCCCATTTCCCATTTTGAGATGGGTGGAGACCAAGTCAGTGAAGGTATGACTGATTTTGCAGACCCTACTGGAGAAATGTGATTCCCTGACCCAGGAGGACCTTGCAAGATTGCAATGCAAACATGAGCTCTGGGCTCACAAGAGCTTGGTCATTTGGAAAATGGGAAGGACAGACAGATCAGCGCACACATAAAGTCTAATGGCTCTCCACCAAAACGAATGTGTACCCATGGCTTGCAAGGCAGAAAGCTCCACAGGCAAGTGTGCCGCCCAGTTTTATGACATTTTATGACAAAATAAGGCTATGGAAGTTGAAAGCATTAAAAATAAGAATCTTGTCCCTCCAGTCAGTGATTTTCAATTAAGTATCAAGTTAACTTTCTAGTTCCTCCCTTGACATCTACCAATCCTCAGAAGGAGGCACTTTTTCTTCAAGTTTGGCTGAACTTGCAGCCAACTTACATCTTAGAGTTACATAATACTTATAATCACCCCAAATACATAAATAAATAAATAAATAATATCCTGATCTTCAGCATGAACTGTTGTGTATCTAACAGCAGCAATTGGAATGGTTTACAATCAATGGTCATTCTTGGTAGTGGCAGGAATGTTTAATACTTCCCTTCATCAAAATAAATAATAATCCATTGTTGCCTGCTTTGTAATAGTGGCCCTACAGGTTTGTTACACAGCACTTTGTTACTTCACACACACAATGTACAAGTAACCTATACCCAACAGCATAGAACTGAAAAGCAGCATTTGAAATCCAAACATTTTTTTTTCAGCATTCAGGAGAACAGATGAAGACATCCTGTGTGTGGTGTTTCTGTCTTTCTGCTCAAGTGACCATGTTCAACAGATGCTTCAAAGTGACAAGCTAGAGTTGCATATAAGATCTCACTAACAAACAACGTAGGTACACACCATGTCAAAATGTTCCCCTAAAACACAGAACCACAGAAACACTGCATTATTTAAAGCTTAAAAAACAAACAAATAGAAAAATCAAACAATCATCTCAGGGCACAGCATTGACAAAGAATTTCATAATTCATAATAGACAATCACTAAGGTTCAGCAGCAGCTGACATAACTCGTACATTCAAAGTCCTCTGTTAGCTGAATGAGAAAAAGGGGAAGCAAAGGAAACAGTGCAGTTCACTGTTCAAGCAAGCTGCAAGGCATCATATCCCGGGCTGATTAAGGCTCTTCCATTCATCCAATGACTGAGATTGAAAATGAAGGCTAGCACAACAGGCAGTGCTGTGCTGTTCCTAAGTTAGATCCCAACTGTATCCCAACATGGCACACAGAGGACTTTGCTGGTGCCCTCTAACATTTGCCGAGACAAGAGCTACTGCTCTCATTTGGGCATCTTCACCAACAATGGCTTAACAAAGAGAGGGAAGGCAGATGCAGGGTTTGATCATATTCATGTAAAACTGGATGGAAGTGGGGGAGCTCACATGCTACGTATTATTTTTGGAGCAGTGAAACATGACAGCCAGCTGTTCAGATTTAGCAGTAGTTCAAGGGTGAGCTCCCCTTTATTGGCCTAGCTGGGATTCACTAGCATTTGGCTGTAGGCACTTCCACACCAGTGTTCTCAATTCCTTTGGGATCAGTTCCAGACCAGACTGATCTTGTGCCACTTCCTTTTGGAACTAAAGTGACTTAATCACTGGTTCCGCAGTCCTTGTGGGCTGCTGGTTTTCTCATTGACAGAATCTCATCTGCCCAAACTCATCTCCCACCCATAGCATCCTAATCCATACGGTTCCAACATGGATATCCCATTTAGAACTTATCTTCCTTCACTCACCCACACCAACATAGGAATAGGAACATGAAGCATTAGTCACAGCTATAAAGAATAGTGGCTGGTGGCAAAATTGTCAACAACATGTCATTTCACTTTTACCATTCATGGTAGTCTCTAAATGTATGAAAGGGTTGGTGCTGAGGTGGCTGGGAAACCTTTGGAGGGTATTAGTGCTGTTGTTTGAATTTTTTACAATCAACCAAGCCTCACATAGCTTCCCATCACAGCAACTTCTCGGGCGAGGGGGGGGTTGGTTTTTTGGGCAAAGCAGACAAAGGCACAGAAATAAATGTAGTGAAAAACATAGAGGGAGAGTGCCAGTTGTTTTAAAATTTCTTTTTGTGTGGAATTTATATTTCTGTATGATGATTACAGAGAAATTGGGTGAGGGACTCTGACCAGATGAAGTTCTTTGCTTTCTACTATTGGTCAGCTGGAGGGAGAGAAAACACCAAGTGACTCATCAGGTCCTCTGAGCATTCTATATGTTTTGAGGTCTGAAGTTGACAATCATGGTCAATTTCAGTGTGAGAAGTTGACAGGGTGGAAATGCTGATGTGAAAGGCAAAATGAGGTGATAGCTGCCTTTCCCTAGGCTTACTGGGACTGACACCTCATTGACTGCTCCTCCCTGGAGCTGCTTCCACTCACAGCCACTCCAGCCAACTACTCCATCACTTCTGGCTTCCGTACAAATTGCATACGGACTTTTCTTCTTTCCCCTTATTTAAGAAACGTCTTGTATAATGGCCACATTATATAAACGTGTCTATTTCCCCTTCCTTGTGTATTATTTTCTCAACTGTAACTAGCCTATTAAATTATAAACTAATCTTTAAAGTCATGGTTTACTCTATATACTGCAATAAAACATTTTGTATGAATATAGTAAATAAATAAATATGTGGCCTAATCTGTCCCATAGTTAACAGAACGTTTCTAACATTTCTTTATATTCAGCTATGGATGTCAGCCAGCTTGGCTTAAGAAAAGAATGATGAGTGGATGTTATTTCTGCTTGGCCATGAAATCATAAAGGTCACTAAATAATCTCTGAGTGCAATCTATTTTTTTACCAATTTGTTGTATGGGCAAAAAATTGATAACTCTACATATTCTATTCACAAACCTAATTTTCAGATTCTTTTGCTCTGACAAAGAAGTCAGGCAATACAAAATGGAAAGCCTGAAAACGTGGGACACCTGTAAATTTTACGGCATTTGTTAACTTACGGTGGAGGGATGGGAGAGGACTATAGAACCAGAAAATCTAAGTAGTGTCACTGTTTGCAATTTACAGAAAAGAGAAAACATACATATTTTTGGTCTTAGGTTGGCATCAAAAGGAGAGAAATGATTTGAACTCATTTCTCAAATGAACATTTGACAATTCTACCAGGGGTTAACTATACAACTTCTGGATAGGCACCTTATAGCAATATGAAACAATCCGTGGCACCTACCTCTAAGATGGTAAGAACTTGTATCTGAAAACCTGTTATAATCACATTGAAAATATAATCACTTCTTAAGTTAGGAGGTCTAATTTTCATTGCATGTTTTAGAAAGCTGAGAATAAATGGGCCCATCTATTCATTGGTACATCTATTTTTTTTTAACTTAGATGATTTAAGGATCAGATGCCTCATTCAAGACATAACAAAAATCTATACTAAAGACATCTCAGCAATCATTACATTCTCAATGGTCAGTCTTGACCAAGTCTATTATATGAATGTGTCCATTCCAATACTACTTGCCTTGCTCCACAATCTTTTTTGCTACCTTCCTGCAAAAGAAACATTCTTTTTTGTTCTACAAAAAATATGCAATATCAAACATACTGAGCTTTCATATATCAGCCTGCCTGAATACCTATTTCAAATGTAATACAAAGTCTCCTTCTGTCATACTCTGCTATGTCACATTCTCTGGTGTCATGAGTATGACTACACTGTGCTCTTAAGATTTAACAGCATGGGATAGATCTTGTTAGTTATTACTGACTAGCAAACAGGCAGATGTACATCCTTCTACCATTTTTATAGATACGTTTTCAACAAATGCACTTTATTTGTATGCCTTGAAGTACATTAGATTCAGTCTCTATTTCATAAGGCAAACAAAGTTTTCTACACAATGATGTCATAAACCCTGCCCACTCTTCCCAGCCATTCTCTCAGAGCCTGACGAACCCGAATGTCTGTCACGTGGCAAGTCAACTGGCTGATGCAGGGAAATACTGCTGGCTGGAGGGCAATGAAGATCTGGTCTGGTAGGGATTGAATTTGGTTAAGAACTGTCAGAACCATGTTGGTCCATGCCTAAAACAAGGCAGAGAGAGAAAAAGAAGAGAGTGAAGAAATATATAAATCAGGACAATGCAAAAAGAAGATACATCAATAGGGAAAACAGGAAGGATACCTTTAGAAAAAATGCAACATCAACGTTAAGTGAGAACACAAGCAGTTCAGTATGAAAATTTGTTTTCCCAGGCTTGAGTAATAGGGCTATCAAGAATATGGAGAATAATTTCTTTAGAGGAGTGACACTTAGCAAACCTTTTCTATCTTCTGGTACCATATCTAGTTGATCCATGCCAAGATGCATAAAGAAGCTAGCATGACAAACATGCCAAAAATGAAAAACTAAAAGGAAATAACTAAAAGGTTCAACCACTGCAATGCGCTCTACATGGAGCTGCCCTTGAAGACTTCTTGGGAGTTTCAATTTGTCTAGAATGCAGTAGCGCAAGCAGTGATGGGCACGCCTCAGAATGTCCATGTGACTCTTCTGCTTCACGAGCTGCTCTGGTTACTGGTATGCTTCTGGGTACAATTCAAGGTGCCGGTTATGACCTATAAAACTCTACATGGCACAGGGCCTGGTTACTTGAGGGACTGCCTATCTCCCGTGGTACCATCCCAGCCAGTTCAATCCAACATGGTTCGCATGCTCTGGGTCCCTTCAATTAAACAATGTCATCTATTGGGACCTGGAAGCATGCCTTCTATCATGGTGCCTGCCCTCTGGAATGAGATTCCCCCCAATATCTATGTGGCTCCCACCCTGCTGGCATACTGGAAAGCCTTAAATATCTGGCTGTTCTCTCAGGCCTTGGGTTATGGTGGTTCAGGCCCCCGCCAAATTGTGCGTGGGTGTGGATAGCTGGGTCTGCCATCAGTTCTTGTTGTTTATTTCTTTTAATTTTTTTTCATATTTATTGTATTCTATTTTTATTCTGTTGGTTTTATTGTATACCGCCCAGAGTCAGTTTGGAGTCAGGTGGTGGCTAAATTGAATGAATTAAATTAAATTGAATCAGAAAATATTGGATACTAGATTATTGTAGGAAGTGTCACAAGGACCTTGTTGGTATTTGAATTAATCATGAAAAACTCCCAGAGCTGCAGAAGATACTCAAATGGTTGTCAGAGTGTGTCACATGGAGATAAGTCAGAATAGGTCACTTTGGCCAAGAAGCTGTATGTGTATATTCTATATGTAGATATCTGTGTATATCTTCATGTATACAACAATACCTGAACATTTTGCTAAAGGTGCCATATGCTTAAGGCTCATTGTGTAGTCGCACGTGTCTCATATTTTATTATATAATTGTAGGTTTCTGTTTAAAAACCAATTAGGAAAGCAAGTGCCCCAATATTAAATATTAAATCTCAAATTTAAAGTTCTTCCACTTTATTTCCTCTCTTCTTCTCCTTTCTTACCTGTATTTGTGCCTCACCATCCCGGACTGATATACTGAGTGAGCTGACAGTCGACCCGGAGCGTGGCCTTTTTTCTTGTCTCAGAATCTCTGGTCCTGCACTAAAGGAGTGCCTCATTTGGCCTTGATCAATCAGATTTTGTGGCCGTTGGGGGAGGGGTGAATCCGGCCCTCTTGTACCAAGTGGATCCCCTTTCTTGTCAGCTTTCATCTCTTTGGAGAAATTAGCCAAGTTATGCTGTTGTTGTTTTCTTTTCTTATATTCTGTCATTAGTTTTGATATGGTTTTATCTGTTGCTATGGTGTAAATTTTGTTGCTAGCACTCTCCCACCATTCTTTTTTTCTGCCTTGGTCTTTCTTCTCCATTTTGGGGCTCAGTGGTGGAAGAAGCAGAATGTCTGTACTTCCCTTAGGAGTGATGTTTTCTGTGAGTGAGTCCCTAATCTGGCTTTTATCATCTTCTGAAGGGGTGTCTTTTCCAGAAAGGCCTCCAGTAGATGGTGTGGATGTTTCTGATTGAAAGGATGGAAGGATGAAGAAAGGGTCTCCTCTGAAGACAGGGAGTTCATCAGCACTATTTTCCAAATCCAAATGCATCTGAATGTAGTTATTACATAACTCCATGCAAAGCTTGTGAAGCCTTTTGATTAACCAAGCCCAGTCTGCATTGCTCACAGGTTGAACACTCAGAGATGGCAACCGGGCCCTCCACTGCCTCTTCTCCTTCCCCCTTGGTGGGCTGACTTGAGCAGTCTCTTCAAAAATGTCTTCATCTTCTGAAGAGCATTGTTGGGATGAATCAGTGCTCCTTTCATCATCTTCAAAAAGGATTTTCTTCACTTGTTCTGCAGTGATATTTTCCTGATTGGTCACAATAGCACAGATCAAAGCATGGAAGTAGATATTGAAGCTCATGGCTGACTGGCGGTACAAGTTGGCAGCCCCACCAATGCCAGATACTTTTTTGAGCAAGCATTTCAACCCAGTCCTTGTATCAAACTCTCTAGCTGTTCGGTATGAGTCCAGCAGTAAGTCAAAGATGACAGCCAAGTTCTGCATAGAAATGTACCTGAGGAAACCAGTGAGTTTGGTTTCTGGCAGTTGGTGTATTATCTTTTCTTCAGCGTGTGCGGGCGCTTTCACAAATTCTTCCAACAAAATGTCGTATAAATTCTGCAGCAGCACTTGGTGGGAAAGCAGGCTCACTACAATTGTTCTGAAAGGGATACTTCATGTAGCAGAAAAAGAAAGAAAGAGAGAGAATTTAAAATCTCATTAACATTTCTTGAATTGCTCAGTTATATTTGTCTTTTTCTCCAAGAAGCTTCAGGTGATAAGGTAATAATCACTGCACAGTTATTATGAATTTTTGTTGTAAACATTAACTAATACTGCTTATCATACTGCAACTTGTTCTTGCACTGTATAGGTTTTGTTAATTGCTGTTGTGTTTATAGTCCTTTCATTGTGTTTTAACACTCTCTGGTGATGGAAATCTGGCATTTGTTTTCTGGCACCAAAGATGTGGCTTTCTGAGGAACGCTAGGTAAAAGACTAGCCAAAATGACATGCCCTGTTTCATGCATATTTCAGTTTGGAGGTAGAAGTGTTTTGGTGGTGTTTTCTCTTTTGGCATGCATGCAAGCTTTACAGTGAGTTGTCACAATGTGCCGGAAATTCTGCATGGAGGGAAGATGTTGTCCTTGGTACCACATTCACTACTGGCAAAATAGCAGATATCTCACTATGGCATATTTGCACGCTGCAGTGTGGAAAGAGGGAGGGGTGGAACATACACAGGAACTTTCAAGGGTTTCCATGTTATAAATGCATCTGACAGAGGCTGCAATTCATCCAAGAGCTGAAGTTGCAACTGTACTGGCCTTCTTCCTTGTTGAATTAGTCTGAAAAGGGTAGGAAAGCGTCTTCCCTTTTAAAATAGATAGTTAGGGATCAGCAGTTCTTTTTAAGCAACTATTTAAATTTCTTAAGTAGCTAAGAGGATACTTTCGGGGGACAAATTTCTGTATCTCAAATGCCATTTAAGAAAATACATGATTTGGCTTTTGGCTTAAAATTGTGTTGAAGGAAAGAAACTCTGTCTTACCCAAGTTTCCTGTGTATTGGTTGCAGCATTATAAAGGAAAATCAGACAGAAAAAGAGAAACTCTACTAAGTGAAAACAAAACTGCAGTTCATTTCCTGATTCTGACATGCAAGAGAAGATAAAATAAGCAAGCAAGCAAACCCATGGTTGTAGCAAGTCTTGTAAAGAGGGATAATAGTATCCCTGCTTAAAAAATTAAGGAGTGAAGTCCCAATCAGAATAGGCTGAGAAATGGGACAGCCTGAATGTTATATATTATATTCTTAAAATAAGTTCATAGTTTGTACAAATGCTCACAATTAAACCAGAAATCAGGATTTAAGGGCTGTTGGCTTTCTGCAATAACTTCTTGAAAAAAAAAGTTTCATTGTACGTGTATTCCCTCTTCCCTCTCACATACTTTGGCTAACTCAGCATTAAAGATGCAAATCTATGATCTGCCGTGAGCATCTGCATCTCGAGCATGCACCAATGGTGCCAAGGGTACCTGAGGAAGTTCACCACCACACTCTTATTCTGAGGCAAGACTGAAATGGCTGGATGTCCCAAGAATCGTGCAATCCCCCACTGCATGTAATGCTGGACTTCCCAAACTGTGGGTCAGGACCACTTGGGGTCATGAGCAACTCAGAGAGAGAGAGTCACCATCCTTTTAATCTTGCGCAGGCACAATGGGACCACGGTCAACATTTGCTGCAGTCTATGCTCCTTATTTTATTGCAAAGCTTGAGCATCCCATGATGTACCAATTAAAATTTAAAGACAAAAAGTAAGTGGTGGTATATTTATTTCTTGTCCAACCCCATTCCCTGTATTCACACACATTTATTTATTATTTAAGAGGGGCATGGTAGAGCAGAGTTTGAAAACATCTGATCTGTTGGATTATATATTCACACTGAGATAAAGGTAGACTACCTTTTATTCTCCACTGTAAGACACCAAACCATCCAAATATAAATACAAGCATAAAGTGTCTTTCTTCATGCCTGTGTTTATATTCTGCCTCATTTTGCTTGTGGTTTCATCACAGAAACGTGCCCCTTACCTTTTTTGTGAGTGGCCATTGGACTTCTTATCAGGAGGCAGCTCAATAATAAGCACACAAGACTGAGCATGTTCAAATCCTTCCTTGTTATTTGGTGTCTTTGGGGAGCACTGGGTGTCCAACATGAACACCTGTGGAAAAAATTGTACCAAAGTGCTGTTGCCTTATTGTTATTCAGGAACTAGAGGTAACTCAGCAGCAGAGTAAGCAATTTGGAATTAAAATGACACAAGCCCAGTCTTTGGCATTTTCACTTACTTCATCTCAGATAGGAGGACTTGAGCAAGACAAGGGGAACTACCATTGGGCAGAATATTCCCCAAGCAATTTCTGTTTGATGGATCAATGGCCTCACTTAGTAGCAGGCAGTTCCCTTTCAATCTGCACTGCAAATGGAGCTGTACAATAGGCAAAATCAACCCAGCAGAATAACTAATATCCCCACCCCAACACTCAAAGAATTATGTTTTTCATTTCAACATTTTTCTTGGTTTTGCCTATCTAAACTTATTCAACTTGTCCATGGATCAATTGCTTGAATCTGAAGGGTGGTACACAAACTTTAAACATAAATAGATAAATAAAATCATACAGACCTAAGTCAGGGTAATTAACATTAGATAACTAAAGTCAGTTCCATTACCAACATTAAAAAAAAACTACCTTTATAGACTTGATAATATAACATCAACCCACAAGCCTGGTTAAAATGCTCAAAATGAATTCCAATTGATCTAGTTAAATCTAAGCACTGATTTTGTCAGAAGTCTTAATAAGTCTTAAGAGTGCATCAGTGCACAGACCAGTTAAATATGGAACAAAGTCATTTACTTGTTGGGCCATCGCCCGTATTCTCCAGTATTCAGCTTCAGCACTCGGCGAGAGAGAAGGAGCTGCCATTTTCACCTCACAGGCATCACTGCTCAGATTTTCAGAGCCACTGTGGAAATAGCCCAAGAGATTCTACAGAGAGACAAAATGTTGTAGGTATAATAATCTATATCTTTTTTTTTTAATAATCTTTATTACGGTCACAGACCAGAACCACAGACAAAAAGTACATTGAAAAATTCGTTAAAATGAATTAAAATACATTAAAATAAAATAAAACTAAACATAACGATATCTTTGCAGATTGGTGGGATCATCAATGGGCAGTCAACGTCTACCTGATTTTACAAACAGTGTAACAACATTTAGCTACGTTCAAGGAAACTAAACCATTCTGATCAGATAGCAACAACAATCTATATCTCAAACAATGTAAGAAGCTGAATAGTGCTTTCTCATATTACCCTATTACTAGTCATTCTTTCTATTTTCTAATATAAGAACTTAAGCTTGCTAGTAGAGTTAACTTTTGACTCACACCACAACTATTTATTAAGATGGTTCATTTATTAAGATGGTGCAACCAACGTTCACAAACTAAACACACTTTGTTGAGCCATGCAACAAATGTTCACCAACATCCACTATAATGAGAAGCAGTCCAACTACACAACAGAGGCCAAGGGCATGTCAATATAAATTATTCTGATATGCTGATGATCTTACGGTTATCTTTACTAATTGTGTAATGTCATTACCAAAGGTTACTGAAGTGAACAGCAACATGGTTTATACTCTGGTTACACTATTAACTGGAACAAGTTAATAATTGGTGCCTCTGGAATCCATTATATCTGTAAATTACTGTACAAGAATAGAATTCACCCTTTGTATAGATTCTGTAAAATATTTTGCCTTTATATCTTTTTTCAAGATCTATCATAATACGATTATGGAGTCTGCTTTGGAAATCAAACTGACTTTCTATCTATATCAGAAAAATAAAAATAAATTTGAAGTTGAAATTACTGACATTTATAATTTTTTATAGTAATTTTATTAAAAATTACAATTACAACAATAAAAACTAATACAAACTAAAAGAATAAAAAGAATAAAAATAAAAAATAAAAGATGCAGAAAAGAAAAAAATAGAAAAGAAAAAATAAGAATATAGTAAAGAAAAAGAAAATAAAAATATAAATTACTTCCTTCATCACAAGTATAAACAATTTTAGTAACTTATCACCTTCTCTTAAAATACCACCAATGATCTCTTCTTCCCATATCCCATCTTATATCTATAAACAAATCCTTAAAACCTCGTCATTTCAGTCCTGATGTCAGCAAAAAGGTTACCAGAGATAACAACATATCTATTTTAACCTTGATCAAATAAACCAACGTTATATTCCTTCCTTTTACTTTTAACAATCTTGATCTTTAGTCCCTTCAAATAAATGTCCTAGAACTTGATTTCTTTTCATTTTTTCTTTGTCCCTTCTCACAAAATTCTTCAAAGCTTTAACAAGCCTCTTTTGTAAGTCCAATATGGGAAAATTATCCAGGTCACTCTCTTGGTTTGTTATTTTTATATCTATTATTATTATTATTATTATTATTATTATTATTATTATTATTATTATTTTGTATGTCCAGTGTAACATCTCTTTCCATGTCATTCTTGTAGCCTGTCATTTGTAAATCCACTTTCAAATCAGTCTCAATCTTGTCAGGTAAAACTTGTTCCTCTTCCATAACATCTTTTAAACACAATCTATAGAGGTGGACACTCTTAAAATTAACTTCCGGGTCCAATGTTCAAAAATATCCTTCAATGTGTCCAATGTTAAAATATTTTGGTTCATTCTGTACTTGTAAGTCAAGTTTGAGTGTTCTTCTCCTTTAATTGTAATCTTTAGTTCCTTCTAGTTCCCTCTAGTGTCCAATTTGTAAAGTCTTATTTTTTTAAAAGAATTCAAAACAAAAGGATTGTCCCATGGGAAGGATTCTTTATAATTAATTCCAAAATCTTATTTCAAATTTATCTCGACTCTTAGTCCATTTGTAACTTTCTAAGTTTCTAAATCAAAGTTTTAATCACCCTTTTGCTGTTTATTCTGCCAAGTTTTTTAAAAGTCCTTAAACCTGTATTTAAAACTTATTTCATTAAGGACTGAAGGAAACTCACCCGGTTCTGTGAAATGTGTTGATCCAAAGGTTCCTAATAGCTGAAAAGCAGTTAACAAGCAATTCTAATCCAAAAATGATTAGAAAAGGAAGTTATGCAAACCCAGTGTCCTTTCAAAGGTACTGACTACAGTTAGAGCAAGATGTCTATTCCCTTGTCTTCCAGAGCTCTAAACCCGCTGGAGACCACCGTCTTGTGGTCTCCTTGTGAGGAGCAACTATCTGGAGTATTTGTGAGTGATCCCAGGTCCTCTTCTTGTCTGGAGAGGAATTATCAAATAGCCGATCTACTTGCCAGCTCTTCATTACGCCATGGCTGTTGACTCTGCTTTTTGTGGAGTCAGATTTAGTTCACCATTTCTTCCCCAAAAGTTGGAAATTACTGATATTTACAATTCATGGAATAAATTATTGGAATATCTGATAATGGAACATCAATGGAAGCAAGTCTTTAAAAATGTTAAATTTGTTTCTTTGGACTTGAGATTGAAATTAATTCATCAAAAGATTTTATTCCAAGTGTATTGGACTCTTCAAAAAATGCACCAGAAAGGATGGAGTGTAGATTTTCTTTTTTAGTAATTTCAGAAATTTCAGGGTACATTAACCCATATGATTTGGTTGTTGCTATTTTTGGAATAATATTGTAACATATATAATTAGATTCATGGTAAACGTTTTCATGTTAAAGATGTGAATGCTATCTTGAATTATATTGCAAAACTGAAATCTGGCTATTTTTGAGGAACTTTGGTTATACTGGGCATTGGAAATAGTTAAGAGAATTATACTGAGAGAGTGCAAATTTACTACTAGTCCAGACATCATGGACTGGATTCAACAAATGTGTAATTTATCTATTTTGGAAAAAGCATTTTTATAATAACAAAAAGTATGTTGCCTTTTGGCCTAGATTTCATAATATTCTATTAGAACAGACAATTTTATAATTTGATATTTTGTTGTGAAATAATATATATTTAGGTAATTTATATCAATTTACTATATTATTTCTTAGGGCTTTTTTGTTTGTTCATTTTTTTCCTTTTTGTTTAGGTAATATAATTTAATAATTAATTTGATTATCAGTTAGATGGGCCTATATTACCTTTTTTAACATTTCTTTTTGTGTGGGTTTTTCTGGCCATAAATTATTCTTTGTGTACTTTTTTAAAAATTTCAATAAAATGTAAAAATAAAAAATAATTAAAAATATAAGAATTGAATTAATTTTATGTTGTTATTTATAATTATAAGGATTTTTTATTCATTGGGTTTTTTGTCATATTTACTTTATTTTAATCACTATAAGATATTTAATATTTTTTTCTTTATTGTATAATCATTATTTTTTTCTGTTGGCACTTTCTGTCAGCACTTTTTTAAAAAAGGAACATGATCAGAAAAAGAGTAAAAAAACTGAGACAATCACTCTGACTGGAAGCCATCCATTTTTATAAGCAATGTAAAAATGGGCTGGACTTCAATTTCATAGTCATGGCTACTATCTTGACTTTTTTGACTCCCCCCTTGTGGATAGACCTGAGCATGACATCTAGGGTAAAGGGGGTCCACATCCTGATATATGGTGGCTGATGTCCCCATGAGCACACCTACCTTTATGAAGTTGTGAGTTCAAACAAACAACACTGCCACATCAGTATTCACAAAATGTGTAGGAAGGAATAGTGTGTTATGAATAAATAGCCATAGACACACTCACACACAGCAGAAAGAACAACCCATAACTGTTGAAAACAGTTTTTAATAATATATAGGCTGTACCTTCACTGGTTCAAGAGTAGTTGAAAAAGCATCCTCTAAGGCACAGCATGCCAGCCGCCACATTTCCTCAGTAAAAACAGGGCCAGCTGTCACTAGTACATATCTGTTGAGAAGGAAAAAGATTGTGGAAGATGTAGATATCTGATAATCCTTTGGGTATGATCCAATGTCCATTGGAATCTGCTTGTACTTTTTCAACTTCACCCCTCTTCACACCCTTAAAATCTCTTCAGGGAGTTCCCCAACCCTTCAGAGTAGCTGCACAGAAGATGTGCAAAGGCCTACACAGGCAAAAGGTAGTGGCCTTCTCTTATTCTAATTGTTGAATTATTCAGTTATGGGAAGAAGACCACTGGATTCCATCACTTCAGTTGACAATCAGATTACAGTCCTTATTAAACTGCCAGAGAATTGTTGAAGAGACTTATGTGCTGTCAAAGGCTTGAGTCTTTGTCTGCATTTGATTTTCATGTCCATGTCACCCAAGAGAGGTTCACAGAAATAACAGTCATTTAGCCAGACATAAATTTATCATCTACCATCAAGATGTTAGGTAGAGAAAACATATCACAAAATGAAAGCAACAACAACAATAATAAAAAGAGCAACGTAACTTCCATTGTTTCTTGAACCTTTCATTTAGTGTTAATGATCTGTTTGCATAGGAAACAATCAGGACTTTTAGATACTTGAACCACACAAATATTGATTTACTCCATTCTCGGTTGAACAAATACAGAAAAAAAATCTGTATTACCTGATACATGAGCACCCAACTCTAGAGATGGTTTCTGTGGGTTCTGCTACACAAGCTACAAGTAACTTGAAAAGGTCTTTGAGCATTGTGTTGATCATATTCTCATAGCCAACATCTAAAAAAGAAAGAAAAGTATTACTAAAAGTAAAGTCTACCTTTACTTCTTGTGAGCTCAGGGAACATCCATATTATTTTTTTGAAAAAAGATGTGGAACTGGTCTGTTTCCTACTAATCCAGCCTAGACCCCTGGTAATTCTGGTCTCCTATCCAAGTACTAACCAAGTGCTACAATTCAAGTACTTAGGTTTTTGAGATTAACCAAGTTTGACTAGGTACTGCCATATGTATTAGGGTTTTGGTATTGATTCATGAGTAACCAAATTTAATGTATAAGTACAATTTGTGAACCATCTGAAATTTTATTCTTAGACACAATTTGTCATTTTTGCAGAAGATATTCTTCAGTCTTGATAAAAAGCACCATGCTTGATTTTAATTTCTGCCCAATACCCCAACAAGAAGCATCTAGAAATGCTTGCTTGCCTGAGATCTACTGTGCAGTAGCTGATAATATCACTCTGTGGAGTAAATAATATTTTGCTTTCAGTCACTGGCTTAAGTCACTTAGCTGTACTTTAGCACACCTATTCCCTGTCATGCAGATATCATATAGCAGTCTATGTAGTTACAGAAGCATTTAGAAGCTTGTATATAAACTATTGCTGCCAGTCTAGAGAGTGTTATTATAATTTGTGGCTATAATTGTATTCACACTGAGACTGTATAGTTTTGATACTTCAATATAAAAGTGACAACCAGCTATTCATGGTGTTGGTTGTCACCTATGAAGGTGGCATAGGGCTAGGTTGTTTGTGGGATCACCTGTCTCTGGTTGTTTCTGCTTGCCCCACCAGATCTGATAGGGTGGGCATGCTCAGGCCCCCTTCTATTAATTAGTGCTATCTTGCAGTACCCAGAAGATGTGCTTTCTCTGCCATCATGGTGCCTGCCCTGTAAAGCAGGATCCCTGGAGATCCAGATGGCCCTGATCCTGTTGACCTTCTGTAAGACATTAAAGACCTGGATTTTCTCTCAAGCACTAGGACCAGGTAGTTAGGGGAGGCCGTTAAAGGAGATTTATTTGGACCTCTGATGCATAGTATATTAATTGATTTATTATAATTGTTTTTAGTGGTTTAAGATTACTCCTGTTTTTGTTTTATTATTAGCAACCCAGAGTCTGCAGTGAGATGAGTGTCCATATAAATTGTATGTATGTATATATGTATGTATGTATAAATAAATAAACAGGTTTCAATTTTTTTGAAATCTGTGAACAAATATTGAATTTCCGTTTTTGGAATGTCAATTTAAACCAAGGAAATCTGACTGAATTATTCCATTTTCTCCTTGTCTGCTGAAATATAGAATATATAAATAAAGAAACTAGTTTAATATAGCTCCTTTCTCACTTCAATGGTGAAGCCACATGATTTTGATTACACTGCATGATTGCATGATTCATGTTTATTTGCAGCAAGGTTAACAAGTGAAACGTGCTTTACTCACCTGAATGTATGAAACTTTGAATGTGCTCCACCACTAATTCACAGGAAAGGCCAATGGCATGTTTGAAATTAGCAGATGCCCCATCCCAGTAAGAATGATCACTGTGGCTGCGATGAAGCCAAAGAGACATTGTAGGGAGCAGCAGATGTACAACTGCATAAATACCAAATCCTGGGCCTAAAAGATGAAGAACAGCAGGATAAAGGATCTCCTCCCCCTTCAAATACAAGCTTAGGTGAACTCATGTCCTCACTCAGGGTGCTATATCTCGAGAGAGACAGAGGCAGAGAAGGAGAGGAATTTTTGACTGACTAGGCTAGAGAGGGAGAAGCTACAGACTTCCAGCTATTACTGAACTCTAATTCCCAGAAGTCTCAGCCAACATGGCCCATGGTAAGGGATGCTAAAGTTAAGCTCCACAACACCCCAAGAACCACAGCTTGCCTATTGAGAACCAGGTAATGAAAGTGGCCAGGAAAGAGATGATGGAGCTATTAACTGAGCAATTCTAGCCATCTTCTTTACATTTCCTTTTTGCACCCGGAAGACATGAAATACATACATAATTTTGTATACTACCTAGAGCTTCTGGAGTGAAGTGCTTTATACATCTTATAAAACAGTGAATAAGTAAAATTCACATATAATGTTTCTAAGCTTAATGTGATAACCAACCGTTAGATGATTTCTCTGAAATAAACAGGTATTCTTTCTGATCCTCAGTATAGTCACATTAAGGAAATGCAGTATAGAAATAGCCTTTTATTGACAATAGACTTGTAAAATGGCTACCAGCTTACAATAGCTTTATTTATGAATTTATATCTCCTTTATGAACTTATATCCAAGTTGCCTACAGTTAAATAGCCTAAAACTATCTTATTGATCTGGAAAGAGAGAAAGCAGTGATAAAATGGTGATTCTGGAGGGAGAGTGTCAGAATTTTGGAGCTGTTTTTCCCCCTATTTTAAGAGATTTGTTTGTATTTAACTTAATAATGAGTTAAGCCAATTGACAAAACACGCACACACATGTTGGCATTACTTGTTTGCCATTGACTTGGCAGGTTCAAGGGATTGCAAAGGGCCTTGGGCACCCAAGTACTTCCTATCCCTATCTTAAACCTGTTCTTCCAGTTTTAAAATAATTTAATTTGGGGTCAAAAGAAGTACAATAGCATTTGATCAGTAAGCAGTTTTTATATTTGTATTTAAGTTACCAACTATCATGTAAAATTCTTAAATATACCAGCATGAGATAGTTTTAATAAAGGTACAGAACAGGGAGTACAAATGGAAACTGCAAGAAAATAGTACACTTGGGTGTGCTTTTCTGCATAATTCCAGGATCCTCCATTTTGTTTGTTTCCCAGCAGTTAGACTCAATTAATACTGCAGGCTCAGAAAAAATGTTCCTGCAATTATTTTTTCCACAAAAAAACCCATCAGGTAGATTGGACTGAGATACAGTGATTGGCAGAGGGTAGCTTTGAATCTAGGTTACCGCATCAAACCCTCTCTGGAAGCAGATGTGGAAATCAGTGGCATCCATGTGTATATGTCAAAATCTACAAAATGGAGGTGTGTTGTTATAATATAAGCCCCACTGCTTTTGCAGCAAGGCTTCATTTGAGGTGCCATGACTACTATCTTGCAGATTTTGACACATTCTCTGTGGACACCCATGATGGAAACTGGATGTGCTTGTAATTTTTTGCATTGAAACCCAGTCAATTACCTGGTGTTTTGGTAACATCTCTTAGTAGCTCAAAGAGCAAATCGAGGGTAGGAGGCTGGTGCTGTCGGGGACAATTGGATATGGCAGTCGTCAGCTCTTCTAGCAGAATGATCCAGACATTAATCAGGCCTGGGGAAACAAAATCTTATGTAAAAGGATATGGATAATGTATAAGCTTTCTGGTTCTTTTCCCAGATTCATACTTCTTTCTTCCAATTATGTCTGTTTTTATTTTATTAGAGGCTGGATGTATGACTTGGCTTCCTGGCTTCCAGCAAAGGCTAATTTAGATGCCATATGCCATGTTTGCCAGGAAAGAAATCTACCCTGTGAGCATCTGATATCTGAATTGATATCTTCCCTTGTCCCTTTGCCCAAATTTAGCTGCCAAATCATCCACTGTTTTCATGCAATGCCCCACAATCAATGTACAGGCCCATATTTTCTTCTACTCTGATGTAACAGCACATTCAAGGGGGCAGCCCTTCAAAAACTAGAAGCTCACTAATCAACAGAGGAGGAGCAGAACCTGGTTCCAAAGCAGGATTATCCACTTCGTAAAATGAAAAGGACAAGCTGTTTGACCAGCTTGGGGAACTGCACACAGACCAGTTTGCACCTCTGATATCCACCTAGGCTAGTTCCATTTAGAAGGTTATTAGCACAACTATGCTGTTTTTTATAGTATCTTTCTCTTGTTGACATATTCATTTTCAATGAGGAAAAAAACCCAGATGATACAAGTGATAGGAAAATACAAGAGTGTTACAAAAGGGGGATGACAGCAAGTCACTTTGATTATTGGTATAAACAGAAAGGTAAGGTAGAAATTAAATATAAAAAATAGAATAAAACTCTGGATCCCTTGTAAAATATGGTATATACAAGACATAAATTGTCCATTAGGATCTTGTCTGGAACTGGTTCCAGTTGAGGACAGAGACAGAGAGAGAGATGTGCAGTTCTCTGCTGCAACAAGGCATTATACTGTAATGTACATTGTATATACACAGCCTATCAAATATAGCATCTTGTGAAATAATGATGCTTGCACAAATAATGCTGTTCTCTTAAAATCACTGATCTGTTTGCTCTCAGATGTACATCACAGAGTTATCGCCACGTAAAAATGGGGAACGCAGAGGAACTGAGTTGACAAATAATCAAATAAACAATGGGTCTGCAGCAGAAATTCCTCAGGCAACATTATAGAGGAAACGTTCCCTAAGCTAGCAATTATGGCAACTGCAGACTTTACAGCAGATCTAGCACTTTATAGTAGTCGAGTTGCACTTCCCTATTCTGGAACAGACTGGAGATCAGATTCCATGTACACCTCCATCTGGAGATGTTTTCTTTTCCCACAGTGGCTAGACTCCAGCTTGTATTTGCACATTTAAAGGCTGTAATATAATGGGGGAGAAATTTATGCAAGCAGATTTGCTTTGCATAACGCATATGCTTAATCTGCTTCAGATGGAATGAGGGGAATCATAATTAGACAGAACCTTGAAGGACTTCTAGTCCACCCCTCCATGGCTGCAGGAAATCTTCTAAAGCCCCTATGATAACTGATAACGGGCACGTGCAGAAGATGACACCTTTTCTCTCCTTAACTTTGTGCTAACATTTCAGGCTCCCAAGGAAAAGTTATCAGGGCAATTAATCACAAAGAGAAATTCAAGCCTACGTCTTTTTTCCTTTCTTAAGAAAACTGTTTTATGGTTGCCAACTTTTCCATTCTAGCAACTTATTTCCTTCATAAATGGCCATGATGTGATTTGAATTTCTGGGTGCTATATGTATTTTCAGTGCATCAAATTGTAAAGAATCTATTTGTTGAACTTCACATGACGTGGCTAAGGAACCACATTTGTTAGTATGTGATATTTATGTCCATTCTTCTTTAGGGCCATGTTTGCTTACCTGTGTCATCATCAAACTCAGAAAGGACACATTCAATGCCATCCTCGCTGCTTGCAGATCGTTCCTGGGTCTTTTGGGGTAGGTTAGCAAATTTCCCACTGAGAAAAATAGGCTTCAAGGGCATTTTGTAGATTTTGGCAAGTAGCTAAAAAGGGACAGACATAGTGTGATTGGTTTGACATTTCCACTGGCATATCATGAGATTAAGCTTCAGGTGGAACGCCTGCATGTTTAAAAAACACTCCGCTAAAATATTTTTTTTCTTTTTAATAGTCTAGCTGGTCGAAACAAATTGCAGCAATAATTAGGTGGCAGAGAAGAGAATGGTGGTAAATATGGAAATGGAAATGTGGATCATTATATAACCTTGAAATGATTTTCTTCCACCTTTATTGTGATCTTAATTTTACTGACTATTTTTACAAGGCGCTTCCAACTGTTAATACTGATTACTTGGAAATCTGACAGTAAATGTGACAAACAGAATTTACGTGTTAAACTCTTCCACCCATTGCACACCTAAGTGTGAACCATGTGGCATTATAATAAAAGCAATATTATAGGAGAAGCCCCAAATCCTGACTATTTCAGTCTAGAATGTACCACTTGACATTTGACATGTGCAGCTGTCTCTGCTAAGGCAGGTTTCTCCACATTCAAAAACCAGCTCTTTAATGCACACGAGCAGCTCACTGTGTGGAAGGCCTCTGTTCAGGAACTAATTTAGGTGCCTGCAATGGGATGACAGCTGAGTCTGCATAGCTTCATTCTGCCCACCTGGGAACACCTCCTGAGATAATCAAGAGCAGGAAGGCACAAATCTGTAGACAGGTACCCTGATGTACAGTCACCTATATCCTTGCAGTCTGTTTCCCCTGCAAAGGGAGAAAGAAAAAGGTGAGTCATAATAGATGAGAAGACTATTGCTAGTTTGAGCTGTATGTCAGTGAAATCCAGAAAGGTTTACTCAGGCACAAAATAAAACAGGGTTTAAGAGGATTAACAGGTAGGGGGAGACAGAAAAAGCACTTGGGAGTATATGCAGAAACTGTTGGCTTGGTGCAGGGATCAAATACGATGCGTTAAATCCTGCTTGCACTAAGGCACTCTGCCGGAGGGCCAGTGTATCCATCTTTCCCTCAGCATTCAAGTGCTGGTAGCAAACATACTACACTATTGACAAAATGCTGTGCTTACTCTAAAGCAGTGTTTCTCAACCTCAGCAACTTTAAGATGTATGGACTTCAACTCCCAGAATTCCCCAGCCAGCATACATGGCTTGGGAATTCTGGGAGTTGAAGTCCACACATCTAAAAGTCACTGAGGTTGAGAATCACTGCCCCAAGGACTGTTTTTCTGTGCCTCAACTCCACTGAACCATCCAGTTATTCACTGGATATTCAACTGTATTCAACCAGTTATTCAATCATCCAATTATTCAGTTATGCAAGCTATACTAAGGAGGAATAGAAGAGCCAAGACAGAAAATGAATGCCCTAGCTCCAATTATTTATTATTATTCACATAATTATTCTTGTGAAGATTCTTGTGAAAAAAATTTGATGAACATCTCTGAGTAAGGTGCTCAGGTGGTGACCTACTGGATCTTCCATAGCATAGCATCTATTTAACCAATTTAATCTAAAGTACATGGGGACAAGCACAATTCCCTTGTATCACACCGTGATGCCAACACATTACTTCCATGTTACATACCTCATTTCATGTCACCCTCTTTCTCCCGCTAAATATAAGGTTAATTTATACATCCCAATATTCTCTTTCTCCTAAAATCAATTCCAGGCAAGCCAAATTGACTGAGTACTTTGCGCAATCCAAATAAAGCAACGATACGATAACGAACAAAGCTTAGGGTAGAATAGAAATTTTGGATATATAAGCAAGCATTTGTGGACTGGGAGGAGTTGACCTCTCCTGATCCTGCCTGATGTTGTTGAATCTTATATGCAGAGAAATACTCTGTTTTGATTTCAGCCAATCATGAGGAGTCAGAGCATGTCCTTCTATTACATTTTTTCTTTATATAATAAAGGCTTTTAAGAAACTATGCTGATTTTTGTCTTGTTGGTCTTCAGCAAGCGTCTGCACTCCTGGGTTTTAGAGTCTGGCCAATACTGAATTTAGAGCAGCAAGAAGGAAAGCTGCATAAAATTCTCCTACAGCTGTTAGTGAATGCTAATAAAGGCATAAAATGGGAACATGGTAACCCCCAGAAAACAGCAAAAGAACTATCTGAAATACAATACAAAAAGTTCACCAGTATTCTTGGAACGTTATGGGGATGGGGGTGGATGGCAGCAGAATGTTATAAAAGCTCCATATGGGTCCAATTCTATAAATCACAGAGCTGATACTTCAGCATTCAGTAAAAGAAAGTCACAAATTGTTGTAGTTTTAAAAATGCATTCAGAAGCAGTTCTTGGTGTTGGCTACCCTCCAGTATATTGCTTGCCATCTGTTTCAACAAACATGAATTCTCATACGACATAGAATTTGCCCATTTTTTTGTTAAAAAAGAAAGAGAGAGAGAGTTTTACCCAATCCTTTGACAAACTTCATAAGGCATATGATATAACTTGTGGCTGCATTTGCAAAGACTTGGATGTTGTCAGTATTTAGAAATGCTTCAAAGACATCAAACACTGGAGCCTGGCATTTTCCTTAGAGAGAAAGAAAAGATTTAGCTGATTATAAAATGTCCTGTTTTCCAGAACCTAAATGGCTTCAGAATATATAATGGGGTGGGCTTATTTTGAAGTATGTCCACTGCATTTTAAAATTAAGCCCCAAAGATAAATCACAAGAAGGTTTATGCAGATGTACTTAGGGCTATAGCACAGGGTGATGTTTTCAGTGCCACATTAAACCAAGAGAGACTCAACAAACATACACGTGTCTTACACTGAACAAAAAACAGGAACTTTGGGTTCTGATTCCAATAGTAATACTTAGGGTGGTATTTATTAGAAGGCCATAGATTTAATCCCTGGAACCTTTATAATATGAAAAAATTCCAAGTCCAGCCTTGCAGAACCTCTGCTAATCAGCACTGATACAAGGGGGCTAATGGTCTAATTCAGCATGAAGCAGCTTCCTGTAACAGTACTCACTCAAGTATAAGGTAAACATAGTATCTGGACTGAAAAAAAATCCAAGAAACTACTAATTAGCATTAGAAAGTTCCAGTTTTTGTAACCTCCGTGTTGCTGTCTCGTGTTCACCTCGTTTTTTTGCAGCCCGGATAAAGCCCTGTAGTAGGGAAGTAGGGCTATAAATCAGATAAATAAAAATATTGTACATCTTCATCCAATTATGCAAAGGTCATAACTGCATAATTAATTGCATAATTGCAAAATAATTGTGGCTCCCTACTGATTGAACTGTTCAGTATGGAAGGAGATGAATCTAGGAGAATGTCCACCCTGCCTCAATCAAGCATCCGACCGGGACTTTGATTACCAGCTGGATAACTGTTAATTATTAAACGCTTGGAGGGATGAATACTTTCCATGAAAAAGTGGCTGCTAGGTGATAGCACATTTAACATCAGTGCAGTTTGCAAAAGCTATTGGTTGTAGTTTGTGCAAATTTTTTTTTTTTGATTTTGGTTTTCTGTAATATTGATCTTCATCCTTAATCATGTTGGAGTTCATGGCAATATACTGAGAGCAAATGAAGCTAATCCAGAGCCCCACCCCACAGTTTTGGCTCTGAACAACCTTCAACTAAAGATTTAAAGTCAACAAACTATGGGGTAGATGCTGGCAAACATGAGTCACATCCACAGTGGCACTCTGCGCCAATTCAAAATCAGCTGCAAATTTCAGTGTTCCCTTGATGCCTGAGCTGAATCTTTTCCCCCCCCGGTTCTGTATTGATTAATCTGAAACAGAAACAAAACTGGACTATTTTTTTTTTTTCAGTAGTACAGTTCCACAGAATTTGTGGAAAGCTTGTTTTCCCAGTGCTAGAAACTTTGGCCTCTTTTTGCCTCTCGACTACGAGTATCAGGAACCTGTTCTTGGTGCTTGTCTGTAGGTGTTCTAAGCGATACCTTTCCACTCCACTTCAGCCGCCATGGCAACATTCAATTTCGTTTAGGAAAATACTTTATTCCTCAAATGGCAACACGCTGTTATTTCACAACCTAGGTGGTTTTTAAATGCAGGAGGAAAGTCAGCCTTGCAGCTGGAAAACTTGGCCTCATAGCAAGTGTTCCATTTCGTGGCAAACGGCCAAGCAAATGCATTCACAAACTAAAATCTGGAGGGGGTAGTTTCTATGACTTTATTTCACTTTTTTGTGAAGCAGCGGTGAGGGTCTTGTTGTTACTGCTGCTCTCCAGGATCTGCAGTAGCCTAAAAAAATCCTTTTTAACTCTAGCACAGAAGCCCAAGAGGGATCATTGCTAATATCCTGAACAAACAGAACCACCATCCCGAGTTTAATTAGCTAGCAAGGAGTTTGCTCAAGGATTTTGTTGTTTGGAAGTCTTCCTGGAACAGCAGCTTAGCTGTGCAAGAAGAAAAGAAGAAATTTAAGCCCAGTCCAGGATCAATGCACCCAGACTTTTGAAAACAGTAATCAGCTAGTATGTTATATTATTTTAGTTTGGATATGCTGAAAGCCTGATTCCTTAAAAAGTTATTTTCCCTGAGGCTCAATCTCTATTTTGGATGGACAGCCCCGTGGGTGTGCAGGCCTGGCAATGGGAGTGAGACCCTCAGAGGAGAATACCCTGATTGGATGATTTTTTTGCATTCTCCTATTAGTCAGCTACAGTGAGCAGTAGGCATGGCATTCCCTGTATGTTTCTAACACTTTGAGGTCAGATGAACACAGATCAATTTCATACTGAAACTGTGAGATATTGGGGAGTAAAAACAGTGTGGTGTGGAAATGGTTTTGGTACATGTGCTAAGTTTATAAAGACACAATTATCATATGGACTGTTTATATGGCTTCATGCATAGATCCAAAAATCAAGCACAAATGTAATACAGTAGGTAGTGATATTTCTTAAATCAGTGCTTTTGTTGTTGTTGTTGTTCAGTCGTTAAGTCGTGTCTGACTCTTCGTGACCCCATGAACCATATTGTGCCAGGCCTTCCTATCTTTCACTGCCTCCCTGAGTTTGCTCAATTTCATGCTCATTGCTTCAGTGATGCTATCTAGCCATCTCATCCTCTGCCTGAATCAGTGCTATGTTATCCTAAATAAGTAGCTTTTTTCTGAAATATTATGCTGAAAACTAGAGCAATAACAATCAAGGTTGATTTACCAAACAGAAATAGAAATACAATTACATTTCCACTTATTATTTTTAATATTTAGCAACAAACTTTTATATTAGCTTTAATTTACCAGTTTAGCCAGTATTGTTAGGTATTTTACAACATATTGGTTTTCAGAAATTAATTTATAAAGCAGGGGGAGGGGGCAGAGAGAATTAGAGAACCTCACCCATCAAATACTCTCCAACAAGGTACTCTTTAACTTCTGACTTGCTGCTGCTGCGCACAGTTTCTAAAGCACTGAACAATGGTCTCCAACCTGACTGAATTCGAGTTGAGCACACCTCCACCAACTCTCCTATAGATGTGACTACCTGGTACAATTGAAGCACAGAAAGTGTTACAAGAAAATAACGAACACAAAGACTTATCTAGACTTAACTAGGTTCAGAACAGACTCACTGGGATCAAGCAAACAATTACAGGTGGTCCTTATCTAGTGATCACAATTGAGACTGGCAACTTGGTCATTAAGAGAAGCGGTCGCTAAGTGAAACCGTGACTGTACTTGGGACCTTACTTCAACTTTCTTTTGCTTTACAGACCTGCAAAGGTCATAAATGGAAGGATTGGTCACAAAGTTACTTTTCCATCACTGTCATAACTGCGAACAGTTGCTGTACGAGGCAGTCGCTAACAAGAACAACTTGTAGTTCAGACTCACAAGGCCCACTAATTTCAATGAGTTGCTGTACATATGATGATATCTGGGTAAGGTTATTTACCAAATGAATTCATACACTACAATGGTATGGAGGACAACCTGGAAAAGTGTGAGAAATATGAGCATCGGGAATGAGATGAGGAGCTCCTGAAAAACGAAAGCCCTTAGTTCTGGAATGTTCTGAACATGGCACTACACCCTCATGGAAGTCATATGTATGTATCAAAGAAACCAGGATATAGAAGACACGTTGCTGTTATAAAGTTCTTTATCAGCTATATGTTTCTAATCATAGCACTAAAAATATCTGTTCTGTGATAATGTAAACCAACATTTTGAATTGGGATACCTTTACCTCACTGATACAACTGGTCAGTGTTTTCTGTTTCAGCTATTCAGAGTAATGTGTTATGCATAATGCCAAACCTCCAGTTTCTGTTGAAAATCCAACTCAATTCCTCTCTGACCCTGAGGATTTGACAGATAGTCCTTATACTTCTTACATCTATACATGTTTTTCTTATTAAAAATGAAGTCCAGAAATCTCCAAATGCTAAATTTTATCCTCAACATCACTGTGATATTTCTGCATCTACAGGAAGAACGCCCGTCTTCATCACATCTTTGTCATTATAAACAAATGCAAAATAGCATCCACTAGGCATATAATAATTTTTTAAAAATCAAAACTTAAAAACCTGAGGAGAGATCCTCCTCGCCTAACCAAAATCTAGCTTGCCTGGTCCTGAATGTCTTCATCACAAAGTTCTAGCTGCATGATGCGCTCAAAGGGACGGAAAAGTGCCTCGCTGAAGTGAAAATGAGGGGGTTCATTCCAGTCTGTCAGAACCTCTGTTAGGATGTCATGGATAAAGGAAACGGCCTTCCGAGAGACATGTGTTTCTTTATGGCAGGCAGCCTGCAACGAGAGAAGTGGAAGCAAAATGTATCATAACAAAGCATTTTGAGCAAGAAAACTGAGGAAAACATAGAGGTCCTGACAGGAATCTAAGCTAAAGAAGGGCTCCCGTACCTATAAACCAAGGGATCTGATTGGTTATTTTTGCTTTGGCTTCTTTTATCCCCCACATATAATTTGACTGCCATATAGCAAGTTCACCTTGAGGACAAAAGTGCTAGCATTTAAAAAAAAATGGTTGTAAGGTGCACCAAATATATGGGATACCACAGTTGAACGGATAAATATAAACAAAAAATAGACAAGTAAAATAGAAAACCCCAAAAGCACAGGATAAGGATTTGGGAAGTGACAGCGGTACAGGTCACCTCACAGGGTTTCCTCAGGAGTTGTTGTCTTCCAACTCCTATCATCCCCATCCAGCATTTGTACTGACAATGCTGGCTGTGGATGCAGAAACTGTAGGCCAGTATTTCTGGAAGGCACCAAGTTAGAGAAACATTCTCTGGAGCATAATCTTTCTTATAGGGTTTCATTTACCTTCATAGATCTTTTTAAGCCCTTTCACTAGATGCTTGGAAGATGGTTACCCCCACCTATATCAGCTTACATCTGGAATACTTGCTCTACATGGGGCTGCCCTTCAAGACCACTTGAAAACTTCAACTAGCGCAAAATGTGGTTGCTTATGTGCTTACTGGACAATCATGGTATTGCCACATAATATTGCTGTTATAGGTGTTGCACTGGTTACCGGTTGGTTTCCAAGTCCAATTTAAGGTTGGTTATTACCTATAAAGCTCTGTATCATTTGGGAGGTGGGTATCTTAAAAACCCACCTGATCCAGGTGAATGGGGAACACCTGATAGTTCCCTCCTGTCAGAAAGCTGGATAGAAGAGAATTTGGAGGCAGATGTTCTTGGTGGCTGCTCACTTCTTTTAGAACAACTTACATGTGAAGGCAAGATGGCCCCACTCTTATGGCCTTACAGAGAATAGTTAAAATCTGGCTTTCCCAGATGGCCTCTGGTGATTAAGCAGGTAGAGAAAAAATTGCTTCATTACTGATTGTTATTTTTTTATGCTACTACATTGTTCCTTGCATTGTGCTTTGATTTAATATACTCTTAGAGCCTCTGAAATGAAGCAGTTTCTAATTTTTCTAAATAAAATAAAATAAAAATATTGGGGTGCCATTTGCAATGGGAAAATACTATAAGTTCTATGCATTTCTCTCTTCCCAGGCCCAATTTCACTCACTTCCACTAAGTGAGGAGCCACTAGGTGCCAACAGCGCATAAGATGGAGCAGAGGACGACTTTTACTCCTCACAATTCGGAGCACGGCTCCTCCTAGACGGAACAAATGAAGGGCGCTTCTCCTTTCCTGAGTGGATTTTATTTCTCCTACAAGTTAAAAATGAGTAGAATATTTGGTAATATAAATAAAAGATTAAAATAATGCAATATATACATACACATCCAACTTTTTCACTGTTTCCTGCAATTAGTTCAGTAATTCATTATATTTAAACTTAGTAACTCCTCAAAACCAATTTTTTCCCAAAGTGACATACAGCACAATAAAAAGAAACAATACAACTCTAAAAACAGCTAAAATATACTATAAAACAGTGTTCCTCAACCTTGTCAGCTTGGAGATGTGTGGACTTCAATTCTCAGAATTCCCCAGCCAGCCATGCTGGCTGGGGAATTCTGGGAGTTGAAGTCCACACATCTCCAAGCTGACAAGGTTGAGGAACACTGCTATAAAACACAGTAATCAAGTAATTAAACTGCATAACACTAAAAAATAAAAGCAGCAGGCAGAATAATTAAAAAGTTTCTAAGCACCATATATGTTTAAAATTAGCATATTGACTGATTAAGATGCCTGAGAGAATAAGACAATATTTGCCGGGTGCCAAAAAGGCAATAAAGTTATGCCTTATTGGGGCATTCTGTGATGGCACAGAATGGAGGCAGGAGGGGGGCATCACTGAAATCTATTTCTTGCACCTCAGTACAGGAGGGCATTCAGAGAAGATAACTTAATGGTTTTCTGAGAAAAGACAATAAGGCGGTTATAGGACATTTCAAAAACAATATAAAAGGCAAATTAAACCAATATTAACAGTGAAATACTATACATGTCTGCTTAGAAAGATGTTCCACTCAGCAGGTGTAGGATGAAAATATAAGACAACTGTTGAACATTTAAAACCAACTACTAGCAGTTTTAACAAGGCAGGTTAAAGAGATATTGGCTTAACTCCTTTTGAAATAGCACAGGTGGGGACTAATCTCAGCTTTGAAGAAAGAACGTCTCACAGTTTGTAAGGTGATGCAGAAAGCCTGGTCCGGTGAAAAGCAAGTGTAGCAAGTATGGGCACCCTCTTCTGCAAGATGTTAATCATCAAGACAGATGAGTCTTCAGAAATATGGGTTCCAAACTGATGAAAACTTTGAAGGTTAAGACCAACATCTTGACCTGAATCCCAGAAACAACTGGCAACCAGTTGAGATCCTTCAGTATCAATGTTCTGAATGTGTACTGTTAGCAGATTTGCATCCATATTTTGAATCAAGAAGCATACCTGGCATGGCCAAAGAGTAATCAACTGTGTCTGTAACCGACTGGAAGAGCTGGGACTGGGAGGCTTTTTTCAGCTGGTACAGGAAACCTCCCAAAGCCATCAGATTCAGTTTGTCAACAGCATCTTCAAATAGCCTTCATGGAAAGAGGCAGAATATATTACTCCCTGATCAAATCTTCACTCCAGATTTTCATATAAGCAACTAAACAGACATGAGTTACTATACCTTTTCCCTCCTCTACATGCAAGAGTTTAGCACATGGACGTAACAGTAAGGAACTCAAAACAGCGAGAATCAGATTAACAAGGAAAGGGGTATTTCTGAATCCTAATAGAACCAGCAAGGACTAATTTGATTTTGTTGGCCTCAAGTAACCCAACTTTTGATCAATTAGGTAGTCAACAAAACACAGGGGAAAAACTGAGAATATACTGAACACAGAAATAGTACAGTCAGATATGGAATAAAACGTATATGAAAATGCTGATTTATGGTAGTTCAGAAAAAATATACAGCAAATGTACAGTAAATTCTTATTTTAGATATTCATTTCCAAATGAAGATAACTTCTAAAAATGAGTTTAAAGGAATTCTATAGAAAAGACACTTGAGAAATCTGGCATCTTTTTTTACAAAAATCATGAAGCACATCACATTAAATTATTATGCAGCATGCTGAGAATGAACCACAATGAGCTTCAGCCTTGTGCGTTTCCCCTGCTTTATTTTCTTACACAGCCAGGAGGAGGGGTTGCTTGAAGCTGTCACTTTCTTTTTCCTAAACAGTTTGCAATGTTATCTGACAGTATTAACCATAGTTAGATTCAAGCCAACTTTTAACCACAATAATCAAGCATAGGATAACTGAACTGGCTGCAACATTTCTTCCTGGCAATGCAAGTTGAAGAGAGCAATAGGAAGTGCCCATTGATTTATTTATGTATCTAATTGTAAAACAATTATAGCCCACTTCCGCTTCCTCTCCAGAGTATCTTGTGACATGTTACATTGTTGCTTCTGATAGTTTGCATCTGAATTCCACAGTACAATTTTCTGGGCCTTTTTGGGCTGCAAAAATGGAGTGTGTGTGGGTGGCATATCTAGATTTCTCATCATTAAATCACAAGACTAATTGACTAGAAATTATGCACTCCTCTGTCTTTCATGTATTTGTTATGTTCATGTATGGGAATTTCAGAATGGAAAGATACTGAATAAGGACAATGACCTAAGAATAATTGTCAGCATCCCCTGATACATGTCTTAAGACAATGACAAAATATCTCTCTAATTCTGGACATTCATTATACTGATCCAGGCTGTGAAAATGGCAACATTCCCCCACTACTGGGTTTGAAATAAATCCAGAAGTTCATCCAATACGTGGTTGCTAATACCTGTCGGCCTGAGTAGAGAGGGTGAGGATAGCCTTGGCAGCACTGCTGCCAGTCATCAGGCTGCCTCCCCGAAAATCAAAAGCTCTTCCCTTACTGCCCTCCTTGATGAGATCCTGAATGGATACTGGCTGGATGACAGGATTGTTCCTCAAGGCTGCCTCTTGCTCCGGAATCAGTTCCTGGGGTGAGTCTGTAGACTGAACGTCACCCTGAGCTTCCCCGGCCACCTGCTGGGCTTGGGTGATAGTTACAGGTGGCTGAGATGTGCCATCACTGAAATGGACATGTTCCAGCGTGCTGATGTATTCACATACTCTGAAAATAAAAATAGGAAAGCGAACCATGACATGGATGGTTCTGCTGGTTTATTCATTCCAAATCTCATTGGTTACATCAAACATTTATTCTTTAAAGATGATCCTTGGTTATTTCAAGAGTACAAACAACTACGTTGTAAGCAGGGTGCCAGTGTAGGGACCAATTCATCAGCAATTAGTAAATCTGTAAAGATAGGAAGTAGATCTGCTAATTGCAAATTAAAAAGATAAACTGAGCTACAGATAGTACATCTTCATTGATAGCACACTGCTAGTCATAGCAGCTTTAAAGAGATGGTTAAATAAAACAGAATTAAACAAAATTTAACTGGGCTGACACACAGAGGCCACACTCACTGCTGCTCCTCTCCTGTTCCAGAGCTAGCAGGAAACTATGCTGCCCTAAATCTTACTGTACCCACAGCACACTCTTATAGTGCAACTGGAATAGGTGTTTGCTGTGTGCTATCCATACAGCTTTAAATGCACAGTATTCTGAACATTTAAGCATAATTTTAGCTGAGCCTGATTGGTAGTTTCTCAGCTGAAATTCCAGTCCCATCCAACATCATCTACCATGTGAAAAACTTCCTCCAGTTGGCATAGACAATGCCCTGGTTATGCCATGCACTGCATTTTTTTTCTTTTTTCTTTCTCTTTTTTTATCATTTAGTGATTGACTTAAAAAAACAAAATCCTTAAAACCATGGAACACTATTTCACTTGTCAAGCACTAGGTGGCAGCAAAGAGTTTACATATATTTTAAGTGCCATCAGGTGGTCATCTGGTGCAGCTGCTGGGTAAGGGCTGTTGAAAGACTGAGTAAGAGAAAAGGGTTTAGCTGTGCATATAGCAAAATATCACATAACTACTGAATTCCTGCTTAATTATTACAAAGCCTTTCATAGATCTCTGTTTTATTATTTTTTTTTACAAAGGGGTGAATAATATTTTGTGTTTTTTTAGGGAGTCAGAATAAATACATCAAAGCAGTTGGGTAACAAGTTAAGCAATCTGCAAGGAGTCAAGTTAATTTTGGACAAAGCTGTCCAAAGCACGCAGTCCAAATTGGCTCAAGGCAAAAAGTTTCCTTACCTAAACACATGAGGCCAGCAGTCTGGATTGTGGCTTCCCATCTCCAGTCCCACACTGAGAACAGCATCCATGCATAAAACATGAGCGGTGTGGAGGCAGACACCTTGCGCCTTCCCCATCTGCTCCAGTTTTTGTTCCACTTTCTGTTTTACTGTATCATTGTATATTCAGACAGAAAAGAATCTCTTTTAAAAGCCTAACGAGTTTCAGTGCAATATATAAACACCCTTGAGCCCTTTGCCCATCTTTACAGCAAATTAAGGCAGAAGTGGCCTGTGATGGGCCCCCATAGCACCCAGAGTGGGTGGGGTTAAAAATGTCAGACCCTTAATTTTGCTGTGGAGTTGTGGAAAGTATGGAAGCACCCCTCCACCCTCCCAATCAAGCCAATTTTTCCTGCTTTGGGGGTGAAGAGTCAAAATGGAGGCCTTTAGCCACTGGAAGGTTTAAGGAAACTATTTTGCCCCTCGTGCTCCCCTAAAAGCCCCTGGAATGAAAAATTGTTCCAGAAAATGGGTCTGTTTCCACTCCGGTGTCATCACAATATCATCTGTCGTGGCCTCCAAGCCTCCAGGCAGGAGGAAAAGAGGAAGTGAAGCTCTCGGCCAAAAAAAGGTGCCCTGCCCTGCATAAAAGCATGGAGAGAAAACGAAGATCATTCCCACTGGTGCTGCTCCCAACCTTCAAGTATTTAGCAGAAAAGGTAAAAAATGTTGTATGCCGACAGGCTGAATGGGCAATTTTCCTGATTGCCAGCAAATATATACTATGCAAGAATAGGGACCAAAGGCAACTTGTACTGCTGAACTCAGAGGCTGGGCAGATTCAGGAGGCTCAAACCCATTTCCCCTTTTTTACATTGTAAGTATCAGTCACAAAGGCACGAAAAGGGCCTGAAAACACAACCGATAGGAAATGATCTCATGGTCTCATGCCACTGACTATAGTTCCTTACTTTACTTACAGTATTCTTGGTTGCAACCTCATACAAACCTTCTTGGGAATAAGATAAAGTCTCCCTTGAGTCATGTTCCACTTAGGGTTACTACCTTAATATATCCATATTAAGTGGCTTGCTCTCCTCTATCCTTGGAATCTTTTTTTTCAGCTACTCAGTCAAATTCAATAGTCTGGGATTATCTCCCATCCAATGCGAATGGGATCCAACCCTGCTAAGCTTTTTTCAAGATTGGAAAAGTCAACTAGACGTTGCCACCTGTTGTGACAATGCTATGCCATAATAACATCTATTTCTAAAGCGACTGCATGTAAAATGTATATTCTTGTTTTATCCAGTGAGATTTTGCCCATTTTAAATCTGCAAAAGCTTTTGTTTCTTTACTTAAAGCAACTGTTCTTGATCTTTGCAGAAGATACCCACCCACAACAAGGGGAGGCCCGGTCAAGAACATCCAAAAAGGCTGCTAAGCAAAGTGAGCAACAGAGAGATCATGGACACTGCTGAGAGCCACTGAACACCTGACATGTTGTACCTTGAGCAATGGCATCACTGGGCTCTTGGGCATCTCTTTCTTCTTTCTCCTCTTGAACACATGAAGCAGCTGCCATCTGGGCAAGTGCTGATGCACAATTAGCAGCAACTCCTATGATCAGGAGGAAAACATCTGATGAATTATAGTTCATCCCAGTAGCCACTAACCATGCATTTGCTAAACATCTGGCAGCACAAAGGGGAAAAATGTAGAGGAAGGTCACATAGCTCTTTGCTCTTCTGTTTTGAAGCTTCTTCTTTGGATAGTGAAAGGGTACACAGATTTATCTGAAAATGAAAACTATGCCAATGAATACAGTCTACCTAAAGCACAGCTGAGCCGGGCTGCCTTCCTTAGCCCATCTAGACTCATGCAGATGGCATCCTTCTCCTTTTGGTTCTGCTCCTTGATGCCTTCAGCCCCAAGAATGAATGCTAATCCTTTGGAGCTCCCTGCCATGCGGCCAGTCAGAGGTGTCGATAAGGTATCAATCAAATTCTTCCAGCAACCAATTAGAAGGTATCGGGCAAAAGCGACTCCTGAAGCAAAGAAAAGTGAAAGAGAATCTTAGGAATTATTCTAACTATGCTAAATATTTACTCAGAAATGGTATCAAAGTGTGGGGAGGGAAGTGTTAATTTCCTCCCATCATGATCCTGATGGAAATCATCTCCATCATACTGGCATTAGCCCACAAAAATAGCTTCCACAGATACTTATGGGAACTTTTTTCCTTGGAAGCTAATAGGAGGGCAGAGAGGGGATTATCATGGGACAAGGACAAGGTGAGGTCAAGATTAAGAGACGGAGAGGGAGAGGGAGAGAGAAATTATTTCAAAGGTGGTGAATTATTCCAAAGTCAAGCATACATTTTTTCAACAATGTACATTTTAATGAATCATAAAAGTGATAAAATCCATGAAGTGCCCCAGATGGAAAATAAAAATACTTCACTGACAAAGGTAAAAGCTGGCACCAGATTTTAAATGAGATCTATATCACGCATACAGATATGGAAGACATAGAAACTGAAACATTTCTCTGTATATCAATCAACAGTTAAATCTCTAGTCTAAAATATGACACAAATATATGACATGTGAGCCATGCTGCACACTCTGCACATCCTCCACCTGCCATCACTGTGTCATCTGGTTTCCAGGTCTGGGATAGAGGAGACTGTTTGGAAGCCGAAGCCATCAGCTGCCCGCCTATCGCGCTGCTTCCCAAGCCATCGATGTCTGCAAAGCAAAACATCTCCATAAAGTATCTGTGATGCATTGCTCTTGTTCTCTCTTCCAGCTCAGGGGCAAGGTTCCAGGATACATTAAACCACTCTAAATGCACGCACTGCTTCCTTAGTCCCTTCTCCATGGGTTCTTAACCACAAGTGCAGCTCTTCTATCATTAAGCATGCTTGGTGAATACGAATCAGAATGGGAGGCCAACAGCAACTTTAGATTCAAATTCTGGTTAAGGATAATGCACAATGGCTGCTACCTAGCGTTCACCCAGTACAGTTCATATACAGAAGCCATGAAGGATGGATGTAAGGAAGTATATTTTCACACTAAATATGCAGTGCTAAGTTATGATTTAACCATGACTTGCTGAATAAGCTACACCCTCACTGCAATCAGTAAGGGGGCCATGGACTACTTCCCCAACCTCCATGGTTTTTTCACTGACCACATCAGCACATCACTCTAAGCCAAAAATAAGTAAAGCATATTATAGCTTACTGAGATGCATTATTCAGCCAACAACTTAAACACCCTTTTACAAAGTCATGATCCAAAAAGAAGAACCTTTCACTGTAATCAGAGATGTTCCAGTTAGTCTTGCCTTGCCATGAACATCTATTTGAAAGCTATTAAGCCTAACAGTTTACCCACAAACTCATTTTAGGAGGAGGATACAATATTAGCTTGATCCCCATAGTATTTATTTCTAATATATTAAACGCTGGTATAAATGCATTTATTTTCATATCAACCCACGCTTGTTTCTACATGCTTCCTTATTCCCTTCTCAATGGCTTCTTAACCACGAGTGCAGTTCTTCTACTCAAATGGCAACACTGTCATGGAGCCAACCTGTCAGCATAGTGATGAGTGGAAGGTTGTGCTCTTCCGGATTTCCCCAATAACCAGCTTCCCCAAGAAGATTTCTCTCCAATACTTGATGGTAAAGTTCTTCAACCCAGGCCTGAGAAAATACCATCAATACTCCACTGGATTGGACCTGTTTCATGAATTCCTTCTGCAGAATGGAAGAGCGTCATTTAGTCGGTAAGGTACAGCTAGATGTATTGTTTCTTTCTCAGGGAATTTTACAAACACAAGCACCCAACAGAGACAAAAGTATTCCTATGTTTACAAATGGAATCTCAGCATCTCTCTCTCTGATGCCATTTCGAGGCCATATCAAATTACAGATGAGCACCTAAAGTCTTAGATCTGTGTGCTCCTCTCCTTCATTTCCTCTCACTGCACAATCTCTTCCCTTTCTTTAGATTTCTTAGAAGTTTACTGTTTTCCTGAACTCAGGGCATTATGGCTGGTGTAAACCAGAGAAGGAAGCGGTGCAAGCAATCTACCTTAATGTCCCTTTCCCTATATAATTATTGAAAGATCCAGGGCTCCAAATTCCCTTTGACTCAGGAGGAAAAGGTGGTGATAATTTTTAATTTTGGACTTGTCTTCTGATTAATGCTTTTCAGAAGGGTGTTTTAAAATCTAAACCTTAAATCTTGAAACAGAGAGAACAGACATCTTAATCTCTATTCCATGTATCCCCCTTTCTCAAACCCACGCAGCTATGTTAACTGATCTCTGATAGAGTTACTGTGATTATTCTGTTCAAACTCATGAGTTGAAGCAAGACTAAATCTGATCACTGAATTGTAGATTTATAGACTATGGCCGAGTGCAAGATATTCATCATAGTATGGGTCAAGGTAGGCTTTGACCTCACCAGTAATACAGGGGACTGGGTGGGTTTCTTCCGATAGTAATCTGCATTTGACAGCTTCAGGTTGAGCAGAAGTGTGTAGTGAGAGACTGCATAGAGGCTATCTGCATTCATCAGGGTCTGGCAGTTAAAGGGGGCATTCCCTTCAATCCCTGGAGAATGCATCATACCTAATAAATACAGAGAGATGAGAATTATGCACAAGAACCAAGTTTCAGTCATGTTTTTTTAATTCATAGAAAATAAGTAACAGTAACTTGCAGTGTTGACGCCTAGAAAAAAGTAAAATGGCCAGGGTAATGGACACAGTACTGGACTGGGTTTAGTGATGGCTTCTTCGGTGTTTTTAGATATGGCCCTGTCTCTCTCATGCACATACAGCCCAACCCATTGCTACCACTAGTATCCCTATTCAATTTTGAAGAAGCTCAAAATACCAATATGATAAAGAAAAACAAAACAAATGATTGAAATGACTTCTCATACTACTTACAGACATGATCCGTACCATGATATGGCTGAATCAGATTTGCTTATGCAAACAAACAAATATTCAATGGGTTTTTCATGACAAGAACACTGGAATAATACCTCATTCATAGATCTTTCCTAAAAAGTCCACAAGGGGTCAGACATTTCTTTAGTTAAAGTAAAATGTGCTTTATCCCAACATTACATAATTAATTGCATGTACAGTAAATAAGAATGCAGATTCCTCCAAGCACCGCATGAAATTATGCCTTAAGTTAACCAATAATAATGTAAAATAGATAGATACACACAGAGAGACAGAGACACACAAAGACATATATACAAAGATACTCTAATAAAGTAATTGATTGAACATTAATGGTGAAGCGAATGAGCTGCTTACGAACCTGAACAAAAAGTTGAGGAAAAGTTCTGGAGAGCCAAATCCACCTCTTCTACTTTAGGAAGAGCTATAAGATGAGGGAGGAGAGTTCCAAGAGCCTGGATAAACAATCTGGCACTGTGCTGATCTGCTTCCTGGTTCTTAAGAAGTTTCAAGGAAAGGGCAGCAGTTCGTAAAGACTTGTGACCAGGACAATCTCGTGGCGTCTGTTCTTCATCAGCCAATGAACAGTTATCTGAACCTATGTCTGACACATCTGACCTTCCAGAATCTTTCTCTGCTGCCATAGAATATTGGTCACATGAATCAAATTCAGTTCTGGAAAGATCCTGGTCATCAACACTGAAATTACTCTCACTGTATCTAGATCCACACGAACGGGCCTTGCAATCAACAGAAAGGAAATTAGTTATATCTGGATAGACAACATTATGGCTCCGTTGAACTACATCTGGCTGATCAACTGTTTCTGATTCTGGCTCTTTATAACGAATTTCTTTGCCTGCTTGTCCAGCTGGGGATTGCAAAGAATTCTTACGAATTTCAGAATGATCATCTGGTGTTGTCTGCCCCATATCTCCTTCTAGGGTTGTCTGGCCAGTATCTGTGGTAACGCTAATACTAATATCAGGACTCTTTTCATGGCCTGCATCCCAGGGGGCATGCTCCGATGACAGGATACGTCTTTGCCACCTAAAATCAGCATCGTTGATCTCCATGGAATCTCTACTTGTCTCAGCCCCCTCTTTTAATTCGTCCAACCGTCGGAGAAGCAGATGGACTTGCTCCTGATCAAGGCCCATCCCTTGACTTAACTCATCCAGAGTTCCAAGCAGGGCACAGACACATGACACCGAGGCATAGCATGCTTCAATACCACCTTTTATGCAGGCTTCAGTCATCCCATCCAAGATTCTACAATGTAAAGAAAGATAAAATACCCTTCATTCCAATGCCTCCTAGATCAATTATAAAATGGATAAAGAATTTGTACTGTAAAGAGAAGGGATGGTTTCATCTCCTTGGCAATGAGCTAGCATTTGATTAACCAGATCCATGTGACTCACTATTCCATTCAAGCAAATGCTTACAAAGTCTCTTGAATAGGCTGTCCTAATTTCAAGATGCCTCACAATTCTTTTAAAAATATCTATACCTAAGTAAGTACAGGTAGGTTGCGATTAATGCGAGTTCAAATAGTGTGATATTCAATTTAGTGCAAATTATAAACTGAAACCAGGTCGTGTTTAATGTGAGCCAAAATTCAATAAATGCGAGGCTAGCTCACACACAGTTGAGGCTAGTGCATGCGTGGTTGCCACTGGGGTTTTAGATGCTAATTGTGTGTGCAAAATGGAGAAAAGGAAGATTCCAAGTGAGGAAAGCTCAGCAGAAAAAAAGGCTCATTTTGAAGAACTACAGGAGAATACAGGAGATAGCAGATAAGCTTTGGATATGGGTTTATCCTCCAGCTTGTCTTTTGTTCACGTCATTTATTTATTTTAAACATTTATAAGATCTACCTAGACGATCTTATGGCAGGTTATAATCCATTAGAAAGCAATAAAAAACACTAAAATCATGTAAAAAATAAGTGAAGAGTGGTCTAGGTAACAATCTTGCTACCACTTCCCGCATTACATGACTATTTTGTTTTTATTTTGCTTTCTATAACTACTCTGTGACTTTGTTAAAAATAAATTTAAGTTGTAAGTATATTCTTTTAACCTTTTACTGTTATATTCCATTAATAAACATATAAAAATTATGTTTAAAAATTTTATTGCCTATTTCCATCAAACTGGAACCAATTACCCTATTTTCCAAAGAAATATCACTTCGAGTAGTGCAAATTTGAATAATGTGATCATTTCATGGGATTCCTTATCGGCACTAATCAAGACCTACCTGTACATCACATATAGGTTGGATTTTAAATTGATAACTGAAATATCAATCATTAAATTGCATGCATAAATACATATGTGTACTCATACACACACACAGACACCAAGTACATCAGGCTCTCTAAAGCTGATTCAGAAATTTCAGAAATTAGTTTAGTGAGGTGTCCTCCTCAGAACAGAAATCTGCAAATAGTATATAAACCCACTCAGTCAGCCTGAAATAACTACAGGTAGTCTTTATTTAATAACCCTAATTGGGATCAGCAACTCCATTGCTAAACGAAGTGGTCATTAAGAGAAATATCATGTGACCACCCTGCTTAGCGACGGCAGTTCTGGCAGTCCCGGTTGCAGTCGTTAAGTGAGACATCATGTGATCATGACTTGTGACCTGCTGCTGGCTTCCCCATCGACTTTGCTTGTTGGAAGCTGGCTAGGAAGGTTGTAAATGGTGATCACATGACCACAGGATGGCTGCAACTATCATAAATGTGCAATGGTTGCCAAATGCCTGAATCGCGATCATGTGATCTTGGGGATTATGATGGTTGAAAGTGTGAGGAGCAGTCATAAGTCACTTTTTTCAGTGTCATCGTAACTTCGAACAGTCGCTAAACAAATGGTTAACTGAGGACTACTTGTATTAAGAAGCTTTTACATTTTCTTCAGAAAAAGTTTTTTCTACATGTGAAGCTTCTCAGTCAAATACAAACTCTTGCAATTTCTAAATTAGAATTTCCTAATTTCTAAATGTTGTTTTAGATAAGTCTATGTCTAGAAGAATATAGATCTAGCCTGATCCTGATAAAGTCACAAAACATTTTGGGCCTTTAAAAAAATAAAACCAGTTCATTTATTCATAAACATGTGATCAAAAAAGAGAATAAAATTACAAAAGTTGGGGGGAACCCAATACAAGTAACAGCTGAAGAAAATAAGAGTGATGTTAAATAATAAAGGCATCTATCTAAAAAAACAAATGCCTGCCTCATCAAGAAGTCATTGACTGTATTCCAAAGACAAAATCTACAGATGTTGCAATTAAGGTTTCTCCTGTTGTCTCAGAATATGCATTATGCATACCTGCACTATATTTTAGAATCATTTAGCATATTTTTAGCCTTTTAGGTCTGCCCTGTTAGATGAAGAAGAAAACTGTGCTAATTAGAATTATGGAAAGCCAATTGAATTAAACACTGTCAAAGAAGAAGAAAATATTTTCTTTAAGCAATCATGCAACACAGCTATTAAACATTGTAAAATAACAGGTACATACAGTTTAAGAAGATCCAGGTGGGATTTTCTTTTTGAAATGGACCTCTTTCTGGATTCTGGTTCTGTGGAGCAGGGACCTGCTAAATCACAAAGCCGCCGAGGACTTCCAAGTATCTAAATGTAATGCAATTTAAGAACATCACATAAATGCATTATGTTAAAGAGTCTAATTCTTCTGCAGGCTGTTTAACCACGGGTGCTGTTCTGAAGCAAAGGAAGCTTTTCATTTTTCAGAATTTCCAGTTAATCTTGAAATAACTTGTCAACATGAATTCAAGCAAAGAGGAAAGACCTAGCAATAACATGTTTATGGGCATTCCTCACATTGTTCCAGGTTGAGTTCACAAAGGCTGTTGTAATAAACTACTCTAAAATGACCTTTCATAAGACATGATTGTATCCTAAAATGTCATAACTCAGGATAATCTCTTAAAGCTAAATGTGTGGAAATTCAGAAATTTTTTTTTTTTTACAAAATGCTGAGTTAATATACTGAGTCTGTTGACATCAGAGTGATGGCCACTAACTTGGACAGTTTTTAAAAAGTAGCGGAAAATTACTCAAGATTTGGGCCACAATGACTATTAGTTTTGATGGCTGTTCGTTACTTCCAAAATCACCGGCAACGTATCTTAAATCCCATATGTGCATGGGACATATGTGCTCATATGTGCATGCATAAGTTTTTGAATGCATCTGATTGCCCATTGTGGGACAATGAATGCTGGATTAGGCAGGGCCTTGCCCTGATCCAACTGGACACTCCTAATGTTCTTATATTCTTCTAATAAATCTCCATAACAATTGAGAATATTTGGCAGGTTTTGCCATTATCTCTTAATGGCAAGTGAGAACTGGGCACGATAAGCAGGATAGATACTACTAACTAGACCAAAGGGAATATGAAGAAAAAGAATGTTTTTTCCTAGCAGCAGTTTCATGGATTGATTCCATGACATGAATTGCAACAAGGAAATGTTGGTGTTCTATTTGTTTTCTGCATACAGCTACTGTAAACGGTAAGTGGAGGCAAAAAGTACTGTAAATCTTATTCTAGTAAATCCTGATAAGAATCACTAAGATCTTCTTTGTAGAAGGCTACATTTATTTTTCCACCATGTCAATTTTGTCAATGTCAATTTATATCTACATATTATTTTTCCATGTATTAGTCAAATTAGTTGTTAAATTCTTACACGTATGTTTTAACTGATTATTAGTCTCCACATGAGCCAATGTTTCAGAATGGTTTGCAGATGTGAGCCAATGTTTCAGAATGGTTTGCAGATTTCAACTAACACAGAAAGCTAGTATCCAGTGGGACTTGGAGAAGACATACAATCTGCATCAGCTGCTTATATGCTATAAAATAGCTTTGGCCAGCATATCAGCAGGGCATCTTCTTCATTCATCCCAGAAGATCAAAGGGCAGGGATTATTATCCATAATGGGGAGCTCTGTTATGGTTAGAAGTCAAATCAAGCATGAAAACCCGGTTGTTACTTAGACTATTCCATTTGAATGGCTGAAAACAAAGTTGTAACTGATTGTACACCAACTGTTTCTTTTATCACTGTATTGTCTTATAAATTTTATTATTGAAAAAAAAGAGTTTGCAACTCATAAAGAAACTTCAGCTGCAATTTAAGTTGACAAATTTAAAAAAACAACCAGGGAGTGTCTTTACCTCTTTCATGATCTTGATAGCTTCTACTCTGTGCTGGGGTGGAGGATACAGAAGCATCCGATGGTACAGAGATTGCAGAACAGGCTTCATGGACTCCACTGAGCCCACCAATCGAACGAGCTCTGCTGCAATGTAGTAGATAGTCCGTGCAACAGGACTACTAAGGGCAGGGGCAGTTGTAGAGCAGCCTGACCCTCGGCCATGGTCAGAGACTCCCGAGGAAGGAGAATCGGCTTCATGGCTGGTGTTGCTGTGAGCAGATGTGATTGTTTTGTCATGAACAGGATTGCCCAAGATTACGATCAGGGCTGGACACAGCTGCTTCCTGAGAAAAATAAATTAAAGGGGTAGGATGGGAGAAAGAATGAAGGATAAAGTGTTTGAATAGATAGTTAAAATGCTTTTGTTATATTGGAAAAGAGAGTACAGTTTTATAGAAAAATGGAATAATAATAAATACTGAAACACAGAATGATTCACTTGTCAACAGAATTATGGCTTTGATGCTTAGTCCTTCATCCATGTGCTTTAACCTGCACTTATTTTTCACCGCTTTTGTCCCTATTTCATATTCATACACTTCAGGCGTGGAATGTGAGCAAATGCTGGACTAGGAAAAAAAAGATTATGTGAGCAAAATGGAAAGAAATAGGAGAAGACAACATAAGGAGGATGGACAGGATGAAAGAAATTATAGGGTTGTTCTTAGGAGAGCTATGAATTATTATCAGACAGGTTGAGATGGTGAACATAGTCATCATGAATCAAGGGCATCTTGATTCAAGGGCATCTAACAATATTTCCAAACACTGTATTTCACATAGTGGCAAGCTTGGAAGTAATTGTTGCATGACTGAGGGAAGTCCCTTAAAGAGAAACACAAAGTACTCCCAACAACCATCCTAATTTCTTGTGAAAAGAAGTGAAGGATATTCTTTGTTCAAGGAAATTAAAACAGACCCACAGTACACTGGGAAGTGAAATGACAAATTTACCTTTCAACTAGTTATATCCAAATACTTGCTCAATCCATGAGCCATTTTGAGATATCCTTGAATACGTACTCTGCTGCTCCTATTTCTTCTTGGATGCTTCCAATTCATACTATAGTCTCATGGGAATGCAAATGACATGTGTCTATAGGCCTAAGGATATTTACTCTGTCCAGATGATACCCCATCTTCTTTAAAAGCAATATTCTAATGCAAATTTTCATTCATTTTTTGCATCCCTTGAGATCTTAATTTTTTTAGCATATGAGCATTAAGGGAAAGGGGAAGCCTTTCCAAGTAGGACAGATGCAACAAGTGAACTAAGATGTGGCTGTACATATATGCAGAATTAGAACTAAAGGAACTTAAACCTGAAAAAAGAAATATGCTGTGCCTATTTCCAGAATGATTAAAGTAGTTCAGCCTTTTTCAAGCTTTCATGAGAGCATGAAAAGAAATTGGAGCTACTTTAAGAGCTCCATGAACTTCAAAGAGTGAATGTCTTATAACAGTGGCATATTTTTGTCCAGGTTTGCACAGAAATCTGAAAAGAATGTTGAGCGATTTTCATGATCATCAGAGAGATGCTGTGGTTGTGGGCAATCAAAGAATGCACAGCCATAATAATATGATGTCTGGCATAAAAGTTAAAGTTATATTATATTAATTGTCCTAAACCTTCTATATAGTACACCTCCATATGGAATTTCTTGATTATAGTATTCAGGTACACAGAAAATGTCCATCCGTCTTCCTAAGAACTCAACCCAGAACTGAGCTTTCTGCATACAAAACATGCTTTTACAATGGGTCTACCCTCGTTTGACATATATCGCATCTATGGACAAATACATAAAGTGAAATGTATGTGCAGCAGGGTTGTGCAGCACTTCAGATTCAGATTTTAAAAAATGTTTCTTAGCATGTGGGAAGGTGCAAGTAGCACCTATCTGCAACTCCTTAGTCTATCTGCAGCTATATCTTTTCTGAGGATTGTATGGCTACCCTCCACAGCTGGTTTAAAGAGTTGCAGCTGGTTTAACTGCCCTCCCTTTGGTTTCAGTTACTGTAGGTAAGTGCTACCTGTATGCCTTAGCATACTCCAGAGGAGCTTTTTGTCTTCAGTCCAGAGTGCTGAGAAGCCCCAGTGTGTAGCACTGAAGTACTGGAGAAGGGCCAATCCCAGTTCAAGTCTCCACTTAATCAAATGATTGGCTGGGTGACTTTGGACTCGTTATTCTTTCTTATCCCAACACACGTCACAGGGCTGTAGGGTTAAATTGAGATGCCCTCTTGAGCTCTCTGAGGGACAACAAATAGGATATAATACAATCACTCATTCATACATTCACTCAATTTGCATGCCCTCTAATAGCTCTTTCACTCCTTGGTTAGAGAAAGAGGTTCCTACTAAGTCACCCTACCATGAAAGGCATAGGATCACTCATGAAGACCAACTCATGGTCCCAGCAGGATCCTAGGCTTTCTCTGCTGCAGTTTCAGTGAGGGGTTGCTGTTGTTCTCCTGCTGGGTGGTATTCTTCTCAAAGATAGACGTGGCTTCTGATTTGCAACATATAAATACACCAGACCCAGACTGTTGGTCATGAAGCAATTTCAGACTCAGGTAGATTGAATTCCCTAAGACCGAAGATTATTTCTACAAGGCTGAAACTCTGTTCTCTATTATCATTCAAAGTACATCTACTTACCAGATGAGGTCAGTGAATCCTTTATGGTGGCGCATACTAGGAGAAAAACTATTCAGCATGGAAAGAATGCACTCCAGGTAGAGAAGCTGCAACTGCTGATTCTCACTGAAAAAGGGAAGCACACTGCATAAGAGGCCAATGGTTCATTCCCATAGAGATAATGAAAAAGCTGGCACTGCATACTTTCCCATGAATCAGGAAAAAAACGAAGAAAGTCCTGTCTAAGGGCAAGGCAAGAAAAAACAGCTGCATGCAATTATGTGGGGAAAAGTACACCTGGTACATTGCTTGTGAAAATGAAGGAAGAAACATTGCTGAACGTGTTCCCAAACTTGGCAGTTAAGCATTTTGGTTCATTAAAAAGAGCACCTTCCCGCCACTGATTTCAGTAGGAAAGAGGTATGTGCAGAAATGTAGTTAAGGTGCTGTAAGTTACTTCTGTGAA